>LR990960.1:10767685-13267685 GCA_905163465.1 Craniophora ligustri
ACAGGCGCCAGTGAGCAAACTGCAATATTTACTTAGGCCAACTTTTTTCACGGGCCTAAATACTTGCACAGAATTTGCACTGCAGCACGCACTATTGTTTGCATACGTATCAACAAAGAGCTTTTCTACTAACTTGTAAGACTATATCAAATAAGGTTTTAAAGTCATATTTAGATACTTCTTTTCTAATTCGTTTGTGGGGGCTCGTCTCCGCTTCTCTGTTAGCAAACACCTTCATGTATAATTACACGTACATGTATGTATCTGGATGAGTCAAAACTGACGCACTACGTTCTGTAATTTTTAATTATCCCCGTAGAAAAAAAAGGTATGAGTGCGTGCATATTACTGCCATCTTAGTAGACAACTGTCTTGGATTATGTATTTTGTTTGTCTAACAAATAAGTGTAGTACTTAAGTTTTTTCTACATTCTTCACTTCAATTTATCAATAAAATCACAGAAAAATACCTTTAACATCGGTCCCCTGACACTCATACTCACAATTTGCTACCTACAATAACAGTTAATCATACGTCGCCCATCTATCATTTCTATCACAATAGTAAAAGTATGATTTGCACACGTGCTCTACCGTGCAAAATTCGAAGTATTAGGTTACACATTACATGGAGTACCCGAGTACCCCTATGTATTGCATCGCTATGCACTCCACCCTTTCATTTTATCGCATTGTGCAAGCGATACGTCATCTGTCGGCGTCCGAGGCTTTGAACATTTGCCGACGTCGCATGCGCACGGTTGCGGTATAACGCGACTTAACGATGCGAAATTTGTTTATATAAATTTAGAAATAGATTGTATCTTTACATGTAACAAAAATTAAATAGTCATAGACAAATTTAATTATTATAACTTGATGATTTATCAGTGAATTCTTACAGCTTCACGAATCTTCTAGTTACAGTTTAATTCTAATTTATTCCAATTTCTCAGATTTTCAACCCAGGTGAAATCTTTACCACAAGGAATGATTCAAGGCTTCAAAGATGAAACATCAATAGTTATAATATGAATCAATAGCACAATATGTTTTCAAAAGGAATATAGCACATGCCAAAATCTCGAGTACACCTTGTCAAAGTTTCTATAGAAATCATAACAATAATACATACACAATAACCCTTACACGTCTGTCTTACAAATCGCCGCACGTATTGATCTACATCGTAACGGAAGGTATCTAACGCGCGCTATCTCTGAAACACAAGGTGCTGTCGATCGATAAGATGGGCTACCGAAAAGCGTGCCAAAATAATTCACCTGGATTCATTCAATAGAATATCGCCTTACAAACATATTTCTGAATTAATTCTTATGACGCCACCTTGCTGCGCTGATTGTTCGCAACGAGGATTATATTACATTATCTTTATGAACGTGATCCGTAATTAAGCGCCCACATCTAGACAGTCCTCCACAATATCTGACGAACAAAAAATCGAACGCATTGCCCCGAGCAGATGCAAACGTTCTGCAAACATCACTAAAGGCACCAAATCAATTTCAAAAGTAATTCAATAACATAATGTTGATCGTTGTAAAAATAATGTATTGCTTCCTTCCACCTTGAAGTAGAGTAGGTAGTGTGTCGAACCTCGGAAATGCACGGGGGCTGCGATACAGTTACTCCGAAAACTGTAACACTTTGATAGTGGAGATGTTTTTTGTTTATCGTAACGGCAAAGTGCAGTACCGTTCTCTAATATCAATAAGTACACAAAAAGTAGCGGTTCATCGTTTTATAGGAACGTATTCTGAAAAGGAACGTCGTAAAAAACGCGTAAGGTGTTCATACAAAGTTTCTTTCGTTCCGTTATATCAATAGAGATTAGGGGCACGCGTCTTTGCACCGGCGACGCTAAGACCCTAGTATATTGTCGGGTGTACCTTTGATGTGGCTGCAAAAGACGTCCGTTTGGACAATGGTTGAGGGATAATTTGGCGGAGCAAGTATCTATCAGGTGGAAATCCGGTAAATTGTGCCTTTATCTGACCACAAGCTTAACGGTTCCGAGTTGTATGTTCTGAGCGTGTTAATATTTCAAAATTCTTACCGTACTCTATCTACATAATAAATACATGTTACGTGTACGTGTATCTATACAAGTTTTCAATACATTGTCATAATTATTGCAATTACTACTGTTACAGGTGACAAGCCTTTTAAGAACCAATACATAAAACTACATTATTATGATTATACGGAATTACGAAAATATATTTGTAGCTTTTGTTTCGATACTTTGGAATCTTTTGTAGTTTACTTTAGACAACCACCAAATAGAGTGATTATAAAGAAACTACGCGCCACCAAAAAGTTCTAAATAACACTAATTAATAAAGAGCTTACTACCAAAATACGATTACTTTAAGTAGATTTAGAATGAGACTCCGAGAATATTACTATGATAACTAATTACTAGGGACGTGGGGACCGGTACGAAAATTGATACCATCCATCAGCACCAAAGCGTCCCGACTCTTGTTGATCCAATTACCATCATCTTATTAATTGAATATGAGATTTCCTAGAGGGGACCAATTAAATAAAGTTGTTTGATCAAAATGTAGACGTTACTTAACGTGTTCTTGATAGAGAAATTATTTCGTCCGTTCAATAAATGCCGCTTTTTTACTAAAAACTAAATTTGTATTAGGGTTATCGTGGCTCGTAAAATAATATCGCCACTTTAGATTTAAAAAAGAAATTACACTAAATGTGGTGTTCTTATTGCTAGATCTCGCCTAAGCCGATGAGGCTACACTAATAAGTAGTTCGAAATGAGTTTTGTTATCTGTTCTCACGTATACCAATGGCAATCATTCATAGAATTAATTTCGATAACTGTGACGCCTAGCCATAGATACAGAAGCCGATGCTTTTAGCTTCTATCTCACAGTTTAATTTATACCACGTGAAGGATATTGACAAATGAACTGTCTCCCGATAGTTCCAATCGAAAAAGGTGTTACATTCTGTCAACTAATTTTGGTGGACGATTTTTTGGGTCAGTTGTTCTTGGACCTGTCATATATTGTTAGATAAGAATCTATTCTTGTTTTCTAAAGCTTGTAACTTGTTTTGCCAATTAAGTTGTCAAAAGCTGTAAACAATAAAAAACTTGACTATATCCCGCTATGTAGTTAAACCTGTCCTTTGTGTTTTTAACTGGACTAGTTAAATTATGGTTTTATCGTAGTTTGTGTTTGTTAACTTATATATTAAGTTAATTAGATGTACAAATTGTTAAGCGTTCGAAATAAGTTTTCAATAATTATTGATATTATAATCTTCATGAATCTTTAAATATTTAAAATGAATTTAGACATACAGGTAACATATTTTTTATATTCAGTTTTATCATGTTTATAAATGTTTTTAACGGTGTTAAAACCTTGTTAGTTATAGGATTATGGCAAAGACGACTTTAACGTTGTCTTTATTGCCTACCATTTAAATATTGCCGTAATACTGCTTTTTCTTCAAACGCTGTCTGATATTAAATTGCCTGCATATTTCTATTCCAACACGCATTAGTTCGTCCGGCATATTCGATACAAAAGAATTACACCAAAGAAAACAAACAAAAACAGGATTTCGTTGTAATCCTCCATTCTTCTCAGCTTAGGCGTCGGTTCGTAGCTTCATATTTGTTTAAAATCACCACCGCGTTCAAAAGATCCGATAAAAATACTTGAAAACTTCCGGTTGGTTGGTCTCTGAATAATTGGTACGCCATATATTTCCATCTCCGGGAATTTTGTTCCGAATTTACGATTTCGTATTGTGTATAAGATATAAATCTTTCTAATGGCACGAGCTTTGGGCGTGAGCAATTGTGATGGCGTACATTGTCACACAAGTAGTGGGCGACACGATGTGCTAAAATTGTGAAGATTGAAATTTATTAGGGTGATTTGTAATTACTTACATTTACATCACCGAGTATTGTTATGATTGAAAAATTTTGTGATATTATTCCTTGTATTCTATAAGTGGTTCTGCGTAAAGATGCGTCTATACTATAAGTATGGCTTGTGCTGAATACGTTTAGAATTTGCCAACTTTTCAAAAATATATTTTTGTAGTAAAAATGCATTCACAGATATTTAGCCATTTATTGGTAGGGCCACAGACTACCAAATCAATGGTAACGAGTGCGAAACTAAGATGCACTTTTGAGTTTGATGAAAATCGGTAACTTCCTTTTGGGCGCCATTGATTTTAATAAATAAAGCTCTTTTTCAATTTCTTTTGATGACAGAACAGAGTTAAGTATAGTATATTCGAATATTATAAAAATATAAATTTCAATAAAGTTTTGATCACAACGAGGCGCGTCATAACACAATATATATTTTTTTTAGCTTTTCTTATTATAATGAGAAATCATCGATGTTAAAAATCTTTTGCAACAATCAGTTCCCCACAATAGGCGTTAAAATAGTAAACAGTTGCGTTTGCAAAAAAAAATCTATTCATCAATTTTACACTTCTTTATCTTAATTTTTTTTGCTAACAGTAAATTACCGTCTTATTTTGGCACAACATTAGTTAGCCTGAACATATCGTGGATATACATATACATATGTGTATAATAAGAAAAATTTATGCACTTACAAGTTTTTGGGAATATTCATCTCAGATAAAGAGTTAAAAGCAGGAAGGAACCCGCAAGTGTTTGTAAGCCGATTCAAATTTTTAAATAGACATGTTTAGTTTATTCTGGCATTTTGCACAATTCTTGCAACACGATTGTGGTGAATAAGTTCGTATTAAAAGATAATCGGTTTAAGAAATTCTCAGATCCATTCTTCGGCGCTTATTTAAATTAGAACCACTGAAGCCATAACGGTTAAGTCCGAAACCGCTTAGAAAAAAAATGTGCACAAAAACCAACCGTGTTCTATTGACCGTGATGCAACAATTGTTTAGCAGTTTGCCGAGAACCCTTGAGTCCATCTTGTTGACTTCGACGCACAACGAAATTAAACACGAAAAAAACCTAAAGGTCCTTAAGTAGATCGAACGAAGGGTTCTATTGTGAATATTGTGTAATGTAGCGAGACGACATGGGGCCAACGCACCCAAAAGTTTCGCCACGATATTGTACCAGCGGCTGAACCTTTTCCACAAACTTCTGACCACGGGTGTACGTGGCAGGTAGAACCCTTTTTGCACAATTCACCGTAGCCGATAACAAAACGTAGCGAAGTTGTTGTCGCCACACTTGTCTGCGCCGACGCACTTCAAACACTCCCAATTTCGCGCCTGGTTGACCGCTGAATACATGTAACTAATTTTGTGTATCAATACACATCATAGCAGATGAAATATTGTATTTATTACGCTTCCAGCTTTAGTAATTCAGCGTGAAATAGCCGACGTCAAAATATGCAACAACCTCAAGACCGTCTTAAAAAGCATTTCAGCGTTTGGCTATAAAGCTATTCTTGCTACAATATTTGCGTCGACTGCAACAATAGTTCATTGATGTCATGAAATAGAATGTTACTAGCATTAGAACAAAATTCAGTTTTAACTAATAACATTCCTCTAACAAATATCAAATGAAGGTGAAATATGGAGCGATTGTTGGACTATTACGTGGCTTTTATAACGATTGATCTGAATTATGGCATTAAGGGTCGATTGTCCGAAATCAAAGCTGTCTATTCGATATCAGAGCGAGACGAATCGAATCACAATGAAGTTGAATTGATCAATATAGGTATTGATCAATATAAGTCGGTTAATCACATCTTTTTAGGTTAATATTCTTTATTTTTAAATTTGTTGTTAGACCATTTTTTTCTGAAATAAATCTACGTAATGAATCATAATAAAAAAAATATTATTATATTTAAATATTATATTGAACAACTTAATTCTTCATCATAATTATTTTATCTTAGTATTTTGTGTTTTATAGTTAAAAACCTATAAAGAGATATTAAGAGATTAATACAAAAATCGATTTTAAGTTCGGCTATTCGATAACGACAAATTGACTGTGATCTTGCAACATCATCGTTTGGTAATTGAAAGTAAATATTCTTAATGTAATCGAGTAGTGTTTATTGTTTCAAACAATTCAAAGAGCTAGTCATGATACGACGAACAAAGAAAGCAAAAGTGAATATATTGAGCGGAAGATAATCGATACTTTTATGGTACATTGATAGATTATGATGCTGTAAACATTGAGCACTTAGAGATGTGTTAGATACGAAACTACTTAGCTACTTAGCATACTTATCTTAAGTTGTTATTAAGCATATCTCAAATATATATCAAAAACAATTTGGGTCTGACGGTACTTATTTAAATTGCGAAAGAAACCAGATAAAATTATATCGGCACACTTTTTATATTAATATCTAAGGGTTGATCATAACATTATTTTCACACGATCGATCGATTTCGTTTCCGATCATCCAATTTCGGAATATCGGTTGCGGCCACAAATCATTAAAAAAATTGAGTTGGAAATTTTCGGAACAGGCAAAAAGTCGGCTTGCTTTACGCAAGGCGGGGCGCACACCGCGTTTTCGAATTATGGCAATTTTGACACCTAACGAGTGCTAAGTTTTCATTGCCCCCTGTAATTTTCTCAAGACGTGTGCTGACGGGCGCGGCGTGTGAGGGTGAAAATCACTGTGTGTATTACGTGCTTCAAAGAACTGCTCCCAGATCATAACTCTCATGATTTATAATAATATTCAAGTAGTGCAACGTCATTCGTTTTTAATGATGCATCCAATCTTATCGACACTCTACTGATCTAGCGCTCTGTAATTTTTGTAAAAAGGTAGAAACTATTTTTGTGATAGGCAATCTAGGTAGGTTCACTATTATAGTGGAATCATAATATAACGATTGTGATAGCAATAATTAGGTGTAGTAACTCTGGTTAGGTTAGAAGTATTTTATGATATCTAATGAGTAATGATGTACCTATACATAAAACTCTTCATGTATCATGAAATTGTACTTTAAAGGATAATGTTTAGGAAGGATACACATATTATACGTAACTTCTACAAAGTTTAATAGTAAACAAAATTTGAAAATAATACTTTATTTTACGGATTTTGTCGGCGTTTATTGATAATGTTTAACCCAAACTTTTCAGACCAAGGATGCTATTTAGGACCTAAACCTTTGGGAATAAGTAATGTCAATATACAAGAGCTGTGGTAGCCTAGCGGTGTGACCAGTGGACTGAGACTGACTTTTCGGAAGTTATGTGCGTATTTATCACAAGCTCAAACGGTGAAGGCAAACATCGTGAGGAAACCTGCATGCTTGAGAGATTTGTCTTGATGGCATGTGAAGTCTGCCAACCCGCAGTAGGCTAGCGTGGTGGACTATAGCCTAATCCCCCTCTCAAATGAGAGGAGACCCGTGCCCAGCAGTGGGACGTTAATGGGTTGATGATGATGAATGTCAATATACCACGCCTAATAATCGCGTAAGTGTTAGAAATCAGTATTCTTGTCATAAAAACTACTTAATTTCGTTTCTCACAATCTTACAAACTAACTCGCTAAACGGAAGGAGTAGCAAACCCACAATCGGTGGGTGAATTAGTTTTTGTAGATGTAAAAAAAACAGTAGCAAAAATGAAGTATTGCTGATTGCTGTGCAGCTATTACCACACTATATAATTTAGAGGTAGGCCTATGATTAAAGAACGCTGCCTACCTGTTAAATTAAATTAGGCTTTTTAAGGGTGGCGCTCAAACATTCCATTGTAGCTATTGCCTTGAATTAACAAACTTAAAAAAGAAACAAGAAAGTATTAATTTACGGACTCATCGATTATTGAAGCGCACACGTGTTAATGGTTTTTATGATTATTTCTTTTTTATTAGTTATAAAGTTTCAATTAATTGTTGTTATTACGCGTCGATAAGTTATGTTTGACTTACAAATGCAGCTTAAAATACCTCTTGTTGTATTAACCTTTATATTTTTATTTTTACTTCTAGTACGATTTACTAGTTATATATGATGTAAGTACGGCACTAGGTAGAACGGACTGAAAAATAAAATATTAGCGAAACATTCTTACTCACTGATTGTAATTTTGTAGACTAATAACAATAATAACATACCTACACGATAAATGTGCACAAAGATAATATATACTTAGAATAAAAACAAATGCGAATTTACAAGTTAAATACAATTGGCTTGAAGTAAGATAGTGCGGAGATACAATTATATTATCACGACACGCATTTTAGCTGCCAAGTAGGTCATAACACTCATAACATGAATATCGCAGGCAATGTCACACACTACTACTGTCACAGACGGTGTCTATGGAATGGTGGCCAAAAATTAAAAAAAAAAAATGTTTTAAAATTTACTTAAGTAGGTACAGTGTAATGCTACGCCTTCCGCGATCCGTTTCAAGAGCAAGTAAGGAATGACTAACCAGCGATTAAATAGTCTAGTAAAACTAGACTAAGATAACGAACTAAACGAATGCATTATTATTCTACTAATGCAGTGTTATTGTACAGGAAACTGTTTGCCTACCGAGTAGAGTACACCTCGTACCCTGGAGGAAAAAGTGATCTTGGCTGTAATCTCGGCTGGGTGTAATCTTGCAAATATTTATCGTGTGTCAATACAATATGCCAAAAGCGGGCGCTTATTATGGTTTTTACAAATGTGAGTACGCTGCGGGCTTTGACTGTGTCCCAAAATATGAGCGCGAGCGGTGAAATTATGTGTTTTGTGCAGTCCCTGTAAAACTATGGCGGGTTGAATAAATGATAACTCAAAAACAATACCATAGATAGTTTTTATTAAAATATATAATGACCAAGAAGTAGCGGTTTGTATACCCTATATTTGATTTTCCTATTTTTTTCATAACTTCACTATACTACAGCCGGGATGTGATGATATTTTTATGGATCATGTCGCAGTTCGATGATGTTTTTTTGACTTGAATGAGGTTTGACATCTTCTCTCCATTCAACGGCTTTACCGTTGAGAGGAGTTCATGGATGAACTAATTGAAGCTTATATGATCGACAGCATATATTACGCCTCAACGAACGCCTCAGAGCTTATGATCTTCGGTTATTCTCGTCTAGTAACATCAAGCTAAACTTAATTCTTACGTAAACCATTTTATATTAATAGCCGCTATTCTCTTCTGCCTTATTTCCTTTCTACGTCTCGTTAGTGAGGAGTTACAGCGCATTGTCCAACACAATGGGGGGAGGGCCGTCGCTCGGGGCAGCCTCGTGGCTAAACGCCATGAAACCAAATAAAACCTCATACAGAACATATGGTTTTTGAGAATCGTGTGTTATGTCTTCCTTACGAGTTCAGGCGATTGCTGCGGTATTGGATGTATATTATGTACACGGTATAGTTGGTACAAAAACGAATGATTTAATAGAGTAATATTGATAAATAATTCCATATGAGATGAGGGAGGGAGGTTTGTCGAGGGATGTGAGGTACTAGTTGTAGAAAAGTTTTTATTAGAAAACTTTTTATTTTGAACTCGGACACGACTTAAGTTTATGTAGTAAATAAGCTTACAAATGCTAATAGATAGATATATAATATAGCAAATTCTCATACTCTGTAAAAATACGATTCCAAAATAATAAAATCTCAATCGCTATTCCTCTCGTGCCTTTCACTACAATAGCAACTAGTTCTGAATAGTTGTTTAGAATCGCTTTGATTTGATTTTTATTTTCTTTGACTTTTTGGATGATTTTATGAATTCATCAAAATACATACTTATTTTTCCCATAGTTTGTATTAGCTAATAATAATCAGGGTATCTGCTGGTTATTTGCTCTTAATAAAAGTTCTTATTTCCATAGCTTGAGGACGTACTCCCACGATATTGAAGCTAGTAACCGATATGCATGTGATCAATTTATCAATGCGCATGATCAGAATCGCGTATCTCTTTGTATCTGCGCGTGAGTTGCTCACGCGTGTCCCAAGATTCGAATTTCGAATCTTACCACGCGATCGTTCTGCAACCCAAGATCTTGTTTGTAGCCGATTAACGAACTATGATGAATTCATTGCTAGAGAAAAATGTAATTAGCTACTAAAACGTTTGCAGTCGCAGAGACCAGAGTGTATTTATTCTGAACATGTTCGGTGGTCAACATTCACTGTCAATTATTTTTTTCAAATCAAGAAATTAGATTTCTCTCCACTTGACATTATCTGACCGATATCAAATTGCGTATTTTCTAAGGAAAACAATACCAAAGAGTCCGCGCTGATCCAACATCGGATTACCGTAGATGGCATGAAAGCTAGCCAGGGCGGCTCGTCATACGCCCGATCATTCGTTTAAATGGTCATAATTGGTCAAGCGGACTTTAAAATACAGCACTTGGTCATTATAACATAGATCCATCGAGCTTTTAAAATCACTAAACACCGCTCACGGGTTGCTCTGTTCTTGAAACTGTCATCTCCCTAATTGTCTTGTTTGCCTATGCTGACGCCTACCTCTCTATAATAAATGACTTTATTTTTTAAATACATGTCCTGTTCAGTGGCTAAATAATAAAAAATGTAACATGTACGACGCGACCACTTCTCCGCTTGGAGCATGTTGAAAGATGTGCGTGACTGAATATTCAAAACTTATAATGTACAGGTCCCTAGTTGTTTAAGTACTTCGGTGTCAGAGGCGATCAAGTGATAAAGATGTTTATTGATGATCTTTGGTTACATTAATTGCCAACAGCGGCGGCGCTTGTGTTACCGCAATGTCGCTCCGCGTTGACTCGAGCGCGAATGACAAAGATCCAGCGGTTGATATGCGCAGGCGACGACGGCCGGCCCGCTTTGATCTCGACTATTGACTGGTTCGACGACCAATCAAAATATTCGTGGGAAATATTATCATTTTCATTTTGTACATTTTGCATGTAGCGATAGTAAATAATATTTATACCATACATGGTTCTTAATATATTACAGACCACAGGCCTGCATAAGCAGTAGCGCAGCGCACGGGACGTGGTCAGTCAACTGTTCATTACAGCTACTGTTCGATATTTGAAAAATTTAAGATACAAAAAGTTGGAAGCTCGAGAATGATAAAAACTTCATACTAGTTTATAGACGCTTAACTACCACTCGATAATATTTTTTTCAGGTCGCTATTAAATGTTGTCGTTGCAATATAAGGATCAGGTATTCGGTAGCCACCTAAAGATTTTTATTTTCATAGAACGTTTCGAATACCAATAAGGATCATACCGAAAAAGGAGGTCCCGAGTTATTGAGTGCTCGTGCCGGAGCACGTCTTTGTCATAAAATACTTTGTCGAGAATTAATCTTGGCATTTAGTTCAGGGTCGTACACAAGCTCCCTCGTACTGGCATCGAGGAAAATAATGATACAGATCCTATTTTAATTAAGTGGATTTTATGAACAATTCATATACTAAAAAATAAATATGTTGACGGGGCGCCTTATTGGTGATAGTAATTAACATGGCGCAAGCGCAGCACGCGGCGGCGCGCGCACATTGCCCGCGCCCGGCTGATAGGTCACTCACACTCACTCCACACGCGGCCTTCGCGAAGGACGGTCGCACTACTCATTCAGTTTTACTATTTAATTTGTCATAAATTAAATTATTTGTCAATTTGTGTTAATTAGCCATGACATTAAATTAATATATGATACTATAAAATTTAAATTTTGCCTTTACGATCTCATTCTTTTACGAGAAAACTAGAGTAGAGGTCTACTTATATCGTTAAAAATGATGTTAGTCAGAAAAACGTAATTGAAGTCACCGGTAGTTGGCGGCAATAAATTAAGTTTTTCTATGGAGCATCTTCATCTTCTTATCAAAAAAAAGTATGCTAGAAAAATAAATTGTGCAGTCATTTTCTCGTTACTTGGTATGGCTACCTACACACGTACGTCATTTATTTTGTTAGGACACTACGCCCGCATATATATTAGAACACTTCGTATTTTCACAAAACCAGTATAGTTAACAATTAACTTAGTGTAATTATTAAAGTTTTAGCAGGTGCAACTCCTTTAGAGGACGAGTTAATTGTGGTTGTGTGGTGCGTACCGACGTCATACCTGCACATTATACGGTGCAGCAGAAAAACAACACCATCTTACTATAAGGAGTTAATGATAGACCGCGTTGTTTAGACACAGAAGGACGCTAATAAAAACACTCTAAATACGTCAAAATGACGCAGGGAATTTCATTGAGCATTGACGTTTAATAATACAAAATAAAAGCATACCTTCTACTACAATAGTCTATAAAACCTAATTTGAAAAGAAAAATATAGTTACCATAACTTGAAAATTTCTTGGAAAACGTGTTTCGCTATAAGACATACTCTAGTGGCAGTTAGTATACTAATCGCAGTACACTGGCGAGGTTTTTAATACCGACACCTTAATAAACAGTGGGGACTAGAGGAAAACAATTTGCATGTAGATGGCGCCTTAGCTAATACGTGTCTAACCGTCAGCTGCCGACTGGTTCAGTACTGCGTACTATCGACCTCACTAACCACTAATACACCTCACACAACGCAGGAAATATCACTAAGAAATTAATGGAGACACGTAATTAGAAAAACTATTTTTTTAGGGTAAAGCAAAATTACTGTCTTATATTTTTTTTATTTATATAATCCTTTTTTATATGGAACAAATTCAAAATAATGTTAATGTAAATGTTTCTTTAAAAGCAAGCAGTAAAACCTTAAATAAAATCCCCAGTTTAATAAATAAAACGTCAAAATTAATTTCATCTCACGCAGAAGTCTTCTAAAACTTGTACCTGTAAGTCAACTCCACGCCTATCCTTATTCTCGCTCAGGACTAGATCCTAACATTATCCAGCTTCTATTTTTTATGTTTAAATGGGAATACGGGCAACGGGTCTGTAGGTGAGCCGTGCTACTAAGTGGCTTGCGGAATCCTAATGCATGCAGGTAGAGCCATCTTGAGGAACCTGCCGGAGCCCGCATTTTAATGTCGCTTGAAGAATGAGCTTGGAGCTAGAACGTATCGCTGTTTGATTGGAGACCACGTTAGTAATTGGTTACTAAATCTATTTCGGTATTTCATTTTGTTTTATCGCGAATTTATTCTATTGCTGCAGATAAGGCCTAGCTGTTGCGTATTTTTTGTAGCGACACTTTGAGGATTTATAAAGAAATATAACCAAATTATACATTGTAATTGGATTTTTTATTGTTTTGAAACGTACGGCTAACATTTTAGTATAAATCACATATGAAATTGATATATTATACGATAGTCATTTGTTTTCGATATGAATAACATGTATGTTTCGTATTATAACCAATTAAAATGACAGTTGCAATCAAGACACGATGTTGTCGTACTAAGAGTATAAAAGTAGTGCCAACTGATAAATATACTGACATTGTCAAGCGAAAGTGACTTGAGTCTTCATTCCACACCAGTATTGGATGAAGGAACACCTGTTAATGTACATCGGTCCGAGACGAGTGTTTATAGAAAAAATTTGCATATGCATGCAAGTCAGATAAAAACACCTAGATCATAGGCAAAACATGCATGACTAATTTAGCCTCGAGATAGTCTTATTTTAATCTTAAGTGATGCTAATGACAGATGAAGTGGTTGATGTATGGCTTTTGAAATTGAACGTTTTTCTGTTGAATGCTAAGTTTAGCAGCTAGGCTTGTTATTTTTGTTCTTTCTTTGCGTAAGGATTCAAAATTTATAGTTTTAGTGCCTTCAAGTGTAACGAACTCGACTTGTTGGCTGAAGCGCCTAGTGCATGAGAATATAAGTTTGAATACTAACCTAGATTAATATAACATTTTGCAAAAAAATATATCTTTATGACTCAAATACACAAAACATAATACATACACAGCAAAACACTAAACATAATTAATTTTGATCGCAAATATGTAGTTGCAGATATTATTTTAGTTTCTGCAAACTGTTAGTAGTTATTTTTGCAATAAAAATCGACTGTCAAAATTTTGAATTGGACTTTCTGAGTTTATGATGAAGCAGATGAAGGTTCCTTTTCTATAACATTTGCTGGTATCAGATATAACTCCTTTTAGCTACAGAAAAAATATTGCCCCCGCATCCATAAAAAACCAATTCATATTCGATATCAATTTATCAAACAATCTGATAGAAATATCTCTTTTATTCTCCCAAAATTAAGTTAACCCACATAAAAGAGTTTGTTTAAAACATTAGATGTTTTAAGATGTTATCGCCAGTGTTTGGTGTCAAAACTCTCGCATCATGCCGAACGCATTTACGGCGTGTGATACCGATCTGTGGCCTTTGTTCAGCTATCCGTCCGTAAACAAAAATAGCGGGAGTCCGAATAAATCATTTTTTAGACAAAAAAAATAAAGAGCTGAAATTATTCTTCAAAAATATTGCTATACTATAAAACCTTTTATTTATCAATTAATTTTATAAGTATATAAACGAGATATACCTACCTGTAGTTGTAACTTGTACCACGGAATTTGTGAAGTACCAAATCGTAGGTCTCTAGCACCAAGGAAACTCTGTATTTATCAAAACTTGATCGTAGTAAATCATTACTCGCTTGAAATATGAAAAGAAACTAGTTGGCCTAAACGATGACAGACGTCACAGGTCGAGATGCTTATTTAAATTTAAATAGGCATTTGCAGGGATTAATATAGGCTTTTCCTTAAAAGTAAACTACTATATAAGAAGCTACGTCAAACAGTCGCCATTACCAATTTTAATACATAGGTAAGAAATGTAATTTTTGATGCGATATTTGGTTAATGTAGCCTTTTTAGTCGTATGAGACTCAATCTTCACATCTACTGATAAACAAATTTCGGGCTTATCTATAGATGTTTAGATGTTTTCATAATACGTGTAGATATCCTTACTTTTAAAGTAAAAATAATATTACTGTCAGATCATACGAATTGACTCAAATTTATGAGAAAATCATATATATTTATGTTGATACTTTGCAAGGAATCTTGGGAGATCCGAACACGTAAAATAACGAAATAACACGCGCCAAACCAGTCAATTACGCCATTATGTTATTTTAGTCTCGTAAACTAATTACTACTCGTACAGCTTTGTTTACTTACTTCTTCTCTAAAAACACCTATTAATTTAGCTTACAATTACATGTTTCGATGTCCACGGTGCCTAGTTAACTATATGAAATAAAACAAATGTCGAATAACTGGTCAAGCGAGTAGAGATCGTCCTGTGCAAATGATTTGTGTCGCGATGTTTGTGTATGCTATTAAATTATCGACATTGTAATAAGTGCGACGAAGAAATATACATATAAGTACCACTTATTGTCATTTATTTTATATTTGTGAGCTGATATTTGTGAATCCCAAGTATAAACTCGTATCTGAAACGCAGATAGGTCTAAAGTAGTCGCGGCGTAATAAACTTTAAAAGAGTGCTGTATTTTATCCGGCTCTTCGTTTTATAACTTGATTAATATTCTGAGGAAGTTTTCATTACTTTTTAATGAAACTCCAACTGCTATCTGACGATCGCTAATTTTATGATTTAATTTACGCCTCCACATAGCGTCCCTGCATCATTGATCACTGTAACGGGATGGTGGGCGAGCGTCTTGCTTACTAATAGAATATAATATGTACCAAACATGATACTACTCGTAGTTACAACAGTCTTTAGATAAATAGACCGATAACTCAGTTGATGAACGTTCAACGCAAAATATAATTTTTATTGAAAAACATAATGTCGCTGAGTAGAATGATACTGAGTACCTATGAAATAAGAAAATGTAGGTTTAATTCCTTATAATTAATTTTATACAATTATATTAAATAATTATATCAAACACATGTCCTATTTTGTCATTTTTCATGTCAGATATGAAGTTGTTATAAGACTTTGCTGTCTTTCTTCTTTCCTCCACCGGTCTATAAGCCATATATGAGAATGGGCTGACTTTTTCTTAATGGAGTATTTAGTTTACCCTTATTTTATAGTCTCACAGATGGTCAAAATTCACATCTGGATCTAACATACATTAACAGGACTATTAGCGGTGAAAAACAATTATTCCCATATACCCTCAAAGCAAATTGATTACACTTCTAGAGAAACCCCTCCTGGAGGTATTTGTGTGAACCAAGGGCTACTTGCCACTCAACCTTCTCAACCTTTAGATGTTGTCTCTATCATCCTTATTGGAGTTAAAACATGCAAGAAAAGGATAGAACGTTACTATGATTGAATAGATGCGACCTTTGATTGATGAGTTCGGAAATCGCCGCGAGAGAATCTTACTCTAAAATTCAATTTTACAAATGCTGTCTGGTCGTTATTAGGGTGATTTGTTTGCTTAGTGGTAACTAAAACAGCATTAGATGTAATGATAAAAGCTATTTTATAACTATCAGAAGAAGGGTCGTAGCTTACTATAGGGAAGAAATGCGTAACCAATAATAAGGAAGTCATTACTTCTGAAAAACATTTAGTTTACTGTGTGCAATTAATCACATAGAACTGATGATTTTGAACAATTTTACATAATCGTCACTGTTATTTGTATTATAATACAATTTATCAACTAAGCTAAGAAGAATTAACTTTAAATTTTGGCAGTTGATTATAAAATTTAACGAAATAAAAAAATATATACAACTGAATTTAAGTCTTAACTGTTTAGGTTGTATAAAGAACAGTGTTTTACATAAATATTATTTAGAAACACAAGTCTCTATTTCCAAAACTTGATGAAATTTCACTTGTAACATGGGTTTAGACCTTACTTCTCAAAAATTTGTCTGACCTCTATTTTGTATCTCAAAAAATCACAAAATTAATAGTCGCAAGGAGAAATTGAGGCGATTAGTTTCGGATTATGTTTTGATTACTACCCTTTTTTTGTTACGGGAGACATTTTTGTTACAAAAACCGTTTCAGATTTATTTTTGATAAAATGTGTCTAGTTCACATTATCATAATTAGGCTGTGTTTGATGTTTTGACGAAATATTTTCTCACAGGTTCTGTTAGTGACTTTGATAATAAAATTAATAAAACATTATTATTTACAACTGAATTTGTAAATAGTTTAACTTTTTTGTTGGTTTTATTATAACTTATATTTAATAATGCTCAACAAGATTTTTAATTCTTTCAATCGTAAATAACAAAGCCTCTGTATACATACAATCAGTTCATTCAATTTATATTCGTTTTCAGTGTTTATTTTCATATGAACATTATTTTTTTTAATGGGCCAGCCTGTGTAACATCCGTATTTGGCAGACACCTGCGTCCGGCTGTATTTGGACCACGTTGTAATAAATAAAAGTGATATTGATTAATAAAAACGTAATTATTACTTTCATGGTAATGATAATTACAGGACAGTTTGTATCTCGGAGAAAGTACCAAAAAGGAACAACGTTTGATGTATTGTGTTAAGGGCTATTACACTGTGCTTTACAGCATCTGCCTATACAGAAACACGCTTTTGATTATATTTAAAGCTTTAATGTTATGAGAATGCCGAATAAAATATACCTTTTCCATAAAGGTTTGGTGGTATATTGTTCAAAAAACACGTTAAAATTAATTATGAGCTAGTTATCGTAATCATTTGCTGTCTGGAAATTTTATGAAAATGAGTTTTTTTTCACTGTATATGAGTTTCTGAGAAATAAGTTTCTCCTCATTAAACGCGGTAACGATCCATTTTGTGGACGTATACGTTTACCCATTTACACCTCCCAGGTGTAAACTGAAATGAGTTTTATAGTTTAGTAGGTGAACATGGTGCCCTACATGTTCATTATTCGCTTTAACTCCTGCTGCCTTGGGCAAGATCTTATTTATTTTATGAAAGAACTATTGCAAGTGATATTGATTGCAACATAAAAGCAACAGTTTAGTATATTATACGCAAAAAAGATATTCAATATGAAACACATTTGCTCTGATAATAAAATAAGCTGATAACGTAATTTCATTAACTGTAACTATATTTTTACTTTATTATGATAATAATAACTCGTACCTGGATGAGCAGGTATTTGTTAACGGTAAGGTACATCCAAATTGTTTATTTATTAAAGATTTCATGTAATAAACGTAAGGAAGAAGTTACTACCCCTTTTTACATAGCCAGCGACTACTCCTAATTTAATACAAAACTTTATGTAACATACAGATACAACTTTATTCGCGAAAACCTTAATCCAAAATCCGCACACAACCGTAAACTACCATCAAAATCCAAAATTAACGTAATCACGGCATTTGCCCAGCATTGAAAAATAAGCGTGTCGTCAGGCACCTGCGTCCGCTGACGGCCTGCCACGGCCTGATTTATATTAAGAGAAACGACACAAGTAAAACAATACAGTACCCTCCGTACAGGACAGGAAGAGGGGAAAAAATAGGGATGAACCTTTTGTTTTGTTGCACCATCAGTCATATCACTGGGATACTGTTTTATTTATTATCGAGAGTAAAACGACTTTAGCAAGGAGATTATTAATTAATTCAAGACGGTAATCAGTAATTTTTTCAATTAATAATAGAAATAAGATGTATTTTATTGATCATTGTTGAAACTGTAAGTTGAAATTGAATGGACTTTAAAGACGAACACAATAAGCTTGAGTTGTTTGATTATTGGCTGTCACTTTGTTGTTTGCGGGGAGGTTTCTTATTAATTACACAATTAATTCCAAGATTTAGTGAACCGTAAATCCGAGTCGATTCCTAGAATAAACTTTAAAACTGAATTCAGTCGATTCTAATCAAATTACAGTACCTAAAGTTCTGCCACACGTTATTCAAAACAAACTCCTTACATTTTATAGTCTGTTGAAATACAACCTTGACACCATGGAGACGTGCAACGAAAATATATTAATTGCAACGCTACAACAAAAGATAGATTATTTATCAAAATTAAAAGATCAAAACTGCATAAATATTTCGTATATTTACGAATCGTCGTATAAATAACAACGTAAAGGTTCGTACAGATCAGAATCCAACAACCCGCGCGTGTAATGTCACTTGTTCACCATAAAACATTTATGCCACGATGAAACTGTGTAAGGATAAAATCTATTTTTTATCAGCAAAATAAATTGCGCTTAAATAAATAACTTGTGAATACTCCAAAGCAAGCGGCTGTTTAAATTATTGAATACAAATTCCATACATTGCGATTGAACAGAGGTGCTGAGACGACGCGCCCAGGCGGCTTATTGCTACACTCAAAAACCGACATCAATTAAAGAGAGATGAGCGTAAGTATTCACGTAGCTGCTGCTGTGACCACGATACAAGAACTCAAGAACTGGCTACGTATGTACTTGGCATCGACGGATCAAAAATATTTTAAATCAAATACAATTTACTTATTTTTCATAGTTCAATCAACATTAGTAGTATGAAAATGTTTTATTAAATAAATTGGTATTTGTACGGATTTTTAAAGCAACAATCTAAGCCAGCCCGAAATAGAAAGATTCCAAGCATTAAACAATTTTCTTATATCAAACAATAAATCTGCATCGAAGTAAGCAAATTGCCCCAATACTATGCGCTTATAATGACTTCACAACAATGCCCGCGGCTTATTGAGGAAACTAGGTAACTAGAAAGCTGTACTAAAGCGAAATAATGCGCTTCAGGCAGGATAATTCCAGTTCTACTAATATAAAATAAAGTTTCTAAGGGATTTCCCACGTTAGTACACTTGTGTACTCAACCTACATGTAGTAACTGAGAGTGGAGCCCACTGACGAGAAGGTACTGCGGAGTACAGCCGAGTACAGCGGCGCTTTGATCGTGTCAGTGTTGGCGCTCGCACGCCTCCTTATAGCCTGCGTCCGTTACCCACCATTACATCAATGTTTAAGGGTTGCAGTACTTGCAAGTTCTTGTATCCAACGTCATTTTTGCACAATAACACTAAATATGCCTGATGGAATATGGACAGGATTGAGTTTCATGGTTAAGAAAAACAATCTGGGAATGATAAGTGTATATGAAGTTTTAATGAATATGTGAACGTGGTATAACATTGTTTGTAAGTATAGCAAGATTGATCATTTTAGTACCTAACTATGTCGTATTCTGATAGTCTGCGTCTGCGAGAAACACGACATTAAATGCACGGATTCTTCTTCGTTTCAACGTATTTCTATTTACTTGACTTACGATCGCAAACGTGCGGCATTTACACCTTGTATACGCAGTACCTTCATGGCTGCCACGCGGCGCCTACGCAGCGCCTACTGGAATCTTCGCTACCCAAACGTCCAATCAACGCTGCCACTAGACAGACGACTACAAAAAAAGTTTCTAATCAGACATTGCATTAATGGCTTAATATCAAGTCGGGGTAAATATTATTTTTAATAATCCCTTTATTCATCTCGGCACGGTAAGTGTTACTTAGTTTAAACCATTTCATATAGTTATAAAACATACTTAATTCCTAATACTTATGATTTTAATTTCGGTATCTCGTGATCCAAAAAGATTAGACTAAAGATTGTATTTTAGTTTAATGGTTCTTGTTTTGAGCAATCAGGAAGATGATGTGCTCATTAAGGAAATAAATTCCTGCTCTGATAATGGACGAAGACTCAAATTGTGTATTTTTTTATTAATTCTTACTTGTGTTACTTACAAGGATTAAAATATAATCCAAAAGAAAAAAAAATCCATAAAGTATTAGAGTCAAATACTTTCTCTGTTTTTACATTAAATAAAATAATTAATATCAATCCCGTTAATGTCTTTATAGTATATGTATGTATTTCGTTTATGTATTCGTTTTATACGTACGTCGTCGTAAAATCGTCATAATCGGCGTATTTTTGATTAAGTAGCTTAATTAAAGTAAACGGAGCATTTATTCTATGTACATAGTGATAAAATTGCATTTAAATACATTTTTTAAGTTCTTTAAGTTATTTTTGTGTCATTCTTTGCAACTCTATAAATAAGAACTATATAAATTCGTATATAAATGTTACGCAGAACCACAAATAAAATAAATTAACGATGCCAAAATAGATAAATGATACCTTTCTCTGCATAAAACAAATAGATAATATTTAATGACTACCGCATCTAGAAATCTAGACACCTAGAAATAGTCTAAGAAAATGGGCCACTTAAACGTTCTCCAATACAGGAACTTTTAATGTGTGGTGTATAAATTTTGAAGTAACTCAATTAAAATGAACGTTAATGGTTGTATAGAGAGGAGCCGGAGTATGAATCATTCGGTTTATTAACCGGCACTTAAGTGCATATCTAACTCGCCAATCACTCCCGTTTTACAGTTCTTGCGTGAGACGTTAAATTAGACGACTAGCTTTGGTGCAGTCTGCTTCTGTGGTATTCCACGTAATCTAGAGCAGGTCTAGATTTATTTGGACTGGATAACGGTATGGTGCGCGAAATATCTCATTAGTTATTAGAAAACCTTTAGGCTTTGGGGTGTAATGTTGCAGATATTAATTTTAATATTGTAAACTTCACCCCGACATTTCATCAAATTAGGACCCGAACAGAAAGTTAACTTTTAACATTATCTCGTAAACATTGTCAAGTATACAAAAAAGAGTTTTTAAAATTATTTGTAAAAAAAAGTAAAGCACATTATTGTTCTACTTGCCACATAGCTTTATTCTATAAATGTCCACGACAAGACAGTTGCGAACTTTTCTCAAATTAAGTAGAAGTGTTACATATTATTATATTATTTTGTTCTTTTGACTGAACCTTGTTAGCAAATAATTTTGACGAATGACTAATATAACTCTCAACATTTTCTGATAGCTGAAACCGATATCTAAACACAAGGATTAAGTACGAACAAACTGGATAACACAATTTGTTTCTGTCCAAATTTAATACAAATTTAAGTATGCACAAATCGAGCCGCATTGTACGAGTGTAATTATTAATTCTGTATGCATCAAATCCAATATTTCGTCTTAAATAACATTAGACACGCTTGTTGGCGGGATGATGTTGTTAGCAACGTCGCTTTTTATCACTTGTTTGATTTGAATGCGAAGATTTATGTCATAAAAGTAATTTTGGGTTATGATGAATGTCATGGGCCCGGAGTAAATCGGACTGTGAACTGTTTTGGTGGTCAGTGCTTTGATGTTTAAGGCTTGCAATGAGATATATAAGTTGGAGTACGTTATATGGACGATGAATTATTTTGTGATTGTACACGCGGCAGCAGACAGCGAAACAAGCTGGATGAAATAAAATGTTAGAATGCTTCTGTTTTTTTTTAGTTTAATGTAATCTGTTACCTTCATTTTACTTTTATAGCTTACTACATGTTTGTAGTGTATTTTTGCTTCAGTTACTTCAAGTCAATTTTTAGCTCCTAATAATTACAATATCATATTGATTAACCATGTACAAATTAATTTTATAGATGGGTCATTGAAAGCCGGGGCTGGTTGAACAGTATTAAATGAATTAAAGTATTGTAAATAAAACAACTAGATTCGCAGGTTAGGTAAATATATTATTATTATGGATTGAATTTTTAATTTAAGGTTATTATTATATTATTATATTATATATATTATATTATATTATTATATATATTATTATCATGGATTATTTTATTCACAGTTTATTACAACCACCATCATTGTACCCTATACTTCAATCTGAAGATGAAGTAGTGATAGTGTATATTGATCGCGTCCGTTTAAATTAACAGGCATAGCTGTCACATCTGCGCTCACGGCCCATCGCACCGAACACGATTTTCGCGATATCTGCGCAGGCGCCGACGCACTTTGATCCCTCAACCAACGATCCATTACTCGTGGGAACTTGCTAACACAAGCCCAGATTTAAAAATATACCAATATTTAATTGAGTTTATTAAAAGTTTCATAACTTCTTATCTTTTCTTATTTTCAGAGACAATTGGTAATATTTATAGACTACTTACTAAATTAAAAATATATAATAATGTTTTATCGTGCTTATCAATTAAAAATACCTCAGAAATATCACATAAAATAAAACGATCTCGAAGAACCCATTAGTTCAATACTGAATAATTTGATGATTATTTTTGTTAATAAATAAGAACAACCAAGAATGAACACCGCTGTGGTGTAGGGGACTATACCACAGCGGTGTTCATTCTTGGTTGTCATCATTCAACATCTAAAATGACAGAGTGGTGACGGATCATCGATACGGCCGACGGATTGGGCCCGCCGATCTTCGATTGTTACGAATTACATTCCCTCATTTGACAAGATAAAGACGTTATGACAAATTACCGGAGATCTACATCATCAAAAGTTAATATTTAATGTTATATTCAATACTGCTTTAATGGGAGACATCATTTTTGTTACGAAAGCTTTCTCGGCCATTGTTTGTTGTCTATGAAGAAATTTGTGCCTAATAATAATAATAAATGTTTAATTTGCTATCTGGCAAACAAAAATATTCATTGTTGATTACTTTTCACTCAAGGTATACTACGTACTACTTTTTCCATGTAATTTAAAATAGTCTATTGCCTAAGCAAGAGTTACATTAAGTGAAAATTATAGTGTTTGTAATAGATTATTTATAGTAGACTAGACATAAGTCACAGTTTTGAGTTTTTGCAGCCATCATTATACCATCCTCTATTAAGTACCCCTCCCATCAATTAAACAACTTATTTGACTTAAGTATTTTATTTTTCTTTGTCGTATAAAGTAATATTGCAATTTATATAACTATTACATTAAATGGAGGCATTAAGTGCAATGCCACTAGACTTTGCAAGGAGAATGTCGCGCTCAACTTCATCTGATTAATTTTTTCATACCAACCAACTTGATTATTTATCAACAGTTTGATCGTAAATTAAAACTGGTTCATTAATGATCATAACTTTTAATTTATAGCTCGTTGGTGTACATGTCTATGCAAATATTGTGTATATACGTGTGAGGTGAATTAATTTTATGGAAGAGATTTCTATCTCTGATTTTTAATGGTAAACCGTTTCTGGCGTACAGAAGTTTTATGCCTAAGAAATATTTTTGCAACTTTACTGGTTTCTTTCATAAGAAAGAAAAAATAATATTCAACAGCGCCTTTAATTAAAAATGTTTGCGTATGAAATCCATTAATATATTGATCTCTATTGACACATTTCTCTGTTGCTGGGGGGTTTGATGCGCCAATGCGTAACGGTAGAGGACGGAGCCAATTAAAATTGACTAATGTTTAACTTTTTTCAACACTGTAAAATCATATATTTAACTTTTTGACTACGTATGTTAAATTTCACAATGGCCCATGCGTGTAATATGCTTAAAAAGGAGTACAAAGTTTTCCCTTTAAATATTATATTTCTGTATACATAAATGTAACGATACAAACCACAATGTCTAGCTTGAGAAGTTTTAATTCTTTTTATTCTAATCTCATGTAAAAGGTCCAAAATATACTTTCTTTTCAGGTTTACGACCGGTGCAAACTACAATAATAAAGCAATTTGCCGTATTAATTGGCCCTTAATTCGCCCCAACAGTGTTTTAAAAACAACGTGTAACGTGGACTTTGTATCCATCGCTTTAATACACAAACGTATTTATAAATTGCGACTGTGATGGCCGTGCAATAGTTGTACAATTATCGCAAAACGTATGTGCGTCTACTCAGAAAATTATCCAATTATAACAAAAATAATATTAATATCTGAAGACATATAAGTATTTTATTTTGTAAATAATATAGTAAAATTTTATTTATTAGCTACATAATTATTATATTTATGTTGATAATGGTTAAAAATAGCGATTTATAACATTTTTTAATTACTCCGTAAATATTAAACTAGATGTAGTGACTAAATAATAGTTTACAGTAATTGTTAATATAATATAAAAATTATTTATTTATTTCTAAAATGTATTCCTAAATCCTGTATTATGACTATCTGAGTCCTAAAAATAACTGTACTTGAAAAATAACAATATTACCCTGCTAAATATTAACCTACATGGCAGTGTTGCTATGAAAAATAATAGTTTATCACAGATATGTTAAAATTTTCAAGTAACCTAGCAACTGGTTGCAATAATTGTTTATATAATAAAGCTGTTCTTCACTCACACACATTTAGGAGCAATGTAAAAACATTGTTGTGATAAACTTGACTCGATTACACTGCAATTTACCTGACATGGAAAAGTGGATCTATAAATATTTATTGATCCCCACATACCCGTGCGCGATATTACACAGCTGATCGATATGTTTAGCATAACTTCGATTACAATAGCACATCTTGCTACTGTTGCGAACAAGCATTAAAATAGTTATTTTACACTTCAACCTCCCCGTTATAAATACCTTAGTGATATTAATTATCTCAGTGTGCGTGATATAAAAACTTAAATAAATTACAAAATACATGTTTGTTTAAAATGTATGAAAATTCAGTGACGTAAAAGAAATGAAATATCAACTCGTTTAGAAACCTTGTTCATAACATTCACTTGTAAACACCTAATCGAAAATATCAAGACGTATATCAAGCATATTTCCTGTGTACACATGTTATATCGAATTAATTCACTTAATCCATAGAATTATAGTGTTGAAACAAATATCTAAGGCCTATTAATAAATGTTTATTGCCCACGCAATACATTTGGAGTTTTAATCTGGTGTTAGCGGGAGGCCGGCGCCCACCCAGAGGTGTGGACATCTCTAACTAAATCGAATTATAAACCCACCGAATTACAATTACCAATAACAAAGACATGCAGCACCACTACCGGAACGAGATAGACCTCAAAATCGTGTACCACGCATTTTTATAAATGAGAACCTAAATTTGCTGTCAGATGATGTAAACCATGGAAGATTAGACATATTGGAACACTATAAACTATATAAATACAGTCTCATTGATTAGAGCATTTATAACAGAATTAATTTTGGAGTATCCCACGGTACTGCTGGTATATTCAGATTAGGGATATACACGCAGACACGAAACATTCTTTGTCATTGAAAAATGTGTACTCTGCGTTTGAATTTCGTATAATGTGTACTCAGTTATGTAGTAGTGGCAGTTGCTTCTAGTGGTTCTATCTTGTTGAGGCACACGACGCGGTCTTGCTGCCTACCGTTTTTACTTTTTTCCCTTATACGGCTTCATCATATTTTTTTTACACAAAGCGACCAGCGACATACGTTTATCATTTTTATAGGAACCTTAGCGCGTACACTTGTAGGAATCATGCGGTGTTTGGAATCCATTCAATCGATATTATTTATTGTGATTTAAAACAAATAAGATCAAAATTCCTGCTGTGCTGTTATTCATATGCATTAAAAAAGAAAGTAAGTTATAAAAATGAATAATCTAAAATATTGTTGTCACCTTTTAATAAGCTTACTAACCTTATCATTCAAACTCGAAATAATATCATATAAAATCCCGTAAGCTAGATTAAGGATTCAATACTTAAGTAGTAAGTTTCAATATTAACTGCTTAAGAATTGAAACTATACGGTTACTTTACATTTAATTAGGGTTATGATATTTAAGTTGATTTGACCATAAATACCGGAATTATAAGCTAAGTGTACAATGGTATGAAAAAAGTTTGGTATTATTAAAGTACTGAAAATAATAAATATGTATTTGTTCATAGTTATGTTAACATTGTGACTCGCTACTTATTTCTGCTAGCCTAGTCTAAAACATGTTTTATTTTATTACAAGTGAGTCCTTGTTAGTTTGATAGGCCGTCTTTATTCACCCATTATTACATGAGAACAATTCGCAAATACTTGTGTATTCGGAGATCAAATTGAGCATTCCTGTAGAAAACTGCGACTGTAAATTGTAATAGCTCGCGGGCTACCTGCGATGAATCTCATATGAACCCTTCACGAAGAGATTGTGTTAAATCTATTTTTAATAGTGGCTGCACCTAAATGTATTACAACAAAGCAAATACAATATTATCCTTCGTATAAATATAAATAAACTAAAAATCATGAACATAGTAAAACTAAAAATAAGTTTTACAGAATATAGTCCCACTTGCTAGAGTAATAAGTTATTCTAGGATAATAAATGTGTTCCTTCCTCATAATTTGAGTAATAATCTAGATGATCTGCTACCAATAATAATAAATAATAAAGATTTTCTAGTATAGCTTAGTCAGTCCGCCCGTGGCCAAGGATGCTGTACACGATCCAAAAGGTCAGGATTAAAATAAAATGATATCAATGTAGGGTAATAAAAGCCATTATAAGTAGTTTTATTTCAATAATTATCATTAAAATGATAACATTTTATTTAACGACAAAGAATGGATTACATAGAAGTTCTAATTTAAGTGTACAATTTCTACTGTTATCTTAAGTTATGTTTAAATATCCTGTTGTATCCAATTTTCTCTTAGACATGCAAATGTCCGTAGGAAATATGTAGAATATAATTCGTCGCAATAAACCAGTACGCTAGTAGCCCATGGATATTGTTAGTGCGAAGTACCCGGTATTTGCATGTGCTTGTTAGCGCATTGCAGGCTGAATGACACGCGTCCAGCCAACTGATTGTCCCCAGCGCGACACTCGCGCGAAACGACCGAATTTGATGTTTATTTACCACGTAATGTATGAACCCCTTAAACCTTATATGTAAGTAATCATGTATAATGGTTTAAAAAGGTTAAAAAAGATTTGTATCTTATACATTCCCTCCTCTCTGCATATTTTTGAATTTGGTATGGCGAGTGAGTTAATTTTATTAAGTTGCCAGGTACCTATACTCAAATGTTCATGGTTTTATAACTAAGTTCGTTTTTCGATAATATTGACTAACTGATACAAGTTTTATCGCAACTAACATGTTTCTTAAATTAGGTAAGTAATTTAGAAAAAAAATAATCTACTACGTAAGAATATTCTGCTTTTACCTTTTAAAAATAGTTTCTGGGATTTCTCAAGGTATTAAGTAAAAACATAATTGCATACAGATATGTGAACCAAAAACCTAATCGCTCACTTGAATTTTGTCTGACGCCAAACTCGACCACAATATGCACCATGGCTATCAATCGTCCAATCACTGGTTTGATTGAATGTCTGTAAACGTCATTTACTGCTCGTTATCCACGCTCGAGGCGCGAAACGTCCCGCCGGCTTCGGCAGCCAATAAACATTTCATTGCCGAAGCGAATCCCTTTTGTTTTAGTACGTACTTATATTATTAACACTGGAACTCTCCTCATGATCACTTGGATATGTATTTCCAATCAACGTGGAATGCTATCTTCTAAATCGTTTGCCAAAAAATTGGGGTCTAAAATTCCCGAAAGTAAATGAAATCGATAAATATTTTTGTCGTAAAACTCAGTTGATGCTCTGCGAGAAACAGCTGGATGTATAGTTATTTTCGTGTTTGAAATTGTGGATTTACATTTTAATACTACATTGGTATTATACAATTACTAAGTTTTTTGATAGCGGGTTAAATTCGAGGAAATAATGAGTTTACAGAACTTGTTAGGCGCCATAGAGCTGTTGTATTCAGTACGGATTGCGGGAAGGAGCATCGTAAATGGCTTCTTGTTGTTATTCATAACTGTACCCACCCTTAAGAAAGGATGAATATATAGGGGACTTATTTCTGCATTATAGTAAATTCTAGGGTTTATGATATATCTTGAACCTCATCCAAGGTAAAAAATAATTTTAATATTCATTATACATGGCGACTTATATAACCAAATTTATTGTTCGAAGAAACTTAATGTCACGTTCAAAAAATTCATCACGAGAGAGAAATCAATTACTTCATTTAAATAGTGCCGGTGAAAGGTTAATGTAACCATTTTACAGTCCCATTTAAACTCCGACTTTTATAGGCTATCTTCAAAACGTTACTGTGCTCTAAATTAAATGAAGATACGATCACTACAGTTTTCATTCAACGGTACATACGTATTTATATTTAAGTACTTGGGCGGTTGGAGTCCTTGTCCCCTTAAGTACGAGTGGGCTAACTCTTTTTATTGTGTGCATTATTAATGCATGCCATTATTCTATTAATGTTCCCGCATTCGCGATATGTACAGCATCTCTAATAGTTACTTGCGTAGCTGTAACTCTTGCGTAATTAGAGACGTAGGAATTTGTTGAGGCTGAGTCAATGAAAACTTCTGCATATTTATTTTTATATCACTATATGTGACATAAAAGTACTCAGCATGTTTGATAGTTAGCTACGTTAGCAACACTAGGGTTATCACTAAGTCTTATTTGCTCAGTAATTGGGGAATGGCTACGTTACTCTTGAAATCGGAACAGAATACTGTTAACACTCTGCTACAGTGATTTGGCAGCGCAATAGCAGCTACTCTTACAGAAAAAATTAGAAGCATAGGTAGTATTGTAATTGTAACTTTTATCATATTTTTGCTAAAAAGAACCTTTTTATACCGCATTTTCACTTAAATATTAATCTACTTCTAAGCTAATTGCTTTTGCTGATATTTTTATATTTCATTAACGCATAGACTTCGGATAGAATATTAATGTACTGTGGCTCGCGTGTCGGCTCATGGACCGCCTACATAGAGCCTCTCTAACAAAATTACACACTCATTAGTTCTACTGTGTGTTTGTTTGTTTTTTACCACAAGTGGCGCCGAAAGCCCCGCGTAAAACTAACAAAATTAGTCACAGTCATCATAGAGCTGATTTAGTTTATTGGGTTATTGGAGAGGATATTGTTTTTCAGAGGCTCTCGATTCTCCATTCATGGTTGACGGTGGCGCCAATTAATTCGACTGTGACATTGTCTCAGGTAATTAAACAGGTAATTTCTCATTGCGAGACGCCCAACATGGCAAGTGACGTCAAGTTGTCCTCGCGTCGTCGTAAGCTCTTCGACAGATGAATAAGTGCGTGTTGATTGGAATTTTAATGGGCGTTAATGGGCGGGACAATGATGAAATCGTCGCAGACGGAGATTGTATCGTTTCTATGCGCTGATAAGGGTTTATCGGTTGATCGCCGGTAGTTTCAAAGGCAAATTGTGGACAGACCGTCGTGACCGCATGCGGTCGTCTTCAGCAGATACACTCGAAAATCTTGAGCTGTTTCTTAACTTTTCAATGGTCAAAGGTAGGCCGAGGATGGATTAAATACTAATTACATGACATGATGAAAATTATATAAGGCATTTGTTTGCAGCTAAACATTTCTTTTCTGTAGATATTTGTAATTTTATACGGAGTTATTAATCCAGTCTACCCGTAACCATGGATGCTGTAAATAATTCCAAAAATCGGGATAAAAACATATCAATTTATTTTTTTTAAATGATCAATTTTACACACAGTACAACATTTATGTCATCACACGTGGGAATGTGCCGTGTGACACAAATAGCGCTATTAACCCTAAATTGCGGGTGTTTCAGCCCCCGGACATAATGTGGACAATAGTAAGGACTGGCCTGTACGTCCTTAGTTCCGTGTACGATAATGACTAAACGCTTTATCGAACCGGCAAATCATCATGTGACATGTTGGACGTGAGAATAAATAAATTACCTACGTACTGTAGGTACGGGTTATAAAATAATCAATTAGTTTTTTAAGACTTAATTTAGTTGAGCTTTAGGTACTAAGTAGGTTGAGCATAATTTATTTGTTGTAGCATGCTGCTTATCAAGGGTGCATCTTTTAAACAAGGACGTAGTAGTTACGTAAGAACATTATTATTGTCTACTTTAAAATTAACAATTATTGACTTTTATTGAGCTTTAAAGGATTTAAATAGAAACTTTCAGATTTGTCAGTTTAAAAAACTTTTCACCAAGCATAACTTCAATAATATTTTTAACACATGGGTAGATATGTATTTAAATTCAAAGGGAAAAATATATGTCTTCATAAAGTTATAAAACAGATTTATTATCTATTTGTATTTGTATTGTGTAGATGGACGCTGTCCTACGGAAGTATTAAATTATATTCTCGATGACAAATCACGGTGTGAAAAGGTAATGACTATGAAAATATTGCGTATATAGTGAAACAGCTAATGACTACAGGAACTCGACGTCCGTTACTGCCCTTTTGACCCGTCGCAATTTAGGGTTGACAAACAATTTGTATGAGATTTAATGATCGTGAGAAAATTTTGTCACCAAAGCTGATATAAACATCGATAGGTATACTAGTCATATGTAAAGAAAATCAAACACAATAATGAACCTAATATTCTTATTTCTTAAAGTTAAAATTAGCGTAAGAAAGTGCATATTATATGCATGAGGAATGGAACAAATAGTGAATTTATTTTAAATAAATCGATAAATGTGTCATTGAATGTGTTTTAAAATTCATCTCGTTTCAGAACGTTTGTCTCGCAATGTTTTTCTGACTACCAAGGTTCTTTACATAAATGTAACAGGAATATGAAATATGAATACTGAATATTGTTCGGAGTCTCAAATAAAATGGTAAGGCTAAATATTTTTTTATGAATCATAACATCTGCTACAGTTCACATGCTTTTTCTTGTGTAACGGTAGAAATGAATATGTAATACTTAATTTTTGTTTATGTTTTGTTGTAGAAAACCGTGTAAAACTTTCATTTATTTTCTTTCATTGTTTAAAGATGAATTAAGTACTTATTACTTTAAGTAATAAAGTATTTAAAAATATATAATAGCGACCTGACTTACATAAAACCGTTGCGCTTATACTTGATATAAAACTAAATATGCGATCATACGACTCTGTAGCACGCCTCATCGTGGACATGCGAATTGTCGTAATGATTTGAATATTTTAATAAAGGACATTCGTTATTCTTTTTATTAGCATAATTTACGTGATGAATGTTGTATTAGGTCTCGTTTACAAAGCAATAAAATATATTTACGATGCGTTCATGTGTAAAAAAAAGAATCAATGTATGGAGTTCACTTGTATTTTATAGGGATGCTATCGGTCTTCGAAAAAATAAATGAATCAATGTAATTAAAAATAAAGGATATTGGGAAACACTTTCGCTGCGGCACAGATCCAAAATAAATTTCGGTCTCGTCGAGCACAAGTTATTCTAATTAGTTGGTACAAAGTTCCAATTAGTTCGATTCGGTATCGGATGCGCCCGCGCCGCGCGCTCTGCACGCGGTGGTTAACATAAACTGCACAGATAAAATTTAAACCTTTTAATGAACTCCCGGATTGCTTTATTTACTTCGAGATTAATAAATTTTCGGCTTCCCGTACGCACAGTGGCCATATTGATTTATTCACATGCGTGTCCTAATACTGATAGGATCATTTTTGTATGTATACATTGGTAGGTGTACGTTTGAAAGGGCACATTACATTTAAAAACTTTAAATTTAGCATTACAGTTCAAAATTGCTTGGTAAATTTCCAACCTGCATGCCTTCATTAGATATAACATAATAGGTATAAAATAAGAACATTCGCTTTATAGTAAATTTCATATTTTGATTCTATATTAGTAAAAAATGTTGCAATTCATACTGTAGACAAGACAAAGCCTATCAAATATCGCGCATCGAGCAATTTATATATAGAATTATTAAATATGTCACACCACGATCAAGCGACTAAACTCAATTGACCATAATAGCTCCAGGTTTAATATTGAAACAAAATCGAACCAGTTCGAGTGGTTGCGGATCGGACGGTCGGCGCGGCTGTGCAATAATAAGCCTAATGATACCCTTACAGAAAAGGTGTTAAAACGTTTATTGGAATACGTCTAAAACATTATTAATAGCTTTTTAACAAGCCGACGCCTCATTTTAGGTGTGAACCTAAAGTTTTTCAATCCATTTTTTATGTCTCGTAAAATATTCTCATCTCGAAATCTGAAGAAAGATTGTAATTCAATTATTACGTTATTTCGTGATAATGGTGGGAGATAGACGTTAAGACCAGGTCTGTCGCGACATCGATGTCTCCTCTCGTTCAAACCAAAAGTGATTTAAGTATAGTGAAGGCATAAATTTGATTTCATAGTCTTTAGTATAATAAACGAGGATCAGCCGATATAAAATACACTCGAAAATTAAGACAGGCAATCCCTTATACAGTTATGGGGCAAAGGAACGTGCCACAACTTCTTGGTATTTAACACCACAAGTCGAACTTTAATATGTTGTTCAAACCACGGAGGGTACATTTGACATGCTACAATCAGCCATGATGGGTAAAGATCGAAGTGGCAAAGCTTAATAACCCCCTAATCGACGATTCCTGCTACCGCCATAAAAATTCACCAGGCTCGAGAGAAACCGTTGGTCCACGCCCCGTACATTTTGTGCCATGTCGATAATTTTAGGCTAGTGCTCTGGACAAACGCTGTCCACCGGTGAATTGTGGGGGCATCGATTTATTATTGAAATCAGCCCGTCGCACGCGCAGGCTTCCTGTTCTCAAAATTGGTTATAAAATTGGCGACCGCTCGTGCCGTACGCACAGTGGTTAATGATACCAAAAAAAACGAACAAGACTACTTTTCAATTATAATTCAAGATTGACATATTATGGAGAGCAATTTATTTCATATATTCAACTATACTACGTAAGTGCCTAGCATATTTATCGACATTTAAAAAAATCATCTCGCCGATTGTATTAATTAAACACTTCGTAATGTTATCTCCGAACGTTGCCGTTGAATAAATATAATTATTCAGATACTCGTGTCTGTATATGTTTACATGAATAATGGAATTATTAAAAGTTGATAGGTAATAAAAAGATGTCGCCTCGCAATTGTTATTTTTGTCTCCTTCATAATACCTACATTACAGTTAATTGATAGGTAGGTACGTGAGATGGACAACAATTACTTTTTACAAAATAATAACATAGAAAGACGAGGATGTTCTAATAACATCTAATACACCTCCCTTTTGGCCTGAAAGCTTCGGTGGGGGCGCACGTGCCGGTCAGTGCGCACGCGCAGATGTATTGCGACACCTGCCTTGACGGCTGAAGCTCTCTTTCGCACTCACATCATAACGTATTGCCATCTCTCTCCCGTAACGCGTATTTTTGATTCCAACAAAATAATGTAAACGCAATACGAAGATCAGAGCCACTGCATTTTACATTATGTGACCTGTTTCTTAATGATATGTTCTAAAATAGTACTCTGTACTCATTAGTATTCCCAGTGCGAGTGATCCCACCCCAGTCTATGACCATGTTTAATACTGCAGCTTCCAACATGTTTGGGAACTTGTTCTAGAATCTACACTGACCACATACTTTTGTATGTAGGTGCTTGGGTTAATCGTTTAAGCGTTTGTAGGTTATTTGATTTTGCAAAAAAGTTTCTTGCTTACACATGTTCAACTTCCATTAATTCATACCGATCAGGGACCCCGATACACAGATTTTCTATCTGGAAACTGTTTAATTAATCCAGTATGGTTTCAAACCAGAAACGGGCACACAAACCACTAGCTGTGGTCAAAACAGCTGCTCCAAACAGTAAATGCAGTTTTAATTAGTACACACCAGTAATTAATGATTATTTAATTGAATACACACCTCTTTGTTATATGAGTAACTGTGAGAAGTGACAGCTACTTTCATGCTTCATATAGCATATAGCTCCACATATACGAATAGTTCAGTTATCCAAGTGTTCTCCAAGAAATTGTCAGCGACGACAAAGCCCTTAAAATTTATTGAGTTTGTCGTGAAATTGCGTAAATCTTCCTTAAACCAACGAACACAAAAATTATGGTAAAAAGAACAGGAAAATATGTATAACACCAAAGTAACTTCAAAGTCAAACTTATTAATGCAAATTCAACTTCATGCATTGGTCAGGAATGCAATTTGTAAAATGTTACCAAGCAGCTTCGTGCAACATCGGCAGCCTGACAAAATTAAATACAGCATGTCAAAACCCTTATTTAGTAGCGAATCAAATGTTAATAAAATGGTCTAAGACGTTGATTTGACCTTGATTAATGATTGTACATTGACAAAGGCACAGCACGACAGACCTCTCGCTGGGAAATTAGACACAGCCGTGCACCCAAACGGGGGCAGTGCGATGATACGTAAATGTCATTCTTAACAAGTTGGACGATAAGTTTTTATGTGGGCAGTGGGCACAGTAGAATTGTGCGATTTAATTTACGCACAGTAATGTTTAAGATTGAGAGTTAATAAACTATAAATCATTGGATGGAATTGATGGAGTCCTTCCCTGGGTCAGGTCGTGCACTTAAATTACTTATACTACGAGCTGTTCCTTCTTTTACAACATTTCTAAGTTAGTTCTTTCAATCTCTAAACTACAATCCACCATCGCCAAAAAGTTAGCCAGATACTCCGTTATCATTAGTAAGTAGTATTTTGCTTCTATATATTTATTATTAATAGCTACTTTCTCAGTATTATTATAAATATACCAAACAAAAATTGCGTACCACTACTACCACCAAACCATTTTATACTGTTGACTGTAATTGTTTTTTTTTAGATTATATGTAAGTTTAAGAAATTATAACTTTTGCAAACCTTTCAATAAAAAATTTAATCAACGTTCAATAGAACATTTCCTAATGAAATTGTCTCTTTTTGCGTTAGCAATAATTTAAACGTAATTAGGTATATTATTTATGAAAAACTTAATAAACATTCATAGAATCCTATTTATATCTGTATCAAAGAGTGGTGCTAATAATCAATACTAATCAAAAGAAAGTAGGTAACATTATTAGTTAAGCTTCTGAATTTTTTTATTCCAAGTTACCACACCTCCAGAACCGTAGTTAGTTTTTTCTTCAAATTACAAGATACCTTTTATAGCGTAAAAATTCCTTAATTAAACAACAAATATGAATCCATTCTTTGTGGTTAACGCCTTTTTTGTGAAAGGATATTGCCGCTCATCAATTTAATAACTTATTTTTTGATGTGTAATAATCTGTTTTTTTGTTTATGTCCTAGCGTATAAATTTTTTTATTGCCTATAGTAAAATGACTGCCACTATTGACCCATTTTGAAGTTGGGTGTCTTGTCATTTTAACCTTTTGCGCAGGTATTGTTTTACGTGTGTCTGTAATATGTTTATTAACAATAATTTTGCAATGAAACAACTTTTTGATTACTTATTTATGACGCATGTACTGCATCCATTTCACATTTGTAATTAATAAATCATTGAACTTTACCAAACAGGTAATTTATTGAGCAAATGTTTTTCAAAAAAGTTTGAGTCCTAGGCAAGATTTTATAAGTACCGGCGCTATAGACAAAGCTTATTAACTCTAATTTCTGCTCACATTTCACAGGAAAGAACTAATCCTAAATTCCCATGATATAAAACTGTCGCGATCGCATATATATATAATTTTACTGCTCAGTTAATGACTGCACCGTAAGGGATTACTCCTTAATTGATAATCGTTAAAATGTTACATTTACTACCAGTGTCCATAAAGTTTACATTCAGTTCTAACGTTTACCTGCAAGACCACCGAGAGAGGGCATCTGAGGGAAATTCGCTGAGACGTCACAATTTAATTAAGGGCGAGCTTCTAATTAATGTTTCCTCTGCCGACTGTGATTCGTGGTTCACGACCGATTGAGCACGGATTTGTCAAACTTGCCTATTGTTCAATAGGGCAAGAAATGTTAAGAAATATCAGTAAGCGATGACCGTGTTGATTTTGATATAGAAAAATACAGATATAAGATAAATAGCGATTTTGTAATATTTTTTTAAAGTAAAATTCTTAAATACCAAAGTTCTAATTAAAATACTCCACTACTATAATAGTACAATACATTTAGTCAGTGTTCACTGCTCTCATTTATCGGGGCCTGATATAAATGACCGAAATTTTATCTGCAAGTGGATCTCCAAGCCACCGGGCAAGTGATGTCTTAATAATGACATGAGGTTAAATATCGTGAGACACATCTCGGGAACAAAACCGAACGTCACGACAAAGGAGCAATGTCCCGAGTATTTTGTCACTGTTTAACTGATCCAATCAGTGCTACGTGAATCGTAGCTACAAAAAATATTACTGACATCCGAAAGGGCTGATACAAATTATTATTAAGGCATGCGATTATCTTTGTACGACAAAAAACGGGACGGTAAACAGCGTTGTTAATTTCTATCATTCGATATCTGGATACAGTTCACTATTATTAATAAGTAATGTCACAAAAACGATTGCTATTAATAAGGTACACAGTTCAGGATGCCACACGCAACATCTAGTTAATAGACAAAAATAAAAATGCTACCAAATTGGAACGTGTAATTTGAAGGATTTGGAATAAGACGTCAAATAAATTGTTCTGGTGAAAGGGGTTTGTTTTTGTATGAATCAATCATATTATTATTTTTAATCGAGCCCGTGTTGTAACATCTGCTTGTTTTGGTTTTAGGTGCTTTTACTAATTGGTAAACTGTATCAAAATATTAAAAATCACGAAATATGTTTTTAAGTTATATTGAAATACGAATTTTCTTTTTATGATGTATCTAACGAACGTTATATAAAGAAAATGATAACGTGCCGCCGCAATGATAATAAAATCACAATAGTCAACGTTTAATTTGGCCTGAGTTCTATTACGTAACTGGAAATAAGCCTAATTATAAAATAAATTTCCTAAAAGCACTTTTGAATTTAAATTTACAATAAAAATAAAAAAAAACTCTTTATGAAATATATTCAATTTATAAAAACAAAAGCGCCGCACAGCGTCGTTGGTGTCATATTCATTATTGATATTTCCATGTCCGCCACCCAACGAGCAAAAGCGTTGAATAAAATATCAATTAGAGCACGTTTTGAATGGTAAAAAATCTCTTTATTTCTCAATTTCGCTAAGTGAATATGTTGCCTCTGTATTGGCGTATGTCATTTGCTGTTTTTGCATTTTGCATGTCGTCGGTTTGGGCGGTAAGGTAATGAGGAAAGAGAAGTATTTATTACAACGTTGATCTCTTAAGGCGTAGCAGGTCTCCTCAAAAAATATAACAATCGGATCACAAAAAGTAGCCGTTATACATGTTGAATAGTGCTCTAAACATAAACTATCACTGATGTACTGTACTGGATATCGCCTTCTTAGTAGGACTACTTTTTACTAAGAATATTTCAAGGTATAGCTTCTCCTTAAAGGTTTCAAGTGCAGCTCTGGTTGTTTTTAGGGCTCGCGACAATGTCGATGGGTATGTGTAAACAACGGACCGCGGTAACACGTATTTTTTGTGCTTTGATTTATTGTTTCAAGTTTCAAAAGTTGCTTTTTGCTCTGTACCACACACGTACAACCTCCGCCGTTGAATATGCAAATTGTTATTTTTTTATTCTCTTTAATCAAGTGAACTATTGGAATTTATTATTTTATCCTCCCACCGTATAGTCTTATTTTAAGATAAAACATATTTTATTTTAATTATATAAATATTACAAATTTTATAAAGGTTGGAAAATTTATCGAATTTCTTAATGTAAATTTTATTAATACGCTTATAATCTTGTTATTCAATTTAATAACTTAATTGCGATATCATTATTGAAACGATAAAGTAGATACATTAGCATTTATTAAAAGCACTAAAAGCTGCTTGGTTTAAAAGTAAGGAAGACCAACAGGGATTCGCAAATAATATTCACAAAACAGTATATTTTAATTTGAAAGTCTAATCTAAACGATGACGAGTGAATGGGGTTGACGAAACTTTTTATTGGTATTTTTAAACCGAGTACGCACGCCAACATGCATTCGTCGCTACCAAGATTTTATTATTAAGCAGTAAACGTCAAACGTTTAATGTCGCTCTTATAAAATTATTAAAAGACATTATAATAATGCCAGCACTCGCGAGTCGCGACCCTCCTTCTAATTGGCACCTTATTTAAATTCCTACTCGCGATTATTTCGGAACTGGACTTGCAAATGTTGCATATCTGGTTTCTGTGTAAAATCTACTTCTTTATTAAGAGAGGAACTTTTATATTCGCGTAATGGTAAGCATACGCACTAAGCGATCCGGTAATTTCATTGGCACTTTATTTCGTTAGCTGTATTAACCGATCTTGGCCTTATGCACGGGTAAAAAAGAACTCACGTAATCTTGCTTAAGTGCACGTCTACGCCGATATTAAACGATGTAAACTTAGAATGTTATGGGGCAAAAGTGGTATTTCTATTAAAAATATGTATTCGGGCCTAGAAATAGATAGAGCCTAGCAACAGCCCAACATCAATTGAGTACAAAGTGGTTCATGATAACCACTTTGTTAGTACCTACTGAGTAACTATTATTTTAAAATACATCAAACTTCTAAGTTTTTACACGACAATCCGCGAAATAGAATAGCATTAATTCTAATGGCATGGCGGCATAGTAAATTCTCACTAGAGTGCGGTAACTCCCCGCTGGCGGCGAGCGGCACCACGGGGCGAGCGTTACGAGCGCCAAATCAGTTTTTACCGTATAACCCGACCATTTGTAAATTAAGGGAAATGTGTTATTTATTCATCGCATAGAGGCGCGCACCCCACCGTCATCATGTTAATTGAACGGCATTTCATTAATACCTCATTGTTACTATACTCTGTTTCAATTTTTTATCTGGCCTCCCGTAGCACGGTCGCAAGGCGGACGGTTAGCTACAATAAGACTATCATCATAATGATCGTTGTGGAGGTGCTGAACCTTTTTGTTATTATTCAAATACGGCGCAGCTACATTGCGCTCGGCAAAACGAATCCTAATGACTACTAAGTTCGCTGGAGTAGGGTTGAGATTAGTTCAACTGAGTATTCAAAAAAATACTTTTGCTTCATACATATGGATGCGATACGCATTCTAAACAAAGTTAGACTTTTAATTAGTTGAAATGTCTTCATCAGCCTCTTGAGACAAAAAGCGTCGGTACCATGTGAACTGGGGCCGGGGGCCCATTTTATTCATTTATAGCGTCGTAAACCCTTAGATTGCTAATTAGTTTTATGGACATTTTATTCTAGTGACAAGACTTGGATGAACTTCAATCGTCTATCGTTACCGTTGCTTTAATATTAGACTATAGTTATTAGCTATTATAGCCTATAAAAACTGCAATGAGGCTAGGTAATAAATAGCTTGTATTTAAACAGCAGTGATTTTCCGGGTTCTAGTCAGACACATCGCGTGGTTTATGTACAACTTGGTTGATTATTAAAGGTCTAAGAAATTTTACCTTTGATACGATGAAAAGAAAATACGTACCTGTAGAAAATACGTATGTTTATGTTCTTTATATAATTGTTATACTAAAATTTCGTGCTCGAGCCAAGAAGACGTATCTCATGCGTAATCAATAAAAAAATAAGGTGAGAAAACCAGAATAAGGATACCTGCAGTTCAAAACTGAGTAGTAAGACTTATCTGGCCTTAAAATTACATGTGTCTGAAATATTTAAAGCAAACAAAACCTTAAAGACATGAAAGTTATTCCAACGGTTATAAATATTACAATGACACGCATGATTCTATCAGACAGTCGTATTTAGCGTTCTGCCTGTACCTAGAGAGACTGTGACTCGAGCGTGATGAATGCGCCGTCGCGGGTGGCGGCTTTAGTAAAATAAAAGCGTGACTTCGACTTTGTTGAAATTATTTATTTCCTTAATGCATGTGTAAACTTTTTTGTAAGTATAAAGTTACATATTGACGTTAATATTAATATTGCCATATTCAAATAGGTAAAATGTATTGATGTTGAATACCTTCATGTATAATTGTATACATGAAGGTATTCAACATCTTGTATTATATTGATAATACAAGCTTATTTGAAAAGGGTATGCAGTTTAGTCTTTATTTGGTTTTGTTTTATACCATAAATTGTTAAAAGCGTTATTGTTTATAATAAATCTAGAATTCATTTTAATTGTCAAATTGTTATAATATTTTTATTCGATGAGTTCATCGTTTATATTTTACGTTTTTTTTTTTTACATATTTAAGGGATGACTTATAATGCAAAAGTATTTTTAATGCTAATTTTTTTGTACCAGACTCACAAACTACTCGTGGTTTATGGCATTTTTTGTCCCTCGCGGGAAATCGATGTCGTGATTAGTGAGTTCTGTGACGAAGAATATGAGTACTTAGCCAAAGCAACAATAATCGTCTGGTCAATATTAAAAAACATGATTAAGTAACTTTATGTACTTAATAAGTACTTTATCCATTATAAAAAAATTGTAAATCATGATTAGGTATCATAAAAAACAACGTGGTCGTAATAAAGTTATTAAAATTAAATAATTACATTATTTTTAATAAAAATAAAATATATAAATAGCAGTTATTTGTGGTCTTAAGCTTCTTATTGAAATTTTACCTGATAAGAATTTATGTGATTGTAATTCCCGATGGGACTTCAACAATAATAATTTTAGCTTATTTACCTAAATATTAATGATAATATAATTTATATCTCTACTTAAGTCTACAAATTATCTTTACATTTAGAACTGCAGTGTAATTTTCCTGAGGAATTTATCTGATTTTATTTGTTTCGTACATTTTCTCATCCGTACTCGCCAAAGTAAGTTGCCATTACATTTAAAATGGCACTTTATAAATGACCAGTAATCATTTTAAATTATATATCGCTGCTTAACGTTCACGACTTTCTTTTTGCGCATAAGTACAATGGATGGAGTCACGTGGTCTCTCGCATCATTGACAATTGGCCACATTTGCCATTGTCAAATTGCTACTTGCTGAGTTTTGTTGTGCCCTGTAATTAGAGATCGTTGCCTCATATCAATTCGGATAATTATTTCGTTTATATCATACAATGTTTATGATGAGTATGTTGTTACATAACTGTTTAATATGGTTTCTTTCATTTTTATTTTTCGTTCTTTCAAAGGTTTTGGTTCGTTGATGTCTTTTGATAGGAAATATAAAATGGTAAAACTCTAATGATGAATATTGTAATTTAAAAATTCGGATCGGTTGGGACTCATAGTGGGTTTTTATCCTGCTGAATTTGCTTGACGAAGCATGTCGCAGTTTTTTTTATGTAATATTTTATAATCTTTTGACGATGCGTGTTGCGGATTTATTTATTGTAATTGGTATGTTTTAATTGAATTAAATAATTTTTATTTAGAAAAAAATAGCAAATAAATAGACATAGTACTCCTTAATATCACCAATATTATAAAATATTAAACTTTAAAACATATTTATTTCTTTTTCAGAAATAGTTATACAAATAGGTCGTTTGGAATATAATAATTTTAATTAATAAATAAAATTAATCTCTAGAACCTACGCTTGTATGTAATAAGAAATTAGTAGGTAATTGTCTATTTTCTATGAAATAAAATCACGTTCATCAATAACCCGTCCACGTGCGCCACCCGAGAAGAAGACAGTAAAAATCTGGCGCCTGCGCCGGCCACAGATTATGACACGTTCACAGTAATGACGGGGAAATTGTACCTACGTGACGATACGCTCGTATAGTTTTTTACCTAAAAGTAAAAGTTCCGTCCTCTCATAGTGTCGCGTATTCGGAAGCCAATTGTCAATGTGACATGAATTGTAAACGAAACACTTTGTGAATGGGATGTCGTTTCTGCGTAGTCGTTGTCCTTTTGGAGAAGTGTTTTAAAGAAGATAAATAATGATAATGACATTGTTTTGTTTTGGAAAGTTAATTTAAATTTTATAGGAGATCTTATCATTTTTATGTTGCCCAATTAGAATTCTGTATTCATATTGGTTATATAAATTTTACTTTTACTTTTTAAGGACATGTAAACAGTTTTATTGTGCTTATCAGCAAATAAAATTGGTACTAATGTTGTGGCGCTTGGAACGACTTTGACCAGCAGTGGATTACGATAAAATGATTTGTTCATTGATTGAAACACAAAGAACAAAGTAATTCAGTGATCGCCAGGGATTGCAAGATGCATTCTCTTGCGGAACAAATATTTATTATATATTATTATAATAATATATAGTTGTATTTCAGTACCTTATTGAAATACAACTATGTAATATATGTATTACCGAAGTAGGTAAGTGTTTAAGTTACTTAAAATACCCAAACCAAATAATGTTTATTATTTTGTCATACAAGTATCTGATACGAGTATCTGATTATGTTAAATTAACACAAAACAATTTTGAATTTTTCTAATCGAATTCGAATTTCAGTCTAAATAGAATATGACTTTCGTATAACAGAGAGAACCAATAAGACCGACTCTTATTACACACCAACAAGACCGAATCATCGCGAATACACCTGTAAGATACCAATAGACGCAAATAATCTAATACCAATAAGTTTTGACACCATTTAGAACGGCTAGCTACTATTGTACAACACCTCTAATTGCCCACTAAATATCTATGACGCATGCGCACTGATCGCCAACTAGTGCCAACGCAGATATATTTCTTAGGCGAAGCCTCTCGGCTGTGATTGGTGGACCGCTCGCCAAGACTCCGAAACACCGCCAATAGGGCTGTCCCACTCAACAATAGGCGAACATAGCTACGCCTGTAACGGTACCTCGCTTAGTTCCACTTATAATAAACTTAGAAGGTTTATACTGTGTTAGAATATTGCGCTCAATGAATAGAAATAGTTCCGTTGTACAGTGGAAAGCTTCGCATACACATGTTCTGCGTATTTAATGGTTTATAGTACCTAGTGGTTATTTTCAGGTAAGTTACTTAAGATATTAAAGTTTTACCTTGACACTTACGAAAAAATAAAATGAAATTTAATCCATCATAGTACTCTTTTTTAGGATAACTGCTGATACTGCTACGATTAAGCCGATGTATGTGTGAGTTGCTTCACACAACACACACATAACACAATGTTTACGTTTCGATTGAGATATATTCAACTTTATTTTCAACATTAATTGCAGTGCAATAGGTGTATCATGAACTATTCAGACGGTGATTCAAGTGATTTTTAAATTCATAGGCTCACGACATAGCATGATGTTAGTTTAAAATTTCTTTGCAGATAAAGATGCTCAGTCAGCTACAGGTAGTAAAATAAGTATAGAAAATTAAAAACGTGAAAAAAGAACTAAGAAACGTTTAAAAAGTACCATTACACAACACACCATTCACGCCCGTATCCACAAAGGGTACGACAGTGATGTGGTAATGTAATACACTGACAGTTCAGCAGTATGTTTCTATGTATATTCAAGGGCTGAATCAAATTCATCACTAACTCGCCATACATCTTAGCTCACTCGGAGCTAAATTATACCGCAATGTCGAATTTTCAACGGTAAACAATGTAACAAAACATACTATTTTAATGTTTAAAATATGTTATTCCAGATTTTTTTTTTTAAATGGGACTTGCCCACTACCCAAATCCCTACTACTGCAACTCCTGTAAACCAGGATCAACAATAGTAACTATCCAGAAAATCGTCGAGACAATGAAGTCCGACGTGTCCCAGGGGAATGATTTTAACTGTCTTGGAACCCGCAGCGAAATTATTATATATATTATTCCTATATGTTATTCCAGATATTCACCTCGGCTTTAAAACCATCACGTGAACATGCCATGTAAAACAAAACCAAAAATGTGTAATTAATACAACATCGCGAACGCCCAAACATATGTTAAGGAGTAATTTACTTTTAATTCCAAGCGATAATCATTATGTTAATCTCGTTTTAATTAAACGAAATGATTAATTAATAAGTTGTTCCTGCGATTATGTACACGTGTATCTGTATAGGCTGAGGTATTGCCAGCCTCGGGCGTTTGACCACAGACTACAATTAGAGTAACACGCTAAATATTGATAATTGTTTTGCGCCCTCTAATTTGAACCTCTTTGCCGTCAATATTTTGGTGCAAGAAACGCGACGGAGGCAGCCCGACGACATATTTATGCGATTAACTTATTTTCCATTATTATTTGTCATTATATATTGACAAGTTGTAATTTCACTGTCGTGTAATTTTAGTCAAAGAAACAACGGAATGTTTGTAATAATGTTAGATGATTATAAATTTAACTGCCTGATCTGTTGGCCATAAGTATGACTGCTGAGCAGAAGGTCTTGAGTTCGATTCCCAAGTCGAACAAAGTGCTTTTAGGTTTTTCTATGAAATTTTCAGTAACAGGTCGCAGTTGTCATCAGTGCCATAGGCTAACCCACCATAATTTGACCTAAAACATACTGGCGAAATCTGCACCCTTTACAGATGACAGGCGTGATGGTATGATTATTATTTTTTCATAAAAATACTGAAATCAATCAAATCAAAGCGGTTGCAGTTTGTCGATATTTATACACACAGTTGCATTTTTAAGACCAGATCATTATAAGTACATGTGGCCTGGAGCAGAATCAACACCCCATGTAGGTATCGCAACACGCACGATATGTACACATTAAACGAACATCATTTCTTTACTTTCATTTGGTATAATTTACAGTCATACAACTGACATATAGCATTCAACAACTACGTATATACATGCATGTCTATTCCTATACGTATGTTCATAATTAATATTATACACGATCCCAGCCTTAAGATCGGAAAGATATTTGTTTGATGAAGCTCCGCCATTTGTTTGATAAATGAATAATCGCTACGGATAAAGTAAAAACAAAAAACATAATACTATACTGTGCGAACTTTATTCTAGGCATATAAATAAAACTGCCGCGGTGTTTAAACACACTCGGTACAGAAGTGTGGGACAGTCACCACTTAAAAGAAGATCGGCAGTGTCAGTGTCGCTCTATTTGAGAAACGAGCCTTAACTAAATTATGTGCATTTTATACATCAAGTAGAGTAGTTTATTTTCCTGATTAAAGTTTTTTTTTACTTTGTGGGAAAAGAGAATAAAATTATAAATAAATATTTTGTTAAATAAGAAGTAAAAGTAACAATAACTAAACGCAAAATAGCGGTATTGAAGTAATCATTGCCATTTTCAGTAAAATAATACTAATTAGTAGGATATGTTGGTTGGAGGGTTAAAAAATAACGATCGTTTTATTATAACATCATGTACACATTTTTCCTTTTTATAATAATAGACAATAATGCGATTGCAATATTCCAATCGTAACTATAAACTGTATTCTAAGTTGATACCTAATTAAAGAAAACATCATAATCGTTAGTTTTTTAGTTTGTACCTGGCAATATTAAACAGTTGGGGCACCATCCTGAGAGCTGTCATGCATGTCATAGTCGTCTAACTTATCCTTGCGATCTGTTTGGCGTCTGTATTTGTTTACATTCCAACTCATTAGTGTTTACTTGCATTGTTTATTCCGCGTTCAGTTGAGCTTTCGAGTTCCTGCGTGTTGAGTACTTGTGATAGTGAACACTTTTTTTGAGACAGGACTCTATTTGTTATTATAAACATGTCCCGTTCTAACGTTCGGTGTGTTAACTGCGAACTTCGGTTGACGAGACCTCGTCATCGTCTTTCAAACGAAAACGAAGACCTCCTTAATATTATAAGGTTATGGACTTATCCAAGGGAGGTGAGTAAAAATATTCAGGTCATTTTTAAACCCTAAGACAACCTACTGACTATTTTCTTTTTGATATTTCGCTGTCGTTATACTGGACACTACTCTAATTAAAAATACTTAAATGAGCAAAACATGCTCAAACGGTGAAGGAAAACATCGTGAGGAAACCTGCTAGAGAGATTTGTCTCGATGGCATGTGAAGTCTGCCAACCTGCAGTAGGCTAGTGTGGTGGACTATAGCCCTCTAAAATGAGAGGAGATCCGTGCCCAGCAGTGGGACATTAATAGGTTGATGATGATGAATAACACAAAAATAGTGATGTATACAACCTCTAAGTGAGTGGTTGACTAGGCTATTCAATGTTACAGAGGCAAACAGTTTTTTATTATTATGTTACTCGCAGACAACTGATGCTGACTTCGTATGCCAGGCTTGTTGGGAATTAGCAAGTCATGCTACTAACCAAGTTGCACCTGAAAGACAAGTTGGACATCAAAATGTTTGCGTTGGATGTGGCCGTTCCATTCTAAGAAGTAGAAGTCGTTTAGTACTGAGAGAAAACAGTACTGACGAAGAACAACAACTTGCTGCAATCATTTCACAGTGGATACAGCACCGTCAAGTAAATATATTTTTTTTGTATTTATAAAAATACTTTTTTTCTATAATTATTTCTGTTGTAGTAAATATTGATTGTATTAATTATTGTTTTAGCTTATACCTACTGATGAAGCATGTGGGCCATGTTGGCTACGAGCTCAAAGAGTATTGCGTCGCAATACTAACACCCAAAACGTCCAATTTAACAGTGGAGCTTCAGAGGATATGGCTATATCCCCGCACCAAAGCCCTCAACGTGAGGAAATTGGAGATTGCTGTGTAAATTGTGACATACAGCTGCTGTCTGCAGAAAATAGGCATTGTCTGTCTTCCCAAACTGAACTTTTTATAGGAGTTATAAAGCTGTGGACATATCCTAGAAATGTAAGTTACAGGCTATTATAATTCAGTATGTTAAAGTCGAAAATTCCGACTTCAACTTACTGAACACTCAAACACAATGTATGAGAAATAAATTGTAAATACTTACTTTCTTTTTAGATTGTGGACACCGATTATGTGTGCCACGCCTGTTGGGAGCTTGCAAATCACCAAGTTTTATCTGAAATTCCAGAAGAAAATACAGTGCAACAATCTGGAAATCCCGAAATACCACAGCAGCAATACATTACACTGCCAAACACTAGACGAGCTGCTGACACTAGAAGGCATTGCTTGTTTGCTGACTGCAGGAATCCTGAGCGATATCATATTCCAGACGGAATACGTAGACGGGTGCTAAGTGACTGCAACTTTTATATACCCAGAGGTGCAAGGATATGCGGTTACCACATGGGTAGAAACACATTTGGTGAACTGTACACATCCGAAAACACACTAGACCATTTTAATTCTTTCCAAATTGAAGATATAGTTTTCATACTACAAGAACCCGTAAATGTTTTTAATTTTGAAGACATCCAGAGTCTGCCAGAGTATTTGGCACATTATTTTCTGGGAATTTCCTTATCGCAACATCAAGAAATAATGAACGAAACAAGAGGACTTCGTGAAATGCACAGAGGAAGTTTTGCATTAACTGCATTATTGTGCAAATTAAGGACAGGAGACTCAGGAGACAGGCTATCAACTTTATTTCAAACTCCAAGGCGCACTGTGGAAACACTGATGAACAAGGCTAGGGATATATTAGCTCAAGAATATGTGCCTCAACATTTGGGTCTGCATCATATAAGCCGGAGTAATGTTATCAGTAAAAACTCATATATAGCAAATAGTTTATACGGCAGACCTAATCTCCCTCTGGAGAGACAAAATGCAATTGTTATCTGTGATGGCACCTATGTTTATGCCCAAAAAAGCTCAAATTATTTATTTCAAAAAGAGACTTATTCCCTCCATAAGTATCGAAATCTCATAAAGCCATTCATGATTGTATGTTGCAATGGATACATTCTAGATGTTACAGGGCCGTATCCTGCCACTACTAACGACGCGTCGATAATGATGGATCTATTAAACAAAGACAGTTTTTTAGAGTTTTTTAGAGAAGATGATGTTTTTATTCTTGATAGAGGCTTTAGGGATAGTGTAGACGCTATACACCAGCGTGGCTTCCTCGCCCATCTACCAGAAACCCTATCACCAGGTCAATTCCAGCTAACGACACTAGATGGAAACAGGTCTCGCTGTGTTACAATAAATAGATGGGTTGTGGAAGCCGTTAATGGCAGGATCAAAAGAGATTTTAAAATATTCAGACATGAATATTTTAATCGTGCATGCCCTCACATGATGAAGGATTTTTCCATTGCAGCAGCTCTGCATAATGCATTTGCCACCATGTTTGTGAATGCAAGTAATGCGGAACAAATAGTGAATATTATAAATGAAAGGCTTTTTGCAGACAACAGTTTAGCAGAAATAGTACAAGAAGAGAATCTCAATAGAAGAAACTCTTTATTTACTACTATAACCAATTCAAATATTGTGTTCCCTAACCTGTCAATAGAAGAACTGGTCCTCTTTGCTTGTGGCACCTATCAAATTCGACAAGCTAGGTCATACATAGGTGAACAATTACGTTTTCATGGCCTATACACGATAGAAGTTTGCAGAGAGGACCATGTCAATTTAAGCAGGTTAGGGGGAATAAGTTCTTATCTGATTCGAGCAAAAGTAAAGTCCCGGCATGTATCAAGAAAATCTTACTATGTCTTCTTATCAATAGATCGGCAACAAGTGGGAAGGAATGCCATCACTGGATATTGTTGCAATTGCATTGTTGGTTTGCGCACTGTGGGATGTTGCTCTCACGTAATGAGCATTGTATGGTACCTGGGCTACGCGCGTCACCAGGGTAATATAACTCCACCAGCACAATTCCTTGACCAAGTTTTACTCAGGCTAGATACCTAATTGTCTAATAAAAAATCGATGGGCACCTATTAAATGATTGTGAAAAAGTCTTTGTTTCATTTTATAATATAACATATTACCTTACCTACCTACCTTATTACTTATGGCTTATATTGCTGGAGATACATAATATTATGTAAGTGTCAATGCGGTGCTTTAGAAGCCTAGGTACCTATATAATATAATATATAGAGTTGGCAAACAAGTATAGGTAAGGTTTGCCTCAAGATTCAGCAATATTCAAAGGCATAACCTTTTGGTGTAGGTAACAACCTCCTTACGCGTACGTCCTATACGTTTCGCCTCAAAGAAAAAGCGTTATTATATATATTATACCTAAAACATGTAGGTATGTGCATTGTATTCTAAAATGAATTAATCTGCTCAATAATCAATCATCAATACACATTTCACAAAACACATAACCTAACCTAAAAGGTAAATCTTTAAAACGATTTTCTATCAAAATCCCATTACAAAAAAATATGCTATGATTACACTTTATGTTAATAGGCCTTAGATCTATCTCTTTCGGGTGGTTTCACCAATGCACGTGAAGTATAAAGGCGACACTCAAAGTACATGGGGTTTTGCCAATCTTCTTTATTGCAATATTAATAATATTAAAGTGACGTTTATTGTTCGCTAGCCATCATTTACGCATAATGAAGCATGAGTTTTTTTTTCTAGAGTTCGCTGGCCTGAGTGCTGAACTTGAGGTCCTGGTTTCGGTTTCCAAACCGAGTAAAATGTAATTGAGTTTTCCTATGAAATTCTCAGTTTTGAGGTTTTGAATGGTGACATGAGGCTCGTCCCTTGTTAAAAGGGATCACACACTATACTCCTCGGACTTCTACAGAGATAAATGCGGAAAACCATCTCATAATATACCAACTTTGTGTTATAAACGTATATTTATATTTTTTTAACTCATATGTTTGTCGTCACAAATAGATCCCTCGGAATTCTAATAGACACACACAGATGTGAAAACGAGTGTAACAATAGACCCGATACAGATAAAGACTGTTATTATGGATGTGTATTGATATCATAACTCATTCTAATCACCGATGATGCGCAGTCTAGGCTGGAGTAACGCAGGACTATGATGTAGGAGCGTTTAATCAAATGGGCATGGGTTGGTGGCGGGGCGTGCCCGCGGCGGCGGCGCAGATCCCCGGCGAGCACACGAATGCGTCTGTCGCGTGGTTACGTGCTATTAACCGTGTCGGCCGCTCGCTACTAGTCGACGGACTACTATAAATTACACGAATTATACAGTGTGGCGGCGTACGCGAGCATGTGATATATTGTGGTATGGCGATCGCGCCGAACAGCCTCCGTGTCAGCGCACGTGAAATTACACACCCGACCGCGATGTTTGCGCGCAACACCGCTAATACCCCGCGCACGCGCATCGCATTTTATTTGCGATTGTTATTTCGTAAATGATAGGCCTACGCGCGCCTAGAGAAGTTATTGCTGCGAACCCAAAGTTATTCACCGAGAGAAAGAGTCGGACAACGTTTGTTTTGATGACAATCAGAATCTGTCTGTGTCGCGCGACGTGGTATTATCATTTGTATTGCATGTAACTGCGGCTAAAAGTCCGATGTAACTTTAGCTGTCCGCATAATTTATTGAATAACGCATTCAATAACTATTTGCACGAGTGCGTCTGTATCTAAATATATATAAAATCGATATAAATTATTTTAATAACGCTTTTCTGACGCTGAATATAATTAATTCGTGAAACCGATGCGGTTATTAAAAATGCAAATAAATTTGCAAAACGACAGCATTATTACGGCGGAGGCCTATTTAAAATGTCTTGTATCGGCAAAAACGCGACTGTACTTCTGTGCTTCCAATCAAAGTGGTAGGCCGCCTTTCTCAATCCATTAAGTCAAAGGCTTTATAATCCAATTAAATTACTTATTGATCAAGATAATTTTTACATTATTGTCTTAATTACAACTTGTAATGTCATTTTTGACAGCATCTTGCAAAATTTAGATCGTCATCGTTGAAATATAATGCAGGGCACGCATGTTACAAGAGGTATTGTTGAATCTTCCCATGTTACTACCTACTCACCCGAGTTGTTTAAAAGAAAAGTACTTACCTACTTGATCAAGAAAACATGAAAAAATAAAAATAATGATAATTTATGGCAAGATTGTATCACAAATTGTCGACAAGAAACGAAAATTGATTTAAATGTTCCCACGATTGATTTCAATTAAGAAACTCTTAATAAAGTAGACACAGGCACAACTACAGTGATTTTATATATCTTCATCGATTTCTTCGCTCGTAAAATCGGGCGTCGATGTTATCGAACACATTGCTGAGGACGCGAGTAATTAACGGGGTAATTATAAATTTTCAGGGAGGGGTTTATTATATTTTTAATTGATAGCATCATTTGTGGTGAGTTTAGGTGTGAAGGTTGCACCATCTTCCGTGTTACTTTGTCTAATTGGCCTCCAGCTACCGTATCAGTAAATGTTAATGGCACACTTGAGAAAGTTCTACGGTAGTTTAATTCCGTAGCGTTTCGTAGCACGCATTTATACGTGTCATTTAGTTTACTATTAATTACAATCAAGACTTTCTTGAGACATTGACAAATTAAAAACGATTTGAATAAAAGTAAATAAGTATATAAAAGTAGTCTCCGTCGGGTCGTTAAGCTCCCACAATAATGGTTTGAGCTAAACGATGGCTGACGTATGCGTGCTATCAGTATGGACAGGTCAACTCAAAGCTGCACTGGTGCTTTCTTCAAAAGGCCATCTCAGACTTTAACCTACATAGTCAGGCTCACATATTGTAACCAAAATGTTTGGACTTTAAAAGAGACCATGATTCTCTGAGTTTGTTTCGGCATTTCTTCTCAGAGGTCGTCAGTTAGGAAATGCCGATGTCAACTAGATACTAAAAAAAAAATGTACATGACTTGTAACAGTGTCTTTAAAAAGATCTATTTACAGAAATAAACAATCATTCATCAATCATCAATCATTCAATCATTCATTCAGTTTTGTAATATTTTCTTATTCATGTGTAGACGTACGGAATGCCTATTCTTTATTCCAATAAGTTATCCTTTTAAATACTCCACGCCATCTATACAGCCGAACATAAAAGTCAGTTCCACCCTTAAAAACTACCCCAGTATGCGCTATCCTAACGCCATCTACTAAACTTTAATTAAAATGTTTCGCGGTGGTTGAAGCGAGTATGGATTTTAGTTTGTAACGCTTAGGGGTTGAAATATAGATGTCGTAATTGTGCTCATTTAGGGGTAAGACATTGATATCGTGTTGGACGTGAGTGTTTTTTTTAAATGAATGAGTGAGTCGTTATTGTAGTTTGATGCAGTGGTTAATTTTATGAAAGCAACTCATATTCAATATTATTTGGTGTTTTAATACTATGAGACGTTAATAATCATTATGACCTAAATTGAAACGATATATGTGTTATATAATATGTATAACAATGTTTTCGTGAAATCAAAATAATGGCAAAATTATTGAAAACTCAATTAATTTTAATAAAGAACAATAACTGTGTTTTACACAAACGTATAATAGTAGACATTTAAAAACTCGAAACGTGGGGCTTAAAATAATATCAATATACGGCGATAGAATCCGTAGAAAGGCATTTTATCTGTAATTAATACAATATATTGCATTAAGATTTACGTTAAGTTATAAACAATGAGGGATTTATTTTTCTATTATTCATAGACAACCACGACTGTTACCTTCAAAGGGTTATGCAGAGGTGTACTAATATACACCCAAATTTCACCACTATGTTTTTCGTCCCCTGTAATATTGACTAATCCTTTTTGCTTGTATAGGCACATATTATAATGATTATGTTGTCTTACGAATAACATCAAATAATTTTCTAGACGTTTCTGTATACGCTTATCCTTTGCATTTATTTAAACTATAAATGTCGAAGAAAATTGATGCTCAATACCCAGTATGATATAGCCTTAGGGTCTAAATATAATAATTGTCTGTTTAAGTATATTAACCACGCGCCCATTATCCCATTTCTATCATGAACCTGCCATGAATATGCATAGGAATTAATACAATATTGTTCATGTGTTAATGACTTATAATTTATTTAGATTCTTTTATGTTTTCTAGATTAGATTAGTTTGCTGTGTCTTATATATGGTCATTATTACAGTTATAATTTACTTATTTGATTTGAATGCGTTTTTTTTTTCGTTCCAATAGTATTATAGAAAGCTCATATATGTAAAATGTAAGGTGGAGCTAGGTTTTTATTTTAATTATTATCGAATAAAATTAAATACCCTTAGGAAATGGCTCTGTGGTGTTTTTTTTAAACGTCATTCTGGTCTCTCCATACGGATCATCAGATCCAATTACCAAGATGCTGGGATTAGTTGCTGGAATACACGTTTTATCAATAGGTAGAAAAAAAGGTTTCATATTTATGAGTTAATTGGAAGTGCCACTTATTGTCAAATCCATTATTGGGTATAAACAATCTGAGATTGGATTCTATTGCTGTATTCTTTAAACATAAATAGTAAAATGAGACATTTAAATTAAAGGAAAGTTACAATGGTTTTTAAGTATCCGAGATATAAACTGTTAGCTCACGATGTTTATTCGTACGTTTTACTTTTTCAAATAAACATATTGAAATGCTCTTATACTTATATTTTTTTTTAAACTCAACCTTTCGTATTTAGCGGTATTGGTCATGGGGCAGGTTAGGTCTGAATTTTCTCTAAAAAAGTGTAGTAGGTATTTCTAAGGTCTAATATTTAAGTAGAACATAAATTTTTGGTGAAATAAGATTCATATCATCAAGCTAGGCTAGGTAATCCTTTTTAAATATCACCGGTACATATTGGCTGGTATTATAAGTACTGTGATTGAAGGCTTTGAAAAACAGGTGACGTAGTTGAAGGCGGAGTGTCGCGCGCTGAGCAACATCTGCCGGTTGCCACAACCTGCCGACACCCCCGAGACCAACACCTATGACAGGTTTTTATGACCATATTGTTTGAATGAAACAAACATAATCCCACTAATATTGTGAGAGCGAAAATTTTTGTGGATGTATGTTTGATACTCTTTCACGCAAAACATTGGATTGAATGATATTTGGCATACATAAAGTGTATTTATTACCTGGATTGACACATAGGCTACTATTATTTATTGCGCAAAACCGCGGGCGGAAGCTAGTTTAGTATATACGAAAAAAAGTTCTTTAAGTTTAAAAGGAAAATTGGGTACTGGGGTTTCAGTTTAGTAATCATTGATTCATCATTAAAAAAATACAGTATTGAACTTTTTGATACAATATAAAAATCATATACAGAAATTAATACTGGTCATTATAGTCTTGAAACGAATAAATATGATACAAATACGACTCCATCCTTTACTTGGTATTCTAATCTATCTCCATGCCGACTAAGAACTTAAAGAGCGGTTTGTAAACTATAAATATCAAAGATCTAACATTATAATGAGAGTAAGCCATCAAATGAAGTGCCATTGGCGACTCACTGGGCTAGGTTACGAGGCGACGTCATCAACGCACCTGCCCACCACCGCTCACAGGAACGACTTTGTGCGAAACCACCCGATTATTGTAATTCTATTAAGTGCTACGGCGTAGACATTACGTAGCCGTTACGACTCTATAAATTATTACATCTAACTCCCCAGGTATTTTTTCTATTAATTATAATTTCAAAAATGTTGATAAAGTTGTAAAGTAATATCTATAATAATTATCTGCTACGCATTTTTATACGATATCAAAAAGTTTACAAGGCTCATTAAGTAAAACAAAAGCTTCGGAACAATATTAATAACGCAATATCGTCGCCGATCGGTTTACAGCATCTATTCTCTATAACGACTTCTAAATAGACGACGTGAACAGAGCCCGTCTTCCGAACATGGTAATGGACGGGATAATTACGCGCAACGACGTGCAACAATAGCGGCGCGAGCTTACCGCTCTATGGCATAATAAGCGCCGGCGTATTTTGATCAGCGCAACAAGTAGCGCGCGGGCGGTGGGGCGCGTGCCGCGCGCGCGCCGGCCCCGGCCCCGCGCCCCTCGCCCCGCCCGCTGCCCGGCGGCGCGCGCGCTACTTAGCGTCGGGGGTGCGCGCCACCTCCGCCAATCCACCGGCGACCTCCGCGCGGCACAGACAAGTGCTCTCTCGATACACACTCCTAGTTAACTCGTACATTCGCGATGCCGATGGCGGCGATTCACACGTACCAAAATCTCGGTGTTGATCAGAAACTGACGCACCTCCAAACCCAGGCTCCACGGAGATTAGCACCTGCTCCAGTGGACCCTAACCGCTGCAAGAAAAAGACTTATCTTCATCAGCCCTACCCGACTCAACCTGCCTCCGTAGCACGCAGGAACGCTCGGGAGAGGAACAGAGTGAAACAAGTAAACAATGGTTTTGCAGCCCTACGACAACACATTCCATCAGCTGTTACGGCGGCTCTGGCTGGAGGAAGAGGATCATCACGGAAACTCAGCAAAGTGGATACTTTGAGGCTGGCAGTGGAGTACATCAAAAGTTTAAAGCGGCTACTAGAAGAGAGTGAAGAGGGTTGCTCTGATTCTCAATCAGGGCTAGTACTAACTAATAGCGGCCAGCACACTCCCCCTCTGTCTGAAGAATCCCACTCTCCAGCTCCTTCTTTCGTGTCAGAAAGTTCAGCTGGGCCAAACTGTCACGACGCGTATGATTCATACGAGCCGATGAGTCCTGAAGATGAAGAGCTTCTAGACGTCATATCATGGTGGCAACAGCAGTGATTGGAGGTGAGTCGTAATAATATTTTCTACCAATCATGTTATTGTTGTTTGCTAAATATTGATATTGGTATCATTTTTATCGAGGGCACTTATATTTTCCATGAGATAACACTGCACTTCTTCATGAATGATTTTTATGTGTGCCAACATAACCTTCAAGGATTTGATAATAATATTCTTATCACAGTTTGCTTTCGTCGCACCGTCTGTTAATACAAGCTTCAAAGTTATAAATTTTTTTATTAGTTAGTCATTTGTTGCTAGGTAAACTTTTAAAGCTTATCGTTTTAGGTAAAATTTTTTTTTTTTAGATATTTATTCACGCTAGTAAACTTCGCGTAGGGTCAGGTAGTTATGGCTTATAGTATTATTTTCTGTCCCAATCTTTTCGTTACGGTTGCTTTAGGGACCAAATCTTTTATATTGCACAATTTGAATGAAGATTCACCTTCATCCTAAGCAAAAAGTAAACACATCAACCATTATGACTGAGCATTGAACCGTAAGATAGACTTTATCTTTTCACTGTAGAATCAGGCGAACACAATGGCAGGTCTGCAACAATAGTGAATGTTAAAATATGTCGCTTTATAAAAGCTCACGGCTAGGTAACATTTTTTTATGATCAAAGGTAGACTTTTCTATTTCAAGTTTTAAACTATAGTAGGGACCCGCATTCTATCTTCTTATTTGCTTCAATAGCCGAACAGCAATTACTTCTAACAATCTTGTGGTTCGCCCCGCATGTAGTGGGAAAATTGCACATAAAAGTGATCTATTCTAATAATAAGTAGCCATAACAGATGACTTCAATTCTCTAGTGGAAACATGTTCTGTTTTTCATCGATAACTCTCAAGTTAATGCGTTTCGTCCGGTCACTGAGAGGTTTTAGCGAATTCATGTTGCCAAAAAATCGCCATATGGTCCATCCTGATGGATTAAGTAGAATCGGTAGCGCCGCATCTAAAAACAAGATATTAAATCGCGCAAAAAATTGTTTGAGACGCTTCGTCGGCTATTAATTTATTGTACCGGAAGACGAAATCTCAAGAGGAAATAGAAGGGCGGCGAGCGGAGCACACGTGTTACAATATTTGCCAAGCTCTATGCAAACATATACTGTGATACCGTGCAGTGTTCATGGGAATTATATAGCGTCACGGGCCTCGATAACCAGATTAAAGTTACCTGTTTTTGCCAAAGCATTGACGTAAATGCATAACTGTGTTTACTTTTTACTTCAAACAATTCAAATATGCTTTTCCTTTTTCTCAGGAACCGTACATTGCGGTGATCAAAGTGCGGCCAATCAGCGGCTTGGTGATTATGAAAAAAACGAGTAATCCTCAACAGGGACCCGAGCATCGGAGCGCGAGGGTCCGAGAGAACCTCTAATTAAGCGCAATCAGTATATTCCTAATGAGAGGGGATAATGGTGGACTGTAACGACCCCATCGATGCATTCCACTGAGAGACTGAACACCGAACGAATACCCCCACTGCATTTCCCACATCGATGGAATAGCACTAAGAAGACTGAATCGATCATTTATTTGTTCCATTTAAGCATTTAGTTATAATTTAAGTGATCCGAAACAACGCTGTGCCTTAGTGTAGCCTTACGTTTTTCTACTTCCAATTAGTTGGTAACTTTACAATTGTTCATAATTGTTATCTAGTCATTAATGTTTAAGGATAGTTTATGTTCAGATTTTTGAACGACGAGTACCTTGCGGTACTTCAGCTCGTTCATTTTGTAAAATATAATTTTGAAAATCTTGAGACAAAGACTTGTATTATATATAGATAAGTTAGCACCCTAAGACAGATTCCTAATATTATAAGATTTTATGAAATAGTTATAAAAAATAACAGCATTCAACCCATTGGTTGTGTCTGTAATTAAATACATTTTTTATAAATTCCTATTTATGTTTTTTAATCAACCCTTATAATTAATAAGCCTTGACTGATTTAATTAAAATATGCAAGAGCTACAAGTAAAATAATAAATGGGAGCCTATATATAAAATAAATTATCTAAATGTTATAAAATCCTTTAAATAAAATCTAAATTGCACTCGTAAATCTAGGCATACCTCTCAACTAATTTATGCGATGAACCATTTTAAGTTCATGCATAGTGCTAATAAGCGTAAATGAACAAGGGTGATTTATGCCCGGTAATTTACACGCTTACATAGACACAGTGCTTCTTAAATCGATGAGATTATTATAACTACAAAAAAAAGATTAACGAGTAGGTAATCGATAAAAATAATGGAGAGAAACTTAAAATAAAATAATCAGGGTTAAATTAATCAATATAATTATGTAGTTACCTACAAAAGTAATTAAAGGTAAAATCCTTAAAAAATGGTCTTATTTCTAAGCTTGATATTCGTATAAGTAGAAATTAGTATGAAGGTTTTGCAATTCATTTGATACATTAATAGTTGAGTATATTGAGACGAGTAGTTTATATTATTTAATAGTCAAATACAATGAACGAATACGAATATTGAAACAGAAGTGTTAAAGGGAGAAAGGGAAACAGGTCGTGGGTTGATAGAAACTGTAAAAGATGCTTATAAGAGTGTCTTTGAAATTGACATTAAATATTTGTATAAAGACGAGCCTCCCACGGTTGCTCGCATGGTATATAGATAAAAAGTAGTCTATCTGTTGAGTGGTTTTTGCGTGAAAGAGTAACAAACATCCATCCATCCATACATCTATACTTACAATCTTTCGCTTTTATAATATTAGTAGGATATCATATCAGAATATATAGGTAATACTAATTATTTGAAAATGCCTAGAATCATGTTTTTCTAAAATCTTATACACGCTGTATAGCCAGGAATAACGGTAGTTTGAAGTGTTTCTTTAAGAAGTGCGTTCTAGCCGCAGAACTCAGATACACAAATAACGACTGGTTGCTCTCCCATCGACTACAATCACCAGACGAACCTGTTTCTCTTAGTTAGTTCAGAATTGCGCGGTACGATAAGCAGCTGATACGGTTTAAGTTTTCTTATTATCACCATCTAGTGAGGTTAATCTAAAATTCACACCTCCATAAATTATCTTCCTCTATCTGTAAGCTGTGAGTCTGCGTAGAACAAACAAGCTAGTGTTCGATTGCTTTACTATAAATTATCACCCACTCAATTGACATCTATAACTTGGCACTGCCAATGCTTCATCGGTCCTTGATATAAAAAACAAACAACATTATCTACGTAGGTTTGAACATACAAACACACGCGGGACGTTGCAAAATTAAAATAACAAAAGGTGCTTTTTCCACACGTGCCTCCACTCAGGTTACATTTCGCAAAAGAAAAATAATAACATAGGTACTCGAAATACACGAATTGGGGGGCCTAAGCATACTTTGGTGCATTTAATTTGAAAAAGACAATTCGTACTGCAACTGGATCACGTCCTCGAACCCGCCCATCGAAATCAAATTGCAATAGTAATTTTTGATAATGGAAGGGAAGCACGAACCATTATGGGAGGATATTTCCGTCGGGGGTATTAATTGTTGGAACTTGTTCCAGTTCTATAAAACACGATATCTACTAGATATGACAGGAACTTGACGAACACACCTGTGGATTTGCGAATAGCTTTGTCGTCCAGCCTAGTTAATTTTCTTAAGTATTAATTGTTGGTTATTATGCGCTGGCGCATCCGTTTGCAACAAACTTGTTTCTCATTATCTTGTCTGTCTTGTTGCATACCTAGTGTCTACGTTCGTTTATATAGCGATTATCACAATCTTGCAATAGGGAATTTTAATTTAAAACGTATTGTCAAGTGTTAATTAACGCTGGCAGTGTTTTTATCGTTAAGTACTTAGGTCTAAGAATAATTCATTATAAATAATTAAGCTCCTGTCCATCTTAACCTAACCTAATAATTTTATCGGAACAATGCCGCAAACGTTTTAAGTCGACTCTCACTGAATTTCGATGTTTAAAATGGGTCGCTGTGTGTCGGTATATCGCGGTGCCATCAAACGTTGGGGCTCTCCGCCCGCCAAAGTTCTTCGTCGGGCGGCGCGGGCGGCGGCGGCGGCGGCTGGCAGCGCGCGGTGGCGGGCGAGGTCTCGTGCGCGCTCGGCTCCGCTCGTGCGTTTACGAGGCACGCGACCGTCGCGCGCGCAGGCTACACAGCTGCCTGGCGACTGGTGACCACTTGCCCAGAACAGATTGCTCGGATGTGATGGAAATTATGAAATTGGTTGACTTGATTTTTAATTTCAGGGTTATTCATACAATACTTGATTTTCAAGGTAAACACACTTTAACTTTAGTTTGATATTATTCAATATTTAGTGTAGTTTGGGTAAAGTTAGTTTTTTTTGGAACAAGCCTGACACGGGTGATGTGTCATGTTCCTAATACTGCAACATAAGCTTAGTTTATAACAAAATAATATTACCAAATCGTCTCCTATTTGCCTATTTCAGAAGCTATTAGTTATTCTTAAGCACTTGGGAAATAATTACATCATTAATAATTTCACCGAAAAGTACCATTTATGCCTCTCTTTATAATGACATAAGGCAAATAGCAATTTTGATGTATACATATTACGTAAATATTTTATTTCCGAAGTCTAAACTATTACTATTTATCTGCTTTCATCGTCGCAAAAAATCGTGCCTGAACGATCTGAAAAATCACTATTAATAGCTAAAAACCTATAAGTGACATTAAGTGAACAATTAGAATTAACATAAACATAACATATTTTAAGTCAATTGGAACCAAATGTTTCCAATGGCCAGCCCCTGGGACCGTTGGCCTTGGCCGAGAGTGTAACGTTGCCGCCAATAAGCGTGTGACCTAAATCCCTTGGCGGCGCACAGGCACGACACGCTGCTATTTTTGAATATCGATCAAGTTCAAGTGCCACTACTGGTCGGTGTATTTTTTTGCCTGCCAGCTTTATGTGCACCTACTTACTTGAATGTGTTTTAGCAAGTTATGGCAGGTTTTCTTTATGCAGGAATGAAAATAACAACCAGAATAAACATATTTATTTTTTGCAATTTGAGTATGCGTAACAAAAAGCAAATTAAATTACATGAAAGGTACCTAAACTAAATAAAAATATCGTATGAAAGAAAACAGGAGCGCCGCATGCTAATCAATGACAACTGCATTAATACACACTTTTTATTTAAATTCTAAAGATAGTTTCAAACACGCCGATCTCTTTTGAATTTGTTGAAGCTGCGATATAATAAAAATAGTGGATTCCAAACGGGATGCACAAACTGTAATGTCCACAGATAATGTCCTATTCAATGACTATTTAATTAATCAGTCGGCACAGAGGTGCCATAAATTCAGAGTCCGCAATAAACCTCATTAATGGCCTTTAATGAATTGGAACTCAGTAGCAGGTAGTTTTATCGAAGTATCTCGAATAGCTCCGCCGAAATTCCTATAAAAATAACAGTTACGTCACAGGGTGTCATGTCAACGTTCTCTGAAAACCACCCCTAAACCTTGCATTTAATTGCCACCCTCAAAAATGCGACCTTTAAATTCTTTACGTTCTTTATAACGAACCTTGTTTTTTATGTAGGTACACATTAAGATGGCGACTATATATATTTAAAAAAATCATATAAACGATTGATACAATAAAAAACAGAAGTTCAAACATTAGTCAGTGGTTGTTATTATAATTTCATGTCTAATGGTTCTGCACTTGCTACATAAAAACATTATATTGCTAAAAGTAATAGAGTCGATTTTCTAAATTAGGTGTTATTTTTATGTTAACAATATTCTATTAACATTTTTCTTTTAATAATAGAGTCTAACCTAAGGATTGGTTAACGAAGAATTACTTGTATGAGATTTTATTATCTCATGCTTTTTTGAAATTATTGAGCGAGCGGTGATGGTTTTATGCATTCACTTAGCGTTCTTGTTTAAGTTGTCGTTGCATTATTATCAAGTTTGAGCGAGACATGTAAAATAAAGGCTTTTACGTGAGGGTTACCTATTTGGTGGCAGAAACAATCACCAATTTTAATCGCTTGATCTAATAGATAGAATTGTATACAACAAGTGTCTCTATTATTTTCCTTGTCCAAACAAGTTATCGGCTTTAGTCAAAGGGCTGTCGTCTCGCGCTATTCAAATAATTAGGGCCGATACAACCACTTGCTTCGATCGAATTAAACTACATAAAATCGCCGTGAGGACTCGTTCACAACAAAAACGTTCAACCATCAGTGCCTTCGCGAACGTCCACGATCATTTACACTTGTAACCAATAAAGCCATATAGAACTCTAAAATAATGATCATCCGTTATTACTGAATCCCCACGAAATGTAAGACATTTGGTGACGCCGATTATGTGTTTACGGTACCAATTTTGGTTGATAATTTTGTTCAGATCAAAATGGAAACTTGAATTGAGTTCATCGACCCTTGCAGGTGGTAAGTGACAGTAAACATTACTTATCAATAAACGGAAGAAATTACGATGTTATTGGTGTCAGTCAACATTGAACTGACCTCTCGTAATGCGTTCTAACGTCAACAATGTCCATAATCAATTTAATTTTATCGGCGCGTGTGATCTGGACAGCTGTCAAAGCATTGATAACTATTTTAAGTATAGAAAGATTTGATAGCCGAATTTAGCCGGATTTATCTTCAAATTTGATAAAGACTTTTAATTGTATGTCCTTATTTAAGATCTCAGTTGAACTATTCGAAGAACAATACAATACAGGGTGATTAAACTTTGAGATATTTTATCTGCATACATCATTGGCACAGACACGTTCATTGTCCAGGAAAACCAGCAAGAGGTAACATGTCATCCAGATCGACTCTAACGAAGCTTTATTAAAAAAACCGTGTTCGTCTCCGGTGGTCCGATGCTGTCAATGCAACCCGTCCACAACAGACAGACTTCGTTACGTTATGCAACAATACCTATGTGATTTACTTTACAAGGCAATTATACCTCAACGATAGGCAGTAAATTTTCCCACTAATTGAACTCAATTATTATTGGCTTTCCATCCGTAATTTATATATAACCCAACAGTAACCTAACTTTTTAAGAGTAAATGATACGACTTGCAAATGTGGTTGAAATTCAGTACCATTGAAAATTTCATGTCACGTACTGCTGCAAGAAAAAATGCTTAAAGATACGTCTTCGACCGGAAGACGCTTGCGAAACATTAATAAAAGGCGTTACTTCAATCGCTCATAAACCCAAAACTATAATTGAAGATACAGTTCGAGGTATTGTGTGTCATAGGCGCTTCGAACTGATAACTAACAATCATCAAGTATTTGTAGCCAATTACCCCTTTCACGGTTATTACGTTTAATGTGTGCGGTTCAAAATTTGCTAATAATGTACCACTTTGTTCTGTGCAGTTTCGAGCCGCTACGGTACTTAAAGTATATTAAACGTTAAGGTGTTGGTACTGGTAGGCATTCATTACGATTGGTACCGCCCAGAAGTAAGGTCTCGTGCGATGAAATGTGCGATTATAAAGCAGAAATCAGATACGAGGTAATCGTAGTGCGAGAAGCTTTTCCGCAATCACGCGATCATGCTAAAGCCTGGCTGGCCTTTACTGTATTAAAATGCATGAGCCGGGGTAGCAGCGGCTTATTAAAAATATTTTAAAGATCTTCCCACAGTGTTAATCAATGTTCTCATCATGATATACTGCTTTATAATCACGGAGTAATCCAGTCACATTTATCAGACGTTAACGAGCCGATAAATTGATCACTAGAGATAGAACCATTCACAAACAAGCAACATTACAAAAATATCTGTCCAAAAGCAATTTGTTAATGCTTATTTCTAAAAGGTAGCGCGGTATAACTCTGTTCGCCTTATAAATGTTTCATTGGATTTTAAATTTGATAAAGGGCCACATTAACAAAGTGCGGAGATAAAGTTCAGGATATACTAATTCAAATCCAGTTTAATATATTATCTTTTCTCTTCGACTTAGATAACGCTATCTGGATCGGCGCCCCCACAAAAAATATTATTTTATGACATGCTTCTTAATTCATCAGTATCAGGTAGATATTATGACGACTTTGTAGAACTAGTTTTTGTAAAAAACTGCTGGTGAATATAATATAGTTGTTTTTTTATTTTTGTTAAACAATATGATATTAATTTCACGCTTCGGAGGATCATTTCTGGTTATCCCGACCGCACTGCGCATACGCCACCGTGTAGCGGTCAGGTGCGCTAATGTCAGTGACATTCAGAACTATTTGTGAGTAGCGGGTCATTGTCTGCAAGGATTGCTCTGACCGCAACAATTTTCTCACTAATTTTCTATTTCACTGCGTAAATCAAGGTAAGGCACGAGTCACTAGTCTTTGAACCGTAACGCCAGTATGATGTTAAGTATTTCCGAAATACCATTATAGACTGCGGCTATTTAGCTTACTATTTTGATTTTATAAGCAGATTTATTATTTGTTATTATTTTTTAAATAGAAATAGATTTTATGATGTCTCTAAGCAAATCCTGAACCAGTAGCTGAATAAAATTTCCAAATAAACAAAAACAGTTCTTAAAAAATTCCAATGGTCTACGTACATCGAGAAAGTATCGATGAGGCGAGACCACCAACGTCAGTGCAAGTGTAAGACGGTGGTATCTTAATTAAGGGTTAGGAACTTGATCGCCTGCGTAGTTCCGGCAACGTCCCACTGATTTTGGACAAAACCGCTGTTTATAAGTGAATATTGAGATGTCTGCAACACAATTATTGAGGCGAGCAGTGAAAACCTCATGCCACGTTTATCATACGTTGTTTTTTGTTATGTAGATTGCACTTTTTTTCTTTCAAATAAACTTTATGCTTTTAAACACAATGTTGCCATGCTGGCGTGTCACGCACATCAGATACCCTGATATTTTAAGTCAATCGAGTTTTACTTCACCACTGCAAAATATTCTTATACACTTAGTTAATCATGGAACTAAACCAGATTGTTTTAAATGCTGCCATCTAGTGAGATATTTAAAATATGAACTGAGACCTCTTTGAAAAACAAAACAAGTTGTCAAACTTTACCTAATTGTCATCAGTGAAAGCTTTCTTTTAAATATGTAAAACACAAACCACACAGGTCTAACTTAATTACCTAATGAACTGTAACAAATTGTAATGGTTATAATTGTCGTTAAGCCAACAATGTCGGTCGGGAGGCAAACCATAGAGAATGTTGTGGGGGCAATCAGTAGCAATCGGTTAATGGGCGGTAGTCGCATATCGAATGAGACAATCAGAGCCACTGGTGTGGAAGCCTCGGTACTAATCGACGTGGAATCGAGTGAAGAACGGGATCCGTTTGGTCAGCTAGGGGGTATGTACATTATTGGTAGAGTAAGTATTGGGGTTATTGACATCGCGTTATTATTTTACGGATTATTTTATCGAATTATTTTACGGTTACCCTGCAAAAATGTAACTATATTTTTGCCATGGGTGTCATTTTGATTAATTACTTGCTATAAAATAGTTTAGCCAGGAAATTTTGTAATGCATGAGAAACTGTCATTGTAAACCAATTATCGCTGTTTTAGATTTTCCAGTAAAAATTTCAATAAATGTAATTAGTTTCCCTAACAAACACATTATAAATGTATCTGAAAGTAACATAATATATAGATAAATATAATAGAAAATAATAACAATAAAGGTCCTAGAAAGTAGATGCCGTACCATATTTTTAAAACTCATGCATTTTACTGTGCCGTATTCATTCCGGTGGTCTCACAGTGGCTTACGACCAAGATCAATGTAATGACGGTGACGAATCGATCCAACCGCCGCTCACCGCTATTATTTTAATGGATTTATTACCATACATTACGACCAACAAAAGATCTAATCCAATACGCTTATTAAGGCTTTTAGGCTTTTAATTGGATACAAAGTAATAATTTGGAGAATATATTTCTAGTAGCCAAAACTGTTACGAGCCAACTTAAGAAAATTATTGGAAGCGTGTGTTTCACACGCTACCAAATCAAATTCTAAGATACATTTATTATAATTTGCATGATAGTAAAATAAATTACAATAATTCCTTGGAATGTTTACTTACGTACGCCAGATAAATCTGCAACACTGTTGCCAAAGAACAGACGATCGCATAATTGCCGTTCCGTTAAAGTCATCATAATATCAATTACTCAATTTACAAACACATTCAAGCCAATAAAATCATTAGGGATTATTATTTCACGCAGGAGTATAAGTTTTAACGACCCCATTATTTTTAATTCACATCAGAGTCTCGAACAACTTTTCATAAGCTCATGACTGCACTGGTAGCGGTCACGCATGCTCGGTACGATTAATTCAAGCCAATCAGGGGCTGATTACACGCATTACGTACTTACAAACTAATAGATGCATTCAAAGTTTATCTTATTACTTAATAAATAAGAGCGATTTTAATAAAACGCGCGTATTAAGTTCATTGTCCAAGTAGGTCTCTGTTCAGAACCGGGTTGGTCTTTAGTAGATTTTACAAGGATTTCACGCGATGCCACTCGCTTCGACGGAGGCGTAGCATAAATTCTAACCCGCGGCAAACACTTTCCGTACGTACATGAGAATCTATTATTATACCTTATTACTCTAGAATTTTAAATGGTGGCATGCATTAAACATTAAGTTTGGCTTCACATATAAAACATGTGACTTAAAATTTCATCAGCAATTTAAATGTTTTAACTTTTTTCCGACGCACTCAATTAACTTGACTTAGGTTTAATCTTATTTGCCTACTTACATACGTTAATCTTTAGAGCGAATTTAAATTAATTAAGAAGCTTTTGCCAATTACAGAGCAGTTTATTTGAATATAAGAATATAATCATTTATTTATATCAACGTCTTTCAATCGACTCTTTTGAACTCACACACACAGAACCTGTCGTTAATCTAAGATTATTTAACCCGCGAACATAATCTAACGTTGTCTAACAATCAGTAATATGAAACCACGCTTATATTAAAAGAAAACATTTTCAATGCAGCTTCCAGTTAAGGTCTGCTAAGCCTTTAAGGAGATGCCGACTTCATTTTATGTTAAGTTTTTTTTTTCACATAATATTGATTGATGCTAAGTAACATTACGAAATATAAGACGTCAATTGGTTAATTAAGAAGATAGACTGGATTCAGTTGCCACAGAACATGTTATACCCATCCGCTGAGCGGAACATCGCTTACATCCTTCGATACATTTCTTAATGTCAATGTTACACGTTATACCTAATGTAAATACATTCATGTTACACTTACACATACATTTATGTGCAGTTACAGCTAGATTTAAGTGGTTAATACATAGCATTAAAATAAATGAATAAGTAATGAATTTTGACATTAAAAGCGTACAATCGTAAATACGTACCTATTCTACGTATTTAAGATTGTGTTAATCGTTGAGAAAAAAATCCCTGAAAAAATACACTGATTTGCCAATATGGTGTATCTTTTATATAATTTTTAAAACTGGTTGGAATCAGAGACTTAAAATTCGGAAATGAGCGTGAGAAAAATCTAAAAATTCGGAAAATATTGCCCGGCAGAAAAACGAGGATACGTATAAAAATATATTCATAAACCCTTTTATCAATCCTTTAAACATAAACAGTTATTTTCACACCTTTATTTACTTACAGGCTATTCAGCGTTCAATACATCGGTAGCCGAACTAAGATGTATGGAGAGATATTTATCTTAACACCACGTCGCTAACGAACTGGTCACACATAAAATGTTCATAAATGGCATTAACCAATGCTATCTTTTGTTAGATGTATGCAACGATAGAAACCAGTTCTATCCCTAGATACGGATAATAAACACGTGCTTCGTATATTATTATGTACAAGTTTTCAGTTGACGCTAATGTAAACATACAGAGCATATGGAATGGTCTAATGGACTGGTTAGAGTAGTACCTATAGCAAATTCGGTAATATATCACTTTTCGCCTTTATTATTATACGCATAAGGTCTAAAAGTAGTGTACCGCTAAGTTTGTCGATTGTACTTGCTGCCAAGTTTTGGTTAATGGGGCTACTGTTAGTGTTATTTTAACGTTGATTTAAACTGACAGATAACTGTCTCAGAAAGTATCTCGTCATTTGGCTAGTAGGTCGTAAGTAATAGTAGTCTAGGTAGCAATAAGATATCAGGAAATCTTCAAATGATACGTGACTTTTTAATTATTTTTAAAACATTTTTTTTTTCTGAATATTTGATGAATGTAAAAGATAAAAAATGCTGATATCTAAAACAGTTAAAACACCAATTTCTTTCGGTGAAGTCTTTTGGCCTTTTTTCTCATAAAAACCTAATGGTAAAACTGAAAAAAAAATGCATAATATATAATTAATTCGAAAATAAAGATTTCTTACACTTACGCGATTACTACATGTTTTGGATATTACACTGATATTAATTTATCCCGACGTTCCGGATCCTTAACAGCATCTATGTAAACTGAAAATGGGTTCGTAAAAAGTAATTGACGAATATTATTTCAAACAGCACTGCTATGCAATCCAAACTTTGTAAAATTACATTTAAACTAATCGACGTATTAAAGTCGAACATTATTTCACTCCATCATTTTAAATAGCAGTTGTTTTCTTCTCAGAGACGTCTGCAAACGTTGTGCAGTCAAAAACATATTATTTTGTAGTAATTGAATTAATTCGATAATTCCGAAAAAATATTACGTCATTAAAGGCGTATTGTCTTCGGGGTGAATGTATCCTTATACATTTAATGAATAATGTACATGGAAAAATAAGGATTGATGAGCATCGCTTATAAAGTATGCTAACATGGTAGTTTAATAAAGGTTTTTGTTGTCCTTGTACTGAAATACAAAGTCGATTCGAGTATTCGATTGTCATTGAAAACGGGAAGCTATTTCTTCTATTGCAAGCACATTAAATAAAAATCAATCTACTCACGAAATTATTCAGGGAAGGGCAATTTTATATTACACCTTTTTCTTAAAATTAGTACCTACCTAAATTATTGTGGTCACTTTTTGCACTATTAAATATAAAGGACACCCACGTCACATATTCCATAGATTACTTCCGATCACGGAAACATTGACACGAACACAGTGCCCACACAAATTACTTAAATGCCCATAATAATCTATTTGGTAAAATCTTATTACTTCTTACAATTGGACCTCCTGCGTCTAACGGATAGTAAAATATGCCAATTTGTCACATATCAACCCTTATGGGTTTATTTTGAGAAAAATAAGATGTCACCTTGTGTGGGCAGATGCCAGCCACCATCAGCTACCTTCCTGTATCACGCAGAGAACGGACATAAGTTTTGACACCATTAGAGATACAGTAGAGATAAAAATAATCAGAGTTTGACCACAAGGAATTCTACGTACAGTATTGACGGATATGACTGATGTTGCAAACAATTTTGATCTTTGTTCCCACGTAAAAGGATTTATATTTAACAGACGCTCATTCGCAACAAAAACAATTTATCACTCCATACCCCAAACAGGCCTTTGTAATATCTGATCTACTTACTTTTGCTATTTTTTGTTTCGTATTGTTTCTTGCGAAGAATAATGGTGTTTAACTTTTTGTTTTAATCCCGAGATGGGAGTGCAAATAAATTTAGCAAGAGCGGCTTTCATGGTGGCGCCCTTATCTTGACGTCCGTTGGTCAACCAGATTAGAAGTGTTAAATTTACCCCTAACATGTTTTTGATGTTAAGATTAAAATGCCAAAGTAGTCCCGTAACGGAATAACATCAAACCTACCTCTCCTTCAGGTACCTTTTGTTCTTTTTGAAAAGCGAATTTAATATTGGATTTACGTAGTTCCTTATTATTTCCTTTCGATTTCAACCGCGATTAAATTCTTCCGATATCATTAACGAAATCGAAACCTACGATGCGTTATGTGGCTGAATGTCCTGCACATAATGGCCGCGTACAAAAGCGTCCAGACCACGCAATAAAAGCGTTCCCAATAAAAAGTAAAATCTGAGTAAAGGAAGTGCACGGCGGGCGGAAATGCAAACTCGCATTGTGCGAACTTGCACGTGTTCCGGAGTGTTTTGTGCACGCCCCTGCACTCGCTACCAAAGGGCACCGTGAAAGCCTCCCCAACCTAAGTAATGCCTACTTTCAGTAACTTAGTAGGTATTACAGAAAACAAATATAAGGTTATTTTAAAATAAAGTTCTTGATGAAAAATAAAAGGGGTTTCTTCTTGGTCTCAATTAAAAAAATTGATACAATATGTTAAAATGTACTTTAAAATATCTTACTTATTTTAATGACCGTTTTCTATACTAACCACAAAATATTACTTAAACTAGAAAATATATAAATTTTTTTAGAAGACCCAGCTCATTGCTTCTTCAACGGACTACCCATTGATGTAGTAAAGACCACAATTTTGGTTCACAATAATAGGTACCTACCTACGGGACGATATATCATAGTGCATCTTCTATAAAGTTTTTTTCTATATACCTCGAAGTACGAAATGTACTTTTTCTACAAGTAAAGCTTTAATAAATGAAATAAAATACAACATTTTGGGCAAAAAATTGTTCGGGCACACAGCAGGGTATGTTTGTGGCTTTGTCGCGCCCACAACATGACAAAAGGCAAATAAGAGAACAGTACCACGGTACGATGAAAAAACGTCATCTAAATACAGTCCTATTGATGTTTAAAAGCCGTAGAGAAACGCGTATTGTTCGCGGGTCGAATGCGGTGGCGATATTAGATTCGTATTATTTCGCGATACCAAGTGAATTTTGAGACGTTTCGCAAGTTCGGAAAGACTGGGGAACCGTTAAAATCGATGAACGTTGTCCGACACATTAATAAATAGCCGTCGCCAAAAATTCTGACATTAGTGACATCGTCGATAATTTTATTTATGTCATCCTAAATATCGGATGACCACACGGTCGGCGCATCAAGCGGCTCCGTCGAACATACATCAGGGGTACCTCGGTAACTTCGTGGGTAATTGTTTGCTGAGCGTTAACGCAAACAGCATACTGGATACATTCAGTATAAAAACTATAAGTTCCTCATAAACAGTGAGTTGTTTACACCGCGGCGGCGGCGGCGGCGAGGGAATAGTTGCTTTTTTTTCCTCTCGTGAATTTTTTTTCGTTCACCACCGTCGCAGGACCCGTGGCCAAATGTAATTCGACCTGATCGTATCTGGACACTTTTTGTCCTTGTGGTCAGAGACAGCTGTCCTATAAAACGCCGTGTTTTGAACATTGTTTATAGACTAGCGCCATAATGACATTGTCAATCAGATATATAAGGACGTTGCTAACGTGAGCTACATTCTTTACAGAATGATTTTAAATACATGAGATTGCTCTCAAAGGAGATGATTTCATAAATAAAGATACTAGTAAAAACTTGAAAGCAGGTATTAGACTTTTTATTATTGAAATTGCATATTTTATGGATTTAAAATCCACAAAACGTGATATCTCAGAAACGTATATAAAAGAGCAAAAAACTGACCTGGGCAAACATTTCGCGCAAAAAACGGAGACTTATGAATAAAATCTTAATCAGCGGCCACCTCTAAAAGACTAGCAGAACAAATACGGTGATTAAAAACAAATAGGTCTGAAAAAGAGGCGGGTTAATTAATTTTGTGGGCGAGTAGGCGCGCCTTCACCTGTGATATTAAATTGGCGATGCGCTTGTCAAAATTGACGCGGCCAATAAGAAGGATGGCCATGAAGATGTTGCTAAGGGGATATTCCCATAATTTTCCTTATTTTTTAGCTTTCTATATTGTTTTAACGTTATAACAAAAAAAGAAATACAGATGTTCAAAAATTAATCTAAAAATCAACAGTTTTTTAAAGAAAAAGAAGTGTCCCACTGATTGTACATATACGTATATCATAAATACATTTAAAGGTTTAAATCTATGTGTACTACTTATAAGTTATGCAGCTGTTAGCATCGTCCTATATATACAAGCAATGCTAGACTTTTTTTCTGAGTATGTTTTTTTGTTTAATTAACTAGACAACTATATTGTCTACTTAATTAAACAAAATTGTTCAAAATTAAGGTGTTCTGCGTGTTACCAATGGTCACCCTACTCGCATATTTACGGTTTTGAAACGCGTTATTAATATTTATAGTTTTAGTTAAACGGCATTTTTTTTTCTTATTTGTTTAACAGCGCGGGGTTCAGGTGCCGTCTTTGATGCACCGCCCATGATTGATTCCAAACTGAATTAAAACCTATAACTTAAAAAATAAAATACCCCGCAAAATTAGTATTAAAATTTATTGCTATCGTAAAATTTTACTTAAGATCTTAATTTTTATGATAAACTGTATTTAAACTGTATTTATGACACTATGAATCAATGTGTAAAATGAGCAAGGAAATTACATGTTATTAAACAGGTAATATAATGTTCTATTAACTATGATTTATGTTTCTACTAAACACAAGTTATGACTACCGTAATACCTACATAATTATATTAGTATTTTATTGTATGTTTTAAAATATATATTTCAGGAGTAAGTTATTTCTAAATAATATGTAGATACATAATCTACTTAGGAAAGTAATTTAATTAATTTGCGTTCACACTGGTATCAAGGGCCATTTGTTATTGAAGATTTTGAATTGGTCTTCCTGACCCTTCCGATTTTATGACGCCAATCAAACCATTAGGCCTATTAGAGATCATTATGCCTATTTATTATTAAACCAGAAAATCTGTAGGGGCATGTCATGAATAGTAATGTTGAGAAATATAAGACGAAACAGTATGTTTAACATTATTTTATAGGCACATTAAATTTGATTGGATTTTATAAGATTTATATTGAAATATCGTAGACGTGATGATTTCTAAACCATTTTATCTGATCTGCTAAATCTAGTAAAAGCGGTTTCATAGCATAGTACGAGTATGCGGAAAATATGTACCTAGTAAATCATAAAAGTCGAATGATACCATAGGTGTTCGTTATCACAAGGACATAATATGTATAGCTAGTGCAATAAGAAGTATATTAACTTATGAGCAACTTCACATTATGCCTAGCTTTAAAAAATGACTTAATTAAATTAAGTGCATCCAATTACATTCAGTTTGATAAAAAAACATAAACTTTTTTTTATTCTCATTACTTACCTAAGTATTTTATAGGTCAGCCGACACGAAGGTTAAAAAAATGTAGTTTAGCCTATATTCCCTTAATATAATGGCCAGTAATCTGTCAGACAAATATTCTTGTAGTCCTCCTAGTCTTAGTAGGATTGAACACGAGATCTGTGACCTCACAGTCCACTGGTTGCACTAACAGGTCATCACAGCTAAATCTATCTTCATACCTTTGCAGATATTATTGTCGTTCCTAATTAATGAAATATCTAACTACATAGGTAAACCAACTTAAAATCGATAAACAAGATGTTTATGACATGATAAAATGCAGATTCCAAAGCAAATAGTATTACAACGACAATCACTATTGATAAATTGATTGAACTATAATTATAGATTATATGAACGAGTAAGCAGGATTTAACCATCTGCCCATGTTAATTATATCGTTTGCGAATTTCTAAGGCTTCTCGTAAAACAAAACGCGCTGCGGTGGAATATTCTGAATCAATATTGAAAAAAAAAACAACGATAATATTTCCAGAAACATTAACAATATTACTATGCATTCAAATTAACTTGCGCCTATCTTAAATACATTTTCAAACTTTAAAATCTATTTTAACTACCGCACATCCGCTGGAGCATTAATGAATGTACGCAGTTTGATATCACACGTAACGGAGCAATGTCCAAGATCTCATTTCGTGATAGTCATCAGAGGAGGCGAGACTCGCCAACCGCCACATAATAACCCCTAGCTACTTAATTGGAACCCTTTCATTGATTTGTTAATGGTCTCGTTAATTTTTATTCGAATTATAAGCAACATTTTATGAATATGCGAATTATCATCTGATATGAAACGGCCCTGCCTACATTTTCTGATTCTATTTTAAGCCCTCAGAGTTCTTTGCTATCAAGGGTTATTTTTCAATTTGTATCATCAACTCTATTTGTGATGGTAAAGATTATAAATAACGTATCGTAACTTCTACTTAAATTAAGATATTATTATATAATATCGTGTGCTCCCAAAGCTAAACGTTCCGATACAATATTTTATAACGTATAAACCGTTTGAACCCTAATTAAGACGTTTGTGTCCGAATAAAAAGTTTACCGACGAAATCTACATCGGGAATATACGACGCCTGAACCACTGACACAAAGCGGCCGAACTAATAACGTCGAGATCCCAAATTTATTTGCCCTTAAACCCATCGGAGGCTCCGTTAAAACAGGGCATTAATAGATGTTGATTGGCCGAAGTGAAAGCCTTTAGATTAGAATGCTCGAGCACAACTCATCAAATTTGCATTTGGTTTGTAAACGGTGCCTCTTTGGACACTAATGAGGTGTTAGGGAATTAACCCGTGAGATCTCAACTGAGATAATCAAGATCTTACCGATAAAACTGTAATAGGTGGATTTTCATGTGACATTAACGAGTGACTTCCGATTTTGGCTTTTCATTACGTACATCTAACATCGTCTGGCTAGTTTTAATTGCTACTATATTTCCCGACGATGATAAACAACTTCCTATTCGTTAAGATTCCCTTCTTTACCACCGCTGCTATGTTCCGCGTCAGTAACTAAACCCACTCCTGTATCGACGACGTCAATTGTGGTCATAATTGCACCATTAGGAACTGTGAAAGCCATAAATCTAACGATATCGGCGGCAGTGATACAAAATCAATCGTTGGTAATACTCGGCCACTGATCATCGCTAACAAGCGGCACGTGATTATTAGGGCAATCATATACAAAAGCAAGGAGCGTTCATAGTTTTGAATATCGGCCTTCTGATCAATATGGTTATCTTGCCTAATGGGCCCACGATGACTTTCTATAAATTAATAACAACAAGCTTGTGGAGCCTCCGATGATTGGACCAGGTTAATGAGGAAGCACGTCTTCATCGTTGCCTCATAATAAATGCATACGTGTTTTTATTGAGTTCTGACTCTTATTGTTTTTTTAGTAACTTTGTTAACTTCTGTTACGTCCGGGTCTGATAGCACCTTCATAAATATAACGTTTATTTTGTAAGTTCAAGCTGATTAATTATTATAATTTCGATATTACAACATGTAACTACTGAGAATAATTTGACTGTAAATCTTTGTTGTAAAATGCTTTGTTATGGCAATTTACTATGTAATTTTTGTAAACGTTTCGCCATAAATATTTTACAACTGAATGAAGGTTTTATTGCTGTTATAGCAGTGTTACTTCCCCTGCCGGAGTCTCGGTGTGATTCAATGGAACCGGAAAGAATTTGTTATACCACAAGTGCATTGTCAGAATTGCACAAAGATGGTCACAAACTTTAGATCAAGTTAATTTGAAAAGGTACTTTCTACTCAGCAATTCTGACGACGAAATTTTAATAATATTATTTAGGTACGTTTAACCTTTAGTTTTACAAAACACGATATTTAATTGATTAGTATTTTAAACCATGGGCACTGAGCATCTTTTTTATTACATTTACTACAAAGTCAAATAAAAACTGTTTTGTTAATGGTCAACGGTCAAACTGGAAGCACAAGTCAGAACAAAGTAAACCTAATTCTTTTGTGCCTGGTTTTCTTGAAGGCTTGTGCCGCGTTTGAACAGCCTCTTCACACATCTGGTAGTCTTATTGTACTGTTTATTTATAATGTCCGTGACAATACATGACACACTCGAAGTGCAAATTGTTATCTAGTGAAGGACATCAACAATGGCACACGCCTCGAAATTTCCGTGTAATTCTACCTTTTATTTTTCCAAACCATTGTGGTGTGAAGTTAGCCATTTATTCTCAATTATTGTTTCTTCACCAAGGGGTGCAAGTTGTGAAGGCGTTATGTTTGCTTTGATATTACTTTGAATTCATTATTCAAAAATAGGTGTCGTTTGAGTGACGAACCAATACAAATCTTAGAATTATTGGAAGAAGGTTGAAGTTTGTGAGAGTGTCCAAGTCGAGATATAACATTCTGTAATATACTCGTGGGTGTTGTGAATGAATAGATTATGTCACGTGACAAGTGAACCACTTGTAATGGGACAAATCGGTACAATGTGGCAACTCCTCGCTTGTGCCAAATCATTTATTACGGTATTATAAAAGTGGACTTTTTTTCATTCTGCTCTACTACCATAATACAACAAACATAACCAATTCGGATTATACATAATACTCGTAGCACATGCCTAACGTATTGCATAGTACTGTGCTATATTACATAGGGACCTATGTTAAATAAAGTGCCACAACTCCTAAAAGCCTAGTTATAGATATTTCATGCTGATAGTACATGTTAGGATAAGACTCCGATACTGTTTTCCGTTCCCAGAACGACTCAAAAATATTTAAATAGTCTCTTTTATCACCTAAAGTATAAATTAAGTTGGAATATTTATCCTACAATTTGGAATTTTCGTGCAAAACAATTATTTTGGCCCGATTGAGGTGATAACTTGTGCACTGTGCAGTCTGGACTAATTGCTGTGGTGTCGAGTGCTCCAGTTTAATTATTGAGGTAAGAATTTCTGATACAATCGCAACAATTAACATAATGAATTTATTTGTGTCTTTCACCCAGTGATTTATTTGCTAATACCTTTTTCTTTTTTTATTCAAAAGAAACATGTTTTGATTTTTAACTGGACTGTGCTCAATGTGGTATCGAAATATGAAATAGTTTAAATATAACGTGTTGTATTTTTTTCTAATAGATTAAGTAAACATTTTGTTTTTATCGTCAACTTAAATCTATTTAAGTACATCTTAATTTATGTGACAGGTTTACGTTCGGTCTTCGGTCCTGTTGCTTGGTCGATTAAACGTAAACGGTAACGTAAATTATCTAAGATAAACATGCATGTCGCCGTTACATACATACAATCATACAATATTGGCCATTAATCTAAGCATATTCGCTTGCTTCAGCCACAACTTCATCGAAGGTAAATTGTAGGTATGTGAAAACCTGTTGTCATTACAAAACATCGCATAACACGTACTAAATAGAAAACTACAAGTAGACAAGTCGTGCTTTAAACAATTGCTAAAAAAGGGAAAAATTAAATTTACTTTTGACAGACACTAGTAGCTCCAAGACCTCCATCTGCCATCGAGCAAAGACGAACAACGCGTGATGAATGGCCGATCTAAAATTTACAATTTCAAATGAGTGTTACAATTGAGGGTTTAAATTACAAATCTTGGATACACGCGAAAGTCGTGGAATGTATTTCAGTGTAACCCGAAGCACTTACAATTGCACACACGATTGTAAACAATAAATTTCAGACGTATAAATCTTTAATACTTTGTAGAAAGAATTTTGATTTATGATCGTGACTGCACCACAAAAGGCGCCTAGAAAAAATGTAGAAAATGAAATAAAAACTGCTACAAGAAGTTTATATGATGGGATTCGAACAAGTTTTCAGTGTTTTTATTTATTTTATGATATTTCTTCTTCAATCCTTCCTTTGAAAATGTACAGTAGCGAATATCAACTTATTTTCTATCGGGAATAATGTTACTTACACATTTGACAGATTTATTACTTCTTTTTTCCATAACACAAAATTCTTGAAATATTTGTGTAAATCTCATTTATATTATTACAATAATGGCGCGTGCCTCAGATATTTTCCCATAAATAAGATACTTTATATCTATATGAAATATGTAATCAAAGTGTAAAGTGTTGTTATCAGTACAATTTTCTAAGTAACACTTCCTCGGCGGCCGCGGTGCCGTCTTCTATCTCGAGTCAATATTGATCGAGCGTGGGTGTGACTCGATTTAAACGCAATCAATATCGAATAAGCACCAGCTTGACGACACTAAAGTGCTTACAGTGGTGCGTGTACGATCCGACGACAAATTGAACTATTTGTACCATCTACTGCACCGCGCTTTAAAATGTTTTTGTAAAGGTACTAACAGCACGCCTAACTACGCACTTGTAATTTTGGAAATGTTGATTTTATGCACCTGTACGCTTACTTCAATATACGATATAGTCCAAATAATAATATTATTTGTATCCCACAGATCGTCTCATAAACCAAACATATCAGCAGTACTGTCAACATATTATAAAGTTATTAACAGTTTAAGAGCTATATTTTGCTTCTGTTTTTTTATAAAATCAAGTTGCTGTCTGCTATCTCAGTTTTTTAACATTAACACTTATACATATCATATATTATACTGAAGGCAGTCAATATGTCCTTGACATTTTTATGACACCGCCGTCTCCTCACTACAGCACAGAATAATAACCAATAAAAAAATATGATCAAAACAGTGATGTACAATGTACATACATACCGGCAGAGATGTACTATCCAATTTCGCTGACATGTTTTAAGATGTGTAATGACGAATCCGAACTTTGGGAACCGGACTCGAACCCGCGACCACACGTTGAGCAGTTGTGCTTAAAACCACTGGGCGAACGAAGCAGATATAGCCATATACTAATTACTTGAAAGATTTCTAAGAAACAACTCTGTTACCTTATTATCAGAGATGTACCACTTGATATTTAAATAAAGAAATCACAGTTGTAATTAAAATAAACAATGTAGTGAAACCTGACTCCGCAATTAGCATTCGGAATCAAAGTGTTTAACTAAATATCTTCAACAAAGTACGAAGAAATTTAAAAGCTCCCCGCTGGCGAGTAAAATAAGATGATATCTTACTAATATTTACGAACAAAATTATACCAAGCAATTAGCCTCGGCTTAGCTTTGAGGTGAAACTTAAGCGACTGATACCAATGTTCCTGGATGCTATCAACACAAGTTATAAGCCTGAATAAGATGGGTGGAAAATGCAAAGCACATGATATTGATATTATAAGCTGCCCAAGTGCCCACTTCACATACTGATCCCGAGATAAAATAGAATAAACTTATAACATAATGAATTCATTTTCTCTCGTCAAGACCAAGCAAATGGTAACAAAGAATTCAAGTAGAATAATAAAAGATATTAATATCATCAAGACATTGTATAGCTAAGGTTAAACGGTTTAGTTGCGGAACATACCTATATTAATAACATACTATTGAACTATTTCCTTCTGAACACAACACTAGATCCTGTACCACAATACATTAAAATTAAGGATTACATTTCTCCGCAAAGAAAGTAGTCAATATGCCATTACAAATTAAACGCCCTGGCTGGACCTAGCGTCTTGAATTAATCTCAATTTGTAAGCCGCGTCTTGTCACGGTGTTTGTATAATGAAATGGAGCAAGTCTGTATCATTCATTAGAGTCGGACACTTCTATACAGTTAATTGTTTGAACTTGCCCGGACTGTCGTTTAACATCGTCTCGGCTAATCAAGCCACGGTTAACAACATCCGCTCGGTAAGTGGCCGGCCGATGACTCGACGCATCACTCGATGATGCAATTGTCTCGACTTGAAACTGTCATCCAGAGAATTGCGTCTTCAACTTGTTCAACTTCCGATTGGGTGTCAAGGATGTCTTGCAAATGTCAATAGAGTTGAACTTGTACGAATTGACTGCATTAACCGTACTGTTCAGGCCAACAACGTCATATGATAAATGTAATTCTAATTGGTATCTTAAGAACTCGAGTTGCCGATGGAGTCACCAATTGATCATAAGCATCGATTATTATTAGTATTGTGACGAATTTATTTGACTAAATTTGAACCGGAATGGCTTATATAGGTATGTAATATATGCTTAAAGAGGTAATGCCATTAGGGACAGGTAAGTAAACGTGTTAATAAAACCTTATATTATGAGCTAGTAAGTGACTAAAGATTTATCTCCCATGTATTAAGATACTTTTTTCTTGAGACATACTCTTGATTACTTATGGTCAAAAATTACCAGGAATGCATCGGGATATTTAAAGCACCTTCGATGATAACCTGTAGATGTACTTAAGTGAGTACCCTGTGGTCATTGAAATGACTAAAGAGTCAAACTCTTAAATTCAGTAAAACGAGAGCGGCTCGATGAATGAACATTCACGTATCGGTCAGTGATGTCGATAAACCTCAGCAATTATATCGATAGTAGATTTATAGTTTTAAATTATTAATATCCTACCTACCTATAATAAAATAGATACAATACAAGTTGGTGACCTTACTACACTTTACATTGAACTCATTATTTGATTGTTTCTTTTCTGCTGTAGGAATTAATTGCAATAATAGATATATTATTGTTTTATAATAGATATATTTGTTTTATTATTTGATATAGTTTGTTTGTTTTGTTTGATAAAACACAACAAACAAACTCTATCTTCGATAATTCTCAAGATTCCCACAGAAACTTAAGTGATAATCGAGAATCGAGAAGATTGGGGAAGACTTTTGACTGGGCTTTGCTACTTCCATTTTAATTCGTTCTCACAATCGATATCTACATGTTACAATGCGTCGATATCGATATTTTATTTCAATTTCTTTACCGAAGACGGGTACGGCAGCGGGTGCATCAATTAAACCGCCCGCCATTACAATTCATTCACGATTATTGTTGTTCGGCGCTGCGCCCGCGCTGATTCTGACGTCGAAGCGACACGTGAATTGATATGATGTTTTATTTTCACTTATTACTATTTAACCTGTTCCTGCAAGTGAGGAAACTTAAGGAAGGTGCAGAAAGAAGCCAATGTTGAATTCAAATTTTTTGGTTAAAAATGAGATCTTAATATTATAAAAAAATTACATACAATGATTATGTGCTTTATGACTAAACGATATGTATAAAGATCAGCTCGATGTTGAGCACAACGAAGTGGATGACGCTGGTTTTCATTCTCACGGATATCAATCAATAATGTCGTATGTCGCTTTAAAACGGGGCAACATGCCTGCCATGTGTTTTTGTGTAGGTATGTAATTATTGTGCTGTATAATTAATGCATACATTGTTGTTTCATTTACACTATCAAAATGCGATTAACAGAATTTTCCCACACATGCATTCCGCGCAGGTAAATATCAAGATCGACGGCAATTTTTCTCATGTATATGAAAGTACTATAAGCGGCAAAAAAAACGAAACTGTGACAGGAAAACGTCATTCAGCGGCATTGCGAGCGCCGCCGTGGATTGTAAAACAGTATCCTTGGCCAGAGAACCAGAGATGTTTATGATATTTCCCGTAATTACTGTAACAGTAAACGACCCATTTTAATTGTTCATTACTATTACTAATTACCTCTCATATATTACAACAGTGCGTGATCTTTAACTTAATTCTTGCACTGTCGCTATTTGTCATTTTTTTATTAAGCGCAACATAATGTTCCGATGAAATAATTATAGAAGATAATGGGACGTTTACTCATTTACTGGTGTAATTGGAGGCGAATAAAATGCGAAAATAAATTTATTTAATGGCCACATAAACGGAATATTTGTCAAATTGTTTAAATAATGGACAATATGGATAAAAAATTGCGCCTGTAATTATTATCAGAAGTTATATTTTTACGATGTAAAATAGAATCTGTTGAGTTTAACAAACGTTAATTAAAGCTTTCATAAGACCTGTAAGTAATAAAACAAGAAGAAAGAAAATGGTATCAATTACGAAGCAATATGTTGAAGAAAGTTACTCAAGTCAAGTTAATAAAGTCCAGATTAAAACCTCACCTGTTAGGGCTTGTTAAAAACCCATATTTTGAACTAACCATAGGCTTCCGCGTCGAGTGCGGCGAGGCCTGTGAAAAAAAGTAATTTCATGTTACATAATACTCAATTTTTGAGTTCTGAGATGAAGCACTTCAGTTTTCTTCCTGGCGCAAATTAATCGGGGCATAATAAACTTCGATTTTACTTAATAACAAAATCTCCTGTATTTAGCGAAATAGGATCACTTTGTACCAAGTAGAAGCATTTTAGTATTTTAATTTCATATTTCTCTTTGTTAGACGATTTTATCTGTGTTATTTTGACCAATTCCATTCCTGCAAGTCACACACCCTGATGACACGTCTAGTGATTAAAAAACAATAAATTTTGCTAAAGTACTTTCTGACGAAAACTTAATAATACGAATTTCGTCTAATCCTTCGCTGACCTATTTATTATAGAATATCTCGCACTCAATATCTTGATGAAATAACTGTGTAGTTTTTTTTATAATAAAATCGTAAAATACCCCGATGTCTTTCAATAAAATTACCTGTTTTTTGTAAGGTTTTCTTAAAAGAAATACAACGTCTGAGTTTTGTTAGAAGACAGTTACAATTTCGGCCGTTATAATTGTATAGAATTTCTTTGTGCTGCACAGGAATGAAACAGCGGCACGAATAGAATAGACTACCTACAATAAATATTGTGGAATAGATCACTTTAAACAATTATTGTACATCAAACAAGCAATAAACGTATTGTTCTTTTGAAAAGCCAATACTTTCGATAATAGAAAAAAATGTTTAATGGGTATATGTGATTAATTATATTATTAGTAATCATAATTTAGATCTGGATTTACGGTTCCAATGTTTACGGCTTACATTAACTATATAGGTAACTGTTGCTTATACATATGTACTTACATATATAGTTAATTTAATATAAAACCTATATATACAGAGTGATTGGTAGAACGTTGAACATACCAAAATGGTGGTTAGATGGGGTCATCTGCTACCCACTTGGCCCAAATTATTTGACATTTCACAGAAAATTACCAGTTATTCTTCTAGTACGGAAAATAGCTTTCAATCCTGAAATATAAAGTGGAATGTGATGTGCGTCAAAATCAAATTTAATATTATATCTTTAAATGAATACTAGTGTAAGCTGAAAAAAATAACAGACACTTTTTTAACGCTGAAAGTCGCTCCACGTATTTTTGCTCAAGACCCGTGGTACCTGACATCACTCGCGGATCGCTGAGAAAATGTTCCAAAACATAATCTATAATCCATCGGCAACACGTGCACGGGGCTATTATTGATTTTGCCGTTTTTTCTACAAAATTGCATGCCCGTCCTGAGTTGACATTGAAAAAATATCTACTAGGGTGCCGTGTGAATGGGCCTTATTATAAGCTTGCGCAATGACATTTGAGTTTTTGTGTAAGGTTCCCAGTCGCGTGGCGTTGACAGAGGAATGCGAAGGCTCTGTGAATTTTACTTACTTTTTGGCCTTTATATGTATTAAGATAAGGTCATTAATATACTGATATAAATAAGCTTAATTTTATTGAACTGACAAAACTTGATAATTATTTTACAAATAATCGTTCTTGTTAGAGTGATGTATGGCCATGATAATATGCTCATTAATGTCAGATACGTTGTTTAATGTATTCATTCGCTATACGATTTACATAAATTTTAATAATATATCCAAACAATAAAATGGCTACAAAAATTAAAGATTGATTTTTTTAAATCTTGAACCTTGGCATTGTCCTAAGTTCGAACTATTTTGTAACTATAAAAATTGCTCTATACTTACAAAGATTTCTTCCTGTTTCAACAAATTGCCTATAACAGTCATCCGGTACACAAAAAATATATTTGTGATTTGTAGGTCATACAGTATTCAAACGTACGGTAGTTGAACCTGACATTTATGTAACTCAGCTGTTGCGCCAATTGTGCCAATCTGTTTATAATTATTAAGTATATTCATTTTAATTAACTGATCACTGTGCAATGTTATTCAGATGCACGCAACACTATTAAAACCACATTCTTTTCATTGGATATCTTATTCACCCTGTATTTTCACCCCAAAACATTGTCACTGACAAATAAGTATCAATTTTCTAACTGGCCCTTGAAATATCAGTAGCTAAGTAAAAATGTTGAAAGAAAAACAAGTTAATGTTTGGAAGGATGTCAAATTGTCAACAGATCCTGACTTTCGACCCGCGATACATGGCTACCGGAAAAAGAGTTTTGTGTTTCGTGTGTTGGTATGTTACCCTTTTATAGGAATGCAAACATTACTCAACTCGCTAGTCCACTAACATGTGTAGAGCTCATGCATCGATCAACTACCATTTGAAAACTAATAAGACTGTGTTCTGTCTTATATTTCTCATACTTTTTACAGTTCTCTCATTTATTAATTTGAATTGGAACAATGTCAAGAAATTATGAAAACATTAAAACGGACAAACACATTAACACGGATTAAAAAAATATGCATCCAGAAATGCATTAATTTTGAGAAATATGCCTAGGTACACGTAAAGATTTTGAGCGTTCAATGATCAATATTCATTCATACATAGAATACAAGTCACCTTGACGTGAATGCTTAAAGAAACAGCTTAATTTAGTAATGATTTAATTGTAAGTACAATTAAATTTTCAGCGTATAAAAGGTTTGTACCTATCTACCACATCAAATAAATAGTTCTCCTTTTAGTTTTGGCTAGTAATATGACACAATACCGAACGAAACACAATCGATGATAAGATAAAGCGGTCGAACCTCTCTCAAAAAGGGACGACTCGACACTTATTATTCTATTAAAGATTACAGGCGTGGCACAGATAAACCGAACGATAGATAGCTTTAAAGACCGATGATGTCAAAATATTTATTATATCAATGAATTTATTAAACATGTAGCGGCGTGAGAAACAGGGGATAAGCATAAAGCGCACTGCATCATGTTTATCCGGTATCAAACAATATAAATTAATCTATTACTATTACGATAACAGTTTATTTATAATATATACATATTTATACGTAAGACGTAAGGGATTGCTTTGATAAGCCCCTATTCATACTATTTTAGAGATTAAGTTAATAATTAAATTTAAATACATCAGCGTTACATTGGAATTACAGCGTCACTAAATTAATATTGTGCTATGTTACCTGTAAAAATGTTACGTGCTTATTCGACGTTATTAACAGCAAGAATATTTTTGCCAATGTTTTCTTTAACCTAGAACAACTTCGGTATACTGTTCATTTGAAATACACTACTTGCGGTCTTTCCTTAATCCCTTGTCAATACTATGATTCTAATGAAACTGTGCTGCTTAGCTGTGGCGCCCGCGCCCGCTCGTAGTTCGCATTCAGTTTTTGCCGCCAAAAGGATTTTACAAGCCTCTGCGAGTAAAATTTTCATTTCACGGACAACTGTAACTTGAATTGTTGTGAACTGTAATTTGACGACCTCTGTGGTCTAGTGGTTCGAGTACCGGACTGCTGATCACGAGGTCGTGGGTTCGATTCCCACGGGGCACAAATATTTATGTGATGAATTCAAATTCAAATTCAAATTCAAAATAATTTATTTCAAGTAGACCAGTATTACAGGTGCTTTTGAATTGTCAAACTAATTGCACTATATATAGAATATAAGTATTTGTGTTCGTCTGGGTGTTTCCTATATATTATAAGTATGTATTTACAAAAAAAAAGTATATAAGTATTATATCCATTGTCTAGTACCCATAGTACAAGCTCTGCTTAGTTTGGGACTAGATGGTGCTGTGTCAAATGTCGCAGAATATTTATATATTTTATAATAACAATTACGCTTACGATATTTTCACTAAAGGTTTTCGGTATTTAAAATTAATATTGATATTTATTAATAAATAAATTTAGTACTATATGTTAAACAACGTTTTTTGCACTAAGTACGTATGTAAAATACTTAGTTTCTTGCTAAAAACAGAGGCGGAACTATTCGTTGCTAAAGAATTAAAACATACATATCTATGCAAACCCTCTGCGTTACTTGGGTATTTTGAAAAACATCGTAGTTATTTCTCAAACGTTAATCACCAGTTTCCTTTGAGTTAATGAGTTTTCTCAGCTTTGTTTTTCACGACATTGTGTAGGAAACTGCGATTATAAAATTAATAAAACGAAACCTCACACGACTCATCCGTTGGTAAGACACATCCGACATGCCGACTACAAGATTGATGGCATAATAAAATCAAAGTTTTTATAACTTACATTATTGCTTTATAATCTCAAATTTGACTTTTATCTTTTAGAAAGCTTGTATAATAGATAAACTATCTTCGGGGACATGATCGTGTTGATTAGTCAAACCGTCTCATACAAGTAAGACGTCCAATTAAGACATATAAATATAAATAAGTTGCTCATAATAAATTTAAGAGTGGTTGTTACTGAGTTATTATGAACACCATCATGCGCTAATTTATAGCTGTTTGTAATTACGTTTTAATGTGAAATGTCATATAATTTCAATAAAGATCACTAGGGAGATTAGTCGAAAATAAACTTTTATAATGAGAGAGAACACATTCGGAATAGATACAATATAAGTTTTCGTAAGACGTCTATAAACCGTGACGATTATTAGGCAATAAATTAATGTGGAAGTTAATATAATAATTTTAAACACATAATTTACTGATTTTAGTAGGACAGGCGTAGGCATTTAATTACAATGCGATAAATAATATTTATATTCTTTTTTAATTGTATTTACATTTTTTTTAAATATCTATTAACATTATGCGGCAGATTATTTGGAAGCTCTAAAGTACTTTTGGGTATGAAAATATTATATTGTATATACATATTATTTATAATCAGACATCATTAAATATTTAGAAAATATGGATACTATCAAATATCCTACAAATTTAAACATCAAATAAAAACTATATTATCTCTTGACTTGAAGATATTGAGATGCTCCGTTAAGTTTTCTCAGGGTAACACGTTATTGAACATCAATATGCGTTAGACTGTTGAAACATCTACTATACCCGATCACCAATTGTAATTGGTAAAGAAACAGCGCAATCACAAAATCAATTCAGTGTTCATACATTTCTATAGAACATAACCGTCAATGATCACGATGCGATGCGGTAGTGGCATCCGCTTCTCGCCAATAAATACCGCAGATGAATGGTCTATGCGTGAGAGCACTATCAGATGACACCAACCCGGCAACGCACGATGTTGCAGCTTTTTGCAGCCCTCGGAGACATGTCATCGTGCACGCTACTTGCGTGCTTACATGCCTATTCGTCATTTTTATGACGTAATATGATTGCATTCGGTACGAAATTGTTGGTGTGTACTATGATGTGTATAGACCTGTCTGTTTCATTTATTTCGATTTCATCAATAACGATTTAGTCAATTGCAAACCTAGGTGTACTATGTTAATGGAGGAAGATGGGTCACAACCCTGGAAAAGGAGACTCCTCCAGATCTAGGCGGGTGTTATACGAGTTGCGTTCTTAACTTCGCTAGTAAAATTTGGGACTCGCTATGCAGTTACTTGAATTGGTCAGTGTTGTTATTTCATCATGTAGCTAATATATGAAATTATTCTTACATAAATCATAACAATTTAAAGTATTTTGTTCCATGCACACAAGCATAATTATAACATAATTTCTCTAGGAGTTGTCAAGTGAATAAAATTGCTATAGTGGTTACAAACTTTGTACCACCATACAGACTTTTAATCCCAAGAATTAGGCTTAATAGGTTGATGACTTTCGAGGTTAGATTTTAAGGTGTTAAAATTAAACTAGAACTAGAAAAGCTACTATCGGACAGTTATTGAAATATTTCAGACAAATGATACAATAACAGTCCGATATTCTGATCAGATCCGTTTGTCCCATCAGAACCTTTTAAGCCAAATAGAGACATTGAATTAATTTCTAATTACATTTCAAACGACTTTATTCTTGGTTTTTGGTGAATTAATTTCTAATTATATTTCAAACGACTTTCTTTGATTGATTCTTGGTTTTTGGTAAGTGAAACGTGAAACTTTTTGTACTTTCAAAAGAACAAAATAAATTCCTGTCTGTCCCCTTCATATTCCTGTGGATCCCTTGTATCACAAAGCAATGTCATTCAAAGATTTCCCGAGCGAAGCATCTCTCGGACTACTGTTCATCCATTTTTTATATCAATAAGAATTTGTTCCTGGTTGACGAGTAAAGGAATCCCGCTTGTTCCCTTGTTACATACCGCTCCATCATAAAATGTAAATATCATCAATATCACTCATTTAAAGTCTGGGGACAATTACAAATAACGCCGCGTATCCACATTTTCCCGACCACGAACCGGCCAGTGTGAATAAAATGCTATTCATGCGCCCAATGTTTTCGTTGGTGCAAAAACCTTACAATAATCAATCGTAACTGTAATTGTTATTAACTCCGCAAAATGCAATAACTTCTGAAAGGCATGAATGTAAGATTCAGACGTTGGACGATAAAATTATTGATTTAATGTCGTGAACACGTGTCAACACTTCCAGTTATTGCCATCTGCTGCTACAATGTCACCTGTAGATTTTTAAGTGGAGGCCATTAATGAAAATTCGCAAAAGTCGACTCAGGATGTAAGCAACGTGTTATTTCGTATCTGCATTGCCGCTTCATGAATAAACACTGACTTGATTGATGTCATAAAAAATATGGTAGATAATCTGGTTTATAAGAATTGGCTCTGACTCGTATCTAGATTTATAGGATTACTATAAGTGCCCAGTAACACACGTACCTATGTATCAACTCGGTGATTATTATAGCGTGAAGGAAAATTTAAGTAGCAATGCAGGCAGCTTACAACCGATTATGTTAATGAAGCCATCGTAAGCATATCAAAGCTCTCTGCTGAACGCAGGCTCCCGATCGAGCACGTTATTAACTTATTAAATATTGAATGTAATTATTAAAAATAGATTTAAATTGGTATTTTGATTTGACTATTGGAATATCGAGCGTTTTTCGTAATATTAGAAAGGTGATACAATAAGCTATATATATAAATATAGTTCGTGTTCTTTGGTTTCATGGAGACCAGGCACCGGCAGTCGGCAGTCACAGCGTGGGAGGGCCTCCAACAAGATGGACTGATGACCTGGTTAATGTTCTGAAAGCAGTTGAATGTGGGTGGCACATAACCAGTATTTGCAGAAATTTATGGAGTACACTTTTTTCAGTAGTTGACGTGCTTTGGCTGATGATGATTCGTGGCCACGATGCATATTGTCAAGGGGTTACTTTCTCTAGAAATCTGAACATCGTCGGTAGCTTGGAACCTGTCCTTTTGTATAATATTTTATTAACACTGCACCTAATAATGTAAATGAATGGAAACAGGTACGCAAGTGCTCAAATTAGAATAGTTTGATACAAATTAACTGTGTTTGATGACACTCCAAAGATATGACCAGAAAATAGCTGCAGGTATCTCCAGATTTGGTGCAAATAAGAAATGCTGAAGATAAACTAGGAGAGGCCTACTTCTACGAATACCTCGTGATGGGTAGACGATGATGATAATAGATCTCAGTAAAACTAGGTAAAGAACAATAACAATAACTTATCCCATGAAATTATAAACTTTATACATGAACGGAGCTGTGAACGCAGTTCATTGGCAATAAACGACCATTCAAGTATACAACACCCTACATTCAAGTTCGATCCATCCATTTAACTACTGGATAATGACACAAGTCGGCAGCGCGACGGCTAATCCATTTACGAATAGAAGCGTGTGCCACTGCATTTCTTTCACTTTCAGCTTTTACTTTCAAAGGTTACGTATACAATATACAGATGGGATCACTAACGCTAAATTTAACGCGGGACACGCAGACGCGGCGGCGGCTTTGGCACTTTTTGGCTCGCACGGCTCTTCGAAGAAAACGATACCCCATTGTTATGCCTGTTACCAAGTGTACTGTTACACTTCTTCATGCCACGTTACTAATGTTCCCTTTGTATACATTTTTGTATCTCAAGTATTAAGACACTCCTTCAACGTTTGTGTTGGAAATGTTCATAATACAGCTTTTATTCAACTACAGGGCATGGGTAAGCATGAAAAGGTGAAATTTGCATTCATTAATCAAGCAGTAGATACTGGTATCATCTGTTGAACAAGTTTGTCAATAAGAATTTTTAAATAAAAAATCCTATTATTATGTAATACCTATTATTTATTTAAATATCAAATTATCACCCCGTTGACTTTAATCTAATGTGAATATTAAATAACGAACTATTTTCCTTTCTTTTTCTTTTTTCAAAAGACACTCATGCCACTTTAAGTCGTAAATCGAATAGAAGAAAGATAGAGGCAGCTAAGTAATGACAATTTACTATGCCAGCGATAATAGAAACCTGTTTACCCTCAATACCTTGATTCTTACTTAAGCCTGTTGATTAGGCGCCGCTACTCTGTGTTTTACTGATCGCTAAACCCCCATAGAAATGCATAAAACGAAAAACCACGAAGATTAGATACGGAGAATATTCCTTGATAGCTTTTATCAATCAGTTGTTCCTTAGTACTACATTACTGCATCGCTAGCAGGCGAATCCTTAGAAAGGGCTCTTCAATCATGTTAGAAGCTAGTAGTTTTAAAACAATTATTCAGCTTACAGCAAAAGTGCGATTAAATGCCGTAACTACTAGGTTTGAACTTGTACTTACCTTGATTTGTGAGTATACTGTGCATAAACATGATCATTTGATGTATATGTTTTAGTGGAACATTGTACGTTAATGGTACATTACTTAATGCTGCAACTTTATGTAATTATAGCTTGCTGAAGTTTTTACTTGTTATTGCATTTTCACTATCTTGTTTATTTATTTGGTTTTTTCTCCAAGAACTTAAACATTTTTTTTTAATTTTACTTATCATATCTTACTTATTTACCTCAAAATTCTTTATATAGACAAAAAAAACACACCGATGTCATATTCATTGACGTATAAAATCCATTTTTCTTCTTCTATATTGTCAGGTAACGATATGCTTTTTGCGCTGAACACCAGTAGGGATGTGGATGTCATTACACAAACATTACTTTAATAAAAATATAATGTCTCGTAGAAAATTTTCTATGAGTACCTAACTACAATGAATTTCTACTCAATTACTATACTTATGTTGTACATCTATTTTAATTGATGTAAACAATAGTCCACATCCTTTGTCCATCCTATTAATGTTTGTGTTTATGTTGTTGATGTGCCTAGAAATGAATAAAATATAAATATTTTATGAATTTAAAACACATTTACTCATATCGGGAACCAACAAGATTGAAATCGAATACAGTGATGTATAATAAATTCCATAGTTTTTCTGTGTTCGTAATAAAATCTTCATACCAGTACACTGTGACAGCATGAACTCCGCACACTGGATTTTTGCAAAACAAATCTATCATTATTATACGATAAATAATTTATCGACAATGTATGCATGTGTAAGGTATCTTTGGCTTATTGACAAACATAAGACAGTTTACAATTTGGCTAGATTTATTACAAACTAACGGTTCCTACTTTTTCCGGTGACGTTATAATTATATAAGATTTTCATGTTTTAACTTTGTGATGTAAGTTCTGTGTTTTTTCGTTTTTTCATGTACGTTTATCGAATAGTATGTAATCATTTGTAGTAAGTTCTTCTGAATTATTTTATATCGTATCGCTTTAATTAGTTTACAGATTTATGTAAACATTATCAAAACATAATTACGTACTTTTATCGAACAGAAGAAACTTACTCCGTTTATGCGTTTATTATCATGGTCGTGATATCCAATGACTATGAATTTATAGCAATCTTAGTAAAAAAACATAATATGATACGATAGGCTTGCAAAAATAGAAGTCACAAATTAGCTCTACCAACTCATTAAATTAAATATAGGATTTGATTGTGTATCTAAAACAAGCTTCCACTAAACTTGATATTTAAAAAATAAAAAACATTGCAAGGTTATGTAGTGCTTGCCGCGGTCAGTTTGTGGAACCGTAACCATTCTTACCTCTTACGTTTAACTGTTTAACGTTTAACTGTCGGTCCCGGTTGTCATACTAAATATAATTATTTCGACAGTCGTTACGAAGTCAAAAGTCAAAATTAAAAGCATACGATATTGGTATCGGTTAGTAATTGGGTTGTAGAATCCAGAATTAATCATAAATGACCAGATGTTTTTTTTTGTAGGTAACCTAATTTACAAAAGGTAAAATTAAGTAAGATTTTTTAAATGTAATAATAATATAATGTACTAGCTGATGCGCGCAGCTTCGCCCGCGCAATTTAATACTAATTTCTCCTCCTCATTTCGCGCCCATTTCCATAGAATAAATAAATAAATATATAGATGATCAACTATGTGTATAGCAACAACGTGCATAGCAACGGAGAAGCTATCAAAACTAACAGACACATCGAACGCGATAAAGAGCTGTGGTAGCCTAGTGTGATGATTTTTTTACGATTACTCCTAAGATATTCGTTTATATTGTATAAAAAGTAGACTATGTGTTAATCCAGGTAATAAACTATTTGTGTGCTAAATTTCATTCAAATCTGTTAAGCGGTTTTTGCGTGAAAGAGTAACAAACATCCATACATACATCCATACTTACAAACTTTCACGTTTATAATATTAGTAGGATTTTACAATAACATTAAAGTTTAAAATATTCTCAGGTATCCAGTATTAATTCTACAGATCTAAATTTCCTTCATAGTTGATCCGCACGATCAATGGCTGGACCACCGCGTAGAAAATAAGACGTCAGGCAAATTGAAACGGATCAAAGGAATGAAAGCTTCGTGAAGGCATTAGAATTGACCGTTTCTGCGCGTTTCAAATAAATAATACCAAATACGAGACTCTTCCGATATTACGAACATCGAGAGAGATCTAACGTACATACAGGCGGATGCTTTTTCGAAACGGATATATTTATGTATTAGTAGATTGTGTTTCTTAAGATTATTTGATAATATTTATTTTCTTTTATAAGTTAAATCATTTGAAGCAAAAAATATTCGGTAGGTATACTATATGATAACTTATATATGTCAGTAGTCATATTCAAAATAGGTAGATTCAACGTAGGAAGGTACGCTACATCATACTGATTCTTAGTAAAGAGATCTCTGAATTCTGTAATCAACGTGTCATCAGTGTGTGTTTCATATTCTTACCTCTTCATTCTCAATCAGTTTTCAATCTTATCAAAAACACCCATTTCTCTTCGTTATTAATAATTACATTGAAAGCGGGCTTCATAAATTCTAATTATCTGCTAACATCAGAGTTAACTTGATAACATAATTCAAATCTGGTACTAAACTGGAGTCATTAAATCCTTAGATATTATCGTAATCGGAAAAAACAAATCACTCCTAAATGTGAACTGTCTTAAAGTTCAATCGCGAATCGACGAGGCCACCCGTTACATCGCTTTCCCCGGTGGTCCAATCTTCAAGATGATTAAATTAGGATACGAACAGATATAACATGCGAAATGATATACAATGAACCGAGTCCGATTCTGCATAATGAAGCAATCAAATAGTATCCATTGTACCCGGCCGATCCCGACGTAGCAGTTGTAACGTTTACTTTTGCGTTACGTTTGAAAATGTCTTCAGATAAATTTTATATCAAAATATACAATTCTAAACTTTACCTTATAAAGTAATCTATTAGATAATATTTTTTTTATTGAATTTATCAAAGAGATAAATGCTTAATAATATTTTGTCGGACTAATAACAAGTCCTAAACGAATGTTGTATCGAAGTTTACGTTGATGTTACGTTTAGTAAGTAACACCGACGCTTTGCTGTCCATGACCGCTTTGCATACGGTAATCCCGTTCGAATACACACACAAAAAGTCGTTGCATTTTAAAATCCTTTTCGAAAGCAAACATTTGACGTTTCGAGGGAAATTGAGCGGAAGGCTTTTTGTACGCTTCTTTGGAATGGATTAAGTCAGAGCCTTATACTTACACTAAGCTGACGTTCGGTAGCACTCTGTTTCGAATTGGAAACAGCTTTTTGACTGGTTATACACTAAAGATGATTTAAGCCATGATGGCTTTATTGATTTACTCCGATCTCGAGGCTCGAATATATTTTAATATTGCCGTCTCGGGCTGTCCGAGCGTCCGTTTATCGATGTTACATTGTCAATATGGCGCCTTTGTTCGCGCCAAAATTTATAAGTTAGACGTCCATTGTATAGGCGGCGTAAAAGCGATACTACAATGCGAAGTATTTTATACCGATCATAATCCTGACGTGCGGTCAAAATGTGTCGAAGCGTTAAAGATTTATATCAACGACCACGATTTTGGGCTAGTGGGTCACATGATATCTACCTGGCTTAGAAAAACTTAAATCATAACTGCTTTACAAAATTTGCCAAAAATTCGAGGTACCTATAAGTTGCTAGTTTTTTTTAAACATATGAAAGTTAACAGTAGATATTAGCTATGCAGCTATGCTACTTAAGTTCTAAGTTCAATCTTACTTACAATAAAATCATGAATCTGGCACAAATACAAATTCGTTTTGTATTTGCAAATTCTACTCTTGGCTGAACTTAGCGATCGAACCTAAGATATTACGATAGTAATAGTAAAACCAAACCAAAACCACTACGTCTCAAAAGTAGTGCTGAAACCAATAAGTGTTGGAAAAATACATACCTACAAAGCTATTAATCTTTGCTTAGGCTAAGAAACAGTAAGTACTTAAGTACGTAAGTAAAGTAAGTAAGTTGTGGGTCATTCATCTTAAACGTAGGTGGCTGAACTAATCTGTATATTAATGTATCAATATCAGTCTGCCTGTCCGAATGTCTACTTTTCTCACTAAGTATGAATTAAGCCTACAAATGTATTAAAACTCGATATTATATTTTGAATTGTCCTATCTCCTGGCATATCTCGATACAAATATTGATAGTTACCTAGTAGGTACATGTGTACCAACTTTAAGTGCCAAAAAGGTAAGTATAAAACTGTATTTTTCAAAAACCCATTATTTATAGAAAATAAGACAAAAACAGACTTTTAAAAAAATAAGCGTTTATTTGGTTATATAGATTGAGTAATATTTAGGTAGGTATACCTATAAACATTCTTTGTCAGATTTATTCTCATGCCAATTCAGATTTTATATTTTATGATTTAAAAATGCCATTGACCACAAAATTCCTTCGACAGTGTAATATTAAAAGTCCAATCATACGCCCAATGTAGCACACATAGAAAAATTATCAACCTTCATTCTGCACAATAAAACCTACTTTATTCAAACCTTCATACCTGTACGAAAGTTCTGTAAAACCCGCCCCATACCGCGGCGTCTCTCTTTACTCATTATTGTCACACACAACGACACTAATTTTATTTATTAGTGTCTTTTACGACATGTCAAATTGCGGAATAGTATCTACAACTACTACTGTCTGAGTCGGTGGGCGGCACGGCCCTTGTGACGTCTGCGCCCGCGCTGTGTAACAAATCGATTTTATTTTTAGGGTTCCTCACTACACTGTCCTTTTTTTATTATCTAAATAATAACTGCGAGTGATTCCGTGGGGTGACCGGTTAATTCTGAAGAAACTGTGAAAACTTAGTAGTGGTCACCAGGGATATGTGGTCGAAGGTCCCAAGTTCAATCCCAAGACAGGAACTTAGCTACTGACTTATCGAAATTATATGCGTATTTATCATACGCTCAAACAGTGAAGGCAAACAGCGTAAAAACTACGTCAAGCTATGCCAGATTTAATCAATGGCGTGTATAAATACCTCTTATATAAGAAAAGACCGATGCCCAGCAGTGGGACTTTAAATAGATTGATTATAAGTTATTCTGTAGTAGTAATCAATTGATTTGGTAATAGGTTGTACCTACTTTACAATTAAAATTGTGTCCATTTTTAGCAGCACTGGAAAACTACAAGTTTTTAAAATAAAAACTTATGTATAAAAATAATCCTCTTACCAACTAAAACTAGATTTTTGTATAAAGTCAGAACTAAGCAACCAAGAGCAACTAAATTTAAATATTTTATCTCTATACGGAATCTTTTCACGGGCATCAAAGAAAGCGGCTTCGGTCTTGACCGTTTTTTGTATGAAAACCGGAGGTACCTCTAATGCACTAAAGAATTGTTTTAGTGACAATGTTCCTTTTGTAACCAAACTCATAAACTCAGTGAAAGGCTGACACAAACGAGATAAGAAAGTTGTAAATTATTTCAGACAAATTATCTTGCGATTTAATGTATGCACGACGAGTAGAGAAAAAATTTAAAATTATGCGGTACGAAGCTCGGCTACTGTATGTCTTTTTTCTACACATTGGCACATCTATGGACACGTACCTTATTCCTTATATCTCATCATCATCAACCCATTATTGTCCCACTGCTGGGCACGGGTCTCCTCTCATTTGGGAGAGATTAGGCTATAGTCCATCACGCTAGCCAACTGCGGGTTGGTAGACTTCACATGCCATCGAGGAAATCTCTCAAGCATGTAGGTTTCCTCACGATGTTTTTCTTCACCGTTTGAGCATGTGGAAAAGTCAGTGGTGCGTGCCCGGGTTTGAACTCGAGAACTTTGACATGTCAGTCCACTGGTCACACCACTAAGCTACCACAGCTCTCCTTATACCTATTCAATGAATAAAAAGAAACAAATTTCCATTCAAAATGGTAGTTAAGTATATACGTATACCACAACTACCACTATGAATGAAAATTATCAAGCACAACTGCCTCTTTATCTTGTATCTACAGCTTTAAGTTAGTTTACTGTAATATAACACTATACCTCGGGGCTTTAAACTCTTTCACACCTTGTACTCGGTCAATAAGTCGATAATGTACGAACCCTATTAATGCCCATATCGTATTGGTCAGTGACTGGCGACTTAGAACAACCCTTAGAACGCCTGACACACGTACTTCAAAATTGCAGAACATTAATATTAAATTGAATAAAATTTTAATTATATTATTTTTGGTGTTTATCAGAATGCTTATATGAAACAATTTTCTTTTTGTGTAAGATAGACATAATATAGAAGAACCTAACTAGTTTCTCAAATTCTAGATTAGTCTACTTCATTTTTCTATGTATTTTCTATTATTTAAACTAAACTAAAAAACTACCACCAAGCGTCAATACTTCTTTCTAAAAAATATTCGGAACTGCTGAAAAATATAATTCAAAGCAAATTATATATTAATATAACTAAAAGTCACCCAGGCTTAATCCTTAAAACCCATTAGAAAAGTTGTACACGGGGAGCGTGTAGTTGCTGGTCAAACACGCACCCCGTGTGTATCGTTTCTAACATCTGCCTAACCCGTGCAGGCATAATCAAAATAAAAATATTATTTTAGTAGATTTATTCGATAGTGGTAGGCAGATGTGTCGGCGTGCGCTCCTGCCACTCTATTTTTCTTGGCCCTTCATTGTATTTGGGCGAAGAGTCTCAAAGGGTCAATATCCAAGACTGGGCTTCCGTTCAATATTCAATTCACTTCTTGTTTTTTCTCTAAACATCTTAAATATCCGCCATTAATCATCAATCATCAACAAAGATTTTGCATTTGCTGAAATGCTTTCTTTAAATTAAATATTAGCCCTTTATTTATTTTAGATCTGAGAGCGTATTTTGAACTAGTAAGTCAGTTGTATGAGAAAAGATTTATTAGATGCGTGCCCAGTGATTAGATTAATTTCAACTCTATACTGAGCTTTCTGCTAATATATCGTTTTTAAACAAATATTATGTTATACAATTAAGTGTTAATAATCGTCTTGTAGGACAGAAACAGATCACTCATTTACTGCGTTATCCGTATCGTCATGCAGATTATATTTTAATATGTATTACATAATAAAAATCGGCCAAGTGCGAGTCGTACTCACGCACAAAGGGTTCCGTACCATTGACTAGATAAACAGCAGTGGGTACACAATTGAATAAAAGGTAAATTGCGGTTTACGATTTATGACGTATTAAAAAAAATACTAACTAGATCTTATTCAAACCAATTTTCGGTGGAAGTTTGCATGGTAATGTACATCATATATTTTTTTTAATTTTATCATTCTCTTATTTTAGAGGTTACAGGGGTTTACAGTTACAGAGACACTTCAAAAGTGGTAAAATGTGTCCCCCACATTTTACCACTTTTGAAGTGTCTCTCTCCCGCAAAATATTTAGTTTAGAAGTAAATGATATTAGAAACCTCAATATCATTTTTGAAGACCTATCCATAGATACCCCCACACGTATGGGTTTGATGAAAAAAAGTTTTTGAGTTTCAGTTCTAAGTATGAGGAACCCCCAAAATTTATTGTTGTTTTTCTATTTATGTGTGAAAAAGTTAATGCAGTTCACAGAATACATCTACTTACCAAGTTTCAACAGTAAAGTTCTTAAAGTTTCGGAAAAAAGTGGCTGTGACATAACGACGGACAGACTGACATGACGAATCTATAAAGGTTCCGTTTTTGCCACTTGGCTACGGAACCCTAAAAACTTACACTTTAACACGAAAACTTCAATTTAACTGGAAGCACGTGTAGTGTGTAACTACCTGTGCATGTGCCTCTCAATCACATTATGTAGCAATTAGAGATGGCAATTAGCAATCAAAGAAAATGAAAAAAAAATCTTACGATAGAGTTAGAATACTTAACTGGGATTAGGTGACACAGTGAACAACCACAGCTATTCTGTGGCTCGACGTACTAACTAAAGAAAAGGCATGCAGCGTCCTTTGCTAGTCGGATTATCACAATTTACTTCTTGTTTCGCGCGAGCCAGTCCACTTAGTCTTTTTAATGTGTAAATTAATTTAAATCGACCTTTGAAGCATGAAATTCCGAATCCATTACCCGTGAGACAGTTTAATGCGCCGCCCGAGACTCACAACGCAATAGAACACAGCTTCTTAGCGAAATCCGAGTATTCCGAACATACTGGACACAGGTGGCGGATTCTTGAAATAGAAAAATCGCCCATACATCTCCTTAAGTACATTTTTCCCATTTCACTATAGACCATAACGAGGAATCTTTTCATTATAATTAAACTTGAAAGTCGGTGGCTTATCTCATGTCTAGGTGTTAAGGACTAATTGATAATCGAAATAAATGGACGCCTTTCGTTCGCACTAATAGCCGTGCAGCCGTGTGAACGAGGCGTAATCAGCAGCCACTTTTCAGTTGTCGCTCACACCCGATAATACCTGTGAGCTGATCATACCGGGGCGAGAAGTGGTCTCACTAACGAAACCAGAGATTACCTCACAATCTCATTACCGGCCAGCCAGTGCCGTGTTTAATAACGGGGATAACACTGGAATACGTTTTAATTTTGCGCTCAAGATCGTTAATACGTCGCTCAGATCAGTTTTACTTAGTGCCAGGGTGACACTGAAAAATTGTTAATAACTCACTAGCCTGCAGCGGGACTATTGATACCGCTAGCCGTCTTTATATTCTTTTAAATTACATTTATTATTAACTGAACTACAGTTATTTTTTGGACTAAAAATAGTACAAGCAATACACAAAAGTACGACTACAAACGTTCCATAAGCTATAGATAATAGCGCATTACCATCATATTTCGATCTTTGTCATTTGCATCGGAATTATGTTTTAAGTGGATACTTAAACTTTCTGATAAATATGCAAGTGCTAGACTCCCCTTCGGGATTGGTAATGCAGCAAACTAACATACTTGATTAGAGTTGTTAAAAAAATAATTGAAGCATTAATTATTCGTAGACGTGGAAACAAATTGTGGCGAAAAATATTTAATGACACAGAGGAGGCATAATTGACGTTATTTATGTAGCTTACAGATTTTTTATTTTATGCCTAACTTTTTTATTTGAACGCAGAAGCAATTGGATTTTTTATACATTATTAATTTTTCATCCGCAGCATTTAATCTTTTATGATTGCATCTTGATTTAAAGATTTGATACGAGACGAGACGAGCATCCGTTATAAAGAGTCCATTGACAATCTGAGCCTCACGCCTCGTGGGGACTGAATAAATGGCGCCCGCGACGGGTGATTAAAAAATATAGCCACTTTAGAGTGTTAAATATCACAAAAGGCCGGCAATATTTTCAAAATAATTACGTCAATAATTGGCACGCAAGCCACGAGTAACTCGTAGGAGGTTCGTCTCATTATTCCTGTACGGATTTTACCACCAACCGCGACAGATTAATCGTTTTAACTATATCATAAGTTTGTATTCGAACGTAGAACTGCGCTGTGTCAATTATACAGCAAAAATACAGCTGTCTATTATTCATGGTGTGGTTCATGAACTATCTATGCTAAGTGAAAACCATATTGCATGCGTGGGAATGGAGCCGCCTAGCCGGCGCGACTACCCGTTCAAGATTATGAATGAATTTTATTTATTCACAGAAAGCTGTACGTCAACTTTTATACTGATAATTTACTACTACATGTAAGTAAAGTTGTTGTTGGTACTTTTGCAAAAGTCAACTGTATTTTTAGTATATTAAAAAGGTTATAATTTTTGTCCCAATTTAAAGAAGAAAGAAGCACATGAAAAACTTAAAGCTTCTCTTAAATTATTATCGAACCAAAGACGGAAAAAACTTGGAAACAGAAATTATGTGACGCACAAAGAGACAAAATTTATCAATAACGCGGTGACAATCACAAAGCGTTCCTCTCATGAATGTGTCCATTCAACAGTGATGATCTAAAGATCGACGTCAAAGTATCCGAAAGTACAATAGCGTTGAAATACATGAATACTATCGCCGATCAGTCGATATAATGGATACGTATTCTCACTCACACTTTCATTACATTGATGTGGCCATTAAGGTAGCGAATTGAAGCTACATTAAATAAAAACATCTCGTTTTTTAAATTTTAGACGTACCAACTAGGTGCCGATGAGCCATAACATTCTAAGTTTACTTTAGAACTTTGTGTAAAAGTAAAAATAAAAATAAAACTTGAGAGGTATCAAGGGACACCCGGAGGGAACGAAGTTCCTTTCGATTAATTAGTGAAATAATTGTAATAAAATTGTATTTTTTTTAAAATAGCTTACTATAGCAAAAAGTGTCGTTACAACTTTTCGTCTTAATTTTTTCCGTCTAGCCCCCTTTCGCAACGCGCGTATATAATTGGAACGAAGTTTCCAATTATATACTTTATACTACTAAATTGGTAAGTTATTGTAAAAGCACTTAGTAGCACCTACTCGTACACCTATACATAGGTTATGCTAGCATAAAAAATTGTTACAATGATCAGACTACACTTTGATACTAGCGTCGCTTTTCCGCTACTCTCATGGCCCCAGCACCCAAGCCTTCTGACAAATGTCTACGTCACTGATATAATCAAGGACGATAGTAAAGAATAGCCATGATACTTGTGGTCACAACAGATAAACATTGCGATTGTGTTGGCGATTTTGTTATTTTTAATCGTCCTATGATTACGATCAAAGGTGTGGATTGCCTTTTAGAAAATACAGAACTCACATTCTGCAGCTGAAACAGTCTTTTATGCTTCTATTATCGTATATCTATCCTCTTAGTACCTATCTCTGAGATTTGTTTTTTTTTGCATACGCACGGAATACAACACCTATTTAATGTTAAAACCAATTTTTTTGTGATATTTTTCCAATTTATATATAAATTCTTTTTACAATATAAAATCTACGAGTGGCTAGGTTGGTAGGGGCTAGTGCTGTTATTAAAAACTGATCAATCTATCAGTAAGGTTAAACTGCGCCACTTGAGGTCTGTTAATGGATGGTTGACCATGACCATTCATAACACATGAGACCCTTCCGTGCCTTGGAGTGAACGTTAAGCTGTCTGTCCTGGATGTCGTATGAAACCCTAGACCAATATTGCTGTTAATTTAAAACCCGAAAATCCTGACATCCAGTTTATCCTTAGGATATCAGTATTTTCCAGAAAGTTGATTGCGGTTGCGGAATTGTGATGGTAGTCGATTCGCATAAGATACTGATGAAGATGCTATGCACGAAAAATATTGCAAATCTTTTTTAACCTTATATTTTACAAAAACCTATAACATATATAATGAAAAATCACAAAACTATATTTTACTAGCCCGTTGTCTCAGTAGCTTTTCTACTTATATGCCACATAGAAAAATAGTAACTTTGTTATTTTCCTGTAATGTTTCATATGCGCCTGTCTAAAAGTTTTTACGGGAAATAGTAACAAAAATAACTATCACATTTATTAGAATTAAGTAACACTGTGTTACATGTAAGCCCTTCTTATAGGCGGCTTCTGTATCGTAAGATAACTCTATCCAACTTAGATTTTCTCTCCAGAATCTATTTAATGTTTAATTTATTCTATAAATAAAAATTATCTTTCAATGAAAATACAACAGTTCTTAAATCTAATCTTATTTAGATTGAATCAATGATAGATTGAAACCGTTATCATTATAATAGGTACTTAAAAGTACCCGTTTCACTTAATCACGTTTACCCTGTGTCGTATGCGTTTGCGCCGGAGGGTTGGTCTTGTTCAAACAACACGTTTATTTGCATTTGAGTAGTGTAACGAGCTTTTACTATCGTTGAGTGTCAACCGTTGTATGGTGACCAGTATTTCTACTAGACCCAGGCTTTGAGTGTCATGAATCATGTAAATTAGTATGTATGTATTCATAGAACGTGTTTCTAATACATATTTACATAATTCTACTATATTGTATATTTACAGGGTTTATTTTGTTCAATAACTCTCTTTTTTCTATCCGGTTGTTATCAACATACTATTCAATTATTATAAAAAAATATCTGATGCACCTTCGGCAGCCTCGATATTGACCTATTAACTAACGTTATGTCTATATTTATCACATTTTCAAACAGTTGAGGACATACAACGTAAGGAAACCTGCATACCTACATGAGATATTTCTCAATGGTATGTGAAATCTGCCAACCCACAGTAAGCTGACGTGGTGGACCCTAAACCCTCTCAAATGAGAGGAGACCCTTGCCCAGCAATGGTTCAATAACGGCTTGACGATGAAGTTTGAACTGAAATCACTAGTCTGTCAAGAGGAATATAATATATATATAGTCAATAATCTCTTCTAACTATGAAATTACTCATGCACTGAAACCTGGATTTTCTTTTGAATAATTCATCAACAGTCACCCTACATTATATTGAAGCAGTATAGTATAGTTATGCGTTGTGGCCTCAAATTCCCTCAAATAAGGGGTGCGACACACCTGTCCCGCACCCTCGCTGACACGCGACGTTCACAAGTTGCACAAGCTGGTCTGCCAGCATAAACAGACCGCGATAGCTTATGCAGTCTTTATAAAATTCTTCACCGATAATTCTATGTGGTTGTTGCGAAAGGTCACAATAAAATGGTCATGAATTCGTAATCGCGTAGGGTGCCCATACAACATGCTCTCCAAATCTGAGCATGTGTAGAGTAATGTGCATTGTTATGGATATAGTGCAACGATTTCGGACAAGTTTGGTAGGGTTGTTTTATTTTTATTATTATTCTGGTTTTGACCTACCTGATTGACCTCGGTACTTTTAAAACGTGATATTATTATCGAGATATTTTTATTTTGATACTTGGTGTGTTCCTATGTATGTCTATTTACGTATTACTCAATATGATTATTTAATATTCAATATTATCGAAAAAAGTACTATTTGTGTAACGTGTCACCAATATATAGGGAGTGATCAATGAAAGCGCTTCATCGCCGTGACTGTGATCAATCGACCATTGTGCGCGCTCAAATTGGTAAAATGTCTTTACAACCTATTTTATTGTTGTGTCCACGGTTTACAACTGCACCTACGAGCCGTGACACCTACATCACTGATAATTCGATAAAATAATGCCGACCAACTTGAAGTTACTACTGTAAGGGCAAATAAACGTTTAAATTTCCATTCTCATTGTTTAAGTTGTTTAGACTTCGTAAAAAGGTGCATGCACAATAGGAGACAACATTGAAAATAAACATTTAATTTTGTGTAATTTATTGAAGTTTCATGAATCAATTATAAATTCCATACTTACAATTTATGTGAATTTTATTTTACAAAAATATGAAACCATGACCAAAAACATAGCGTTTAATTGAAGCCAACCCGTTACACGGACATCTCGGACGTGATATAAATTACTTATAATATTTTTTTATATTGCTGAACAATGATGCTCATTACGAAACCAGTTTTACACGTGTCAAAATACCGTTGAATAAAATAATGATAATATAAAATTCAACAATCGAACGAGGAATAATTGCGGAGGGAATCGCGATCGGTTGGCGCGTGGCGTGCGCACGCGGCGGACAGGTGGGCACCAACCCTAATTGTTTGCTATGAAAGGGAGGGCGAGAGGGTAAACTACGTGGATTTGCATTAAATAATGTATGGAAAGTCATGCTTTATTGCCCGACTAGCAAAATTAGGGTTACAAAACCAGTCGTATTTATACTATTTGTCCAAGGTGAAATTCGAAATACAAAAACATAAGTTATCATATTGTTCTAGTGGGTAACCTCAGTTTGTAATGCAGCAGCTTTTTTATTCTTATATGGAATTTAGTTCAACTGTATAGTATGGTGACTGACTGACTCAGCAACTGACTAACTAAGCAATTTCTAAATGATTCAACTTTACAATTTTCAGATTGAATAAAATTGAACAATCTCGTCGTGATTTATTTTTCTCTATTACGTAGATATTATTATACCTACCATATTGCGTTGGTCATAACCACAGTGACCTGGATGTGTTTCATAACAGACAAAGAATCAGAACAATCTGTTACAACAGCTTAACCTGAGGACATAACGGCCTTTCTATCCGCTCATTAGCCAAAAACTCGTATGTATAGTGCCTTACCGACAATGTTGGGACACAAAAAGCTGCGTACGCGTCCGTTGCAGAACGCCACCGGAACACCTCGGGCGAAGGCTTAGTTAAGAGGGAGGTATAGTCTGATATACATATATGTTGAATAATGTGGGAACGAATTGATAAACGACTGTGTTTTGGAAGGGCAAGACAGTGATATTTTTTTACTTCGGGCTGCCCACCTGATTTGGAAAAATATCTTAGATACCTAATAAAATACTTAAACATATTTTTTATAAAGCTTGACTCAATAATAATAATAATAATCACTAATTTGCAAAACTTATTTAATATTATTAAGTAGGTGATTGTTAATTTTTCTTAAAAAGTTAAGACTTGTATATACCTAGTACAATTGAGTCATAAGTTTCTGGTAAGATCCTCGAGATAGCTTTGTCGATTTTAAATTCGTAAACGTCTTTGATGATTTCGGGTTAACGTGAACTTCTACAAAACCAATGCATCAAAATAAACCATATCTTACCATCTTCAAATACAAATTGTCCACTACAAGTGAAAAACGTTATAGACTTCGAATTAACATTGCAAATACACTCCTCATGTCAAGTATTAAGTACTGGGGGTTGTAAATAAATACGAGTGTGTCCCAGCAATCAGTGCTGATAATATATAGACTGTAAAATTATCCTGCCGCCGGGGGCGCGGTGGTCGCGAGCCTCCCTGGCGAAACTGAGAGTCGCGACGTGGGTGGAACCAAGTCGCGACATATGAAAAAGTTGTACTTTCTCAGAAATATCTGGCTTGCAAGTACGAGCTTTGGCATTTATATGTCAGCAAAAATAATGTTGATTGCATGTCAAGTAGATATTATATTAACTCGTATTGATAAAATAAATGGAGATTTAGCAAAAAAATATATTTGTGAAATTGTATTGACATACAAATAATTAGAAGGACTTATGTTAGATAAAAAGATTATCTAGAAATATTATCTAAAATAGCATGAAGGATTTAACAGCTACGAAATAGGTAAAAAATCATGTTTATCCCTATTGTTTTTAAATAGCCCCGCTTTACGGTATTCAACTAAATAGGGATTATAAGTACAAGTACTAAAATAATTTTATACAATATAATCCCGAGAATTCGTTTTAAGACCAAAGTCCAAAAAGTATTATACGACCGTTTCACGTCTAGCGAGGCATCAGCGCCACTAATTGCAGGCTCCCGTACCGATTTAAATCGTACTCATAAAACATTTTGTATAACCCAACATACACAATTTATTGGTGGGATTTAATAATTGCTCATAATTGAAATGCAAGAGCAATTACGTATGTTACCTACCGCTCAGACCTGCTGTATCGCCGAAAGCCAAATGCGTTTGTTTACAATGAAAATTATGTAAAGTGCAACTTTGACTGATGTTAATGGCTGTATAATGCATCTTGATGGTTTTATTTTTCTATTTGAGCCGTGTAATATGCCATAAATTGTACTTTACCTGTCACATATGACATGTGACTCAATTTATTATTTACAACTTAATTGAAGTCAATTATTGTAACGCATAATAAACTTGCTATATGCATGTCCATAGAATAAAATTAATTGACGTATGATGTCAATTAGCTAATAATAATATTATAGTCATAGATCTGATTTATTACACTTATGTGAATACTAGACATTAAAATAAAACGATATTTTAGGGAATTTGTTTTGGATAATTTACAGCATCTACCGGTCACGTGGTTGAATCGGCCATGGATGTAGTAGTTTTATTTCAGAGTTACAATTTTATTTGTAATAAAATAAGGGTCATTTTACACTGTTTTATAAACACACAAATTAAAATTGGAAAAGCGTAATACAGGTGCGTACTGACCAAAGTTATCATGTGAGATTAAGTTATCAAGTTACGATTTATACCACCAATAAATGTCAAGGCGATGGTCGTATGACTGAAACCAAGCGAGTGGAGTAAACGCCGAGACCTACCGAGAAACTTATTAAAAAGTAACGTTAGCCCATATTATGTAGCATCGTTACCAATTTATAATAACGATCCTACTTACACACGTTTATTTTTCAGCTGCAAATATAATTTTAATCTGTGTATAGTGGTACTTGTAAAGCGATTTTGCCTTTTTACGTTTCGTGTCAATGACTTCATCACCGATTTTGGATGCCAATCTGTTACATCCCTTATTTGTATTTCTGAGTACTAACATGTTCTTTTTAAATTATAACCATTATAAATATAATTTTTCCATGAATATCAATCAAACTAAACCCTAAGAAGGTCAATCTACATTTACGTTATGTAGTTTTAACATTTGCATAGTGTTGTGAAATTGAAACTTTGCTTAGATAAATGTTTAAGTGAACTTGGTATGTTGGTGAGGACTTTGGTCAACGCCGCGTGGGAAAGTTATATCATACAACAAAAACGGCCGTCATATTGTTTCTCAACCAAGATTGATAGCGGAAGCACCACATCTTAAGGTTTATTGCTTTTATCTGTCATTTCCGCCGAAATTATTGAAAAAATATCATATTCATGGAATCGATTTCATCCAACTCATTTTTATTTCTTTAATTTATAAGATTGATGCGATTATAATTATAACTTACGTGTAAAATGAACGGATATCTGTTTTAAGAGTAATTTAATTCGCAACTAATCGTTTGGTCAGCCATCAATCACAACAATTCCCTTAACTAGGAAATGAATGTATTATAGAAAAAATATTGGCTTGACAGTGTCGTGGGTGTTGCACTAGAATCGTTATAAACACATTTCGTCTCCGCGCGAAATAAAGGCGGGGTTGTGGGCGAAAGAATTCTCATCGAACAATAAGGAATCGGATGTTCTTAATGAATGAGATTAATGACCTTTTACTACCTGAGCCTACTACTTGATAATGATATGTACGGCTCGAGTTAATTGGGTGCCTCGTTCCGCAAATATTAATTGTGCCCTTGATGAGTGCAAGTCTGTAAATTCACAAAAAGTAGCTATAAAGTTGAAATTAAAAACAAAGTTCACTACGTACCGCTTTATATTCATAGAATTTATGTAAATCCAATTGGATTTCATGTTTCATAAGATCAGAATTAAACGGCATTAATATTTAGCTGGTTATCGATATGTGGCATTTAGTTCAACAAATCTCGTATTTATTTTCGACCTAAAGTCTCATCCCACAATCACCGAACACTTTTGGTGACAAGAGTTTGGAGTCAAATTAATCAAAACTGCTAATCAATCGCTAATTACAGATCAACGACCCGGTCGCGCTGTGGGCAACACGCGTCCCCGATCCTGCGTCCTAATTGCAGGACGTTTTAAAGCCTATACGGTGTACGCAGAGGCTTTATCTCAATAATTAAAGGCTTATCTTCGAGTCAGAAACGCCGTCAGAACTTTATCGTGCCGCGTCCACCCCAACGTTATCTTCATTACGACTCCGCAGCGCAACTTTAATTCACGTGTCCATTAATTTTAAAAGCTGCCGCATGCGTTTGTTAAACCAATAATTATCTTCACAGTAATATGGCGTTATGTGTCCCATAGTGCAATAAATCATTGCAAATCAAATGATGTCGAACCGTAGTGGATAATCTAGCATAACGTTGAAATGGCAGATTTAAGACATGCCCGTGTAATTGCTAGTTCGCGTTACAAGCTAGTGGTTTGAGCTATTGCGGTAATTAACTCATGGTGGTATAAGGTTCTTCATTTAATCACACAAAACAAATAGATTTTGAAAAATCATTTAATAGTTTTGTTATTTATAAATTCACTGCTATAATTTGATGTAGTTGCCTATAAAATTAACTACAGTAATTAAATAAAGTTTTGTATCACTGTATTAAATGAATTTGACCATTGTTTTATTAAAATTTCATTGCTTACGCATTAAAATCAGTTCCAGCAAGTCAATTGCCCACGAATGGTTAAAGAGAAATAACATACTTAGAAGGAAAGATAATCGACAGGATTCTCACATACAGAGGATGAAACGCAAACTCAACGCTGAAGCTTTATAGCGCCATCGTCATCTCACATATGCGAATTTATGTGCTAGATAGCTTACCTAATTTTTGTTGTTTTGTTGACTTCTGCAGCATGTTTTATTCCCAGCGTTAATTCTAATTATCATATTAAATAACATAGTCATGATCGATTATTTGGGTATAAGCAAATTAACACTATTAATATTACAAAAATATTATGTCTGTGAGAGTCTGTGTAAAAACTAGAATAAAAAAGAAATATACATAAATGAATAAATATAAACTTATGTACGTATGTATCTGCCGACTATTAATGTATCACTTAAACTCTTTTTCATACAAGTTGTGTCGGCACCGCTTGATCTGCATAAACGCAGTAACAGTGACAGATTGCTATCGTTCATCGCATTAACTTACTACTAGATTCATCTGGTGAACCCTACAACTTCTGTAGGAGATATACCTAAGATACACAAAATATTTTCCATTATAATATTATAATAATAATAATAATAATATTATAGAATTTAAATTAAACTTTAAAAACGGTATCTGCTTAAATCTTCTAATTCCTTAAAATTTAAGCTTATAGCGATGTTTCCCAAGTTTCATTGTACAATTACATAACAAACAATCATCCTATTATATATATATATATATATATAATATATATATATTATATATATAATATATATATAACTGTAGATGTGGATATATATATATATATATATCCACATCTACAGTTCTCCGGTATCTTTGAGGTCGCATATAATTCAACAAAATAATACAGACTTCCGATTGCTTTTCAGTATTTAAGAGCAACACTTGACATTTTGCAGAGACTACGACCAAGGTCGACATGGGAATTGATCCAGGATCGTCATTATAAGCCGCACTTGTATTCAATCAACCAATTCGAACCGACGCGCGACGTCCTTAAAAATTGTTAGAAAATATATGAACTGAAACTGTAATTTTCAGGCATCAAATGTGTAAATTACCATCATAATTAGATGAAAGAACAAAATTAAGTATATAATATATGTTAATTCCGTCATATATGGCATAAATAATATTTTTGTAGCCTCTACTCTAAATTGTATTCCTCATTATTCTAGCTATGGGGGTTAATTTGTTTCAAAACCATCCAGGTGATTATTAGAGAGCCCGGCACAGTTCTCGATAGTATTCAATTAATTTATCTAATCAGCAATAATTCAAGGCCTCAGTAATATTCTCTCAGATTTCCGATTTAATTTAATATGACTTGAATGTCCGTTATTATCTTGAAGCGTCTTTTTATATAAGCGCGAACTAACTCATGACTGGACAAGCTGGTTGACGAGTAGTCCACGCTATTTAATCTACACTACAAAGTTAAACGTGCTTAAAACCACCACACTAATAACAATATTAATTACACCGTCCTACTATCTCGCAAAAGTAATCGTTTTAATTATCAATAATAACGCGTAACAACTGAACACTGTCTTGATTCAGCGCCGGCGCACCGGGCGTGTTATTAAGACCTATTTTTTTAAATCTACATTAACGTCTCGCCTGTTTGTACGTACGAATGTAGGTAGCTCTATTAATAAACGTTTATAACTATCATTTACCATTGTACGGACGTTTGTGAGCGTAACTGGTGGACGAGTTTATGACCACTCGGAATACTTTGGGCCGTGGAACTAAGAAGAAAGAAACAAGGCTTAATAAAGTACAGTACACGTGAAAATTCATTTTGTTTAGTAAGATATTCCAATAAATGTATATTTGACATTTAAATTATGTGCCTACAGTACTTGACTGTTTGGTTTGTACTTTTATTATTTAAAATAAAATGCAAGCTCGCAAATAAAATGTTAGATAAAGTCAAAAAATGTGTATGTATACACGTATTATAATATAATTATGATCGTACAAATAAACTGGACAAGCAGACAACGACATCAACGGAACCCAACACGCGATCACAAGACCTTTTGTTTTAATTGAATTTCGTTAACAGCACAGTTAACCAGTTTTATAGCAAGGAAATTGATTTTTATGATGAAAAAGCAATTTGTGTTACCATTATGTATTTTCATTACCCCTAATCTTAAAAGAGTTTATTGTTAATAAACAAGGGCAAGATCTATTTAAATAATAATTTGAAAAGCATTTAGTATGACGCCCATATCATGGAGCTCTGTTTTTAAAGGATTTTTTTACATTTATCGGCATTCAGGCAATATTAATAAAAATTTAATAGTTATATATATATATATATATATATAACAACCTAATATAGTGTTATTTTAAGCAATTATATTTTCTAGATCTTAAAATAGTTGTTTACAATAGAGTTGCAAAAATTAGAGTGATTAAAATCACTACCTAGCAACTGCAGCTACGTCAATGATCAAACCGACTAGATGGTACTACATTCCTTTCAAAATTGTCAAGTTTTTACATTAATTACAATAACTACAATCCATAAAATTATATTTGTCTACTGCCTGTAATCGAATCGATAAAAAATATATATAAATTGTCTCTCGCGTCTGTTTTGATCGTGTGCACATACTCGGCCAACCCTTAATTGCTTGTCAACAAATTCTTGAATGGACAGCTCCACTGGACACACAAGATTCCTCTTTTTACTCACCCGAAATACTCGATAAACAAGTCATCAATACTGGAACCTTTTCGAATCAACGCGATCCGTGAACAAAGTGAAAAATATTCTTGTTTCCGAAGTATTCTGACTTCGACAGAGTTCCAACGTTATTAGCGTAATAACGTTATACTTTCGTAGCAATTATATTTTAATAAATTCAACATACGAACCAGTATTCTGTGAGCATCTCGGTGCATCGACCTCATTTTGATGAACTAAGTTTTTCGTATTCTTCCGCATTCTTGTATTGCAATGCAAAAACATACCTATTTCAAAGAATTGTCAGTAAAATACTTCTACAAAAACCGAAAGGAGCGGTTCCTGCTAATATTAACACTGATAACTGGTTCCCACATAAAACAAGTCTTTAAATTAAAATACTTAACAAATAAAATAGCACCTATAAAATATTCGTGATTAAAAAACAGGTAGGTACCTATGTAGATCTGCAAAGGACCGGAGTCTGTGCCGTTTCGCTAGTTCTTAATTAAACATCGGTGCCGAGGTACTGTCGTTTCGCTTATTAAGAAATAAATGAAATACGCCTTACTCAAAACGAAGAGAAAAATAAAAAAGAACAGATTAATTCAATATTTTACGAAACAAACGTTTCAAAAACAAATTCCAGAGTTCTAAAAAACAACTAGACAGGTAGGTATTGTATAATATTTTATGGATGGCCAGTATAAAGTTTATTTTGTCGAGGTCCTGTGACAGGCGTCATCGGGCGCGTGTCTTTGTTTTTATTTAGGAATAATCTTCACTTGCGCAGACGCAGGCGATCGAACCAGTCGGAGTGCGTGAGAGTGCCACGCGCCACTCGCTGCCACTCGCCGCCGACGAAGCACGCCCCGCTTTGCATACGGAGTGACTTCGACCCGTCACTTCTACCTTATCATTATCAAATATGAGTTCACGCAAAATGTGTGATAAGGTTATTTCTATAAATCAAATTAAATAATGAGGTTCTATTAAATTTTATGTTTTTAAATTTCATGTTTTAATTTATCTATGTGAGAAATCAAAAGCAGTAACTTCCAGTAAACGCAATGAAAGCGAGTAAAAAGTGATCTGATGATGGAATCGAAAAAGGAAATTGATTATTCCATCCTATAATTCTAAGTTCTGTTGTATAAGGCTTTAAATAAAACAACCATCAATCACACTTAGCGCTTCAAACGCAATAGTCGATTCAGCTGCGCACAAGCAACGCAACTAAGGCTCTAACAGCACAATTAAAATTTCAAATTCCAATTTTGGTGTTGGCTCTTTTTGTTCTTCGTGCTATTTCACGGAGGTTTTTGTATTGGAGTAGACAGAAATAGATCATGGTATAGGTAGACTGGACTAGATGGAATCCGCTTGGCCGACCTTCGATTATTCGCCATTGCCAGTTGGCACAATAACCAGCAGTCGATAACCACCGTCCAATTAAGTTCGGTAGCGCCTCTTAAAGGCTCACAAGACAAGTTTTTGTCACGGACCATGCGCAGACGCTTAATTGGCGGATACTCGTCATTAGGTATGTGCAATGCTACTTTGCGGTTAGAATTACTTTTTGCATTTTAATTTATATTAAATATTTGCTCATCTACTTAGCCTTGCACTTGAAGCAAGAGTGAAATAACTGTAGTTAAAAATATATGAACGTTATTTAAACTTATATTAGAGATCATTATGTTTTACATATTTTATAATATGTCGTATTTTATTATAAATTGTTTAATAACAATCCCGGAATCTGACTAACCTAGTAAATTTTTATTAATCGGTTTTATAAAAATATGCATCGCAGCAGTTATATTTTTCATCATCGTGGGAGCGTTTAAAACTGCGTTTCGTGCGTCCCAAACACAAATACTCACACGAAAATCGAGAGCCGGACCATCTTTAGATCATACGAATATTAGAAACTGTAAATCGTAGTGCAAAAGCCGCTCACTGAGCCACTGCGCCAATCGTACCATAAAATTAACATCACGTTAATTAACATGGGCCTGTTCATACAAAATTGTTGGTTGATCGATGTGGAAGCCCATCCAATTACTTCTCTTGTCATTGAGATATTATTTACAGTCATCTTGTGTGTATTTATCATGAGATAACGATAAAATATTGCTTGTACAATCTAATATACATCTGCGAGAATTGTAATTACATCGATTAAGAGCGGTATTTTTTTCAGGCCATTAAATCATATTTTATACTGCGTAAGAGGTTTCAATAAGATAAACAGGGCAATATTAGATCTTCATTAACATTTATTTGCTACGCTTTAAATAATACCTACATATTTCAAATAGAATTAATCAAAATACATAATAATGCTAAAAAATTTACCTTTACTTTCTAGCGTTTCTTGTATCCTATCTTGTGTTTTTTTTTATGACCATTAACTGAACACAGATTCCGCTCTTACTCTTCATGACAACCCCAGCAATCGCTCGGGTATGATAGATAGGTACTAACTATACCGACCACTGGTCGGAGTGGTCGTACACAATACTGTACGATTAATTTACGATTTATGCTGGCCCTAATTCTTCACAACAGTGGAGAGTTTTCAACTGGCATGTAGTAATGCTATGTATATTGAGTAATTAATGTTTTCAAAATGCGAAAATAATTCCATTTCTATGAATGTGATCAAAATAGTCCACTAGTTTGTTTTCTTCAGGGTTCTACATACAGCTTCCAACATGAAGGTACTTCAAACTTGAAGTAAATAAAATTGTCACATCATTTTTAATATATTGTAATAATCAGTTTTTTATTTGTAAATACATATATATATTTATATATATGTATATTTATATATATAATACATATATATGTATCATATCGTCATGATCATGCCGAAAAAGAAACTAAATTACCTATTCAAATGTAAATTAAACAACCTTGATATTATTTGTATGCAGGTACATTACAGTACTTATTTAATTAATTAATTAATTATTAAATTTTAACTTGCATGTCAAGTTCATCAAAATAGTGGCATTATGGGATATTTTCAAAAAACCAATTCATTGTTGTGGTCTATGATAAGGTTTTGACGAATGTTCGCTTACTTTGAAAATTCCAATTAGATTTGTGTGTAAAAGAATTATACATAATTTTATATTAATTAAACCTACCTAATCTTGGAACCAGTTAGCTTAATTGGTCTTACATTTTAACATTGATGTATTTAAGGCTTAGAAACAACAGGTCTATAAGCCTCACTTAAGCTACCATAGAAGTGCATAGTTACGTTAATTAATAGCCTGCGCATACACTTGCATACACAATGACAAAATAGCATACCTGATAAGTGCATTCATCCTGGTCTATTAGGTAGAACGGTCTTCAGCGATAACGTTCCCAGCCAGCGACTTAGGCGGTTTCAAAGAAAAGCAAACGTGAACGCGTGCGTTTGTCGCACCCACGAGCATTAAGCCCGTAATGGATATGATCGAAAACCTGCTGCGGTTACATATTATGTCCATAGCTCCCCGAACTGGTCCCAATATCGCTTATTATGTATCGCCTTTGTGTTAATCATATCTTTCGCTCAGTATGGCAACCGTGGCGGCTACCGGTCGTTGGTCTATTAATACAGGGCAGGCTTCCAACCGAACGGAATGCTCGCAACCTGCTATTGTAGTCTAGTGGTTGAGGGAATTGTCTTTTTAATCGCGCTGCCTCTTCACTGCCCGGAGCCTATTATTAGGCTTAATTGGAATTATTAAAGTTTTTTTTCACAGCAACTAGAAGTTTTAGCAGATAGTAGTGATGCATGCGAGACGAGATAGCTTTGAGTGAGGCGAGCTTTTAGATTAATGTATGGTTAGAGTACATGTTATGGAAATTTTAATAGAGCCAACTTGAAGAGCCGTACGGTCGTGACCATACGATTTCTTTCACCAGTTTATTTTTGCATAGGAATTGGTAATCTTCTAAGTGTTATATAGTGTAACTGCGTACGACAATATTATGTACGAGTAAAATAAGTGACGTTTCTCTAGAATCAAGTTGCGGTCACTCTACTTGCGATGTTTCAAATTTCTTCACTTAGTTGCGCTTGTTAACTACAAAATTATACTTAATGTTAAAGCTCGTCGCATACGTTTTTTCGATCAGTCGATTTTCACTTATTACTACAGTTGTCTGCGTGTACTGAGTACTGACTGCGGCGTGTCATTTGCATGATTGTCGTTAATTAACTCATAAGGACCGTGACGGTGGACGAGCGTATAAACTTACAGGGGCATTTATCATCAAATTGCTGGGCTATCTCATGCCACGGTAAAATTATGGCCAATATAAAATGATACAATGTCGCCAATCATATCCGAAACAATTTTCAAGAGAGAATGATTTGACGTTATTCTAAATACTGCAACAGGAACTCACTATCTGATAGTTCTTTGTAAAACAGTGTAAGATATACCTATCTTGTTACATTATACTTACAAAAAACAAATAAAAAGATATAAAATATATTCTATCTATCTATCTATCTATAAAAAAATATGATGCAAGAAGCAAGAATGCATTCTTGTTTCCACAAAAAAAATATTTATGACTATACAGACTAGGTATGTGACCTTTTTACACTGTACCGCCTAGTTCCCTGCAGGATCGCGACTTGCGTTACGGCTAATAGATGGATTTGTATATACATATATATACATATGTAAAATCCATGGCTCAGGTACATAAAAGATATTTTCGGAGAATCATTGTATTATGCAACTTAGGTAATAAATAAATAAGTGTGGTAACTCCGCCTGCCACAGTCAGAAATTGTTACTAAATTTTACCTTACGTCACGAAAATATGTTGAAATGATTAATTCAAACAATATATATTCAATTCTATTAAAAAGAACACCTTCAACAATACAAAGCGTGTCTACAAACAAATTCATTAATATAAAATCTGAAAAGATTACAATTAAACACGGTACATTAGATTATAATGTTTCAAAAACCTTCAGGCGACGCGACGGGCCGTTACTGTTTATCTATTAAATCTGAGACGAAAACCTCTTTATCATTAACACAATATAAATATTTATTTATTGATGGTACATTCCAGAGTTAATTCAGAAGCGAGTATGTAAGAGCGCCTACACAATGTTTCATAGACACATTTGTTTAAAGTTTTATTCATTTTATGTAAGATAATGTACGTAAGTACCTAACCTACGCAATTCTTGAAGTAGTTTTATTTTATCAGTTACATTGGTATATCAATGATCAATAATATACATAATATAAATCTTTTGAAAAAAAAAATCGTCTCATGATTATCGATAGTCGAGCAGACTTGTGGCTTTGTTCTTATGGAATAATTTGATTTTATATAAATATTTCAGTAATACGAAAACTATACTTAATTTAAATGTGTAAAAAATGTTGAAAGTAAGTAACTTCTCTTTATATTGATAATATTATGCTACGAAATGTTATCGTTAGCAATTGTACAGTCCCTTTTATAATATTAAAACACAAAATTCGACACTTCATTACAGCGAGGCGACGCGGTGCGCCCGCGGCGCTGCCCACTAGCGCCACTAAAACAAACAACTCTATTAATTCCCTCTAACTATACGATGGAATCAACTACGAAATTATACCAAGACCAATATCAATCATTCGATGTGTCCAAAGCGATAATCGATATACATTCGAATATTCAAATCGAGAACTTACACGGTTTGTATCGATTAAGAACTCAATTAAAATGAATTATAATGTGATATTCGAAATAAAAACTTAATAAGTAAATCAATGGAAAATAATTGTCTTTTGGCTGATGATTTTAAAAAATAACTTACCACAAATAGAAAGAAAATAATCTCATAAAAGCAACAAATAAATATAGGTAATATTTCTTTCAAATACTAATCAACGTCATCATCATTATCCCTAGAAGACGCACAGCATTGCATCATGCAATACTAGTTTATGCTAATTCTTTGACCCTAGAAAAAGCTACCTACGCATTACGTGTACTTCAGTTTAATCTACTACTACCGTTCACCATTCTGTTGTAGTAAATTATGTTCCAGTTAATCGAAAAGGAATGTGGATTTTATTGATCTTCTAAGAAATATGATTCTGCCATGATTTTATTATGCATAACTATTTTTTCATCATATAAGCGCGTTCGCGTTCTGACTTCAGACTTTTAAATTATGAAACAGGCATTTTAAAGACAACACTAAAAAATTAAAAATAAATACACCACTAATCACCTCTTTACGAAAAAAATATAACTCTCACAATTTGCAACACTTTAAGGTACACCGCCATAAAAATCGTCGATATTTTATGATCTACTTAGCACAAATCCGATTGTTGGAACTTCAATGTCGGAACGTCTGTACACAAGATACGAGCCACTGAAATATGTTGCGAAAAGGATAATGTCTCCATTAAAATGTGTTTAATGTCAGATCAGGTCAGAATAAGCTTGATCAATACACTTTCTATTGCTTTAATATAATTTTGTTCCCACATATTTGAATAATCTCTACTTTATTTGTATAAGTACAGGCATTTAGATGATCCACTTTATAAAGAATAAGATTTTTTTATGTAACAATAAAATATTTACATATAAAAGAAGCGTCGCCGCCGAATGATAAACGCATCAACGGAGCCCGAAGGCATCTAGTCCGATATCTGTTCGGAACAAATCACTGTTTTATCGTTACTCCCATCGTAAAAAATATTGATATCAATATAAAAAAGTGGTTCAAAAACAATAGAACGGATGGATTGAAAGGATTCCTGGGTCAGATAACAAGTCGGTTTAAAAAAAAGATATGTATTAATAGTAGCTCTATAACGACCATCTTCGAAACGCTGGTCATTCTTTGTTATTAATGGTGTCATTTTAAACTCTATCACTGAAAGATTATTTTGACACTTACTTAATACCTATTCATACATTATGTCCCCCTTTTTGTTTGTGCGTGCAATCTAATTGGACTTTTGTAATTTATTTGTTAAATTATTCCAACTGGATGTAGGCCCAATGTTATCTTATTTGCAATGACATTCGATGTTAAGATACTAAATAACATTCCGTAAAACATTTTTTTATGCAGAACGAAGTTATGGATTTTGATCGTATTATAATTATGTATGTAAAAAAGTTAGTACTTCCTTAGTGTAAGCTTATATTCTGATAGAAAAATTATTTTAACCACTTTATTATAGAATAAAATTATTAAATGATCATAGTGAAGTAATAATAATAATAATAATAATGTTTATTAAAAGAAACTTTGACATAAATTACAAAATATGTCAAATAAAGTGGTGTAGTCATCTGTATCCGAACTAGGCAGAGCCTGTAAAAAAAAAGTAATCTCTCGGCCATAAGGTAATCTATATATTTTATAGGTATAAATCCACTAAATCAATTATTACAATTAATTTAAAGAAATTCTACGAAAGGCAAGCATAGAACCAGATCAAATTTAAAAAGGTAAATTAAACAAGAAATAAATCATTATACTTAGTCAAAATATAAAATACATAAATTATTGACATTTAAGTTTATTTTATTTTACGGTGATTATATTTTAAAATAAACCTTAATAACCGCCAAATATTAATGGCTATTATTTATCCCCGACCTGCCTTAATTTACCGAAAGTTAATCGTTTGAACACGCGCTATGCTATCTATAAACATATAATTTACATCACAACGACCACATTGTAATCTAATAACTAATTTGCTTGATTGGATTAAGACGTCAAAGAGCGGTCTTCGCTTACGGTCGGCAGAAAAGATCGAATTACTATCGATAAATCTGTAACCGATATTTTGTTTGACGATATTAAAATATTATCGTAGAAATAACGGAGAAGCACAGCTACGGAAACATAAACATTTGAAATGTTATATTTTACGATATATAATTGTTTAATGCATGTAGATAGAAACATATACATAGTCAAAAATAATTTAAACTCACATAATGATTAGCAAAAAAAATTAAACCTGACAAAGAAAAGCGTAAAAAAAGCCGACATAATTTAAATAAAACCATATTATTATTTTAAATACCAATTCCTTAAATCAAAATGTGACTTGGTTATGCATGAGCTACAATAATACTAACGGCAAGATTGCAATGAACAATGATCACAACTTATTATTTTAAGCATTATTTATTTAAATACTTGAAAATATTGCCCAAAGACGAAATATATGTAGCAAAATATCTCTCTAAAAATGTAAAAAGTATGTATAGCAGAGCGTGGCTTCGATCCACGGACCTCTGGGTTATGGGCCCAGCACGCTTCCACTGCGCCACTCTGCTTGTGTCAGACATGTCTGAAAATACACTTCTATAACATTCGCCGTCGATTTACGAAGGTGGTGATTTATAATTTATAAATAAGTACATTGCATCGGATACACTTTACTATTAAGAAGTTTGACGGTAATCTCTGCCTTATTATATTTCGAGTAAAACATATACGTACTGCAAATTAATTTTATACTCACTTTGAATATTTTATTTCGGTAAATTGTAATATAAAGTAGTGATCAATTACACTTTACTACTTACAGGTATTACGGAAAGCGATTTACATACCTGCGTTTAACAAATTGTGCTGACTTTAAATTTATTTGCCGACGCTACTTATTTTGTAAATAATTATAGGGAATTCCATTCATAGCTGTGACAAAACTGATCACGATTGCAACATTAACAAAAGAATAAAACGACTCGATGATTAGAGCGCATACAATCACGGCAATGAACAATTCGTATGCAATTTATTACGTTGTATATGCAATTTTCTGTGAAATATCATTCATTATAACTCGTTAAATATTTAAAACAGCATTCGCTGTTATCAATGACTTAATTAGTATCACCAATTCTATTCATATTTTAATGAAAAAAGACTATTAGATATTATACTACATCGGCAGCAAATATGGCATCTCTTAGATAGGTACCTACATCTGGTATGCCACTGTTTAGATTACGTAGTATCTATAATTTGAATATTTCAATCAGATTATTATTTAACTTCTCTGTATTCCATTTACAAACAGCTGTTCCGCATGTTCCAATCTAATCAGGTTATATTAAAGCTTGTTCTGTTTGTATCATTGCCATAATTCTTTTATTTCGGCAAATCTTCCGAGCATAAAGAACGTTATCGCAAAACCAGAGGCTTATCAGCAATTCCCTTGTTCTGCGGCAGCTATAAATTGTTTAAATATGCCATAATTCTTTGCTTCCTAAGATCAAGTTCCGATAAATGTTTATTAGAACACGGGTGGTAGAAAACTTGTGCGATATCGACATAAAAACAGGTGAACAGCAAAAAACTGCCGACTTTTTTTCTGTGTGCCAAATCTTAAAAAGTGTTCCGAAAATCTTCGAGCTTGTTCGACCCTTATCTTTGTTTGTTTAGTAAATAATGAGCGGTCGCGAACTTGTTAACAAGTCTTGAATTTGTGCTCAAACTAAGCGATTAGTTGAAAGGTAAATATTAAAATGCCTCAAGCTTTTAAATAAGAAGAAGCCTGCATATGTTGTGTTAATACCAGCTTTAACATTGAAGTCTCCAACGTTATCTTATGCCGCCCATTTCATAACATGATTACTGTATTAAAAAGTAAAGTGGTCAGATATTGTTGGTATTTGCATAAAGGATTGGCGGTTGACGTGGCGGTGTGTGTGGCATCCCTCTGTCCCCGCTATATGTCAGCATTCACGCTAATTGCGGTTTCAGGAACACTCGTTAAGAGCCTCCAGCTAAGGATTTCATCGCAACGTGTAAATACAAGTGGTTATTAAACTCGGAATTCGTCATTTATGCCGTCAGATTTGATGTTCTGAAAAATGCCTTCCCTAAATTCGTCGGTGAAACTCAAATTAAGAAATTTGAGATAAGACCAGCACATTTTTTCTCCCTTCCATGTCAATTAAGTGGATTTTATTTTACCGATCGAAATGAAGTTTCAGTAATATATCGAGACACTTTTGAATAAATGACATAATAAAGATGTGAATGAATAACTATATCGATATCGAGTGTAGTAAATTAACGATGCAGATCGATGCATCCCAAAGAAATTTATGAGATAAATTTGTCTCCCGCTTGCGCAGTGTCTCATTACTGCTGCCGACAAAGCTCCAGCCGGCCAGCATTTGTCACACGAACAGTTGCAAATAGCAAAGTTCTTTATAATTTATAATTATACATATACACGTGATTTTTACTTGCTAATTAGGAATATAACGTGTTTTGCGCTACAAGGAATAACGAGCGAGAAAATTACATGAGATGTGACAATAAATCAGTGGGGAAAAAATTACAAATTTCGCATTTTTCGATACTACACTACATCGATGTTTCCGAGTACCAGTGAAGTGGTGTGAGGAATCCGCTTATTATGTGGTGTTGAGATGTCTATCAAGTTTGATGCGGCTGAGCGGTGGAGCGGGGGAGGCTGCGGCAGGCCCCTGGCACACGTTGCTTAACATTCAGCGCGCAACCGCCGCAAACACCGACTGCCGATGACACGTGCGCGCTTCCGCCCTAAAACTCATTAAATTGATGAACATTGGTATTTTCTTACGACTTTAATGTAATTTTGACCACTTTAGCTCATTAATTAAACAATATTTTTCATTATCAATTTGCTTGAAAATGTAATCAATTACCCCGTTCAACAAGGCTGAACGGATGTTGAGAAGGATGATATGAGAGCCATAGAACTGGTTATTTAAGATGTAAGAGAAATACAGTAAAATCAATAAAGTCTGGTTAGTATGGGACTCGAGTTAAAGCGCCGTTTATGAGAAGGAGTCAGAAGGATGATAAATTACTACGGTTTGGTGGTTTATTACAATTAGTATGTTCAAGTTACAATGAAAACAAGCGAATATTATTACATAATTACCTATGTGTGTACCTACCTACTGCATGGATCACAGAAAAAGTATGCCACAGGATTACACTTGACCTTTTTATTGGTAAGGTTTTAAATTTAAGGCAATAGTAGTATACATTTTACTTATTTTGTATTTAAATAGTGGAATGGACAAAGTAGTGCGTAGCTATTTGTTTTGTTACTCTTTTTGTATCCAACCAAATGTAACAGCATTCTCTTGTCCATTTTTTATTGAATTAAGCCTTTTGTGGACATGACCAGTTCAGTGAACACGACGTTTATAATTGGCCTCTCGATTGAGTCTTCAGTGATGGTTTTGCAAGCGGCTCTCCCGCGGGCAGTGTCGTCCTTTAGTCTGTAATAATATCAAGGAACCATTTGTTTTCATTTAAATGTATTTTTTCTGTTTTACCAATAAAAACATTTTGAATCATAAAATAGATTAGCCAAGAAACAAATTCTGAACCGACGCAGTATTGTAAAATCTGCAAGACATTACTTCTTTCAGATGTATCACCTTCTTCCACAATGGGTTCGAAAAACTATTACCGCCTAAGGTATGAATGTACGCAAACGTTCCCAACAGTATATTGAGGGCATTTAATGTGGATTCCCAAAGGAGTCTCCAGTAAATAAGGCTGGTTTACGAGTACCGTGCTGCGGAGGCGGTATGCCATTGTAGCAGCCTTCGACGAGTACAGTTTATTGGCTAATTTTATTCAATTAAATTGTTCTCGTTGCGCGCCGACACCCATGCCGGGCTCATTTTAACGCCTCGGAAATTATTGCAATAGATAACATAATACACGGCGTGCGTTCGAACGTAAGTGATTTAAAGACAGCCACGGCACTTATGTTTCGCCAGCCACTAGCGCACGCTCGAATTTATTGTAACTGCTTTGACATGCACCGCTACTATTGAAACTATAAACATAAACTAATATGATCTTATTGCCATCTTAAACCGTCTACGATGAGTGAATGTATGGGGTTAAAATTATTATAATATGTTAATTCTGAGCAACATTACCAAGCGGGTGGTGGCTTCCAAACAGTGAACGCGCCGTCAGCCTCACGCTGTGAATCCACTAAGACGTCTCATCACAATATTGTCCAGGGGACAAAACTATTATGTATCCTTTGTTGAGTAAAAAACTTGATTTCACTAAACTCAGTTCGCGTCATGCTGACAACGCATTTCACAAATCGTTTATAACCGAATTTTATTTTAGCTGGGATGCGTGTGCGCATCCTGATATGTATCGTGGTTATGAATGTTGACATGTGAATAAGAAAATTATAAAAGGGTTGTATTGTTAAAAAGTGAGCAATTTATGGGCATGATATTATAAATGTCGGCAGATTCTATTCATCTTAAAGTTCGTGACTATTTAAAAGGTAAAAGTAAGACGCTTGCCATACAGTCTCATGAAGTCGTAAGTCGTTCTTAAATAACTTGTTCTCTACGTTCTAAACTCTTCATAATGAAGAAACTACCTACTTTGAAACAAAAAGGATATTTTTATTTTACAAAAAACTATTTCGGAAGCTGAACGGACGACACTAGCAATATTATTTGGCACACCAAAAAAACAATGGCGACATTCAAACTTCCTCGTCATAAAATACGTCAAAGTTCCGCCGAGGTGTCCACATCTATAAACAAGGAGATGGCGTCTATTCATAAATCGTTAGAAAAACAAATAAAATTATATTTAATAGGCTCGTGAGAACTGTCGCCCACCACCCACTGCGACAGGTTCGTTAAATATTTTAATTGCGCCGCTAAAAAGATCCCAAAATTTTATTTCTCGTAAATCAAAGTGGTGTCCACGGTAGTCCCCATGTTTTTTTTTATTTCAAATATTCTCTGGTTATATCAGATGAAGTGCCTCAAAATAATGCCTGCTACGTTATGTACAAATTCCTAAAAACGCATTCCTGCTATTACTATATAATTTTAAAAAGAAGGGTTTAATAGCAACGTCATCAGTGAATCGTGAAACTAAATCTTACAGATGGACATCGATTAGGATCGCTGCCTACGCTCCGTCAGCCCAATTTTTTCGCTTCCGAAGTTTTGTAACACATCCATTTATTTACCGCAAACTGATGAACAGATAATTTTTGGTAATCCCTACTGTCCTATAATCTTAGTAGCATGGTATTATATGTTTTACGAGAGGTCATTTTCAGAAGTAGTAATATCCTAAAATGTTCTTATTGTCCTAATCTCTAAATTACTATCATCTATAAAATGACAAATCATTTACCTCATGCCTCAATCGTTCACCAATCAAACGACATCAAGATACAATTTTGTAAACGGAAGTATTATTCCGTCAAGGGTCGACAGTCATTCGTAATCCATCATTCATTCGCAACTAGACATTTAAACAAAAATTTCCGACTCAATAAATGTCTCTGTTTGTTTTTCTAACAGGAAACCTATTTAGTTTAGTAAAAAGATTGGTAAAAAACGAGAAAGGAGCCGTGTGGGTGGCAGTAGCTGACGACAGTTTAAGTAGTGTAACTCGATATGTGAGTCCAACAGTTTGTTTTTCTTGCACAGTCGAAATTATCGGAAGCCAATGAGATGATCATATTATTTTGCCGTAGACCCATCGTAGACTTTACGAGCTTATGTCGGCGAGTCTAAATGTTTACGGAAGTAGTTTTTATGGGCACTTAACTGTAAATTGGGTACTAAAGCCGTTTTCCCACATACAACCAGTTAAAAGTGACCCGGCTTAGGATATGTTGTAACATTATTACGAATGTGTCGAGTGTATTTTTGAACAGTACCTACCTACCAAAAAGTTGGCCTTGATTCTAACTATTTAAATCATGCAAATTCCATAACAAGTAAACAAACGAATAATTCCCTGATAAGAGGTTAGCTGCATACATGCATGCATGCAGTAACATCGATGGACCTTCAAACAGTCATTCAGTCACAACCATTAAGGGGGAATTGCGAAGTAACAGACTTTGCAAATTCCACTTTTACTCACGTAATTTATTTATTTTTCCCAATTTATTTACAATTATTATCATCATATGTACATTAATCAACTAACAACAATTACAATAATAATCTGCGTCTACAAATCACGTTAATCCAGTACTCTTCCAGTTTCGAATTTAAACGCAGAGATTTTTTCTTTAGATCAATAAAATGATCGAGGGTTCCCATTCTTTGCATGTGTGAGTGCACAACAGGGAGGAGATCGTGTGGCTAAACCCCCTGCGCAACCCCTATTGATATCTTACTTCTCTTTCCGACGCTAGTCGTTTAGGTAGGTATAAAAAGGACCGACAGTTTTACTTGTGTGGGTAAAACGGTGCAGGCCCAAACATCTGCCAGGTTTCTGATATTTTTTGGTCGGTTAAGTTAGTCGAATAATAATACTGAATTAGATTTGATTAATGTTGGAATTGATTTTACTGGAGTTTATAGATTTTGCTTCAATTTATCTGTATAATTTACATTTGAACTAACATTGTAATACATTGCAATATTTGTTGCATATATATGAAAACTGAAATAAGTTTCTCCACTGTTTTATTTTTTATTATGTGTTTATTCTGCCTTTATAACTTCTCATTTTATAAAAATAGAATTACTTTTATTTCCAAGCAATAAAGTTAGTTCACAGCATGTAACGGTTCTGCTATTGAAAACTGCAGACCGAGTCGAACAGAATAGGCACCTTAAGAAAAAACTTGATCTTGAACCATTGCAAAATTATCAAAACCACCATCGAGAGCAGCATAATCACTAATTGTATGAAATAAGGTGGTAAATAGAATAGGGGAATGTTATTATGGATGCAAATATAAAGTGGTAACGTCATAAGTAGTTGGTAAAGAGTTTATTGAAATCGAATGTAATTCTAAGGTCTCTGAGGAAGGGGCAGGTCCAAACGTCTCACGAGGTGTATAAACAAAGAAAATGAAAGAAGTATTATGTCTAGACCACTCTTTGGGTGAATGCACCTCGTACTGCTCCAAAAATCTCAAGAGTTTTTTAATGTGGTTCTGCAACAACTGGGTCTTTTGTATCTTGTTGATATGACCAACCTTGATGCCGAAAACTTGTTAGCGATTTCAACAAGATTTTTTCGTGTTATCAGCTTCCAGTATTATTTGGTTATTATTTATAAAAGACCAAACATTCCTTTATAATATTCCACCAAAACAGTAATTTCTGAAATGAGTCGTCTGGGTTGGTAGACTAGTAGTAAATAAAACTTTTACTTTTCGACCGAGCTCGTTCCTTTGACTGTCAAAAACATCTTTGTCTTATTGTTATCCTTCTGAATCATACCCAATATTTTGAAGCGGATATGCTTACAACTCCCCCTTGTAATAAAATCTATTGAATGGCTGGCTAGTCTAGTCGTCTAGATGCAGTCTAAAGGCTCCAGACGCGCTTTGTTGTAGTGACCTTAGCTTATTTATTTTCAAGTTGAAGGTTCCCTTTTGATTCCCGTTCTCTGTTTCTAATAATGGGTACGTCTGGATCGGGGAAGCCCTCAATAGCCTAGCTAATTCAAGGTGTCCTATATTGAGATAGGTTCTAACATTAGAAGGTAACTCGGTCGGCGGGAACTATTCATAACACAGCTGTTTGCGAAGCATGAATGCACAGGTTAGCTTTTGTGCGTTTGTTTAATCTAGACCGGGTTTATAGGAATTTGTTTATCTATCAGTACATTATCAGCCTTTATTGAAATTGTGATAGAATCCGTAAAATACCTTATAACTTAATAATAACTTAAATAGTATTCATTGTACTTGGTTAATTATTGTAATTGGTAAACTATAGGTCACAACAAATGACGTTTAAACTAAAGTTTAAATATACTTAAATGTTTCCAGGTAGGTACATATGTTAGTAACAGTTTTAGTTAGTGGTGGGTGGTTTTGTGTTAACCGTTGTAGTTATTTAGCCAAGACGAAATAATTTTAGATATCTTAATATCAGTTTATCTGTGTGTGTCGTGTGATAAACTAATTCGATAAAGTTATTTTTTGTTTGTAAGGTGTTTTAACCTAGTGTCCTGAATCTTTTCAGCCTTTTGATGATATATGATTTTCTACTGTATGCTGGTAGCGCTATAAAACACAAGTTTTACACGCATATAGGTACATCCAATACCTACCATCCTAGAACTACTATATAATGTAGTGCGACGATCAAGTGGAGAGGATCGTGGTAGACGACACTTTATACTGACGTGAATTTCACTACATCACCAATATTTTACATACATCAAACTAAATATTTTTTATACTTCTGACTGCAGCTGAATAATGTCTTATCTCTTACCCTGATATGGTTGTTTAAATATAACAATATTAACATATTAATTTCGGCCATTATTTTAGAACTACTAAAAACATCAGTACACCTTAAGAAAACACCATCAGTGCCTTTAAAAGTTGCTTTCGAAAAAGGGTTCGAATGTTTTGACAGATCCAACCACCTCGAATACCTTGGGATTTCAAATTTGATACACCTTCCCCTGCCAGCAATTACCATATGGCCAGGCTAAATATAGCTAGAATAGTATGCACCATAGTCACACTTACGGATCCCATATGTTTGCAAGATGGTGAGCCTCAAGTTCGACTTACTGAGCGGATTGCCGCGAAAAAACGCGACATCTTGAGTTACAGGATGCACTTTTGAGTATTAGGAGCTACGAACAGCACTCGTCTTAACTGACTAATCCATAAGCAGTTTAATGTTTCTTTACTCGAGTTTCATTTTAATTGTGGTTTTTTGACAAACATTTGCACGCATATCTATCTAGATTTTAATATATAATCATAAACAATTCGAAAAAAGTCATTATTATTATTAATTACGACATGATATTATTGATTGTTTTGTTTTGTTTTGAAATCCTAAATACTCACGCCTGCAAAAAAATCTATATCAAAACTAATACTTCACCGATGAGATACTTTGCTGTGAATTCTACATAGGCGCTAGAAAAACATAACTTTGGATGCGTATTTTAGATTATATGTATTTTGTAACATATTGAAATTCATTCCGTATGTTTCATTCTCTTTGATTTTTAATGTTAAACTCTTTTCTAAATTAATGTTTACAAGGAGTACATACGCGATGTTCGTAGCATCACAATTTTTTGCGTCTGATGTCTCGACTTGCACATTGCTTCTCTAAAACCAATGTTTTTTTAAGCTATTATTATTTTATCATTATAGCTTCATATCATAATCTTATTCTTATATCCTCCTTATGCTTTGTTAATTATTATTGTTTTTGTGAATAATTTACAAAGGGTACCTAAATAAAATGTTTCTCTACTTATATCTACCGCCGATCTTGATTCAACATATACGTAGAACGCCGCAATGTACTGTGTTATTTACATCATACAAGGTATTACAAGGTACACAAGGTATTAGACGACCTAGTTAGTCCAGCGGTAGTTAACACTGCCTTCTGTGCTATGGGTCCCGGGTTCGAATCCCGGTAGGGACAAATGTTTGTGTGATGAGCATGAACATTTGTATCCGAGTCATGCATGTATCTATCTATAATATGTATGTATTTACAAAAAAAAAGTATATGTATATGTAGTATATCAACCAACTAGTATCCGTAACACAAGCCTCGTTGCTTAGCACGGAACTAGATGGCGCTGTGTGTCATAATGTCCAGGAATATTTATTTATTATTTATATTTATTATAGTAAGATACGTAAGCTCTACTTATATTCCCCTGGTCCATTATATGGATACCACACACGTAAACCATTATTACGGTTATACCCCAAAGGATGCGGCAGAAGCGGTTATTAGCCAGTAAAATTATCCCCATCAATTGTTTCAAAACTTTACCACATTTGGCATACTCCTTTTACCGTATAACCTAAATAAACTTCAAGTTAACAATTAATTCTGTCCACAATAATTATGTAGATATCTTACGATAGGGGTCGCCACCTGTCACATGCAGTTGGAATAACGACAATGCAATTACAAAGGGGAAGTAAACATATTGACATACACATACATATTTATCCACAATCTAATTATGGAACTATCTGTGGTGTGCTGAAATCTGGACTTTTCATTTTTCTATATTTTGCCCAGCCCTAGGATTTTCTCCTGTGTCGTGGGTGCGCTTACAATCACTTTGTCTTATTAACATAAGCGCCCAGACCCGGAACAACTACTTGTAGATCGTATAAATATTTGCTCCGTGCAGGGATCGAACCTGCAACACAATCAATGAAGTTGATCGAATAGTTGATCAATGTAAGGATGATTTATTTAATTACTAATAATAGTAACGAATAATACCTGGCACAAGATAGGAAGAAATGGCGCACTATGATGGCAGAGTCCAAGATCCACTTCGGGTCATTGATCCAGTGAAGTAATTAAGCGATAAATAAAATGTATTATGATTTAAAATATGCGTTAAGTTTATTACCTAAGTCAGTTAAAAATCAATCAGTTTAAATCCGATCTTGAAAAGCTTACATAAAAAACCTAACAATAACAAGCATTCCTAAGTACCTAGTTCCCACAGTAATTAAGATTGTTTGGTAATTATTTAAAAATAATTTTTTTATCATACCACTACATATTCAATGAATCATAGTTTTACGAATTAGTTCCTGCTTGTCATAATTTTCAATAAAATTGAGTATTAAATTGTTCATTCAAACGTGGTTATAAATCACAAAACTTTATAATCATGCAGAGTACCTATGAGTTATAATTACCAAAATTCATAACCCCGACCTCAATTGAATAAAAATCCCGTTTCATCAGAAAAAGGTTTTACAATGTAGTTCTGGTTATTTCTTCTTAGAGGATTTTCCCTTATCCCATATTAAATACCCTATAATTCCTGAATTTCCTTATATTTATAAAATACCATCGTGTTCTTCCTCCTGCGCCCTTTTCTACCTTTCGAAGGAGACAGGCAAAGTCGGAATGCGCAGGTTTTTTTTCGTAAGTTTAGCGTAAAATTCAAAGTCTAAGTTGCTATTGTTTTTATTTTTAAATTAAACAATTCTCGTTCAGTAGCCGCTTGAGACCACGCGGTTAATTGATAAGGAAGTTTTAACACAACACAGTAGGTGGCTACACTTTATAAATTTTAGTTTGACTTTGACAAACCTGACTTAACTAGGAAAGTGCTTACTTCTTGTACCTACTTCTGGTAAACGTGGCTAATTTTTAATTAGCTCATGTAATGACTAATGATCAGCACTATGTAAATCGATCCAAATTATTCAGTATGTCATATCAAAGTTATAGTGTCACATTTCTACTACTAGGTATTACAACAATCCGTAAAAGTATTTCAAATTCAACTTTATCACATTGATTTAGGAATCATAATTCCGCCGTATAAAGTAACAATGGTCATAGCTAGGACAGTGGCGCGTGCCACTACACAAAAGCTAAAGGGCACGCAGCTGGCGTGGGTGTACGCACACATACACACACACACGTACATCTGTTAGGAATAGGAAAGATTAATTATTATTTTATATAACAGATCATTTATTTTGGTATCATTATATAAAGCTACATACAGATGCGGCTTTTGGTGATTTAGTAAGATAAAAATATTCAAGAATATCGAGGTAAAATAAATATTTTTATCCATACAATTTGTTTTGTATTAAACTTCTGATCAGGTCAATATTTTATAACTGATTATAGTATAGTACCAGTTACGAATATTACAATGATACAAAAAAATTAAAACTAAATAATTAGTATTTGAGCTCAACATAACATTATGTTCCATTACCAACCCCCTGCGCCGGCGCAATCATTTTGGAATTTCATTGTAGCACGCGAACGGTTTTAGCTCGATTAATGTGCATGTGTGATCTGATATATTTATGTGTGCGTGAACGTGACGTATCAAAGGCATGTGTAGATATGTAACGCAACATACACACACAGATAAATGGGTAGTTGGGTGCGACACCCCATGAAAATTATATTGTCCTTTATACTGTTCAGGTTTTGGGGCATCGTTGCTGTTCAAACGCAAGACCGTTATGATATTAATTTTAATATTATTTTAAAATATATACCTATACCTTTCTAAAGTTAAAGTAAAATAAAATCAAATATTAGCCTAGCCTTGACCAACCTTAAGTCACTGAGGTAGCCTTAAAGTTGATAATTTAAAATTATTGTGTGGTTAATTGTATGTTACAAATTTATGTAATTTAATCTAACTTTATATTATAACAATCAATTAAATCAATCAACTAATCTGTATAATAAAATAATTTTACTGTCTCATTAACCATTCAAATTTCACTTCATATTATTATAAAATGCCTGCTTTTTATGCAGTTTACTGTCCCTAGCTAGTAAAAATACCTTAACACTATAAATAATGAACAGGAACGCTGCCCCATTCCGCCCTTTGAAAGAGCATGTGTGCAACTAGTAAACGTAAGTACCCCTGTTGATCCCCCCGCGAGCCACCCCAGGTGCGTCCGCGCGGCACGCGCCATTCCTGTCGCGGCCGGCGCTCTGACGCCATCAAATAATCCTGCTACTTTTCTTAACTAGAAAACAGTTATTTTCTACGTGATCCAATCTTATCCAAGTGCGCAACTAATCCAAAATAAACAGTGGTAACATGTGAAAACAGCAACTCATCGTGCCGAAATGAGTTCCATCGGCGTCGTAGTGTTCCGCAACTCGCCGCTCTGCAAGTCGCAGGTGCTTCAAGAATCCGTGAATAATACCGTGAACATATCAAACAATGATGCCAATCAAAACTCCACACGTGAAATTATTATAGTGAGAAAAAAACACAAGATTCAATCTCCACCAACAACAGTTTCTGTGACGTCATTACTTGGTGCTACTGACCCAGCAACATCAACAGCTACTGCGGCAAAAAAGTCCAGGATTTGTGAAAATACCGCTGAAGAAGCTTTGAGGTCGCCAACGCCTCTAGCAGTGGCTCGACGAAATGCGCGCGAACGTAACAGAGTGCGCCAAGTTAACGATGGATTTGCTGCTCTACGCCGACATATCCCTGACGAAGTAGCAGCTGCCTTCGAAAATGCTAACTCTAATCGCGGAGCTAACAAGAAATTGAGTAAAGTGGAAACGTTACGCATGGCTGTGGAATATATACGCAACTTAGAAACTTTATTGAATATCGGTCATGATAAGGAAAATTCAGCACGCCCTTCAATGGAATCTTTTCCATCTCCAGCATCTTCATCGCCAAGAGAAAATAGTCAAGAAAGAAGTTATTACTCATTGCATTCCCCTGCGATTGAAGATGAAGATGTGGAAGATGACGAATTGGATGGATCTATACACCTTTCTCGACAGCAATATGTTGACCTACAAGCAACGGAACAATTCCAGCTAATGGCTACTCCAAATTTATATGAGGAAGAAGAAGGTGCTGGGCAGCCTCTCACTCCTTCATCCGACCTTCTTGGACATGAAGATATAAATCCTCATCTTTTGGATGGGCATTTCGCATTTCCAAATTCAGCAGAACAGTTTACAGTGATTCCTGAAAGAAATTACCTAAGTGAAGCTGATGTGCCGGTGAATGATAGTGATTTTGAAGTTAAATATTCTGCAATCATTAACCAACAAATGAATTTTAATGACGAGCCTAGATTGCCTTCAATTGAACCTGGTTTAGTTTTGACAACAAATGAGTATAAGTTCAAACCAGATGTCAGTTCTTTCGTTGAAAATCAATACACCGATGAAATGGAGCTAAAGAAAGAGCTCCCTGATATCCAAGTGACTCCGGAAGACAGAGAACAATTTGAAGAAACTCTAAAGTGGTGGCAGGAGAAAACTAGACTAGCTCAATCATTCAAGCACAATAGTAACAAAAATTAACTCTTAAATTTGCTTAATCCGTAGTTCAGAATTATTGTAGAAAAAGTGTTAATTCTAGATAGGTATTTATAGTATAGTGAAACATAACATACAGCTGTTAATGCCAAAGTCGGTTGACGGCGCAGGCGCAAGGTGTGTCGTAACGGTCGGTACGAGCCTGCACTTCAAGCTTTGTACATTGATCGTGTTATTTATTTATTATTTCAATGATTCTCTACATAGTTCAATGAGTTAGAATAGTTTAGTATCTAGAATAAACCTCTCGTGTATATCTCAAACAATGTAAATACGATTTCGCATGGCACCTCTTTATACAAATTAATTTAAGTACTACTTAGTGCCTTTATTTTAATGAATATTGTGATGTTAGATAGTAATTATTGTACTATATTAAAAATATGTTCCTTGAAGTTGATTTTAATTCACGTATATTAAAAATCTGTGTCATTTTTTAAACTACAAATAAAAGCGTGAATCTTTTTTATAAATGTTTTCCATTTAAAAGGTTCATATTATCTTTTTTGTTCTACTGTTATAGTCTCGGTAAGCCCATTAACGACACATTCCCCTAATACGTACCCCATTGAGACAAAGACCCTTATGCTAATGCAACCAAATCATTTGACAGTAAATGACCTACTTAAAACTCTTTGCAGCTAAACTTAAGCCGCTACGGTTGATCGCACCACTAAACAAAACTGCTGTTAACTGTAGATTTTACTGCTTTTGTTAATATTTTACTTGTCTAGCTGTTATTTATTAATCTTTGGAAAAACAAATAATTATATCTGTAGTAAAAAATGTAACTGTATTTAACTTCCGTAGTATAGTATTATGTATTTATGTTAAAAATAATTGTACAGTAAAAATTGATTTCAGCACAAAGTAATTTATTAAATTACAGACCAAGTACTATATTATGTTAGTAGGTAAATCTTAAATTATGTTAGTATAAAAATAATGTCATAAATACATTAATTTGACAATAAATAATTTAAATGAATTGATGTATTATTGTTTAATTAAAACTCAAAGTCAAAATTTTCCTTCAGTACATAAACAGCATAGTGTCTTAAAAATCACATAAACAATATTATAATAAATTACATTGCTGAATCAGAAATTCAATCTTTAGTAAATCAACGTCGATGCAATCAGTCCCTAAACCCGAGCCGTTAACGGTAAGGCGATAGCGCTATTATGATTGTAATGTGCCGCCGCCCGTTATCCCGAATAAAAAAATACCAAGTTTCAAGGGTGAGCCAAAAACGGGTTGATTATGAGTTGAGGGTCGAGCTTACAGATTTTAATGCAGTTAATTTAAAGATATTCAAGTCTCTAATTGTCATAGCATTCATAGTTTGAACACTTTCTTCTGATACGAACTAAAACGATAGTGAGATACCGGTAGTCTGCTTATTGTTACTTTAACGAATTTTATACATACAATCTGTACCTGAACAGCTTACAAAAATACTTCAAAAAAATTTATTAAAGCTTTGCAGTTTTTCAACCATTGAATATTCACCAGCTCCGATTAATAGGAGTCTGTCATAGCCATGGATGCAGTAAAGAATCTGAAATGTCGAGATAAGTAATATCCGTAAAAGTCGTTTATTTCAATGTTTAATGCGTAAGTATAGCGCGAATATTATAGAAATCAGTACATTTACTGACTCTTTACCTTTTAGCAGCTGTTACACTAACACAATAAATATTTACACTTATTTGTGTCAAGAGACAAAAATTTTAAATAACGGAAGTATCGTTGAAGAATGTCGTGAATTTCAAAGTTAGTAAACATGGAAGTTCACCTATTTCTTAGTTCGTTCGTTCCGCACGCTCCTCGTATCCGGGGCGGTTAGAATGTTAATTCTTCCCTTAAACTTTTTCCACATCAAAATATCGCCATATTTCACGGGTAGTTGCACGCTATTTTGGCTTCCATTTAAATTTAAACATTTTCCGCTCCATTCGTCAGGCACTGTTTCAAATAATTAAAGTTTTTGATACACATGAATGAATATCGATCAAAGTAAGCAGGCAGAAGTTTACTTATTAACTAATCTTACCGTAGTTGGTATATTTCCGTTGTTTGGTGGACGGAAAGATAAAATACATAGTAACAAAAATGGTAACAAATATTACACAGTATAATCAATAAGTAATCAAATTTAAAGATACAGTATTGTAGTAATATCTTAAGCGGGGAATATTAGATTTATAATTTTTATGGTTTTATCGCCAACTGCGATGTAATACAAGTATTATCTACCTATTCAATACCGTTGGATGATCAAACAAATTAATATAAAGAACTATGTAGTTAAATGACAGCAATGACTAAATTACACAATAATATATCGCTTTGTTTAACAAACTAGAGCACATTAGTCACAGATGTATGACTTCAGCCGCTAGAATATTTTCTAAACAAATAAAACGAATAAACAGTAATACCATGATTCATTTATCTACATGAGTTATTCATCTGTTGAACTTGTGAACATCTGTGTCCTTTAAGTGACTTGCACTTGCTTCAATTACCAAATTGATCTTGGAAAAGGGCAGACAAACTAGTTTTCACAGAAAAACAAGACTGTTGTACCTTATAAACCGGAGCAATAAGTGGTATTTTCTTGTGTCAACCGTAGACAATTCTCTTATCAAAGAATAAAAAAGACCTTTATTGTTCAGTATAGACTTATTTTTTGCATGAAGTGTATAATTAGACTTTAAACAAGTGTCCTCTTAGACTGATATCTTTATAGTTTGTTCCGTTATCAATAACAGTTGCGGTGACGTTTAATTTTTTAGGTATTCCTTATCTGTGTAGATTATTACTGCTCTTAAAACCCTTGAGGACTTGTTCTGGTGTAACTCCTTTTGGAATTAGGACAAGTGCGTCTATTTTGGTGGCTTAATTGCCTTTATATCACAATTGCCTTAATTTACAAAAAAAAATGTTTAGCACTCTCTGTTTAGGCTCCTTATATTTTTAGGACTAAAAATATCAACAATAATACGTTTGTAGGACCTAATGTTGCTTAAAATATTTCATATAAATAATATGTGGTGTATAATATCGCTATACTTAAATGAATGGTTGCACGTGACAAAATTCGTCAGTGCAATATATTAAGTCAGTAATCAGGTTATGCGATGCGTGGGAATGGCGGGTTCCTTGCGTGACAAAACCTACGAGGAAGATATCCTGATCGATGCCGCTTGGAAAAAAGTCCGTTACGAGCCGCTATGCCTTTTGTTGTCTTGAGAATAGTACGCGCCGCACGTCATGATACTTGAACTGATTTAACAAGAAATATTCAGTATAGCATTACATTTACTTTTTTACTAAAATGTACCTTTATTATTTTATTACGTTGTGCGTTAAAAAGTTATTCACAGCTCGTAAATGCATGACTGTGATAAAATATTAGCAATCTTAATGTCACAGATTTAAAATTTGATAATGCAGAATCTTGTATTTTAATCTTCAAATTAAAAAGTTGTCTTAGTGCGTTATAAATAAATTTACTTCTATAAATAGGAACTCAATGTACAGGTTGCATTTTTAAGTAGACGTGGAGAGATATGGAAGAGTGAAAAATATTTAGTGAAATTACAGATTAGATTTTGTTGATACATAAAATTATATCGCTGAATATCGAATCCATTGAATAAGGAAATACTTCATTATTCCACTATAAGGTAGGATAAAAATTTAAAAAGTTCTGTTTCGAATTTAGCCATACACTCACACTCACTCACAAGTTGGTTTTTCGAAAAGGTTCTCAGGATCAAGACTGTTTGGTCGAACCAAACGGCAAAGTAAAGTCAAAGAAGCTACCCTATTGTTGTATAATATTTATTCTTGCGTGGATCTCCCCGAAGTCTTTCAGCGAGGTCGACACCATTGTCACAGGGTTCATGGGAACCAGCAAAAAATGGACTTTACCTTTAGGGTACTACCGAATTCACTAAAGAAACTGAATAAGCACTTTTTCTACACATCATTCGCGTATCCACGTGTTCCAGGATTAGGATGACTCAAATATTGTATTAATAATCTGTGCATCTTATGCAAAGACGCTCGAGGCCGAGAGTGAAGGTTCTTGTAAAACCTTATTTGTTTATTTAATTAATAAAGGTTGACATTCTTTTGCAACAACAATGCGCGTGAATATGTCCGTCAGACTTACCAATATGATGACAGAAATAATGTTTGCGCTGAAATATTTTTTTAATATTTTCGTTAAATATTTTTTGCTTGCGAGTTTAAATCACGTTACATAACCGCGTCATTTCGAATGTTTGTTTTAAACTTAACAATGTATACACAATGATTAGTTCCTTTAATCACTGTGGTTCTATGTATATGTTTGTATGTATACATATAGATATAAAAGACATCTAGCACATTTAATTTTTTTGTACTCACGTTATATAATTATTATCAGTATTTTCTCCTACCTCTTTCAAAATTGTGTAGGTTACAAACACAATATGAACTCATAAACAACACCCGAAGCAAATGTTTATACTTACCTAAGTAGATATCTAAATAAACTAAAACTGTGATTAAATTAGGTACCAAATAAAGATCATAGATAAAAGTATTTTATGTTTAAATGATGCCCGAGGAAACCTGTTAAGTATAAAAACAAAAGATATAAAAAAAATAATGTAAAATAAATAAACAATATCTGCTGGATATGTTTTTGGGTAGGTAAGGCGAATTAAGAACTTTAAAATACCGAATACCTAAATAAATATAACTAGTTATTGAGTGTTGTCTCACTGTGTTCTTTTATTTTGATATTAGAACTAAATTTATAAGAGTGTTTACGAGGCAGAACAATCTGCCCGTGACCATATGCTGTAAAGGATCAGACACGTTAGGATAAAATAATATCATTATACCGCGATAAAATTCTTAAAAGGTAACTTTATTTCATTTATATTCACGAAAATGTACGAAATCAGTATTATAAGAGACCTATTGAACCTTTTTGGATTGATCTGGGAAATTTTAATACAAATTTCCCAGACCAATCCAAAAAGGTTACCACTACATTGCCAGCTATGGAAGGTCCGCAGCCAGTGAAATTACAGAGCAAATTAAACGTAATAGTCTGACGTATGAAGGTCATGACGCGAGCATTTAGTGTTCCTAGCATCCATAAGATTACCGCTTACCATCAGGCGTGCCGTATGTTTGTTTGCCACGACAGTGAAAGAAAAAAGACATTAAAGAAATGCAACAATCTCGATCTTTTTGTGTTTTCAAAACCATGTAAAAATCTGGCTCCATAGCCAGATTGCTTGAGATAGTAGACAGTGAAATTGCGCCAGGTTCCCGTCGGAGTACGTAACCAACGCCATACGGCTTGCGCTCCACAACCATCTGGCGATCAACACAGATTCAACAAAAACTACAAATTAGCTCTCGACGGATGAAAAAGTTCGAGTCACGGTGGCATATGCTTTTGTTTGTCCATAATTAGTGTAATTCAATTGATGGTAAACATAGCACATGGTTCCTCTGCCTTTAACTTTAGTTGCTGATACTTTACGGTATGAAATAAACCTTTATTCTAAATGTCAGCTTCCTAAACTTTGTAATTTTGTCTGTTGGGTAGTCAAATCAATCAGTCGTGTTTACATACTATCTCTTAATGACAATGAATGGACAAAGTATCACTTAATTCCTATAATATACATTGCAGTGCCTAGTGCTGGTAGCTTGAGAAGTACTCTATTATGATATAGGTATACGTAGTCACTGAACACGGGAATATCAAATTAATTATTATTTTATTATAATAAACTAGCTGACCCGCGCAACTGTGTCTGCGTATATTTTAATATTTTTTCAACATTTTTTATTTGTGCTCTGCTCTTATGTTCGAAACGTGATATTACATAGCCTAGCATAGCCATAAATTTCCTCGAATGAACTATCCAACACAAAAATATTTTTTCCATTCCAACAGTAGTTCCTGAGATTAGCGCGTTCAAACAAACAGACAAACTCTTCAGCTTTATAATATTAGTATAGATATGTATAATAATATTAATTACGCTTACCTACAATCGTTGAGATAGTACATTATTACGTAAGTTCATTTTTAACTATATTTCCTAGTCAGACCGATTCTAAATATAACTATTCTTTACATAATTTGATACTTGCGAAATCTTAATGTATTGTTCTTATCTTAATTATAGCAGATATTCAATAACGGTGTCTGGTATTGTGAATTTTAATTATTTCTGTAGTGAATGGCTCATTTTTATTATTAGTAAACAAATAGCAACTAAACTAAAACTAAAAATGTAAGGCGGTGTTATTTAGAGTTGATTTATTTCAAGTATTTTTAGTATAAAATATGACCTTTTATCGACGCTAATTTTTATCAAATTAATAACTTATTTAGTTATTCATTGCGTCATTAAAAGCTGTCTAAATAAATAGTCTACTTAATAGGCTGTAAATACCGACACCAATTAAGTAATATTTTAGGACAATAAAAGAAAAAAATAAGGCAATAAAAATAAATAATTAATACGCCAACGACGACCAGTGGTAGCCAACCCTGCCTTCTGTGCTACGGGTCCCGGGTTTGAATCCCGGCAGGGACAAATGTTTGGGTGATGAGCATCAACATTTTTATCCAAGTTATAGATGTATAATATGTATGTATTTAAAAAAATATATATATATGTAGTATATCAACTATCTCAGGTTGTAGCTTATACGTATTAAAGTAATATTTTAATTAATATTTAGGAATAATTACCATGATTCTCATTCTGTTACCTACGATCGAACGATAGAACGTTATAGCAGAATAATGACATAATATGACTATTTACCTTATAATAAATGAATATCAGCATTTAAACGAAACGAAACCTTTAGTTTGTATTATTGTGTATACTAAGTAATAATACATAATCATTAACTTAATTAGAATAAATATTTAATGAATCACTTAATTAAATAAGATAAAAATCTTGCAATGTGAGAAAATTATAAGACGACTATAAGTAAAACTGTCTTAAATTATACAATCCAATTTACAAATATAACATTAATACATATTTATGTTTTATTTTAAGTATCTAAAAAATCAAGGCTGTTTTAAGAATGTACGTATAGCTGTAAATGATTTATACCTCATTTTTTTAAGTAAAGGTAACATGTAACAGTAATTTGTTTTAACATTCCGTGATAACAAGTGCTAGAAAAATGTTATGCTACAGTGCATATTTAAAACCATATGTGAATTACGAAGGGTCCAATAAAATTATGGTGCCTACTCAAAATAGAACAGGCTGAAACGAGTCATGTGTCTCGCTACGGAAGTACACTGTGTGGTGCAACATGTTATACTTATGACGATTGCGGTAAGATTGCAGTAAGTAGTGTATTTATTAACTATTTATGAATATGAATACCTATACCTGTGTACGATATTTGACGCCACGATTGGTGCAATAGGTGAGTACTGAGTTTCGTTATACCAACACGGTATAATATTGTAATGTCCTCAAGAATCCAGGATGGGTTGTGATGATATACCTAATAAGATATTTTATTTCTGTTTATCTTTTGCTAGATACTAGATGGCACCGGTTTTTCCTAACTAACGAGGTAACACCGAAATAAATTCAGAGTCTCTTTCTCTCATGGTCTCTCTGAGAAGCCAGATATAATAGTAGGTAGTGGGTACCCACCTACATCATATGCGAGTCTCATAATATAAGAAAGGCATGAAAAGCACCATAACAATTTTATATTCTTTATAACGATAGTAGTAATAATGCCTATTAAACATCACATATTAAATATCACTTAACCATGATAAAACGATAAGAAAGTCAAAATATAAAATAAAAATACTAATTCTACTCCACTTAAATAAAAAAATACATAACAATACCGTCCGACTACGGTAAGGAGGGTCATGGATAGTATCAAGGTATTTATTTATTTGGACAACCAGTAGGTACTTGTTACATTATTTCTTACAGCTAGAATAAAATTAATACAATTGATTTAATGCACAACAGTTTAATGCAAAGAGTATAGTTTAATGTGTCTCAGCATGCATCAGATTGCGACACCGGTATTAATTATATTAAAAATATAAGAATGTAAAATTAAATTCCTATATAAATAGAAATAACCAAATAAATTAAAATTAGAAAAAAAAATATTAGTCATAACAAAATAAAATAAATCTAAATAACAGTTGAAAAGGTATCATAATAAAAGTTCATAAATACATAATTTAAACTCGTGCGCCGGAATCATGGGTAGTGTAACGCACATGTCGGTTACGCGACTCGGGTGCATGTCAACCTTGTTTCCTTTACACATTGCGCCGGGTCTCGTGTTCATATACATAATTTAATCTACGCATGTACGAAACAAATTCATAAATTTTATATATTTGACGGCGCATGCGTGCGTCGTCGATAGTGTCAATGTCAAATTTGAGAGTGGCTGCTGTCAAAGCCGCTCTAGCGGAGCGTCGTGTGAAATGGAGCGGTGTGGATATCTTGTTCCGGAGACGAGCTGAATGGGAACCGCAAGCGCGCCACATCTGCGACGAATCACTTGTAATCTGCCCGAATAATGTGCCCTAGTATCTGATTAAAATAAGTTAGAAGCGATATGATGCCTCTCGATCGAAAATCCGCCCACAACAACTGAATACACGATGAATTCTGATGAAGGCCATCCTGCGCCGACATATTCAAAAGGAGAATGTTTTATTTTTTAAATTTGTAATATTTATTGTTTATTCGTAACCAAGTCTGATATTACCTATTCGTAATTATCATTAAAAGTAGAGTCCCACTGCAGTTAAAAGTCTCCCCACTCTTCTTTCACTTCTCTCTATCTACCTATGGCTTATAGGGACTAGTATTTTTGGAAGGAGTCTAGCTCATCCCGCCATCTCTGTCTGGGCCTACCGCGTTGCCTTTTGCCTATAAGTGGGACCTATTGGGTCGTGGGTTTGACTCACTGTTCGTCTGGCATACCGTGATGTAATAATTGTGAATATCCTTGAATTTTCAAAATATTGTACTAAGCATAGGTACCTTCTACAGACAAAAATAAATTTAATTTAATTTAATGTTCCAGATTTTATTGACGTCAATAAATGACTCAATGTAAATCTACTATTTAAAAAAAAGTTCAGAGGTTACGAACTTTATATGAGTTTTTGTTTTTAGGTATACCCATATGATAAAAAATAATTCCCAACAATAGTCACTAACAAATAATTCCACTTGGAAATATACTCACATTGACATAACAAATATTGACTTCGTAGCGCCTAGTTTTATTTTTATAATATGGTAACAATATTTAAAATGATCCAAGTTCATGATGTATGTAGAAAACTAAATTGATCATCTCATTGTTTTAAAAATTATAAGCAAAAACCGAAGAAGAAATTGAAGGATAGTAAAAAGTAATATGTAGATGTTAAAAGGATTAGGCAAACAACATAACATTACGTGATTTTTTCTTTTATCTATTATTCAAGCTGAAACACAATAATGTACCAGTTGGATGAATAATGCAGCCAGTATAATTTACAAGGCAAATAAGACTTAATAATTTAGACGTTAGTACATTTAAAGGTCGCAATGAGCCAATGCACAATAACACAATACATAAAATATTTTTGGCATTACATAAGACCAATTTTAATTATTTTTCTGTGCCTGGATGATTTAGATTGACAATTGGAGCAAGTAGGTGGAGAAGCAATCGACTTCTATGATTTTATTCCATCCTGTTGATCATGTTGATGCGAATTACAAGATGATGATGCTGTTAGAGATAAACAGAAATGGAGGAATAATTGGAGTCATAGTCTTATTACAATTTTAATTGAAAAGTAAACCTTTGATTTATTTAATTGAAAATTTATACCACAGATATAATTATCTGTGGTATAAATTTCCAATATTAAATTGAATTTATCTATCAGCTTGCCATAATTATTATTAGTAACGTGTAGCTATCTCCGTTGAAATGGGTGCTTGTCTTGCTTCGCATCCCCTTCTGATGCTATCACTGATGTTTAAGAATCAAATGTGCAGTTCCCGCAATAAACAATCTATGTACTTCATCAGTTTAACAACGCATGCTTATTTTCTTAATCGCACTGAATAACTTGGCAATGCGAATGAATCATTAGAAAACAAGATAAATATGTACTGCCAAGTGTTGTAATAGTAAATAAAGATAATGCTATGATACATTGTCTGATTATATCGGTGCACGTAACCTTAGGCTGCTTACAGATCTCTACGGTACAATATCTCGGTATATACTTATATCAGCATATTGACGTCCACTGCTGAACGTAGGCCTAGTATCTCCTTAAGTGCGCCAACCATCCCGGTCTTGGGCAGCTCGAATCCATTCGCTGCCAGCCATCCTCTTCAAATCATCGGTCCATCGTGCCGCAGGTTTGCCAAAACGCCATCTCTACTCTAAAATACTTGTCTGCTCCATCGGTATATAAGTATATATGCCTATAGATAGTAAATTATTTCGATTCGCAGAGTTGTATTAGAGTACGGTGTACACGAGTCTTACCCTTACATGTAGTCATGCACACCCCGTGTTGTAATTTCTTGACACAATTTTATCATAATAGATAAACCAACACTTTATTAATCTCTGAACTTTCATCTTCCAGGGTCATTGAGATTCATAATCACAAAAACAGTACAAGACAGACTGTTAGACAGACTGGTGACCAAAACTGAAGTCGCAATAGATTTTTGTCGAAATTAATAAAATGTAATGTACATTAGTAACATATAAGTAATTTAAATAAATTGCGTAGGTAGCTCAAGTTATACACCTAATAAAAGTCACATTAAATCGAATAGTTAAGTGAACTGCGATTCAATTATAATAACTCGTTTTAATAAAACATTAATACATATTTTAAGGTTTAAGTACTACCAAAAAAACAGGTAATAAAAAATATTGGAGATCTTACAAATGACGCGTTGCCCAATCCTATAAACCGTATTTAAATGCTAATCATAATAATATTATTATTATCTATTTATTATGTTGTTACAAAAGTACTTGAACAGTTTTCAATGAAATCCATATTATCTTTCTAAAAGTGACATTGAACACCTATCAATGGAATCATCTTCCCAGCAGAGTAGGAGAACAAATGAAAAATAAAAAAGAAGTGAATATTTCTAACTACATAGTTTACAACTCGTTATAAATAAAGGTTCATATTTATGATTTCGCTTTCATTTCTATTCGGCAACAACTCCTCCCACTTCGAAGGGTTCAATAAAATTCCAGTCAAGTTTTTTTCTATCTATTCCATTTCTAATTGATAGCACGTGCATGGTTTCCGTTGGGCCACGTGTCCTATTGTAAATTATTAAAATATACGTTCCGCTTGAACTTCACTGTTCCCGTCAATGCCATGATATGATATGCAAGTAGCACAAAACGGGATAACGTAAACTAAAGCACAGGAACCACTTGGCATGCTAATAAAGGAAATTGCTTGATGCACGCTTTATTTTAAGTTTAGGTAACGGGAGGTATGCTCTCGTTATTGCCCTATTGAAAAAACATACGTCGATTGAACACATGGCTGATGAAGGCTAATCTACATTTGAATGCGGAACCTTAAAATTCAAATATCGATGGAATATAAATACGTCATTGCCGTGAAGCCGCGCGCACATGTTCATTAACAAGTTCCTCACACTTTACTTCATAAACACTCAAGTCCACTATAAATAGACTTATCCATTCTCCAGATGTTTTCCTGGTTGTTTTTTGTCACCAAACATGTCGCGTACCAACGTGGGAACTTGAATCTGAAAAAAATCCTACACAGATGTAGCGAATATTGGTCTCATAGACCACGTGTCAGGAAGAATCGATAATTTATGTCGGAGACGCGTGCCGACACTCATGTTGTAGACCTAACTTAACCGACTGTGAAATTGACCTACTGTTTTTACTGCAGGGTGTAACGATGGACACCGATACAGTAAACGTCTTACATCAAACTATTTGTTCCGCTGTGTAGGTAGACAACTGGGGAATTAATGAGTTTAATTACTTGAGTCATGATCAATTTGCAGGTACCATTAAGAGAAATTGGCTATTCATTCAAATATTGCATTATTATTTATTTAATTAAAAAGAATGACTAGGTATACTTAATATATAATTATTTTATGGCTAGTATATGCATAATAATGTAAAGTCCCTTTGCAATTGTGTTTATGTGGTCGTTTAAATAATAATAATAAATAGTTTAATCTGGTTTTACATCAATCTTTATTTTTAGTGACTATCTTCCCCAATCTATTGGTTGGAGAAAATAGTCACTAAATAAAATAAAGCATAATCGTAATAATAAATGAAACGTAGTAATTTCTTGACTATTTTTACTGATAATTCTAATTATAAAGGAACGCCAAAATGTGATGTGCATTTATAAAAAAATACCGGAATCCATAAATGTACATATGTACTATTACCTACCTAAAGCTCCCATAAGCTAACAACGAAAGATCCAAACATATACCTATTATTAATTAAGAGTATACCTACTGTTAATTCAAATATTTTTAATCTAGATTTTGTCGTAATAACAGTATAATAAAATACACCTTAATTAAATAAATAAATTTATCCGTACTTTTTGACAGTGCCATTTATTTCTGAGATAAGCAACGATGCTTGTGTTAAGGATATCAGATGGTTGATATATTACATACATATTTGTTTTTTGGAACTTATACTACATACGTTTTATCAAACATAGAAATAAATAAGTATAATAATAACCAAGCAATTTTTTAAACTATATAAAAATACGCAATTTTTTTTCAATTTTAAAAATACATTTATTTGTAGAATATAATCAATCTGAATTATATTCTACATTTGTAAAATCTATTACTACTAGGTTAATTTTTTTTTTCGAAAACTCATTAAGTCAAATCAAAATAATTATTTTTATGTAAGCATAAAAGGATTTGTATTAAAAATATTTATAATTGTTGGGGCATTAGTGTTATCAGTTGTATCTTCATATCTTTGATCAGAATCTTTATATCTCAAACCCTCTTAGCACTCACCTTAAACAATATTGTTTATAACTTATTTGGACCCTCTAAAAAGTCAGTCACCTCGCTGCAGCATAATAGAAGTATATAATTTACAGGTGGGAATTAAAAAAAACAAATCTTTTCGAATTATTGTTAAAATTATTCTTTAACGTAAAATCATGCAGATTTTTTTCAGTTATTTTATTCAAGTTACATCAAAAATAATACCTACTTTATATATATATATATATATGTATGCAGCGTAAATTAAATGTAACAATTGGGTACATTTCACGTAACCCCGGTCACTCACTCGCATAATAAATTAGCGAATCCACAAGTTTGGGAATAATTTGCATTACTGTACTTTATTTTTACAAAATTTGCCTACATTTATATTCTTCAAAGTTACCTATTTTACGTTTGTATTGTTAATGTTTTATAGCTTGCCATTGTAAATCATTAAAAGTCACAAGTCTAGGTAACACCGTATTGTTCACATTCGACGGCATGATTTTAAGAAAATCAGTGTAATATTTGAACAAAAAAATAATACTCCATAACTTAATTGAAAAATTATCTTATTAATTATAATTTTAAATATCATGAATCCGATTTTATTTCAAATCTACCCTCAACTTCTGTCTAATAAAGTTTTAATTAATTTAAATCCATATTTGTCATCTATCTATTCGTTTGCTATCTATTCGTTTGGTATGGAGGTAGGTTGTATACCGGGGTATAAAATAGGGTTTTTATCCCGAAAGCCATCCCTTAAAAGGGCGAAAGGGAGGGTGGAAGTTTGTTTTTCTTAAAATAAGGTAGAAATAAATAAACAGTTTGATGGAAGAGCAAACTGGATAAAATTACTAATTCAAGGTAGTGAAATATATTACTCAAATTAAATTAACATACTGTCGTGATTAAGTCATACGTTTACAAACCTAATGCAGTCTTTCTGATGCTAGATATAATTATGTAAATGTGTCTTCAATGACGTTATAAAAGGTCATAATTATGTAGGCCCTCAATACTATTTTTCGTGAAATTGCTACTGAAATATAAACCTAGTCACATTATACGTACCTACTCAATGTACACCTCGATCGGAATGTATGCAAAATGGTAAGTTGAGCCTTATTTTTAGCAATTTTACCTTTAATGTGATAAAAATTATGGTACTGACATGTCAGTTTTTAAATACTTAATTAGCAAATTATGCTATTTGTGTTAAGTGTTTTTGGGATTTCCTATGAAATTATCAGTAACAGCATGAAGTTTGGATTTATAGGACGCCCTTATTATATTGGACCTAAAACATACCGGTGAAATGAGGGTTGTTGTTTGAGGGATGATAGGCGTGATGGTAGGTTACTATTTGTGTCAAGTTTACGGCAATCATTTTGTTTTAAAATCCTTACTTCATGGAAAATACACCCAAGAAATGTTTTGTTTTCTCTTAACCAACAGCTTCACACCGAACTTCCTATTTTAAGTGGAGTTATAAATTGAATGCATAAATTATTACGCAACTAGAATACATATTTTTATGGCGTTTATCAATCTTTCGTTTGTCACTTAATACTCAATTCAATAGCCACTCTGATATAATTGACATAACACAACAAACCGGGACACGATTACGAGTACATAGAAACATACTTATCGTATTTGTTTCCACTAAAATTAGTTGCTATCATGATAAAATTTCTTGTTATATAAATGAATGAATGAAAAATCATACCACACACCTACTTAAATTCTGCAGTTCCACGCAACCTTATTGGTAAGGCTCAAAAATAAACTTACGACTATCGTAGACATCACTAAAATTATAATAAAAACAAATCCTACATGTTGTGTGTGTTACCGTGGATCCATGAAAGATGCATCATCATTTCAGCTGAATGACGTCCACTGCTGGACATAAACCTCCCCCGAGGATTTTCACAACGATCGGTCCTGCTCCAGCCGCATCCAGTGGATTCCAGCCTACACAATCAGGTTGTAAATGACATGAATAGATACCCACCTACCAACAGGAACCTACCCTGTATCAACAAGATAGTATGAACTATCAGAAACAGACTACTTTTAAGCATCACAGATGTCCGAAAAAATACTGATAGTTTCGTAACAGTACCTACCTAAATATTTGCTTAGTCTGCCTAAAATAAAAATGTCATGTCATACATATTCAGTCGGCATTTCACGTTCTTATTATTGAAACGTCTTTTAATGGATGCATGAAAAAACACGGTTCTAACTACTAAAGTCTATTTGCGTGAAAACACGGTACGTTTCTTAACATTTATTTAACTACTAATCTAATCACATTCGATATCGATATCTTACACAAAGCGACTGCCTATTTGACCTCCCTAAGTCCATTAACAGACTGTACCGATATCTTAAACATTAGACTGATTATCAGGGCCTGAAGGTCTTTTGCAACGATTAGGAATATTCTCTCTGAGTTATGATTTAGAGTATGAAATAGTTTTAGGATGGTAGGGTAAGGACTGAGCTGAGTTTTTAAAAATACCACCGTGTCTTTGAAATAAGACAGTATTGCCCGTAGCAGCATCCGTATATTTATTGTGTTTCAATTTGTTTTCTCATAGTGTTTACGCGCGTATAATAAATACCTTTTGTATTGTTTGTTGGCTATAATTTAAAAAAACTATAACAAAATAGAGTAGTTATAAAGTGAAATGAAGGTACAAGAAAATAAAAAATACTCAATGATTCATTGTAAATAAGTTTTTATTTGCGTACTTTAACTACCTATCAAATTAAAACACGCGACAATAATTATTGCGAAATACTCGTGTTATTGAACTCGTCACGTAGACTGATATTTTAATAAGAATACTTGATAATTCATTCAATTTAAAACCAAACAAAACTAGAATATAGAATATTCATTAATATTAATCAAGGAAAATATTTCGTAAATGAAAGAAAGCGAGGGTCAGAAGAAAGTTTTATGAATTTTTGAATTGTAATTGTAGTATATTTATCTTAGCATATTTAGTTGTTATACTTAGTACTCACTCGACTATTCAACTAATTATTATCAATAAAGAAAAATAAAACAAAACAAAAAATTGCTTCATCAGCTTTCTATTGCATAATAAAAAAATATAAAACTTATTGCAATAACATAGACGAATGATATACTAATTCTATTTAACGGAATTAGATTTTTCATAATATTTTAATTGATCTATACAATCGAGCGCTTAAAGTTGTAACCAAGTCATATACATGTAGCACTAAATCAAATAATTAAAAAATCTATCATAACATTGAATTTATTTATAATTTATTTTACATGTTTATACATACTATGAAGGTATACGAATCATCCATCATTGATGTACTTTGTTTCTGTCTCGACGGCATACATCTATGATCATGATTGTACCGTTTCATAATATCTTCTATTAGCACTAATGTTGACCGATATAAATCAATAAAAGTGTACTCATATTATTATCTAACTAGGTTACTTAAATCACATAAATATGTCCAATGATATTTCACTTCTTTATTACAACATTTTGAAATTATTTTACAATGCATACCTATTGTATTGTAAATTTACAAACACACTTAACAAAATACTTTGTTTTCCACAAATTCAATGATAAAATAAATAGGGCGCCATTAACTGGTCATTCAAGACATTGCTTCGACCTTACAAGTTACACAATAATGTCTGAACATAACATAAGAGATCATATTTCAAATCGCAGAGATAATAAAATCTATACGGTCATCTATTGATGTTAATAACTATATATCATTTGATATTTCTTTACAATCTGTTTTCCTGCCATACCTAAAGTATTCTTCTATTTGTAATAAAGTTTTGTCTTTTGTTTCAGGTAAACAGAAGTATAGGAATATTGTACCACACAACGTGGAGAGGCCATAGAACAGATACGCGCCATGAAACCCTATACTTATAAACATGGCGGGCGCTGTCTTAACCACTCCAAAGAAAGCAACAGATGTCATCATGACACTAATGCCTGAACCTATACCTTTGGTTTCCACAGCAAACAGTTCACCAACCATATTCCATGGCAGAGGTGATATTCCCAGATTAGATACAATTATATAGAATCCCATAAGTCCTAGTGATATATATGGAGATATGCGATGAATGACGCCGATATCATCAAGGTACATGTATATAGCTAATGCTATTAATGATAGTGCTGTAAACACACCACTGAATATTGCCATTGGTCTTCTACCTGATTTCCTGAGCAATATACAAGCTACTACAAGTGAAACGCATCTCAATATGTCAATACTTAACATTGCGGCGTAAGTGTAAGAATGACTGGAACCACTGCCAATGAGTGGTCTCATAATATCTGTTGTGTATGCACATATAACATTAACTCCAGAAAGTTGTGTTATGACAAAAAATGTAGTCATAATTCCCAATGGTTTCCAAAATTCTGGCTTTTTAATATTTGCTGTTAAAGTTTTAATTTTACTTTGATTAGTCCTTTGTCTTGAGGTAACATCTGAAATCATTTTATCCAGTTCTGTTTTCATTTCAACACTGGTTCCTCTGTACCATTGGTACGAGATTATACATTCGTCGAATCTGTTTTTGGAAGCCAACCAGGATGGTGATTCTGGTGCATAGTAAAGAATAATACCGCCGATTAAAGGGAAACTTCCACAAAGTAATGAGGCTAGACTCCAGTGAAGGAATGTTCCGAACAGATGTGACATGAAGACACCAAATGCGATTCCTAAAGATAGTGCTGCTAAGAATAATCCTCTGTAAGCTGGAGCACTAATTTCTCCCACGAATACAGGTCCAAGAGGACCCAGCCAGCCTTGACATAGGCCTGTTATAAATCTTCCTATTAATATCAAAACCATTAAGTCATTCGAAAACCCGATGATCAGCCAACCAGACACAAACGTAGCTGATAGCAATAAGGACGACATTCGTCTTCCAAGTCTATCCATTAAATATCCGGACATCACGTTACCGAAGAACAGGGCCAAGGATGAGATAGCGGCTGCAAAAACAAAAAGAAACATAAAAACAGTCACATTTTAATTATAGAACGAATAATTTGATCAGAATATTATTGAACAAAGACACGTACCTACCCAAGATACCATTTCTATGGAGAAGTTGTGTTTACCCTTGGCATGTTTCAGTTGGGGTATTAAAATTGCAGAGATGCCTGCTGTAGCGCCAGCACCTAGGTTGATCATGAATATACCCGATGAGATGATTGCCTGGGAACAAAATATATTAGGTTGTTATTAATATTAATTAAATTATTATTCAAGATTGTGTTACATCAATTACTAGACTGCCTTTAAAATGTTCATTTAACTATAACTACAATCTAAAAGATTCTCGTTTACGAACATATTATGTGCATAGTATCAAAGTATGATAAAAGAAACAATTCAAGTTTGTCTTATTTTATATTCTTAACTTTGCAATTATATAAATAAACACAAGACAAAGATATAACATTTTAAGGTTTACCGCTAAGCGTGTTATAACATTTTGTTTACATAATGATAAGCAAAAGATTGCCTCATCTTGATAGATGAACATGATTTTATTCAAAAGTAATAACTGTAGGCATGTTGTGCAATTATTATTTTAGTAGAATCATTCATAACTATTTCACAACACGCACGAAAATTAATATTTTGTGTCAGCGACCTCTAAATATAAATATACTAGTTTAGCTTCTATGACTATATAAATAAACATATCATCATGCCTTCGTTACATTAAGATACGGCAGAGGCACCACATTAATCATCGATCAGAAATTTATATAACAACAAATAATACTTATATAATACTTAATATGTTGTTGCTTGTTACTAGCCTACGTCCAGCAGTGGACGGTAATAGGTTAGTATATACATATAATACTTTGCTAGAACGGGGAATCGACTCGGCGAATCGAACTAGCTCAGTTTCATTCTTGTCAACCACGCTTGGTTTCAACGCGGCTAATGATCTTATTAGAATAATGTATATAATATGATTATAATATCATTGCACGCCTCTCGCTCCTAAAAAACTTTGTGGGTATTATAATAAAAGCCAGGATGCATCGCAAGTATCTTATAAATCTGGTTCAGATGACTTTTCTAAAACACTGCGAAATTTTACAAACCAAAATGAATAAAAAATATTTCCGGACCTTTTCAGGTCCGTAAATTTTGTCCACCCACTAGTTACGAGCTAAACAACCGGGCTTGTGTTATAGATAGGTGGTGTAGACTATATAAATCACTATAATATGTTTAATACATAATAATATTATATCACCCTCACCAAGGTACGAGCCAATCCTAGGTTGAGTCTAAGTCTGGAAAGTCCAAAACAGCCTCAGTTTATTAACTGAGAGTGTTATCCATACTTACACTAAATTTTTAACGTTGAAAATATAGGTAACCACTCTTGGTTTATAACTTGTATAACATTTTGGGAAGTATACCATGTTTAAAACCCGCCGAGTTATGGAAACAATTCAAATCAAAATTAAATACATTGTTGTAACCACTGACAGACAATGTTTACTTTTATATAGACAGTTATTGAACTTTGTGCATAATGCAGTACAGACACGTGTATCCTACTATCTTAAAGTAGGTAAACAATATTACGTAGAGCATAATTAAATAATTATCATCTAATGTTGTCATTAAAAGCAGATATTGGCTTATTTTAACGATAAGTAAAACCTTAAGCTTTATTAAACAACCGATTTGGTTTTAAATGACAGCTTTTTTCTTATTTATGAGTAAAGGCAGGACATAGCGAAATTTTACGCTCAAATTAATAATAATAATAATAATTTTTATTGTCACAAAAAAATACAACATACAATAGTATACACTGATTAACAAACAAGATGAAACGAAGTTGCATACATTATTCGGATATTGTGAGCCCTGTCTCTCAAACTAGGATAACCTGTATCTTGAGAGGCAGTGTTCAGCTGTGAGGTCACTTAAAAATAATGATTTTACAACTGCGGACTGTAACAATCTATTTTTATGTTAGGAACTACATTTACTTTCACAGGTGTTATATTCTAAGAAAAGGAAAATGCAAATAAAATATAATACTAATAATATGAATACTACGACTTTAAACAATCTATGTAGCCGTGAGAGGGTGAATGTGAAATGGGATGTGTTTATGATGTATGTGTGGTGAGTAATTGTATGAGAGTAGTGTGTGTAAGGTGAAGTTAGAGTGCGAGGTAGTGCAATATCAGGCAATACATTTGAGTAATGACTCCGTTTGTGCATAGTCCTGTTTCAGTAGCCAATCCATCAGCTTAACTTTTAGTTGAAATTTATTTATATCGAGTATATTCAGTTCCTTATGAATTTTCTTGTATATTAGTGTGCCTAGTGTGAAGTATTGGTGTTTGGCGAAATCGGTTTTATGTCGTGTACCTGGGGGAATATTGGTTCTTTTGTTGGGATTAGACGGTGGGATGCTGGAGTGTCTTCTGAGAACGGATCGCAACACAAAGAGCTGACGAACAGTTAGTATCTTACAATCAGAGTAGAGTTGAGTTGTTGGAGAGCGGTAAGGTTTTCGTAGCATCACTTTCAGTATTGCTCTCTGAGCTCTCTCGACTCTAAGAAAGTAAGTCTTAGCTGCACCGCCCCATACAGTGATGCAGTACCCAATCACGGACTGACAAAGAGCATAGAACACCATTTTCAGGGTATCAGGGTTTGCAGACACTCTAAGTGACTTAAAGATGTATATCAGTCGCAGCGTTCGCGTGGTTAGGGCATCAATGTGTTTGTTCCATCGCAAACCTGCATCGATTTGAACACCAAGGTATTTGACGTGATCAGTACGAGTGAGTTTTTGGCATTGGCATGAGGACGATAGTTGTGAGCAGGTGTGCCCTATTATCGAAAAGCTGTGGTCTGGTGCAGTGCTCTGGCGGATGGCGAAGGGAATATAAGAAGTCTTGTTACGGTTGAGAGTAAGCAAGTTCAAGTTGAGCCATTTTATAATTTCACACAGTGCCAATTCAGCGCTATTTTTAACTCTATCCCACGTTGACCCGTCTACTATAACTACAGTGTCATCAGCATATACAAAAATCTTAGAGTTGGGAAGGGACATTCTGCATAAGTCATTTATATATATTTGAAACAAAATAGGACCCAGAATGCTACCTTGGGGCACTCCGTAAGACAGGGTTTCTTGATCACTAAGCTGATTATCAATTTTGGTTCTTTGGGTACGGTTGGTTAAATAATCTTTGAAGATTTGCAGTGGTATACCTCTAACACCAAGCTGCTCCAATTTGGCGATAAGTATGGGAACAGAAACTGTGTCAAACGCCTTCGAAAGATCTAGGAATATTCCCAGACATTTGGTTTTTCTATCGAGATTCCCAGCAACCAACTGTGTCAAATCAAGTACTGCATCTTCAGTCGAGATACCGGAGCGGAAACCATACTGATTATCTGCAATGATCTTGTATCTATCCAAGAAGTTCTTAAGCCGGTTGCTAAGAATTCTTTCCAGAACCTTGGAAAGAGCACTCAAAACCGAAATAGGTCTATAGTTGTTGACACAGCTTCTGCTCCCACCCTTGTGGATTGGATGCACAATTGCTTTTTTAAGTGCTTCCGGAAAAACACCTGCGCGGAGGCAGCTATTGAAAATGTACGTCAAAGGTTTTATTAGTACGTGACGGTTCATTTTCAGTACTATGGGCGATATGCCATCCCAACCTAATGCACAGTCGTTACGTAGCTGTGACACAAGAGATTCCACTTCATATTCATCTACATCTAGCAGCACGAGGGAGTTAGCGGGAGATAGTGGGGGCTCATCGCCAATATTCCGAAACTGAGTGTTCCTATTTGCGGGATACTGACCCTGTGATAGAATTTTATCCGCCAAGTTCTTACCTACATTACTGAAGAAATTTCCTACTTTATTTATGGAGGCCTTAGGACTGTCACATATTGTCAGTAGTTCAACAGGACTGGTTTTAATTTTAGCTGTGTTTGTTACAGCTTTAATAGTGTTCCAAAGGGTTTTGGGATTATTTTTTGCTTTCAAAAATTCATCTTTTTCGTAGGCAATTTTTAGCTTTCTGAGCAAGTCATTGCAAAAATTGCGGTACCGTGTATAAGTTTTTTTAAGAATTATATTATCTGGTTCGCTATTTGATCGTATATGCATTTGGTCTCGATTTTGGATACACTTTAATAGACCTGTGGTTATCCACGGTTTTATGATCCTTTTTTTACTTGATATCTTGGTACACTTAGTGTGCTTAGCAATTACCGATGTTAGCATAGATATGAAAGTATCCATCATTGAGTTTGGCTCATCATATTGATAAATAGCCGCAAAGTTCATACTTTCTAGCTCTAGCTTGATTTGCTCATAATTTACGGAATTATAGTAGGTGCATGCTTTGTGATTGACACATGAGTTAGCGATAACAAGAACAAGAGGTTTATGGTCTGTGATGTGTGATTCAAGAACCAAGGTGGTGGTAGGCAAGCTGGATTTTATGAACACGTGGTCGAGACAATTTTCAAGCCTAGTAGGCAAGAGGTGGGATGGTAGTAGCCCATGTGATGAATTAAGTATAAGGTAATCTAAACTTCGATCATTTCTACTGCTTATCCTAATATCTATATTCAAGTCTCCAGTTCAAATTGAGCTGCTTGACTGCGGAAGTACCTTCCCTTACAGTAAAACAACAGTAGTTGTGTTTCTGCGAGGTCAGGCAACTTTACTACAAGTAACTTATTCACTCGACTATGCTGACAGTGTAGTTTTAACCGATTTCATTAACATGGAGGTTTAATTTTGACAGCATCCAAGGTCACGGGCAAACTGACTTATCATAGATGCTGTAAAAAATTCAAAACGTCTAAAATAAATTGATATTAATATTCTGCAATAAAATCCAGTAAAGTAGTTTTATTATTGTTTCAACATTTACTTGGTAAAAAGAACTCGGTATACGCCGTTATCTTAATATAAAATCATTACCTATATTGCTAAAAAAAATACTTGCTCCATTAGTCGACAAGTACTGCCCTTGATTTATTATAATTTATTTATAATCTTCTGTTAACGAGACCAGTTTAGTGAAAAACACGTGGATTCTTTTTTATTTGTATATCTTTAAAAAAAATATCATACCTTCACAATATGTCATGTGACCTACTTCTAAACAAGCGAGCAACAACCTCTGACATTTTGATGATATTGAGATTATCTTATTATCTAAAAATATTTATTGTTGAAAAAAAGACGTGTAGGTAGGTATATAAATATGCAAGAATTAATTAATTTCTATATAACGCATAATTTGATAATTACATTTACATTCAGATTAATTACAACCACTAAAGTAACAGGCAATCTAGTTACTTAATTACTAAAGACTGAAAGGCATACCTATTATTATGAATAAATTTTTTCAAGTATAAAGGTGTACAAAATTTTAATCACAATAATAAGACGGCTTGGGTAATTTGTATATTTTTTTATGTTTTTTTACGTTTTGTTTGAAACTTAAACAGTAATTTAATTTGATTGTATATGCTACCTTAATTCCAATACATAATAAAAGCTATTATCATCTAATTACAATTATTACTTAATGTAAATAATCATGTAAATAACTATAATTGTGGTAAGGGAAGTTATTATGCTGATAAAATACCTACGTGTCGATGAAATCTATACTTTGGGAGATCCGGTCAGTAATAAGTGTGGATCTGCGATCTAGGTGAGGGTTAATAATTTTTAAACAATAATTATATAGAATTATACTAAACCTGTGTCCATTGTCAAAGCGATAACCTGTGGCGTCACATGTACATTCATTTTTAGGATAATTAAAGGTAAAAATCACTTATTACAATTATCATATTGAACACACACCTGTCTTCTGAACGGCGATCGTTGATTATTATCATTGAAGTAATCATCTTTATTTGCACTGAGTTCTTTTTCCTTGTCCTCGTGATTATTATTGTGGATTTTCTCTAATTCCGGCAATGTACAGTCACCCATCTCCGAATGTCTCCGTAACACTGCATCACACATGATCCGAGTCAACCACTATATGAACCTCCGAACGCTTAAGAGATTGTGTTTTATCTTATCACCCACTTAAATTAAACGTCGCTCGAGTAGTATTTGTTTTTTTGTAATGAAACATGTAACGTGTCGCACGTCCAGATTTTGATGGGGATGTCTTAATAAAGTGGTTATAGTTTCACGTGAACTATGGATAGGACCGCATTCGCTGCTCCATCGAGTAGCAATGTGCATAGACTCGTTTAACAACAAACTCCTCTTGTCTCATGGGTGTCACAAAATTTCGTCAAACAACTTCTTGGTCATCGGCGCGATGCGTGATTTGAACTGACCCAGAATTTCTGTAACTGTAATATCTAAATTTATAGTAAATTTATACAATAACATTGGGATTTGGTAGACAATTTGAATACTTATCAGACATGTGTATAATATTTCTCAAAAGATTGGTACATCATTCAAATTTCCGTAGTTAAGTTAAGTTAAATGTATTTATATTGAACAGCGTTTTATAAATAATATTGAAAAAAAGAAGTGGTAAGTTTATAGACTGCCTTATAGATACACCTTGATAAAATTATATTAAACAAATAATTGATAGGATGAATAAAATGGTGTGGAAAACTTGAACTTTCGTTTACTATATTAATACATATGAACCAAATTAAGTAAAGGTTTAGTGCTCAAAAAGTTGGAGACAATTTCATCAGCTACACAGTCTCAAGAGCAGAACTCATAAATTGAAACTGAACCAGGCAGGGAAGTAAGGAGTAGCGAGAGTCCTCGAATTCAGCTGCCCGACTGGGGAAGTACCTCCGCCTTACAAAAAATAACAGCGAAACAAAAAAAATGTGATTCTGCAAGTGAGTAAGGTTGTGGGGACTCGTTAGGGCAGTAACTACTCTGACAGTATGGGAATTCCGTTTGCTGTCAGTTTAGTAACTCCTAAATAAGGAAACCTAAACGGTTTCGAATGGGTCGGCAACGCGCGAGCGATACCTCTAGTGTTGCAAACGTCTATAGACTACGGTTACCGCTTACCATTATTTTATTATTACCAGGTGTGCCGTAAGCTTGTCACTTTTGTGGTATAATAAAAGAAATACAAAGAAGATTCAAATTACCTAAATACAGCTAGTATACATAATATAATTATATAACACATGAAATTGCATCGTATTAGAGTTATATACTTAATTTAAGATCTTATCTGTTCTACAAGTTTTTGAACTGGTATTTTCATTTGTAACAGTAAAATAAGATATTTATAGATAAAAATTATTCCTTAGAGTTTTCTTAGTTTGTTATTAAACCCCGTCTGAAAACAGTAAATAACTTTAAAGCCAATTTAAAATGGATTCATATTAAATCCAATGACTTCTTATCAACTAATCATCAATTCAAACTACTTAATAAAAGCATCTAATATAACTACCGGCTACAAAACAAATAACATGACTTTGTACATTGCTTGTTAATTTGTTTTCATATAGTGCGTGAATCCCTTTCAGATAATAAAGGAAATACTTTCTTTTACGCTTATCTTTATCGGTTTTATTAATCGTACGTTTTGATTGTGGAAACGGATACAGATCTACAGACACCGCCAGCTCTGCCGATGTAAAGCATTTGGTTTCTAATCTTTAACTCCTGAGGCCATGCGTGAGATCAGTGTTGTGGCGTATTACGCAATGTTTGTTTTAGTTAATAAATTGTTTAGCATGCTCAACGTTTTATTGCAGTAAGGTTTTATTTTTCTATAATAAAATCTAGATATGTATCAAGGGGCTTTTATTGGCCTCAAGTAATGTTAAGTGCTGGTGCTGGACTTGCGGAAGTAGACCCTGGTTCGATTTCCGGGTCTAGCCAATAGCTATGGCGAATTTTTATCAGGATATTCTGAGTAGATAATAAAGTGAAGTTTAAATGTATATTAAGCTAGGCACGTACAGTCGTGATGATCTATGGTTATTAATACATAAATATTATCTAATGCACCCAGTAACATCTACTGCCCAAAAAGGCTTCGTCTCTATGCCGCCACTTTTACCGACTGTCCCCAAATTATCACCCGACCATCAATCAAACTGGTGATCCAACCTGGGACCAGTTGCTTCCCCTCCGCTTCTATTTGATGACTAATTTAGTCCACAAGAGACCCGTCTTGCCAATCTTGACTTGCCCGCCAATCTCAAAACATCTCCCACTTGTAAAAGCCTATAAGTATAAACAGTTGGCACAGTAATAACCAAGGATTGATTAATCGAGGTTGTGATATGTGTAATTAGTAATTGTAGTAATAAATGGACCCCAAGGCACATCTAATGAGCTCAAAGGTTTCAAAATTTCACATTATATAATATTATCTTAACGATAATATTTTATCATACAAACATAAACAAAATAACATTATTAAGTAGGTAATCAACTAACTTGAATATTTGGTGAATTAAACATAGTTTGGAAGGGTTCTGTTTACAAATCGATACATTAATATTAATAAAGTAAGTAGCGTATATAAAAAATTCAATCGAGTTTTGCTAACAAAGTAAAAAAAAATTGGAACTTCTCGCCAAAGTACCTAATTCTTACATACTAATATAAAGAATATGCAGAGCAGATTTATAAATTACGATAATATAAAACTGTTACATTAACCTTGGGTTTTTGCTATCCCTATAAATATTAATGAAGATTTATTAACCCAATTATTTTTTTTACTTCCTTTTTCTACTACTACTATATAATATACTCTCAGACCAAGATATACATAATATATTATGTATGTAAAATGTACATACATTATAGTAAGTACCTACATTATAATGATCTCAACATTAAATAAATTTTAATTCTAGTTAATATGTAAGTCTTCTCCTTTATTCCTTATCATTTGTATTTGCAAACAGTTGTATCCTATAATTAATTTTATATCATTACGCATACATACTTTTGTATTTAATTAAGCTGCCACTAGCAGATTGGGAGATGTAACAATTTTCGTGACTTGGACAAAGTTCGGGCTATTTTTACCTGGATAGATTAATTACTCTCCAATACACACAATGTCATCCATACCATCGCCGCTACATTCCTCGGCAGACCTCTGCCTGCCACCTGTACCGACGTAATTCCATAAATTGCCTGTCTGTTTATAGGTGTTTCCTTAACTCTCCAGAAGTGTTATGAACATTTCATAGTTCTATATAAGTAAGGCAAGGATCACAAACCTCCCTCCAACTGTTCTGGATAATAGCCCCCACGAGTCATTGTCCGGAACAGTTGTCCAGGGGTTCTTGTACCTATAGATATATTTGTAGCAAACGCGACGATTTCTTCAAAGCTTTACCGAAAAAACCAACAACTTAATTCTTTGTCTATTCTATTCTACTCGCTGTGTCATAATCTCCAGAGATATTTATTTATTTAATTTTTTTTTTCGGAGTCTATATATTAATGCGTGAAGCAAAACTTTGTAGGTACCCCTTTCTACGAAAATTGCGCGGATAGTTTATATAGAGTGCTGGGAGATGGTCGCATTTCGATATTATTTCATAATTAATTTATATTTATAAGTTTAGCGACCACTGGGTTTATTATATCTTAAAACATATTATCTAGTTATATAATTTTATCGCACCAAGCGCCTGTTCAATAATTTATAGCAAGTGTACGAATTCTATTTTTTTGAGAATAGGGATTAATTCTAAACTGTCATGGTGCCTACCGTATTATCCATAGCAAAGTCAACAGCCTAATCAATGCTCAAAAATAAATTATAGGAGTTACTGGTGGCTGCTGTAGATATAAGTAGTTAATATCTACAATTAAATGTATAATTTAGTTAGTTCCTAATTTCAAAAACAGTTATTGTATAAAATATTACGTTACAAGTACAAAAAAATATATTCAAACGTATAATCTGTGTGTATAGAAATTTTGTTTAAAAATATATTTAAGATTAGTTTACTTATAACTCGCTTATTTATTGTGCATACAAGAATGTTTTTGAATAATTTAAATAAGTTTATTGACGACCCAGTTAGTCCAGCGGTAGTTAACACTTCACTGCCTTCTGTGCTATGGGTCCCGGGTTCGAATCCCGGTAGGGACAAATGTTTGTGTGATGTGCATGAACATTTGTATCCGAGTCATGGGTGTATCTATCTATAATATGTATGTATTTACAAAAAAAATATGTCAACCAGCTAGTATCCGTAACACAAGCCTCGTTGCTTGGCACGGAACTAGATGGCGCTGTGTGCCATAATGTCCAGGAATATTTATTTATTTATTTTATTATTTAAGTCATTTCATATGGTTTCCAGCTTCATTGCGCGACAATGTTTGCCAGATAAATAGCCAAACTAAAACGGTTTACTATATTAGTTGAGTGTTATAATTATAGTCTTATGATAAGATAAATATATTATAACATATCTAACTGTATCTTATATATAAAATTCTCGTGTCACAGTTTTCGTTCCCGTACTCCTCCGAAACGGCTTGACCGATTTTGATGAAATTTTTTGTGCTAATCCGGTATCTATGAGAATCGGCCAATATCTATTTTTCATCCCCCTAAATGTTAGGGGTAGTCCAACCCCTATAATGTGGCAAAACAACGTTTGCTGGGTCAGCTAGTGTTCATATATATACATATTGAAAGGTAATTCTTTTTTGAATTGCCGTTCACCGATAGCCTTGGCATTAAAAAACAATGAACTATATGCTTTCTATTTAAATTTTAGTCCCATTTGAACCCATTACGCAAATGCATATTTTACGTAAATTAAAATTCGTTTTTTATGCAATACATACAAAGAGAGCCATAAAACAAAAAAACGCCTCGTAATAATTAAAGCGTTGATAAAGTATGATGTCCTTGGAATATTCGATCAACAATAACGTTCATGTTATTATGTTATGACATTGTTTTTTATTCAAAATTCCATAAGTTACTTCATCAAAATTTATAAACACTGAATACCTTCTAGAAGTTAAAGGTTGAATTTCCTATAAACATATTATTAGGGTTAAATTATTATACTGTATCTGTTTACCTACCTATTTTTTGTGTAGCGTGTGTAATATTCCTCGCAATTCCTCGTAACTCGGTAACTGCCATCAGTAAATGGTGCAATGATAGCTTAGTGGCGAGACCAGTTGATTGGGAACTCAACACAGCTAGAGATGATCAAAACCACGAAGCAAATATCTTGAGGTAACCTATAGGTAAGTTTCCCAGATTAACTGTGAAGTCTACCAACCTGCATTATGTGATGGACCTACGGGTCCTTTCATTTGTTTCTTTGTAACCGACCGCTAACCATTGTACCAATTGAACCACCATGCAAGCATGGGCTATCGTAACCAAACGATGCTCCATTTAACCCATCGTTTAACTGATGTATTCTGCAAGCGCAAGTACACGATTATTACAGCTTGTAAGTGCCAGTAAAATTGGTCATTTCTTATGATACCTGCTGCCTTTTCGTTAAATTTGTTTTAAAGGATGACAGCTAAAGGTAATAGCGGCGTATATCTCCCGTGTGTACCGCTTTGTGATGACGATTACTGTGACTATGAACAACTTTGTAAATAACAGAATGATATATCAAAATTCATTAGTTTCTTTCTATTAGTATATTTGATAGTGTTTAACATTTCAATTTAATATTTTTTGTATTTTTTAGCATATTTTAAGCTAAGATTTTTAAATTTTTATTAAGAAAGAAAAATTCAACCTCAGGCGGGACTCGAAACTGCGTCTTCTGGATAAATACTCCAGACGCTCTGCCAACTGAGCCACCGAGGTATCCGCCTGATGTGTTGAATTTTGCCTTCTTTATGTTACTTATGTCTTACGGCGACATAGCAACATCGATTGGCAAAATTCCCGCCTGAGGTTGAATTTTTCTTTCTTAATAAAAATTTCAATTTAATTTTATGCCATTCTAACGTTGTAGAAGAAAAGTCTGCTGAAGATATTTTGTGGCTTACATTTAATTAAATTGAAATATTCACTAAGTTGAAATAGGGGATAGTAACATTGCCGGTATCGATTGAGTGTCTTATTATTATTATTTTCCTAGCACGGAACCCCCAATCGAAATGTATATTTCCATATTTCAATTTTATTTCCCTGTTCGCACCTAGTTGAATGTACTTATAATGAACATAATACCGATCGCATTACCATTTGTTATAAGGTGACAATTGATGAGTCCTTAATTAGTGAGTGTGCAAGTGGCGTACGAAAACAACACACGCTTTATTATTAAGAACACTGTTAGTCAAGGCAGACACGTTGCAGTTCCGTCAGGTATTATTTTTATATACTTCATTGGCTAATAATTCCAGAGATATAACTAGCTTTATTATTATAATAATATAAATAATAAGGCTTATATTGTTTAGACTTGAGCTCAAATTTGTGCTAAGCTAATAAAATTTATAATATTTTCCGGCTGAAAACGGCTGAAAAACTTTATCCTCAATCAATCGTAAAAGTCAAAATTATACTGAAACAAGACTAAAAACTAATCAAGAACGTATGTTATTATTAGATAAATTTACCGATAAATTGAAATTCAACAGAATTCAATAAATCGGTAACATTACATCACAAAGTTGTTTGTTTTCGTACATACTAAGCATATACAAGTTTTTTCATGTTGCTTAATATAAGGCGTTGTATATATGTACCTGCATTAAATATGTAATCTATTTGGTTGACTATATTAAATAATCTTAATAAATATAGGAATTTTCGTTGAGCTCTAATTCAAGTATCTAGAATACTAAAATACAATCCTACTAATCGAAATAAAATAACATTTTCTTTGTCTAGTTTTCCAATGCTTGTACTGTTTATTATTTTATATACATATTCTAGATGGCTAAAATATATCCATATAAGAATAAACAGTATTAGACATTAGTCTACATGATCAAGAGGTCATGTATGTACTTTATGTAAATTTTTGGATTTATCCTCAACATTAATTTTAATAATAATAATAGTGCGCCACGCCCGCTTTAATTCACTTATTTCTAGTTCATCCAAAATGTGTCTAGTACCTAGATATCGCTATTTAGCGATAAGACGGCTTTTTACCCCAATCATTCTAATAATATTAAGTTAATTTCTTGTACAATAAAGTGTTTTCCGTCTATCTATCTAAACTACAGTCAAATTCATCAAAACAGTATAAAAAATATGTTTCTTCTTCCAGCAACATGGTGTCATTGATCGAGAATGCTAACGATTACAACTTCGCCCGGCTTATATTTTATCCGTTGCTGGCCCTCTCCTCCATTCTGTGGTTAGTGCACAGACGGCAGCAGCAGTCGAGACTCTTCAAGTTGGGAAACCTCATCCCAGGACCCGCGACCATACCATTTTTCGGAAACGCTCTCTTAGCTCTCGGAAAAAAACCTGATCGTAAGTACATAACCCAAAACAAATTTCAAACTTTGTTTATAGAAATATGGGCTTTATCGCATCCCTGGACGCTATCCACGCTGTTTATAAACGTAAAAATGGGGAGTTTCTACTTCTACATGATCAAACAATTAATTGACAACATTTCAAAACTTGAAAGTGTCTAAAACAAAATTACCATTTCTTTATTTTCTGTCCTGAATACAAATCATATTTCATGAAAATTGTTATTGTCATGAAATATGATTTGTATTCAGGTTTACTATTTTTGGAGAAAATAAAAACCAGCCAAGTGCGAGTCGGAATCGCGCACAATGACTACCAACAATTAGTAAACAATAATAGGTACACAATAATTGAATAAAAGGTAAATTGCGATTTACGATTTAGGACGTATTAACATAAAACTACTAACTAGATCTCGTTCAAACCAATTTTTGGTGGAAGTTTGCTTGGTAATGTACATCATATATTTTTTTTAGTTTTATCATCCTCTTATTTTAGAAGTTACAGGGGGGTAGTTCATACATTTTACCACTTTGGAAGTGTCTCTCGCGCAAACTACTCAGTTTCAAAAAATTTAATTAGAAACCACAATATCATTTTTGAAAACCTATCCATAGATACCCCACAAGTATGAGATTGATGAAAAAAACATTAAGTTTCAGTTCAAAGCATACTTAGAACTGAAACTTATAGTAAAACCCCCAAAGTGGAACCCCCAAAAATTTATAGTCTTTTTCTTATTTTATGTAAAAATCTTAATGCGATTCACAGAATTCATCTACTTACCAAGTATCAACAGTATAGTTCTGATATTTTCGGTAAAAAGTGGCCGTGACATACGGACGGACAGACAGACATGACGAATCTATACGGAATCTGTTTTTTGCCATTTGGCTACGGAACCCTAAAGAACGTCGTGACGCCACTTATACGGAATTGCCTTTACTTTTGTTAACGAAAGTTATAGAGAGTGACAGTTGTAATGTCATTTGTCATATTTTTTAAAAAAGAAAACAAAAGTTATATTAATACCACTTTAAATTATATAGACATAAATTAATCCTACTTAGGAGTACACGTTTAAGAAGGATCTCAAATATTGTTTTGTGCTTGCTTACCAGAACAGTTCTAGAGATGATCTAGTTGATACCAATGAGAAGAAATGTCAGTTTTAAAAATTTGTGAAGCAAAGGCATTGTGCTATTCTGCCGAAATCTGACGTAATATAACGACGTTTGGCGTTTATGTCTGTTTAAAATGAACTTTTAAAGAGAAAATCATGAATGAAAATAACCGAATATCGCGAAAAGAAAAAATTCTGGAGTGATCATTTATGTACCTACATATTATGTTAAAAAAATTAATTGTGGAATATTATGAAAAAAATTAAATTAATTATTTTTTGTAACGGCTATATTAACAATAAATCTATAGAAACTACGTCAACTACTACTGATTTACCACAAAGTGAAGCAATTTACATTTTGTTTATAAAACAATATATGCAACTATAATTACGTGTTTTTCCATTGTTGTTGAACATAATTAAAACATGATGTAAATGGTGAAGGTAATACTAAATACTATTGAGCGAATTAAATAATTATTATACATACCTACTTATTTTTTGCAAATCATTTTATGTATAATATGGATCGGACAACGAAAACCCGGTTAGTGGGGCTTTCAGGACTGGGGCCGCGGTCCCGGATTCCATCTATAAAACCAACCACTAAAAGAAAGAAGATAAACTATTAACACTATATATTTTTGAAAAACGTTCAAAAATGGCAGTAATTATGCCCAGAAAATTCATCTTAAAATATATATAAGATATATAATTTTGGATACCTATATATAAAAATATTATATATACATATATATGTGTATAGAATTGTAATGGCCAAACAGGCATTTAACAGAAAAGGCCTTTATTTACAGCCAAAATAAAAACCTGTATCAGAAAATGTTTTATTAAGATCTATGTCTGGAGCATAGCACTGTATGACTGTGAAACTTGGACTATGACACAAAGGAACAGAGAAAGGTTAGAGGCATTTGAAATGTGGTACTCGAGAAGGATGGAGAAGATCAGATGGAAGCAAATGAAAACAAATGAGGAAGTATTAGTGATTGTAGGCGTGAAAAGACAGCTATTAAGAACCATAGAGGATAGGAGAGCGAAGATGTTTGGCCATTTGATATGACACGATGACTTGTTTAGAATTATACTAAAAGGTAAGGGGAAGACCTGGACGAAGTTTTATGATCAAGTGAAGGAAAAAGTGAGAATCAAGTCGTATTAAGAAGTCAAAAAGAAAGCAGGAGATAGAGAACAGTGGCGATTGCTCCACCAACAAGAGCTGAACTCTTTAATTTTAAAAACAAGTATATCAATCTTCGTGTTCGTACACACAAACTTCGTACAGTCGTTGCTTAAATCAGGACTAGATGGCGCTGTCTCATAATATCCGGATATATTATTATTCATTGCATCTGGTAGACCGGACATCAACCAACACAGAATAGATAAACAATTATTCTGAACGCGTAAGGTTACTTAACGCTAATAAGGTTATTTTTCCTATTACAGAAATTATCGACCTCAGTCTCGAATTTGCGCAGAAATATGGCACGGTGGTACGGGGATGGCTGGGCTCCAAATTGGTAGTATTTCTTGTGGATGCCGACGATGTTGAAGTCATATTGAACAGCCAGGTCCACATCGACAAGGCTCCTGAGTATAGGTTCTTTAAGCCTTGGCTCGGAGAAGGGCTTCTCATAAGCACAGGTAAATATAAAGGATAAATAGTGCAGTCTCCACCACTAAAAGTGTCGTCTAAGACTTTTAAATCTTTTAATTGAGCATGAAATAAACGCCATTTTTTTAATGTTGGCTCTTAAAATCCAATCCTTACACATTTCAGTGAAAGTCGTATCTTAAACATCCAACCTTTAATCCAACTTATTCTTATATTTATTTCTATAAACAGATTTACGAAGTGAATTCTCTATTTTTCTTACAAGTCGAGCCATTAATGTTATCTTACTGTCAGTTTCTTAGACGAAAAGACGAATAAAAACACAAATAATCAAACGTTCATAAAAAAATATTAAATAATTAAGACAAAGGCCTCGCCACTCTTCTTCTAAATAATCTTAGTCTATTTTAAAGTCCAGATAGTTTGGTAATATCTTAGAACATAGTAAATTTAACGGGTCTTCTAAATTGTCAATTATGGATTTAACACTTCTATACTAATCTCGAATTCAAAATAATTCACAGGCTCAAAATGGCGCTCACATCGAAAAATGATAGCTCCAACATTCCATATAAACATACTTAAGTCGTTTGTGAGTGTTTTCAACCAAAACAGCAAGAATGTCGTCAATAAATTGCACTCAGAAGTGGGCAAAACATTTGACGTGCACGATTATATGAGCACAGCAACCGTGGACATCTTGCTAGGTAAGGATATGAAAAACATTTAGTTATTTATTCATACAAAAGATCATAGAAAAGTTTAGAACCAATTCAATTGTTAGCTAATTTTGTACATTTTGCCAATTTACCTGATGCATTTGCCATATTCCCCACACCAGGAAATGCCTGTATCACGGAAGGTAAAGTCTTGTAATAGCTTTGACCTAAAGTCCGCCATGATATTAATATTAAATACACGCGTTACAAACTACAATTTATTAGAAACATTTGCGTGAATGACTTTTTGTTAATAATTCTGAATTCACAGAATTTATTTTATATCATAAGAGTACCAAGCAAACCTACGGCCCGCCTGATAGTAAGCGTTTACCGTAGCTTAAAGACGTTTGCAACACCAGAGGTGTGGCTCGTGCGCTGCTGGCCCTGTAGAAACCGTACCTTGTTTGTTTAGTAGTTACAGACATTTATATAGTCGATAAATTTACAGAAACTGCAATGGGAATAACAAGAAAAACTCAAGATAAATCCGGTTTCGATTATGCAATGGCTGTCATGAAGTAAGTTATTTTTTTCAAATCCTCGTTATTTACCTACTCTATTGGTGTGATATGTAGATTTTTCTTAATTATATTATTAATTATGATTTTCTAAATGTTTGTTATTTTTAGAATGTGTGACATAATACACCAACGCCACTACAAATTCTGGTTACGCTTCGATTCAATTTTTAAATTAACATCATTCTTCGAGAAACAAAATAAACTGTTAAATGTAATTCATGGTTTAACCAAAAAGGTAATTTTGGTTTTAATTATATTTTACCTTAATTATAATTCAATTAAAACATTTAATTGCAAATTTAAGTACTAATTGAATCTGCAATGGTAGGCTTTAAATATGTTTTATTGCGGGTTTCAGGTGATAAAGAGTAAAAAACAAACTTATTTCGAAAACAAAGCCAAAGGGTTCGTTCCGCCAACTTTAGAAGAATTGACGAAAAATACTAACGAGGATGTTCTAGCCAATGACAAAACACTCTCTGATACAGTGTTCAAAGGCTACCGTGATGATTTAGATTTCAATGATGAAAACGACGTTGGTAAGGATTTTATATCAATTAAACTGCTCAAACTATTTACTCTTTCACTGCTAGGGTCGAGTCTTTTCTCATTTGAAAGGGCTTAGCATGCAAGCCTAATGTGCGTTAACAGACTTCATAATCCATTGAGAAAAGTGACCGTGTCAACATGTGATAAATACCGCCCCACATGACTCCAAAAAGTCGATCTTGGTTTAAACCTTTTATATATTTTTATGTAAAAAAAGCTGTGATGGCAGTCCATTAGGACTGAGAAATCAAACGCCTCGAGTTCAAAACCAAGGCTGAACCACTACCTTTTCAGATGTAAGTAATGAGCGTATTTATAACATGCTCAAACGGTGAATGAAAATATCTTGAGGAAATCTGCCTTATTAAGAGACTTTCGAAGATGGCGTCTGAAATCTGCCAACCTGTACTAGACTAGCGTCGTGGACTAAAGGCTCTCTCCCTCTCAAATTAGAGTACACCCGTACCCAGCAGTCGGTCAATGATTGGGTTGATGATAATGTAGCCGAGACGATAATGACTAACAATTGTTTCCTATAGGTGAGAAGAAACGCCTGGCGTTCTTGGACCTCATGATTGAATCTGCTCAAAATGGAACCCATCAGCTAACTGACCATGAGATCAAAGAAGAAGTAGACACAATTATGTTTGAGGTAATTGTTTTACTATATTATTCAATAGGAGATACTCTTTTGAATATGACTTTAGGAATATAATAAACCGCGCATCAAAAATACTGATTGAGCGACAAAATTACTGATTGAGCAGCAAAATACAGATATCGGTTAGGTTAGGTTAGAACTGAGACCACACAACGCACGAGCCGAGCGAACGAAGCGAGCGGTGCCGCGAGAGCGGCCGGCGAGTGCCAGAACCAAATCTGAATACCAAGAAAGTGTATATAAGTAATAACAATACTTTTAATGAACATATTTTGGTGCACATTCAGTATATTTGGTGGAACACAGGCAAAATTAGGTAAATGAAATGGAAATAAATTGAAGTAGGTACTTTTAAATACCATCCATTACTTTATACCTAAAGGTTGAAGTGATGATAAATTCTTACTAGACTGGACTAGACTTACAAGAGAAACCCCGTTTAAATAATAATTAAAGATCGAAAAAACTTTAATAAGTATATTGTTAACTTTGCAAATTTTTGTGATTAAATAACTAAAATGACAGAATCAAAATTTATTACCAAATTATTAATCTAAGTTATAAATTGTATTTCAGGGTCATGACACCACTGCAGCCGGCTCCAGTTTCGTACTATGCCTCCTGGGTATCCACAAGGATATCCAAGCGAAGGTCTACAATGAGCTGTACAGCATATTTGGTGACTCTGACAGACCAGTCACTTTCGCTGACACCCTCGAAATGAAGTACCTTGAGCGAGTCATTCTCGAGTCACTGAGGATGTACCCGCCTGTGCCAGCTATCGCAAGGAAACTTAATCGCGACGTTAAAATTGGTAAGAACTTTTTGCCTACTTTAATTTCTTAGGAATTCGATATTTTATTTCTGTCGCATAAACTAAGTATGTATTAAGTAGTATTTAATTTGATATAAATCAGTTTGATTTAACTTTTTAATCGTATTCAGCATTCAGCAATAGGTATACATTTCCAGATTTTCGTTACTTATAGACATTTCCTTATAGTTTAGAGAAATAAATTAATTACCCACTTCGTCTGGTATTTTGTAAAAAGTAGCTGACATTATATTTCAGCCAACTAATATTGGTCCAACTAAGTTCTAAAATATATTTGTTCTGAATTTCAGTTACTAACAACTACGTTCTACCTGCTGGTGCCACTGTGGTGATCGGTACCTATAAGTTGCATCGCAGTCCTAAATACTACAAGGACCCCGAAACTTTCAACCCGGACAACTTCCTACCTGAGAACACATCAAACAGACACTACTACAGCTACATTCCATTCAGCGCAGGACCCAGGAGTTGTGTTGGTTAGTGTAGTCTTGGCTTATTAAAATAAGAAATGATAACGTTAATCCTCATAAATTTCTACTAGAACTATATTTTTTTGACGGGAGAAACCCCCACACTAATCCCCTTCTACGGTAACTCTTGTAAGCCAGTATTAGACCATCCAGAAAATCATCGAAACAATGCAGCCTAACATGTTCCAGGGGAATGATTTCAAGTATCTTGAAACCTGCAACGAAATTAGCTATAATAAGTAATTGTAAGAGTAGAAAAAATACTAATTTCCACTTGCTTCTCATCAAAACTGCAATACGATTCTAAGAACTACTGAATCAATATTCAATTTAGCAGAGTTTTGGAAAATTGGTTAATAAACATACTTTCAACCGAATCGAGATTAAAATCTGATATAAAAAAACACCATTACATACACCTAGGTCCTAGACTCCATTCATTCCTATAGCTACAGTAGTTAACATCCATCACTACGATAACAATATGTTTTTATCTGTAATATCTTTTGTCGGTTGGCAACAATTATTATCTAATCGTAATATATGTTACTGTTATAAAATCTAACCAGATATCAAATTAGAAAAAAAATGCTACAACTGATTTCAAGTTAGTTTGACTATTGATATTGGGTTTATCATTAGGTCGAGTCCAACCGCCCGATGATACCCTTGCCCTTAATAAAAATCATCACATGTGGGAAGGTCACGGGTGAAATCGAAGGAAAACATTATGCAATTAACTTCAACAAAATTTACGATTCTACCATAACATCTATTTAACATTCATGATTCAAATAACACAAGAAAATAATATTAAAAATACTTCTTTGTTCTCAGTTCTTTCACGCCATTATATTCGCAATAAAATTTAACCTTTCTCATGTCCTATTTATTTGTTAGGTATCTGTACGATAACATCAGCCTCTCATATTAAACTAACCTTATTTCAAACCACATCTCAGTAAACCCAAGATCGTATTTATGATATAAAGGATCCGAAACGTCTGCATCGTGATTAAATAATATCAATATACCGACGATAAAATCTACCTACTGTAAGGCACCTACCAAAAGTTGCCATTTATATTTAATATATATATTTTTTATATTATTAGGTCGCAAATATGCCTTGCTGAAACTGAAGATTCTGCTATCGACCATTTTAAGAAACTACGAATGTATATCCGAAGTACCTGAAAGTGAATTCAAACTGACCGCCGACATCATTCTGAAGAGATCCGACGGATTTAGACTTAGAATCGAACCTAGAACAAGGATTGCCACAAATGTAGCTTAGATTAACTTCAAGTGTAAATTATTAATTAAAGATTAGTCAAAGATGGACCGCCTTTCCTTATCAATAGCAATGGTGTTTTCTATGTCAACGATTACGTAATTAAATATTTGCCAAGCTTTGCCAATGACAAGAAAACGGGCGCTTGAAGAGTGCCGGTACCCGTGCATGTCTCCAGTGAACGCACTCTTGTTCTAATTTTTACTACAGAATAGAATATTCGTAGATTAAGTATATAACTGTATGAGGGCAAACTAGAATTATCATAATAATATATTTTTAAAATGTGAATAATACATCTTGAAAATGGGCTATCTACGACAATTATATACAATTATTTTTAATACATAATTGAATATGTTGTGTTGTTATTTTGGTTTCCCCTTTTATGATTAAAATAATGACACAGACATACGTACAAAGTTCTTTGTATGGATGAAAATAAGACAACTAACATTAATACTTAAGTACTTGATATTTATTCAGTGTTACATATTATTTACGTTTTGTCTAATTCTAACAAACTAAATAAACTCTAGTTATATATATATTAACGTTATACTCGTAACCGGCATACATGACAAGATGTATGAATGTGGATGAGACAAATGAAGTATGCAGGGATCGTAGCACTTGGCATTCTATAGTTTCTGACTATACCCATAGGAAAAAGGCGTGTATGTATGTGTGTAAGGTGTATGTATGTATACCAACGCTCAAAACGGTACTTATATAAACGAACAACACAAAGTTAGTTAGGCTATCACGCCTCAAGTTATACAAACAACTTAAGGTGTGATAGCCTATTGGCATGATCGGGGGACTTTGAAAGTCAAAGGTATCGAGTTCGAACCCGAGGTTACTGACTATTAGGAAGTTATGAGAGTAATGATCACATATTCAAACTGTGGAGAAGAAAACTATGAGGAAAATATCGTGAGGAGATTTTCCCCATGGCGTGTGAAGTGTGCCAACCCGCAGTTGGCTAGCGTGGTGCATATCATCCTATGGGCCTTATCCTTCGCCAATGAGAGTAATTATATTATATATATACACAAATATCGGGTTGATGATGATAATGAATTGATGATATAAATAACTCTTATCTACAAAACTATAAATAAGTATAGCGTATTATAAGGGCCTAGCTCATTAGTCTTGGCGAGGCTACATATTCGATCCATACATCCTATTTGACTGTATGAAAATATCATTTCGGTATTAATAACTAATTTACACTCTCCTTAAATGGTGATAGATAGAACTTTTTAATAAAAAAATATATATTTGATTTTGTTTCCTGACACTAATTGGAAACTTAAAATGTTATCCTAATTATACTACTCATACTAATTAATGCCGCGGGTCAAAGCCTGGTGATCTGAATTACAGGTGCTAAAGCCTATTCTTAATTTCTTAATACTTACTTACTACTCACGATTAATTTAAATCTCATCATCATCATTATAGACGGTCACTGCTGAACATTTTTATTAATGTATACCATCAATATTGTGTGATTAAATTATAGAAACTGACCAAATTTATGGAGATAAGGCGGCAAACGGGCAGAAGGCTCACCTGATGGTAAGTGATCACCGCCGCCCATGACATCTGCGACACCAGAGGACGTGCAAATGCGTTGCCGGCCTTTCAATTTAATTTATTAATTTAATTAATTAATAAAAGTCTTGAACTGAGCTTGATATTTAGGCCTCCTTGCCTTGTAATTTTAATAGTCGTCGCTGCACCTGACGGTCGTCCTTCGATACGTTTGCCTCTACGCAAAGTTATAGTTAAAGTCAAATATTTTGCTTTTACAAGATTACAAGCCTACTTTGTATAGTCAAAACTTGTTTCAAGATTTCACAAAGTAGGTCTCATGGGGAACAACCGACAAGAAACTCCATAGATACTCTTTTAATGAAAGAAAAAAAAGAAAAATAAAAAGGTCCTATCACCATTTCTGACACATTTATATGAGAATGTTGTTTAATGTGACAGATTAAGAATCAATAAGCTAGCTTGGTTTTTTGTCAAGTTCCAACAACGAGAAAATAAAAATATGTAAGTTACTAAAGATAGAAATAAATCTTTACTATATTTATTCATTTGCTAAGATGATTGTCGGCTCATTACTACTATTACTGTTATAAAAATATAATGTCCACTAGGCTATGTCCATATGGTATTTTTCATTTTGACGTCTCAAGCTAATCTTAAGGGGGCCATTCACGAGCGATCCATCGATCCATTTGGCACTCTGTCGATCCAAAATTCGTCCGTAAATGTGAAAACACTGTCCAAATGGATTGGCTCAGCACGATGGAATTCCTACCGAGCCAATTGGCGCGGCGCGCACGGACAGGGGGCCCACTCGTGAATGCGGAAATCCAACGGTCCGGGCGGTCTGAGCCGTCGCGCCATACGTTTTGCTCGTTCGTGAATGGTGTTATCAGCGGAGACACCAGTTCCAAAAGTTTAAGATAGGTAGGTTCATCATAATTTCCCTAGTCAGTCAGCTCTAAAGGTAATTCCTTCAATAAATTAATGTCAGTGCGTTGCGATCTTTCAAGCAACCAATCTTTACGCCACTTTCTTTTTTTTAACACTCGACAAATCGCTATGGGAAATAAATAAAACTCATATTCTCAATTATGAACACGTCCGGTGCTGTCGACGCATACACTCAAAATGATCAAATGGAACGGCTCGCTGGCGCGTTCGTGAATGCCATGAATTTGGCTCGGCGCGACTTCGAGTATCGAGCCCATGGCGCGAAGGCCATATGGACCGCTCGTGAATGGCCACCATTACAAGGCGTTACTAAACAGTTTCAGGGATACAGCATCCCCTGTATAGTTAACTGGTTATATGCGTACATCATATATTCCTGACAGATGATTCCGGACAGATGTAATTAATCATGACACAGATCTCATCAGCTCCTTAAGTCCATCACCTGATGTGATGCGTGATTCATTTGAAATCGCCACAGGGCAAACATAAGTAATTAAATCTCGACTGAGCTTTCTCGTAGTCTACAAAGACTTAAGTTGTAGGTATAACCTGCCGTATTGAATGCATGTGGTATATAGTACCCTAGTAGTTGGAACCCTACCTTGGGGGATGAAACTTGTACTTGTATAAAGTCTTGTTACTAGAACCTGAAATAAGATTGGCTTTTAAGGAGTATCTACTTAAAATATAATAGCCTAGTGGTGTGACCAGGTAAATATGAAGCCAAAGGCCTCACTACGGACTTTTCAAGTAATGTGACTATTTATCACATGCTCAAATGATGAAGGAAAAAATTGTAAGGAAACCCGCATATCTGAGAGATAGGCTAGCCAGATCGCGGCAGTTGATGATTAATATTTATAAAGTACAATGCTTAAGTTCCATAAGTTTGGATTAATAAGCATTAGCTTGCATAAAATGCTCCCGTGGCATATAATACATAGTAAAACTACTTATAATTCTTGCACTACAAGGTAAGGTCAAACAGGTCAATTCGAATGTTTCCAAGTTAACAAAATAGATAGGTATTTTGTAAACTTGGAAACATTTTATTTTATTTTAGGTAATGATTACATATTTTAATAGTCATAGTTGGTAGTTATCAGTCTCCTTCAGCAAAATGAAGGCATACAGTACATGCAGTACATATTAGTGTGCAAATATGAATGCAATATAGAACTATCAAATTATAGAAATATAATTAATTCGAAATTGTGTGTAAAATTTATTTTTTTGTTAGTTTCATAGTTGGTACAAACCCACGTTCGAAGTAGGGCATAGCATAATTTTATATAATAATATTGATTTAGGTAACATTTATTTAAAACCATACTAATAAAATAAATACGAAAGTACGTTTGTTTTTCCGTTACTTCTTGACGATGTCATCAAACAAAATTCATACATAGAAAAAAAAATGAAAAATAATAGTCGCATCCATTAAACTTGACTGATTATTTCTCTAAAGAACTTTACAATGTTCGCTCTAAAGAGACATAATCTAATCATACAAATGAGTTGTTAGTTGACATCGTGAAGAAATTAGATACTTATTTAACTAAGTATTGTATATACCTATTACAATAATTAGTTAAATAAGTATCTTGCCAATAAAAGTGCCACTTTTTATTTTTTGCGAATAAACATTTTATTACTTTGATTTGTGGTCCCATTTAATAGCACTGTTATTTGAGATTACATTTTAAAAAAAACACTGTAAAATTGTGGTAATTGTGATCACAGTACTTAATAATGCGGCGAAGGGTGTCCAATATTCAACTTTTTCGAAAAATGTCTATTATCGCTGACTAAGTGACATGGATTTTTTTTAATATTATTTTCATAACTGGTATACCTTGGCCTCTCACCCGGTACCAGGTTATCGATGAGTTTCGGGACACTCTGTATATTTGATATAACTTCTAAAATCTTTGCAATAACTCCAACTATCAGTCATCCTAGTCAAGCCAATTGCTCAGAGTCAATAGAAGCAGTTCGAGTGACAAAATTCTAGCCCAAACTCACATAAATCTGTTTTGTTTTTTGCAATATTTCTCTTTTTTTTAATACTGAAGGCACGGAAGGGTCTCGTTATATTAAGAATAATCACCAATACAAGACTTATCTATCAATTTTCAGTACCTATCGACGAACTCTTATGAGTCATTGACTCATAAAATTAGAAAAGGAGTATTGACAATCATTCTTATAATAATGGTTTTGAAAAATACTTTATTCGCGCAGACGGGACCGAAGACAGACAGAAGCTAAAATAAAAGTAATAATAGCAAGAATAAATTAAAAATTATTGTAATTTATTCTTGTTATAAATTATTATGCGCATAAATTCATTTATGCGCATGGAGTATATAGTAAGACGTCTTACATGTAAAACAACTCACAGTGTCAAGTGCGAACTTTTTTTTCATAAATAGAAAAGAGATTATGCAGCTCTAATAGTCTAGTAGTAGCTCTCGAGTTCGATCTCAAGGCACGGACCACTAACTTTTCAGAAGTTATGTGCGTATTTATCACATGCTCAAATGGTGAAGAAAATCATTGTGTTCCTCACAATTCCCTGCACAGTTGAGAGATGTTCTCGGTGGGGGTGAAATCCGCCAACACTTTTTTTTTTGTAGGAGGTAGGGCATAGCGAGATTTCTCGCTCAAATTGAGCTGCCCGACTGGGGAAGTACCTCCGCCTTGCAGAAGACCGCAGTGAATCAACAATAGTTGTCTTTCTGCGAGTGAGTAAGGTTACCAGAGCTCATTGGGGGAGTGACTATTCTGACAGCATGGGAATTCCGTTTGCTGTCAGTTCAGTAACTCCCTATCTTAAGAAACCTGAACGGTTTCTAAGGCGTTTGGCAACGCACTTGCAAGCCTCTGGTGTTGCAAATGTCCATGGGCGGCGGTCATCACTTACCATCAAGTGAGCCGCCTGCTCGTTTGCCCCCTTATCAGCATAAAGAAAAAGCAAAAAACACGCAGTAGTACTAGTGTGGCGGACTATTGCTTTATCCCTGTGAAACTCTCAAATGAGAGAGCCATGCCCAGCAGTAGTACAATAATTGAGGTTGATGATGATGACGATGATGAATTACAGCAAAACGAACTAAAACAATGCGACGGTCGCAATTATGTTTCTCTCAGCCTCATCTTCTAGCTTTTTCTGTTATACGTAAATTAATGTTCCCCTATCATCCATAATATCAGTAAGCTCTTCAGTTACTTATTAATACTTATTCTGTAAATAGCGGCTTGAGTTTTCTGCTTGAAATGCGGTGCATACATCAAGAAATATCACTTTATAAGCGTTTATGTTGTCAATGACGATTTTCAGTAGTATTTTCTTGTCCAATTCATCATCTTTGTCAAAGCCTTTGCCTTCCGCTGCATACAGCTTCATACGTTATTTCAGTTCAAAGCGTTCAAGCGTTCCTCTCCTTTTTTTTTCTTTAAAAGCTCTCTTAGTTATTCTGCTATTTCTTTTGCCATTTTTTTTAAACTTTCGGTTTTAGTTTTTCCCTTTGTTATCCTCAAAATCAACTTTAAGTTTCTCTCGCGGATTTTTATCATTAACTACATCCGGTTCTTCCTTGGATGCCGCAGCCTGATGGTGTCCTGCATCGTCATCATCCTAGCTCTTAGATTCCGTAGTGTCTCTTTGGACGACGTCTAGGTATTGCCCCAGCTTATGGTTTTACGTAACCCAACCCGTATAATCGCAATTGTAAATAAATATGCCCACATTCGAGGGCGGAATAAATAAACCCCACTATTATTCTATTATTAATCTCATCGAAAAGACAACATGTTTGTCTTTCCTATTTTTTTTCACAAATATCGAAAAAGAGAGTTCAGAATCATATGGATTCGTGCAGGTCTATGATAAAACTTCGTTAGGTACTTAAAAAAAAAAACAAAAACTATTTACATTTTTCAATAATGTACATTGAATAATTATTCCAAATATAAAACACAGCTAAATGAATTTGCAAATAAAATCAGTTTCAATGTTTTAATGAACCGGGACTATGCGTACATGATTTCACACAATGCTTATATAAAATGTTTACAATTACTAAAGACGTTAATTGTGACTGGGCCATAGCGTTAACAAGACATTAACTGTTAGATTCTACTTTTGTATTTTTTTCAAGTAAGTTCTACAACGGCCAATAAAAAGATTTTTTTTATCTTTACCGTATCTTAATAGTGCATGTGAATTGTTCAAATTTAAATTTTAAGTTACCGTTTTGCTGAAAATCGCAGAAAACTCATTTTTTTACCTTTAATGGGGAAACTCCACGCTAGCCCGCGAAATTCAAATTTTCTGCATTGATTGTCTATTTCATGAAAAAGTAAATCAATGCAGTTATATCACTTAGAGGGCTGTTTTATTGATTTCAATGATTATAATTCTGTAACTAAATACCTATTACAGGCGCAAATCATATTTTGTTTAGTGTTGACCGGCAAATTTCAAAAAACGTACGAAAGTTTGAATTCCGCGGGCTACCGTGAAACTTCCACCTTAACATGGAGTATTTTTTTTCCATACACGGGAATGATGAGGATCTTAAAAATTGTATTATAATTCATTGTAATTATAATAAATGTTTTAACAATTTTACTGATTTTTAGCTTGATGTGAATTTATGCACCTTCGAATGTATAAATTGACCGGACTAATGACTTAAGACATTTTTTTACATTAACTTCATACATCTGTTACCAAAATATTATACTGCAATACCTTTTATTTTAAAATAGTATTTACGGAGTTTCTTGTTAGATTCTTTTCCATAAGATAAACTTCTTGGAAAGTCTTAACGTTTATTTAAATGCTTGAAAAAATATATATGAAATGAAAACATTTTGATTTTAATATGTATTCTTTCTTTAAGAGTTTACTCTTACAAAAATGAAGTTGTTTTTTACTCTGAGCCATAAGGAAAAAATACTAAATAATTATAGCATAATATGCATTTTACAGCACAATGGAGTCGGTTGTCGACGAAAACTCGGTGGCCAGCTACAATACAAGACTGATCTTCTACCCTCTCCTGCTTCTCGCATCCAGCATCTGGATTCTGTACAGATGGCAACAGAAGTCGCGCATGCACAAATTTGCTGAGAAAATCCCTGGTCCACCAATAGTACCCTTCTTGGGAAATGCACTTTTAGTCCTTCGGAAAAAACCCAATGGTAACTATTATAAAAGAAAAAAAATAAGATTTACAAATTTTTTTTTTACTACTCAGTTTTCAGAATCCATTAAATAATATCCAAGCCTTGTCTCGCTCCAACACTTGATCATTTTGTAGGATCTTCTTATAAATTTTATGAAAAAAAGAGAGGCTTGCCCTTTGATAAAATTATTATTCTACCTAAAGTACTTAACTATTGACATTACTATCGCTATTCTAATGAATAATAACTAATGGCACTAATTATTTTTTCTTATTTATTACAGAACTTGTACAGCTTGGTTTGGAGTACGCTGAAAAGTTCGGTAACGTCGTCAGAGTGTGGCTGGGGTCCAACCTGATTGTCTTCCTAACCGACCCCAATGACGTCGAGGTTATTCTCAACAGTCACGTTCATATCGACAAGGCCTATGAGTACAAATTCTTTAAGCCCTGGCTTGGAGAAGGTCTTCTTATTAGCACAGGTAAACAATGCGTTTATACTTCTTATAATTCATATTTTAATATCACAATATCACTTTATATATCAATATTTTTTATTACATTTATAGAATACATAAACATGGAAACTGCTCTAAATGTTTATAATCAATCAATCAACTCAACTTATCTTACTTCTATCTATATAGGTATATAAAAATCAATGCCACTTTTCGTTGTAATTTTAAAACTCAATAACGGGCTCACCTATCCAAACGAAATGTTTAGGTTTTGTCCGGACTATTAAGTAGATGGTTCATGTGAAGTTTGCACAAAATCGGTGGAGCGGTTCTTCATTTATCACATTTTTTGTAACAAATGAATTCAATAAATGGCGGATCATTTTGTTAATACGGATTTTACTGTCAAATTGAAAGTTTTTTCAGTGTGGACAGTACAAGCATATTGTTATGTCATTACATTTTGGACGTGTTCTAAAATGTGGCAAAACGACGTTTGCTGGGTCAGCTAGTAAACATATAAATGTTTCATTTAAGCCCTTTGTCCAGCTGTGTAGTCCACATTTTGGTATTGCATAATTCTGAGTAAAATCTACTTAAAATTATGAATTTAAAATTACTTACAACGAGAATAATATGCATATATCAACATTTCAGGCGACAAATGGCGTTCACACAGAAAAATGATTGCCCCAACTTTCCACATCAACATCCTGAAATCTTTCGTGACTGTGTTCAACAACAACAGCAAAAATGTTGTGGACAAGATGCGCCCAGAAATCGGCAAGGAGTTTGATGTCCACGACTACATGAGCGGTGTTACCGTCGATATTTTACTCGGTAAGATAATTTGCAGTTTCATATATTATTAAATCTGAAGGTTGTTGAGACAAAATTACGCAGTAAAATTACTATTTATGACGTTTCGGGTCCTTTACAGCATTCATGATCACGGGTTGAGGTCTCACAATATACCACGGTTACATTCATAAAAAGTAATATGTTTCAATGTTTTATATTTGCTAAAGTGTATAAACACTTAATTGTATATTTTTGACCAACACTTGGTATAAATAGACGCATTATTTTCTTTATTATTTGAAAACCTTTTATCATCTCGAAAGAGAGAAATATTCCTCTCGCAAAACCTTCTAGTATCCGTAACACAAGCCTCGTTGCTTACCACGGAACTAGAGGGCCCTGTGTCATAATGTCCGGAGATATTTATTTATTTTCCCAGCACACGCAAGTACAAGACTTAGACAAGAATAATATCAAATTAATTTCTGATATTATTTTGTTACAAAGTTCAAGAGTAAGAAATAGTTAAAGCATTCATATGACGTTTTTAGGGCTGTAATTTCAGTACCTAGATCAGTGCTGCCTTCAAATTTAATGTACGGAAAACTGAAGTGATGTCTTTTTCTAAATCAACTTCCTCTTATCTAAAGCCCAAGTGTAGCTAGCAGAGGCTTCTCCTGCTTCAGATTTCACAGTTTCTTGAATAAGAGGGGGATCAAACACGACACACATGTAAAGTAGGATAATTTTCCAGATTATAATCATCGTCTAAATCTTGTAGTGGTTCATTTCTATTGATGTAAAATGTACTTTCCTCATTATCTTTCGTATGAACATTTCTATGCTATCTTCTGACAAATATTCCTTCAAGAGTAGACAGATGTCTCTGTCTGTGACTGTTCAATGTCTCTATCATCGATTAATTCTTGATCTTGGAATAGACATTTTGGCTGAAATGTTATATAAACATCCTTATAATCTTGACATAAATGTAAAAGAACAATAAAACTGAAAATCTAGGTTTCCTAAGTAATGGATGTTGATAGAAATTTCCATCATTAACAAAAATCCCAGAATTTTCTAAAACAAACTAAATATTTTTTTCTAAAGCATTGAAAACTAATCTTATTTCCTGAAATATTAATTTTCAAAATGTATTATTCCGTATAAGTTCAGGAAATAACAACTAGAAACTCCTGAAACAACAAGTAGAATGCCGGATTATTTGAAACGATGATTGACCATACATTATTTTTGATTGAAATATTTTCACATACACATTTGCTCCGTGCGGGGATCGAACCCGCAACCCGTGACGCACAAAGCGATCGCTCAGCCACTGCGCCAATCAGGTCGTCGAAAAAATTGTCATACGATTTTTTTCTTTTAAAATTATACCTTACATATTGAAGTTTACAAACATGTCCGTAAATAAATTCATTCGGATTACAAACTAAAAATAAATTCAAAAATTCTTTACGATGGAAATTTCCGTCGCTATGAAATTAAGGTATAAGTAAAACTAAATACATATAAATAATAATTATTTATACCATAATTTATATCATAATTGCATAATTATGCAAATTTTATTCGCTGCTCTTTTGAACTCTTTGAACATTTTGTCGACAGCAGGTATAAAATTAACCTTTTCAAAAGTAATTGTATGAAAAATTTTACTTTTAAATTATGCCACCTATAATAGTAAGTGACGCGTAACTGTAAGAAATCAGTAAGCATGACTAGGCATATAATAAGTAAAATATAATGTTTTTTTAATAGAAACTGCAATGGGAATTACCAGGCAAACTCAAGATGAATCTGGATTTGATTACGCTATGGCTGTAATGAAGTAAGTTTTTTTTTTCTACGATACGTTACTAAGTAACTACGAAATATATGTCATAAATGTATGTTATGTTATGTATCTTTTTTATTTATTTTGTACTAGCTTTTGCGACTTTGTGCGCGTATGTAAGAATTTGAGTTATAAATTCCCTTTCGTCGAAAACAGCGAATGGCATTACAAAATAAATTCATAACAGTAACGTATTTCACAAAAAAGGCTATTATTACCTTGTCTCAATACAGTATGCGTTATGTGTTTACAGGATGTGTGATATTATCCACCAGAGACATTACAAACTGTGGTACCGTTTTGATGCCCTATTCAATATCTCACCTTTCTTCAAGCAACAGGGAAAACTATTGGACATCATCCACGGACTTACTAACAAAGTAATTTAACAAAGTTACGCTTAATTATATTATTTATCTAGACACCATTAAAATAAAGATCAGAAAGAATTTGTAAAAGTCTACTCTGTTTAAATATTACTATGTTAAAATATTAGATATAGAAAAACTCAAACCAACTGAAATATGCATTCAGTTGGCATACTGAACACTATCCCACTAAACACGAAAGGTGTGTAGGCCCAGATATTATTATTTTCTTCCACATTCAGTATCTGTGTTCAGCTACCAATCTTGGACATAATTCCTTCTCAAATTTTCACTGTTAAAGAAGTCAACAGCATAGAAAAAAGGAACTAAAAAGAAACCCATTACTACTTTACGTAATTATATATTTTGATTGTAGGTTATCAAGAGCAAGAAAGCAACCTACCTAGAGAACAAATCCAAGGGTGTGATTCCGCCTACTCTCGAAGAACTGACCAGAACACCTGATGTCGGTGATGTACTGGCTAACAAAGACAAAACTCTTTCCGAGGAAGTGTTCAAAGGCTACCGTGACGATCTTGACTTCAATGATGAAAACGATATTGGTAATTAGAGTATACTATTATAATGCTACTCTGGCGTCGGACCATCTACTAGATAGTTAGATACGTGCCCTAAGCACGTTTGCCTTCTATCATGCCCTTTATTATGATCTCCAGTCTATGCATAGGCGACCGCATAATACCCAAAATAGTACCTAGTCCTAGGTCCTCATGTAAGTTAGTACTTTGTTATGCATTTCCGTTTATTTAGAAAGGGGTACCGTTTTCTTAGTCAGTCAATTTCATTATACTCCCATTTACTTGAATTTATGTAAAAATGTCATGATCGTCGTAAAAGAATGTCTTATTGGTAGAAAATAAATCTTATTTTCTATCTATAAAGCAGGGTGTTTTAATATAGTGATTTTCCCCTTAGACCATACTTTGGCCCCGAACTAAGTTACAATTTAACGTATAGACTAACGAATCAAAATAAAACTTGTTGTAAGCCCGAATGTACGTTTATTTTGGAAATTGTAAACATATGTTCTTCTTTTTCTTTTTATTTCTCATTCCGTCTTCTCAATTGTTTACAGGCGAAAAGAAACGTCTTGCTTTCTTGGATTTGATGATCGAATCAGCTCAGAATGGAACAAACAACATCAGCGACCACGAAATCAAAGAGGAAGTCGACACCATTATGTTCGAGGTAAAACCTTAGGAAACAGCAGAATTATTAGTCCTCTTTGCTCTTCTAGGTGTTAAATACACAAAGACTAAAATAATCATCATCAACCCATTAATGTCCCACTGCTGGGCACGGGTCTCCTCTCAATTGAGAGGGATTAGGCTATAGTCCACCACGCTAGCCTACTGCGGGTTGGCAGACATCACATGCCATCGAGAATTCTCTCAAGCTTGCAGGTTTCCTCACGATGTTTTCCTTCACCATTTGAGCTTGTGAAAATACGCACATAACTTCCGAAAAGTCTGTGGTTTCGAACTCGAGAGCCTTGGGTTCGAACTCGAGACCTCTGACATGTCAGTCCACTTTTCACTCCGCTAGGCTACCACAGCTGTCAAACTAAAATACTAAGACCAAAATGATAATATTTCCAGGGTCACGACACAACTGCTGCCGGTTCCAGTTTCGTCCTATGCCTTCTGGGTGTACACAAAGAGATACAGGCGAGGGTTTACAACGAATTGCACGAAATCTTCGGCGACTCTGACAGACCCGCCACCTTCGCCGATACCTTGCACATGAAGTACCTCGAGAGAGTAATCCTCGAGTCCCTCAGGATGTACCCACCAGTACCCATCATTGCTAGAAAGCTCAACCGTGACGTGAAAATCGGTACGTTGTATTTTTTATCTTCGCAAGATACAATTGTTAATATTTTTTCAAAATTAAATTCCGATTTTGCTTTATTAACATTTAAACTTAATCAAGGCATCATCCATATAGATTTAAATAGATTATTCAGTAAATTTAAATAGATTATTTAATGAATTTACATAAAATAATCTACTTAAATTTACTGAATAATTTATTTAAATTTATTGAACAATCTATCTATGGATGATGCCTTTGATATTATGTTGTGCAAATAATGGTTGAGCATGTGTCACCCTTTAAGCATTTAAAAACTTCATTTTTGTGAGCAGTAGTTAGATACTATTTTGGATAAATTATAATAAAGTTAAATTAATTAAACAGCATTATACTGCTGTCTGCATCATCATTAAGTAGCTACTTATTTACCTATAATGAAAGATGAATTAATGGATACGAATAGTGCAATTTTTTTGGAGATTTTAAATACTGTATATTATTTTAGCTACCAACAATTATGTCCTGCCTGCTGGCTCCACTGTGGTTATTGGAACACTGAAGGTCCACCGCAATCCAGACTACTACAAGGACCCCAATACATTCAACCCGGACAACTTCCTACCCGAGAACACATCAAACAGGCACTACTACAGCTACATTCCATTCAGCGCAGGACCCAGGAGTTGTGTTGGTAAAGTTTTGATGATTTTTTCTTTTATACGTTTCCAACACTTACACTAGTATAACACATTACTACACGCAATGTAGTAACTTTTTACAATAGAGGTCCTTTGTGAAAAAGTAAGGAGTCATATCAGGTATATTTCACACAACAAATTCCTTTCTTCTGCGTTTATAATTTTTTTTCTAAGCTTGAAACGTTAAAGTTTTGTGTTATCGTCGCATGAATATTCGGTTGCTATAATAGAACATGCATTTAAGTCCCTATTACATGTAACCTAAAACATACCGTCGAAATGTGGGTGTACATAAGTAAACCTCTAGCTAACCTAAGGGTTAGTTAACAGTTATTAAGACATTTTTTTTATTTTCAGGTCGTAAATACGCCATCTTGAAGCTGAAGATTTTACTGTCTACCATCCTACGTAACTACAAAGTGGTATCTGACGTCACTGAGGAACAGTTCTCGCTACAGGCCGACATAATTCTTAAGAGGGCTGACGGATTTAGGCTGAAGATCGAACCCAGAGAAAGGGTCCCCACAACTGTAGCTTAACTTAGCAAGGACAATTGGAGAATTTTTCAGTGCTATTATTCAATGTTATCATTAAGGAATATACTCACGTTAATAATATATTTATGATTATAATGATTCGGTACCTATTATTCCCATGGTCGCTAAGACAATGTAACTTGTGATACTTTATATTACGTTCTCCTGTTCTCTGGTTCTCTGTCTGTCTATAACAATGATGAGTATTGTAATCGTGTTACTTAACTGTTAATAAAGTCATTATAATAATTTATTTGTGTCATTATATTATTTTCTGCCCGACTGGGGAAGTATCTCCGCTATATGTATAGACTAGCTGATTCGTCCGCGTGCAATTTAACTACAAAAATAAAAGTTTCATATCAACCTTGCACCCCCGTTTTACCCCCTTAGGGGGTGAATTTTACATCTACCTGCATGCCAAATTTCAGCCCAATCCGTCTAGTGGTTTGGGTTGTGCGTTGATAGATCACTATGTCGGGCAGTCAGTCAGTCACCTTTGAGTTATATATATTTAGAAGACCGCAGTGTAACAAAAATAGTTGGTTTTGATAAAATAGTTGAAAAATAGTTGTTGTTCAGCGAGTGAGTAAGGTTAAAATAATATCAATTGGTATACCGCGATAAAATCCGTAAAAAGTACCTAGTTATATTTCAAGGTTACCAGAACTCGTAGGGGGAGTGACTATTCTGAAAGCATGGTAATTCCGTTTGCTGTCAGTTTAGTAACGGCTTTATTTTAAGAAACCAAAAGTGTTACTGCAGGTTTGGTATATAGCATGTATAAGTTACGATAACCCCTTACCATCAGGTGAGCCATAAGCTTGATTGATAACCATATTATGGTACAAAATCATACTTATCAGGAAACTAATTAATAACTTATCCAAGTTGTGGTGGATCTGTTAATGAATGTTTATCTCCTGCCTTAGCCCGATAGGATACTATAAAAACGGTGTGGATGTAGTGTGAGGGCCACCACTACAAAAAAAAAACAATGGCAAACAACAACGGTAACCTGCAGCATCAATAATGAAAATATAAAATTTTTCAATAATATGAAATTTAATTGAATTGCCTGATGTATAATTTGTAATGTTTAATTCATTATTATAACAAAGTGAGGTAACAATTAAGGTAATTTATCCTTGAACCTCGTTCAGTTTTGTTTACTGAGGAATACATTTCCAGAAATTCATATTTTGTCCTTGGTGCATGCGGTATTTAAATACGGAATATAATAAACTGCGCATCAAAAATACTGATTGAGCCACAAAATTACTGATTGAGCACCAAAATACAGATATCGGTTAGGTTAGGTTAGAACTGTGACCACACAACGCACGAGCCGAGCGAGCGAAGCGAGCGGTGCCGCCAAGAAAGAGTATATAAGTAATAACAATACTTTGAGGCGATTTTAATGAACATATTTTGGTGCACATTCAGTATATTTGGTGGAACACAGGCAAAATTAGGTAAATGAAATGGGAATAAATTGAAGTACTTTTAAATACCATCCTTTAAATACTGGCAGAAATGGGTGAACTGACGTTATGTCGAAAATAAATGAACTAGTTACACCTAAACACACAAAAGGATGAATATTAAAAACTAGGTAAACATTAGGTATATTGCAACATGAAAAGAGCTCCGCAAAATGCATTCCAATAAAAGCTCGGTCGAGCTGTAAGCTTCGTGGTTTAAAGTTTCATCATATTCCCAAACGTTACCTGCATTAAACAACAACCAACCTTTTACACTAATTTGTGTTTTACAAATTGTAAATTAAATTTTGATTCACCAATACTTTTTTTTTATGGGACACGACATGGCATTGACATAAGAACAGATGTTAACAACTGGGTTAAGCCCAGTTGCCAAGCACCACGGATGACAAATTGCTAAATTATGGGTCTTAATAATGTGAGCTATTAATTATATCTGATTCCAAGAATAGGTATGGCAAAAACGCTTAAACGCACGGAAATTCATCCTAGTCGCGACAAGGTCCGAGTAGTAAATCACCCCAGATATAATTTGCAAACTATCCAGCATAATATTGCGTTCACTTTGCCATAGACTACACTCTCAAACGATAATCATAACCTCTAAATGTAAGTTATTTTCCTTTAAGCTTGTTTCTTCGCCACTGTGTTCATGTTCAACATTTAACTGTAAGTACGAGCAATCTGCACATCAGTGCAGAGCTTAAAGGAAAATAACTTACACTTAAAGTTGCCATGTCCTGTAAGAAATTGGGCAACACAGTGGTCCACCTCCAACCAAGTCCGCTCCAGCCGTTCACGGACGGATGGAAAGAACTGGTGGAGATGGCGGCCCTTAGTAGGACAATCCCACCTTAACTGCCATTCGTCTAAAAGATCCTCCCAAACGTCTGCCAGGGGTTTAAATAATCTAATAATCTTAGCCCGATCACGTTCTACAAGGAATTCATTTTTCAAGTGCGCTGGTCGGTGAATCAGATTCACCAATGCTAGTACTCTAGCATGTCTGAGAATCATATATTCTGAGTTACAACACCGGAATTGGTCTGATGGTCCAACAAAAAGCTCTATATTTCCCCCAATTTCTTTTTACAAATTCCAAAATAGACTTCTACGACCTTTTTACAACTTCTACTAAAACCTGATATACTTTTTGTTTATTTCTGTAGTTGTGGCCCCTCACACCACACGCACACTTTATTTCTACATAAACATCACGCATTCTCTTTTTGGGTTAGTTAGTTCTACTTCTGTTCTCTTATGTGATATCTAAGAAAGAGAAACATCAGTATTATATATTCCACGGATAGGTAGACATGGGCCTTCTTCATCAAATGCTAATTGAAATCTCTGGCAACCCTTTAGCTACGTAAAGTAAAAGCCATTGGGGAACAAGTTCACAGAGAGTTCTTTTTCTGAAATCCATAAATGCTTTTTTATATAATTCCAGATGAAAGGATAACTGGAACATATCCAATATATAATAATATACAATAATTATACTCCTAGCCTATGTGATACTCCAGGTAATAAACTATATGTACGCTTCATTTCATCCAAATCTGTTAAGCAGTTTTTGTATGAAGGAGTAACATTGGTAGGATTTATATTCCAATAGATTAGTTAAGTTTTGCATATTGAAAAAATCATTATCATTCATTCAAATACCACCAAATTGGTATTATTATTATGTAAGTGAGAAAAATCTTTTAGTATTTTTGGACCTCCTGATTGTATCCGCAAAATGGCTGAACATAATTACGGACCACGAAATCAAAAAAAAAGTAGACACAATCATGTTTGAATTATGTTAGCATGTTGATAATATTGAGATTTTCCTCAACAATGTGGTTTAAAAGATCTCTATTTATCAAACTCCTGAACGGAAGCCTTATTTTTTTTATATGTAAGCAAGCTTTGACCTCGTATAATGTTATTGTAATAAATAATATCAAATTTAGAATTGCTTTAAAGTAGATTTTTCTTGTGACATATTTTTATTAGCTCCATGATAGATTATGTGTTTACGCGGACATTATGGAGCTTTATTAAAACTCAGGTTTTATGGAAATGAACTATATTGAAAATTATTGTACAGTTAGATTTGCACTGTTTGAATTCTGATAACGATTTGTACAAATGTCAATTCATTAGGTATAGTAAGGCATAACGCCTACATAAAATTAATAGCATCGTCACTGTCATGTGTGTAGTTAGAAGTTAGATAGCGAGAGGCGTAGACAGATTACATATACATACACTCACGCCTTTTTCCTATGGGGGTAGGTAGAAAATACAGAATGCCACGCACTACGATTATTTTTTACAAAATTCAAGGGCAATAAAAAAACATGATAAGAAGCAGCAGCAGGTATACCTAATTATACTAACTACTACATTTTTCAATAGGAATTTATATTTAATAGGTACCAAATATTTTTTACTAAGAATTCTAGAAATTCTATCATTTTTTCAACATCAGGCTCCAGTTCCATGATGTGCCTACTTGGACTCCACCAGCATGTTGAAGCGAGGATATACGAACAGTATCAGATCTTGGGTAACCTTGACCGACCAGCCACCTTGAATGACAACCTTACCTTGGTACTTTGAAACCCTTCGAATATACACCCACAATCGCGAACCTACTTATATAAAAATATTGCAACAGAATCGAAGATCCATCTTCCAGGCCCATCTTCAATTTAGTTTTATTCTTTTTTTTATTGTCATTGAGAATATCACATGCTCAAATGGTGAAGGAAAACATGGTGAGGAAATCTGCAAGCTTGCTTGAAAAAAAATCTCGATGGCATGTGAAGTTTTCCAATCAGTACTAACCTAGCGTGGTGGACTATAGCTTAATCCCTCTAAAATGAGAGGAGACCCATACCCAGCAGTTTGACGATAATTGGGTTTACATTCTAAGAGGAATCGTATCAACATGTACTTAGGTATTTCCAGATTCCGGGCGGCGTCAAGATAATGTTGATCCCTCGGATCGAATCTCTTCCATAATTAGAGGAGATCCGTGCCCAGTAGTGGGACAATAAAATTGAGTTGGTGTTGATAAAATAGTTAGTGAGACGCCACATTACATTTAAAGTTAAAAATTATGTAAACTGAAAATCCTATGATATATTTAAGTGAATCTTATTAAGGTATAAGTATCGGCACGAGTCGTGAGCACAAACTTCACTTGTGCATTCCATAAATTTTAGGTCTCTTTGGCGGAATGATTATGGCGAGGGGCGCCGCGCGGAGGCTGAACACGATAGTTTCTGACCAGTAAAACGATACTGAACAAATTTGGCCAAAAGCGTACATGCGTAAAATGGCTTTTTCTACTAAAATCTGTGCTCACGACTCGTACCGACAATTATATTTTATTGAATATAAAAACATGTGTACCTATCAGATTGTATACCTAATAGTTTACAGAACAGTAACAATTACACAGTTTGGACACTATCAGTTAAGCATCCATGCTAGATAAAAATGGCCCACACACACAATACTGTCATTGGAGACTGCATTAGGTCAAGAAAAAACAATGTCAGTCTGTGCGAAATTCTTTAATAGCGTAGGCACTCTAATGCTACGTCCTTATTTAAAAAATCTACTACGTTTTCATTTAAATGTTATACAACATAATGGATGTGAGTAATTATTGTGCTTAAAAATAGGAAATGATTTAAATCTTATCTCCAGACACTAATGCTATTATTTAAATCATAAATACAAAATATAATAATACATTATTAGATGCTGGTAGTTATCTTAGTTCAAGTTTCAAACTGCAATCTCGTATCTACTTAAGATACAGAACCCAGCTGAACATATCGCCTTCTTGGCTTATTTCACAATATTCACAATTTTTTATTGGATAATGTAACAATTAATAAATAGTAATTAACTTATCAAAAATGTTTCTATAAACAATACATTATCATTAAGATATTTATATATATTTTTAATTGATTATACAACCAAATGTAATCTAATAAACTACGTAACAATTTAATCACATTATAACTTATTATCGTTCAGGTCTAATTATGAAATAGGAATATGTATGTTTTAAACTTTACTATATAACATAAACATAAGTGTTATAATATGTTATAAAAATAATTTAAAGTAAAATATTTAATATCTATCGTTATAATGATAGATTATAAATTGGATATTAAAAATCAGGTTCTGTAAGTAGTTAGTTAACATTTTTTTACATTTTTATGTTATAATTGGTACGATGGCACATCTAATTATCACTAAATCGACAGGGATTTTTGTACGCAATTCACGATTAATCATAATTATCTTCGAGATATTATTATATGATGCATTGTACTTGAATTACATCATATAACACGATTCAAATTAAACAGTTATTTTCTGTATTTTTTTGTTTTGATTTGTATAAATTTAAATAAATTTCCTTGAAAATAAAGTACTTGTTAAATTTATTTAGAATCATACCTCCAACTAGGGTCAAAAAGTAACCCTTAATTTGAACTACTTAGTAATCATAATATTGATTTTAATACAAATAGGTAATTCTGTTCACGTTCAGCCGTTACTTATTCAGTTTAATGTTAATGAACCTATTTTTATTTATAATAGCAATATTATTATAATATAAAATTGCAATTCACTTACTCATCTCACCCATCGCAAATGCTCAGAGCATATAAAGTATGTAAACTTGTCATTTTGGAGGAATTGATAAAAAAGGAGATCAACAGCGCTGACGCCTTTACAAATACGAGTATAATTACTTTAAACTCTAGATAGAAGCAGGGAAATTGTGAATACGTTCAGGCGTTACACAACTTATTAATAGTAAGAATCTATTTTATTCATGTTAATCTATGTTCGTCATTTATATAAAATAAACCTCTAAAATATGTCTTTCTTAACACGTTTAGCTCAGTAGCGCCGTCCTCGATGCGTATTTAGTGGCACGATTCTATGCCATACAATAATTGAATGTGAATTGTGTGAAATGGAAAGTGATTACCGCCACCCATGAACATTTGCAACGCCGGGGGCTAGCAAATGCGTTAGCGGCCCTTCAAAAAAGAACATGCTCTTTTCTTGAAGGTTCCCAGGTCGTAACGGTTCAGAAAGGCCACCGGCGACAGCTGTTTTTACAGAGTGGTGGTGCAAGGCAGAAATTACCTTAAAAATGGCACTATTGTGTAATGGCATATTTTTTCATATCTCAAAAAGAAACAGTTTGTGACCTCGCAAACCATAAAACTATAATGATTGATTTAAAATACCAATAAACAAACAAAAACACTAAAAAAAAATAAGGAAATTGTGTCTTTGCTAGTTACAATTTTGATTTTCTTAACATTAATTTTAAATTTCAGTATTCAAGTAAGATTAAAAGCGTAAGTACTTATATTTTGAGAAGGTCGTAGGTACCTATATTTACATCACGTCCGTGTTGTAAAATAATCTTTGGTGACTTTTTTCACTTTGAAACTGGCCACATTGCTTTGTCTCCCATAAGTTAATAATAGGTTATTATTATCACGATAACATTGTCAAACAACAGTGAATCTGAGAGATCTCTCTGAGAGATTCCATACAAGCTAAACCTAGTACTCCTATACACACAAATAAGCAAATACAATCACTGATTAGTCCAACTGTGGGACCATAAATGGGTTGATGATGAAACACTGATTAAAACATCACGTTTGAAGAGAATAAATTCCTCAAGTTTCTTAAAGCATATTCGTCTATCATAATTATATTATTATATAATATTATATATATTATTATAAAATAATACTAATGGCATTTAAATTAGGATCTACTTTTACCTGGACGATATACAACGTATTCGATAGTCCAAAGTACAACACACACCAAGCAACAGAAGCTCATCGCAAAGAAACAGTAGAAATAACTACCTGTTGCTTCATACAGGATACCTGGAACAAAGCAGATAGGATACATCATGAGAATGTTGAGAAAAATGTTTATGACTAGTTATTTCCAAAACTAATTAGCGCTTTCCATGAACGATTAAGCTTACAAATGGTATCTAATTAAAAAAAAGGTATGTCATAAAATGAGGGAATAAAAAATACAAGATGCAAAATTTCTCACTATCTAATCGACAAAGTTATCGCATAAGCATTAATTAAAACTTTTCTTCTTGCCACTTCAAGTCCAATGACCTATACATTTATTATACGAGATATACCTATATATTTGCTCGCATAGTATATAAATACCTGGATTAACAAAGTAGCCTATAGGTATGTTAATCCAGGTAGGTAAACATATCATACATATCATGCTTTAAGCGGTATTCGTGTGAAGGAGTAACAAACATCCAAACAAGCTTACGCGTTTATATGTAGGTAATATAAGTAGGATATTAGTTACATTTTTTATTTATTCAGCCGTTATCTGACCTATAATTTTATTGTAAGATTATTCAATAATTCAATCAGGTATTTCGGTGTTTGTTGATTATTAGACTCTTATTATCTTAACAACGATTTTAAAATGCTAATCAATACCTCCTTTTTTAATAAATTGTATATATTGTTGGTAGGTTTAAGCTTGATGGCGAGTACACCTGATGTTAAGCGACAAAAGAAACCAATTCACTCTTGATTTAAAAACACCCAGATTATTATCTATCTGGGATGACCCATTTGGGAATCTCATTCCACATTTCAGCAGTACGTATGATACAAGGACTGAATGGACTTAAAACGTTTTATTCGCCTTATTAACGCAGAAATATTTGTAATTTAATGCCTGATACTCACCAATCATAGGGTCAGCCAGCAACATTAGCGTGCCAGAAAATAATATGTGTAGTGCTAAAGCTGCAGGAAATCGGTCTGGTGCTGCAGTGACCAGGACGAGGGGGAACAGAACCTGGACTGAACACCTCACCAGCCCAGAAATGGCTGTCACAGCGAATACAAACCAGAGAGCGCTTGAAGTCACTAAGGCTGAAAGAAGATATTTGAAATTTGAATGCATGATAATCTAAAAGTAAATGATTTTTTGCAGCCTGCTGAGCCTAAACTCCTGAATACAATTCCCAAATTAAACAAAGTGTTATAGGTTGTTTCTATAAAACTTTCAGTAGTAGCTCGCTTTGAGCCCAGTTAATGGCAATAGGCTAGCCTTATGTTATCTTTGATTAACAATATACCGGTGAAGTATTGGAGTACATCAGCGCTCGCATCCATCCTCCAATTTGGGACCGGTACCTGACAGGGTCAGGAAGGGGTCCTCTGGGAATACTGGCTTATTATGTAATTACTATTAAAATTTTGTTTCAAGGACTTCTATTAAATGATGTCCTTTTATACAAGGATAAAAAATATTTTGTTAAGTACTGAAATGGTATTAAGAATATACATATTTCTTACCCAACAGCAGTGTTTCAACCATAAAACTAAGTTTCTGAGAACCCTTCAACTTAAAGACTATAGATAAAACAATATTAAATTACCGATACGAAGAACAACGGTGATACATGTGCCTACAAAGAAAATTAGGCGGCTGTCGACCACGAAAAAGTATGTAATGACTGCAAGTGTCAGCCGTGCTACTAAATCCGATACGGCACCGACCATGACGCAAGTTGCCACCTCAATCTAAAAATGTAAGAGAAAATATGTAGCTTAGTACCTCTAATTATGATATCTACTATAGTTAGTATAATTATTGACTGCCTCGTAGGTCCGTCCAGTGGTCAGTGCGACGAAGTTCTAGGCTCGATTTCCAGGTCGAGCATAGTGTTATTGGATTTTTCGATGTAATTCTCTGTATCTGCTTGAGTTTGGATCCATTCGTGGTTGATGGCAATAGGCTCCTAAAATATACCGGGGACATTGCGGTGTACGTTAGTACGCCTCATCTTAACCCTTCGGGAAAGATAGGCGTGATGGTGGTATGTTAAAACTTTAATTAAACTTATAGCTAGCTGAATTTATCTATTTTTATCTATTCTATATTTATAATTGTCTGCCATCCAGTATTAAACCAGAATAGTGATTTATAAAACATGATTTATAAAGCAGACCAGTGTCTAGTACTAAATTAACTAAGATACATAGTCACACAATCAAAAATATAAAATAAAGTAGTCAAGTAGTCAATTAATATAGAATCTATTTTAGTTAAGAGACATTTAGATACTAAGAATTCAAATTTGAATAATGATCAACTAAATTATACTCAGATTAAAGATTAGTATACGTATTTAGCAAACTATGCAGAATCACAACGTAAGGTTAGGTAAGATTATTCATAGAAGATTATTCATGGTGAATTGATTTTTTTCTTTAAAAAATGGTATCTGTACTGGGATTTTCTCCTGTGTTGTGGGTGCGTTTACAAACACACATTTTCACATACCTACACGAACCCTTAGACTCGGAACAAACGACCTGTAGATCGTACAAATATTTGCTCCGTACAGGAATCGAACCCGCAACTAGTGACCCACAAGCCGATCGCTCAGCCACTGCGCCATTCTGCTCGTCTCTGATACTTATGATTCACAGGGTATTTGGTTTATTCATTATAAATCAGTTTTGTATCTTAGCAATAGGCTGTGGAGAGAAAGGATAAAAACCTGGTTATACCTTACTAAATCCATATGAGAAGAGCAACATAGGTTCCATAGCTAAATAGGTTACATCAGATACAAATGCGAATCCGAGACCAACCAAAGTGCTCACGAACTTAGGGTCCTTTAGTAAGTCCAGTTCTACATTCTCGCATATAATCTTTCTGAAACAAATGTTTTACATTATTTGTATGGAAACAAATGAGATTTAGAAATATACTAAGTTATATTACGGTACACTAGAGATAAACTTATCTAGTAGCGGACGTTGTCATCCTAAAGAAATGGGTCGATTTGATACAAGAAATCGATAGTCTAGAAATCTAGGCACCAATCACTATAATATGTGTAGCTAAATTTATATAGGTATTTTAAATACCTACATTAAATTCATTCCCATTGATTCCCTTTTTTTCCTTTTCAGACTTTTTATTTCCACATCCTCTTCACCGCCTGGTAACATTCTCACTGAGAATTCATCATAATTATCTGAATTTCTCTTTTTTATACCGTCCATATCACATAATTCTGAAAACATTAAAGCATTAATCATAATCTGACGAATAAAAACAACAAACAACAACAAAGCAATTTAAAAAAAAATATTATACCTTTTTCAAGAACTTCGTCGGATTTTATTAAATGCCATTCGACAGGGTGCATGACTAGCATAGCGAAGACTAAGTGCAAGTCCACAGCCATGATCAAAGCCAGGGTCCATCTTAACCCATACTCTGCCAAAAGGTACGTCACTAACATAGGAAAGGTGATTGATGCCAAACTACTCATTGCCTGGTTGGCACTCATCATCGCAGTACGTTTCTTCGTGAAATAACAATTAAATGCTGTAAAACTGACTGGTATCATCACACCAAAACCTGCTCCTGTAAATAGTCCAATACTTTTTACTTTATACTAGTTAGAACTATTTCAAAAATATTTAGAGCTTTACTTATTATATGAACTATGACCAAGAACTACTGACTGACTATGAATAAGTACCGAATTGTTACCTCGTATGACTCCAAACGTAAACACCAATTGATATGTCTTCTGAGCAAAAATTGTGAGCGCGTCTCCAAGCACGAAGAGTCCAGCACCTACTAGACCCACTTGTCGGAAGGAATACCTCTTAAGTGCTATTCCTCCCAAAAAACCTGCGAAACACACAGCGGCAATTGATAAAAATTATCATTGATGTCTTTTGCTAAATATAGGTTTAGACGTAGGTACGTCTATGTTGAATTCTGAAGACTTGATTTCAATATACCTACATCAATATCTTAAAGGGACTTTAGTTTTAACTCGCCTTAGGCAAGACTGGATAAACACCAATATTAAAAAGCATATATAGGTACGTAAACGTCATTGGGAGGATTACAGACATTCCTCGTGGTTAAAAGGACTAGTGTATGATCAGGTACAGATATATATGTATCTGTGGTGCGTAATGTTCAGTAAAATATCCGCCTCACCATTCTACCCAAGAGTGTTGCAATTCACGGAAACGGTGTTGTTTACACTTGAGACACTATATCAGCTTAATAAAATGAGAGCGGTTTTAATAAAATAACTTTATAGGAACATTGACCGCAATTATTATTGTAAATAATATGTTTTTTAATGTTTACCTAACCGTGTTTTTGTGGACGCTGAAGGTCGAAGAACTTTAGTTTTTGATATAACGACCAGGTGATCGCTGTCCGACAATTTAGTACTATTATTTAGCCTAAATTTACACTAAATGTTTATGAGGAACGGTCCTAATCTTGAACATTGCAATGAAAATGTAAAATATATTATATTTCTTATTTAATCGAGAGTGTAGCACAGAACGTAGGTACCCAATTATAAAAATTAAGAATCAAAAAAGCAGGTCAGTGAAACATTGTAGCCTTGTATCGGTCTCTTTACCCAATCCAACTTGATTAAACGATTTGAATTGTGCTACATTGTCTATCCTTAATTAGAAATAGTAACTTGAGCCTCGATCGATACTCGAACTGGTTGGAATTATAAACAGTCCGGTGCCTCCATCAAATGTCAAAATTAGGTTAAGTAACGTACAGTCAAATGACTATTTGGATGGCCCTCAATTAATACAATAGACTACTATCCCATATAGGAAACCTAAACCCACATGTTCTAAAGCTATCCATCTATTAAAATATACAAATTGAGAGTACATTATGAGCATGCGGGGTTACATAGATTAAACAGAAACGGCTCGTCATTAACTGATAAATTGATAAGGTTTCAAATGTGCCAATTTTGGAGTATGTTGGAATTAGCTCTAAATTCTACACCGTCATCTTTATCTTCAAAGAAAATATAATGAGAGAGAGAAGTATAAAGTAAACTAATATCATACCTGCAATTGATAGTGCTCCATTATATACCCCGATCACAAGGGGGACACCGCTGCCGCTTCCTTGCTCCAGGAAAAAATTGTGAAATAATATGCCGAATGCATTCGAAGAACCAAAACCCAACATCTGTAAAAGAACATACATAATAATCAATATTTTTTTTGACAAGTCAAGAAGAAAGAACCACATATGTACCAACTACACTAGTTCACGACACTTTTACTCACAAGCAAAAAAAATAATCCCACTGCCTTGACCCGCTAATTGGTCAAGGTTTTTCTGGGCTTACGTTCAAACACTCAGGGTGTATCATTGGTAGAGGATTATGTTATTTAATTACAATAGAAATATCTAAAACTATAGATATATTTTCAACTCTATTAGAATCGGTAGAAGGACAATATTGTTATTGACAGAGGTAAAATACTCTGTAGTAGATTAAACGATTAGAAGTAAATTAAACTGTAATTTAGACCAACAACAAGCAGGACTTTATAAAAACAATATAAATACTCTTATTGCTCACAGTCTGTTGGCGGTATCTGTAATTATGTATTTTAAAAGCCTTTATTTAATTTCAATAATCAGTCTAATAAATTAATTAAAATGTTTACAATATAATGTCATCAACTGTGTAATTGAATATATGTAAGTAAGTGAGAGTGCTTCGTAATCAATGCTTTTAAAACGCTGAACCGTGAAGTTCATTGTCCTACGTAACTAAGAAATTAATATAAATACGAGTGCGACTGGATCATCGTTTCTCAACCTGGGTTTGGCAACAATCAATCAATCATGTATGCAAATATACAAATTTATGGTTCACATAAGTATACACTCGTAAAATTCGTAAAAAGTAGTTTCATTTCAACTTACCACACATTCAACTTATCATAATTTGGGTTCGCCTAAATATGAAATCAGTAGGTGTAGTAGTAATGAAGGTAAGTGATTAAAACTTTGTTTAAAATATATTTTATATTGTATATAAAAACATGAATTAATATTAGTTGTACCAATAATGCAAGGTTTTTATCATCATTCCTTATTAATTATTATCATATTATTCGGTGAAGGAAAACGGCGTGAGAAAGGTTGAATGCTTGAGGGATTTTCTCAACGAAAAGTGCACTAAGCCAAGATGGCGGATTCCCTAAAACCCCTTGCTTAGCATTGAGATAGGATACCAATACCGCAATACATGTCTAGTAATAATAATAATTATTAAAAAAAAACTATATTATAATAGTTACATATACACGTGGAAATTAAATAGCTGGGCCATAGCAGGTAGATCTCTACCTGTTTCGTATCAGATGCCCACGGTTTAGACAACTGCACTAAGGTCATCTAAACCACTATCGAACAAGTTAAAAACAGGTTAGCAAACAATATGCACGAAATATGTAGACATTTTTTTTTTCATTATTCAGTCAATTTTAATAAATATTATGACGATTCGAGGTATCCAACAGTAGTTAACACTGCCTTCTGTGCTAAGGGTCCCGGGTTCGAATCCCGGTAGAGACAAATGTTTTTGTGATGAGCATAAACATTTGTATCCGAGCATATCTATGCATAATATGTATGTATTTACAAAAAAAAAGTATACATGTAGTATATCAACCAACTAGTATCAGTAATACAAGCCTCGTTGCTTAGCTCGGAACTAGATGGCGCTGTGTCATAATGTCCAGAAATAAATATTATTATTATAGTTATTATTTATTTATTTATTATTATCCTATTAATATAATAAACGCGAAAGTTTGTAAGTATGGATGGATGTATGTTTGATGCTCTTTCACGCAAAAACCGCTTAGCAGATTTGAATGAAATTAAGCATACATATAGTTTATTACCTGGATTAACCATAGGCTAGTTTTTATCTATATACTATGCGGGCAAAGCCGTTGGAGGCAGCTAGTTATTAAATATTTGTTGATAACTCTTATGCAATAGCAGATTAACTAAAATCAAACTGTTGTTTTTTTTAAACAACTAAACCAAGTTATAATGAGATATGTTTATCGATATTTTATTGTAAATCCCCAGACTAAATTTAATATTATTTCAAAAAAAAAATTATTTTCAACTGGCACGGCTCTAAAGTATAAATTAATTCGGGTCCGTCTATCATCACAGGCAAAACGTCTTCCAGTGACAAGGATGTTGTATGGGATCCGAAACTTCAGGATTAAAATAATAATATTAAACCACTATACAATGTGTAAAAAAATCTTTCTTCTATATCACTTATACTTAAGTATATTAGCGTAGCTAAGTGCCAGAAATCAGTATAAATAATTTGTTGCGCAATGTTAAAATATAACACGTTTTATTATTAACAAGTTACATGCTCTTTAAGATTCTAATTAAAAGGCGGCAACAGTTTGAAATTATTCCATTGAACTAATTAACTCTCTGTTCAGGCTAGGTTATTAATATTTTTCTAAAATTATGTTAGAATCGTTGATACTGATAGAAACTATCTGAAATATCCTACTTGAATATTAAGAGATGAGCTTTTTAAGACACGATACGAACTTCGTTAAATAAATCAATGGTATTTTTGCGTGCATTTCTTTAATAACCCCGTTTGCTCATAACTGCAATACTAATAGATTAATTCCGTTACTAATGATGCGCCATAATACCTAGTAATATCTAGCTGATTGTATTATTATCGAGGTAAAAAACATTTCAATGGCTTACTAAAAACTGCTATAGTTATTATATCACGGACGAGACCTTGCTTGCACTTAATCCATCATTAATTGTTCTTTTCTTCGTTCTAGATGTTACAGATTATTATGTTAAATATCGCTCGTAATAATCTAGTTTCCGAATATGGAATTGATCTCTGATTGTTATCGATATAAGATTTATTAATATTCATCTAGAATTTTTGCTATACTATTTAGTTGTTTAGCGAGGTAAGCATACCAAAAAAATATTTATTATTTCGTGTGAGATTTTGAAGTCGTTTTAATTCTAACATAAAGAGTTCGATTTTTAAGAAAAATACGTCAGATTAAATAAAATACTTACAAATGTAAATCCAACGCCTAGTCCAACCACATACCCCCAGCCACCATCTGGGGGTACTAACCCTTGCTTGCATTTCTTATCACCATCAACATGCGCGAAAGCCTCATCCATATTTTTCAACCACAATAGAACTAAACTAAGACAAATTTATCACCGAACAACGCTCTTTAAATTTCCTAAAGAACGAATAATCTAAACTATATTTTTTACAAAGTAACTAACTATGTACAAAGATAAAGTCACGCAAGTTGCATTTTGTTCGTACGACGACGGTAGCGCACGTCCTCGCGACACTGTGGCTACAAGAGAATGTACACATCACAAACTATTATCAATTTAATTTGAACTGAGAATACTACTTAATTAATATTATTTTATGCAGCAATAAACAGGTCGACTTTAAAAAATCACGCAGTACTGTACGCCGTACAATTAAAATGGGATCAGTCGGTATTAGACGGCTTGGTAAGATAATAATTATATTATAATATTATAAAATATTACAACCGTTTCATTATGAACCTTTAAAAAATGTTGGGTTTGAGAAGTCGAACTTCCACTATACAAGTTCATAAGTATATCCGTTATCAAGCTAAAAATATCATATTATTACTCATAATGTATTATTTAGTATACCTAATATTAAGTTTGTAAAAATACTACTGTACTCCGTATGGAAAGTACCTAGTAGGTAAAACAGATTTATTTGCACTTGACTCGCAAAATTATCCTTAAATGGTAAATGGTTGACAGTTACTATATTTTATAGTCGTCTTTATCAATATTTAAATTAATTATTTTAATTCACTAAGATTGATTAAATACAGAGTAGGATGAAAAGCCAGTCAGTTAAGAGATCGTTTACATAATTAATACATACATTTCAATATTGATTGATGGTCACTTTTACTTTCTCGGAGCCTTTTCTCAACTGTAAATGATGATGTGGTGCTTTGGTAGCGACCTCCACATCCTGATTACCGGGCAATAACAATATCTTTAGGATGAACTAGCTAGCTAGCTAGACGACCCGATTAGTGCAGGGGAATTGAAGGCTGGCTTTTGTGGTAAGAGTCCCAACGGCAGTAAAGGAGGTAAAGTGACAAATGGTAATGGTCAATTTCACCCGAAATCTCTGACTCTTAGTTTTTTTAAATATCCGTACACTACATTATGACACATCGCCATTTAGTTTCGAGCTAAGCAACGAGGCTTGTTTTACGGATACTAGGTGGTTGATACACTACATCATTTTTTTTTGTAAATACATACATATTAGGCCGTAACTCATACCACAAACATTTTCCCTTCGCAAGACAAGACTCTTGCTATGGAATATTGACATTGACAATTACATAAAATCGGGCTTTATTTACTGTGGGGTGTAATGACTGTGAAAGAAACAATTTGGTATAAAGTTCTAAATATATGTTATGACCTCACAATGCCCCAAAATTAAAACAAAATAGAACACATTCAACGAGCTGGAGTAAACACATCACCTTAAACAGTCTCCTACCGACTAAAACATTAAAGGACTTGAAGTAAAAATAAAAATGACAAAAGTAACTAATGTAATTAGTGTCCTTATTTACTTTGAATTAAAATTTAAAAAAAAAAACAATTTATTGTTGACGTGAATCGTGCAAAAAATGTGACTAATGCAACCTGAATGACTTAACACTTTTTGTTTGATTATTAATTCTGATGATGGAAGAAGTTTTTAGTTTATTGTGAATTTTGACCTGCACTTTTATTACACAACTGAGTAATTACCTAACATTATTATGTTGGTAGACTAACTGTATACCTATATTTTTAAATTCTTTTTTTTATTAGATAAGGCATTCGTCCTTTCTCAATGCATTCTCTATATTTATTTTTCAAATTCAAATCTTTATTGCTTACATATGTAGTTAAGATGTTACGATAAAAAATATAGGTAGTATCAATATGAAACAAGCCTGCAAAATTAATATGTATTACAATATAAGTTAATAAAATATTCATAATTACACATTTTTCTGTCTATTATACTTATCTTTATTACTTTTTACTTTTCTATTTTAAATTTTTCTACTTTTACAAGAACTCCGTGCGACCAATCACCTTTTTACTGAGCGGCTTAAGGGCGTCAGTTTTTTTTTTCGAATCCACACTGATATTATAAATGCGAAAAAGTTTCATAAACAAACAAACAGCAGATCTCTTCAGTACCTACTCTTCACACTTTCATTGCTGAACTGATTATATGGAGATAGGTAATATGCGTCTCTGGAAAGGACATAGTATAGTTTTTGTTCCAGAAGTCATTCCTTAAAAGGGTGAAAAGAGGGAAGTTTGTATGCGGAATTGATAATTTATTAAAAGAGAAGGGTAAAAAATAAGTAAGGAGATTAATGAAAAAGCAGATTAAGCAAATTACTTATTCTACATAGACGAATTAGCAGGCAAAAGCTAGTTAACTTATAAAGATAACGAGTAGTACGAGGACAGAGGATATAGAGGTAATTGTTATCTAGCTAAACTCAGCTATCAGGCATCAGTGTACTCGTCTGAAAGTCAAATTTAAGAGCATACTCTTTTTGGTTTTGCTGTTCACATACACGAGACTGAACAATCAAACATCGTGGCGCTTGGTCTCACACGTGGGACTTGTCAGTAACCAGGAAGGTCATTAAATCCATACCAACAAACATGCTAGGTTTTATTAACTCTTATAACACGAAAATAAAAATTGTGTGTTAAATTTTTATTTTCGTGTTATAAGAGTCGCCTATCATCGCCGAAGGTTTAGGCACAGGTGTACTAATGTACACCCATATTTCCTTTTCGCCGAAATGTTTTGATGCTACTGAGAATTTCATAGAAAACTCCAATAATACATTGCTTTACCTGGTAATCTACCAAGAGCTATTGCTAAGCAGTTGCACTTACGACCTCTAGACCAAGGAGGCAGTGTAGTAGTAGCAGGGAAGTATTTTCAGCTCTTAATCCCTCCTTATAGCCTCCTACTGACAATTAATAGCCTCCCTAGAGATGAGGGAAGAATAGGTAATTCTATACTTATTAAGTCGAAATGAGGTGTCACATGAAGCGTGAACGAGCGGGAAACCAATAAAAATAAGTTAATCCGTCCTAATATCATAGACTATTACTTACTACGCAACGGCACCCTAAGTACCCAAATGGTATTACGTAACTGTGTATATATAAGCTGGTTTCTCTGGGCAATCTCATTAGGCTAGTGGTGGCTAGCGCAGCTGCTGAGCCGTGGGTCCACGGTTCGGTCCCTAGCAAGCGTTCGAGTTAGAGCAATATGTTATTTAAGGTTTTCTATGATTTTTATTTTTATAAGGGAGCAAACGAGCAGGTGGCTCACCCGATGGTAAGTGATCACCGCCGCCTATGGACATTTATAATACCAGAAGGCTAGCATATGCCTTGCCAACCCCTGCAGAAGGGTTGTCTCTTCTAGTTAAAAATCTAATGTATTTTATCTTGGCGCTTTGAAAAAAAAAAAAAACATTTTGATTATAGGTATGAAAAAATTATATTTTATAATTAACTCATTTTTAAAAGGTTTTGTTACAGAAATCAGAAATCATTTATTTGTTAAACATAGGTAGGCATTTACATACAAAGATCTTAGGTAATTAGGTATACAGTGCGCTATGTTTTGCCAATAATGACATACAAATTTAATTTATTTACATAATACTTTAGTTAAGTAGGCTACAGATGCACAATTTTGTAAATTTATTCATGAGTACATAGTATTAAGAAAATATTTATACATAGGTATATATTATATGTGTCTAATTTATATTAATTTGCTAGATGTTATGAAAACGAAACAAGAATAATGAACCTATTTAAAATTAAATATATAATTCTTTATCATTAAGGAACTCGTCTAATGAATAATAACATTTATTTATTAATAGTTTTTTTAAGATCTTTTTAAACTTTTGAACTGGCATACATTTTATTTCATCTGGTATTTTATTATAAATTTGAGGAGCAATTCCAAAGAAGCTTTTCTTCATTAATGCTGTCTTACACTTTACTTGGCATAAGGTATTAATATACTGTTTAAAGTTCTATACCCAAAGGGTAAAACCCTTTGGGTATATAAACCACATATAACACTGAATATAAACCACAATTTGGCTTTATTTAGTGGCGAATTGTGGTTTATTTAAAGTTCTCTTGTACTATAAATAGATTCCTACAAGAAAACTTACAATACCTTAGATCAGTTAGTATATCTAAATACTACTGAAGATTGAAAAAGCGAATGCCACGGTCATTCATGCCCGAGTCATTAATCTTTTTATATTTAATAAATATTCGTGGGTTAACGGTGTAAAGACTTAATTAGCGGTTAATTAACGATTGCGCAGTTAGACTTCCTTCTCAATTATTATTGTTAATTACCTACTGTTATTATTCGATGGAGGATTGTGATCAAAATCTTTTATTCACAATACGATATACTTTTTGTTTACCTGTTTGCAAATGTTTTTTTTTTTCATTAAGTACTATTTCTTGTAACTCCGGTGATTTGACATTGACATAGACGTTTGTGTCACCGTATATACGTACCGTGTGTTTATTTATTCTAATTTTAAAAAATACTACCTAGATACAAGATTTGCGCGGGACTTACTAGACTGGGGCCGATGTAACAGTAGAAAAAAATGAGCTCTAGGCCTAAATCCTTCATCGATGCCGTCTATAAAATTCGATACAGTAAAACTATCAAGGCATCAATTAGAATATATTTCAATTCATCATAGGAAGTCCCATTCCAACCAACTACATAATATATTTGTACGTACATTAATAATTAAAGTCGTGTATAGACCTATTATTTTCTCTTTAATCTAATTATGTACTTCCATATTACGTAGCTAATACCTGCAATAAAATATAGTATCAAAACTTGTTACCGAGAAACTAGGATTATGGCAGAGATCAAATATGATATCTGTTGTTTTATCTGAGAAGGCGCAAACTGAGGCGGATTAGTCTAACTGAATATAATTGTAAAACAACCTTTTTTAAAAAGTAGCAATTTCCATGCTTAACAACAACGCCTGTTTCTCAAGCAATGTAGATATTATCATCATCATCCCATTATTAACCCACTGATGGGCACGGGTCTCCTCTCATTTTTGAGAGGTATAGAATCGAAAGTTATAAAGAAAAATAAATAAATAAAACTTGAGAAAATTTCTCAAGCATGCAGGTTTCCTCGCGATATTTTCCTTCACCATGAAAAATGTGCATAAGTTTCGAAAAGACAGTAGTCTCACCACCAAGCTACCGCAGCTCTCATTTAGGTACCTTTAGAAGCTAGTAATATACTTTCATTTCAAAAATCCGTTCTGTCTTCTTCACTATAACCGCCTACCTGCCAAATTTCGGTTTCACAGGTCATGGCCACGACTTCCACACGTGCTCCCCCACATAATGGCACACCCCTCACCCCCTCCATTAAGTACAAATGTTCAAAAATCTGTTACTAGCGAACGTCTCCTACTTATAACCGGCCTCAGCTTCTTAAGAGAAGGTCACGTAGATTTCAAAATTTTGACATTATTGAAAATGCAACTTTCTTGACAATTTATTTGGATTCTTATTTATAGTGCTTTTTGTTTCAAGTTGTGTACATGCAAATGTTACAATTATGCAAGAATGCAAATTAACAGATTGAATTACTGATTTATTATGCAAGCGTAACTGCTTTGAATAGGTACCTACTGTTTTTTATCAATTTTTTATCGTTATGAATTATGATTTATCGTGATAAATTATCTTTGTCATTAAGTTCCTTCCCCATCCTAAATAATCAATTATCATGATATAGGTATGAATATAGTGAGACTATGATACCTATTACTGCTAATACAACAATCCTATGATATTTATGGCGCGTATATAGAGTTGAAATGTAAGAGGAAGGTGAAAAAATTAGTAGAATTCGATGAATGAGGATATTCTCAATTAGCTTAAGTTAACGTCACAACATCCCTACGCTACGGCCTTCCAAAAACCTATGAACTATGTAGGTATATGTTTGAACTCTATGCGAGGACCCAAAAAACGCTACTCGGAATATTATCAGTAGGTATTTCAATACCTTCTCATAGATAAAGAGTATTCATCTTAAATGTATATTGAAATGCCATGATATTATCAAGTAGTAGGTAAAAAAAAATATTGATATCATTTTTAAACATGCCATAAATCGGACCTTACTCAACCGCTATCACGATTCAAAGGTAATGAACTACGAACAATATGTTTTAGTCATTGGTATCGACAGGCAATTAGTATTGGATGCCTTGGTCCTGACTTTTGACCCTGGCATGTGTCAATTTAAACACAAATTGACACTTTATGGGGTGAGATGAGTTCAGTGAAATATTATTTTACTCACTCACACAGATTAATTTTCTTTATTTACCAGGCCTTTTTTTTACATACGAAAATTTTCAGCAAATCCAGAACTAAAATGTATAACGATATAGTTAAATATTTTTTCCGATATAAATATTTTTTCAGGGACCGAACTGCGACCAAGTGCGCGTACGCCGATAGCTCACTGTGCCAATCATCGAAATTATTTAATATGTGACATTATAAAGTTAGTAAAATCATATTAACCTTCCGCCATAGAATATTATAAGGAAGAATTCTGTTGAATTGGTCCTTCTAATTCATGAGTGGACTATTTATAGCCATAGGTTAATAGTCAAAAAGAGATCAGTCTATCAACCAATACTGGGGGTTAGTTTCTCGCTTGTGTCTTAGATTTTTTTTATTTCACAAGAAATATATTAAATTTTATGAATAAAATACTTACAAATGTAAACCCAACGCCTAGTGCAACAATATACCCCCAATCTCCATCCGGGGGTACTAATCCCTTCTTGCATTTCCTAGCACTTTTAATATGCGCAAAAGCCTCATCCATATTTTTGACTTCGATTTTTATGTTAAAATAATGTATGGATTTTTTTAATTTAATTACTAGACGTAATACTGATTCATTTCTGAACAGTTACGAAGGCTGCATGTTGAGCGCACGTCCTCGCAACACTGTGTCTATGAGAGAATGTACAGTGTACACACCTCTTTGGGACCACAATAAAAGTTTATTAAGCTGAGAACTCTGTTTTATGATAATATGATAATCATATATATTTTTTTAAATTAAAAATTCGAAACTCGATCTAATACAAAATAAATAGATAGACTTTGAAGATCATTGACTACTGTTATATAATTGAAAATGATTATCTCTACGCTTATTAGGCACGTGGCTCCACATGCTCAGTCATGCGTAAATATTTTTGATAACGTAAGTTATTGTTACCCATTACGACTTTAAAAAAAGATATCTATAAAAAAAATATCAGTAAATTTATAATACATAATAATGTTATTGACACAGCATTTTTTTACTGCCAAAAATTCTTCATAGATCGACTACTCACACAGACGCATTTCCGGGGACGAATTTGTATCGTCTCGGAAATCAGTACCATAGGATTAGGTTTTCCATGGTCGCCTTACTATGTAAGTATGCCTATATAGACTGGAGATAAGTCTTGAGGTTTGCGAATGCGAAACAGATGTTTTACTAATGTTAATCGGTATGCTAATACCTACTTAATTAATAATCCAATCGGAAGTTCAATTGATAAATAAACATTTGTTCTACAATTTCGAAAACTCATTTCCGATATCTATCCATACCATATTATATCATTAGGTACACTTATCTAATTGGTAGGTCATTTTTTATAATCGCACACACTAATGGCACAACTACTAGACTACTCTAGCAGAAAATATTACCTACACGCATAATTACACAACACTCTAAGGTGGACCACCGCTCTAATAAGTACTAAAAAATCTTCCGTAGTTAGGGGCAGACAAACCTGTTATTTCATTTGGAAATGTTGTGCAATAGTTTTTTTCTAACACGTGTCAGTTATTTAATGCGATATACTTTTGAGGAACACCAAAATATTATCACGACCTAGGTACGTATTTATCGCTGCTATGAGTTTAGATACAATTATGACGCGTACAAATCTTAGACTCCCAAGATCAACAAATTCATATTATTATGAAGATGGCAAATGGCAATTGCTGTTGTTAACCGCGCCGTTGATATCAAGTGCCATTATTGGTTTGACCGATAATGGCGTGCGATCGCTTGGTTGATTGAGCTTGCGCGGATATTTTTTAATGTTGTGCAATTTTTGGCACTGGCTCGTATTATAAAGGTGATTGGCAGTCAGGCTAGATCTATCATAAAGTATGTACGCCACAATAGTGAAAGTAATCTGCCGTAGTCCCGTAAACGAGTACCAGTTCGCTCTTATTACGGTGGGTATATCAATGATATATAAACTAATATGTCATTGGTGCGGATGGAGTCTGAAAGATAGAAAGTAGAAAGTCTTGAGATTAGTCGGTATTACTATTGGGTGATATAACTATGGTGAGTACCTATGTCGTATAGGACGAGAACTAACCCCTGCTTCCTACTGCTAACCATACCTTCTGCGTGGGCGACCTTAAAACAGGAAAAATTAGAGAGTAAATTTGGCAAATTTTAAACAAGTTATTTATTGCGATCCTGTTGCTAGTTTAATTTCTAATATATTAAAAGGATAAGATAGATAAGAAGATAAATACAGAATATCTTAATACTTTTTTTATACTGAATGTTTTGTACGTGCAAGGATTAAACGTGCTTAAAGCTTGTTTTATCTTCTTGCAAGCTTACCTAAATTTGATACAATAGCTGGTAAGTATCTTCTCAAACCAGCTCGCAGGGGCACCCAGCCTGTAACTGTAACCACTAGTTTCAGTCAATTTAGTTACTATATAGAATGGTTCGTCATGAAATCAGTGAATTTCCATAGCGCTACCAATGTGACGGCCAGTCTCGGGGGTATTCCTTAGTCTAGGAGTGTATTACCGAACTGCAGGTGTAGATGCTGGGCATTATACTGCTGACATTACACGGGCCAGAGATAATTTAACCTACCTCAGACTTTCGTACTGTTGCAAATATTGGATTTTATTCAAGTGTCCTAACCACATAATAAATCATAACCTACTTAAACCAGCGACATTACTTACTACCTATACCAATCTACCTTCATCGACCCATTCATTAGCCTGATCCTTCTCAAATGAGATAAGACCCGTGCTCAGCAGTGGGATGTTACCACTGCTGAGCACGGGTCTTATCTCATTTGAGAAGGATCAGGCTATAGTCAACTAAGCCGCATTACGTCATTGAGATTGGCAGACTTCACACGCCATCGAGAAAATCTCTAGTTTTCTTCACCGATTGAGCATGTGATCAATACGCATGTCACTTAGAAAAGTCCTTGGTGCGTGCCTTGGGATTGAACTCAAGACCTTTACCTTGTCACTACTAGGCTATCATAGCTTGTTTCACCACTAATCTACCTACCCGCCTCTACTTATGTATCGATCTGCATATCAGGTAAGTAATTAAAAAAACATCTATAGAGTAACATGACCAGTTTCCTGCCTGCTATTTACCTACTTATTTTTTAGGTACCTAGATAAATCTAAGCTTCTTTTATTATAATTAATGTCCGATAACGTGTCATGCCTATCTTATCATAATAAATGGATTCTTCTTATGTTCTTCCAAAATTTAAATGAGCTTTTCAAACAGGTCTAAGCCAATCTAATGAATGTAGTTCTAGTATTAAGTATTTGGAAATATGAGTCGAGTCTATTAAGGTGAAAGCTTCACGGTAGCCCGCGAAATCCAAACTTTCGTACGTTTTTTGCGATTTGCCGGTCATTGTCAGACTGAACATTAAACAAAATATGATTCGCGCCTGTAATAGGTATTTAGTTACAGAATTATAATCATTTAAATCAATAAAACAGCCCTCAAAGTGCATATAACTGCATTGATTGACTTTTTCATGAAATAGACAATTAATGCAGTTATATGCACCTTATGAATTTCGCGGGCTACCGTGAAGCTTCCACTTTAACATATTTTTTTCTGGTGTCATTTTATATTTCGAAAACAGCAACGTTCTCATACCTACATAGGTAATCTTTCAAACTAACTTCACTCAGTGTAGAGTAGATATAATATAGTAGAGACTCAATAGGGATGTTGACACTAATCACAAATTCATGTTTCTTGTTAATTTCATTATAGGTTGTATTATTAGAGCATCGAAAATCTCATTTTATTTATTTAATATATCAAATTCAATTTATTAAAAATCATTTTCAATCACGTGACTGCAAATATTAAGAAGAGCCAATTCAGTTACAATGCCCAAAACACATTTGTATCCCGGGTCACGTGTCTAACACGCTCTTAGATTTTTTTAACTCTAACTAGTAATTATTTTGGGCCATTGCAGCTGGCTTATCTATCATAGGTCATGTCAAGGTAAACATAACATAACTTAATTGATTTGCTTTATTTATTCAAAAAATAATTATGTAAAATATTATATACCTATACTGTTACCTACAAGCATAAATAATATTTGCCATTTGGTGTAATGCGAACACAACGGACCCGGATTTAAGCACTTCATTATTAAAATTTATTTCTAAGTTTTTATTGACATATTTATTATTTGTTGGTTTATAAGTAGAAACATAAACATCGTACCTACTAATTTATGATAGATTTTGATAGATAATAAAATCGAACAATTCGGAATCGGCCACGTTTATTATAGGGTAGGTACCGTAGGTGCTTTTAGGACGGACTATTTCTAATATATACACGGTACTTTTCACTCCTTTTTTTAAAGACCCCATGCTGCTGTCGTTTTAGAAAACCTCAGCAGGAAGGTCATTCTACAGCCTGATTGTACGTGATAGGTATTAGGTTCCTCTGAAACCGAACAGTTTACAATTAGGTTAATTGTAAAGTGTGAGAATGAATTCCCTGCCGATGTCAACAAGTGCTACGATCGATAAAGATCATTCTCTCCACGTATAGGAAGCTACAACAAACTGCCTGACTTTATTTTACGTCTGCATGATTAATATTACATGTATTCATACTGTATTAGATTATAGTGAGTCCGTCACGGTAGCCTACTGCGGGTTGGCTTAGCAGACACTCGCCAACGAGAAAATCTCAAGCGTGCAAATTTCCTCACGATTTTTCCTTCGCCGTTTGAGCATGTGATAAGTACGAATTACACACATGACCTTTGACATCTCAGTCCACTGTTCACACCACTAGGCTTTCATAGCTCTATTACGGTGAGCTCGTTCTGTTTAAATCGTATTGACAATTAATATTAAAAATGTTATGTAGCTCTTTGTGCATTATCAAATCAGGAATGAGAAGATCCGTAGAAGAACACGGATTACTGACATACCTAGCCCGATGAATCGAAAATCGCGTGGTAGCAGACAGGGCACGACGCTCGAAGAACGCCCGTTGCGACTCGAAGGTTTTCGAGTGGCGACCGCGTACCAAGGAATACAGCGTGGATTGTCCTTACAAGGTGGACCGAAGCCCAGATAAAGTTCGCTGGAATCCGCTGGATGCGGGTGGTGCAGCACCGGCCGTGGTAATCTTTGAGGGAGGCTTATCATGTCCAGCAGTGGACGTCTATCGGTTGATATGATAACGATTTAAGATAGCTGTTAGTGCCTAATTCTAATATCAAAACACCAGTCACAAGTCACAATTCAGTCTGATCCGTGACCATGGATGCTATTCCCTTAAGTGTAAGATATCAGAATCGGGGTATAGGTTTACGCATATGATTACAGATAGACAGGGCTAGGCAAAAACAGTAATTGTCGTGGGATCGAGGTAAATTTTCTCATTAGCTGTTTAGCGTTGGCAGGGCTATATAATTCAACATCACAATTCGAGTAATAATCTTTGTCCTGAGGTATCGGCTATATTTTTACTTTTGTCTTCTTTTCTTTGCTATATTATTCAATACAACAATGATGTAGTCGTAGGCAAACAGTAGAAATACCTAAGGGGTTTATATTTCTGCAAATCATTCGTTATTACAATACACGGGGTAACCCAGACAAAGTTAACCGGAGGCTGATACTGAAGTAAAATTTTTCAAAATACCCTTTGATATGAAAAGGTTTGTAGCGAAGCAGCGAATAAAACAACATCTCTCGGTAACCACCCTTTACTTTAATCCATCGTCTTTAATTCATTTTCTTTAATTCTTTAATATATAAAATGTTTCACTATAAATTTTACACGATTAATAAAATAGGTTAAGTATATAACATACAGGCTAAGTCTCGCACCATCCATAAAAAGTAGGGATGTCCGCTTATTACAACACTAGTAGATTAATTATATTGTACTTACTGTTATTACAGAATACACTTAAAATATTTGTATTACCATGTTACTTCTTACAACACTAAGTATTACAGTTAATGGAAATACAATTATATTTGTAAACATAAAAATAAGTCAGCGTTTCAATAAGCGGACACCCGTTATTCCATAACAGATTCAACTGATTTCAAAACAAGCAAGTTAACAACAATACGACTAAATTACTAAACTCAACAAAATTATTGTCATAAACTTATATAAAAAACAATTGTAAGTACAGACAAAATATTATGAAATTCGTCTTTGTTTTAATTACGTAAGAGATTGTAATCTAGTTTGATTGCTTTGGCCAAAGCATCAATTTGACGTGCTCTTTTTTTATGAGAACTAGTTTTATTAGAGTTCATGTTAGCAAATCACTAGTTGATCTAGTAAATATGCCTAATACCTGAAATCTTTTTCTATGTCATTTAAATTCCATATTAAAATTACGCATATTTTACGTCCTACTGTACTAATTCAAATGTAAATATTTAGCGTGTTTATTTTCGTCACTAAAACCAGTTTTACATTTAATTGAAGTTAAGTGTGACAAAAAAAAACAACACTCAAACTTCAGTTTTGTGGTGACATTGTTTTTATCACATTTCGAAAACAATCTACATATTCACTTTATGTTTTTTATATGTATTATGGACCTCGTAATAAATGGAACTTATTCCATTTTAAAAAAGATCACTTCAAATAAAAGACAACTGTTTACATTTTACAAAGCATCTAATATAATTATTAAGTAAACCTTTTGTCTGTTAAGATTATATCTAAATTGATAAGTACCTATTATAAGTCATTCCACATTAATATTAATGGAACAATTGGCACATGTGTTTCAAAAATTGATTGCTAGAATTTTATAATGTTAAAGACAACCGACATCGAATGGCACTCCTATCGGTCTCCTAAACGCGAGTCCAAAAATTATAAGTACCGTAACTGCTTAAGAATTCTTATGTTAATGTAAGTACTATATTTTTATCAAACTTTGCCAGTACACAATATATTTGGTCAATGAAATCACACATCAAAAGCACATTGCTAGATTAAGACTCTATTAAAATAGTCATTGGAAGACGAAATATTGGAAGAAAGTGTTTAGTTTAAAAATCAAAGGCGATCACTAAAACAGGATGATCTTGAAGCTCCATTTTCTTTTAATTACATTATTACGTAATGCTATACTGAGTCGGTTAATTTGGTACTTACATAGGCATATGGGACATTCCACACACTGGAAGTTTCTGGAAGTGATCATTAACAACAAACAACGTACCTAATTAGGTGCCGAATTTGAAAATAAAATAATTTATGGATTAATGGAGTTCTCTGGATCTGTACTTTTTTTAAATTAACCTTTATTTGTATTTAGATCATCATTTTTTATTTTTATCGAAGTATTTTCGAAAATGATGTAAAGCGTCTCTCGTAAAATTATAACGAAATATGAATTCACCGTAATATAATATCTGATACTACCTATTTGATAAAGTCCGGAAATTTTCAGTAACCTAAGTACTTATATCAATGTCAACAATCAAGAATAATTTTTAACACTTTACCTTTATTAGCCATAACATACATAGATAACATTATTATTGCAGAACTCGATTTCGTCAAAAAAACCATTTAAATTTTGTCCAAGTAATTTGCATTTTATGAAATGTTGCAAAATGTCAATATAATATTGCGCAATATTTCGTCGTTGTGTCCCAAAGATCTCATAAACGATATAATTCATTAAAATAATAGCTAATAATGTCGTATTTATGTTTTACAAAAATCAAGTTATGTCTTTTTTACCAATAATATATTTGACCAAGTACAAAATTGCGTTTGATTACTTTGTACGATCGTCGGAGCCAACTGTTGCAATAATTATTGAATGAAACAATATTATTAATTTATTTAAGCAATCCAAATGTGCGTAAAAAACTGCGTATTAATATAGAGAGTGGACCCAAATGGGTAGCTAGTCCGGTGCGCATCATTATCGCATGTCTACATTTACAAACTGACCACCGTTTCAGACCGTAGGAACTCGACCCCATTTTAAAGACATTTACTTAGTAACCAGATGAAAAATCAGTTATACATATATATATATTACATAGCTATAAAGGCATGTGTACATAGTATAAGAATCGTAGCTACGTTTAATTTCCTAGTTTACGTGAAAAATAAAAACAGTAACAAATCGTCGTAACTTAGTCTAGAACGACACATGGCTGAGCAACAGTAATAGTCATGAAATAAACTCACCACAAAATTGCGGTTACCGATATATCATAAGTACAGAGTCTAATTTTCTATGTTTTATAGATTATAATATAGTAAGACGTTATACAAAGTCATGATTAAAATACCTGAAAATAAAGCAAAAACAAATGTAGTTCCGCGGCCACATTAATTGTCATACGAGTTAATTATATATAGTCCCTTATATATTTCAGTAGATCTTCGTCTTTGAAAGATAGATTATCTATAACTAAGTTATGTATATAAATTAATATCGTCTAAAAATACACACCTACAAAACTTTCCAATACTACAAACAGCCATCTAAAAATATGAATCGTTAAAACGTCTAAAAGTTACGTTTTATGTAACTACATATCTCTATAAGATGTTCCACTTACCAAATTCACTGGTTCTAGCGTTAACAAATAAGCTTTGACACATATGCGGAAGATTACGTTTATCATTTAGTATTTTCATTTAACGTATCTGCAAGTGTTCCATACCAAAGTTTTATAAAATATATATTCCGTAGATATTCCGATTTGTTTTTTAATTTAGAGAGCCACTTTATTAGAGAGGATTATTACATAATTTTTATAAGGAACATATTTTTTATAATGCTTGAATACCTGTTCAATTATTCTTATTATTCAAGCGTGCCCCTACCAGTACTGATTATATAAGGACGTATTTTCAATATACTGTCGTGATATGGATACACATAAGCTGCGGGTTTGCGACGTCTTTCTAACAATCCTTAACATACACCATACATACTATCAACATGCCTTTTAATTTTTCGGTCGAATGTAATAAAGAGGTAAGGCTATTGCCGTTAACCTTGGTGCTATGTGTGTATATGTTAGACAAATCTGAATCTACATCAATGAGGTATTATTTAACTTCATTTTCAATAAGCAACTACAATGTCAGTACTCCAGACTTTTAGTGGACTTTGCCCATTGTGGATGCAGTGCAGTTGATTAACTCAATTTCAAGTAAAATCAATTTCAATTTGATATGAATTCGATATGAACCCTATTTTATTATAATATCGGGCGTAAAATCTTTTAAAATATATATAATTTTATTTGCGAGATATTATAGAATTCATCAACTGCACTGTTTGCCTCTTAAAAATCAACATCAATCAGTTTAAGTACTGTCCCGTTGCTAAGCACAGGTCTTCTCAAAATCCCCATACTCAAATCTCAGCTTTTGACTATAGCCTAGCCTCTCACTTTACGAGGGTTTGTTCTATATATAGTCCATCACACTAACATAAAGCACGATGGTAGACCTCACACGTGGTCGAGAAATCTATCGCTTACAGGCTTCCTCACGATGTTTTTCTTCACAGTTTAAACGTAAGATAGTTAATTAATTACTATTTATTCATAAAGTCTTTACTTGTCGAATTTATCTGAGGTTTTATTTATACGGGATTATTCGAAAAGGGTATATCGTCCCATATAAATTCGTCAAGTAAAAAAATCATTTTGTATAGAAAGATGTTATTTTTAATTTGCATGGGTCATAAACGATTGTACTTTAACTTGTTATGTCATACAAATTATTAGAAAAACCATTTTTCCCTTATTTGGTTTGATTCTAAACTAATGAAAGGAATATGTCTACTGGATTACTGTAATGAAACGATGAGCTTAGGTTTTCCATAAACGGCAGTCACTAAATCTGCACGACTTTCCTGCGGCGTGTGAAGGCGAGCGCGTACTCTATGCCCCACACGAGGACACAGGACATGATGAGAGCGTTCTGCACGTGGATACATGTCGCGAAGCTACCGGTGTAGTCCCTCACGTAACCTGCAAGTAATGCACTTTGTGTTAACTGTGATTACCATTATTCAGAAACCCTTTCTGGTCAATTTAACAGCTGTTATTACTGGGGTCTACGACTGGGGTCGCTAAAAATCTAGAGAAATGGATAGTGGGAATTGCAAGCTACAGGCCTTCTTTTAGCTTGCAATGGCACACACAACACACATCGATGTAAACACTAAATATATTCTTCTGTTTGAGTTTTCCTTACTTTTCTCTCTAGGTAAAAAGGATTTAAAGAACCATAAAAGATTACTATATGATGACACGATTGACGCAGTAGGTGGCGTGAGTTACTAGTTCTTTCGCATACTTGCATTTTTTATTATAATCGCATCCACTTTCGATGATTATTCGACGAAAGCGTGTAACATGCTGCTTTGTTATCATTGGCATATGGTTCAGATTAAAATTTAATTCATCCGCCATTATGCGATACAATGACGATACATTATCCAATATTTCCTATTAAATGTATAGGGTAAATAAAGTAACATGTAAAATCTTGCTTACCAATAATAGGTCCAATAATTACGACAAACACCCCCTTGCTGACCATGTGAAGTCCGAAGGCGGCGGGTAGCTTCTCAAGCGGGCAGTACTCGGAGATGGTGAGCGTGAAGTTGCTGAGGCACATGCCTCGGAAGAAGCCGCAGATGGATAGCCAGATCATTAGAGGCACCCAATCCGTCTGTTCTGCTAGGACTGTAATAAAGATTAGTTGTACTATTTGACATTTATACAGTTATATTTAGCTAATTAAGTATCGATCCAAGGGCATCCATGGATCAGTATTTAATAAGCTAAATGTGAATTATAAATCTTATGTCACATTCATTAAATATTTAACACATATTTATTACTAGCTTCCACGCGCAGTTTTGCCCGTAAGGTATATAGATAAAAGGTGCCTAGGTGTTAATACAGATAATAAATTAATCTTAAGGTTAATTACTTTCTTAAGCTATACATAAATTTGTGTTAGAAAGTATATTTTTATAATAATAATTTGTTCACTCACCAGATCTGGTAGCGGCCAAGAAGAATGAAGAAATGAAGAATATCATTTTCTTTGATATAGTTGTTCTGTCAAATATAGGCGGTAATATCAACCGCACCAAAATATCAGTAATGGCAGTCATGGAGAGGCAAAACGCCGTTTCATCCATATTGTAGCCCAAACTTCTAATAAAGAATGGAGTTAACATCCTAAATTGTAGCTCCCCACTCCAAAATAGAGAGAGTCCTAGTAAAAGGTTCAAAAACGACCAGTCTTTAAGTAAATCTAAGTCCATTAGAGCTATAAATCTTCTAAAGAAGCCTTTTTTCTTTTCCTCAGGCTCAACTTTCTTGATAGGTTTCATTTGTATGGCATCGTCGTCGACTGTCTGTAAGTGATGTGAAACGAGTTTTATTATAAAATAACATTACAGTTTCAAATTAAAAATATATAGTTTAAAGTTTTAATAAGATTATTTTTTAATAAGAAATTTATTTACTTTTTATATTTATTTGAATGTGAAATGTGTTAGCGTTCGCAAATCAAAATAAAATATGTTGAATTGATTGTTTTGAATTTTTAAGTTAAGAAAATCATTCACTGGGAACATTTTTATATGTATGTGTTTTTGAATTAACATGTGAATAAATGTATTTCAATACGAACTGGGGGTCAATTAACACAAAAGATTTAAAGAAAATTCTATAAAAAATCTATAAAAAGTATATTTTCGAATGTTGAAGATGACTCTGATAAATAAAAGAATTATCTAGTGGTAAAGCAAAGCATAGGTATCATTTTTAAAATGAGACGAATATATCCAAAAATATAAAGGATGGTTTGGTTAGCATTGACGTTACTAGATACTAATAAAAAAACTATAGTATCGAGGTATTTTTTCTTGATTACGGTCAATAAACAAATCAAAGCTGCTTAAACATAAAGCCTACTTTACCATGAGTGGACGCTACAACAACATTGCATAATAACTTAAATCACATGTATGTCTGCATTCAAAGGATATATTATACAGGAGGTTATCAACTGAATTTAGAAAAGTATTACTTACGCTACTTACATCAAGATATAACTGCAAATAACTGCCCGTGAAATCCATGTTAGATATATTGGATATCACAGAAACTTTTCTTTTGCGCGCAGCTTCGCTCATACTGCCGCTAGATGTCACTCGCGGCATCGCGGCCACGGACGCAGCCGTAGTCAATCCCGGATACAGTTTATTATTCTTTTCAAACTTTTCAAAATCTTGTAACGGTTTGTCACAAGTTTTGGCTCTGGGCAAGCCGATTGTTCTCACTGAAGGATGATTCATGTTTGTGTGGGAACGCTGCTTGTTAATCTTTGGCACTGGATGTGAAACAAGTGGATTTATTTCGAACTTGTCTTCATTCTCTTCGTCGCTTTCTAATATACACTCCATTTCCTGGAATTCATAAAAAATACGTTATTTAAATAATTAAATAAAAACATAAAAAAGTCATTTGCGTTTTTCTTCGGTTCCAATAGTTTGAAATGAAACGCTTACCTTCACTGTTTGCATTTCACAGTCAACTGGTACATCAATGAGATGTCTTTTGATTGGCTGCAATAGGCAGGACCCGAGCACTGCGTGGAAGGCTAGAGCACCCAGTATGACCACAGTCCACCGAAAGCCATATTCTCCCAATAGTAACTTGACTAGTTGCGGCATCACCATCAGCCCAAACCCAGTACCGGCCATCGAGAGGCCGACGGCCTGGCCGCGTTTCTTAGAGAAGTAGTGGTTGAGAGACACGAACGAAGATGATGAAGCGAGACCCACTCCAAACCCTGTAAAGAGATTTTATCATTTTAGAAACTTTTAGTGCGCCATCGGTATCTATATGTATAGTGTATCAACATTTTATTATCCTTAACACAAGCCTCAATGTAGTTTCGAGCTGAAATTAGATGACGCTCTTGTTGTTTTCAAACAATGTTTTGTCCTGAATCAGGTCGAAACTGGAAAAACCTTAAATTATAATATTCGGGAAATTTAGAAACAAGGGGATTCTGGCTAAGAGGTAAATCAGAATTCTCTAAAACAACGGTGACACACGTTGGGTGATCTCATGAATTTATTATATAACTTTAGATTTATGTGTGTCTGAAACGGCAGTAAAATTTTAGAATGATTTAAAGGAAATACACCAGTATTGCTATCAACCGGGCATAAATCCAAACTCTTAGTTACTAAGCTAATTAGAATTTCCTATTGATAATCTCGAAAAACTAGGATTCTATAGAACCTAGGATATCACAAACACCAGCCGCGTTTGTGACCACAAAATATAATTTTATGTTAGCGACGTTACAACTCATAAAAATAAAAACTGTACTGCGCTTTGCAGTCATAAATATAACAAATATCTACATAAAATATTATTTCAAGAAAAATACGTTATTTCTTACATGAACACGATAGTTTATTACAGCAGTTGTTTCTATCAGTCAAATTTATATTTTATTACGTGTTAACACACCGTCACGTTTGTCTTCTACGAAAGCATAGGCAGAGGTGTACTAATTTACGCCTACGCTTCGCCGGTATGTCTTAGGTGTAATCTAATAGAGTGCGAGTTTATTGACATTAACCGAATCCAAACCCCGAGCTGTTACTGAAATTTTCATAGAAAATCCCAGTGACACTGCTCGACTTGGGAATCGAACCAAGACCTCTTACTCAACAGTCGCACTTACTAGACCAACGAGCCAGTTAGTTACTTGCGTATTATTTTAATGAATTCTCATGGTAAGAATGACTTGTCAAAGACAGGCTGTTTTAATCTATTTTAACCAAAACAATCCCACGAGGAAAACAATGTGGCCGTATCTATTTATTTTTATATTCCATCATCGTAAACTATGAAGGGCAATACGAACACGTCCTTTACTATATAGTTTATATAATAGTGTAGGATGTAGGTGATCTAATAGCATTTAATATCTATTCTAAATAGTACTTATTAGTGTCATTTGTAAGTAAATAGCTACAGTATTGTACTTTGTTTTGGGGTTAACAGAATTCAGTTTCGTTTAGCGAGAAATTTCGACTACAATGTCCGATATAATATAACTAGATGACTTAAATTAACTGTCAATTCGATTCTACAATTTCGATAACTAATTGAAGCTCTCTATTTTCAAACACTACTACAGACAATACAATACATATTTGAATACTATTATTCAGTAACTTCTACTAGAAAAAAATGTTAAGGGATAATTTGATTAATAATACACATAAGTACTGAAACTCTAGCACTCTTATTAATCAATTAACTTAATTTTGTCTTTCTTGAACCCTCTATTTCAACTAGAGGCTTGTACGAAATAATAAAAAAAAAAAAAAAAATGGTTTTAATAATATAAATGTGCACCACCAATAATTTTAACGACTGGCTAATAGTTACGTAGGTTTGTTTACTGAATTTTTGAATGACATAATAAATACGCTTACGCGTAAGTCAACAATGATTAATTATTGACTTAAAATGAACAGCGCATAAATGTATGAAGGAAACTACAAATTATTATATGCGATGAATTATTATTTCACTATTATTGCTTGTGAAATGAAAGAAACGTCACTATTGTCTGTGGCTCATATAGTTATTCACTATAGACTGATAAGGCAGACTGCGTAACCAAAGCTTCGTCATATACTTAAGTATTTCTCGAAGAACGTCAGAAACGTGACATCAGAACCTGGTTAATACGCGTGAAATCGGTAATACGGCATCAGTACGACTAACTTAAGCATTATTTATATTAGCGTGAAATATTAGATATTCTGAGTACCTACGTAAAATATACTGTATGTCTCTGGTAAAGATACAAATATATGTACATCGTAATTAGACATACATATTTCATACCTAATTTTCGTCGTGGGTGTTGTTAAAGTTGAATAATAAATTCATTTAAGATGAGCTATCGCATCCCGTAGATATACTTATTGTTTTTCAATTAAATGAGAAACTATTAATATGAATATTGTGAATTTGGAAACCGTAATACCTTATCTACGTTGCACTATAAGAATTTCGTAAGTAAGTAATGTGATAACTGATATTAAGTCTTCTAAAGAGCTGTGGTAGTCTAGCGGTGTGACCAGTGGACTGAGATGTCAGAGGTCACGAGTTCAAACCCAAGGCACGCACCACTTTTCGGAAAATATGTGCATATTAATCACATGCTCAAACGGTGAAGAAAAACATCGGTAGGAAACCTGCGTGAATAAGACATTTTCTCGATGGCATATGAAGTCTGCCAACCCGCAGTAGGCTAGCGTGGTGGACTATAGCCTAATCCCTCTCAAAATGAGAGGAGACCCGTGCCCAGCAGTGGGACAATAATGGGTTGATGATGAAATCTTCTAAAACAAGCAAGAGAAAACTTTTGTATCTCAAGCGTAGTCTAAAGTAATATGTGTTCATAACTGCATATAAATATTCATAACGGCATACAGCAATGGCTACTTTAAATACTCTGTGGTCACTTAAATGGATGTGTTTACAAATAAATACACAATTCCATGGACAGGCAAAGGAAATATTAATTACTCGAAATAATAATGACGTTGATTAGCAGCCACTGTGTAAATTACATGAATTGTATACATGACGTAAGAGACGGAATAAAATAATTAAAATCATTAACGCATCATATACGTTAAGACCCATAAACTGTAGATAATACCGTATTGTTCAGACTTGCCTCATCATGGATAATGGTAGGTAAATGTTATTTAAAAAGTGTAACTAGCTATTTCCTTGTTAAAGATTTAGTATGATTCGCAAAATCACCCAGACAGCAAGGCCATTGAACTCCGTATTAACTACCGAACTTCGTTCGTTGCCTTTCAAAGCTTTATTATTCGATACCTACCCTGGGCCACTGAAGGCTAGCGACCTAGTCGTTTACGAGTGATCGTGTCTGTCTACACAAAAGCTGAAGCATGCTTTACCTACTTCTCGTGTTCCGACTGTAGTCAACATATCTTCAGTTAATTAGTATCTAAGTAGACAAAAAGCTACTGGTTTTTCGAAAACCATACTTATTTAATTTTATGATGTAGCGAATAATCCTACTAAAAGACATTATCTTGTACCTGTACATGTTTTGAACACTCATATTGAATTTAAATCGCTTTCGCTTGAGTGCTTTACGCGTACTAAATAATACAAATCCGAGAAAGGGTACACCTATCAAGAACCTATAGGTTCTTAATGCCGCATTTACAAGTCATGAGCAAAGGTTACTACGGTAATCAATATTTCTGCGGAAGCTGATAAACTGTCAGATAAAAGTAAAACGACTACATATTGCAGGACATTATAAGCATGAGTCTCGTATTAGGTGATTACCACATAAGGCACTTGAACCCGTTTAGAGAAATGTTAAAGGAAAAACATTGAAGAACCTTGCAAGTCTCACAGGAAGGTTATAATAATAAACATAGGCGTAAAGTTTCACGCGTCGGTCACATGAGTGTCAAATGGCTTATTGGTATAACTCCTTATTCAGAAAATAATATAATACAGACTCGGCAAAAACAAGAAACCAAGTGCATGTCCGCAACTCGCATTGCATTGTGCTCAAAATATAATATTCATGCAAATCATTTATATATGGTACACGACATGCATTTTATTAATAGAAACTATGTTTTCCCGTTATAGCAGACGGACTTCAGACAATAAGTCTTAACAATGATACAAATGCACGCAACAGTTAGAAGATAAAAAATAAGAATGGGACATGAATCAATCGGACATTTAAAAACGAATGGATCTTGAATCTTGGCATATTTAATTTTTAAGACAAATATATATCTGAAACTTACCTCCCAAAATACTGTAAGTGGCTATTATGTGACCCATGCTGGCAGCTGGTGCAGTGAACAACAAGCCTAGGGCACATATTGTAGATCCCACGAAGCACACCTTTCGATATGAGAAGGTCTTTATAACAGGCCCCACGAAGAAACCAGAGAAGTTGACCACCGAGTCTAAGGTACTGGCGATGACTGAAGCACCTGTGGTGTGAACGCCGAGATCATCCAGCAGGTCTTTAAACAGCAGACCAAACGACGGTTCCAGAGAACGCGTCGAAAACTGAAATAGGTAATTGATATTCTTTAGGAGACAAGTGAATATAGAAACTTAAGCATAAAGTAGTAAACAGGTACAGGGCGAGAGAATATTGAAGAAATTTCACAAAAAGCTAGTTGCACTTATAGACTTTTCCAATTAACACAGATGCACGTTAACACTCCTGCAAATCACAATGCGCGAAGGTTTTTTTTTAAATTCAGCAACTCAATAATTATCCAATAATCCAATAGGTAGGTATCCTATTGGATTATTGGATAATTATTGAGTAAATATTGTTACGAACTCATGAAAGATAATTATTATCTTTAATTAAAGAAACCTGGACTATCAAATAAATATTTCTGGTTATTAATAAGTAACTAAATAGTCTCCAACTGGAAGTCGCTGCGATACTGACGAAAAAAAAATGTTTTTATAACATTACTTAATGGGATGTAGCCCTCTTAAGCTAATTGAGAAATTTAAATCTAGCGGGATTTCTCGCTAATTGTACATACATCAATAACGAGATTGATGCCAAAGAAAACAAGTAAGCTTTTATTTTTGTCTAGCTTGTGCCAACATGCACTTGACTAAGATGTTATTGTTTGCTTAGAAACACACACATAGAACACATTTTATAGCAAAACAGTGCAGGCGAATATGATGATCATATTGTCCGTATGGACTTACGGCCATTGGCTGTACACTCGGTTTCACACATCGGATTCTGTTATGTTAATCTCGTATCTGTATTATTTATTAAGATGCAATAGACCCGATACCAATAACATGATCACTATTCGCTAGAATCTCCATCTCTCAAAGTAGTTTGCATGAGTTTTTATGAGATATCGCACCATTATAATAGGTAGAGCATTGTTATTTATTTTTATATTTACCAATATATTTAGAGTTATCAGTCTATAATTACTCTTTATTATTTATTGACAAAACATACCTTAACATACATTATTATAAGATAATAATGCGAAGTAAATTCGGAAAGAGTGAAAAAGAAGAAAATGCAGTGCGTTGTTTGTTGTCAATAAACTAAATATACATATAATCGGATACAGGTACCTAAAATGGTTCAGTTATCTTCCATTTTTAACTTAAATGATTCTTAAATATTTCGTAAATTACTGTTTAGATTTTAGAACGAACATAGTAGGTACCTATTTCAAGTTTTCAATGTTGCAGTGGACTTTGACATTATAGAAAGCGTACCAACATTGCTACGTTAAAATTGCTCGAATCGGACTACAATAAATTACATATTAATTCTAATGTTAAATTACAATATCCTTAGAAATTCTATATTTTTATCCTAGCAAACGTAAACTATAGACGTGCATAAGACGACCCAATTATTCCAGCGGTAGTTAACACTGCCTTCTGTGCTATGCGTTCGGTTGGTTGGTGTGATGAGCACACAGATATCTGTGGATGAGCATAAACATTTGTATCCGAGTCATGGATGTATCTATGTATAATATGTAGGCATGTATTTATAAAAAAGTATATAATATATTGTATATCAACTAACTAGTATCCGTAATTCAAGCCTCGTTGCTTAGCTCAGAACTAGATGGCGCTGTGAAATACAAATAAAAGAAACAGAACAGAAATAAGAATAAGTGTAATTTTTAAAATGGTTTGTGTCCCAATTTTGTAATATTTAATACTTCCTACATACCTACCTTATCTAAGCAGAAAACCTGATTATTTTAATGAGTCAATCTTACAAATTTTAACAGGTTTATATAAGGCAATCTCTAGACAGTCGTTTCATTATACTCATCCATAACAAGATTGTGGATTAAATACGTGAAGAATCAGACCTATTAACATACATTTGCGTTCTAAGTTCAAGGTTAAAATAAAATGCGTAATCAAAATAACAGAAACACGTTCGAACAATCCATGAAAGATCATCGTTCAAAATCTCATTTGCTTGGATGTGGCTTAACGTTCCATGAAATAGGAAAGTCAATTAACAAGTCATGTTTCTAAATGAAACGAGAATCCAAGCATTTAACTACCTTAGAATACGATGAGCTCTTTCGGCGTAGATCGGATCGTATATGATTAACAAAACATTTGGGTTAGTTGCAAGTAGGTCTGCCTACCATGGATGTTGTAAAGATATATTCCATAATAAAATCAGAAAAAATCATTTTAATTTTTATTTATCTCCTTTACAATTATGTATTTTGACGTAAAATTTAATCTTATGCAGATGGTATTTATAAATATACAATGTTTATTTAAAACTATTAGTGCGAGCTTGAAACTAGAATACAAAGTAGGTAAGTCGCCTCCACAACGCGTAAGCAACACTACAGTGCGTACAGTTATAGAATTTTTTCGTCATGTTGATGTAATAAAAAAGTCATAAAAGGCACTACTTTGGTTACTTTTATTTATGCGGCCACTATCGCAGAACTGTTATTTTAGGAAGCTATTCTTGATTTTTCTAAAAAGATAAAATCCCTTTGCACATTTCAACAACACTTGAAGGAGTAATTGTGTCACATACGCTAGGAGAGCATGTGACTAGTTAGGCAATCGTAATTATTGTGTCGAGACTTGAAACATCGAGATCTTGTCACGTACGCACTGTATTGCCCTTCAATATATCCTGATGGTCATATTTTTAAGATTATAAAGCCGGCAATCAAGTAGTGGACTGAGCGACAAACATTTTTTTAAAAAAGAGACTTTGTATAAATCTACAATCTATTATTTTCTATCCAGTTATGGATGCATTTGTTATTGTCTCGTCTTTTTGAGTTTGACTATATAAGTCTCATTATCATTCCCATTATTATTATCGGTCCCAGTGTTGGGCTCAGGTCTTCTCTCATTATTATTTATAATTAAAACTAAAACACGGTACAAAATCAAATGGTCACAGAAGAAAACTTATGGTAACTCTATTTAAAATCCTCGGAAGACCTCGGAATTCCGTTTTAAACGATCAAAATAAGCAGTTTAAGTATAAATTATTTTACAAAATATTAATACAAATGCTGAGACTTGAAACAACTCCATGTAGACCATACAAACACGGCACATCCGCAACCCGTGTCGCAAAAGCCGAACGCTCAGTCAATGCGATGCCTCCGAAAAATGATCAAAGCATTGTGCTCGAATATAATGATTTTAGCGATTCTGGATTTGGTCGCAGTAATCGCAAACTAACATTATGGATAGTACTTATCATTATTTTTCAAAGGGAAATTTCAAGTTATAATAATGTAATAGGTAATTGAATACTGAAACGCATATAAATAAGGAAAAAAGAACACAATCGTTCATTGACCTTGCGAATTAATTCAGTACTTATATCATCATTCATTGTGTTTGAAAAACAATACGGTAGGTTAAATTAGAATTGATATCTCTTATTACCTAAAAATAAATTTCAATTATTGGTTTCCACTAGAATAATACTCTAAGCTATACTTTATATATACAAATCAATAAATTATTGTGTGTAAGGGTCTTGAATCTAATCAAATGATCAATAGGTATTTAGAAACTAGGGCATGCCACGATTGTGGCGATAAGATCCGTCATATTATAGCAAAGCTAGAGAGACATCACGGCGCCCTCAGTTTCCCCCGATAGGCAAAAGTAATTTGGTATCACTAAGCAGTCACGGTGGCAACCACTGTATAGATTCTAGATCGAGGTGATATGTTATTAGTACCTAATTATATAATTATACTATTGTTTATAATCATTTCGTCACTCACATTTACTAAACTGACTCCTAAGCAGACCATCCACGCCCACCCACCATCAGGAGCCACCTTCTTCGTCGCCGGCGGCTTCCTCGGCTCAAGGCCTTTAGTCTTCTCCACAGTCATTTTTCAGCCTTTGTCACCTAGCCTGTAACAAAAACGACATCTCATTACAGCCAGCTTTTAAGGTTGCAACAATTAATTGTCTACTGTGCCTGTTAATTATTAGTTACTTGATGAGTTAAGATGGACTGATATAAATCGTAACTGTATTAATTAGCATAATGAATAGTCTTATTTTGTAAACATAGTAACGCTAGAACATGAAAATTTAACCTTACTGCATAATCCCATTACTACGTATTCTACGCACATATGTAGTAATAGTAATATGTACCTAATTATTATTATAAACGAAGAGTCGTAAAATTAATGAAAATCATATAATGTAACGCAGCTACATACTTAATAATAATCTAATAACCTAATCAAGTCGCCCCATTAATGTAGTAATGCCCCTTGTAACTATTCATATCATATGAAATTTGTTTAGCACTACTCTATCAGAACAATTTGAAGTAAGTACTTGTCAGACTCATCGCTGCGCAACGAGTTATCAGCACAGCGATATCATGTGTTTTGATTCGATTGCCGGCCGGTCGCCACAGTTAGGCAACAAAGCAGTAAATGTAAAACGTAAAGTTGAGCTTCATAAGAAATGCCACGACGGCAACACGTGCTCCTGCGATTCACTCAGTCAACACGTGCAACCTCCTCGGCTGACACACAACGAATTCATGTTACGAACTTACGACTACCAGAATGACAGAATGTTACATATTACTACGATTTCCAACACAGTTATTTTGTTATCATCCGTATTAATCACATCTATTTATAAAAATATGAACAACGAAAATACACTTATCTGGTGGTTAGGTACTAAGTGCAAACAACCATTGTCAGGATTGTTGATTTCCACGAACAGTTCAGGATGGTTCGTAGAAACTGTGATTGAGATGACCAACATGATGCTATTTAAAAAACATTCCATACTATTGAATTAAGTTACTGTGTACATTACGAGCATTATTGATGAAGCAAAGGCCTTGAGTTCGATTTTGCTGTTTGACAAAACAAAATTTCAAATACACCAAATTCGAGTCCGAGTTTCACCTAACCTCGGGAGTAATACGTTCAGAATTCAAAACGAAGACCGACCATGAATGACATTACGTGCACCAGAACTAACATGCAATGTCTGATTATTTTGGAACACCGATAGTAACAGTTTCAATAAAAGTACATCATGCAAATGATAACAGCTTTTAACATACATAGTGTTGAGTGATGTAATTTAATACATTGTTTTTAATTACTCAATGATTTAATGTACGTAAGTGACTACTTAAACTGTACTCAGTTCGGTATATTCATTTTTAAGATTTATTTCTTTTCGGTATATCTTATTTAATTTTAAATTATTATAAGAGTATATATTATCCAGTTGTACAGTTATTTCAACGATTCACAAGCACTATTGTGCTGTGAGAACTTAAGTATAAATCATACTTATGAATGAATGATGGTGATTATAAATTATTATAATCACTCATAAGAATCAATTATAAGACAACATTTTACACTTGTCAGTGCATACATACAAACTAGAGTTAAGTCGAAATATTATCAGGACAATACAATATACATATCACTCACACGTTGACGTTTCGCCGGTATTTTTAGGTGCCATGTAATAGGGAGCGAGCTTATTGCCATAGCTGCTAGGCTGCTACTGAGAATTTCATAGAAAAACCCAATAACACTTTGCTCGACCTGGGAATCGAACCCAAGACCTCTTGCTCGGCAGCCGCACTGTACATCCACTAGGTAGACTAACGAGATTTTTCCTTATAATAGCATAAAGTTCGTCTGTCATCAGAAAAATGCCTGGCGCATAGCAGAATTATTGTAGTCCCAACACACATTATAAAGAACATAAATTGTACTGGCTATATATTGAATACCTTGTATTGTAGCGTACAGTTCGCCCTTGCGACCCGAGTAGAATGTTTGACTTGGGTACTGCATCGAGCGAATCTGTGAGCGAATATGTCTCATCTGGCAGCTAACTAGCTACGTCCGTGTTCTTACTCTACTTGATGCCTGAGTTTTGCGTTTACTCGGTAACGTAATGCTCGTAAGTTTTTAAAATGGCTTCCTGGAAAACTAAAGATTTGAAAAACAATTATTTAGGTATTGAAATAAAACTACTTTTTACTGATTTTATCGCGGTATATTGACGAATCCTTTACAGTGTCCATGGTCACGGGCCGATTGACCATGGATGCTGTAAAGGATCCGTCAATATACCGCGATAAAATCCGATGTCTAATATTCGCGTAAGTGCAAGAAATCAATATAGATTCTATCTATCGTATTCAAAAAAATGAAGAATGGAAAGAAAGAAGAGCAAAGAATGAATCCGCCTACGACTCGTATTGGCTCGTATACGTTGCATACTCAAGAAATCCATAAAACATTATTATACTATTTATACATGAACTCACATAGAGAGCATTAGAAATAATAGAAAATCGCAAAAGCGACTGTCCTGAACATATTTAATAATGCAAATCCGTCTGAATCTAAAGGTGTTGTGTCCAATAAATATAAAGTTAATTTAATACTCAGCTAAGCATACGAAGTGGCGGGTAGAACAGCTAAGTGATAATACTTTATAATCCAATATATTGCACTGCAAACAATACTAATAGCAGAAATTTCATTATTCCAAGTTATTTTCACTGGTTCATTGTTTTCATATAAGACCTACATAATGAAAACGAAAATAAGTCAATTCCAGAAATTCGCAAAGCTGTGGCAATGACGCTGTACGATATATCATTGAAAGATAAAACACGCTTCCATAAGCGATTGCATAGCGAACAAATAATGGTCAAGTCTTGGACCTTGGTATAATATTTTAGCACGTTATGTAACGATCGGAACAAAAACTGCCCACGCAACTTTTGTCAGGACGATAACCCAGTGATGGAAATAGAAACAAAAACGAAAGATAACGTGTTTATGAATTGCTAAACCTTAGTCTCAAGCAAATTTTAAAATATAAAAATGATTACTTCTTATTGAGAATATAAGAGTGGTTATTCTAAATAATAGAATAACAAATAAAGAACGCTTAGAGCGAAACACTTAGAAATTACTTCATTAAGCTAACAAGAATATGAAAAGTACATAATAATAAAAATTGTAGATGTACACGCATGGAGCCCATTTACTCAAGGTAACAGTGGCAATATTGTATTCAAAATACCTAAACGATTTTAGTATTTTCAGAAAAAAATAATATTGGCAGATGTCACATGAATGTATAATAAATGCAAAATATGCATGGTTCACTCTGAATGGTGGAATAAGGAATAAATTGATACCAGAACTTTGCGGCTTTAAGGACATTTATATTGTGACTAAAATTAAAAACGGTACCTCATATGGTTTAACTACGAATGATAGGTTTAACAAGGAGTTAATAATATCGATTTCAGTAGATACGCCTGGAAAGGACGTCCATAAAGTACCTACATAGCACATACTACTTACGAGCGTTCAAATTGCCTTCAAACTGCCGTGCGGCATATTTTCCCTTTATCTCTATACAGATAAAGGAAAAATATGTGAAAATTTGTATTTATGGATGTTTAAACTATTTTAAGAAACTTGTTTTCTATCATTTGTAATAAGTAAGTATGTCTCATCAATAATTCGTAGAATCAGCACGCTTTTGTTGTTTTGATCGCTTGTAGCAAATCTCGGTCAATGAGCTACTTACGATATGATATTTTATCAATCGCGATAAAAAGAATTATTGCAAAAGCAAAAATCACTTGAAATTATCTGTCACCTTAATTTGTCAGATAAGACTATTTATAGTACACTTGGCCTATAATGTTTGTTTTACAAAACATTAAGCAGGAGGGACTATAATTAAGTGATATCAAAAGAAGCAGAGAGGAGCAGCGACGATTCCTCTGATTAAAGCTGAAGAAACAGATAAAAATCATAGTACAGTATTTATTATTGACCATTAGCTTTTCGGATTTGTCCTTAAAAAGAAGACGGTAAAAATATTGTGTGTGTGTGTAAGTCTTGCACAATTTTTGTTTCACGTCACCATCACTGGATCACCACAATATATGTATACCGTATTAATTACTAGTTTATCAGACGGAATACATATAAATATAAAGATTGCCAAAACCTTTAAGAGATCTAGTCCGTTTTACACGCTAGAATCGTCTGAATAAAATGTATCTTTGAGTGTATGTAGCATACATGATCGTAGCATGGGACGAGTGCCTAGCACATTTGCTTCGTTCATTTGACACCTCGCGACGACGGAGTCATAAATTACTGTATAGTCTATCCTCAGTAAATTCTACCTATGATGCTTAAACATTTAACACGTTTAGCAAATATGTGTTCTAATAATACTAATGATTTTTAATTCACACTCGATTCATATACCAATAGTTAACTTACTCTGGCAATGAAACTATCTTAATTACATTTACCTACTGTGACACATAAGTACTACTCGTGCGAAGTGATAACAGGACCTCAATCGTTATTTTACATTTAAATTATTAATGAATAAGAATTAACTACATTAGGTCAGAGAGTAATGGATAGGTAAATAAGCATGTGGTAATCATACATAACTATGCAAAAACATCTACTTTTATCCGAGTTTTTAATAGGTACATCATTTTATTTTCTAAGATAATCGCGGTAATGGTGATGTTTCTTTTGATTCTTCAAACATATACCTAATTATTTTATTTACAGCGGTTTGATAACGGTTCTATTATAAAAATTAAAGCAATATATGAAATCATATAAAAAACCTTTACAATGGTATTGTGATTTTGTAACTGCTGTAATATTTTCAGCTGGCTTTCCATTTAGCTTGATAATAATGCATCAGCGTAGGTACCATACCAATGCGTGGAGCATGCGAGGCGAGCGATGCCTCGCTCCTAGCCGGGGTCCAGCGATAAGAGCTGGACCGAAGTCCGCCGGGGTTGTGGTGCATGCTTTTGCGAATCCCATGACCCCGGAAATAGGGTTCGTGGCGATGACGAGTGCGGTTTTTAGTCGGTAAACGCTCAAGCGGATTCCGACACACCCCGTCGCCTCCCCAGGCGATGGGACGGTCCATAAAGAATGTTTCCGCACTTTAAAAAAAGGTACCAAACCAAATAATTGATTGTTCAGTGTCTATATTTATTATTTTGAAAAGTGATCGTGAAGATTATAGACGAACTTTCACGTTATTCCGCCTAGGGACACAATATAAAATAAGATTGTTCTGTTGTCTGGAATATTTAGTACTAGTACACATGTGCAAAACAAAGTCTTCAGTCCACATTCGCACAGTACGTCAATCTAGGACTAACAGTTTATAGCAACTTTCTCTAAATGTCGCATCAGCACAGATGGATTAACTGCATACGAGTGAACGTCACATGAGGATTTCTTTCGGAACCGTTTCGTTATTTTACCAGGGTCTACGAGACTTAATGCACGTTTGTTGTGCGAAAATAATGACTCAGAGTTTCCTTTATTCGGAACTCAGATACCTACCCATTATTTACCGAGTGACGTAAAATATGCAAATGACAATATCAACGATAAAATGTACTTAGTACCTTTGTCAAGATCATCGCTATTTGGTGATTATACCACGGGGGTGGCAAGATACCTTATGGTCCGTTAAATTGTAAGCGATTACCGTAGTCTATAGACGTTTGCAACACTAGTGGTGTCGGTCGCGTGTCGCCAATCCTAAACAATACGAATGAGAATTACCTACAAATCACTTGATTCCGTACAGTGGGTCAAAATGACTCAAATACAAAACTTAAAAGTAATAGGTACTTGCTATTAATAGAGTATACTCTATGGTATACCACCATGTCTGTGGTATACCACAAGGTAGTTTATTCCATCCAGTTTTATTCTATAATATAAATGACAACCAAATCAACTGAACATAATATATATATTATTATAGTGTTTAACTATAAACTGCTGTCATTGAAGACTGAAAGAGCCTTTCGCAAATGACAAACCAAATAATCATCTTGCACTCCCTGGAGTTTATCTAAAGTCAGCCACACTATCAACAAGGGGAGTGATTTATCTGTTTACCATGGCATGAATATTATTAATAAAATATATAACACATTAAATTAAGAACTTTTATTTCAATATTAACTTTGGCATAGCATAGGTAAACCTACAAGCAAGTTAATTTTCTATGATGATCCATATCCAAACTTTTACCAAGAAGTTTTTCATAAAAAGTGAATAATATATAGCTGATGTATCATATAAATAAATGCCATTTTATAAATGATATTTTTGAATACAAGTTGAAAATTTAATTATTAGCAAAATTCAAATTACTTAACCTTCATCAAAATATTTGCTTAAATTGAATTTTATGTTATCTTCAGATATATTCATAACGCAATTAATCCAGCGGTAGTTAACACTACTTTCTGTGCTGTGAGTCCCGGGTTTGAATTGCAGTAGTGACAAATGTTTGTGTGATTAACATAAACATTTGTATCCAAGTCATGAATGTATCTATGTATACTATGTATGTATTAACAAAAAATATATATATGTATAGTATATCAACCAATTATTATCCGTAACACAAGCCTCATTGCTTAGCTCGGAACTAGATGGTGCTGTGTCCTGTCCAGAAATATTTATTTATTATTTAATGATACAGTACCTACGATTTAAGTGCTGTTTGCTGAACAAACATAAAAAAAAATATGATTGGCATATACTGGTAAATTCATAAAATACCTATTTATTTTTTTGTAAGAAATATTAATCCACAATGAAGTTATAAGGGGGTATAAAATAACCTGGACTGGTTCAAGAAAAGATAGTACGGCCATGCCGCTTTTTTTGCTCGACTTGGTGGGGTCACCTGCCGTCCTCCCAATAAAAAATGCAATTTAGACAAAAATACTTCCAATTTATTGAAGTAATACATTGACTTGTTTGAGTACATTGACAAACACCATAAATTAATGGTTCATTCTACAAACAAGGCAATTACTTAAAGACTACCTAACATGTATGACTGTATGTGTAATAAAAAAAAAGATTATCTTCAAGGTTTTACCAGATTATATATAAACAAACTTAATTGATAAATGTATCTGGACTAACTAAGCAAGACATACACTATTTTCAGAAATTTTGGTAGTAGAATATGTTTATCAACACTTATTAAGAGAAAAATTAAGAGAATATGGGAGATAAACTTTTAAAGAAAACCCAAATCCAACGGATAAAAATAAATAGAATAAGGTAGGTATATCATGAAATAACAGGCACAGCAGATGTTTAAAATATCTTCTTTAGTATTGCACTTTTACAATTTGTAAAACAACACTTATTTACAATATAAAAATGTTATGCAAAGTAATGGAAATCTGTTTTCTGTGTATGTTCATAATTATAATTGTCTGTAGTTTTACCACAATCCTTTGAAATGTTATGACTACATACTTGTTTAATTAGACTTTGCATTGTAACAAATAATTAATCATAAGTCAAAGACTATTACGTATTGCTTTTAATAAATCTCTTTGTATGAAATGTTTAGTTTTTGAGATTATTGTTGCCAACGAATTTGAGTTTCTTTTAAAATAAAATCAATTATTATACTTAATTAAATATTTGTAATTATATTTTTTTCTAATGGTATTTGTGTAACCTATAAGTGAACATATTGCCTATTCCGAACACCTGGGCAATAGGCTAGTTAGGCTAGGCAGCCTACCACAACTATACACTCTATTCTTTTATTTAAACTAATTATTATGACAGAATGACATAGAAATAGTTGAAAGTTAGTAGGTAAGTATATTTAAAATGTGTAGGTACATTATTAATTTATTTTTAGAGTTAGCACCAGTTAATACTAAGCCCAAGTTTAATATCCAAAAATAATGTTCTCTAGCTGGAATTTATATTGTTTCTCATATTTACTTGCTATTTTGTATTGTTGAAGGTAGATCAAAAATATGTTTTAAGTTCTAAACTCTATTTTAATATATATATACGATTTATTGTTAGTTACTTGGAAACATTAGATCAATACATTATCAGCTACTAAATAAGGGTCAAGGAATAATCAGGCCTTATGCACTTACCGTTCTGAAGATATTTTCCATACAGCCTCTCTAAATTACTGAATAATCATAACACACTACAATATGAATAAAAAACAAAAGAATTTCACTTGTTCCGTTTTGAACAAAAAAACTTTAATTTTATATTTTGTATTTAAAAGGTAATGTCACTGAAAATATGATTTCTGTTATCTAATTGTTATAAACTAATAAATTAAGAGAACAACTCTATAACCTATCGCAACACATTTTTTTAAACAAAACAACAATCCATCTTCCCACCGATCACCAAATCACTTTTCTTTCTGCTGTTGGGTTGGTACCTGGCACTTGTTAGCTCATGGTTGGTGATCGCTTTTGTTTCACTGAGTGCTACTACTGCTCGTACTGTACATTTGTGTTGCAAAATAAAATTACTACTACGTTTATAGTAGTGTGGGTACGAATAAGACTATAGTTGTTACTTGTACGTATGCACACTTATGCTGTTATGAAGGTTTGAATCCAACTTGTCTATGTAGTGTATAAGAACTTGAGCTGATGTGCGATTATTTTTTGCATGGGTGTGTTGAATAACCACAGGCTAAAAAGTTTTTTTTTTTAATACATTTTATAGAAAGGTTACTATAACCTTTTAGCAAAGCTTTTATTTTTCATGTTTTTATGTTTAAAGTTATAAAAAATGAGTAAAACTCAATAATAAATAATGTGATTATTTACGATTCCTACGGACTTCATATGACATTAATCATTTGGTATGTATGAGTAAGATGTTAGATGTTAATGTGTCGACACATTGACGTCAAGTATTTTTTTTCCGGACATTATTACACAGCGCCATCTAGTTCCGTGGTAAGCAACGAGGCTTGTGTTACGGATACTAAATTATTGATATTTTTTATATACTTTTTTTGTGAATACATACATATTATAAATTGATCTTCAGATAAGTTAACGAAATAAAATCTCCATTTAGGTAAAAGTTTCTGGACACAGTAAGTATATCTTGCTAGATTTATTAGTAACAATGTGTCAAATATTATTGTGTCTTGAAAGTGTAGTGTTTTTAAATCGAAGACGAGATTGGTGTAATAATCACCAAAAAAAATATTATAATATACAAACTAGGCTTCACAAGATGTTATAAAATTCATCATCTAATTTAAAAATGTATAATCAATTAGCACCCACTGTTGTCTATAATAGGCCACACGATGGTAAAAATTACAATTAAAAAGAATGTCACTTGCATATAAATATATTTTACCCTCAGAATAACACCTTTCTGTTATGTCTGAGTTATAGAATAATCCAAAAACTCTACTGCTGAACGTGCTGTTGTTTTTATCTTTCTTACGGAATAAGGTGCACTGTAGAAAGAGATAGAAGTATTTAAGGTATCTCACTTAAGTAAATTTACAGTTTGTATTACTTTGTGATGCATTGACTAGCTCTACCGACAAGAGCTGAACTTTTAAATTAATAATAATAATGTAAGAAATACACTACTTAGATATGGTATTTTAGTATTGTAATTTGTGATATATGTGGTATTATTGTTATGGTTATAACAATATTTGTCATTTGATATTGGCACCAAGCCTTTGACGATGATAAATACACTCTAATTGTTTGCTTCTATCAAAGGCTTTTACCTACCGAGATACCGGTAATAATTTATGCACATAGGTAAAGGCACGGAAAGGTATATATATTATATATACTGACAGACCTAGGATGTGTCTTATTGTGGGGACTAATAATAAAATTGTAAAAATTACTGCCGTAATACTTGAACGGCCCAGTAATAAAGTGCCCATTACTAAAGTTGCTTCTATGAAAAAAAAATACAAACTCTGAAGTAGGTATCGTTCTCGTAACACACTAATGCCAAACCCCAGATGCACACATAATAATTTAATACACATTGCATTAAGAAGACTGCGCGCACGTTATATAGCCGCAGTTATTTAAATAGATATAATTATGTAAATTTATCCATTCACCTATATCAAATTTAAGTTTTTTCCACATCCTGCAACTTGACAAGATATCTAGTAGTCAAAGACTACAATATAATACTGGAGACTAGTAGTTGACATTAGAGTTTTTTTTTTGTTGATTGACACCTAGCCCATTTTACCTGTTCTTTTGCAGAAGAACATGCCGTAGTACTTAGTTACAGGATTATTCAATGTATGCAAAGATATTGGCACTGCTTCTCCAATTATTGCTGGGACATTATTTGCATTTGTCACTCTACAACTGTAATAACCGTTAGTTTAAAATAACCTGTATTCAAACGGTAAACACTAGTTACTAATTGTGAACAAGACAAGACCCATAGGACAATATAAATGTAATGCAAATTTAATATCATGTGAACGGCTATGAACGGAAAAAATATATTCATTATTTTGCTAAAAAGAAAATTGATGTAAAGTTTGGCATTTGAGCTTCCCACTTAAGCAAAATATATTTCATCTGACATCTGATCTAACTTTGAAATTTTACAGTATTACCAACATACCAAAATAACATCGCGCCGGACCAAATTTAAAAATATTATTGAAGTACACATAACTAATAATTATGTTTATTTCGCATTACGAGATTAATTATTTTATATTTAATTTAATAATCCAGTTATCGTCTTGAAAAAAAAAGCTAGCACGTAGCTAACTATTTTTTAGAAAGTTCGTTCCGCTTTTTACTTTGGTTATTTATTATTCGATATTGCATTTACTGTCGGTAGTAGGAGATCGATATTTGAAATAGGTACCTTACCTAGGTAAAGTATAATACACATCTTAATCTCTTTATGGGCTGTGTATTATTTTTTATGACTATTTATTATGGCAAGCGTCAGTATAAGCGTTGTAAATTCTCTATTATACCTAAATACATACATAGCTAGATAAGTAAACCTCGTAATTCTATGTTTCATTTTACGGCAGCACGCACATCGAGCGTGTCACGAGTACGCGTATAGATTCTGTATATTGTTAATTGCAATAAAACAAATGAAATTTAAAATATTATTTTTAAATCAACTAGAAATTAATATCGGTTTATAGCTGTTGCAAAAATAAGTGCAATATTGTATTGTGTACTCATCAAGGTGAGTTTTAATATTATTGTATGAAAAAATGATTTTAGAGTGGATTTGCTGGTAAGTATACGAGGCGAGGTCAATCTTACTTGAATCCTAATCATCTTCAACATATTATATTTACTCATTAATTGTATATAAAGGATAACTATTATATTAAATGGCTCCAGGTGAATAATTTTGTGATCGTAAACGTGATTGTTGATCGGGAGGTCCTGAGTTCGATTCTCGGAGTTGAACAAGTGTTATTGGGGTTTTGTGATAGTTATGCTCGCTTAATGTATACAGGACTTATTTATTACCAAAGATCTGGGGATGCTCCGGGGATGGATTAAATGGGTTTCAAATTTAAGAAAAATAGAACATATATTGCTACGTACTCAAAAAATTTTAATCTAAATATATTTAACTCAAAGGTGACTGACTGACTGACATAGTGATCTATCAACGCACAGCCCAAACCACTGGACGGATCGAGCTGAAATTTGGCATGCAGTTAGATGTTATGACGTAGGCATCCGCTAAGGATTTTGATTTATTCTACCCTCAAGGGGATAAAATAGGGGATGAAAGTTTTTATGAAACTTTCAATTTTAAACCGATCGGGCTGAGACTTTGCATGCATAAAGCTATACCTAATTAATAATAATACTTCTTAACGCGAGCGAAGCCGCGGCCAAAAGCTATATCCTATAAAAGCATTTTCGACGCGGACGAAGTCGCGGGTAAAAGCTAGTTAAGTATATTACTTAAAAAAAGGAGTTTCTATAAATGTTATGAGAAAAATTAACTCGTACTGTGACCGGTACCTACTGTAATTTCCATAATAATGGAAATTTTCCATAAGTGTTCATTATAGCCGTACCTCTAAGGTAACCTAAGCACGCTTAATTAAAGGCAATATGTTTGGCTTTTGCACAAGTCTTAATATTGTCGTTTTATTGTCTAACATTATTGAACTACATTATATTGTCATTGACGCCTAAATTATGAGAATGGATAGTATTTGATGCTAAGTGCCTAACTTGATGTTAAAAAATAGGTATATTACAAAAAATCTTTCAAGTTACCTAGTTTACCTAGGTTCGAATCTAGATTTGTCAAGCACGCTTGCTTGACAAATCTAGATTCGAACCTAGGTAAACTTTATTAAAAATTAAAGGTAAGTAAATAAGTACTTGATTGAGTCTAAATAATAGGCATTTATTTTATTTACCAACGAATAAGATATATATAAATAATTACCTACATGATCGTAAAATATCTAATTTACATAAAAAATAGAATACGTGTTAATTATCTCGGAAGCGTTTTGCCTTTATCTACTATTTTGTTTAAGATATTAAAAAATATATGACAGATGACCCCAATACAATTTGATGAACTACATTGGCTGCCTACTTGAGGCGTCAGTCGTCACGTTTACAAATACTGATAGGTAACATATGGACATTGCTCAATTACAGCTCAATAAAAAGATAAGCCGATAAACGTTTTATATACTAAGATATATAATTATTGGGTTTGGCAAAACGGGAATACTTTTGTAGTACTTAAACACAATGTTATGTTAGGTAAGTTCATCACTAATCATGTGAGGGGTAGGACTGCTTATGCAGATAATGATATAGTGTCTGTCGGCTGTAATCAGCGGCTTATGTGAGGCAGTTGTAGTTTATTTAAAAAGATTTACACAGTGCGCATTTAGATAAGACTGTCAACGGATAGGTACACCTCAACAACACAAAACATTCAACGGTTTCAGTCATTCAAGTTAATGTTTGTATAGTAAACTAGTCTCTTTGTTCCAGGAAACGTATGCCATCACCCGTTTGATATATTTGTCGTATTAATGTGATTACTGTTATAAAAAGTTATCAGTACTGTTCGTAACGTATACGGAGACTGTAGTGGGTTTCTTAAGGACTTGATAAGAATAAGCTCGAACATGGCAAAAGCTGGCAAAGTAAATTCTAAATTGAAAAAAGATGGTGATTTTATTCCTCCTGATGGTGGCTGGGGATGGATGATCGTTGTTGCAGCTGGAGTTTCCAACGTAAGTATACTTAGTACTATTCTTATATTTATTACGACCGAAGTAATAAATGAGATGAGTATCAATTATTATGATGAATGCATACCTAGTCGTATTCTTGACAATGTACAAATAGACGATGCATTTTAATAATTGCTAGTAATTCTCAATCAGATGAATTACAATTTACTGAATCTGTGAATTAAAAAATACCATTAGAACTACTAGACAGCTATAAGGCTAATGAATTATTTGTATATTGTCAGTTAATATACAAAAAATAGGGGGATGGATACTTGCGTACCTGTTCCTTGAAAAATTTATTTTCTGTATGTCTGTCTAATTTGGATATACCTAATAAAATTAAACTAAAACTATTTATTTATTTTTATAAATTCGAGAATGAATGCGTCAAGGGTAAATTGTATTATAATACCCAGTTAATAACTATGATTATGATATAAAATGTTAGCAGCACTTGAAATAAATTTATCTTTTCTTATCGATACATAAAAGATTATAATGCACAGATCCGTTGCCACTCAAATCATAGGTACTGTGGTATTATCAGCAATCTAGCTAGGTGGATTTGTATTAAATCATATTAAATCGATATTACCTACTTTTCTATGTTTTCAATAAAGAGTAGTCTATGAACATTTTCCTCACGTATAAACACTAATTTCCCACTAATATTATAATCGCGAATGTTTGTATGGATATAGTTATATTATTTACGTATGTTTGTTACTTTCCCCACAAAAACGACTGAATAGATTTTAATGAAACTCCTTAGTAACATAGTAAAAACACAAATTATAAGTATATAACCCACGTCTATACAATAAATACACATACACAGACACACATCAAGAAGATGAATTTATTTCTAAGCAGGTTGGTTGTAAAGAAAATGAATTCACACATATATCTTTATTGGTATGCTCGTTATTGCATTGTGTCTATCAACTGTTTGTCTTCCTACAATATTTACTGGACCTAGTATTAATATCTTAGTAATCCTACACTTCATTATGTCATGTTAGTAACTCAATAAATTAAAATATAATTAGTCATACCTACCTAGTACTTATATGAAGTATGATGATGATTAAGTACGAAACGGGTACCTACACAGATATTTTTTATTGATATTTGATGGAATAGTACTTTTTGTAATACTAAGTAGGTACAAAATCATCCACTTAATAGTATAATGATCAAATTAGAATTACGATAGCCACGTGAACAAGGCTTTAGGTATGTAGTTTACTGTTAGTCTGTCATTAGGCGGCATGTGGCTTTATTATATCGCTGAGTTTAGCACGTTACGGTTGGATGCTGTTGTAACTACAAAAGGTTCTGTTTAGCGTTTAAAATGTTGCGTCTCTCAAGAATTCCTCGATGTAATAGGTAGGTAGATACTTACTTAGTTACATTGGTAATTAAATGAGAATAGCCTATTTTTCAGTGTATCTAATAATATTTAGCGTGAATTAATGTACACTGAGAGACAATTAATTCAAGCAAAACTGAATCGAATGATTAATTAAAATACATAATAAAATTATACGATGTAGTTGCATGAAGTAAGTATTTGATTGTTAATAAATAATTTAGTTTGTAACTTCTAAAAACATAGACAGAAGACACAAAACTAAACAGTAGATACAGGTATGCGAGATTTTTCACCATCTTGAATGGTTCAGGTAGGTAGTTACATGATTATTTTATAAGTCGATTTTAAACGCTGAACGTCACATGCGGAGATCTATTAGTATCGAGGCTACAGTGACGTTCGTTCACGTGATTTCTACCTACATATGTATATGTACCTACCTAGTTACTATAGCGCAATATACCCATATAAATGCATAACCATGTAATGCACAGAACACATAATATTAGACCTATGAGTATAATGAGTTTATATAATTTAATAGCTTTATACTTGTAAAATATGTACGATTATACATGGCAACATTCATTGCAGTAAGTTTAGATATGGTTATCTAAATAGTAGGTAACTACATACTACACAGGGTATAACTTGTTAACGTTAAAAAATCAATACAAAATATTATATTAATTTAAATATAAATTCTATTGTATGTGGTTTATTCTTATTTATATTAAAAGCGCCTCGTTTGTCTAGTAGTGGCAAGAGGCCTTGTGCTTGATTCCCCGGTCGGACGAAATGTTACTGGATTTTGATGAAATTCTAGTAGCAACTCGGAGTTCAGATGCGTGCCCGGTAGAAGGCAAGAGGCGCCCTATTACATAGAACCTAAAACATACCGGCAAAATTGGGTGTACATTAGTACATGTCTATTGGTATACGTATGTTGAATGTGGTAATTATTACATTTCAGTTGTCAGCGTTGCCGATACTACAACAGTTCGGTCTCCTGTTCCGCGACAAGTTCGCTCGTCTGGGCATCAGCAGCTCGGAGACAACCACTATAATCAACATGCACTCGGCCCTGAACTCTTGCGTCGGTGCGTGACGCGCCTTGCATGGTAACTCATTGATACCATACCGGCCCCTTCATAATAAGTTGTCATTATCAGTATATAATTCTATTCCATTAAATGACTGTAGAGATAGACTAGTGACCGTGGTTTGCCAAGGATTAGAATCCAAGAAATAGGTACATATCTAACCATAAAAATAATTGCTTAAATGGAGGAGGAAAACGTATTGCAACATTTATGTGAGATATGAACATTATGCGGAAACCTACTTCTTTTATCGATTTTCTCAACGGCTGACACCTCAGAAGTCGGTCTATAACTAAGTAAATGGGTTAATGACTTTGACTCTACAAGCGACATGTTGTTTACAAAATGTTGTTTATTTACATTGTATATTTACGAGGATTTAAAAGTTATCTAAAGTTATCATTAAAACGTGCAGAATATGAATTTTTTGTAGTGATACAACATTCGGTCAATGCACACAAAGAAATAAAAGTAAATACCTAACCTAATACTTGTTTACAAAAAAAGTTTTAGGCTTTTATTTAAGGTATAATTGTTAATTTGAAGGAATTTATTTTGTTTCGTGCCGCCACAAAGTCAGTATTTACATCAAGAACAGATCTTACTGGTTATCAAATAATACAATTAAATAAAATAACTAATTTATGATTTTTTTTGTTTACTTATATTGGCATTATATTAATTCCGACATTTCGGATATTTTAAAGCATCCATGGTCATCGTCAGATTCAGATTTAAATAATAACTTAGCTTTATTGGAGTACTTAATTTCATGTTTTTTCAATATGCAATTAAAAGATATGCATATGTAGGGCTTATGTATAAAAAAATGTGTTTACAACTAACGTGGATCTATATATTTCAAATTTGTTTCAGGTTTAGCAAACGGGCCGTTATTTAAAACATTTACCTACAGACAGGTGTCACTAGCTGGTGCATCAATTGTATTCTTAGCTTTAATTTTGAATACGTTCTCTTATAACTTTGTCACCTTTCTTTTAACTTTTTCAATATTATACGGTAAGGAATTTAAGTTTTGTTCTTTATTTAACATTGATGGTAATTGTGGAGGATTCAATGGTGTGTATTATTGTTTTTTTTTCAGGTGCTGGATACGGTATAAGCAGCTCAGCAAATGCTCTTGCCTTAAATACATATTGGAAAAATAGAAGAAGAATAGCAACTGGACTATCATGGACGACGACCGGCTTAGGTCCTATGTTATGGCCACATATTATAACTGCTCTGTTTGCAGTCTTTGGCGAAACAGGAACTATTCTTATTATAAGTGGAGTTTCCTTACATGCTATTGCTTGTGCACTTTTACTGCAGCCTGTAGAATGGCACGCAAAGTCACCAAAAGATGAAGATCAAGAAAAATTAATAAATTCTAACATCAAGGAACCACAAATAGAAAATAAAAAGCAAGAGAGTGGATATTTTAGTCAAGTTTCAAAATTTAAGAATCTAAGTGCTTTTTCAAGTCAATACCTTTATAACGAAGATGACCCAATAAATCCAGGCTATGAAATTACAGACCCTGGAGTACCAATGATGTTGCGGGCTAATGACGGTTATTTTAGTCAATCGAGACAATCTAAAAGCCGAGTATCGTCAAGGGAGGGCTCAAATAAAAATTCCCAAATGAATTCTAGACTTAATTCTAAAAAGCCATCAATGACAAATTTACTTGAGAATAGATCTCGAAAATCATCAACGTTGTACTTAAATGAGTCTAAAAAGAACTCATCTGCTAATTTAGGTGCGATGGCTCAAGAGCGTGAAACTTATAAACCAAAACGCAAAACATCTATTACTCTCGACACACAAATCCCCGAATCTGAAATAGAGGACTGCCCCACCCTTAAGGCACCTCAAGATTTGAAAGCAGACGAAAAGGCAGTCGTGGAAAAAATAGATCCCGCTCATGCTAAAGTTATCGCTGATAGAGCTGAAAAACATTTTGCTGGAAACAAAAGCCTAAAATCTTTTAAAATGGATGGCCAATATGAAGAAAAGTATAATAAAGATAATCATAGCAATGTATCGCTTAAAAACCAAAAAGACAATGAAGAAAATGATGAAAAAAAATATCTGAAAGACAATCATAGTAATCAGTCTTATCGTACACGGCACAGAAGAAAATCTAATAATTTTAATTATGAAAGCGAAGTACTAAAACAAGCTTCATTAAAATTGGAACAATACTTAAAGGAAAGTGAGGATAAAACCGAAAAGATAAAATTATTAATGACGCAAATGGAAGAAAATGAAAATGAATCTGACGAAAAGAAACTTGATGAAAAAATTGAAGAAGAAGAAGAAGAAATAGAAGAACAATTAACATTTTGCCAAAAAGTATCATTGTTCTTTGATTTAGATTTGTTGAAAGATTATACTTTCATCAATTTAATGTTGGGTATAACTCTGGCAAATTTTAGCGAAATGAACTTCTCTATTTTGACACCCTTCATTCTAGGTGATTATGGGAAAAGTAAATCAGAAGTAGCTTTATTCATGTCACTTTTGGGTGGAGTTGATATCTGTGTTAGGTTTTGCGTACCATTCGTTGCTGGTAAAATTGGATGGGACAACAATACTTTCTTTCTCTTCGGTGTGCTGACGATGGCTACGGGAAGAATGGGTAAATAAGCTTTTTTTCCTTCATAACACATTTTATGTCAATGCTATCGTGGTATTTGATTACTGTAGAACCTAATAAGTAAAAAGTAGGTACTTAATGTTTAGTAGATTAATTACCTTACTTTATGTACTATTCTTATTTGTATAAATATAAAAAAATATATAATTTGTAAAATACCAAAAACTATAATGACTACGACTATGTGTTTCAAATATAATGGGTAGTTTAACTTGACCTAGGAAAATTACACGTTGTCCAAATTATATATGATGTAACTAACAACATACTAACTATTCAGTGAAAGTTTAACTCAAAGTTTGTGGTTTTGAAAATTATGAAATATAATTGGCATTTATTAAGTAAGTTCAAATTTTTTAGTACCTTACTAAAGAGCACGAGGGCAGTGGTTCAGCTTTTCTTTTTTCCAGACGTTGGCAAAGAGCGCAGTGAAAATATGCTATGGATTGGGATATTTTCAATCACGCTGGCCTCAAAATTTAGTTGGCAGACTAAATTGACATGAAATCCTCTCATTTGCTTTCCAATTACGAAGAAGATGCGAATAAATGCACTTATTTAATATAACACTTTCAGTTTTGGCGTATTGTCAAAAATATTACGTTGTTCTTCTGGTGGCAATAATCATTGGGTTTGGAAAGGGACTGCGAACTGTTTTCATGGCTCTGGTCATACCTACTCATGTACCTTTACATAAGCTACCCGGAGCGACGGGAATTCAACTGATTACAGCTGGAATCGTGTATATCGTACTAGGACCTGGTGTTGGTGAGGAGCATTTTACTTTGTAAAGTTGTAAACTGCCGTGTATATTAATTGGCGAGGTTTCAAGATTATTGGTCCTTACCATGGCGCATATACAAACCCATTTAACACTGTTGAATAACATTATATTATTATTTATAAAGAAGTTTTTAAATTCTGAAATATAACTTTTGGTAAAAGTATATGCACTTTTGCCGGTAGATATACATTTTGTTTGGGACAATTTAGGAATAATTTTAAGGATTTAACAATTATTTCTGGATTTTGCAGGTTGGATAAAAGATAACGCTTCAACAGCAGTAACTCTATATTGTTTAAACATATTCACATGGCTGACTGCCCTGTCGTGGGGCCTAGAAAAGTTCATCACGGCAAGACGACAGAAAGCAATCGAACAAGATGCCGAAGATGTTAAAGCTTAATTTTTTACATACTTTAGTAAATAATATTATGTTTCTTTTTCGTATTATTTAACCAAAATCCATCCAACATTATTTAATCTGGTCATTCTACGGAAATAAGTATCAAAACGATTCCTACGTAATATGTACACTTAGGTCATAAACAGGGAGGTATCAGTTATTGTTATTCATAATAACTTGCCGTCTCCTAATTACCTTCAAAAGATGTAGCACATATGCAATAATTCAAAAAACACACAGCTTAAAAAGGAACAAGTTGAATTATTGTTTTACTGGTAAATGTGTGATAAATATTTATTTTGACAAACAACCATAGCTAAAAAAAATTAAAACACAAGTGACCAATAATTTATAAATAGTAACATAAATAGTTATGTGCTTACAGCCGATTCTAAAATGCTATAATTCAACACTGTACGTAATGTAAATAATGAATGATTTCTATTCATGTTAACAAGGAATGAAATTTTGGTCCAACCAAAGTTTGCAATATTGGAATATTTATTTACAGTAAATATACCTGATCAATAATTATACAGGTTTAATAAAAAACAAAATTTGATAGTAATAATACCGTTCTAAATTATAATAAATGTTCAAATTGTCTGCCACTCACTCTGATGCAGGCCCAACGAATCTTAGGCATCTACGAATAAATGCTATCCTAAATAGCTGCGTAACATAGTGTCGATCGCTTATTTCCAATGCAACTGGCCAAAGCTATTAAGAATTTCTCGAAAATAATCTACCAAATTTATTGCAAGAGGTACCCGAGGAGGAGAGAGAATCACATTGGTTACAAAATGACGGCTGTCCTGCAAATATGCTACAAATGAAAATAAGCGATCGACGCTATACGCGCAGCATTATATTTGAGTGATAACTACACTAAATTTATCACTATTTAGAATTCGCAACTTAATTATTTCAAACTACCTAGGCTTAATAAATAATTAATTAATGCTACTTCTACTTATTTCGGTATAATCCTATTCGTAAGTGACCTAACTGATTCATCTTTCCTGTATATACTAAATAACTATTGCCTATATTAATTGGATGAGTGGGCATAGGACCTTGAGGGGACTCCGATACATATATGATTGAATGATTGAATGATTGTTTATTTCTGTAAATAGATCTTTTTAAAGACACTTTTACAAGTCATGTACTTTTTTTTTTTTAGTATCTAGTTGACATCGGCATTTCCTAACTGACGACCTCTGAGAAGAAATGCCGAAACAAACTCAGAGAATCATGGTCTCTTTTAAAGTCCAAACATTTTGGTTACAATATGTGAGCCTGACGATGTAAGTTAAAGTCTGGGATGGCCTTTTGAAGAAAGCACCAGTGCAGCTTTGAGTTGACCTGTCCATACTGACAGCACGCATACGTCAGCCATCGTTTAGCTCAAACCATTATTGTGGGAGCTTAACGACCCGACGCACGTCTATGCAAGATCAGCGGGACATTTGCGTAGGCCATTTCAAAAACCCAAAGCCGCCAGACATTAGTTTGTAAGCGTATGTTTATCTACCTACAAAGTGCTCACATTCACATAGATATGTATATTATAAATAATCCCAATGCATAAAAATCAACATAATGTCAAATATAAAATAATTATGTCAAAACATAACATTAACATAATGTCAAAAATATAAAATAAATAAAGTCAAATAATAATAATAATTAAAAATCTATAGGTATACCTATACAATTCATGTCAAGATATAAATTAATGTCAACAAAAAAAAATTAAAAAATAATAATAATAATTAACATCAATGTCATGAAAAAATAATGTCCAAAACATAATAAATTACAGTAAAAGACGTTCGATAGCCCGGTTCATTAGAACTATTCAATCCCAAGCAGTTTTATCATCCATGTAATCTTTTAACGTATAGTAGCCTTTAGCACAAAGTCTCTGTTTGATAAAGGATTTAAATCTGCTGAGACTTAATGTCTGTACATGGGTTGGAATTTTGTTATAAAAGCGTATGCATTGACATCTAAAGGATTTACTGATTTTCTGGAGCCTAGTTGCAGGAACAACAAATTTATTCTTATTCCTAGTATTAATATTATGGATATCACAATGCTTTTCAAAGAGATTGATATTCTTGTAAGCATATAAAAGATTTTCGTAAATATACTGTGATGGAACAGTCATAATATCAATTTCTTTAAATTTCTCCCTCAGTGAATATCTGGGACTTAAGTTATAAATTGATCGAATAGCCCTTTTCTGCAACACAAAAATAGTTTGAATGTCAGCAGCATTCCCCCACAGTAGAATGCCGTATGACATCACGCTATGGAAATAACTAAAATAAACTAACCGAGCTGTATCTATATTCGTTAAATTACGAATTTTTTTAACGGCATAAGCTGCAGAACTAAGCTTCTTCGACAATTTCTCTATATGTGGGCCCCACTGAAGCTTAGCATCTAAGGTAATGCCTAGAAATACAGTGGTATCTACAAGATCCAACTCTCCACCGTTAACTAGTACACTGGTTTTAACTTGTCTGACGTTAGGCGTTGTAAACTTAATACATTTAGTTTTGTTTTCATTCAAAACTAAATTATTTGCATTGAACCAATGTACCACTTTCGAGATAGCAGTGTCCACATCGTATGTAGTTCTTTGCTGACGTTTTAGTTTAAATAAAAGCGAGGTATCGTCTGCAAACAACACTATCTCTTGATTATCTCCCATCAGATAGGGTAAATCATTAATATAAATTAGAAATAAAAAAGGGCCAAGAATTGAACCTTGCGGAACTCCCATAGTAACAACCGACCCCGGGGATCTCTTTCCATTGACGTCCACTTTCTGAATCCTCTTACCCAGGTACGAAATAAGAAGATTCAGAGAAGTGTTCCTCACGCCATAGTGGTGTAACTTCCTGATCAATGTATCGTGAAGAACGCAATCGAATGCCTTAGACAAATCGCAAAAGATACCCAAGGCATCGTGTGACTCTTCCCATGCATCAAAAATGTGACCTAGAAGTTCAACACCGGCATCGGTTGTTGAACGACCCTTGGTAAAGCCAAACTGTTTTCTATTAATTAGGTTGTTGGCGTAAAAGAAACTTTGTAATTGATCTAAAATTATTTTTTCAAAAATTTTACTGAATGTTGGTAGCACTGATATCGGTCTAAAATTAGTAGGGTCTGATGTGCTACCTGACTTAAATATGACTTAAATAAGTTCAAAAGAAGTAAATTTATGTGATAGTAGCAACTTTAGATACTTGATAACACAGGATTTTCCTAGTATGGGGGGTATTGACTCACCTTAATGTGTAGACGTATTATTTGTACTTTAAAATTAGCGTCAATTGCAAAATGCAGTAATTACTGCAAATTAAAAAAAATATATTTCAATAATTAGATTAGACACCGAATTGAAATAAAACTTTCAGCATCCATGAACACGGGCAGTCTGCCCGTGACCATGGATGCTGTAAAGGATCCGAAACGTCGGGTTAAAATAATATCAATAATATACATATATATATATATATACCTACATACGCTCACGCCTATTTCCCATGGGGGTAGGCAGAAACTACAGAATGCCACTCGCTACGATCCCTGCATACCACTTTTGCCGCAATAATAAACCGCGATAAAATCCGTTTAAAGTAGTAGTTTATTTCAATGTCTAATATTCGCGTAAGTGTAAGAAATCAATATGTTACCCACCGAATTTTTTAAAGAGGTGTTTTGTAAAACCTTTGTCTATTGTAGGGCAAAGGTCATGTTATGACTATTGTTAGTTACCACTATGAAGGGATATCTTAAAAGAAAACAAAAAAATAAAGTCGCTAATTATTTAATATGAATAAAAAAATGATTTTGATTTATATCTGGCCTAATCGTTAGTGGTATGTTTAGAGGTACCTATTAGATGCACGTTATTAAATACTATTAAAGTAACTCGGGAATATTTAAACATAGACTTAAAACACATAAATGAATTGACTAATAAAACACTGAAAAATAAATAAAACTCTGTATTTTTGTGGTAACGAAGTATAGGTTACCTTCCTATATGGCCCATATCTTTTTCTGTTTAGTCTTTCTCAAGAGCTAAGTTTAGGAACGCCCAATGTCTTCAACAATGCAAACAAATACATTTATGGCGAGATGAAGGAAATATCCTTTGTAGTACTCTTAACCAATGATGCATCATTGGTTAATAGCGGCCGGATTTTGATTAACCAGTGTCGGTCGTTGCCGACGCAATGGCAGTGTTAACAGGTCAAACTGAATTCGTCACCGTGCGGCCGCATCATTTTGACGTGTGTGCCCTTTATTTACGCATTTGAAAATAAAGACGTGATAAAGTGTCCGTATCTATTTTATCGTGACATAATTTAATGCGTTGAAAAGTGTTTATAAGTGTCGGTTTATAAATCTAAACTAAGCAATTCGTATGTAAAATTAAAAATAAACATATCAATAGTTAATCATTTATTGGGCAAGTAAAATAAAATATTTAAATTGTGAAGAAATGGTATATTAATAAATATCGATATTTTACTGTAACGCTGTATTTAGTCCTTAGGAATTAGACACACTAAATTACATTCAAAATTATAATTGCACATTTTCAGATTCTTAGCGCCTACTATTTTTAATTGGCAAAATGTAAATAGCAATATTGCTGGTACCGTCGCAGAAGTTAATTATAATAATAATAATAATAATAATAATAATCTTTATTTAAATTCTTTTACAAAAAAGGTGTACATTTCTTTAGCAATAATGTTTAATAGTAAGGTAGCGTATATTAGTGTCTTAATAATCACAAAAACTAAATTATTTATTTTAAAGGTGCATACAAGATAACAATATTCGTAACTCTAGATATATGTCGCGACCTACCTGAACTAGGTTAGTAGAAACCTGTGTCTCAGGCTATCACTTTACATGATAATTAATTATGAGCAATATAATACTATTCCTTAGAATTTAAATTAACAATTTTCTTCTTTATTATTATAGATGAAATAAGACTAAACTATGCGATGCGATGCGATGATTAATAAAATATAAAATAAAATAAACAATACATAATAATTGCCATCGATGTGTTTACGGAAATTCAGTGATGCACAGATATTTCAATGGTCAGCTTATAATAAAGTGGGACAAGTACATGTGTACTACAAATTACAACATTAGTCATGTTAGTTTTAATAAAGCTACGTAAACATTTTTTTTTTTTTTTTCTAGGTTATTATATTTGTAGTTAGTAAAACAGGTTAATTAATGATCAATAAGCGATGAATTTTCACAAAGTTGATTAATTTACTTAAAGTATTCAATGTCAGCTTTAGGACCCTTCATAATCTATGGAGTTAATATAGTTCGCCTCTGCATATATGCGCGCGGGACAGCTTACATCACCTGTTGGATGGTCACATTTCCTCTTAAAGCGTTTGCATGTCGCACATTGCGGAGAAGTAGATGCTGCAGTGCATTCTTTGAAGGAGTGTCCAGACTCCCCACAGTGGTTGCATGTAGGACTTGATTCTCGGCAAAATTTGGCCGCATGACCGAACTGTTGGCAATTGAAGCACCTGGTGACTATAGTGAAATCTCTCACAGGGCATGATGTCCAGTTTATGAAAATTCGGCTTTGATGAATCAGCATCTTTCGTATACTAGCAGTTACTTGTACAATATAGTTGCAGGTAGAGAGGTCTTTCTTGCCTGATTTATGGCTCAACTTGATGTTCTCCATAAATGACTCTCGATTTGTATTCGGCAACTTGTCAGAGAGGTTTTGTTCATAAATACAATTAAAAACCTCTTTTTCAGTAAGGGCTACAGGGACACCAATTATAGCTACTCTAGGGCGGCGTTTAGGAGGTTCTTCTATTGTGAGGCCCGACGAAACTAGTTTCTCTGAATTTTTAAGTTTGTCTATGTCGCCTTTACAATCAGTGCTGATTAGAACGCCCCCATTTCTCACTCTTCTCATGCCACGGACATGCAGCCTAAGTTCTCCTGGTGAGATGATCTTTTGGACGAGAGACTTAGTGTCGTCGCTGGTTTTGGTCTTATCGCTGGGATATATGGCGACAGAACTTAAATTTGCAGGACGCACAAAATTGTCTGCTCCTTTCTTCACCATGGTAGCGTAAGAAGTTTTTTCTGTGGGAGCTAGTTGTGTTTCAACAACTTCTTTGAACTGCTGTATTGAAGTAGCAACGTTCTGCTGACTCTGTAGGTGCTGAATCGTGCTGTGGGCCTGGATAGTTTTTTGTTTTAGCGCCTGGTATAGAACTGCCATCTGTGATGTGCCATTTGAAACTTTCCGGCAAAGATTGGACACGCGGAGCTTCTGTTCTGAGTTCATTTTCCCTTCAGCGACAATAGTGCAGATATCGTTCAGAATGCCATCTATCGATCCCATCCATTTCTGGATCTCCGGCGTAGGAATAACTTCAGATGGTAAATCGCTGACCGTGGATTCAGGTACATTTCGGGCACTCGGGGGTAATGGTCTGGTAGGCGTCGGCGGAGGGCTTCGCCGTACTAACTGGCTACGTCCAAACGGGCTGAAGTCTGGGTTAGACATAGCCGAAACACTTTATTTATTGTCTATACAATGGTTAATACATTTTGCACAATATTAGTAAGTAGGTAACTTAGTTGCAACCTACAAGTCACACGCGACACACTTTTTCGACTGACGTCGCAAAAAATATTTATTGTACTTGTTTAGAGATATATCATTATAGCGAATACTAGAACGCGTCCGCTTAGTCTCGCGGCTGGTAAAGCAATTAATCGATTGGTAATAATATTGGTAGGTAGGTACCTACCAATCGATTAATTAAACTACTTCACTAAATTACTTCAAAAGTATAAAAATGTAAGTAGGTACTTACATTTTTATACTTTTGAAATGTTCTTTTAATGACAGATTAAGTGAATTTGAAATGTATTTTTAATGATAGTACTGATCAACAAACAAACAGAATAGAAAAAAATGTCATGTGCCGCACTGAAAGATTTATATGCTGCTACAAATTTTAATAAATTAATTTAGTAAAATAAACTTTATTTCTAAACTCATTTCAATCAGAAATGAACTAAATTACCTACTTTAATCATGGCAAAATTAAATGTATTGGATATTACAAACAAGTTTTTTCTATTTGACTTGTTTTTTGATTACAATAAGTAAAGTTAAACTACTTCTACATTTTTGAATGAGTAACTTCGATTTTATCGTTGAACCGATAATCCTGATTAATTTAACTTCTTATTTTATTTTTTATCACTCTTGACGATGGATAAAGAAATTACACCACGCGTGATCATTTTATCGCAGATAATTTCGACAAATCCAATTTTAGTTGTAAAATCAGGTAATTTGTATGATAATGAGTATTTTGCAATCAGGTGTCTCTGAACATTTTTGCTATTGTGAGCTGTGACCTAAATAATATAAACGTTATCAATGCAAATATGTTCATAAACATATCAGATTTGCATTTATTTACATATGAAGGTATATAAGAAGAACAAATTATTTAATATTTATAATTAAAGATGTTCTCAGAACATACAGTTCAAATAGACATGTAGAAGAATGGAGACAAGAACTTCTATGAATTGGTAGGAAATAAAACAACTTATACGCATGTAAAATAATTAACTGATCTATGCTAATTAAAGTATTTACAAGGCGAATAGAGAAGATTCCGGTTGCCGCTCGTCTAAGTCAGAAATAGGAATGATTTCTTGCTCCCGTTAGATCATTACTTACGTTGATTTTGATAATTGACTGAGATAGACCTAAATGTGTGTGTGCACGTAACAACATTTTAACGATAACAAGACACATTACTAAAGTCAAACTGATAACATATATGAATATTTGCCAAGCGCCTACAGTGTCTGTCACTAACACAACATGTAGACGGCGCTACGAACATTCACGCACTTATATAGTTTGTTGATAATTAAATTGAACGTAAAGATATTGAAGTAAAAGTCAATAATCCCCTACAAACGATCAAGAATAGTTAACACGTCAAAGAACTAATTACAGATAGGTACAACAGAAGATTCATTGTTTCAGCCTCCAAAGGGTCAAGATAATTCATAGTTAGTGATAAAAATGTACATTGGATGTGACATTAAAGTAACATTAAGAAAAAGATTGTAATCAAGAAATGTGGAAGTGATTCTGGAATTAAAATGTCGAATGTTGAAACAAATAAAGTGCCCCCTGACGGGGGATACGGGTGGGTCGTTACCATTGCGTATGCTTTGAACAATGTAAGTACAAATTATGTTCTTTTTAAATGATTATACTTACCTACAATAGTATTATATCAACTGACTCATATGCAGACTAATACGTCAACTACGTCTCATACCATTTATCAATATTTTATTATATGAGGTGAGAAGTAGTAGTCTCACTCAAATTGGGTATATAGGTATGATAGTAATCATTAGGACAAATCTTATCAACTACGTATGCAACACTTAATGTGTGACATGCTTTTTGACATTAATACGAAGATAGGGTCCAAGACTTTCTCCACGTGCAATTTTAGTAAATAACTTACAGGACTTTGACTCCTATAAAGAAATAAAGTACACATTCACACTGTTTGAAGCTGATCTTTATAATAAAACTAGCTGACCCAGCAAATGGTGTTTTGCTATATTATAGGGTTTGGTGGTAGAAGAGTGAAAATTTAGGATTATAAGTATCTTGTCAAATCATAAAAAAAATACAAAAAATATTTTGGCAAAAAAAAAGAACATCAATTTTGGTGAGGGACATCCTTATCACCTAGGGGTATAGAAAATAGCCTACGACCGATTCTCAGACCTACCAAATATACATACAAAATTTCATAATAATCCGTTCAGCCGTTTCGGAGGAATGCAGCGACAAACACCGTGACACGAGATTTTTATATATACTTTTATGATATCCTACCGAAAGTGCTTGTTATGGAACCAATATTACGCGCTACCTGAGTATTTTTGATCCCAGCTAGAAAAATAATTAGTACCTAAAAGACGTATTCCAGGGATGTCTGTATTGTAATTTTAACGTTTTAAAACGTACTTAGGTGACTCTTATGTTCCACAACTCTAGGTTCCTCACCTACGTTTTTTAACTGCCGGTGTAACTAATAAATTACACAAAATATTTTTGGGAACTTTCCAACTATATTTTTAGTGCACTTATATAAGAATAAGATATGTTGTGATATTAGGTTATTAGTTCAAGCTTGTAAATCTGTTGTTATTTCAACTAACAGAACGTAACATTTTCCAACAAATAAAATGTATTATATATTAGGCTACGCTGCATGTAACTAACATACACTGTAACTAACATAAATACTCCAGTGGTGTAATTAGTGGACGGTGAAATCAGCATTCTCGAATTCGATCCCTAGACATGCACGACTGACTTTACGAGGTTACATGCTTTATTATCACTTGGCCCAGAGGTGAAGGGGAAGCATAGTGAGGAAAACTGCATGCCTGACGGATTTTTTAGATAGCGTGTCAAGTCTACCGAACCACAGAAGGCTAGTGTGGTGGACAATAACCTAATCCCTCTCAAATGAGTGGAGACCCTTGCCCAGCGGTGGGACAATAATTAAGTGGATGATGACTAACACACCAAGATATTTTTCGTCTAACTCTTCTCCAGTAGGTACAGTGGATAGGTTTGAGCTAATAACAATGTCACTATGTACCTGTTATGTGTTTTTTTCTCATTTGTTAAAACACCTGGCGAAACATTGGCAGTTAAATTATATACCCACACAAGTGAATTGAAACATCCGTGACTTACCAAACCATTTTGTCATTAATACTAGGCTGATTAATTGAAAAAGAAATGATAAAAAATTACTTTACGTGTAAGCTTTTTTATCCTTGGATAGTTTTCTTATCTCACGTAAGTAATTATCATACTACAGAAAATCGTAATAATTTTGTATTTTAGATTGTTCATTCAATTGCCGCGATAGCATCGTAAGCCAATGCAAATTTATTTAAATCGATATTACCTACTTACATTATAATATACCTTTTAGTTATTTAGGAACAAGTGTCAGTTAGACTGATACCGGAGTCTCACTATTGAGACCTACATTTAAAACGAGTAGACTGCCTAAGACTGTACTGTACTAGCTGTAAAGGGTCAAACACGATGAGATTTAATAATAACTGTTTCAAAAATAGTCTTATTTCAGTATCAAATAAAACATTTTTCGAATTAAAAATATACCTACTATAATTGCAATAGGACTACAGATCCAAACTCCAAGTTGCAACTGAGTTTCATAGAATTTAACCTAGGACTTCATGACTACTATTTAAGCTTTTGACCACTTGACTGTTGATGAAGCAGTTGACTTTGCGTAACTAGTAACTTAAATTTGTATTAAAAACACGTACTATCATAACCAACTTTAATCCCTACTCTAAATGTAAATATTTGCCTGGGGATTGCATTGGTTGGAATGATTTCACTCCATATGTATGTACATATTATATGAATTTAAGCATACTTTGATAGTTGTATATATAGTTGTATAGCTGTATATATGTATGATAGCAAGTGCCTACTGAGAAGAGAATCACTAGTGAACACAATATTGACCTCTCCCATCACGTCGGCTGAGTTTCTTATGTTTGGTCCACATTGTCTTATCACTTATCTTATTGGCCGAAGATTATAATATACAGACACACTTAGTAGCTATTAGATATTGATAGCTAAAATATTGTATCCCTTCTATGCTGCCCTAATAACCATTGATAAATAATAATCTTTAATTAATGTGACTGCATAAAACACTACATGTAGCTAGATAGATCACAGAATTCATTCGAGTAATTTAGATAAGAGGTTTTGAAGTTGCACCACATATTTTCCAATAGTAAATATTAAACATTAGTGTATTAAACGTTTGCTTTAGATATATATTTTATAATAACAAAGACTAAGGAAGACATTCAAAGATCAGTCAGAGGAATTACTGAAATATACCGTCATTTACTTATTGTATTAGCCAAGTACTTGGCCATTAAAAAAATATCCAATTCATGTAACCCAATAAAAAATAGTCTTAAGTGGATGTCCCAGTAATTTGGTTATTTCAAATTTATTTTTCATTTAAAGTTAGTGCAGTAACTAGTCAAACAAACATACCTAACAAAATACATTATCAACATAAATCTTTTTTCAGGTGGTCGTCCTGCCCTTAATTGCTGGTTTTGCCTTAGTGTTAAACGATACAGACCTAACAACGACACAAGTTACCCTCGTCATTGTATTAAACCACAGCATTGGAATGCTCCTATCTTTTTTCGGAGGTCCCTTACTAAGTCGTTTTGGGTACAGAAAGGTTGCTGTAGTTGGCGCTGTGTTCATATCATCGGGTCTTTTGATGACAGCAATATCAACAGACTTCTGGCAATTTATATTATCTTACAGTATTATGTGTTGTAAGTATAATAAGATAACATCAAATAGTTGGGATTCATTGTATACCTAATCAGAAAGTGTGATATGATATTTAATTTCAGCGATGGGTGTAGCAGCAATAATGGGCGCGTTCACATTAGCAATTAATTCATTTTTTAAGGAAAAAAGAGGAAGAGCTATTGGTGTAGGCATGTCAATTACTGGCCTGGGAGCTATATACATGCCTTTACTAATGAGTACGCTGATGTACACTTTTGGATGGAGATACGCAGTATTAACTTTGAGTGCAATTTGCCTCCATTCACTTGTAGCAGCATGTTTACTTAGGCCAGCTAAATGGTACCTCAAAGATCCGCCAAATTCAGAAGAAATGGTGCCTTTGAATAAGGAACCAGAAGTGCAGCTTACCAACGGCAGTGTTACTCTTCCCTCTAAAGTTGTTGGTATGATTATTACATTATTTTGATATAATCTTTTTAATATTTTTCCTATTTATAGTGTCGCTTTCTTTGTTATAGGAATTGCTTCATTACCACATTTGGAAGAGTCCGGAGAGAACGGTATACTTCCACCAAAAAGTCTTTCGATGAGATCTCTTGCTAGTAACTCTAGCATACAAACCAGAAATGCAATATCGCATCCTGATATACGAAACAAATTACCAGACTCGCCGCTGGCAGAATCCCGATACAAATGGTGGGAGTCTCAGGAAATTAACTTAGGCAGTTCTATTAATATTTTTAATGAAACAGAAAATCTTAAAAGTATTAAGTCCCAAGAAAAAGAAATTGTCAAAGAAAATGAAAAGAAGAGCTATATGCAGCATTTTATTCAGTTCTTTGACCTCACACTTTTGACTGATCCAATATTTGTTAACATTATATTTGGTTTGTCAATAGCAGCATGTGTGGAAACCAACTTCTCTCTGTTGTTGCCTATAATATTAAAAGACATGATGCAATTTGAAACAAGTGATATAGCCAAATTGATGTCAGTCATAGGTTTTTCAGACACTCTATTTCGATTTGTGTCACCCTTTATTGGAGAATGGTGCAATAAGTCACCACGTGTCATGTATATGGTCAGCTTACTTATGATTATCTTCACCAGAAGCAGTAAGTATATTTATATTAGATAACGGAGTGTATATAATAAAAGTATTATAGGAAATAACTTATAAGAATATCGACATACATATAATAATGTGTAATTGACCGTTTACATTATTGTAGAGCTATTGCTAAAGAGAAACAAAGACTTATTTATTTTGTACAGTGTTATGCCAATGACAATTGGTAATTATAGGTTGTTAAACTCTTTGTATGTAAATATGTATATATTTAAATGTACAAATATTAATGACGATTGTTGAGTTCTGACAACATACATTGATAAAACTCAACACCTAGATGTAATATACTTTGTCAAGAACATAAATTTTGTTTATAATGAATACTTGGGGGTCTCAGTAACCCTCGAGCTAAAATTTGTATTACACCTCATAATGTTTTGCCTCGGTCGATATTTTATGTCCCTTCCATTAAAATGGTAACGAAACATTAGAAAATAATGGTGATACAAATGATTTTATTATCTTTTTAGAGTTTTAGGCTGTTATGTGGCAATTTTTATGAGCATTTGGCAACAAATTTTAATATTCGAAATTTCTAAATTCTGATTTTCGGCTTGCGCCTACAAAATAAAAGAATTATGTATGTTAAAATAAGTAGAACTCATGAAAATCTGTGATTTCTTCCAGTGATGCTGTTTACAACGTCTTTCATGGGTATGTTGTTCGTCGCACTAGCGCTCGGCATCACAAAGGCAATGAGAACTGTGTATGTCAACATCGTGATACCCAACTACGTACCGCTCCATAGACTGGCCTTCGCTTCCGGAATTCAAATGTTCTTCAGCGGTATCACTATCTTCACTATAGGATCTTTATTAAGTAAGTGACTTACCTATGTACTTATAAAAAGCCGTTGACTGATAAAGATTTAATCGATTAGTATCTCGTCTCTTATAAATTGCGAAAGTCTAGAATTCTTGTGAGGTTTTAAAGACAGGCATTATCAACTTGTTACTTGTTTATTGTCATATATCTACGAGCTAAGGTGCTCGTTAAGCTCGCTATATTAAAATTGTTTCTATGTAATATATACAAATAAATATATAATATAGCATGTATCATGAGATACCCTACAATTTTAATGGCAAAAAAGCAAATTTAAATAGTAATCTGCTCTAGGCTAGCACCAAATGATAGTCAAATAAATAAGTTATAGTACTTGTTATTGAATTTTGAAGTAAATTAACCCAAATAATTAATTAAACTATATTACCAAAAAGTAATCAGGGAGGTCAGTTAGACAAATAATAAATGTAATCTAACTAGTTTATATGTACTTACTAAAGAAATAGTTTATCTAATGTAAATACAGTTACGGATATACATACATATTTAATATGTAGATATGTGTTACCTGCCACTATCAGTATGTTAAAAGTGAACTTTAACCTAATACCTTTATTTGACATTCATACTCTAGTGTTGGAACCAGCGATTGTTACAACATTTGTTTTATATACTACACATATATACTCCATTTTTTCATTAGAGTAGGCAAAACTAACAGAACGCCATACGCCAAGATTTTACCACTTTTGTTTCGACCGTAACCACAGATCTTGTCATGCATGCACGCCGATCAGGTCAAATGGTCAGGTCACCTGACCTTTTTGAAGGCGTTCATCAATTAGATCGAAATATGTCTTTCTAGGGAGCCCCCTCCCGAACTTATCCTTTAACATCCGCCTTTTATATTCCTTATATAAGGCCTATTCATTAATTCTCTCTATCAACAAGTACAAACAATTTTAGTGCGTTCTCCTAAACTTTGTCACTACGTCATCTTTCATTTGTAAACTTTTTATAACGATATAATTAAGGGCGGATTAATTAGTTCACTGTTATGTATAAACACCCATATCTATGATACTAGTATTTGTAAGTATTTCCGGAGAGACTAAATTTCTGATTTCATTATTTCAGCTCGTGTACGTGAAATGTCCGGCTCCTACATAATGCCGATCATCGTGCTGAACTTCGTCACCTTAATCACAATCATATCATGGAGCGCAGAGTTCCTATACTTCAGAATAAAAGACAGAACAAAAACTGAACAAGAAACTGTTACCTAATTAGTGTCTTTGTATAATTATTGTAAGATTAGTTACGTACATTTTATTACGATCAAAGTTTGAAATTGTTTCGTTTTGGATTTACCTACGACATGATTATTACGATCCAGGAGTGCCCAAAGCTGGCAAATGTGGGAGGCAATATTCCTCCAATCACATCGATCGTGTGTCAATTAAATTAGAACTAGAAAACCCAATTACTCATTATTATATTACCTTGTAGGCCAAAACCAACATTAATCTTAAGTCCCCGATATAGCTGAAGTAAAAAATCAGTCGAGATTCATTTAGTTTATTTACAATTTAGTATTTACAAAATTTGAGCACTTACATTCTCGCGCTCAGTAAGAATACATTTTTGACATCAATACACGTCTTGAAAACATAATAACTATTTAATTACATTATCACTAAAATATAATATAGAGGATGGATATTTAAATATTACTCTTAAAATAATTATACTAAAATACATAATTGAATTTCTATTGAAGTCCCACTTTGGTTAACTTTATCCTATATACTAGTGTCCAAATACAACTACAATATTATAATGTTTGATCAAATTAAAAAGGACACTTACGTAGTGTTCTTCATAATTTGCTCTATTTCACTCAAACTAAATGTATGTAGTCTTTGTTTTATAGTCTTTGTCACTTCTCCCGTTTCAATTTTAAATATTTTTGTAACACTTCAGCCGTTATGAGGGCTCGCAGTCGTAGCGATGCTGTCCTGCGAAAAAGAAAACATTGTATTATATTCCTGGATACCTATCTAGAGCTGTGGTAGCCTAGTGGTGTGACCAGTGGACTGACAGGTCTCGAGTTCGAACCCGGGCACGCACCACTGACTTTTCGGAAGTTATGCGCATATTTATCATATGCACAAACGGTGAAGGGAAACATCGTGAGGAAACCTGCATGCTTGAGAGATTTCTCGATGGCATGTGAAGTCTACCAACCCGCAGTTGGCTAGCGTGGTGGACTATAGCCTAATTCCTCTGAAATGAGAGGAGACCCGTGCCCAGCAGTGGGACAATAATGGGTTGATGATGATACATAACTAGCTTTTCATAATTCTTGGGTCTACTGCTTCTAAAAGTACTCAATACCATTAATTATATTTACTTTAAGCCAGGAGTGAATTTAATTACTAAAAAAGATATGAAAAAGCTTTATACTTGTTTACATTACATGTTAATAAAAATAGAGCGTGTGCCAAACATTTGTGCAGGTATATATATGTATGTGCCAGGATTGGTCAATCTAGTTTGAAATAAATTAATATAAGGTGAGGTAGGATGTTTCTATTTACATTTTAATAAATAGTTGTAGTAGTCGGGTAAAACTCGACTAAATATATACTTTATATATCAATGATTATATCACATAAGTATTAAAATATCTAATTTTACTTTTATATCAATACTCGCTAATAAAATATTTAGAATGTCAAGTACTTCACCACTAACAACCATTCAAACATATGTCGAGTGTAATTAATAAAAATTGTAAAGAAAATATCAGAAGGTATTATGTGATAAAATGTTTAAGGAAAACTGAAAGTTAGTAAATAATAAGCTTAAAACCTCGTCCGGGTTAGTGGTAACTTTCTGTTGGGTAGCCTCTGGCAATGACGTACTATTGTTCACTTCTTGAGTCTCCAGCTCGTTTACTGAAAGTAAATGCGTCACATAAATATAAAAATACATGACATTACAAGAAAAAAAATATTAAAAACTATTTACACTCACTACTTTGATACCAGCTTTTGGAAAATCCATACGACGTATCTGACTCAATTTTCCCACCTGAGGTAAAGCCAAACGACGGTCGATTTATAAATCTTGGAGACTTAAATGGTAGATTACTGGATGCAGAATACTCATTGTCTGGACTAGTTTTCTTTGATTCAAATGGTTCTACTTCATACCATTCGGTTGAGACATTTTTAGTATCTCTCCAAGGTTTCGAAGTAACGACGTACACTTTCTCTTTCGTTAAGGGTGATATCGACGTTTGTATTTTACCCCATGGAGCTGGAGTTGTAGTAGTGGATGAACTTGTGGTTCGGAAAGAGGAAGCTGCTGTGTAAATATGAAGTTTTTGAATTTCATCTGATTCCTCATTTTTACCACTGTTATGTCTGTTTTTGGTTCTCTCTATTTTATTGTATTCTTTACGTGGCCTACTGAAGCTATTATTATTGCTCTCATCTGTGACTGTGTGTTGAACACTACTTGAACCTTCGTGATCGTAAAACTCGTAATTGTAATTACTAGTCGTAGTCATGTAATTTGTTGGTATTGTTGTCGTAAAATAATCGTCAGGGATTTGTTTAGCGTACTTTTCACTACTGCGTGTGCGCTGTGGAGTCTTGTATTGTTTAGAATATTCTTGTTCGGTCCAGTCATCTATATTATGTTGAAGTTTAATAATATCAAAAGGAGGTTCTTTTACATCGTAGAAGTCTTTAATCGTTTCAGCGGGATTCAACCTATCTGACTCATAGTGTTCTGTTGTTGTCGTATCTTCAGTTGATGTAGCCGTTGAATCATAATTTACTGTTGTCAGTTTTATGTGATCTATGATTGTATTAGTTGGAACTTTTCGAGCTAAATATTCATCTTTGGGTGTAGCTGGCCAGTCTTGTGACATTTGAACAAAGTCTCCGCCTTGGTCTTCTTGTTTATTATTTCCAGTTGTATAAGGTACTATAATTTGGACGATCTTTGGTTTGTAGGCATTTTCTTTTGAGGGTGATGATATTTCTTCGTTATAGTCAGTTCTGCTTTCATCCCAACTGTTAGTATGGGTACGAGTATGAAGTTCTGTAGTTGTCGGAATATCATCATAAATTTCATATTCATTTTCAGGTACTGGTGATGATATAGCTAGTATAAAGTTACCATGGTTTTTATGAGGTGCGTTTGGTTTAAGATACAAAAGAGGTGAATCGATGCTTTGTAAATTATTTTCTGTCCGATATTTATCAACATCATCGTCGTTTACGCCCCTCAAATCAGCAAAATTTGGCTTATGGTTAGAAGGAACATGGGATACGGGTCTTAGATCTGCCGGCATACTATTGTCATATAGGTCATTACCCACAGCTGTTCCTGTAGTTTCAAAACTGGAGTCTGGAATCGATTTTGTTGCTGAAATATGATCTTCAGAAGCTTGGGAAGATATATCCCTAATTTCATCAACAACGTAACTATTTTGTATGTTTCTATATGCTTTTGTTTGATTGGAAATAGAGGGAGGTTCTATTTCAATAATAGGTGATTGGATAATAGTAGCGGGATAGTCTACAGAATGGGTGAATTCTGCTAGGGATACACTTTGTTCGATATTTACATTAGTATTAGATTGCTGCATTTGATTTATTCCTTGCAAAACATTTGATGGAAATTGCGGTGGCATGGGTCTAAAAGGTCGCGCATTAAAAATGGGTGGCAAGGGTGAAACACTAAGATTGGGAAGTGCAACAGGCTGCAACGTATGAATATTTCTGCCTCTATTTAATGTAAATGGTGCTGGATTTGATAAAGCAAATGATGTATTCGGTGGCTTTGCATTCTGTGGTAATACTTGAGTTTTCACTTTAGAAGACTCAGCGGCTGTAGCTGACACAGGGTATGAAATATCAAAAAGTTGGGTATTAGTAATAGGTTCCCCATAGGAATTTTTAAACGAAGTTGGGTGTGAAACTTTCGGTAACTGTAAATCAGAACTGGGTGCGACATTATCTAATAATTCTACGTCACTTTGTGGGGGTAGTTCTCTGTTAAGTGTCCCAGGTTCATATTGGGGAGTAACTGGTTGGTAATTTGTAATTATCGGTCGTGGGGTTTCGTATGACGGGGTAGGAGTTCCATATGATGTTGAAGGGATTCCATATGATAGAGAAGGTATTCCATATGATGGTGAAGGAGTTCCATACGAAGAAGTCGGTGGTTGGGAAGTTGAACTAGGTACATTATAAAAATTGTTACTTATTCCATGTGATGGTGTTGATAACAACTGAGAATCTAGTGTTTTACTTGGTAAGACAAACGAAGAGCTTGGTATGAGATAAGATGAACTTGGCTGAGAGTACGTAGAACTTTGAGGATTTGGGGATACAACATCTAATGTGTGTGTGGCACTTGGGGGTCCATACGTCGAACTGATAACTCCGAATGGGCCACTATCGTAAGAAAAGTTTGGCGGGCCATAGTTTGCATGTGGTACTCCAGGTGACAACTGTAGCGGCCTTTTTTCTTGATTTTGTGAATTGAAAGGCTGTGGTTTTAATAAATTAGCATAAGCTGTAGGACTGGGGGGTCCATACGTTGGCAATGAATTTTGGTATACATTTTTAGCTCCTAAATTGTATCTAATTACTGGTAACCATGGCACTAAATTGCAAGGATTGCAATCTTTTTTTATTGGCGTTACGCTATTAAATATAGTTGAGCCTGCATAACTAGTTTGTTGCGATGGGAAAAGCCATCCTGAAACTTTTTGAAATAAACTAGGGGATGGAGTAGTAGAGAATGGTTGAGGTGGTGGAACAAAGTTAAAATTGTATTGCTTATAAAAAGGGGCAGGGAATTTAAAGTCACTAGAAGGTAGCGGTGGGGGAGGTGGTGTTTTATATTGGTAACCGACATCTGAGTTGTGTCGCTGAGTTCTCTCCGCACCTCCATGAAAGGGAACGGGTACTATAGGTGGTAGCGGTGGCGGCGGTGGCGGCTTTAGCAGCGCTCCAAACTGCGATGCACTGTTTCCGTTGAAAGTGTTGAAACCGTTCGTATGGTCGCACTTACATCTTGTGACCACAGCGAATAGCAACACCGGAAATATCTGGAATAAAACATTTTAGATTAGATTAAAGGTACGTATAAATTCCTAAATCTATAAAAGGAGCAGCTGACTGACTGACTGGCTGACTGACATATCAACGCAGGGCCTGAACTATAAGGGTCAGAAACTTGAAATTTTGCACAGTGTTTTCTTTTATAACGTAGGGGAGAAAGTCCACTAAGAAAGGATTTTGAAAATTCACCCCCTAAGGGGGTAAAATTAGTGTGCAAAGTTAGTGTGAGATTTTTTTTCGTTAAATTGTAGGCGAGCGAAGTCGCAGGAATGAGCTAGTTATTTTATAAAAGACTGTCATCATCATCAAGCCATTTATTGTCCCACCCTGGTCTCCTCTCATTGCCAAGTCGGCCAGACATACGCCATCGAGGGAACGTCACGCAGCATGTGATAAATACGCACATAACTCCTGGAAAGTCAGTGGTGAGTTCCTTGGGTGCAAAATTAGTCAAAGGTCGAGACCTTTGACTTTCACAGTCCAGTGGTCATGCCACTAGGCTATTACAGCTACCAAAGGACAGTGATAACAATCATATATAAGTTCTATATTTAGTGTAACAATTAGAAAATATAGTGAAACACCCGTCGTGACATATCGGGGCCATTGTAGATGGTTTCCCACGAATTGCCATTCTTTGCACTTTTCTCTTTTCTCATAATACTCCGTCAATGGTCGCGATCGGAAGACGCCACTTTTTGAATTGAATTATGATCTAGATGTTTTCTTATTAGAAACTTATTACAATGTTAATTGTGATAAACGTATTGGTAGATAATAATCAGGTAGTTGACAGCTATTCCTTCATGAGTAGGTATTTACCTTTACTATTCCTTTTTATCCTTATATTTACTTCATTTTAGTCAACGATCACACATGGAGCACATAATTCTTGTAGGTACCTTTGGGTTTCCAGTTCTAACATATGTACATACTCCCGTGAGACAAAACACGATGAATTTGTGACGGTAGAACTGTTACTCTAACGTCAGACACCTAGTCCGGCTCATAAATAGAACAGAGCTTGCTGGATATTCTTGAGAATATTATATATTCTTACTTATCACACCACGAGCAATTCCAGAACTGTTCTAAGATTGATGTATTGTATAACAAAGTATCTATTTGTAATAATTTATACAATCTCCATTTGTCGTCCATAGAGGTCAGTGCCATGAGAATTCTATCAGGGGCTCCATCAAATACCTAATTGTCTTAAAGTGTATGGTGCAAGCAATAATGGTGATGGAACCAAGTTCTTGATGTCAACATTGCTGTTTGTCACTAGTGACTTTGTTGCACAACTAAGAAGACAAAATAGCAAGTAAGTGATCATCCAGCATTTGCAATCATTTATGTAACTTGAATAATTTGCAGCAACATAAAACCGTACATCACTCTTACGTAAGCTAAAGATATATTTAAAACTGTAGTAAACTCAGGGTGCGCCTGAGTATCTTTGAAGTACAGTCACGCGCAGACGCGTGTTTTGGCACAAAACTGTAACCAAATCACCAATGATCAATGCAAAGCTTGTATTGCGTTCGATTTTCGAAACTTCACAATATAGGCATTGTATTCTAACCACATATTCATGCGCATTATTTAAGTAAATACGTAAAGAAAAGTAAAATTGTTCAGGGAATTGAGTCGTGTTCCAAGGTTCCAGGCCTATCAACAATAAAATTGAATTTATTTATAAATTCATGCCTTATTTTGGGAGTCATAGACTTCTAAATGCATTATATAATTTCCTGTGTACCAATTACCCATTAAATAAGAAGCGATTTAACCATTAAATTATATCCTTTTCATTTGTCTACCATGCTATGTTTACTTTCAGTTATTTATAAACAGGTGTCCTTATGAAGCGACTACTGAAATATGATGCCTAATTACGCAAGGTAAATCGTCAATATTATAGGCCATAGAAATAATGGCCCTTTCCCAAACAAATTATTATTCTTATGGACAGGTTCTGAGTAAAAGTTAAGTTCAATAAGAGACATACAATTAATAGTATTGCGGATATCCTTTGTTACCATTAACATAACAGGTCATTTATCATTGAAGAATTCCGGGCTGACAGTTCGCACGCTCTTGAGCGCACTTTTACTTAATTGACGGTCAAAACGCAACAATGCTTTCTTCCAGCTATGACATAAAACGCTGATTCTATTTCTCACAGACGAAAACAAACGAAAGTGAAAATTAACTAAAGTAGGTGTATCGAGAACTTTAAAATCTTAGATCACCGGTAAGTTGTATAATTGAATCGTAACCCGTTTATCTGCCACTGTATTTAATTCTACAATTTGTACGGGATTTCTCTTTATTTTTGGAAATCGATTTAATACTTCAGATATCTAAAATTGATCATTAACAATATATGGTATCGCTAATGAAGTAGGTATGCCATTCTAGTTTATCACTCAAGTTAATTTATTTTAACTAAATAATTTTATGACCGCTGTAATTTGATATAATTCCGACAAGGACCTCTTATTTACAAAGTGGAAGCTTCAATAGATTCATTGAAAGCTGACAAGCCGGTCCCAATAGTTCGCCTGGCTGATCGTGACTTGATTTTTTAGATGACAATCGTGATCTACGTCTCAATTTATTGTACATCATCATCGTTGATTTTAAAGAGATGACTGGATACTTTCTATAGTAAATTTGATATTTTTGTTGTCAATCTGCGTTAGAGGGTGTTCTATCGTTTGAACTTGAAAAATCTGTACATCTAATAAGTCTAAGATTGTGGTTTTTGTACATTGAAAATATTACCCAAAAATATAGAAGGGAGTTAAAAGATAAACCACCGTATACCATATACTTAATAAACCCATATCTCTTAAGATATGGGTATATTAAATATATGGTATACGGTGGTTTGATATAAGATCAATCAAATGTTCAATCTTATGTTCACCAAATTATTTTTAATGAAAATCTGATTGCTTTTAAAATCTAAAGATTCAAATGACAATGATGGAATTATTTGTAACATTACTGGAAACGTAGTCATCAGTAAGTGTAATTATGTAAATACTTAATAAACAAGTCAGGTTGGAAGTAAAAGTGGTCGCATTGTTCCACTGACAATTGAAACGTGACGTATAACCTGCCCAAACAGTGTTTGTATTTGAATATAATGCTCACAACGTCACGAACCTATTAAGATATTGTACAGTGTTATAAATAATAATGATTTCGATATCACTTGCTGATAGTATGTCAAATATTTAAAATGACGAACAGGTTATTAATTGATCCAAGAAGATTGGCTTAGATACCTATCCTAATAAAAGTACATTGACTTCATAATTTGAACTTCAAGGTCTCCACAAAATCGTACCACTAGGTGGCACTAGGCCAGGGCGCGTCAGAGACTCTTTTATTGAAAGCAATTCCTGTTGCAACAAAAAAAATCAAAGTAAAATGCGAAGCACGATATCAGCAATTTTTAAGAATTTATCTGTAGCACTATTTCTTTAAGTATTCATAACAAATATAAAGACAAAACTAATCTATATAGTATATCTTGTACGAAAAAAGGACATCAAACTTAGATTCAAGTACTCTTCTAAATGCCAAAGAAAGTTAATAATACTGGCGACTAGCTTGCTTTAGAGAGATCGTAGGATAAACGCGTTTCATGGCGAAGGGCAAAGGGCTAAGCATGTCGAGGCAGTACCCACGGAGCCCTCCATTATTTGTTACTACTGTTTCGTAACTTATAGTTGCAAGAAGTACATTAGAGATATTATGTCGCATACATAAACATTCTTCGGGGAGGAGGTCATCAGATTGATGCTATCGTGTTTGTTATCTGTCATGTTTTTATTACCAAATGCATTTTTTTTTTAACTTAGTGTGAATTATCCTAGACTTGGCTTTCAAGTTTTGTAAGAGCATCTGTAAATATCTAAAGATGTTTTTTGTAACGAGAAAAGTGTTTCCCCCGTTAAACACCTTACCGGACAACATCCGCGAACTGATAAACGAAATAGTATAATAATAAAATAAAATAATATATGTATGTAACAATTAAAAAACTAGTAAAATCAATCCTGTTTTATGAGTTAGAGATTATAATAATCCAAGATTTCATTACGAGCAAGCGGCCAAAAGCACACCAAGTGACATGAAGAAAGAAAGACGGAAAGGAAATATGTACGTTTTGTTTGATGACTGACTGCTTACCTAACTGTAATTCACAACTATCATACATTATTCATGTAGGTACGTATGCACGAGGATAAAAAAAGCATTACGTACTTCTAGACATCAATGCTCCGCTATATAACCGCTGTATACATTGTTGCAGCATCAATATAGCTATACAAAGAATAAATTTGAATCATAGCCTTAATATAACCTTTTTTAGTTAGGCTTCTGAAATAGTTGAAAATTGTGCCAATATTTATTTTATTTTTTCTTTCCTCCCCTAAAATATCTGACAATTGCGCCAGTGTCGCTATTGTCGCCATGGGCCAATGGTAATAGTGGACATCTATTGAAGATCTTACACAACCCATGGTACGAAAAAAGAAACCCAGCGATGATCACGAATGCTTCAAACAAGGGGGTCATTATAAGAACATTGTTGGCAATGACAATACCATTGTGATCCTTTGTCAACAAAATGACGGATGCTCCGTCCTCGGGGTGGGAACGTTCAGAGAAAGCATAGCTCGTGACTAGACGAGCAATAACGCGGCGGTGCAGTTCACATGTCACACTAATCTCTTAGACCTTAACCTGCGATTGTTAACAGCGCATGTATGGAATTTGCACCATTTTTTTACAAATTGAGCTATTATTTATTACAACATAGAACGATAATTAAACAAAATAGGTATGTGGGTTTTTAAAGGTAATTACTTTGTTTGTTATGTATTTTTCTGAGTCATTAAATTAATTTTCTTTCTTCTTCTGTTTTACCAGTATAATTTAAAGTACATTAAAACATGGCTGCTGTAAACAATGTAAAAAGTCGAAATTATTATAATATAAATATACCACAACAGCCATTTCACATAGTAGTTAATTTTCATCGTCTAATATTCGCGTAAGTGCAATAAATCTAAAATAAATGTCGACTGTAAAATGCAGGAAAATCCTGATACTTCAAATAAATCGTGCTCATAATATATTACATTCAAACATATGATGTTAAGCTATAATGAAAGTTACATCACCTCACCAAATGTGGATATTTTTATAAATAACTATCAATTAATATTACCAATGCACAATTTATTATTCCGAACACTACAATTACTGAGTGCGATCATTATAAATTACAAGTCCATTGCAGCAGGCTTGAACAACTTAGAAAATGAGAGTGAACGCCCGGCATGTGGGTGTTCTTTGAACATATTCCGATCCATATCAAACATTAACATTGAACTTGATTATGATTCAAAATGCACGTTTGATTACCACATATTATTATGAATATACATAATGCGATGATCGACAGATGCGCGGCTGACCTGAGATCGAATCACGTGAGTAAACTTGAATACCGCGGCGTAATCATACGATCCGAATCGAAGCCATAGAGAATCTATTTTTTGTGTACATTATGGGATTCGGAGATTGGTATGAGATATTATAGATACATCATTCTTATAATTAGGGTCTCTTTTGAACCCGTAATAATTTTAGTACGATTTATGTCTCGTCACACTTTCCTATTTTTGACTACATCCGTTTATTTTATTTTATATAATTAGGAATGTAATATTATGTATTTATGTAGGTACATATTTTGCCTGTTCTGACAGGATGGGAATTCCGTTTGCTGTCATTTTTGTAAATCCCTATTCTACCGGATTTGGCAACGCATTTGCGGGATCACTTACCATCAGGTGACCCTCCAGCCCGTTTGCCCCCTAGTCGCCACAATAAAACATATTAAGCTATTAGTTATATGGTAGGTACCTACTTGATCATTTCAATGGACACACACAAAGAATGATTAAACATACACCTAACGATGATAGCCGTCTTAATTCGTTTGATTTACCGAAGACAATATTAAACAAATGAACGAAAGTAGTGATATTAATGGTGAAACATTACGGGGTCGTGCGTGGAATATTTTGAGTATGATCGTTGCCTCACTCAAGGTGAAAGGTCTCGGTATGTTTATGGGATCTGTAATCTGTAACAAATTTTGTTTGTGTACGCTTTTATATATAAATTGCAAATTTTTTTAAATAATGAACATTTGTAAATTTGAACTGACGATTTAGTTGACATAATACCAATATTATATGACCTTTAGATTTTATCGCAGTTATTGGTAAAATATTGTTCAGATCATGTATTCTCATTATTCACTCAAGAGACAAACACAAATAAGTACATATATGTAAATTTTTAGTTAGCACAGTTAACATAAATTAAAAGTTTGCTTGTTTTACACTGTCATTGATTCTGTACTTTCCGCGTACAATAAAATAAAACATGGTTTGATGGAAGAGCGATGTCGGAAACAAGAGTCTTTGCGTGATACAAAACACTATATCACTAAACATAAGTGAACGTTACACTGACTAATAAGATCGGTACTGGATTATCAATTCAGTCGATAATCGTACCTGTTACTGTTGACACTGATATCATAATTAACTGGAGATTAATGCTACTTATAACTACATTATGTCTACGGAAATATAATAATTTACGGCTACGTGGCAAAGTGACTGGCTTCTGCACCACCGCCCGCTGGTTCGGATCCCGCCGTGTTTGAGTTTTGATTTAAGAGTATTTACGATACAAGGAAAACGTATACTTACTTTATTCTGTATGAAACGTGGATATTATATTGTATCAAAAACCACTGATGATGGCAAGATGGCACTTGATTGTCTTTCAGTAACATGTACGGACTTAAGGATTAAGTTCATCAACAACAGTAAAAGTGTAGATGACTGGTTTTTAGACATATGTACCTACCTATTTACTCCAAACTATTGATACCAATAAATAACAGAGACATACAAGAGCAGAAACTAACCGCTGAGCCAAGTAATTATTATCTAAGCCATGGCTGAGAACATACATTTGTAATCTAATTTATAGCACAATCGCAATAATAAAACCATTAAAGTTTTACATAATACTAGCTGACCCAGCAAACGTTGTTTTGCCACATTATAGGGGTTGGTGGACAACCCTTATCACTAAGGGGTATGAAAAATAGATGTTGGCCGATTCTCAGACCTACTCAATATGCTCACAAAATTTCATGAGAATCGGTCAAGCCGTTTCGGAGGAGTACGGGAACGAACATTGTGACACGAGAATTTTATATATAAGATAATATATCTCATGCACAAGTGCAATGCGGTGACAATGACTGTTAATTAGGAACAACTATTAGTCGGTTGTTGGTTGAACATTTACAACCATTATATACGTGGTTCCGTGCTTTGTTTACAATATTACGCTACATTATGTAAAATTGTTGTAAGCAGGAAGATGTCGATACCGCCACATTGCATTGTTTGTATAACTTCGTGTCTATTAAATATCACTATTTATCACATACAATATGTTAGAGGTTCTGGAATTAATTCCAACGTATATATTTAAAAAATACATGAGGACGAATAATTATATCTATTAATGAAATTCGTATGCCTATGGGTACAATGTAGCGGAATAAAAATAATGTAGCACCTAATGTATATTTTACCTGCATTGACGAATTAATATTTTCTTGCTTTCTTTCTTTCTATCCTATCAAACAAATTGTAAATGGATTTTTCTATGAAATACTCCGAGGCCGCTCAGACTTTGGACTTGTACCAAATCAATAAGATCATCCCTAAAAATTATACTAGTTAGAAATGAACATACACACAGGTGTAGGTATGTCCACTTCTAGCCATAATACGACGCGCCGTGCAAAGTTTGTCAGGATGGAATCCGAAGTAGGTACTGTATGCCTCTAACCTAACTTAATCTTTGGGATACAGGTGTGATGATGTGATGATACCAGTGTCTACTAATTAGTTCAATTCGAGGAAAGTGGGTATTCTAAGTAACTGCCCGGAACAATCGGCAAATTTTAGTAGCAAGTATAGTATGTAGTATGGTATATAGTATTATCGTCATGTAAAATTAGTAAAGCGAATACTTATAACGAGCAGAACGCGATCAATTTCACCAGGCACTGTATACGACAATCATAGACGCCGTGTTTAACACACAACAGAATTACACGCATTAACACAATGTGAATAACATTCGAAATGAACACCTTAACATTGAGTTTATCGTTTACTATAGCTGTGAGAAACGACGCTTTCACGAAGAGCTTTGGAAGCGCAGATTCACAGACGTAACAATTGCGCAGAACAATGATCTGCGTCTCGAGTGCACTGACTCGAGCGCGGTACAGTATTGCTCTGAGTACTACTGGGTCACTGGTGAAATAACACTATCGCAGCTATCATAAGTACTTACCATTTATTATGATGACAACTTTTAAGTATAAAGATACTCTCACATAATGGCCTTGGTTTCGTAATATGGTTTTTATACAAAATCTCCTCGTTTGCATAGATAAGGAAATAAGTCGACCACAAGTAGCTAGTTCAAAGGTACACATACAAGACATTTATGTAGCTACCTCGTTGGTCTAGTGGTCGTAAATGTGACAACCGAGCAAGAAGTCTTGGGTTCGATTCCGAGGTGTTCAATGAAATTTTCAATAGCAGCTCGGAGTTTGTATTCGAACTCTGTTGAAGGTAAAAGGCCTTTTACATGGGAACTAAAACATACCGGTGAAATGTGTGTACAATTACATTATTACACCTCTACCTACTCCTGAAGAACGACAGATGTAATGGTATGTATTTATGTAGGTAATATTTATAAAATGTAGCTAAGCATGTCAAACAGCCGGTAGACATTGTATTGGAGAATTCTAGAGCAAGTAAATGTATCGAAATGGAAAGTGAATCACACGCACCTCACGCGCGCTCGCATCGTAAACGTAGGATGCGCGGGCGCATACTACCGATCGCCTAATTAATATGCCCATAGAATTCATAAAAATATATTTTACATTAATTTACATACCAAATTAAGAATTAAATATAAGTAGCTTCCTCATTTTAAGTGTCAATCTATTTTTATTATGAGTGACTATTGACTCCTTACAGATACTCCGAAATGTATTTATATTATATTCATAGATTTACCTATTGTAAAATGTAAAAAAATGGGTTTATAGGTATATATGACTTTTTAAGCAATACACTTAAAAAGTGCAAATTATGATGAAAGTAAATCAAAAGAAATAAACGGAAAATGAAAGCTAAAGTAAAAAAATATACCAGCTTTTTTATCATAGTAATAATTTAGAAAATTTTAATTTGTACTCAGAATGTCACAGAAGTTGTTTGATGAGTGAGTCACGAAGGAACCGGATCCCACAATCTGTTTTTACTACGGTAACCGTGTTTAAATTCCACATAGAATATAAGGATTACATTCGTAAGTCAAATGCTTATGTTAATTTTATCTAGAAGTTTAAAGTGTATTGCTTCAAAGAAATATTGAGCAACTTTCTTCCGCACAACCCGTTCAACCCCAGGCGTGGGAAACGAAATGACAAGTTCATCATATTTAAGCTAAATATTATACAACAATAATTGTCTTTGTTTAAATAATTTTAAGGTTCCGTTCTGTCTATTAGCATCATGTCTATACATAAGCAAGCTTCAGTGTTTCTATCTCATAATATTTCCTCATAGTGTTGCCAGAACACTTAACTAACTCTCTGGGACTAGAAACCAAGTATTAATTAAGAACATATGAATAAAAATTTGTATATGGGTGTATACTATTATTTGATAAGGGTTGAAATAGGTTGTATATCGAAAATGCCTTATGAAGACTGTCTTTAGCATTTTATCACTTACAGGATAAAGTCGCAGTCGCCATCTAAATAATCTTAAATGTCAGATTATTTAGATGGCACTGGTCCATCAAGAACACAAGCAAATAAAACTGGTTCTCTGATTTCACTTGTACGAGTTTAGTGTCAATATGGACTTATTATACTGGAATTTACATGTTTAGGTATTTATAACGAATACAAACTGCTTTTGGAACCTATTTCACTTTATAGAGCCATTTGTATTGTAACAACCACTTAAACTTTACTTTTTGGGGGACTCTAATATCATTTGTAGTCCCACTGATTTAAAGTTCAATTTCACATGTTAAGTAATTTATTAGCACATGTTACTTTGAGCCACAGCCTTCTTCTAAAACCCCGTCGTAAAGGTCGCAGAGCGCTAGAGCTCTACGACCGCTTCTACGCAAATGTTTCCTAACAAACAAATAAACAAAAATTGTTTTTGTTGGTTACTCCGTTAGTACACTACTTATTTTGTGCTGTAAATTAGTGGAAACTGCTAACATTTTTTAAAACAATTCTTGTGTAAATCCTGACCACGCAAATCGCAATCCATGATTTCCTGTGATTTTTATGGGAACACCGAACAAAAATTGTATGGATGCAAACATGGTATTAATATTCTTCTAACACTTTAAATCCATGTCCATCACAATGGATGCTAAGACCCTTGCGTGTTTACGTGTATCCCTGTAATCAACTAAACCGTGGTAAAAGGGTTCATTAGATTTAGTCGTAAAACTCTTTCCGTGTTAATTACAAACACAAACAAACTTATCAGTGACTTTCAAAGCCTTCATTGGACTGTCATCACTGTTACAAAAAAGGGTTTTGTTGACTTTAAGATACGCTTTGACGCTGGAGGAAAAATGTCGTGTTACGATCGTACATGAGTATGAGTTGTTTCATGGGTTTTGGCAATTCATCTTTTGTCAGATATAATTTGGATAAGTGTTATCTTCCAAGTTACGTTTAAGTGCGTTGTAAGTTTGCCTCATCACTGTGACAGTAACCTTTTGAATAGGTATTACGCTTTCTATATTTTTACAATCATTTGTCACTAGCAGTAGTATTGATGAAGTACCTATCAAAAAATCTATAAAATCGCCACATCATTTTATCGCGATTCATCAAAACATAACAGAATGCAATAAAACCACTAACATATGGATTTTATCGCGGTATCGCTCAACCGATATTGTCGACTGCGTCCAAATACGTATAAAGTAGTTTTATTTCAATGTCTAATATTCCCGTAAGTGTAAGATATAACAATCCAATAGTGTAAATTTATTACATAAACAAACAAACCAACTACATATAGCAGGTTCCTAATCAAAAGGTTGACAGGCTTATTTAAGAAAAGCGCTGATGCTTGTAACAGCTCGTTAAGTCATCGTAGATAAGACAGGCACAGCTACTAATTGCTTGTAGAATACTGTCATAAAGCTAATGGAAAGCGAGCTTGTTTTACACGACTGACTAAGCTTGTTTGTTACTTAAGTTTTTATTTATAAACCCATATTCCTAACATAACATTATACTTGTAATAACGCTTTGTTTTCATTCCTAATGTCTTCTTATCTCTTTAATATGACTATTATATACTTTTCTTATTGTTTTTATTCTTTTCAGTTCAACAAAAACGTATTCTAATTTATTAGTCATGTCTTAATTTCCACAAAATACAATAATTCTGCAGCAATTTGTAAATTATATTTGATTAAATTGAATTAAATTTGACATAATTATAAGTCATCACACCAAAATTTTTACTTCATTAATTTTAAATAAATTTACTATCTTCCCGAAATCAGTCTTTGTAGTCAGATACAAAGACTGATTTCGGAAAGATAGTAAAACATAACCAAGATGTCAATTGCCCAATTATAGTCAAGGTATCTTGAAGGTGCTGTTAGGAGGAATGCAGATAACCATCTTAACACATAATTAAATGAAGAAACATTTATCTATAGGAGTTTAAATGGTTAACGTAAAAAAATAGAAATAGTTCGAGGTGTATTATCAAAATGATGAGCATCACTTACCGGTGCGACGGCCATGTCTCTTATCTGTCAGCAAGATCCCAATCACTGTGTCTCTTTGATCATCACTCAACATTCACCAGGTAACGTACCGTAACATCATCCAACATACCGATAATCCTCAGTTTTCATATCACAGACACCCTTACGGTGATAACACAAAGCTCGCACTCGTAAAGGACTTGCGTACTCGTAATAGCATAACGTGCGGTCCCCGCCGGCGATATAGATGAATGACGCCGCGGGTAAACCACGAAGAAGTCAACAGTTCCCACGTGAGAGAAATGCGCGTGCCGAACAATGGTGGAGGCTGGTGCTGCGCGTGAGTCGAAAGGTGGGCAAAAAGCGAATGAGCGCAGTCGCGGTGCGCAGTGCACACACCGCTGCGCTGCCCGCCCGGGCCGCCCCGCCGCCGCCGCGCCGGGACGCTCGTACCTGCTGACCCATTTCAAATCTTCACCCACAACTATGAAAGGAATTTGAACCCTTATTCGATTTGTGGTTAGTTTTGTATCGTCAATATTGTTACATATTACAATTTTGGAATATTGAATAGTGTATCTATATAGTGTAGATACATGAAAATGTTTATAAATTAGGTACCTAATTAGTTACGGATTTCATACGCAGTAAAATATGGGTCTCTTTTTAAAAGAAAAATATTATAAGTTTCAATTTTTTTTAATCTTCCTACACTTTATGCAAACTGCATCTACGTTTGTAAAATAATTTGAAATCCGTTCTTAATTACTCCGATCAAAATTATCGTAATAGATATGCATTGAGGACGATACCGTTTATTATTAGAATATAATTTTAAGTATTTTTTTTTTTTTGGTATAGAAATTATAATCACCATGTAACATTGAATGTCAGGAATGCACTATTGGCCTACACTAGATAATATAAAGTAAGATAAATGCTTTCAAACCCTTCTAAGCTTACACTTAAACCTCTTTTATGAACCCTACTCATAAGATTATGTGTAATGACGATCAAGTAAACTACCAACGTAAAAATAAAAAAAACTTAAAGTAGCCTCTTACGAAGGAATCCGATGGCTCAGTTCCATAATCCAGTTATAGATTCTAAATATAGGAATTGGTTAAAAAAAATCTATAACATTATATCTACGTCAGTTATGAGAGCTTTATAGTTGATTCTGGAGTAAATATTAAGAAGCTACAATAATAGCTTTTAGAATTAAATAGATCTGTAAGAAATAAAAAAATATATCTTGGTTAGGCTGTAATAAAAGTCAATTTAGCCTGCGAAGGCAATATCAGAAATCTGTAGCTTATTTATATTACATATCTTTATATACTTTGTAGATTAGAATTTTATAAAGTATTTTAATGATAGAGGAACTCAATCAAACCAGAACTCCATGTAAATGCGTACTTGCCATCAATTAAATTATCTAACGACTGTAGATCGGTACTTCATATTTTATAATATAATTTCCTTGAAGTAAGAGTAGAGTAGTTCCTGTCCACGACTTTCATTCCTAAGTTCATTGTACTGACTTATTTATACATCTTTGTGCTCTCTTGATACTTTTCATCACGTTATTTTTTGTAACTTATTAATACGTAGCTATTGAAGGATCTCCAGCCCTACCAATAGGCCGTAGGATATGAAATGCTAAAGAGTGAGTGTTGTGATACTTTACACAGCTGTGGACAGCGATTATCTGAGTTTATACCTAGCTAATATCTTAGATAGTATCGATTTCACATGCAATACTGCTGTCAGCTGCCAATAACGATATTTAATAGGCATTTATGTTGAAAATTTATGGCGACATATGACCTGGTATGTGTAAAGCTTCAAACGATAACTTTACACATACCTAAGATCTAAACAAGAATATAGGTACTAATGGTAAATAAGTTAATTTTATTATTATTCATTCCAATACCTATTAATTTGTTCTGTTACATTTTAAATAAAATATTATCAAGAATCAACTAACAAAATATTCATGTTTTTACTCAATCAAAATGTGTCATTCATATAGATCTATAACTCGTTCGATAGTTTGTATGAAAAAAAAAACACATTAAGTGCAAATTACTTGCCTAATAAACGTTATTTATGAGACATCGCCTTTCCGGAACAATATGCGGAAGACACTATGTTGCGCACAGTGCGCACGCGCATATTTCACACCGATCAAATAATTTTTATGTTGCTATTATATATGTTTTCTAGTCCTTTTTCTGACGCCTTATACTTTATTATAACAAGCCCACAAAAAGTTATTATAGATATTACATAAACTAGTCCACGATTGTATTTCCTGTGTTTACGTGAATAGGTTAGGTGCAATTAGTTCTATTTAGTCATGAAGGTCGCCTCTAGCTTAAAAATAATATGTATTGTATTATAGCATGGGGAAATATATTATTAAAAGCCACATTTCTCACATGCATAAAACGTTAACCCCGAAGCAAGTTATAATCAACAATCTGACTCAATTATCAAATTCTAGTAAGATGTGCAATTTTTTTAAAGGTTGGGCATAGTGAGATTCCTCGCTCAAACTGAGCTGCCCGACTGGGGAAGTACCTCCTCCGCCTTACAGAAGACCGCAGTGAATCAGCAGTGAAGTTGTATTTCTGTGAGTGAGTAAGGTTACCAGAGCTCGTTGGGGGAGTCTGACAGCATAGGCATTCCGTTTGCTGTCAGTTTAGTAATTCCGTATTTTAAGAAACCTAAACGGTTTCTGCAGGGGTTAGCAACGCATATGTAAGCCTTCTGGTATTGCAAATGTCCATGGGCGGCAGTGATCACTTACCATCGGGTGAGCCGCCTACTTGATTGCACCCATATCACCATAAAAAAAGCTGGAGGCGATGGTTATGTAAGTTTCACACTGTTAATTCGTATTGTAGAGGCTCTCTTTGAGATCCAAATCACAACATTAAATAATATTTTCTTATAAATCTATTCTACGTTGCTAAAAACTTCAACATGTCTAAGCAAGTTTTTCGTGCAAGTAAGAACCCTAGATTGACTCACTTTATATAAGATCTATATCTACAAACATTTATGTATATGTTTTGAAGTTTACGACTCCATTGGGACATTCCCCGGACTTATTTTAAGTGAAGCTTTTACTGTCTAATCACATAACTTCTATTTAAGGACACTTTAAAACTTCACATTTACGAGGGCAAACGAATTAAGGAAATACTAGAAAGAAGTCTTATAAGCTATAAATTTTTATTTCTCGTCGCAGACCATAATTATTATTATATATTATATTATATATTATATTATAATTATTTGCAACCCCTTATTGTTTATAAAAACAATAAGGGGTTGCAAATATACATTAAATTTAAATTGTACGCCGGCTACGACGTTTTGGCCATACCCAGAGTTACGAGTAACACAACATACTATCAAGCCTGTCGTTCTCGAAGGGTTAGGCTGAGGTGTACTAGTACTAATATACACCCACATTTCTCCGGTATGTTTTAGATCCCATGTAATCGGGAGTGAGCTAATTGTCATCAACAGAGCGCAAATCCGAACTCCCAGCTACTACTGAGAATTTCATAGAAAATCTAAATAATACTTTGACCTGGGAATCTAACTCAAGACCTCATACTCAACAGTAGCACTAACGGCCGCTAGAGCGACGAGTAGTTATGTTAACAAATTAAATATTGAAAAAGCGTGCCGCTTGAAAAGTCCAAGTGTTACGACACTTATAATTACTTAGTATTCCAAGATACGATGTTATTCAGTGAAATTGTTAAATTTCGAAGAGCAACTACGCGCTTTATTTACAAAGCGGCTGGCTTTCGCAAATAACGGCTGCGCCGGCGCATGCCTCGCATATGACCGAACTTTTACTCGGATACTCGCTCTGCATTCTTTGATTTTGTGCAATATATGTAAGTAACATGTTTATTCATGACTATACCGTTTTTCGGTGTCTTTGACAACGAAACATGTGATAAACATACTTAAGTTGTATTCGACAGTTGTTGGTCGAATCCTGAATAAATTCATGAATCATGAATTTAATATTCAAGGATTTTTTGCAGAATGTATACTAATATTCCATAAGTAATCTACGAATAAATTGACCAATGATGATCAGCATTTTCAGAATATTTATGTATCCTTTAGACAACAATGATTGTAGCTAATCTTGAAAAATAATGTTATATCACTTAATATGTGCTTATTCTTGTTAGTGTAGGTAGGTATATAGGTAATTCAAGTCTTTTAAAGGGATGGATAAAAGGTACGTACCACGACAAATAAACGTTTCTATATGAATCACAGGAGATGTAACTATTTCAATGGGATAATAAAGTGTTAGTGTACATGTGAGATGCAATTTTATACGATGATTACGCAAAATAAACGCTGCAATCTTGTTGTGCGTGACATCGTTAGTAAGCAGGAAGGCAGGCGACACAAGAAATACTGTTGTGACGTTTGGACTTATAAAGCGAATTCTGTTACTTAAGAAGCTATCAACAGTCGTTGGAAAAACACCCGGATCTGTGTGATTTTGTAGAATTCATAGGCAACCCGATGAAAGTTTGCCGCATCTATACTCCATCAAATAGGTAGATGATTAAATAGGTTTAGCATAGGATGTCGTTGGTACTATTTTAAATAGCAGAAGTACTAATAGAGGAAGAATATTTTGTATAGGTTCTTTTTAAATTAATAGGAATATAACTTTACCCAAATTACTGCTAGCAACATCGACATCGCTTGTGTATTGATTTTGCGGCTGCTATTTCACTAAAACTAGTAATCTGTTGGGGTCGTAATTTAAAATATAAACTACTTAGTAACAATAAAAACTATAAGCATTAGGAGTTTTCCTTTTTAAATATACGTAACAGACGCAATACCTATTGACATATCTTTGTGTGAACGTAAGCGTAACGTTAAAATAATATTAATTATCTCGAACGAAGTGCAAATTCGGACACAGATCGTTTGACCGAATCTAATCATGATGCTTAGAAATCACGTCGCGCAATCGCCATGTCATGATGTTTCTATTACAATTGTTTGTGCTGTAAAAAACGATGCGTGTGCCGGAGTCCACTCAGAACGTCCGCTGATGGCGGCTCCGTTACGTGACGCATGGCGTTCGACCTCTCGAAAGTGACTCGTAATTTCTGGCGACTTTAGAAAAGCCATTCAATAGCATTTTCTCTTAAAGACTAGATGGCAATTTTAATAGTACATGATTATATTAAAATATTCTTAAACATTGTATTGATTACACTCACGCGAATACTTACTTACATTATTATAGTCTAAGATCTGAAATTAGGGGCAGGCTGAGGTGTTAGATGTCTTAATGTTATAATTACTAACAAAAATAAATAATTGACAATCCGTTTTACGCAAAACGAGCCCACCAAATCCTTTGCTCGCGCAGTTTGATGCCTGGATTTTATGGTAGGTATTTCATAGGGTTTCAAGCAGTTTGTAGGACCCAGCCATCTTAGCTCTATTGAAGATGACCATGACTACTTCTTGCTGCAAAGGATTCGAAACGTCGCCGCGTCGCGATTAAATAATATCAACATACCGCGATAAAATCCGTAAATAGTAGTTTTTGTTTAACCGACTTCAAAAAGGAGGAGGTTCTCAATTCGTCGGAATCTTTATTTTATGTATGTTCACGAATTACTTCAAAACGCCTGGACCGATTTGCAAAATTCTTTTTTTGTTTAAAAGGGTATACTTCACAGATGGTCCCATTGTAACCACATCACGATCTGATGATGGGATCCCAGGGAAATCGAGGGCAACCCTCAAATTTTATAGGCAATTATCACGTTTTCAATATATTTACTAAAATTGTTCCAGTATTTGCGTCTGATAATCATCATTTGATGTTGATGAGCTGATGATGGAAGGTAGAACTCCTCAACAGTTAAGAGTTAATAGAAAATTCTTTCAGTTATAGGCATTTATTACATTTACATGTAATCTCCAAAGCTGTTCAAGTATTTGCATCTGAAAATCACCATCTCATGTAATCATCTGATGATGGAAGGTACAACTCCTCAACGGTTAGGAGTTGAAGGAAAAATCTTTCATAGTTATAAGTACATATGGATCGAAAGTTGTATTCTTTCAGGCTATTAGATTGACCTGATATGAAAATTTTAATATATCCAACACTAAAAAGAAAAAAATAAATTAACTTTTAAAAAAAAGAAAAAACCAACTTCAAAAACTAAAAAGCAAAAAATAACTTCATACAGTTTTACCTTTTTTTTAGTTTTAAAGGAATGAAGTCGGTGCCGATGATGTGGTGGTTTTAACCACCCCGCTCAAGGTCACTGTTACGTTTCAGTCAAACGTAATAGTAAGTGTACTTACTATTACGTTTGGCCTGGCACCGACTTCTTTCAAAACTAAAAAAAAGGTAAAACTGTATGAAGTTATTTTTTGCTTTTTAGTTTTTGAAGTTGGTTTTTTCTTTTTTTAAAAAGTTATTTCAAACATATTGATTAATTAAGTATTTTTGCTAAAGAAGTCATGCGAGTGAAAGCGCATGTCACAATATTGCGCTAGGTAAACAGAAAGGGAGCAGAGTTTAACAACTCTTTTCGCACTTAAAGTATTAGGATTTGTAATTTCTATTTTAATTTTCTAATGGCGTTCAAGGCTTGAGTACCTATTACATAGATACCCACATAAAAACTGTGCGTGTTACCAAATTACCTATGATTTACTTGCTATAAATAATGATTAAGTATGATGCTCGGTAATTGTCCAAATGTCTTAGTCACAACCTCAATGACCATATAATACAGTGCATTCGTTCGAAAGTAAGTAGGTACTTTTATGCATTTAAACATTTAAAGGTAGGCAGTATTATTAGTGTACTTAGTAAAATTATCAAACTCACCTTTGAGTTTAGATTTGTACCCAGTTAATAGGAATAGGCTCGCCTCTATAAACAACACATTAACCTAAAACTGGCGAAGTGTGGGTATACTGATGCATTCTCACACTTCGCCACTGAGCCAGGTGTTCTGCCTACCCTACCGGTGGGACAAGCGTGTAAGCGTGATTATATGTACGTTGTATATTTAGCTCGTATATTCTTTGTTATTACCGACTCAAGTGCTTTCTTGTTCAGTTACGGAAACAACAATTAAGAAGCGTGTGCTCGGTGGCATTGAAAACAATAACAGCATCTGGAACTATCTCAGACTCTTTCTTCATATCGATACAAGTAAGATGTATCACAGTAGAATACAGTTTTTGTTAACATCACTATAAAGATTATTTTACATCGTAAGCTAATGTTGAGATGCAAAGCGTATTTGGATGATTTGCCAGACAAATTTGACCTTGATTCCGCGGTATGGAAGCTGACTCTCGACGTCCATTGTGTGATTTTCATTCGCTTTTTACTAAGACTTCTACACGATAATATCACGCTACTTGGCGTCAAGTATTTTTCTTACCGTTTAACTACATATTATTTAAGTATCACCACCAAGTCCGATATTTCTTATACATAATATATTAGAACTATTTTTCAAGTTTTTTCATACACCTTCGAAATTATCATAAAGGTTGAGAACACCTGTTTCAATTAAATTTTTAACTTTTTCGATTTAAATATCAATTGAAACGGTTTTTTTTTTAATAAATTTAATATATAAATTAAACGATCCAAGAACACGGTCCCTAATTCAAGTGGGTATATAACACAAAAAAAATTACAACGACGCTATACGCGACTGCTCAGGAGAGCATTTGTTCGTAGATGTAGGCCTGCATCAGAGTGGGTGGCAGACAATTTGAACATTTGTTATAATTTAGAACGATAATATTAATGTCAAATTTTGTTTTATATTCAACCCTAATGATCAGGTACATTTAATGTAAATAAATATTCCAATATGGCAAGCTTCGTTGTTTAACCAAATTTCGTTCTTCTCATCATCATCCTATACTCGTCCACTGCTGGACGTAAGCCTTGTAATTTCGCTCCTTGTAAACATGAATAACAATAATTCATTATTTACATTACGCACAGTAATGCATTATACCATTTTAGAATTTGCTATAAGCACATATTATTTTAAAATTATTGGTCGCTTATGTTGTAATACATTTTTTTTAAGCTTAAAGTTTGTCAAAATAAATATTTTTACAAAGGAGACAATTTTTTTTGTATAGGAAACAGGCCCAACACAATTTGTAGCACAAACTAATGAAATATATATCTTTTTTTTTCATACAATCTCTAATAACGATAGTTATATTTGTTTATTTAATGTATTATGGGAATATTGAAAAATTCATTAAAAAAGAAATAAAATAACCCACAAAAACGTCACATTTCGATCAAAAATGACGTCCAAACTCATTGTTTTTTTTTCTTTTCTTCCCTTTCGGGATAAAGCAAAGGAATCTAGTCTATACAGCCTAGGCTGCAGTATTTTTTCATTTTATATAAGATGGATGACAGGATAATTCATGATAATGGTTGATGATTTGGTGAATTAATGGTTTATGAAGGATGATAAATGATGTTTTTCCCCTAGTTTCTGTAAAAGTGGTTTTTTACCTAAACCTAACGCGGACTTCTTGGGAGAATTTGAAAGTCACGTTATATTGCGTGCCAGTTACATTCAAATTGTCAAAGTCAAAGCAATGAAATTAACGGTCCGTTCTACGGTGATTATAACATAATAAAAACACTTTGATAAATATTATTGTAATTTCCAAAATATTTATAGATTCTATACATTTAAATATTAATAAACAATAATATCATAAATAATAATAAACAATACTCTCACTTTATTTATTTACTGTATTCGTAGGTACTGTATTTGAATGTGATAGTTTTTACGTTCATTTACACGAATTAAACAACAACGATTTATTGAAAGTCAATACAATAATGTTTTTTTAAAATTTAATAATTGCGGTTTCATTTTTACTTCGCATTTCGTATTTTTTGTCTTGAAAAATAAGTTATTATTTTAGAATATAATGAGATCGTCTTGTGATACCGTTCGTAGTGCCCACTACGAACGGCAGTGTCCAGTTTTACAAGATATCTTGTAAAGGCCATTAATATCCTAATTCTAAATGTTGCTTTCAAAACTGTGCAAATAGTTTCTAATAACATTTTAAAGTAATCGGTTATTGAATGTGTCAAAGGTTGTCAGGATGACGCGAAACTCTTATTGTAAATAAATTTTAATGATTGCTTTGATTACAAGATATATCTTATTTATACAATTTATTTTAAATAGTTTCACAACTTTTTCAATTAGTGTAAAAACATATCAAGTGCGACGCATTAATGAATCCACTTATTTGGTTACAAGTTTTCCCGAACTCGATAATGAAAATCACAAACGCTTTCTTAACGAAAATGATAAACCAAATAATATATCTACTCTAAATATTGATAAGAGATTTACTGAAGATGAGAGTATTCTGAGCACTGTTGCTGTTGGTGAAAAAAAAGATAAGGCAAAACAGAATATTATTACTTCCGATCAAATTAAAAAGGCCAGAGAAAATTATTTTCGCAATTACTACGCAACTATGAAGAATACCAATAGCTACAGTTTGCTACCAAATAAGTTGTCTCCATTAAATAATGCAGTTGATACCAGTAACGAAAATACCATTTCACCTGCTAAGTTAAAACATAACCTTTTAACTGCCAGAAAACTGGCCAAGATCTTAAGGAATGAAGTAGAATATCAGATAGAAGTAAAGGCAAACGAAACATTTTTAAATGATATAGCAATGAGGAGAAGACGTATGAATAAAAAACCAAGACATAAATCAATTCTGTCAAGTTTGCCCTGGAAACATATGAGCACCTTGCATTATAAACATCGTACCTTATAAAAATCGAATGAGGTATGTTACTTTTATTGATTTTTAGATTATATTGCGAAATTATTAATATGTGTATGAATTAAATGGTTAAAGTGCATAGAATAAAATATATTTGTATTATTTAATGTTTTGCCGTACGTAAGCATCGTTGCTTTTTTTTATTAAACTGAGGATAAATTCGGTCGCAATTTTGCGATGCAACTCAATGATGTACAGCCACATCACATTTACTAAAATAGAGTAGAGTAAAAGTCTATTTACTCTATTAATGTTTAAATTAACCACGTTAACCACATGTTACCCACATTAAGCAAGTATTCCAAAAAAATTACAGGAAACTCGACAAAATGTAACATCAACCAAAATCTCACCACAAGTTTTAATTTATTTGCATATGTACTGAATAGAAACCATTATTGCGTGATATCTTTTACAAGGAATATGCTTGCTATTTCAGTTACTGCAGTACCTATTGTATCGTACGTAACATTATTCGATCGGCATTGCCTGCATGGTATATAGAATAAACTATAGTTAATTACCTGGATTAACACATAGGCTACTTTTTATCTATATACAATGCGGGCAAAGCCGAGGGAGGCAGCAAAATATAAATGCATAAAACGATTTTTATTAAAAATATAAAAATCAAATTATAGACGATCGAATAATATTATATGCTAAATTTCATTCAATTCTGTTAAGCGGTTTTTGCGTGAAAGAGTAACAAACATCCAGCCATACATTCATACTTACAAACTTTCGCCTTTATAATATTAGTAGGATATAATCAAAACCATAAAAATAACAAATATTTTTTATTTGACTAAGTATATTTATATTCTACCATTTGTCCTTATTTCGACTTAGGTAGGCGGTACAATACCCAAAACAGTGTTATTAAAAGTATTAAAACTAAACTCAATGTAACATTATTTTGCTTTTTAATCGACTTCAAAAAGGAGGAGGTTCTAAATTCGTTGGAATCTTTTTTTTATGTATGTTTACGAATTACTTAAAAACGCCTGGACCGATTTGCAAAATTCTTTTTTTGTTTAAAAGGGTAGACTTCACAGATGGTCCCTTTGTGACCACATCAGGATCTGATGATGGGATCCCAGGGAAATCGAGGGCAACCCTCAAATATAGGCAATTATCACGTTTTTAATATTATCTATCAGTTACAGGCACTTATTACATTGGTTATTTAATTTAACTATTTTTGGAGTTGGTGCCAAGCAAATAAACGTTCGTCGTGGCGATCCTTGGGGGACTTATAATGTATGTAACTCATTAAATAATGAACAAAAAAAAAATACTAACATGCTATTATCACCGACTCCAAAAATAGTTAAATTTACTTATGTATGTAGGTTAAAGGTAGGATATGTTTATAGGTTCATGAATCAAGATTTGGTTTATTATATTATTGTCGTGTGGCAATGGCTAAACAATGTTTGAGTAAAAAAATGCTACCTCAATGGCGTCAATACGACGGCTCTCGTAACAATATTAAAACAAGATGTTATATCGTACTTCAATTAGAATAATATTTAAATAATAACTGAAAATGTATAATGTATAGCGACTAATTGGTATTCCCTACTTTCCGCATGCAATATCTTAAAAAACCCTGCTGAAACTTTATGATTATTTTCCTACACCGCTATACCATAATTACAATAAATAAAAATTCTTGTATCCTAGGTATTTTAGAATCAAATCACTTAGGTACTATATGGACTCACTGAGGAATTGTTGTACTAAAATCAGTGGTTTAATCGATTTATTTTTGTTGTCTATACATATGTATGGTAATTATAAAAAATGGAATATTACATCATTGACAATAATCAAGAGGCACAAGTGTAACTCGCTGTACAAAATTTCGCCGTTGGATCAAACACTGAACCACTGGGACACGTATATTCATACTGATCGTAGGTTCCGTTACTCCATAACACACAGTAGTAGTAAGTTTGGCAGGTAGTGTCAGCGCTATTAGCAAATCTACCAGCTGATGAACATGTGTAGGAATCTGATTGTGAGTCTTCTGATTCATCTGAATCTTCTGATGTTGTTGTGCATTCGTAGTTAAAGTCACACAAAGTTGTATTAGGGTTATATAAAGAGGATCCTGGACATGTGTACAATGTCTCCGTGTAAGTGCCATCATCATTTTCAATACATTCCACGTAAGTTGAACAATTAGTTGAAACTGTATCAGGGAAATATCCTTGTGAGGTACACACGAAAGTTGAGTTCGTGATCTCGGTTGAATTTGAAGTGTTGGTTGTATTTGAGTTATCAGTTGAAGAAGCGGTGCAAGTGTAACTCGTTGTACAATATTTGTTAGTCGGATCAAATACTGAAACACTGGGACAAGTGTATTCGTACTGAACATAAGTTCCATTGCTCAATAATACACAGTAGTAGTAAGATTGGCAGGTAGTGTCAGCGCTATTGGCGTATCTACCAGCGGATGAGCACGTGAAAGAATCTGATCCTGAATCATCTGAATCTTCTGCTGTTGTATTGCTTGTACATTCGTAGTCGAAGTCACATAGTGTTGTATTTGGGTTGTAGAAGGAATTGTCGGGGCATGTATAAAATGTTTCTGTATACGTGCCGTCATTATTTTCAATACAGTCAACGTAGGTGGTACAATTAGTTGAATCTGGATCAGCGAAATAGCCCTGAGAGGTGCAAATTGAACTTGAATTTGTGGTACCACTCGAGTTTTCAGTACCAGTTGTATTTGAGTTTTCAGTTGAATTGGAGATATCTGTTGACTCTGTTGTACATTCGTAGTTAAAATCACATAGGGTTGTGTTCGGGTTGTAGTAAGAGGAATCCGGACAGGTATACGACGACTCTGTGTAAGAGCCATCATCATTTGCAATACATTGAACATAATTCGTACAATTCGTAGATTCTGGATCCGGAAAATATCCTTCTGATATGCATAAGAAACTCGAATTAGTAGTAGTTAGCCCCATTGTTATATTTATTGAGTTACTCGTAATTGTATTATTTGAAACATCTAATGTTCTCAAATAAGTCGTAATGTCAGTACTATTGCTTAAAATAATATTAGTTGTAGCATTTAATAAGTCGTTAATTGAAGTCGTTTCAATTACATCAGTGCTGTTGAATGTTGTAGTCGTAACTGTAGTGTCATTTTCTTTTATCAGAAACGTGACAATTGTAGTATTTATATTGATTGTTGTAGTTATGGTATCAACGATATCACTTTTTATAATATTGTCTGTAATGTTTGTATTGCTCGTTATGTTGGTAATAACTACAATTTCTGTTATATTTGTTACGTCATCGTCAACTGTAACGGTCATATTTCTTCTCACAATTGTGATAATAGTCTCATTATTATTACTATCTGTAGTAACCGTAGTACTTGTAGATTCAGTATTATTATTTGTGATTGTAACAGTTGTAGTATCGATAATTTCTGTTTTGTTCGTTAGGGCGTTTTTATCGGTGGAATAAGTTGTATCTATATCTTCTGTTCTTGTTGATATTGTGGTATCTTTATTAGCACTCCAGCTGATAGAACTTATGATGTTAGAGTTAGAAGTATCACTAGATTCTTGAGAATTACTTGAACTGGAACTACTCGTGGGGGCCGAAGAGCTCGATGAGCTTGTGCTAGTTACATCAGAAGTCGCATTTGATAATTGATTGATAGTATTGGAAATATTTGAATTAGCACTTGAAGAAAATCTTGTTTGTGTATCAGCTGATGAATAAGTCGAGTTTACTAAATCTGATTTTGCTGTTGAATTTAAAAAACCTGTAGTACCTATAGTTGAGACGTTAGTGGTGCTATCTGAATTTTTCAAACCAATAACATCTAAAATAGATGTGTAATTATTGAAATTTGTATTATTTAATGTTAACGATATTGAATTGTTTACTTCAATTGAAGAATTGGTAGTATCTTTAGTATCATTTGATCTTAAAACACGTGTTATTAGCAAAGTACGTGCATCCGTCGTTTCTGTTGAATTTATTGTATCCTTCTTATCAGCTGAAGAAGACGAATTCGATGAATATAAAGATTCTGACTCAAATGATTCCGTGGAATTGTTTGAAGTGATATTTCTGTTAATATCTGTAAATATAAAATAATTATTTGAATTGTTACTTGCGGTGTTATTTGAAGATAGAGATGAATTCATAAACTCAGATATAAATATATCTGTTGTATTTGATGAATTCGAATAATTTGTAGTATCTAAAACCAATCTCCAATCTGTTGTGTTCGTAGAATTAGTTTCTGACGATATTAAAACATCTATAGAAGATGACATATTCAAAACGTTTGCTTCGTTTGTCAAATCAGAAAAGTTTGCCGTGGCCAGTAGTGAAGAATTAGTAGTCAGTGTTAAGTTTGCTGAATCTTTCGCAACGATGTCATATGTTGAATTAGATACATATATAGATTTTGAATTAGAAACTTCCGTGGAATCACTCGAATTTGTAATTTGAGTGGTGTTAGAAGTTGTTATTGTACTTTCGGAATCTGATATATCTGTTAGGTTTAAAGTGCTCGTTGTATTTGCAGTGTCCGATATAGAACTATTATTAATAATGTATAATGAGCTTATTGCGTCATTCAAGTTTGAATTAAATGTTGTATTTGTCGATGTTGAAGAATTAGATAGTAACGAAATATTCGTATCTGTTGCTGTTGATGAGTTTGTCAAACTTGAAGCATTTGTTACATTTTTCAAACTTAACGTTTCTAATGACGAAGCATTTAAACTTTGTGTTGTATTAATTAAATTTTCTGTCTCTATTGAAGACGAAACGTTTGATATACTTGCAGAATTTAAAGTTGATGTATCAATATCATCACTAGATATTGTAGTATTGGCCGATTCTATGTTATTTTTTGAGTAGATGTAGTTTGTGTTGTCTGTACTATTCATTGAACTTGTCGAATTCATTGTCTCTGATTCGTAAACCATTGAAGAATTTAACGAACTCGTTGAGTTAATAGTATCCGATGTTGATGTAGAGTTTATAATTCCCGTGGTGTTGGCAGTAGAAGATATCAACGTATCATTGGAAACATAAGACTCTTCAGAATTGCTTGAATTTGTAACATTTATAAAATTGAAGGCCTCCAAGGCATAGTAATTTAGATCTTCAGTTAAATTTGTATAACTTTTGGCCACTACAAGCGTTGTCAAATTAGATGAACTTGCAGAGTCGAGCGTAGAGTTTTCCATGCTATCATTTGAACTTTTTGCTAAAATTTCATGTAATATGTCAGTGGTATTGAAATAGTATTCAGCGTCTAGTTCGGAAGTCGAATTTGTAGAATTAATAGAACTTGAGATGAGTGTGCTTAATGTGTCTGTATAACTTGTTACATTTGCAGCGTCTGAAGTAGACGTAGACAGAGATATAATTGAATTGTTCGTTTCAGCCGTATTATCGATGTTTGACGAATTCACTATACTGGACATGTTCTCCCTCCTAGAGATATTTGTCGTATTTGCGGAATAAGCTGTTGAAGTACCATCTGTGTTTGATCCATCAGTCGTGTTGGTCGAGGTCGTTGCATTTGAAATACTTATTGACGTTTGGTTATTTGTAAAGCCAGTTGAATTTGAAACATTAGTGTTGTCTGTAAATGACTGACTGCCACTATTTGATGATGTTTGAATGCTTGCAGCATGACAATGCAATACTGCTACAAGTATCTGAAAACAATATACATACTAATCAATGATCTTATCAATAGACCAGGATATTGAAATGGAAAGATCCATATAACATATATTAAAATATATCATCAGACTATTAATAATTAAGTTGGACCTTTGACTTAGCGGAAGGAAAACTTAGATTAGCAATTGGAAAACAGCTTAGCGACACGTGCTTTATGGGTAGATTAGTAGTTATTTCAACGAGAAACCCTTATTAAATTCCCCAGTTTATCAGTCGTCCTAAAGTTTCGGACACTGCACTAAGTGTGTCTACGTAAATAATACATTCACCACATACAATTTTCCTGATAAGTAAATGTTTATTAATAAGTTATAGTAGGTACATTTAATCCCTACGGAACAATCAATTGACAACCCAATTAGTCAAGCGATAGTTAATACTGCCTTCTGTGCTATGGGTCCCGGGTTCGTATCCCGGTAGGAATAAATGTTTGTGTGATGAGCATAAACATTTGTATCCGAGTCATGGATGTATTTATGTATAATATGTATTTATTTACAAAAAAAAAGTATATATGTAGTATATCAACCAACTAGTATCCGTAACACCAGCCTCGTTGCTTAGCTCGGAACTAGATGGCGCTGTTGATACAGCGCCATCATAATGTCCAGAAATATTTATTTTATTATTTATTTAATAGGTAAGAACGTTACATTTTAAAATATATGAATACTACCTATACGTACCTACCTCAATTTTTATTTAACATTTCGGAAACATCATATTATAATAATATTATTTTTACGATTTAACTACTTATTTCTGATTCTTATGACTACATCACCAGCTCAATAGCAGTGAGCGATTATTACATAGAAGTTAGGCTTCTAAGATCTCCCAGAATACTGGTTTGGGTTTAAATACTAATAATACTATAGCCTATAAGATTAACATAGGACATATACTTATAGGTGAATTGTGGGTATCATTTGTGTAGCACATATATAATAATCATGCCAGCGTCGATGTCAAGAACGCACCGAAATGCTGAGTGTAGTATATACAATACTATACACGTTATGGACTTTTTAATTTGGCTCAGCGCTAAAAGATTTCAACTCAACTCATCCACCCAGTAAAACCTTTTGCTTGAATATAGTGATTTTGGGGGCTGTCTTTATTCATGACGTTCAAAAAGAGAAAAAAAAAAAAAATTTTAATTGGCCTATTTTGAATAAATGATATTTTGACTTTAACCTCGACTAATCAACTTTGGCTGAGAAAAGAATATGATTTTTGACCGACTTTAAAGAAAAGATTATAGAATATATTTTATTTTAAATAATACAAAATGAAATGACCAATGATAATAATAAATGTACAATATGTAGTAATATAATTGTAATTTTTTGTAAATCGAAGTTACAAAAAATTTTATATTATATGTTTCTTCCGTATCACTGAGTTGACTATGTTAATTATTATATTTTAAGCAACATTAGATAATATGTTACAGACACCAGTTTCACTATATACCTACTTTGTTTTCTGATGTGATTATACAAGTAGGTAATACTTAACAAAGATATCCTTCATCCAATGTATTGGCACTATATGGGGCACAATATCTTATAAAATAACTAATCTTATTCACTTCCTATTTAAAAACTACTGTTGTTTAATCATACAATTAAAAAAGCTTATAAAAATACTTACGAGAAATACAGTCACGGTAATATTACTTTCCATCATGGATTTCTAAATATGTTTTTCACACACAGGAGATTTTATACTAAGAGATAATTTAGTTATCTCGGTATTCTTAAGTTATCAACATTAATAATAATAAATAAGATTGTATACACGCCACTTGGCAGTAAAATTTCACATTATCTCTTTCACATATTTCACCAAATAATTTACAATACACTGTAAGTGAAAAGTTACACAAACAGTCTTTATTATTGACTGTAAGGCTTTGTGGCATCTACATAATCGTTCCTGTAACAACGCTACTACTGGACCTATATGCAGATACATAAGAAGAAACTTAGTACTAACAGGCATTTTCTGTAATCATCTTGAATGTACTATAGCTACTATAGTCTGTTTCAGCCATACAATTTGAATTCCATTTTAACAAAAGCCCACAAGGGCTAACTTCTACCTTTATTCATATACATACATAATATTAAACAAAACCAAACAGACATGGAAAATAACAATGCAACATTATCAGACTCGTTATCAAAATCCTCGAGCGTAATTATGTATTCAATATTGACATTACTTCAACTCGGTTATAAATTACGTATAGCACATTGCTGCTGGTTTATACAGTATCAAATAGCGTGAATAGGTAGTTAATGAAAAACAGGGTTAATTTCGACAAACAATTATAATCATTGAAACATTAATGAATTAATTTGTCATAATAATTGGATACGATGATAACATTTGAGTTCGTCGTGAATTTTGTTGCAGCATCATCTTGTTTTCAGCTGCACTAGCAACGTGAGTTAAGTTGAAGCGCTGTACACGTAAATAAATGGTTCGTAATATCAATAATTTGATCGCCGCCATTATTATAATAAGCAAAAAGATGGTACAGCAAATAATTTTCAATTAAATTTAATTGTATTAATATTTATACATTGGAATAATCCTAAATCCTCTTAGGGTAATTTTTGTTCATCATAACAAACCACTATTAAATGAAACCTGTATAGCTGTATATAAGTATCTTTGACTTCCAATGTGTTTCATATCTTACTATATTAGGGCACGTGTTGTTTCGAGAAGCGGTGCATTTTCTTAACTTTGGGTCGAAAAGGACTTGGAGCAGACCGAGCAGACGTATTCGTAGGAGAGATAACTATTGGTATCCTTTATGTAGATGCATATACGCACTTCTTGCAAGTCTTGTTAGCAGACAATAGCTAGCTAGGTCTACATGCCGCCCCGGGCCAGACGAATTGCAGTTCACTGCACTATGCACAATGGACTACTTACCTTTCAAATTCAAATTCAAATTCAAATATAAATTCAAATTCAAATTCAAATTCAAATTCAAAAACATTTATTTCAAGTAGACCAGTATAACAGGTGCTTTTGAATTGTCAAACTAGTTGCACGGTTCCAAAAGGTAGGTCTATGGAGAAGAACCGGCGAGAAACTCCATAGATACTCTTTTAAATAAATAAAAATTACAATATAGGAAGTCAATTCCTTTACAATTTTCATTTGCAACATCAATATGAGAATTATGCAGTTTCATGTGAAATGTATGAACTAGACAAAACCAAGACAAAATAAAACGAATTCAGAATGCCACAGCATGTATGAGTCGACCAGCCTCCACAGCACCCGTTCACGAGTATGACATCACGAGTATTCCTTGAATAATAGCAAAAAAACATCTTTCTCATTATATTATGTATTTCGCGTTATATATAATTTCCTTCTTATGACATTAATTACTGAAGTTAAATGGTTTAGGAGAATACGTGGGCATACTGAAAGTTTCTTGAACTGAACACTTACTATAAAAGAAACAATTACAGAATCCAAAAATATATTTCTCTGGGAAAATTGTGTACTGTCTTTCATTGTCGTGCAGTTTAATGCAGCATGTCGTAAATTCGAAGAATTGTCGACTATGACTTTTACAATTTTTGCTGTGGCTTAAGTTGACAGTTGCCAAAGACGTCGGCTAGCATTTGGTGATAAATCGACATGTTAGTTGTTCTGTATATTCCTGGTTGGGAGAATTTAAATGTGGACTTGATCATGATCCCCATAACAGAAATTAGCGGCCGACACCTGCATTTACATAAACCAACAACGATTGAAACTGATATAACAATGACTTGTCATCAAATCCGTGCTAGGCTAGTTATTAGAATGAGCCAATCGCAAAACTTTTTTTTAAACATAATTTTTTAGCATCATTTTTTTTTACTTTTCCCTTAATGGATACTGAATAATTTAACGGAAGACTAGAAACAATTGCGGATGAACTGGTGCCGTACTTTTTTATAAAGGAGATGTCCCTTGAAGCTTTCAAAGAGAGAGAAAAGGCCAATCGGCAAATGAGTATTTCCTATTGAAGACTTGCCAACGAAAGTTAAGAAATATGGGAGCACCAGCATGAAAATAATTACTTACTTATTCGACAAATTATAATTACAATGTTACTTCAAAACCAAAGGACAGTGACTGCAGATTGGTGCGTAAAGAATTGCTTGCTAAAAATAGTTAACGGAAAACGTCTTGCGCCATTACAATCCTCCAAACCGTTAACACATCCGATTATTTCCCTATAAAATTAATACTTGAAGGAACGAAAAAGTCCTTATTGAAGTCTGCTTTACACAATCAATCCAACGAATACAAAAATGTGTTAATAGTGAGAGCATTCGTACATCGAATCGCAATAAATGTATTATAAATATAATATGTAGGTATCTATATGTTACCGGAAATCTGTATAATTCAGGTATTCTATACAATACCTAGGCAATGTATAGAATACCTGGGGCGTCCAGCCAATGTATGAAATATTGTGAATGTTATTCCTTATTACATACTTTTTCTAGGTAATGTATACGATTCCTAGGGATTATATAGAGTATCTGTTGTTGCACCGGCAATGGGTAAAGTAGGGTAGGTTAGCTTAGAACTGTGACCCCCTGCCAGGACCAAATTCACAATAAAATGAAAAATCACAATAAAATTAACGTGACACTAAAAGCCTTCTAGCTATAAGCACATCCGATATTTTATAGAATACCTAGGCAAAGTATAAAATAAATAATATATCATACTTTAACTACACGTTTTAGGTATTCTAACATTGCCTAGGTATAGTGTAGAATACCGAATTATACAGATTGCCGGTAACGTTTATTCGACCCAGGAGCCGAGTATACGAATACGAAGAGACGGAGGAGTATGAAATTTCCCACACATATAGTTTATACTTATGGAAAAGGAGTGCAGAATGCTAATATTTTTATATTAAATGAAATATGAATTAAAAACTTATAATTTAAATAAATGTTGGTCGAATTTCACCCACTGGTCGATTACTAGTATTGTGTTGTTTCTCGTATATGAAAATAGTATAATAGAACAGTAAATAGATATATTTTCATAGACAATTTTTTTTTTTTATTTTTTTTTTTATTATGTAATTTTATTATATATGATTTAGTATGCCTTAGCATAACATTCTTAGTAACCTGCTTAACCTGTCACGTAAGAGCATGACATAAGATATTACGTCATGAAATACACGCCTAGATCGCAACATCGAAAGAAAACATTGGGGTTTGTATATAAAATAATTACATCAATTAAATCTAACACGTCATGTATTTTTAATCAACAACTTTACTTATAATCTAATTTTAAATGTCATTTTCAGGCAGACCGCCTATCGTGAAAATCTTTCCGGTATTTTCACCCTTTTATTATGTAATAAATACGTACGTTACATTCTGAAAGAGGTTCATGCCTCGAGATTGAACTTGAGATCTTTGACTTCTCAGTCCACTGGTCACACCACTAGGCTATAATAACTCTCATATTAATACAATATACAATATGTTAAGTCTACATTTTTTTTTAATATTGAGTCCGTTTTGCATAGTTTTCTGCATTTCCTAGTTTCGGTTATTTAGAGCGTGGGTACAATAGTTGCGGGACGCCTCAAAATATGTCGTCACCAAAAAAGCAAAAAACGTTGACTTAAAATAAATCTAGTAAATAAACATTAAAGTAATAATAAACATAAAGTTTCAAGTCTACCGCACGACATTTTCTATCGAAAGAGTTCACTTATTCTTATATATTAATAACTTATGTTCTACAAGAACAAAAAAGAGACTTTAGTACTTATATTTCACAAATCACAAATATCACTTCCGTAAAAACTCAAACTCAAGACAACAAACTGTTGATAGATTATACAAAGTTCCTTCTGGAGTATCGAACTGGTGGCGCGAAGCCAATTCATCATCATCAACCCAATTATTGTCCCGCTGCATACCACGGGTCTCCTCTCATTTGAGAGGGATTAGGCTATAGTCCACCACTAGCCAACTGCGATTTGACTTAGACTTCACACGCCTTCGAGAAAATCTCTCAGGCATGCAGTTTTCCTTCACCGTTTGAGCATGTGATAAATAAACACTTCTGAAAATTCACAGGTGTGTCACCTTAAGTTCGTACTCGCGACCTTTGACTTTCACAGTCCACTGATCTCGCTACTACGCTATCACAGCAAAGCCAATTAAATTATATTAACTGCATCTAATTTGTGTACTACACAGTTTAGTTATAGGATTGAATACTGAAGAAGACGGACACAAGTAAGTAAACTGAGCATACGAACCATTGAGCAATTTTACGCAGTAAAAATATCTTTGACAGGTAAAATCATATCTATCAGCGAATCTTCCAGGCGATTTACATATAAACAACGTACAGTCATAATCGGGTTCGCATAAAGTCGTGTTTGGGTTAAAATATGTATTTTCTGGGCAATTATGCCTCAGTTGGGTAAATACCCCGTTGATTTCCACACATTGTATATAAGTATTACAACTTTTTAGTTCAAGATCTGCGATAAAACCGTCAGAAGTGCAGACGGTGTTTTCTAAAGGTTTGATGAAACCGCTACATTCAAAGTTCTCGGCTGCAGTACATCTGGATATTTTAGGGTTGAACAGAGATTTTCCCGGACAGCTGGAGTCGTATGCGAGATAACTATCGGTCGCCCTCACGTAGATGCACAAAGTGTAGTCCTTACATCTTCTATCAGCTAAGTCCGCGTGGCGGCCGGCTCCCGTCACTGAGCAGTTCACAACAGCTCGTACCAACCAAGTGTCGTTTAACAACTAGAACAACAATATAAAAAACTAAACACCAATGCACTAACACAAGTGATTTTCGAACTATAGGTACAAACGTAATTTAGTAGAAGTCGAATATGTTTGAGAACTCACCACAATAAAAAATAATATTGCTTTCACCATCATCGTCTTATTGACGAGACTAAACTAACGTCCACGATGGTTTGGAATTTTGAAGACAATAAAAATATAAAGCAACACAATGAATTATTGTTAACATCACAATGGATTATTAAACAATCCCGCTAAATACATAATGCCATCATCGTAATGATGAATGAATAATGGCTCTAGTTATACGTCGCGAGATCAATTTATAACAGATATAAACTATTAGTTAGATATAAAAAGGAAAAGTAAAATGTAGTTAATTTCTCAGAGTTAGGAAATGGACTATAGTCTTCTTGGACATAATTTCTTGATTACCGGACTACTAGTAAATCTAAAACTTAGACCTTATACCTTAGACCTTATACGCTCAGCTCTCAGAAGCTCAATACCTTAATACGGTCTTCTGAAGAAGGTAATTTATTATTATAATTATACTTATACAAAAACAGGTAAGGTGATAAACTAAAAGGACCAAATTCGTAATGAAATCAAATATATTTTGTTAAAATGCTAAGGTGGATCCACACCTGCGAACAAACTATGTACACCATTACAATGCCCACAATAGGACATAATTACTTGCACACGTACTACTTGATAACCGTTCGCGAATATGTCCTAAGATTGGACACCTTTGGATATGGTTACTTCGTAACTATGCTCCTAAGAAGTACTGTTCGTACATGTATTCCGATTTGGACCCGCCTACATCACATATAAATAATGAAAAATACTATAATTTATCTTGAAACATAAAAGGCAAGGTTGGTCGGTCAGAAACGGTCGGTTCGGTATTTAAAAGTTATTGGTATCAATTAGTACAGGTATAAGATGCAGTACATAGTCTTGATGCTGGATTAAACACTGAAGTACTGGGACAAGTGTATTGGTACTCGGCGAAAGTTCCGTTGTTCAGAAGTACGCAGTAGTAGTAAGTTTGACAGGTGGTGTCAGCGGTATTGGCGAATCTCCCGGCTGTTGCGCAGGTAAACGTTGCTGTCGTTGTGCAGTTGTAAGTGGTATCACATAAAGTCGTGTTCGGATTATAAAGTGTTCCACTTGGGCATGTGAACGTCGTTTGGCTATAGGTCCCGTTGATATTAACACATTGGATATATGAAGAGCAATTCGTAGAAGTAGGGTCTGCGATGAAGCCGTCAGCTGTGCACACTGAAGTGTTGGCCGTTGGGTTATTGGTTGTGTTGGTCACAGTGCATGTGTAGGTGGCTGTACACTGGCCCAGCGTGGGGCTGAACAGCGATGTAGTGGGGCAAACATAGTTATACGAAAGAAACGCGTTGGTAGCGCTGTTGAAAACGCATAGCGTATAGTTCTTGCAAGTAGTGTCGGTAGGATTGGCGAAACGACCAGCTGTGGTGCAGTTCACCTGCGCATGCGCTTGCCAAGCGCACATACACACCATCTGAAAAATAAAATAAATGTCACCTGATTAAAAAATACGGAAACCCCTCATATATGTACTTATATACCTATTTGGCTTGTGTTAAAAGGGGGTTCATCTTTATAATATGACGAAAAATATTTGACTTGAATAATCACACTTATGTAAATTTTAAGCAAAATAAGAATAAAACTCCAAAATTATTGGCCCAATTAAAACTTCAAAGGTGTACTCACAAAAACTGCTATAATGATCTTGTTCGCCATCTTGCTGCTGTGAATAAACCCTCGACAACATCCAGCTTTTATACCATCAAGCGTTGTAAACTTGAATACATAAAACTGTAAAATGACATTAATTAATCAGATTGTCTCCTAATTGTTGGATTATTTCCTTCATTACCTCTTTAACGTAATCCGCTGAAATTGGCAGACCTTGAAATTTGCTTTAACACGATGAATAATCATGGTCAAACGAAATAACTCTTTCCTTTTATTGGTCTACTACTAAACGTCCATACTATGTCTGGTCGTTTAATATTTTTACCACCGCTGGTAATCAAACTCAAACTTATCCTGGAGATAATAATTATGTAGAATTAAATTTAATACAGTATTTATAAAAATACCTAAGCTAATCTATTTGATATTACGTATATTCGATATATAGCCATTTACTATCACGGAACTCTAGACGAAAACCCAATAGTTCATTATGTGGAATGAAGTATTGGGTTTTTAGGTAAAATTATATAATAAAGCAGTTTTACACTTGATAGATGATAGGAAATTTCCAAGCAACTTCGTTTAGCAATTGGGACAACTCAGTTACAGGTGTTTTACCTGATATTAATTTTGTGCATGCATTACTAAAAACCCAACGCAATATTTCAAACAGCCCGCTAAAATACTATCCTTTTTCGGGAATGATGATTCTATTTTACATCTTAAATACTTATGATGATTGGGCAGCAACGGAGGTTTTAATTATACACTCAATAATTTGGCCAATGAAACTTCTTTATTTATTCCTTTTTTAAAAAAAAAAAAAAAGGAAAGCTTCCGATTCAAGAACTCCTCCATTCATCAACATCAGTATCGTATAATATCGAGACTGTTGGTCACGGAACCTCAAAACAATTCTTAGTGTAGTTTTATTGCAGCACATTCCGTAAAATAAATTTCATAGACAACAATAACACATGACTCTATTCAAGATAAGCCTTTACTGGCTAAATGAGATCATACACCTAAACAAATGTATCAACATTCATGCAGGCAATTACCTGCGCTTATTTATGCCTATGAGAAAATCTCACACGTGCATGTAGGTAACAAGAAAATATACTTTAACGAGTTTCAAGCATGTAGCTTTGTTCGCCAGTCTATAAATCGTATAGAGCAAGAAATAAAATAGCACTGACCACTGATATTAATCTCCTGTCATGGTGAATCGCTATCTAAATTCCATTGGGTCGTTTTTGGGTAAGCATGTCGCATCGTTTGAGCACATAAAATTGTACTAGACGTGCCACTGAGTTTAATGACTTTGTGGTATTTATTCTGGGGATGGTAATACGGGGTTCATGAATTCTGAGAAAGTATTTACTATCTGCCTGTTGGAGTAACTTTTCTTTGGGTCCAAGGACGATCATTCGAAAGTTTAACATAATACATTTGAAAATAAAGTAGACAATGGAGTGTGTGTGACTATTATTTTGCATATAACCAGTACTGAATCATAATAGCAATAAATCGTAAAATGTTGATGGAACTGGTTAATTAGACTGTCACTATTTTTCTTAATTAAGATTGAAATCATTTGTCTTTGGAATAGGACACCCCAGGTATAGTATATACGTAATATTTAATCTCAAGTCTAGATTAACATGAGGTATAAATTACATCATGGAGAACAGTTATGAAAGCAATAAAGCTAATCTTACAGTTAATTCAGTCATAACAAGTAAATCCTGATAAGTTCTTGTATAAATATGAGTTGCAATGAGACACACAGCATTGAAGCTAGTCTACTTAACTGACTATACAATATTTTAAACACTCTAAAATTATTAGTTCATTGAAAAACATTACGGCATCCGTTTTTATAAATTTTTCAATGCGGGTCAATTCTATGACGCAGGGCTCTAGATGTACTAATAAGTATTTTTTTTTATAAGTATTAAGAGCAGATCTAATTATGACTACCAAATATTAATAAAAAATAATTGTTTATCTTTCAGATTAAAAAAAGTGTATTTGCCTCAACATTTTTTTCAGAACAATAGATGACCGATTAAGCCAGCGGTAGATAACACTGCTCTCTGTGCTATGAGTCCCAGGTTCAAATTCCGGTAGGGACCAATGTTTGTGTGATGAGCATTAACATTTGTATCCGAGTCATAGATGTAGATAGGTATGTATATAGAATATTTTTTATTGTAGGTACATAACCAAAAACACAACAATATGGAATATAGAAAGTAAAAAGTACAATTTCTTATCGCTAAAAGCAATTTCTTCCAGACGACCATGGGATACATCCATGACTCGGATACAAATGTTAATGCATTTGCAATACATACATAATTTGTTAATCTAAAAAAATGTAACATTATATATGCATTTAAAAAAAACCATCTTGCATCCATAACACAAGCCTCGTTGCTTAGCTCGGAACTAGATGGCGCTGTGTAAAAATGTATTATTTATTTATTTAATTTGTTGGGCAGTGATATCGATTATCGCAATGTACTTGAGGGGAAAACAATAAAATAAGTAATAATTTTATTCAGTTTTAATTGACGTATCATTTAGGTATACCTACATACATACATATAAAATATAAATACATAATAAGTCAGTCGTCTCTTACATTGAAAATATTTACAAAAAAATACCTAAGCTGCTAGAGATGATACAGCCCCATTTTTCTCATTTTAGATTTTTTTCCTGCGCACGCATCACGTGTATACACAACAAATGTGATAAACTTTACAAATAGGTATAGGTTTTGTATATTTTCATTTCTATGAAAATTAATTTAAATGGTATTACATTTATCGTCACATCCACAGCAAACTTACGAATCTGCAGAAAATGCATTTTACGACGTTAAAATATCATGTATGAATTTGGTTAGTTTACTATAGGTATATTGACATACAACATATAATTATTACACACACACATATATATATATATATATATATATATATATATATATATATATAGTATATTGTATATTGATATGGGTATATCAATTATTATTACATATTGACGTACACATTTATGCGCACTATATTTAATTAAAACTGCAGATTCGTAAGTTTGCCGTGGATGTGACGATATTATCTGTATAGAAAATATAACAACACCTTTTTACCCGCCCGGAGAAATAGGAAGGAAGAAAAGAAAATATGGCATAACTGCATAAGCAGTCGAAGATTACACGCAAAAGGAGTGTAAAATAATAAAATAAAAATATTGTAAAATCTATGAATTATTCTATGAATTACGTAGGTACCTACTAACAAGAATTAAACTATAAGTTATTAGCACTAATTATTATTATTAGAATCTATTGTACATAATTATGAAGATATCCATTTACTATAAATATCGCGCAGTATTCGAGCGGCGGCGCGCGGGCGTTACGCGTCAGACTCGACCCAAAAAGACCTATGAACTTAAACCACAAGATATTTTTTATGGTTGATCGCATCTGAAACCAACAGGATGATTCTTTTATTTTTTATATACTGACAGGAATGAAAAGTACCTAGGTATACGTTGTTTAATTTGTTAATACTCTTCCTTAAATTACGAAAAAAATTAAGAGGTTCTTATGTCGTCAAGTCGACGTGTAACTAAATTAAATACAAAATATTTATTAATAATGCCTCGTTGGTCTAGTGGTCGTACAGTGCAACTGCGGGTTCGATTCCCAGGTCGAGAAAAGTGTAATTAGGTTTTTCTATAAAATTCTCAGTAGCTCGGAGTTTGGATACGTGTCCGGTTAATGGCAATAGGCTCGCCCCCTATTACATGGGACCTAAAACATACCGGCGAAATGTGGGTGTACATTATAACACCTCTGCCTAACCTTTAATTCAAATATTGTTGTAAAATTTATTATAATAATAATAAAATTGTGTATTAGGTATATGACGTGACATCTTTATTCAGTTCTTTTTCACATAGTGACAAGCACACACAGAGTTTGTTCCATGTAAATACATAAATACTTAAGGCGTCACATACAGCCAGTATTATACAACAAATATGTACCTACCTCAACTTTGGTCCCATTCAAATTTGATTTTAATATTCCAGCGCTAAATTAAATAAATATTTCTGGACATTATGACAGAGCGCCATCTATTTACGTGGTAAGCGACAAGGCTTGTGTTACGGATACTACTTATAATAGCTAATGTCAGAAAAAGCGTAGATTTCAGAAAAGAAATTAGCAGTGTGTGTGAAATGGGAAATAAATGAATACATTTACAATTATATTATTTTATTTACATAAAAATAAACTTGTTGGTATTTTTATATCGTCATACCCATACGTATTATGTATGTAGGTGATGATTTATGTACTAATACTGTAATACATCCTTACACAAGCCTGATACAAATTTAATAATTAATATAACAATTTACTTGAATTAACATAAAACATATTTAAAATAGCCATAAAAACTATAGACTAAATACCTCCGCCATAATTAACACGCAGGACACTGGACAACTGACATAACTAAGTATCTAAATTAATAATTAAACTGAAGGTGTACCTACACTTATTCAATTTGTTGATAACTCTTCCTTGTGAAAATCTGTGGGGGAGATCTTTGTTAGGCAGTGGACGATCTTTGGTTTTAACGCCAAAACGTCCACTGTGACATAATAAAATCCTATTAAAAATCCAAAAACTTACATACTAAAACACTACTATCTAACTTAAATTGGAGATAGATATTCAACCCTAATATAATTCACCCGTTAACATTCGCGGGACAAGTATAGTTGCTGGTGCAAAGTTGCGAGTTAGGATTAAACAATGAAGTGGTAGGACAAACGTAGTTGTAGGCTAGGAAGGTGTTGTTGGTGTTGACGTAAACGCACAGGGTATAGTTTTGGCAGGCTGCATCGTTCGGCACTGGGAACCTACCGGCACCCGTCGCCGTGCAGTTCACCTGCGCGTACACCTGCCATGCGAAGCACGCCACCTGGATATACATACAATTCAAAAGTAGCATTTTACATAATGTTAGTGTTTAACTATTCTCTATCTTTAGAAGATTATCCTTGATACTAGTAAAGTAGGCTACGGTGTAAAGTGTGCCACACGTAAACCTACTGCGGAAAATTGTAAATTTATCAATTATCTTTTCCCGAGATTCCAGCCATTCCGAAATATTATGTAATGAGCTCAATATAATATCATAACTATATAACATTGTTAATGTTATAAAATAATATGCATTGATCGCGTTTCTTTTAAAAACTGATAAAGTTTTACAAAAAAGGTAACAGATGTCAGAGATACTGCATGAATGGTGAGATTTTTTAATTAATAATAAAACAATTTTAACTTTATTCAAAGCAGTGTTTTTAAACTAAATAGATATTTAATTATACTAATTTACTTACGATGAGCACCGAAATAGCAATTGTGATCTTCATATTGGTTGGTTTGGTTGCTTTTGAATAACTCTTACACTGAACCTCATCTTTTATACTTCAAAACGTTAAAACCGCTGCTAGATCCAGAAGATTAATTTAATCATCAGATTAAAGATAGTATTAGTGTTTTTTTGTATTTGTTTGTAACCATTTACCTTAATTTCAGCCTCTTTTGTTGACATTATTTTGAGAAAACGATTACAAGGTCCAGGCTTCATAAAACCTGATCTTATATCTAGGCAAACTGACATTCTTAGTCAATAAACGAATTTGGTTTTATAAACATCATGGTCATACGCATAATTTTAGTCTTTACTCTACCATTGCTCATCATTGGCTTTTATATGTGGAAAGGTTTTAAATAACTGCGGGTCTTCTTAAGTTTCTAATAAGTACAGTCTAAGATTTAAATAAGTGTGTGTTTGTTTAATCGCTATTCGTTGTATTCCTTTCGATTTTAATTTTTTATTATGTCTTCACCGGAATATGGCTATGAGATTCATCCTACTTTCAGAGATATTATGTACCTAACTTAATAATTTATTGTTCATACAATGTAACATTTAATGCTTGCGTAAATAGATGTTATATAATGGAGATTGAAGACGCATTGCAGTGTGATCACAAAATGTACCGAAGTACAATTTTACAAGTCATTTACTGTCCTTCATCTAGGTACGGGTCTCGGCATAAGTTTTTAAACATGTGCTGGGACCCTAACAGATTGGGCCATAATCTGCCATGCTACATGAAGGTAGCATAATTCGAATTAAAACTTCATATGCAATCGGCAAAAATCTCTCAGACAGACACACCTACAGGCCTACATAGGACTCCTCACGAAGTAGGTAGGTATCCTTATTATCATGATAACTTTTTCTTAGAGATTGTTTAGAACAAACACTAGGGCGCCATTAGAGATGTGACACATCTCATAGGCAACAAATGTAACAAGTGTAGTAAGCATTGATAAACAAGAGAATTAATCAAAAAATATTATCTTTTTTATCTCAACATAGAGGTGCGACACTTGGTCACAAATTTATTATAATTCAATTCAATTTCCATGCAAATTAGTAAATTTGCACGTCCACATCCTCTGTATTTTTTTAAGTATTATATTTGATGACAGCGCAGTAATTTTTATGTTTAATAGATACTTAAATAAAATCTATAATACATTCCTGAAGAGGAAAGTAACCTTTTTGAAGTATCTAGACTTAACACACTTGTTTTTCTCTTCAGGAATTTGTAAAAAACAGACAAAATATTATTAATAGGAGTCCCAGTACAGCAGTATTCCTTAATAGTAGTCATAAAACTAAGTAATAAAACTTTGAAAACCTAAAAGCTAGTCAGGAATAACTAGCTTTTCGTTGCAGCAGCACGTCTCATTCGTAGCAGACTCTTTGTACATCTTTTTTAAATATTTTTTACAATGATGTTCACCCACATGAGTTTGCCTGGACTGATGTTAGCATCAGTCCAGGCATACTAATGTTATATTCAGATTTATTATTTTGTTTCTAACTTTATTGTTATATTATATCTGTTTATTTTAGAACCTAGAAAGGCTATGGATTATCATATTTATTAAATACTAGCTTTAGCCCGCGACTTCTTCTGCGTTAAAACCTCCAACCCCGTTTTCGCCCTCTTGTAGAGTAATTTTCGGGATAAACCCTATTCTATGTCATTCCCCAAGATTCAAACAACTACAATACCAAATTTAATTGGCTCAGCGGATTAAACGCGAAAAGGAAACAGATATAAGGTCATACTGTAGCATTTATAATTTAGTATGGATAGATATTTAAAAACAAAACCATTAGATTCACAAGAAGAATCTTTTTACATTAATTATGTAGGTACCTATGTAAGAAGTAGGGAGGTACTTAAATCAACGCCTAGCGTAGTGCACACCTCTATTTTTCCTCGAAATGGAAAGCAGTTACTTTAGTTTCACTCATAATCTAACAGAGACTAAACTAGAGATAAAACAAGACGGTAGTGAACGTAAAATACTTGTGACATTTTTTACCGAAATCTAACGATGGAAAATAAATATTTATGTGTTATAATATTATTTGTTGTAAGTATTTAAGTATTATGATAGACGTTTGTTATTTTCAAAAAAATTCAATTGTTAAATGTCATTGAAATAATGAATGTACTTATAACTCAACCATTGCCTAGTTATGAGACATTGTTGAGAACAATATTTAATTAACCGTTAAATTATGAAACGCAAAACAACCAATCAGCGTTAGGTTATATACTTACTTACTATTTCATTTATAATTATGTTTATATTATGTTAAGTCGTCGACATTCGATTCGTAGGTGAGATACTTATTATGGCATAAGTAGGTACTTAGGTAATACAAAGTGGTCCTACCTATTTCATTAGTTGTTAAATACACAAATTCTAATATCTGAATTTTTAATAAATAATTATTGAAGATAGTCAAAAGAAGAAAGAAAGAAAATGTCTTAATTGGCAAATACAGAAATACAAAATATGTAGTATTCTAAAACAATAATAAATATCCAAAGTCTTAATTTCAAATTCATATACTGATATCAAGGACAAGTAAATGCAAAATAATAATGTGCCAATAACAAGGCGCCAATAACCAAACTACCTTTAATTATAAAATAATAAGTACTAAGTATTTAATATTTTTTATTTCTTAATCGTTATTCACATAATTTTTGACGTCAATAGGAGTCCTTCATCACATGTCATGCTTTCTTTACATTTGTTATCTTTTCTCCGAAATGGAATTAAAGTTTATAGATAACACTTAATTTCATTAAGTACTTATGTGATAAAGAATAATCATTTTAATTACAGGGATTATGTCACGGAGTAAGCAAAGCCTCTGAATGTATTGAACGTGGAAGATTCCCTAACAATGAAACAAATGACTGCAGAGGATACACCATGTGTTTGTTGGGTGGTATCACAAACTTCACTCAATACAAACTCGTGTGTCCTATGGGTTCTGTGTACAGCCACTTAGAAGAACAATGTACTAATGCAACGAATTACAAATGTTATCCAAACTATAACTGTACAGGCGTTGGCAACTTTGCCATTAATGAAAGCAATAACTGCTCTTCTTTTGCTGCGTGCGTCGAAGGTTTAGGTGGAATGGTCACCGCTAGAATAATTGACTGTCCAATAAATACCCAGTTCAATTCAACTGCAGGTGTTTGTGTTAATAGTACCGAATTTACTTGTCAAATTTCTAGAACAGTTGTAAATCATACAACAGAAATACCGGTTTATATACCTCGTCCTACCTTTAACAATGCTGTAAAAATGTTTGTGAATTTATTTTTGTTAGTATTTGTTGTTCTGATAATACCAATCCTATAAACAAATTTGAATATACAGGCGAAAAAGGTTTAACAACATAGGTATTAAAATTACTGTTATTTGTATATCCAGTCTGTTATTACGTTACATGTGTATTTAGGTTTACTGTAACAATTAAGTTATAAGTTTATAAAATAAAATATTACCTGTGCTAATAAAATATGTTTTAATTTTTGGTGCCTTAGCTATTAAATATCAATGCTATAAAAATGAAACCGTGGACCACGATCCTTATGCTGCTAACCAGACACAAATCTTAATACATATTATGATGCACGCCACATTGACTTTATTGCTAAATCTATATATATGTAGGTACTCAAATATTATCGGCAATCATATTATGTCAGATCTTTAGAATAACCTGGCGCCCAGTACCACCTACGATTTCGTCCTCTATATCAGTGAAGCAGTTAACTCCGATTAAAACTTATAAGCTTATTTAAAACGACTATTAAATTATTTGGTAACATTAAGGCTTACGAATTAAATCTCTGATTTTTTGGCGGGAAAGTGAAGCGTCATGTTTAGCAGGTTTGTTTTATTTTGTAAAATTTCTGTTTCGATGAATTTTAATGTATATTAATGGTGGATTATTAAACGTTAAGTGTTGGCAAATGAAATAAAACAGTGTTACGTGACTTTTAAACTCTCCCAAGAAGTCCGCGTTATGTTTCATTATAGAACCAAATCTTTACTGAAACTAGGGTAAAAAAAAACATTTATCCTTCTTAAACCATTAATTCACAAAATCATCAACCATGATAATGGTTGATGATTTTATACATGATAATGTATCATCCTATCATCCATCATAAATAAAATACTGAATACTGATAAAAAGACTAGGCTGTATAAACTAGATTCCTTTACCTTATCCCGAAAGGGAAGAAAAGACAGAAAAAAAACAATAATACATAAAAAAGGTCAAAACAAATATTTGACAGTTAAGTTTGGGATATTGACATTTGACACTGACGTTTGTGATTGAGGTTAAAAATACCAATAAAGGTTACCAAAACATAATTTAATACACATAGCTTTTCTAATTAGGTAATGTGAGTTATCTGCAGTGGTAAGTTCTATATATATAATAAACAACATCTTCAATGTATTCCAACGTTGTTGTTCAGAGGTAAGTAATTGAATCTTTGAGGTTATACTTCGTCAATATAATGTTCTTTTTACGACATAAAACGTATTTATTCACAGACAATGGACAAGACTTGCATATCTTTACCGTCAATTGGCCACTATAGAAGGACAGAAGCTTCCCCAGACTGCTACATCCAGCGATGGTATCTCACCGCCTCCTCGGATTCCAAGAGGACCTACCGACATTCTTCAGGCATTAGCAGCAACTGTTGGACCTGACCCGACAGCTGCACACTACAAGTAAAACATTAATATTATCTAGGATTTCTACATATGTCTATGATAAGTCTATAATATTGAAAATTTAATCCTGTGTTTATACTAAATATTTATATATAATATTAATATTTACAGGTATCACGATGACCCATTCTTAATACCGCTGTCAAACTTCCGCAAGAGAGCATATGCATTGTCAGCAGAGGCTGGACGCAAAGCTGCAGCATGGATACGAGATGAACATGCTGACTTATTTGCGTTAAGGGAGTGGGACCCACCAAACAAGACAAAGACGCCATATTTTAATGCTGACCCAATCATAGATGCCATCAAACCAAAACCCATTTATAATGATGAAAGCAAAGTAATTAATTTAAAAGATTTCTATTCATTTTTGCTAGGAGTTTATAGTTCATCAATCTCTCACAGATACAAAATTATATACACTGTTACTATAATAAGTGTCTAATTCTTGTATATCCTGTTGAGGAGACACATGCTAGTTTGTGTTAAATATTTAAAAAGATTTTAATTTATTTTTGCCAGAACTTGGTAAATATATGGTCTGTCATTCACCCACGGTTTTAAATATCATCCTAAATAGTATAATAATTGGTATCAGTAGCTGATATCTCCTAGTGTGTGGATTACAGACTAGCCAAGATAGTGTTGGTGTAATGAAATAAAAACTATGATTCCAAACCTTGTCTTTTAGGTCACAGAGGAAGATTTGAAGTACACAATACAAAATGCTCTGATTGATGATTCAGTCAAAATATTTCAACTACTTGGTGGCAAAGATGGAGTGAGTGATGAACTGAATCTGCAACTGCTGCAACTGTTGTGTTTCTACAATGAGAAGGAGCCTGATTCCTTGGAGTGGCTTGAAGAGAGGTGGTTTGCAATGAACATTCGGGACAGACAAGCAACCACTTGGAGGTAAATATACATACATACACTCATGCCTTTTTCCCATGGAGGTAGGAAGAAACTACAGAATGCCACACACTAAAGCACAAGTAAGGACAAAGCACAATGACTAGTTAATATTACCTGCTATGTGTACTTCAAGCAGTTTCACTACTGCATAACTTTACTTTGATGGATCTAAAGCAGTAATATATCAAGAGCCATCAAAAGAAAAGAAAAATTAGACATGCAATATTTTTGTTATGTATGTAGACCAAAATATATAATCTTTTCTGTTTTTGGTCCCACATTACCTTCTTTGTATATAAATGATTAAATATTTCGTAATATGTTTAGGCTAGGTGGGCTGGCTGATCAGATCTTCCAATCAATGGAGCCCAAGAAACCAGAAGCATACTGTGCTCTCATACAGGGCATGGCTAAATATTATCAGGTAAATAACAGTAAGCCTACAATATTTATTCAATTTGCTAATCAATTACAAATATTTCAATAAAATGTAAAATAACATTTTACATTTTATTTATTACGATTCTACAAGTAAGTGGCAGTAAGTTATTAATTACCATTCAATTAAAGTTGAATAATTAAATTATATTTTTTGAAAATTTGTTTTAATTTAATTCTAGGCAGAAAGAGCTCACGCGCTAACTCAAGAAGCAATAGAAAAGGGCATACCTCTATCTACAAGTGTATATAACGCTCTTATAGCCAGCATCGGATTCATGCGTGAGGGTACCGCCCTGCGTATTGAAGCTCTTCGGTCAACTTTAGCACAGATGAATGAACAGGTAAAAATTTAGACATTTTATGATCTTTCCCTAGGTGTGTGTGATGGACCATGAGTGTATTTTTCTCAACCTCAGTTGTTAATGAGATCTACAATTTGGGCTGAAGTAGAAGCCTAATAAATCGGACTCACTGATGGAAATATTTAGAATCTTGGAACTTATTAGAATCTTAAAAACATATATTACAATTCCCAGTACAGATTCCGTGATCATACACTTAACCGTAATGTCAATAAATATTAAATTTTAGGGATTATCACCAAATGGAGAGACATTGACGGCATGCCTGCGTTCACTATCTGCGTGGGGTGGTGGCAAAACTCTACAACAGATGGCGCTGCAAATAGTGGCTGAGTTCAGGCAAATTGGAATACAGCCTGGCTTAGCTGCCTACTATTACCTACTATGTCTGTTTTGTAAAGAACGTAAGTAAAATTCTTGATGTAAACTTAATATCTTTGATTTCTTTTACCAATTACTCGAAATATATACAAAGTGGCGATAAACTATTCTAAACCATCTCGTAAACTTTATGGAATGCAATAAATTATTATGAATATACAGTAACAGAATAACAGTTTCTGTAGGATTTAGTAATTAGGCCCATGGATAAAAGCGTTTACAGCATTTACATGTTTTCTAATTTTAGTTCGCTGTTTTTTTTAAAACACATCAAATTTATTCCTTTATCTATAATATAAAATGTGTATTTTACAGGAGGTCCCCGTTTTGATATATTGTCTACAATAATAACTGAACTGGAGAAAAATGATCACTTAGAAGCTAAGGAACCTACTGACACTAATTTCTTCATAACGGCCATGGGTGTGTGCAGTGACCATTTACAGGTTAGTAAGTTGATAAATAATTTGTGTACTAATAACTTAAATATAATATACCTATACTAGACCACCTGCGCCTGTGCCTGCTTAATTTAAAAAGTAGCCTATGTGTTAATCCAGTTAATAAATTATCTGTATGCTAAAGACCATCCAAATTTAAGCAGTTTTTGCATGAAAAAAAAAAGAATATCAACACACAAACTTCCGCGTTTATAATATTGGTAGGATTATTACATGTTTAAAGTAATAGGATGAATGTTCATTTAAATTTTAAATGAACATTCATAGATAGTAAATATAGATGAATGTAGATATTTAGTTAAATAAATAAATAATATTTATATAATATTTATATTATAGTATATAGTACACAAACCTTTTATAATTATTTGAATCCCTTTATTTTAAGAATATAAATATGGCGGAACGATTGCACAGTCTTCTCATGAAAGGCGACAATTACAAACTAGTTGGAGACGCGTACAAAGAAAGTATTTACTACAGGCACTATGTCACAGTTTCATGCAGGTAATATATCTTTATTTCACTTCATCTATTCCACACACAAATATGCTATTATCATATTCACTTTACTTCTTTAAAAGTTTTTACTTTTAATTTCGCATATTTACTCAATATTTATATTGTGTTTCAGGCACGCACCTTTCGAGAAAACTATAGAGCTACTAGACACATTAGTACCTAATGTGTACGTACCTGAACCCACAGTGATGGAAGAAGTAAGACATCTTAAATAAATTACTCTAAAACTCTTTAGAAAATATTAACATCCCAGTTATAGTTCGCATCATATTACTCATAATAAAAATGAAAAGATACCAAAAGAGTTTGTCAGAAGTGGGATTCGAACCCACGCCCTCAGAGAGGACCAGAACAACTCGCACTCATGTTTAGTGAGCAAGGTTACCTTGAGTCTGGCGCCTTAGACCGCTCGGCCATCCTGACTGATGTAATAGTTGTTGAAATTAGCGGCCGTTATCGAAAGCCAGTAGTTATAGTTTTACATACAATTATACATTAATTGACTTCTTCGCGCTAATTACGACAATCTACTCGTGATAACAATGACATAATAAATATTTGAAACTTGCAAACTTCAAAATTTGCAATTAAGTACCTAGTACAATAAAAAAATACATAAACAATGTAATACATAATATTATGTAAATCAATACTACATTTTCTAAATATATTTTTTTCATAGAGTTTTATTCAATTTCAAGTACTTTTTTTTATTTATTTTCGCGCCATCCATATTTAATCTAAAGTTAGGTGACTTTTAAAGCTTTGCTTTCTGCCTGTTACTGTAGGCAAAAGATTTGTTGTGCCCTTATCTATATAACTATGTTTTCTTAGACATTAAAATAACTTTGTGACTGTGACTTTACTTATTTTGTTATGAAATATATATTATATATACGCCCCTCCTGTAAGCGGTTACCGTACTCTATGGACGTATTATAGTGTGGATAGTTAGTTTTTAGTACTGATATTGTACTATTTTTAAACAGGTAATCAAAACCTTGGAACTAGGCGGTGCTGGGGACCGTCTCGCGCAGGCGTGGTCTCAGCTCGTCGTGTTCGGCCACGCCAAACGCACCAAACTCGTCGAGAGACTGTTGGACGCTATGGTCAATACCTACCACGGACAAGGTGAGAATAAACAATAATCATCTCATTAACGAATCTGGAAATATTTGGTTTTCCCGCCGGTAAGATACGTTTAGTCAATTAAGTAGTTTTTATGAAAGTTTCACAAAACTCATCTTGCTATAATAGTTGTTGTCTATTCAACTGGCAAAAATTCTCTAAAAAACAATAAGGTTTTTTCTAATCCATTTTTGAAAATGTCATATTATTTATTTCGGAATTAATTCTGATGTGTCCCTTCTGCCCAAAAACCTGCACGAGGGACAATCTCTGTCAGGCTACGCCTAATGCCATTGAAGTGGCCTCTTACTATTCAGAAGTTTACGAAGATTGCATTTTACCATTTTTTTCTTGCAGAGGAGGAAATTAAGGCTAAAATGCGCGCTGCTGCCGCTGACATCCTGAGTTTTGGTCGGCTCACTGAGGAGGAACAGGAGACCAAGGACATCAGATCACCTGTACAGAAGTAATTATGTCACCACATTTCCTCTTTCTATATCTAGATGATTAATACAAAGCATAAATATTTTTTGCACATTTTAATGCGATGAATTAATTCAATTTTGCTACCTATGAATCAAAATTTGGTATATGACACAAAAAAAATCTTTAGTTTAAATAAAATATTTAGTTTTATAAGCCATAAATTACAACTACTATAACAATATGTCATACAAACACGTAGACTTTTTATAATCAATTTTATTGTAACTTAGTGTAACTATAATTAATTAGGTAAGTACCTACTTATTAAAAAATTATAAAATCTTTTCTATTATCTACTAGGTTATCAGCATCAGCGGTGTGCAACATAATAGAGATGGTGTCTGACACACAAGACAAGGCCGACCCTGGCTGGGGAACCGTAGATGAGGCACTGAAGCGTCTGCGCAGTGAGGAGGTGGCGGGCGTGCCGGCGCGGCCGCAGGCGTTAGCCGACGTCGCACAAAAAGCGGCCACCATCGGACAGCACGGGATTGCTGCGGTAAGTCACAGCTAGCGTATTAAAAACATTAGCTTACATATAAGCTGTAGTGAAATGCAACAATTCGCTGAATATCAAAAAATCTCTAAATTAAAAATAAAGGTACCTAGTTCCCTTTAGATTACTTCAGAAATACAGGGCCATTTTTTAATCACTGTCCAAATTTTTTGTACACATTAAATATCACTAAGAGAAACCATGTTTGCAAAAAAAGGTAGGTATTTATTTACTATTAATTAAATTATTCGCAAACATAACAAACTGCATGGACAAATACCTACTTGTAAATACCTACCTAATACTTATTTTGTAATTTGTATTTCAATAACGTTAAGTATGTATTTTGCCGGATTGTAACACTAAACGCCGACAGGCTGAAGACCGACAAAACTTAATCACCAACCAGGGTTTGTTTGTAATATAATTTAGCTCTGTGTACAATAAAAATAGGGGCCCTACCCTATTGTATATGGTTGTAATGTCAATATTTAATCCTAGGGGCCCGCACCAGATTCGCACGGATTTCAACACCCAATTTATTTTTTTATACAGATCACTAATATTTAAAAAAATAAAATATAGCCTATGTTTAACACGGATCGCGTAGCATTCTAATGGTGAAAGAATTATTCAAATCGGTCCAGTACATTTAAAGCCTATTCAATGCATACAAACAATCAAATCTTTCCTGTTTATAATACTAGTATAGATGATATATTTAACGAATATTTCTTTATCGTCAGACTGCGGTAACGTACTTAGCCGAATGCGGTTTCGAAGAGGCGATGTCAGCGAGTGTGCAGGTCCTCGGCACGATGCTGAACCGTCCGGAGCAGGAGGTGGAGGACTTGCTGACTCAGCAGCATTCCAGCCTCACCGGCGCTCTGCATCCCTCCGCGCTCGCCGTCGCAGAAGCATATAGTTTGTAAGTATTATTATTGCATCTCGAGATATAAAAATATAGCAGCGATTCATAGGCATAGCCTACCCAAGGACGGATCCAGGGAGAAGCCCAGTAGAGAGTCCGCCCCACTGAGCCTCACTTAATCGACCAAAAATAGTCTTTAATTAGGAATAATATCGCGTTATAACCCCCCTGAGACCATCAAGTCCCAAATAAGTGGCTCGTTACTAGGTGACACTTGACGCCAAAAACAAGCGCATCCCCATAAAGTTGAAATTTGTTTATAGTTAATTTACGCGGGATAACTTTTTTTTGGCCCCTTGATCATTCTAGAATGACCCCCCTCAGTCGAAAGCTGATCCGCCACTGAGCCTTCCACTATTCATTTCAATCAAAATGTAATTTAGTAATAGTAAGCTTCATAATAAGCAACCTTAAGTTCAGTGGACATAATTCAATTTGCATTGCGACTAAAATAGTCACACTGAGACGAGGTTTTAATACACTTTAAGTAAATATTTGTGTGTGCGCTAATGATAGGTTTTCCCATTAATAATGGGAATTTCATATGATTATTTAAGCTTATATCTTAAGATATACATTTGTTATTGTTTTTATGACTTGTGTCTTGTATAAAATCTCTATTTTAATGGCCTTTGCCATTAGATTGTCTCTAACTGTGAGTCTACACTGCCATCACTTAACTATTTGTGAAACGTGGATGAAACGGCGATGTTCTCTACACTCCCTGCTAGTTCCTGACCTAGTACAATTTTTACCCTTTCATAAATAATTAAAGACAAAGGTCACCATTTAAGTAATTTCATCATAAAATGCTGGTCGGTAAAAAGACGGCAAATACGTATTGCCTTGAATACGATAGGTATTTAAAAAAATAGCACTTTAATTCCAAACATTACACTACTACTGTTCCCCAGGGCGCTCCAAAAAAAAGACCATATCCTCGACTCCTCCTCTTCCCTTTTCTTAGAAGTTCCTTACAAATACAGGAAATGAAGGTGAGCACATCAGTTTTTTTTTTCGTACGTGAGACATGTATATTTCTATGCACAAGCAAATTGTTGAACCTTCTGTAAATCACTAAATACTACAAAATTTGTCATTCCTGTAGAGTGGCGCAATTTCTCAATAAGACGTGTCTTCCTATTTCCAGGACTATTGGTTATATAGCTAAAACAAATAATAATAATAATGTTTATTTTACAAAGCAAATTAGTGTAAACGTGTTAATGCTGTGACAAGTTCTACATTTCTATGTTTGTTTACAGAGCTAAAACTGGTGGCCCAGTTCTTCAAGAATCACAGAGAACCTCGTCAAGTTCAGATAGCGACAGCGAATCTTCGTCTGATGATGAATAATGTTAAGTTTAAGTCAGTATGATTTAGTTCAATAAATGCATTTAGGTATTACAATATTGTATTTTTTTCTGTCCACAACAAAGTCCGTATCTATGAAATCCATCAATCCTGTAGTACAAATCGCTACAAAGAATCCGTCACTTCGCGTCGGGATTAAATAATAATTATCAACATACTGCGATTGCCATCACGCCTCTTTTCCCCGTTCGGTTAGGCAAAGGACATTTCGGCGCTACCAACGAGGAAGTTTCAGGCACTGCGATTAAATCCGTAGAAAGCAAGTTTATTCCAATGTCTAATATTTGCGTAAGTGTAAAAATATACCTACATTTTTCTAGTTCAACATTTTTGGAAAAGGGAACTGATTCACACGATACAACATTACTCTAAAAAACACACTGTACCACACATACATATAAATTGAGAAGTTTGTTACAAGGTTACAACTAAAACATCTTAGTATGTCTATACTACACGACACAGGCGTAGCGGGAAACGAGGTCGTGACTTGTGCGATACACAAAAAAAATTTAGGTACAGTCAAATCAAAGATTAAATTATTAAATTTCAAGTTCAATATCAAACATTTTATTAAACATGCATTTAAAGGATAATATAACGTAGCGACATATCAAAATATTATAAAATATATACAGTACGGTATTTCCCTAGAAATTGCTAAAAAATTACCGATATTTTTGACTATGTTGGGCGATTACACACGTATTAACGCTGACAGCACACTGTTTTACAATACATAAAACGATCTATGCGTTCACTTGTACTTGTCAAATACAAACAGCAACATAAAGCTTTCACTGCTCTGCGTAAATTATGCTGAGTTAGAATTTACGCAAACATCAGAAACAATTTACTGTTCACTATAACACTTAGTAAATGTGTGATATTTATAGTATGACGTGTGTTGAGTAAGGAGGTGCCTGGGGTAAATGACGGTATGCAGAAAGCGGAGACTGAAGATTGGAAACAAAATATGAATATATATATATGTGTTTTTAAACGTTTCCCCACACTGGGATTTTCTCACGTATCGTGGGTGAATTTAGAAACATGAATTTTCAAATACACAAACGTCCAGACCCGGAATAACTACCTGTAGATCATACAAATATTTGCTGCGTGCGGGGATCAAATCGGCAACCCGTGACACACAAGCCTCTCTCAACCTCGCTCAGCCTCTGCGCCAATCCAGTCGTAGACGTAAATTTGTTTAATTAAATAACTGCCTCACCTAATGTTGATTGAAAACAGAATACGCTGTTAAGCATAGATACCAGTATATCGAATAGATAATAAGCTAAGTGATTTATGCGTATCGAGATCGAATCACTGCGCGTCAGAGACGTATAATCGCTAGTCTGGACGTCATCAATCATTTCACATCGAAACTATCGAACACGATACACGTACGTCAATAACAAACAGAAGACAAAGGATAGGCCATAATGCAGATCCAACTTTTTGATTAGATAAGGACAAATAGTCATCGGGTCAATCTTCGAGCAACTCTCCACTTAAGTAGTCCCTGCAGATCCTAAACTCGATCAACATTATCATTTTTCTGACATAGACCCATTTTATTTGGAACCTTTAAGTCTACATATTCCGTCCTTTTCGTTCATCCCAATCTACCGACTCCTCATCTTACAAAACAACAACCGTTGGTTATTTCACTCATATAATCGCTTACACATTATTTTTTCGATCAGAATGACCAAAGGAGTGTTAAAAAATGTGTGCTTGGGAATCCTCCCAAGCTCGGCTCTACTTTCGAGGACTTTTGCGTCCTTTGTTTGAAGCGGATTGTTTTATGAAATCGTTATGTACAAATTCTAATTATCTAATATATAAAATTCTTCTGTCACGGGGTGCGTAATCGAACTCCTCCGAAACGGCTCGACCGATTTTGATGAAATTTTTTGTGCTTATCCGGTATCTATGAGAATCGGCCAACATCTATTTTTCATCCCCCTAAAACTTAGGGGTAGTCCACCAACCCCTATAATGTGGCAAAACAACGTTTGCTGGGTCAGCTAGTCTAATATATAAAATTCTCGTGTCACAGTTTTCGTTGCCATACTCCTCCGAAATGGCTTGACCGATTTTGATGAATTTTTTTGTGCTTATCCGGTATCTATGAGAATCGGCCAACATCTATTTTTCATCCCCCTAAAAGTTAGGGGTAGTCCACCAACCCCTATAATGTGGCAAAACAACGTTTGCTGGGTCAGCTAGTTATAATATATGAATTAATTATATGAGATCGTAGTTAATGAACACCAAAGTGAAAGTAACATATACCAAAAATACCAATAAATTGATTGCGAATCTCCTGTTTTTTGAATACCGATAAAAATATGACACATAATAAGTTGGCTACAAACGCTTGCGCTTATCACTGTCGCCTATTTCTTAACCCCCATGCACACCAGTACCGTTAAAAACATACGATTTTTCAAAGTATCTGTGACAATGTGTCACCCATTTCTCTATATTGCTCGGAGGTGTTAAAAACGCTAATTGGCGTCTGACTGAATAACTCAAAGAAAGCACTTGCTGCCCGTTAGTCGTGCTTCCAACTTTGTTAGCATCGTATTAAAGCATGCAGTGGAAAATTATGTTCAGTGTACACCTGGTAAAAGTTTTACTGGCGGTAAGTAATATCCTTTTATATCGTTTACACAAGCTAGAATGACAGATCAATTATATGAGTTATTAATTAACCGTTTAACCGCCAAGTCAGATTTAGCCGTCAAACATTTTAGGGCCCATTCCGCCTAAGTAGTAGTACATAAACAAGTAAAAACATATTCGATTTCTAAGCTAAGTACTGTGTTTTATTCCACAAAACTTTTTACATGTTAGACTTATATGCATCCTTCCAATTACTATAAACAAAAAATACTATGTCAAATAAGGTAAATTTACTAATATAGTATATAATAAAGTTTATTGCTTGAAAGGCGCTGGGGGTACGAGAACTAAAATAAACTCAAACTAGGCTATAAATATTAAACCTATTATTAAATATGGGTTTTATATCTATACCAATGTCTAAATGACTCATGGCAGTATAATAATTACATAATTGTGACTAAGTACTTACCTAGTGTTATTCTTGCATGGAAGAATTGTTTTTCCATTCGTAACATACTACCTACCTAAATATTTTCGTTTATTTATTCTAATAAATAAATAAACAGGGATTTTATTAGTTGTGCTAAAGATAACATTTAAGACGAGATTGTTTTTATTGTAGTGACAATTACAGCATCAGATAATAATTATAATGTTTTATTGCATTAACCATTTCTGACTTTGAGTCTATAAATATGATCTTCAAACATGATAAAATGTGACCTTGACTCCTCGTGCCTTTATTGCAATATTTATCTAATTAGCATCTACATATTATTATACTTCGCTAAAAACTGCATTGTGTACTTACAGTAATATTTTTCCTACAGGTAACCATTTACGTCAGTGTAACAGAGGCATACTATATTAACCCCGACTACAATTATGATTGTGGCGAGTTCGGTTTCACGTGTGAACGAAACAATAGAGTAAGACTATGTGAAGGCACCAAGTTGGTAGGCCCTGCGTTTATCTGTCCACTCGGGACACTATGCAACGAGGAATCCACGGAGGTATGCGAAGATGCTGTTAACTTCATTGACCCAGCATTGACCAGAAAGCTGCGATGCCACCAAAATGAGAGAATTTCAAACCCCAACATCCCAGGCTGCAAAGGTTACATATTGTGCGTCCAAAATGGAAATCGTTTCCAAGGTATCAACTTCAAGTGTTCAGGAAACACCGTTTTCAACAGCTTTACGCGCTCCTGTACCTCGCCGCAAAAGTACAAGTGCCCTACAGTTAATGTTACCAAACCCCATACTGACTTTTATGGCTCAAACAACAGAAAGGAATCTTACTACGGTGATGACAAACCAAATCTAAGCTCAAACCACCAGTTTGTAGACCAGCGGCCTAAACCAATCGAGTGCAAGAATTACAAATTTAGAGTAACACAGGATGAGACCCCGAACCGTGCCACATACTTTTGCCCCGCGCGACCCGTCAATGGTGAAACATCAATTCGATGCACAATATTTTCCAATCAGTTCTGTGTCACCTTAGAGAAAGATAACAGCGACCAATACGTGTCTGAAACCGGCACACCGTTTCGAAGACCAAGAATGTAACATAACATTTATTTATGGACCATTATTATTAGGTGCTTTGAAGACTGAATGTCAAACGGATAATAATAGGTAAAATGTAAAGCAACAGATGTATTATAAGTTTTATTAAAAGTGGTATTAATTTTATTTAAACTAGGTAAAGGATAAGACAAATAAATTAACTAATTAATTAATTATAAAGATTTTATGTTTAGTGTGTGTACTTTACGGTTTGTTTCAGTACTTCTTACTTCCTACACCTTATACAAACATAAACTTCTAACTTAATGTAAGTAAGGTATATAAATACAATATTATTACTTATTTTTATACAAACACTACACAGAACTGTTACTTAGGTAGTATACCGATCAAACAATCTCTCTCGGCGGGAATGAAATGGAGGCAAATAGACTTTTTGCTATGTACTTTTTTAAGCTGATGCAAAGCTAAAATTAAAACTCTTCGCACGTTGCTCGAGTTCGCGAGTATATTGCTTTAAAATATTTCAGTCACCTCTTCAGTGGAGTAGGACTTTTTAATTTTATCTGTTTTGTCAACATTTATGTATTGTATATTAGGTAAATCCTTATTCAAAAATTGTACGACCTTTTGCTATATAGAAAAACACTAATTAACTCTCTGCGCTATCACTTTCTATGCACTTCTTTTTCTCACTGTCAAACACTTCATCGCTAGAGCATTTCTTTATTCTGCGACGATAAGTATTTTTAATATTAGTACATATATAGTATTTTTTGCGGTCATTTTTAAATGGAAATTTACCTTCACTGTCACAATTAAAATCGGTTGTATTATTAATTTGTCTAGTCTCTTCTATTTTAATTTTCGGGTTAATTTCATCGTTATTTATTTTAGAATTCTCGCTAGCTGAAGACACTGACTGACTTGTAGCAACTTCATTTTTCTCACATTTAACCAAGACTTTATTTAAATGGTAATCATTCTGGCACTGCAATTTATATCTAACGAAAGCATTCATGCTATTTTTCACACAGATATAATAAATGCTATCTTGAAAGAAGTCACTAAATCGTCCTTCTTGTAAACATCGAAACTGATTGTTTCTTACGCAATGTGATAGGTTTCTCGTACAAAGTTTATTAATTTCACTAAATACTGTATTATTTGGGCATAATCCGATTATGGGGTTAAGTTTACCAACACAAGTAAAGAATTTTCTGCAATCGTTCTTATCAGCGTGCTTACCGCGCGTTTGGTTTAAACAGTTAAAAGGAGTAACAGAACCGTTGATAGGCATATCGTCTTTATTAGTTGTATTTAATTTTATACTTCTTGTAGTAATACTTGAGTTCCGTGTACTTCCTCCACTTGATTTAAGTTCATTGTTCGGCTTATCGGTTTTATAAAAGGAACTTGCCATTTCCGTGGTCATTGTATGATTCGTTAATTCAATATGATCTTGCAAACTGCCATTAGCGGCATTGTTTTGTGACGGTAAATCACTATATAATATTGTTAAATTTTCTTGTTTATAATTGATTTTAATGGATATATTTTCTGAACCCTTTTGAATTTTCTCTTGGGTTATAGTTGTTTGAGTATCGCTATTTAATAAGATAACAGCTTTTTTAGTGTCATCAGATCTATTTATGTGTTTTGAAAAATTAGTAGGCACTGGCACAATTTTTTCTACAAGTGGCGGACTTGTTGCAATTACAGGATTCTCATGTTGGACAACATCGGTTAGTTTCACATTCCTTTGGTCAACTTGTAACACAATTGGTAAGACTTTCTTTTGGAACTCGGTAATTTTTAAATCCGAAGGTTTCGTTGTAATTTCTTGCTGAAATTCATTAGTTTTAAATGCATTTTGTTTAGTGTTCTCTATATTAACGTTCGCTGCCATCCCATAATTTTTGGTTAAGTTTATGTTATCATTGTTTTTTAGAAAATCAGTTTCATTTACTATGTTTTCATGATTAGTTATATTTATATTTTCAGCTGTTGTTTTATTAAACATATGTTTACCAAAATCCAATTTATCATTATAATTATATGTTTCATTGATATTTTCTGTAATTATGTCGATAATATCTATCGAAACGGGATTGGTTACGTAATTAATTACAGTTTCAGTAATTATATCACTCGTTGACTGAGGGGTTTCGTAATTTACAGTCGACGACGGTAACAAATCTTTAATCTCCAAATTTGTCACGGTTACATCATTAGAGTTTACTTGAGAAAACGAAGATTTTTTTGGAATGGGCTCTAATATTGGTAGCATTGGCTTTGTATTGACATATTTATTAGTTTGCGTTTCAGTCATTGGCCTTAAAGTTGGTAGACGTTCTTTTTCTATAAAATCTGTTTTCATACCTTGTTGTATGATTTGTGCGCTAACAATTTGTGGAATAAAATTTACAGTTTTAGTCATAGTACTATTGGCATTTACTGGCTCTGGTTTTATTTCATCAATTAATACAACATCATTTATTGACATAGTAGCTTTTGTTCCTTTACTAGGCGAATTATTTATCAGACTAACTGCTGAAGAAGCAAAATTTGAATCGATTTTTTCTGTCACAGAGTTCATCAAATTGGTTATTTGATTTCTATCAGAGAAACTTACAGTTGTTAATGGTGATTCTGTGCTAGCTGTAATATTTTTATCATTTTCAATATTTATTTCTATTATTAACGAAGTTTGTGTACTTGTTATTGATAAATCTACATTCAACTGATTTTTCAGTGACAAGTTCTCAATTGTTTGTGTACTTTTTTGTAAACTTTCTGATTTCTTAGTAACTGATTCTGTTGTTTGTATAAATTTTGGAATGTTATTAGCTAAAGTTGTAAAACTTGAGTCTTGTAATTTAGTTAATACATTATAATTATCTGTAAATGATATATTTGTTGCACTGTTTTGAGTTGAATTTAACAGTGACTTTGTTTTTGTACTTGACGGTTCCAACGTCTCGTGTGCTAGCAAAGTTCTAGCGGAACTAATGGTTTCCATTTCTGATACTATTGGAAGACTCTCAATCTTATAATCTGCACGTAAGGCTGATGTATCATTTTTAATATTGATCAATTTTGGTGTTCCCGCTGTATTTTGATGGAGTGTTGGCGTTATAGTAGTCGTTTCTACATTTAGATCATTGTTTACACTTGATATATTAATAGTGATATTTTTTGTCTGAGTAACAGATGAAGAATATGTATAAGAAGGTGTTTCTAATACATCAGTTTTAATATATACTTTTTCAGTATCCAACTTTTGTGTGTCTGATTCCTGCCTTAATTTAGTTTTTATTAATACATCTTCCAAATACTCTTTCTCTCCAATAGAATTAGTATAATTTGTTACATCCAACGGTAATTTCGTATGATTTTCATCTTTATAATACATCGCAGGTTCACTTTTATCAGTTATTTCAGAATTCTGTTCAAATACTGTCGTTGCGGAATCTATACTTATTGTTGAGGTATACACCGTTTCAGGTATAGTAGTGGTAAATTCAGTTGCATACTTATTTGGCGGATATGTCTGAGGCAGTACTAATTTTACTGATTCATTTATAGCCACATTATTATTTTGCTTTATCATATCATGTGACTGAGCTGTATTAGTTTCATTTATAATTTCTTGGTAAACAGTTTTATTTAAGTAACTATTATCTTTTTCATAAGATTCAATTGCTTCCACAACACCCAACTTATTCAAATTTACCTGATTATTACTTTCTCGATTAGTTATTATTGATTTTTCAGTTGTACCGGGATCTTTAAACGTATAGTTTCCGGATGTATTATGTGGGATTATATCTAATACAGTATCCGTTAATGTGTTTGGTAAAATATCATATTGTAATAACCTATCTTGAACAGTATTATTTGTAACCAAGTTGAATGTCGCTTTGTACGGAATGGGTGCAGTATAAATATTTAAAGAAATTTCGGTAACATTGTATGTGATATTTACTGATGATACCTCATTTTCCACTGCTATGCCATTTGGTATAGCTTCATTTTGGTCTTTGGTCGATACTGTCTCAGTCATAGGATAGGTTTCTAGGAATTTATTTAATTCCGTAGTTATATCATCAAACATTTTAGTGCTTGAATAATTGAATACAGACTCAATCTTTTCAATCGTATTATTAGCATTTTTTTTTGCAATAATAGATTGGCTCGATTCTCGATTAACCTGATATGAATTATCTGCGAATTTAACTGTTAAATCTGTGGTTACGGTTATTTCTAAAGGAGGATCAGTAATATTACCAACAAATGAATCATTGTTAATAGTTGCAACCTCAAGGTATATTATATTCTCTAAAATAGTGTCTGTAGTACTTTGCGGATTGACTACTATTGTTTCCGCTGCGGAACCAAAGTTCGTAAACTTTTCTGGTGCTAATTTGGTTGTAGCCACATCAGCGCTACTAGTGTTTACTATGACATTTTGAAGAAGTAATTCATTTTGGTTATCTAAGTTATCGTAGTTTAAGCTTTGGTCGTTGTTTTTGCTTGGCATGGGAGTTATAGTAATTTCATTCAAAATATTATATTTTATACCTGGTATTGTGGTATTTTGAAAATCGACCGCAGTAGCATTATTTAAATAAGTAGCATTAAAGAAAGCTACAGTATAATTGTAACTTGTTTCTGTTGTGCTCTCTACATTTTTAGACCCATTAAAAAATACATCAGTAAATTCTAAGGGCAAAATATTTTTTGACGTTTGATCAATCAAACTTATAAAATCGGAATTTTTGGCAACCACTTGTTCAATTGTATGAATATCACCTGTTGCGTTAGTTTCTATAAAATTTTGATTTTTAGAATTTGTATTATTATTCGGTGTTTTATGGTTTTCCATTTCATTTATTGTATCTGTACCGTTCCAAATGTTGGTATAGGCTACGGGAGTTGTGTTAATTTCATCCGCAATAGGATCTCTACTGTTCGTATCAGTTTTTATTGTTACATTATTGGTTAACTGTTTGTTGGTTGGTTCGACTGAAGAAGCGTTATTATTGTATGAAATATTAAAAGAAGGATATATTTTAGGTTGGAAATCTATGCTAACTAAACTATGGGATTGATTAGATATTATTTCTATAATAGGGGTCGCCGATATCATCGTTTCGATGGATTTCTCTTTTAAGGACGCAGTTACTTCTACATCAGGTAAAATTGATCCAGTTTTATTAATATCATCAAAGGTGAAAATTGTGCTTTTTGTATCGTTACTTGTTCGTTCAACATTACCAATTTCTTGTGCACTTGTTGTCGCGCTGTTTACATTTATAACTACAACGGGTTGTTCCAAATAGTCAGATTTCTGTACGGATGGCACTTCCTCCAAAATAGGCACAGGAATCACAGTTGTAATTTCATTTAACACATTCAATGATTCGTCAGGTGGTGTTGGAAAAGTTACACTAAAGATATCAGAAGTTACACTAAGATCACTTTGTTTTGTAACACCGATCACTTGAAGTGGGGGCGTCGTAACTCGAGTTTTTGGAAATTCACATTCAAAAATATTATCTTCTTGGCACTCGGTTGTGGGTGGACACGGTATGACGAAGTCATCAATTGTAGTAGACACACCGCCACCCAAATCTACGCATATCATAAAATGCGTCGAATTGACACAGTAGAAAGGTTTACCACTACAGTCAATATTTGTGGATGCTACCATCGGAATAGCGAATACCTGAAAATAAAGTTCATTAAATGTTGTTCTTTTTTTAAATACACCAGCATACTTTCTTTAATTAAAATAATAAATAAATAAATTTAGAAGAGACCATTCACTCACAACTCACCAGAAATAAAAATCCTTTTAAGTCGTTAATTTCGTAAGCCATATTCGTTTATTAAATTCGGAAAGTGGCTGTCTAGTCGTTTTCGTTACGATTGTCGTTTATCTCATGAGGTTCTCTCGCGAATGTCGGTCTCGTGTTTCTCCCAGCAAATATAATGACGACATAAACAAGCATTGTCAACATTACCGCGATTCGTTTACTTACAACACGATGTAGATTAGGGTGACATAAGGCAAATAGTGTTGACACGTTATTTCCTGTTGCTTCTCAGTCAGTATTGTTATTGAGACAATAATTACCTTCTCTCGTTGAGTCAGATCATTGTGGCAAAACAATCTATAGGTATCTAAGCACATTATACTGTTTTCTAAAACAGGACACTCCTACATCTTACATAGTACAGAGTATTCTAGACGTTTACTGACAACCTACGTCGTTATATTATGATTTCTGTGCTATCAAAAAATATTCTGATAACTGACATTACCAAGGCACCTTTAGGTAAAATAAAAATCATGCCCGTTGATCGCCTGTTACGCTAAAAAGGGAATTACAGCACTCAACCCTAATCTCTGTCCTCAGAAACTCTCTCTTGTAACGACTGTAATGAAGTTTTTTGTGTAAAAAAAGGAATTAGGGGAAGTATGGTGTATGTATGGTTATTACATTCTTTTTACACTATATCACCGTTGAAAATATTTGAGTCATATACTGAAGTCACTATTACCTACATACTTTAGATATCTATAACTATCTATGCTTACGCAAAATCTAAATAAACGTGACTAATGTACAAAAAATGTCCGTGATCCACAATTAATTATCTTGTAGCAATAGAACAGTAACGTAAGAGAGAAAAATAGTATTGTTAAGAGTTAATTATTAGTACCGTAAATTACCTACATCTAATACGCATTGCTCATACGTGACAAATGAATAACTGATAATATGAATAAAAGTGCAGCTGTAACTTATTTGCACTTAAACAAAGTGTAATTAGCTATTACAAATAATTACTATTCGATACCTGCATAGTAATGACGCAAGCTACTTATCTGCAAAATAGGTATGTAGTGGCTACAGAGCCACTAGAACCACAAGAAATTAAACTCATATCATTATTTAAAAAATATAATTTACTGATTATGTATGCATTACAATTTCTTATCTAATGTTAGATATCACAACTGCACCTCACACAGTTTATAATCCACAACATTGCCCCAGTTTCGTTATTTACAATACAAAGAGCTTAAGCTAATTGACTTTACAATATTTACAGTTAAATATTAAAATATCCAACGTTTTCCAAGTCTCATAGATTTTAATTTGGTTACGTATAAGTAGGTCATCGCAATTATGAACCAAACGAAGCTAACTACTGACAGTATTATAGCTAAAATAAACATAGCTAGTTGTAAACCTCTTTCTTGGTCTACTATGAAAGAAATTCCAACGACAAATACGATAAGTAGAGTACCCGAGATCGTTTCCAGGGGGCTGTGGAGTTTTGGCCATTTTCTCGCACCAACAAAGTCTTGGACAGCAGTCTCCCAGCAACATGATATAGCACCATACCCGAAGCCCGCTATTATACACCCTATGGAGAAAGAGTCATGATTGTCTGCTACAGCTAGAACTGAAACAATAAAGGATAAAGTTAGGTTTGTACTATTTTTTATTAATTTTTATGGTTTAAAAAAAACAAGTGGTTAATCCCTTAATCCGCAGCCAGTAATCAAAGCCTGATAACGAATTGTTTCACATACTTATTACAAATAAATATTGCGCCTATAGATACTTATCATATCTACCGATAGCTATGACTTCCTTTAACTTTCATTTTGCTAATAAATATCTAACAAGTTATACAAATTATATTAGTACAGGGACATATTTACTTAAATGTGGGTATTAAATTTGACGACATTCATGTTCCATCGACACGAAGAAGAAGAAGAAGAAGTACAGGGACGTTCTGGTTTTATAAAAAAATATTGAAATATATGATAGATGAATCAGATTAATTAAGAAACTTACCATAACATCCAACCGTAGATATAATCAAGCCAACCAGTGCGACATACTTGAAATTTCTTTTAGGAGTCTGCGCTAACCATGGTGTACTTAGTAGAAAACATATCCAAGTAAATCCATATAATGTCATCAAGAAATTTGCATCGGACATGGAAATCTTTGGGTGCATTTCAGAGGCTATCTTACACAGTGACACCATTGTCACAGATGTTAAACTCAGTCTAGAGAAACATAACATCAATGATGGATAGAATTTCCAACACGACATAGATCTCGTCAAAGGTTTTATGAACGTATCATTAATATTGTACATAAAATATGTCATTCTTCTACGTATCGTATAAACTCTATAAGATGGCATCCAAATTCTCCTTCTCATGCTAGCATAAGCGGACTGACAACGAAAGCTAAAAGAATTGAATATTTTCTCTCTCTGTATATCTGTGACTGGTGATATGTTCTCATAGGTCACTTCGACTTCCGAATATTCTTTTTGTTCGACGTCGCCCTCAGGTTGCGAGTCCCGTCTTATTTGTTTAGTTATAAAATCGTCAAAATTATCACCTAAAGTACTCAGTCTCTTGATGGCGACACTGAGCCGCTTTTTATTCTTACTTGTATCTTTCTCTTTTACACACTGTTCCTCACATTCGCTATCTTCACTCTCTTCCGGAATTTCTGGCAGTATTTCTACGCCAAAAATATTTCTTCTTTTTTCTTCAGGACTAGGTGGTGGGGTTATAGTAGCAACTATCTCACTATCATACTCAAAATCGCCATTAAAATCTGGATCTTTATTTAAATTATCATCTGATGGACTTTTCCAACATTTTTTGCTCATATCGTGCAGTTGTAACTCAGCCGTGTAGTAATTCTTATCCAAGCCGTCATTATTAAATACAGCGTACGTTTTAGATAAGTCGCTATATCTTGAGAAGGAAATTGGTCTATTTACACTTTCTTCTACTCTGAGTAACATGATTGCAGGCAATGTTTGGAGCATTATTCCCCCAAGGACAATGTATGAAAAAGGAAATCCGTATCCGTCTATAAGTGCTGCTATGATGTGAGGAAATAGTGACTGTCCAACTGCTTGACCGGCAAAACATAATCCTCTGATTATTCCCAATCGAGAGTCGTAGGTATCAAATACTACTGCGTCCACTTGAGCTGATATTAGTGATGAACCAAAACCTTCAAAGATAAATAAAAAACTTCAGTTATAACGATTTAACTTTTTTAAATTCGAACAACAAAACACAATATTATGAGTTAATAATCACCTCCAAGGACTCCATACACCAACGGCTGTAAACCGAAAGGTACGAAGGCGGAAGCGAGCAGACTTGTCACTACCACGGCGAGGCCAGTGGCTGCCATGACTCGGTACCCGACAGACCCACCCCAGGAGTCCGCTGCTTCCCTGCACCAGCATTCTGTAATACAATTCGCGTTTATCAAATCATATTAAAATAAGTCGGTAGGTAATCGTGTGGTTTTTTTATGGTGATAAGGGGGAAAACGAGCAGGCGGCTCACCTGATGGTAAGTGATGACCGCCACCCATGGACATTTGCAACTCCAGAAGCTTGCAAATGCGTTGCGAAATTCCTTAGAAACCGTACAGGTTTCTTAAATGGGGAGTTACTGAACTGACAGCAAACGGAATTCCCATGCTGTCAGAATACCTAGTCACTCCCCCAATGAGCTCTGGTAAACTTACTCACTCGCAGAAAGGCAACTATTGTTGATTCACTGCGGTCTTCTGTAAGTCGGAGGTACTTCCCCAGTCGGGCAGCTCAATTTGAGCGAGAAATCATGCTACAAGTAGGAGGTAGGGCCTCCTATATTCACATACAGTGCGACGCGTCTTATCGTAACTTGAGCAAGTTAGTATCGCAGATCTATTGGTGGTACTGATACCATCAATAGATCTACGATACTAACATGCTAATATCCAATTAATTTGTCAACTTTAGAGAATATAGCATACGCATTCAATATTAGCGATGTTGGTAATCTACAGACCCGGAATTTCGAATATACATACATAAACATTTGGAAACTACGGTAATGGAGACATAAAACGAACTTACGAGTGTACTTTATAAATAAATTAGGTCATAAACAAAACTTACGTGTCAGATTATAAATAAGTATGTAAATTGTTGGGGTGGAGAGTCCTAACCACAAGGGTACATGAAGTTCATCCAAATGAACTAATATTACTCCATAGGCGTAAACAAGACTCGGCAGACAGATCTGAAAACAAAATAACGTTACAACACCTTGACACGAATTTTGTAGTTTGTTTAACTTTCGAACAAAAAGAATATTTAATTCATTTGATATTAAGGAGATACATTTATAGCCCAAATGGTTTAAAATAAACAATGCGTCATGTAATAGTATCATCATGTCACAGTGGTGATAAGGATGACCTATTTTGTATGTCATGCGGAGCAACCCCATAGTTTCCCGAATTACATCACCTACAACACCTACTTACTAAGCTATTCGTACATTTCTGATAGCCAAGAGCGCGCTCTTTATGAAACTAGAAAATCGAGAAATCGAAGTATGTCTGACGTGTGAATCCAAAACACTGGTTCTCAAAAATACCTATTTTGAGAAAAGGGCTTTTAAAACTTTTTGGTTTTTGGTATGCCATAACAAACTTAAATAATATATAATATAGGGATATGTAACTGCCTCTAAATAATCAAATAAGCGCTATTAAAGCAATATACACTGTAACTCGACTTACAGCCTAGTGTATTGGATTTACACGTCAGTAAAATTTACGCACATGGATAGCTTTCAATACATATTATCTTATTTAAGTGTTCTGTACCTATTGTGTATTTGAACTAGAATAGAACATATGAGTAGATTACACTTTGGGTAACTGCATGCTATAAGATAATCTAAAGATTTTCTAAGAATTAAATTAGTAATCCACCTCGAATATAAACTACCTATATATAAAAGATAATATCATAGTAATAATAGTTCACAAGAGCGTAAGCTGAGGATGTCAAGTCCTGGAATCTTTCCCATGTCGGGCAATGTGTTATTCAATTTTACTTTATGGAAAAATTCTGTTGCAGTCCGGAGGATGGATTTACGCATTCCGTGATTCCGCTCATCTAATTCTTAAAATAAAAAGTCACTTAATTTATTAAAGTTACTTTAGACTAACTTTAGACTAACACACTTATAAACTTTTAATGTCTGGCGGCTTTGGGATTTTAAATTGACCTACACAAATGTCCTACTGATCTTGCATTGACGGGCGTCGGGTCGTTGAGCTCCCTCAATGTTGGTTGAGCTACACGATGGCTGACGTATGCGTGCTGTCAGTATGGACAGGTCAACTCAAAACTGCACTGGTGCTTTCTTCAAAAGGCCATCTCAGACTTTACCCTACATCGTCAGGCTCACATACTATAGACACAAATGTTTGGACTTTAAAAGAGACCATGATTCTCTGAGTTTGTTTCGGCATTTCTTCTCAGAGGTCGTCAGTTAGGAAATGCCGATGCCAACTAGATATTAAAAAAAAAAATTACATGACTTGTAAAAGTGTCTTTAAAAAGATCTATTTGCAGAAATAAACAATCATTTCATTTCATTTCATAAAAAATCAATAAAAAATGTATTGTTTTGTAATCATCTTTCAAATCGTTGCATTTAATTAAATGTACTGATTTATTTATCTAATCTTGATAAAAAATTACGATGTGTCTGGTATTCTCAGAACTTTGAAAGAAAGTAGATACTAAGTATTTTGTATTTACTATACCTTTCCTAATCGAGTCAATACCAAACCAATTGAAATAACCAACACAGTGCGCCATAAAAAGTTTTAATACGATTACTAATGCACGGGTCCTCTTAATACACTGCCAATAAATACCTCAAAGATATTGCGTATCGACGACAACCGATTACTAATTTGTAATATAATTATTTTATACCTACATGTTAGAAAAAAAACATGAAATATAATCATACAAACTAGTCCATCAAAGTTCAATCAATCTTGCGCGTGACGAACAAAAGAATCACGCAATTCCTTATCATTCACCTGTGCATCTGCAACGTAAGTATCATTAATGTTTTCTCACACGAACGAGAAGTGACGTCACAGTGGCATTGATACGAATTCATGGACGTTTTCATAACAACTGACTGAATAATCTGATCTAATCGGCGAACACTATGAAAGAGTTATTCATGGTTTACATCTCAGGCGGGAATGTTAGCCTATTGGTTTTTACAAAAGGTAAAATATTTTTACCATTCGATCGAATAAGAAATACGTGTATTATAAAATGCTGTTATATTATTATGCAACACATATTGAAGGAAACAGTGTATAGCATTAGGATCATGTTAAGGACTATACTCACGTTCAAAAACACAACAGATAGCAATAGAGGCCAGCGCCACGTCGCGCCATGCGCTCTTACATCAAATTCCATCTAGTCTTCTTTTTTCCCGCATTTTCAGAAATATACATTATCCATATAAAATTGCACTAAACGTTTACAGTTGTTCAATCACACATATCGATTCAGCGAAACTGTTTTATGAACATCACAAACGAACCGCACTAAAATGTTTTGAAAAAATATGTTGTTTATTTTAAAACTTGTAGTCGTAAGAGAGCATATCGCCGTATTGACAGCATTCTATACATCAGTTTTGTTATCAAAAGGCCCCAACACGTAGTTAGGTACTTTGTCTTATCTTATCGACGTCTCAGTGAAAGAAATACCAATATTAGTTTCTAATGATTTTTATTATTAAGTGGATTAGTATATATTATATTATGTATCAAATATGATCACGGTAAAATATATGTTGATAAAAAATTATGTTATTCCACAGCTGTGTATACAGGGTACCTAGTGTAGTGGTTATATTGGTTAGGTAGGTGTTAAAAAGCCGCCCCGCGCTGCACGTGCGCGACCCCGCCGGCGTGCTGTTTTAGAGGTATATTACTGTTATGTATTATAATATAATACATAACAGTAATATACCTCTAATATAAATACTTATGAATAATGAAGATTGATAACCACTGCGGGATTCCAGTCTTAATATTGCGACCGTGCGTCATTGTGTTTCCTTGTTTTACCGTCCATTTGTAAAACGAGGTATGAATTCGTTATCTTTAATTAATACAACTGCATGATATCATAGTAATTATCATTACGATTGCATTTTTGGGATGGTCGTGTCATTAACAAATAAATAGATATATTTATTTGTTCTTTCTTTGTATTATTTTTATTTGTATCCTATACACACAACGTGCAGTTATGAATCAAGAGTTAGGTAGCAAAGTACAATATGCACAAATCTATACTGCTACCTGTTGGACACTGAATTGAACCTGAGACCTTAAGTTCAGTAGCGGCGCTTCGGAATATTAAGTGATTGCCATTAATTGTACGATTTACAATTTTAAACCCAATTACTATTGTCAATCGAAGCCCATGTACTTATGTGATAAGATAGTCTTGTGTATGTTTTGGGCTCAATGTTCCATTAAAATGTTTTAACATGTCCTGATAGTAGGTTACTACTAGGTACCTACATTTTCATTCATAGAAATTCAGAGACAAACGAAAGTTTGCCCTGAAACGACGACACAAACAGGTGACACCATAATATAAATAGATTTGAATAGCTATTTGTAAATCGTTGTTGTCCTTATTTATTTTATACTACGAATCTTAAAAATAAGTATATTGAAAAGGTTAAACGACATTTTTTCACTGGGCTTACCTAATGCACTCATCTCAATCTCCATAAGATAGAGATATCATTATTGCTAAATAAATTTCCAAAAAATACTAGTATTAGTTGACATTATCTTATCAATGGGAAACATAAGGATAAGTTTAGCAATCATGTACCTAACTATGTATAATTTTTTATGCATACCCTTATAGCGTTAATTAATTTTAATAAATAACATATTACGAAATCGTCAACAAAGTCGCAGAAATAACTGTATTATTTTAAAAATATTATGAAACTGTAAGTTATATAGGTACCAGAAAATGTACCTACAAAATTTTAAATTTGGCGAAACTGGCAAACGAAATCACAAGTTGTGTTACAAGCAATAAACTCTGAACCAAATAAAATTGTTATCTAAACAGTATAAATTATTGAAATAACTCTATTCAGGGGAGTAGTTAGCTATAAGATGCAAATAGTAAATCGAATTATCAATCAATTAAAAGAGATGGAAACTGTTCAGCCATCTATCGACAAGGGAAGTTACTATGTCACTTCTATCTAAATTTATGATTGTTTGGTTTTAAACAGTTTGTTACTAGATGGCGATGTGCATTTTTTATTGTTTTCTGAATCGCGATGTCAAGATTCTCCGTCGTTGATAGGGGTTCGCGAGTGGAAATATTTTCTGTGTGTGTCTAGGTTGGGTCGCATAGACGGTGACATAATGTCGTACCTAACGTAGAACAAGGTAATAAACTGGGACTGAGGTGTTGTTGCTCAGCATCGCACCTTAGTCATAAGGTTACTTTTTGTTTTATTGCCCCGACCTTCCACTCCAACCCAAGCCCTCCAGGACACGAGGGTTTGACATGGTCCTTCAAGCCGGATAAGTGCTGCGCAACAAGGTTCTGTGTGCGCATCAGGTGTGTTACTCCATTGTGGACGGAGTAAGCATCGACCCCTTATGTTCCTGCCAAGTGGTCTGTGAGATGCTGAGATAGCGGTGCCAGATCCAGTAGCGGTGAAGTAAGGTGGTAGGAGCACATCATCAGCAGCAAAGTGAGCTGCAGACGACCAAACAACGGTCGTAAGGAATTTCGGGAATTAAGGTGGAAGAAGCACATCATCAGCAGCAAAGGGAGCTGCAGACGACCAAACGAAGGTCGTAAGGAATTGTGTAATATATTAGTGATTTGGATAGTGCCATACAAACTGTAAGTACTTTGTAATTTCTTAGTTGCCAAGCAAAAGTGAGCTTTAAATTCAAAGGCATCGAAACGTTGTAAATTTATTCAAAATTGATCTTTATTGCCTAGAGGATTATAACTTTAACTTTTCGGTAGTAAAACTGGACTTAGAATAATTTCATGTGTGTATGTTTAGACTTAGTTAGATTTAAGCCAAATTGTAATCAGACGGGGAACTTATGCCCGATTTCATTTTGAGCTAATGTGTAATTTGAAACACTTAGAAAATTTTATGATTTACATTGACTTGTAAAATTTTCGGATTTTTTTAGGACTAAAAAATTTCGACTTATATTATTATAAGACGTATTTTTTTGTGATTTTCTTGGTTTGTTTATTGACTTGTAATTTCTTGGACTTTAAAGTATTTGTTACATTTGATAATAATATTATAACTAATTATCTTCAAAAATGTCTTTGCAATCTTTAGTTCAAATACAAGACGACATTTTCGCTCCATTGAAAAGAGCTACAACTAATTTTAAAAAGTCGCCTAAAGATAGGATTACTCAGCAATATGTACTAACCAGATTAGAAAATGCTGAAGACTTGTGGGCGCAATTTAATGTAACTCATAAAGAAATTATTAAGAATTTTGAATATAAAGAATTGTTAGCTTCGCCGTATACTGTAAACCAAATTTATTTTAATACCGAGGATTTGTACTTGGAATTTAAGTGTGAATTAAAAACTGTTCTAAATAAATTTAAAAACAATGATGTTCCTCCAGTTTCAGGGTCAGCATCCCATCATGGTTCTGAAGGTAAAAATAATATGTCATTCAAATTGCCTAGAATAACGATCCCAACCTTTTCTGGTAAATACACGGAATGGCCAACCTTTCGTGATTTGTTTTTATCTGCCATTCATAAAAATACTGTTATAGACAAAGTGCAAAAATTGCACTATCTGAAAGGTTATTTAACTGGAGAAGCCGAACAGCTTATCCGTCACATACCAATTTCAGATGCTAATTATGATAGATGCTGGTCGCAATTGGAATCTAGATACAATAATAAAAAGTATCTATCACATTGTATTTTGCAGAGATTACTTAGTCAGAAGAATATTGTTAATGAGTCAGCTACCAGTTTAAAACAATTAATGGATACTACCACAGACTGTTTAAATGCACTTGTTAACTTGGAAATTGATGTAAAATCATGGGACATTTTAATAATACATTTACTTACTTTAAAACTAGATCCAGACAGTAGGAAAGAATGGGAGTTAAAGGTTACTAACAATACAGAGTCAGATCAATTACCTACATATGAACAATTTAAAAACTTTTTAACTAGTAGGTACAGAGCATTCGAATTCTTACCTTCTAAAAATCAAAATGTAACTTTTATTAAACCGAAAACATTTCACACAGTTAGTGTACTGTGTCAATTATGCAACGGTGAGCATAAGATAGGCACTTGCAAACAATTTATTAAGGAAGATGTGGATACTCGGCGAAGGATTGTGCAGGATCACAATATATGCTTTAACTGCTTGGGGCATAATCACTCTGCCAGGTTCTGCAAATGTACAGTGGGTTGTCGTGTTTGTAAACGCAGACATCACTCCTTGTTACATCCGCAGGGTGAACAGGAGTCTTCCAGGGATAAGGGAAGTTCGAATTCATCTGTCGACGAGGTTCAAACAAAAACTCATACTATAGGGGTAAACGATGAAACAGAGGTGGTTGCTTGTTTTTCGAAGGGTTCAGCTAATAACCAAGTTCTATTAGCCACGGCTCTAATTAGGGCTGTATCGAAAAATGGGCTTAAACATACAGTAAGAGCTTTGTTTGACCAAGGATCACAAGCGTCTTTTGTGACAGAGAATATACTTCAGCGTTTGGGGTTAAAGAAAAAACCGGTTAAAGGGTTAATAACGGGTATAGATGCAAATAGAAAATTATCTTCTCATTCAATTGTGGAGGTTCGAGTACAGTCCAGGATCGACCCGTTGGTTGAACTTGTGGTCCAAGCATATGTTATCAAGGCAATAACTTCATTATTACCTGTTAGGGAAACCACATATTTAGATTGGACACAAGTTAGTGACATACAGTTGGCCGATCCTAAATATTATCAACCGGATAAAATAAATATGTTATTTGGAGCGGAAGTTTATAGCCAGGTTTTACAAGATGGAGTGAAGAAGGCACCTGATGGTAGCACTGTGGCACAGCGCACGTCCCTAGGTTGGATTTTATCAGGGACTGTAGCTTCTGCTAGTCAGTGCTATTCAGAGATTGCCGTGATGCACGCCCGCGTAGGTGATGATGAAATCCTGAAAAATATCTGGGAATTAGAAAAGGAACCAGATCAAATTAAGAAATATATACTTACCGAAGAAGAATCCAAATGTGAGGATATATTTAAATCTATATCTACAAAAGATAGTAGAGATCACTATGTGGTGAACTTACCTTTACGTAGTGAGGGTCCAAACTGTAAATATGGAAAATCAAGAAACATGGTTTGTAAGCGATTGCAAGGATTAGAGACGAAACTAGATAAAAATACGGACTTGAAGTGTAAATACACAAAGGTCATTAACGAGTACTTACAACCAGGTCATATGAAGCCAATATCTGCGGTTGAAAGAAACGATAGAACGATAAAACCGAAAAAGGTCCGTGTTGTATTCGATGCATCCTATAAGGAGATTAAGGGGATATTTTTCAACGACGACCAAATGTTTGGTCCTGAGTTGCAATCTGATTTGCGACATTTATCGATTCATTGGAGAATTCATTACATCTGCCTAATATCAGACATTATCAAAACGTATCGCATGGTCCGCGTGGCCGATGAGCATACCGATTTTCAACACATCGTGTGGAAAGACAAAGATTCTGCAATCAAATATTGTAAATTACTTACAGTATTCCTTACCTTCGGCACAACTGCTAGTCCGTTATTGGTGGTTCGAGCGAAGCAGCAATCGGCGTTCCATGCAGGAAAAACCTATCGAATTGCAACTAAAAGAGTTTTGATAGATTACAAGGATACTCTCATGACTGGATGTGACACAATACAAGAAGGCATGTTATTTCGAAAAACTTATGAGCTCTTATGGAAAACTGGATTCTGCTTACAAAAATGTTCAACTAACAGTAATGAGGTACTACAAACGATGATTGGTGGAACGAAACGAGATCGTGGGGAAAAACAGATCAACATAAAACGGGATAAGAAAGTAAAAGCACTTACCTGGAACCGAAGCCGCTACACTCTCCAGTATGATGCTCAGCTACCTTCGGTGCAGGAACCTGTAACTAAAAGAAAGGTATTATCAAACATAGTAAGATTATTTGAACCTTTGGGAAGGGTCGCTCCCGTTATTGTATTAACAAAACTAAAAAGGTTCAAATTCAAAAAAAGGTTTATAAAATCATCAAATCCTTACCTGGATACTGTCAAGATCCTCAGGGCGGGCGGTAGACTTGAACGTTCTTGACACTGAATATAAACATCCAATTATACTAAGGTGATAGGCACTTCAACTTTAACATAGTTCATCGACACTAACGGTCCAAGTAAACATCTGAACCAGGTATAGGCGACATGGTTTTCATCAAGGAGGACAAGCTGTCTCCTCGTCGCTGGTTACTTGGTAGAGTGATTGGAGTGATTAAGAAGCATCAGGGGTTAGATAACCTTACACGAGTAGTCACACTTCGTAGTAATGGTTCAACGTTTAAAGGACCTAGGTATGTCGAAGCTGTGTCCTATTACCTAAAATTGGGTTATTGTTATTAATTTTAAGGTGTTAATAATAAGTTTTATGTTTGTAAGGCGAGAGAGCCATTGGTAAGGTTTATTTTTTTTGTTTGTTGTATTATCGGATCTATTGTAACGATTAGAGTTATAATTTTATTCTATTGTTAACATGTGAAGGACATAATGTTGCACAAAATGTCCTTGGTGGGCGGTATGTTCAGCCATCTATCGACAAGGGAAGTTACTATGTCACTTCTATCTAAATTTATGATTGTTTGGTTTTAAACAGTTTGTTACTAGATGGCGATGTGCATTTTTTATTGTTTTCTGAATCGCGATGTCAAGATTCTCCGTCGTTGATAGGGGTTCGCGAGTGTAAATATTTTCTGTGTGTGTCTAGGTTGGGTCGCATAGACGGTGACATAATGTCGTACCTAACGTAGAACAAGGTAATAAACTGGGACTGAGGTGTTGTTGCTCAGCATCGCACCTTAGTCATAAGGTTACTTTTTGTTTTATTACCCCGACCTTCCACTCCAACCCAAGCCCTCCAGGACACGAGGGTTTGACAGAAACAATATAATTATAAAGGTATGACACGAGTCACGACATAGATTAAAGTAGCTCCTTTTAAATTATATATTTTTATTTCCTAGTTACCCTCTAGCCCACACTGATTCTGGGGTAAGGGTAAGATACAGAAGCAGGCCCCTCAGAATTTAGGATTATCTTAATAAAGTACTGTGACTTTCCATCCGATGGCAGAATTAAAAAACAGCAAAAATAAATACAGAAGCAGGCCCCTCAGAATTTAGGATTATCTTAATAAAGTACTGTGACTTTCCATCCGATGGCAGAATTAAAAAACAGCAAAAATAATTTTCAACCGACTTCAAAAAAGGAGGAGGTTATCTAATCGCCAGTACTTTTTATGATACCTCATAACTTTCGACTGGATGAACCGATTTGATGATTCTTTTTTTATTTCAAAGCTGATGTTTCTCGTGTGTTCGACTTCTGATATTTGAAGTGTTCTTTTTTTTTCGACAGAATTATATACATCCTTATCTTAATAATCTGCGACGCGACGGTACGCTGTTATGAGGTTTCCATCTGACACTGCAGTATCTTCATTCTTCATAGCATTGACAGTTTGACCAGGGCTGCCAGTGCCAGATTGTATCTTTTGATACCAAATTGCTATAATTGGACGATGTATTGTATCCATGTGGTATCCACACGCTTCACCAAAAAAAGGTCATGCCAAGAGGTTGTCCGGGCTAAAAAAAATAAGCTCATCCGACATAAAATGAGCAGTATGGTATAATACCATCACATTTGGTATAATTGCAGATACTAAATGGCATAGCCACATCGTTGCTTACAGCATCCCTGAGTTTGACACATGTCTGATGTCAAATGTCAATGCAAATGAAAGATTCAATTCACGTTGTTTTGATTTTGTTCAATGTAGAATAATTAGAATACTACAGTATTAATTTATCACATATCTATGTTATTTCTAAAATAGATAACTGTATCAAAGATGTCGGAGCAAGAAATACTACAAGACTATTCAAATTCATTGAAAAATATCAGGAAACAGTGCATGGATGCTGGCATGAATGAAGAGGACTTTAAGAAAATGTATTTCCAATCTCTTAAAACATTAGAGAATACTGGACGCTTAGAAGTAAATAGACCACGGCGAATTTTTACCAAATATCGAATTTTAATTTTAGGAATAATCATTGGAATGTGTATCATGTATAATTATAAGATGATCTACAGTAGTATTGTATGTAACTTGCAAGAGTATATTTATCCTGGCTTAAAAATTCTTAGAAAGATGTCAATACCTTTAATATCTTTATTCCCTTCATTGACTGGTAAGTAATAATCACCTCTAATGTACACAGTATAATAATAGTAGAATATAAATATAATATCATCATCAACCCATTAATGTCCCACTGCTGGGCACGGGTCTCCTCTCAATTGAGTGGGATTGGGCTATAGCCTACTGCAGGTTGGTAGACTTCACATGCCATTGAGAATTCTCTCAAGCATGCAGGTTTCCTTACAATGTTTTCCTTCACCGTTTGAGCTTGTGATAAATACGCACATAACTTCCGATACGTCAGTAGTGCGTGCCTTGGGTTAGGTTAGGCTAGACTACCACAGCTTTTTTAAATATAATATACTTAATACCAAATATAAAATTTCAGATTTCTATCATGAGACATGTCTGATCCAGAATCCATACTTTGCTGTGGTAGACATGGACTGCTGGCCATGTAGTACTGTAAATAACATCCGGGAGGTCAATGAACCAGACCCTATAAACCAGCAACAAACTGCACCATTTATTTATGAGGTATATTGATTCTATTTTATTCTGGCCCAACTGTTCTCTAATTGCAATGTCTATCAAACCAAACCACTATTTTAATGTTCCCTGTGGAAATTATTGAATCTTAGAACTTTTAAAAATTATTCACAAAAATCCAATCCCATTTAAGCTCCATATAATATTCGATGAAAATAAAAGCTAATATTTTTAAGCTAAATTCCTACCTACAAACACCTCCGGGGCTACATTGAAAACCGCAAAACCTAAAAGCCCAATCCCGAAAATAGAACCTCTAAAAATAAACGACCTCATTTCAAAGGTTGCGCGACCTCCTTTTGATAGGAGCACTTTAATTTCCATCGATTTCACTTCACATGCACGTTGAAAGAAATATAACCACAGATTGTTGGCCTCATGAATATGTATCGAGCGTGACTGTTGACATTAAACAGATGTAACTGCAAACTCTTTGCTGCTACTAAGAACTTGGAACCCAATTGGAAGATCAATTTGAGCGAGCAAGTAGGCCCATTAAGCCATACAACCTAACCTCTCTTGAAATACCTATTAAAACTATCGATATTCTAGCCATGAACAATAATTTGAATTCGTTCAAATAGGTTACATCTACTAGGGTACCATAGCTCAACAACAGCAAACACGAATACTTTCAAAGGAAAATAAACCCCAAAACTATTAACATAAATTGTAACATTAATTTAAAAGTTCTCACTTCGGTAACGGTAGCACGGATTAGTACAATTTGCCACCAATAGATGGCGCTCATTTTAATTAAGCACGCAATCGCACCACCTGTGTAAACAGTTTGGGACGGAACTTTCCAAATGTTCCAGTTGGACGGTAGTTTAAGTGTTTTTGGATTATGTAGATGGATAGCGGGTAGACTATGCAATTTATGGATGAAAACTAAATTGCAATCGGATTAGGTAATATCGATTTATCGAACTAATTGGCCATTTTGTGCAGCAGAGAATAGATTGAGATAATCTGAGTGCATCATCGCCAACCCTGTATTGTCCCACTATTGGGCGCGGGTCTTGTCACATTTGCGATGGATTAGGCAATAGTCAACCACGGTAACCTACAGCGGGTTGACAGAGTTCACATGCCATCGAGAAAATTTGACATTTCAGTCCACTGGTCACGCCACTAGGCTACCACAGTTCTGTGCTTATCAGATTATATTTGATCTTTTTTTTTCAATACAATTGAAGGTTTTAATAATATTTATTCTAATGAACAACATTGTAAAATAATCTTTAATATAGCAGCTTAAGAAGTAATATGTTATTGACAAAATAACAAAATATTTTTTGAGGTTGTGTAGCATGTAATATTTAGCTACATATTTGGCGCTTCTATTGCTGTGGAGATGGTGAAACAGGGCAAATATTATAGTAAACTTTAAATAGTTATAGAGGTTTTAACTGTTTGGGTCTTAGTTCATTGTTCGTCTGGCAGACGGCAGTTCTGGATATATTTGCCGTATACCGCATAATAGCCCACAAAGTGGCATCAATTACTTTTGTTTTAAAACGTATAGTGGTATTCCTTGCCACACCAATAAGTTGATCCCCAAGATAGATGGAACTGCATCTGAGAATGCTGGGTTACTTAAAAAATATTTTAATCGTTCATTAAATTATTAAAATTAGATATACCTACTCTATTATACCTACCCTATTTCTTTGGTAATCAAATATTACAAGTTAAAGAAACGGCTAAAATAAAAAAAAACTAAAACGAAACATTTGGCGCCTTCTTTTCATATAAGATGAATTTAAGCCCCTTTACAAAAAACGCGTAACCGTTAGTATAAAACTCGGAGCCTAGCGTAGCCTAGCTAGCGTCTAAGTGACGGTTGTTTTTGGTGTTACCACCTTAAAGATATAAAAAAAACATTAGAGTTATTACAAGGACAACGTCACAATGAAGCCTATAAATAACAAAGTACCCAATAAACTAGAATATCTTAGGCCAAACAATAATTTTGTTTGTTCGGTCGACCAATAAAACTATCGAGATGACACGAAAAAAAATACTCTTCACATTTATTTAGGTACCGCAAATAAGTTTATTTACCACAATTTTTGTGTGTTACTCTTCGAGGTAAATTGAAAGATAGTTGACAAATTGAATAGTATATCATCAACCCATTATTGTCCCACTGCTGGGCACGGGTCTCCTCTCATTTGAGAGAGGTGAGGCTATAGTCCACCACGCTAGCCTACTGCGGGTTGGCAGACTTCACATGCCATCGAGAAAATCTCTCAAGCATGCAGGTTTCCTCACGATGTTTTCCTTCACCGTTTGAGCATGTGATAAATACGCAGATAACTTACGAAAAGTTAGTGGTGCGTGACTTGGGTTTGAACTCACGACCTCTGCATGTCAGTCCACTGGTCACACCGCTAGGCTACCACAGCACTCGCTAGGCTAACACAGCTCTAATTGAATAGTATATACTATAATATAAAGAAAGGATAAAAAAACTAAATGTTTACTAATTTGAACTTTCCTATCCGAAATAAAAAATTTAAAAAATGATTGTAACTATGCTTGACGCCAAAACTTTTAATCCCGGTTTCATTTCCAACATTTCCTAGTATCACGACTTACGAGATGAAACACCTTAATAAACACAAAATCACTGACCCTACAAATTAACCGGTATTTTATTTATTCAGCAATGTTCTAGAGGTTTATTAAATGTTGGTCGAGTGGTCGTACAGTGTGACTGCCGAGCAAGAGGTCCTGGCTTGGATTCCCAGGTCGAGCAAAGTGTTATTGGGTTTTTCTATGAAATTCTCAGTAGCAGCTCGGAGTTTGGATTCGTGCCCGGTTAATGGCCATAGGCTCGCCCTCTATTACATGGGACCTAAAACATATCAGCGAAATATGGGTGTACATATTAGTACACCTCTGCCTAAACCTCCGGGGACGACAGGCGTGATGGTATGTACCTATGTACGTATTTATTAAAAAAAGGTTTTTAATTTCGAATAACCGGTTTATGAATAAAAAAAAACTGATTAATTTGTACAGTCTACGATTTTGTGTTTTATTATTAAGGTGTTTCATCTCGCAAGTCGTATAATAAGGAAATGTTTACTTTGTAAAAGTGTCTTTAAAAATACCTATTTTCAGAAATATATATCCTACTAATCCTACTAATATTATAAACGTGAAAGTTTATAAGAATGGATGGATGGATGGATGTTTGTTACTTTTTCACCTAAAAACCGCTTAAAATGCTGATCCGTTTTATTATAGTTTGGTATAGAGATATTTTGAGTCCCGGGGAAGGACGTAGGATATATTTTTATCCCTTAAAAGGGAGAAAAGGGGGTTGAAGTTTTTATGCGGCTAAAATTTCTAATTTAACGCAGACGAAGTCGCGGGCAGAAGATGGTTGAAAATGAAATCAATTTCAACAGAAGTTTTAAAAGTAAAAACTAATGTGGCCACAATATGCTAAAACAGTGACAGATAGCCTATACTTTCTAAGCGGCAACATACTCTTAAAAAAGTCATTTCGTTCCAAACGATATTTTACATTTTAAATTTCGAACCGATCGAAGTAAATCATCAATTATCCAGTCAACTGGGTTAAAAGTGTATGAATTCTTAATTTCTTAATTCATTCAATTTAATTTCAAATTCGTTCTATACCTCAATAGAAGTCAATTGTTTATCGAAATTTGAATTTAAAATGCTCTTCTGTTATTCTGTTAAAATGGAATTCTTGTGTTCAATTGTTCTCTATTTGAATTTGTTTATCTTTAACAATGAACGTCGACAATTCGATTTACAAACTGAGATGAACAGCCTTCTAGAATAAATACTCTCTATGATTACGCATTTATCAACCTACGATGTAATAAGAGGGGTGTTAAGTTTAGTACATGAAGTGTCTGTTTCTGTTTGTGGCATTGTAGCTCCTAAACGAATGAACCGATTTTAATGCTGTTTTTCGTTTGAAGGATGACGTAAAGTAGATGATTGCTAGTTATAATTTATGAAAATCTGTTCAGGCGTTGCGATAGTTCGTCGGGGGTTACATTTTTAATTTATTTTACGAATTTGCAGCCATTAACTCTAATATTGTGCCGTTAGTATTTGTATCAATTTTATTATATCGTTATAAATCCGCCAAGTTAATTTTACTATGACGTCACTTACAGAGTAAACACTATAAAAACAAGGGGCCGGTTGTGCATCGGTTGAAATATATTATTGAAAATATATTCTTGAAAATATATCAAATTAACGTTGCAGAATCAAAGTCAGCCCACATCTCTCAAAACACTTATTCACAAAAATCCAATCCCATTTAAGCTCCATATAATATTCGATGAAAATAAAAGCTAATATTTTTAAGCTAAATTCCTACCTACAAACACCTCCGGGGCTACATTGAAAACCGCAAAACCTAAAAGCCCAATCCCGAAAATAGAACCTCTAAAAATAAACGACCTCATTTCAAAGGTTGCGCGACCTCCTTTTGATAGGAGCACTTTAATTTCCATCGATTTCACTTCACGTGCACGTTGAAAGAAATATAACCACAGATTGTTGGCCTCATGAATATGTATCGAGCGTGACTGTTGACATTAAACAGATGTAACTGCAAACTCTTTGCTGCTACTAAGAACTTGGAACCCAATTGGAAGATCAATTTGAGCGAGCAAGTAGGCCCATTAAGCCATACAACCTAACCTCTCTTGAAATACCTATTAAAACTATCGATATTCTAGCCATGAACAATAATTTGAATTCGTTCAAATAGGTTACATCTACTAGGGTACCATAGCTCAACAACAGCAAACACGAATACTTTCAAAGGAAAATAAACCCCAAAACTATTAACATAAATTGTAACATTAATTTAAAAGTTCTCACTTCGGTAACGGTAGCACGGATTAGTACAATTTGCCACCAATAGATGGCGCTCATTTTAATTAAGCACGCAATCGCACCACCTGTGTAAACAGTTTGGGACGGAACTTTCCAAATGTTCCAGTTGGACGGTAGTTTAAGTGTTTTTGGATTATGTAGATGGATAGCGGGTAAACTTTATGCAATTTATGGATGAAAACTAAATTGCAATCGGATTAGGTAATATCGATTTATCGAACTAATTGGCCATTTTGTGCAGCAGAGAATAGATTGAGATAATCTGAGTGCATCATCGCCAACCCTGTATTGTCCCACTATTGGGCGCGGGTCTTGTCACATTTGCGATGGATTAGGCAATAGTCAACCACGGTAACCTACAGCGGGTTGACAGAGTTCACATGCCATCGAGAAAATTTGACATTTCAGTCCACTGGTCACGCCACTAGGCTACCACAGTTCTGTGCTTATCAGATTATATTTGATCTTTTTTTTTCAATACAATTGAAGGTTTTAATAATATTTATTCTAATGAACAACATTGTAAAATAATCTTTAATATAGCAGCTTAAGAAGTAATATGTTATTGACAAAATAACAAAATATTTTTTGAGGTTGTGTAGCATGTAATATTTAGCTACATATTTGGCGCTTCTATTGCTGTGGAGATGGTGAAACAGGGCAAATATTATAGTAAACTTTAAATAGTTATAGAGGTTTTAACTGTTTGGGTCTTAGTTCATTGTTCGTCTGGCAGACGGCAGTTCTGGATATATTTGCCGTATACCGCATAATAGCCCACAAAGTGGCATCAATTACTTTTGTTTTAAAACGTATAGTGGTATTCCTTGCCACACCAATAAGTTGATCCCCAAGATAGATGGAACTGCATCTGAGAATGCTGGGTTACTTAAAAAATATTTTAATCGTTCATTAAATTATTAAAATTAGATATACCTACTCTATTATACCTACCCTATTTCTTTGGTAATCAAATATTACAAGTTAAAGAAACGGCTAAAATAAAAAAAAACTAAAACGAAACATTTGGCGCCTTCTTTTCATATAAGATGAATTTAAGCCCCTTTACAAAAAACGCGTAACCGTTAGTATAAAACTCGGAGCCTAGCGTAGCCTAGCTAGCGTCTAAGTGACGGTTGTTTTTGGTGTTACCACCTTAAAGATATAAAAAAAACATTAGAGTTATTACAAGGACAACGTCACAATGAAGCCTATAAATAACAAAGTACCCAATAAACTAGAATATCTTAGGCCAAACAATAATTTTGTTTGTTCGGTCGACCAATAAAACTATCGAGATGACACGAAAAAAAATACTCTTCACATTTATTTAGGTACCGCAAATAAGTTTATTTACCACAATTTTTGTGTGTTACTCTTCGAGGTAAATTGAAAGATAGTTGACAAATTGAATAGTATATCATCAACCCATTATTGTCCCACTGCTGGGCACGGGTCTCCTCTCATTTGAGAGAGGTGAGGCTATAGTCCACCACGCTAGCCTACTGCGGGTTGGCAGACTTCACATGCCATCGAGAAAATCTCTCAAGCATGCAGGTTTCCTCACGATGTTTTCCTTCACCGTTTGAGCATGTGATAAATACGCAGATAACTTACGAAAAGTTAGTGGTGCGTGACTTGGGTTTGAACTCACGACCTCTGCATGTCAGTCCACTGGTCACACCGCTAGGCTACCACAGCACTCGCTAGGCTAACACAGCTCTAATTGAATAGTATATACTATAATATAAAGAAAGGATAAAAAAACTAAATGTTTACTAATTTGAACTTTCCTATCCGAAATAAAAATTTAAAAAAATGATTGTAACTATGCTTGACGCCAAAACTTTTAATCCCGGTTTCATTTCCAACATTTCCTAATATCACGACTTACGAGATGAAACACCTTGATAAACACAAAATCACTGACCCTACAAATTAACCGGTATTTTATTTATTCAGCAATGTTCTAGAGGTTTATTAAATGTTGGTCGAGTGGTCGTACAGTGTGACTGCCGAGCAAGAGGTCCTGGCTTGGATTCCCAGGTCGAGCAAAGTGTTATTGGGTTTTTCTATGAAATTCTCAGTAGCAGCTCGGAGTTTGGATTCGTGCCCGGTTAATGGCCATAGGCTCGCCCTCTATTACATGGGACCTAAAACATATCAGCGAAATATGGGTGTACATATTAGTACACCTCTGCCTAAACCTCCGGGGACGACAAGCGTGATGGTATGTATGTATGTATTTATTAAAAAAAGGTTTTTAATTTCGAATAACCGGTTTATGAATAAAAAAAACTGATTAATTTGTACAGTCTACGATTTTGTGTTTTATTATTAAGGTGTTTCATCTCGCAAGTCGTTTAATAAGGAAATGTTTACTTTGTAAAAGTGTCTTTAAAAGTTTATAAGAATGGATGGATGGATGGATGTTTGTTACTCTTTTACGCAAAAACCACTCAACAGATTTGAATAAAACTTTGCATGCATATAGTTTATTACCTGGATTAAAACATATGCTACTTTTTATCTATATACGATGCGGGCAAAGCCGCGGGAGACAGCTTGCTATTTAATAAATAAGGACCAAGTTGCGATGGCAAACAGGCGGTATAGCTTATTTATAAGCAAGTACATAAAATGTAAAGCAGTCTGAAAATATTCTACAAAACTTGCCTTCCCAAGAAAATTCAATATAGGCCGGTTGAACCATTTATTACTGTCCAAACTGAACTGCTAAGAAAATGCCAATAGCATTTGCATAGTATTTACCTTTGCCCGTTTTCATTAAAGTACACTCGGGCAGAAATAAAAGTGTGCAGAGAAACAACGGAAGAATCGATTTTCTGTTTCAGTGTATTTAATTTTGTGCAGTTTTCGAGTGGCTCGTGTCATAGTAATAATTGAGTTGCGTTGCGTTGCGCTTACTAAGGTCACTCTTTTGATAGGTGGCCTTTTGTTGAGGCATTGAGACCGTTCAGTGCCCCTGAGATTATGTGAACCCATTGGTCCTGGTTGTCATACGAATACGATCGTTACTATAAAATAATACCATACTTTAATACCTCCATACTTACTTAATATTTAATAATAATAGAACTGTGCCAACCCGCAGTAGGCTAGCGTGGTGGACTATAGCCTAATCCCTCTCAAACGAGAGGAGACCCGTGCCCAGCAGTAGGACGTTAATGGGTTGATGATGATGAATAGAACTGTGGTAGCTTAGCGGTGTCACCAGTGGATTGAGATGTCATAAGTCTTCGTCATCGTCGTCTCACTACTGACTTTTCGTAAGTTATGTGCGTATTTGTCACATGCTCAAACGGTGAACGAAAACACCTTGAGGAAACCTGCTGCTTGGGAAATTTTCACCATGGCATGTGAAGTCTGCCAGCCCGCAGTAGGGCTATAGTCCACCACGCCAGGGTGGACTTTAGCTTAATCCCTCTCAAATGAGAGGAGACCTGTGCTCAGTAGTGTGACAGATGATGATGATGATGAATTAATCATCCATATTAATATTATAAATGTGATGTTGTGTCTGACTGTCGGCTTGTTACCTTTTTACGCGTTAATCGCTGAACCGATTTAGATGAAATTTTGTATGGAAATAGTTTTTGTTTCGGAAAATCATACCTTAAAGGTCAAAAAGGAAAGTGGAAGCTTGTATCGAGCGGAATCAGTAAATTTTTAAAAGAGTACTGACAGCTAAGAGACTAATATCTTGACGACCTGATTGGCGAAGAGGCTGAGCGACTGGCTTGTGCGTCACGGGTTGCAGGTTCGATCGCCGCACGGAGCAAATATTTTTACGTTCTACAGCTAGTTGTTCCGGGTTTGGGCGTTTGTGTATGTGAAAATTTGTGTTTATAAACGCACCCACGACACAGGAGAAAATCCTAGTGTATGGCAACGTTTTAAAAAAGAAAAAAAAAACAAATGTCCACACTCATCACACAAACATTACCTCCTACCGGGGATTCGACAGCAGCACCCATACTCGTACCCAGGTCATCCCTACTAGGTACTTCGGTCGTTACTTATATTCGCATAAGTGTAAAAAATCAAAAGCTATGCTTTAGAAAATAAATACAATTTTACATAGGTACCTAACAAAGTTGAACACAACTAATGAGGTTCGATTTCACAACTTTTCAACTGAACTACTCATTCATTGTTATTTTGTGTCGACAATGTTCTGGAATTGTTTTAAACTAGACTGTTCGTGTATTAGTTATTAAACAATTTAAATTATACACTGCTCCATTTCTAGTTACATAAAATAATAAGTAAATGTATGCTACATAAGTAAATGTATCAGTAGATGTATAAGTAAATGTATCTTTATTAAACAGCGTCATTTAGTTCCAAGCTAAGCAACAAGAACAAGAACACAAAAACACAATGAAAAATAAAAATATAATCTAAAAGGCCCAGAGTTAGTGGCACACTGACAGAGAAAGAAAAAAATATTGTGCTGTACTCTCCTTCCTATCTGTGGCACTAGGTACAGATCTTCATGGCTTACTTCTGCGCTCCTGGCCATTATGACACAGCGCCATTTAGTTCCGAGCTAAACAACGAGGCTTGTGTTATGGATACTTGTTGGTTCTACTACTACATATACACTTTTTTTTGTACATAGATACATCCATGACTCGGAAACAAATGTTGATGCTCATCACACAAACATTTGTCTCTACCGGGATTCGAAACCAGGACCCATAGAACAGAAGGCAGCGTTAACTACCGCTGAACTAATTGGGTTGTCAAATAATATAATGTAATAGATAAAATACTTTCAATTGCACAAGGGAGAAAGAATAAAAGAGATAAGATTGCGATTTACTTGTTTTCAAACAAAAAAATAATTACTTCGTGGAATACCTTATTTACCGCAACCTACTCGACAATTTAAGATGTTTACCACAAAAACATCAATTCAATTTAAGATGAGCCTAACGCTTAGATTAAGGTTAAGCGACCTTAATCTTAAAGATCACTTGATAGGGATAAAGTTATTATGAACATTTCAAAATACTATTAAAGAGATGTTTGGGTACTTTCGTAATCTTATAATTAGAATATTAGTTCGAGCCAAAATATAATTTATTTATAGTAGGCCAAATTAAATCAAGTCTTTTTGAACTTTTTGCTTTTTGCTTGCCTCGTTGTTTTGGCAGTTGTAAGTGCGACAGACGAGCAAGAGGTCCTGGGTTCGATTTCCAGGTCGAGCAGTGTTATTGGGGTTTTCTATGAAATTCTCAGTAGAAGCTCGGAGTTTGTATTCAATTTAACAAAAAAACAACCATTCGATTTACTTCAAAAACGGAAAAGATTGATATTAACTTTGCGCCCCCGCTCCAAAAATCATTTCTTAATGCTCGCTTACGTTATAAAAGGAACCCCTTTGCAAAATTTCAGTTTTTAGCCCTTATAGTTTATGTCCCGTGTTGATTTATGTTAGTCAGTTAGTCAGTTAGCTTCTCCTTTTATATATATACATACATACATACACTCACACCTTTTTCCCATGGGGGTAGGCAGAAACAACAGAATGCCACGCGCTACAGTCCCTGCATACCACTCTTGCCTCGTCCACATTCATACATCTCGTCATGCACGCGCGCCGGTTATGACTACTGCGTACCTTTTTGAAGGAGTTCACCAATTGGGTCGGTGTATGTCCTTCTAGGGCGCCCCCTCCCGGCGTTTCCACTAACATCCACAATATAAATTCCTTTCGTCAATATATACTATACATACAGATTATTTTTAGGTTACGTAACCTTACATAAATAAATCTGTATATACGGTAGCGCCTATGTGCAAGGCTCTTGACGAGAGCTCTTTAGGTGCCGTAGACGGTTTTGATAATAATTAATATTAATTGCTTGCCATACACATATAAAATATCGTCATCATCATATTATATAACATCACGCTTTTATGACTGTAGAGGTTGGGTAGAGGTATAGCTAGTGGTTTGCAGATTTGCGAAGTAGTGGAAGAGCGAGTATTTGTTTATTTGAGTATCAAAATTCTATTCAAAAATATTCCTACGACGCTGTAGAAAATCTTAATACAAGGCAAAGTTTAAAAGACCTACCTTATAAACTTAAAAAAAAACAACAATACTTTTCTTGACACTAATATCGAACCATGGACCTCAATAGTACTTACTCTAAGTTATTCCTAACATAAATAAAATGAATAAAACGATCGCATAAAACATTGAAACGTAATGTTTCTATACAACTGACGTGATATTACACAAATGTGAAGAGAACATACTTGTTTATGAGATAAAAATATGTACAAGAAATAATTTTGAGGTACTCAAGCTTAAGTAAAGGCGTTTGTACACGCGTCTGTATATGTATACTGATATTTTACACTTACGCGAATATTAGACATTGAAATAAAACTATTTTTACCGACTTTATTGCGGTATATTGATATTATTTAATCCATATGTTTTGTATACCACTGTAGGACTGTAGGTACTATACTTTCATGTTTGTAAAAAAATATCATTATAAAGGTCAGGTGCGCAGTACTTGTAACCGGCGCGCGTGCATGACAATTGACAAGATCTATGAACGTGGACGAGGCAAAAGTGGTATGCAGGGATCGTGGCGCGTGATATTCTGTAGTTTCTGCCTACCCCCGGAAAAAGTGAGTGTATGTGCGTATGTATGTAAAAACGTAATTTAGGCTGTCTGGCAACAAATGACTGAAATTTCGACTTTTTTTAAGACCGAAGTCACAAATTGGTATTGGTATTATACTGATTATTGATATAATTTGATAAATTGTTATCACACACGTAAAAAACTACATTTTGGTTTATCGCAAAGAAGTGCTTTAAATACTGAAATATTGTATTACAAATAAAAAAAAAACGGCATAAAAATTATTTCGAGAATATGCACGCATCTTAACAAAATTTGTTTATACCTACGTGCTTATAAATGTGAATAAGAGACGTTTCAGCGACAGACTGTTTCTTCCGTTGTGTCGAACAAGAAGCCTACATGATCTAATACATACGTACATATTAAAATACTCGTAAAACATTACTAACATTTGCTTGTGACTTGAGATTGTAAGCTTTCAATTTCGTCAATAATTTTGTTTGAAGGAATAATATCTTGTGATTTATTATACTGAATGAAACTTTCTCTTTAGTTTAGTGGTCCTTAGTGCGACTGCTGGGAACGAGATTCAATTCCCAATTCGGTCGAGCAAAGTGTTATTTGTGTCATTGCGTTTTTCTGTGAAATTTAGAATCGTGCCCTGTTGATGGCAATAGGCTCGCCGCTAGTACATAGAACCTAAGACATACCGGGGGAAAGTGGGTGTATATATACCTTTATTTAACCCTTGGTCCGTCGTGGTATTGTAAATATATTAAACATATATAGGTCCCCGTTAATAGCAATATACTGCGCTAGAAACCGCAATTTATATTTTAGTACAATATTCTGTCAAACCTACTTAGTTACTTTTTAATAAATGGTTGTTCATCTGACCATTAAATGTTATTTATATATATATAATTATATAGGTGTATATATAAATAACATTTATTAAAAAGTTTTCCTCGTCAGGTAAGCAGTTCAGTATATAAAGAGGATTTCAGGTTTAACCTACTTATTGTATTAAAAAAATAAGATTTCTCTCGCAGCGGCCGTGAGCGGGCGTGCGGCGTGATAATGTTCAATTAACCGGCATTATCCTCATAATACTTTCAGTATTTATACCTTACTACCCTCATTTTTTTCCTTAAATACTAACTGATTAAAATAATCATTTTTCTTTTTTAAACGTTGTCCCAAACTAGGATTTTCGCCTGTGTCGTAGGTGCGCTATCACAATTTTGCACATACACAAACGCCTGTGTCGTGTCTGCATTTACATACACTTCAGATACACAAGTGCCCAGACCCGGAATGACTTGTAGATCTTCAAAATATCTGCAAATTATATTTTTCGGTAGTTATTCTACAACCATTAAACGTGCTTTTCAAGGCACGGAAGGGAATCAACGACCTTTGCTGGTGGTGTTTAGCCTTACATTCGATCGAACACCGTGGTTATGACTAAGCATCAAGCTTCTTTACATCTGGGTAAGTGAAGTCATCAGCATTAAGTATGTTCAAAGTAGAAACACTCAAAACTCAAACTTATTACTTAATTTTTAGGGTTGAAAGTAAAGACATCTCATGTTCTAATGTTTTAAATTACCCTTTCCCCATCAAGTGAACTTCAGCGACCCTAATCTAAGCTTTACCTTTAGTCTGATCTTAAATTAAATTGATGTTTTTGTGGAATATATCTGAAATTGTCGAGTAGTGTGTTAAAAGACCTATCCGGCGAATTGATATGTTTTTTTGAAAAATAAAAATAACAAATAAGTTGCAACTAAGCAAATAAGTTAAAACTGTCATGAACCAACTTTCTGTCTCACTTTTGTGTCTCTCACTCTCACGGGTCTCCTCTTATTTGAGAGATGTTACCTGGACAATATGCCAATACACTAGTCTCCTAGCCTAGTACCTATATTGGCAGACTATACATGGCCAACAAGCAACCCCCTCACAGGTATTACTAAGATGCATTCTTACACCTTCAGCTTTCACCTTAAAGGAGTTTTTCCTCTGGGTACTCCAAGACCTTTGACTTGAGAGTCTATTATCATATCACTAGGTAGGAGCTGTGGTCTAGTGGTGTAACCAGTGGACTGAGATATCAAAGATCGAGTTCAAACCCAAGGCTGAACCACTGACTTTTCGGAAGTTATGTGCGTATTTATCACAAGCTTAAACGATGAAGGATAACATCGTAAAGAAACCTGCATGCTTGAGAGATTTTCTCGATGACAAGTCGAATTCGAATTTCGAATGAAGTCTACCAACCCGGAGTAGGCTTGCGTGGTAGACTATAGCCTAATCCCTCTCAAATGAGAGGAGACCCGTGCTGAGCAGTGGGACAATAATGAATTAATTGACGCCTGTTTCTGAGTACCTACTTAAATGTGTATGTATGTATGTTTTGTGTTTCCTATATAAAATGTTATTAGATTGAGAGTGCTATAGCGAAAAGGGGGTAGGCAGAATTTTCCACGCCGACGAAGTCACGGGCAACAGCAAGCATGACTATAATCCTGGGTTCTCATGTAACACAAAGATAGCAACAACGACTTTAAAACTCAAAATCCTTTCTTAATTAGCGACGTAACTTTATGTTATAATCCATCACCAAATGTGTAAGAATAAGAAATGACAATTAACATAATTATGTATCATTTATTTGGGACTAGTTGTTACTCGCGGTTTTGCTTGTACATTAGTAGGTATAAATAAAACTGCCTCGTTGGTCTATTGGTCGTACAGTGCGACTGCCGAAAAAGAGGACCTGGGTTCGATTCCCAGGTCGAGCAAAGTGTTCTAGGGTTTTTCTGTGAAATTCTCAGTAGCTGTTCGGAGTTTGGATTCGTGCCCGGTTAATGGCAATAGGCTGTTACATGGGGCCTAAAAACATACCGGCAAAACGTGAGTGTACATTAGAACACCTGTGCCTAACCTTTCGGGGACGACAGGCGTGATGGTATATTATTTTCCTGACATTTTGTCCTAGTACTTTGTGGCACAATTCACCTGGATTCCAGATCATTATATCCGTACATATAAAATAATATAATATTTTGACGACCTCTGTGGTCTAGTGGTTCGAGTACCGGACTGCTGATCACGAGGTCGTGGGTTCGATTCCCACGGGACACAAATATTTATGTGATGAATATAAGTGTTTGTGTTCGTCTGGGTGTTTCCTATGTATTATAAGTATGTATTTACAAAAAAAAAAGGATATAAGTATTTATATCCATTGTCTAGTACCCATAGTACAAGCTCTGCTTAGTTTGGGACTAGATGGTGATGTGTAAAAATGTCGCAGAATATTTATTTATTTATTTAATAAATAAATAATAAATATTCCTGGACATTATGACACAGCGCCATCTAGTTCCGAGCTAAGCAACGAGGCTTGTGTTACAGATACTAGTCGGTTGATATACTACATATATACGTTTTTTTGTAAGTACATACATATTATACATAGATATCCATGACTCGGATACAAATGTTTATGCTCATCACACAAACATTAGTCCCTACCGGGATTCGAACCCGGGACCCATAGCACACCGGGCAGTGTTAACTACCGTTGGACTAATTGGGTCGTCAAAAACTATGATACAAAAGCCGTATTCATAACCTACCAAGCTCAGTAACATACCTAGTTAAATAGATTAACTGGATGATAGCCACTGATGGATAGCCATCATCAGTATTGAAATGATTTTTGAAATAGATAGATGTATGTACCAGGACCACATACATCAGTGCAACGCTGAAAGCTTTTACGATATTGCCACCGGAAACACGACCTCGTGTGTCAGCTTTTAGGTGTATATGTTAGGATTGAAACCGATGTATATATGTGTAGAAAGTTCGTGTTATACAGGCTGCTTGTTAAATATTTATTAAGTGTTTTTTATTATATATATATTTAGATATATATACAGGGTATGTTCTCAACGTTTGCAACACCAGAGGTGTCGCTCGCATGTTGCTGACCGTGTAGAAACCGTTTAGGTTTCTTAAAATAGGGAGTTACTATGCTGACAGCAAACGGAGTTAGAATAGTTACTCTCCTCACAAGCCGACTACACTCCGAGCTGCTGCTGAGAATTTCACAGAAAAACCCATTAACACTGCTCGACCTGGGAATCGAACCCAGGGCTTCTTGCCCGGCAGTCGCACTGTACGACGCCTAAACCAACGAAGCAGTTCTATACATATATAACAAAATCCTACAAATATTATAGACGTGAAATATTGTATGGATGTATGTATGGATGTTTGTTACTCTTTCACGCAAAAACTACTGAATGGCTGTAAATGAAACTGCACAATAATAATACGTAGGCGATATTGTATATCTTTCATAAAGATAAAGTACCAACATCGTCAACCCATTATTCTTCAGAAATTCAACATCAAACCTGAATTTTTTTCTAGAACTTCGAATCCCGGTAGGGACAAATGTTTGTGTGATGAACGTAAACATTTGTTTCCGAGTCATGGGTGTATCTATATATAATATGTACATATTTACAAAAAAAAGTAAATATGTAGTATATTAACCAACTAGTATCCGTAACACAAGCCTCGTTGCTTAGCTCGGAACTAGGTGGCGCTGTGTCATAATGTCCAGAAATATTTATAATTTATAACTTATATCATCATCTTCCGAGCGTTTTTGCTAATGTTACCCATCCACACACAAAACCTCGGCTGGCGCAGCTTAACCTTACAGATCGATTGATAAGCGTAGTTGGCCACGAGTAACTCAAAAGAATGTTTTTTTTCGTTCGATTAAAAGCGAATGTTGGTATAACAATTTGCATTTTATTTCAGAACTAACTGAATAATAACTTCGTTATTGACAATCGTTAGGGTTGTCACATCAACTACATAGTATAGCTGCGAATGCGACTAACTATGGTTATAATATCTATAGTTCTATTATGTTTGTTTTGATTTTTTTATGACGACCTAGTTAGCACTATTTAATTAGAGGCTGCCTTCTGTGTGAAACCCGGTTAGGGCAAATTATTGTGTGATGAACATGGACGGTTCTCCCTCAGTCATGAATATTTCTATGTAAATATAATATACCATACCATCTAGTAACCGTAACACAAGCCCCGTTGTTTAACTCAAAAGTAAAAAAAATAATTAATATTTGTATCAACTACAAAAATACTAAAAATATTCACTTAAAACTCTTGACAGCAAATAACAAATAATTTATGTATCTCTTGAGTATTCCTCCGCGGTAACTCGGAGTTCTATTCAGGAAAGTTCAAATAGCCCGTTTTGATAAACGAAGAATGACTTAATACAATTTTCTGCGTTCCAGTTCTGAGTAGCTTTGTGTTTTAAACTAGGTAGGCACATAGTCTCTCTTGCGATAAAATAAAATAATGAATGTAATGAATTTCTTGTCAATTTGTCCACATTTCTACTAAGTAACTACTGTCAAATTTAATATCAATTACAATTAGAACTCGCACTAGGCAAGTGTGGGGAATTATAGCCTTTCTAACCCTTTCCAAATGAGAAGAGACCCGTGCCCAGCATTAGGACAATGATTGGGTTGATGATTAATTTTAATATTTTGTTTAATCATATTTACTAATGACAAACGACACAAAGCATTGACGCAAAAAATGGACAACAATTATTTTTGAGCAGGTTTTACATGGCGTTAATTTTTTTTTATTTTTTTTACTCAGCGCCATCTAGTTCCGAGATAAGCGAGGCTTGTGTTAACAATAAATATTCCATTCGTATACAAGGTATGAAAAAGTGATTTAATATTATTTTGGTAGGCGGGTAACCGATCTCAACCTCTCTAGGTAATTATGATTGATAGCTCTGATGTTATTAGTCGCTATGCTCTCATCATTTAGCGCAGATTTTGAAATTAGGAAACGCTAATATTTGACCTAGATAGATTCTTGAATAATCTAGATTTCAGCGCGTTTTATTAATAGTTACAGGTAATAATAATGAATATTGAATTTAAATGTTTTCAAATGTTGAAATAAAACTACTTTTTACGGATTTTATGGCAGTATATTGATATTATTTTAACCCGACGTTTCGGATCCTTTACAGCATCCATGATCACGTAGTTTTATTTCAATGTCTAATTTTTGCGTAAATGTAAGTAATCAATATGTTTTCAAATGTATCATACACTTTCACAAATATTAAAGATACTTTACAGATCCGAAACGTCAGAAACGGAAATCTTTTTAGCTCTAAAACTATCAGCTCTGTCTGGGTTCTTTAAATGTATGTATTATTTTATAAATTAGGTTGGTTTGTGACTACTATCTCGCCTGATTTATGACCACGGTTTTAATGCCTAATAATTATAATATGTATAAGGTCAGGTGCGTAGTACTCGTACCGTCGCGCGTGCATGACGAGATGTATGAATGAGGACGAGGCAAAAGTGGTATGCAGGGACCGTAGCGCGTGGCATTCTGTAGTTTCTGCCTACCCCCATGGAAAGAAGGCGTGAGTGTATATATGTATGTATATATATATACTCGAGACTAGAAGGCTTCAGGTTGTGATTATCCAAAAACATTTTCAACAGTAGGTACACTCTGTGGAACACATGATAAATGGACACAAAACTTCTAACGCAATATTTTCACCGAAGCTTTTGGTTCTTTTTAACCAGCGCGGCAGCGGTTGGTTTATTTATCACTTTTAAGTTTTTACTTTAATTTGAATTATTTAAACTTCTTCCAAATATATTAGGGTCTACAAATAACGTAACGGTACATAAAGATTGGCTGTTAGTAATTATAACATAGAAAAACCCAGTACCTTAGTTTACCCGTGACCGTGGATGCTATAAAGTAAAAGATCCAAATTAAATAATATTAATAAACCGGTATAAAATCCGTAAAAACTAGTTTTATTTCACCTTTCGCTGTGGATTTTTTCTTTAAAGTCCGGGTGGATTTATTGTAGCATCGAGTTCTTGGAGCAATAAAATTTATCGGGCTTTAAGATCCATCTAGTTCTTGAGAATCGAAGTGGCTATTTCACGAGGTTAACTTACAAAGCCAACGGGAGAGAATGTACGAAAGGTTTTCTTGATTTCAAAACTACTTGTGGATTTAATGTAGAATTTTTTTGTTTGATTATTCGTTCTAAAATAACGGTAAAATATAAATAAAAATAAAACTGTGGTATGTTTGGAGTTATTTGAATTCAGTGATCTTTAGACAAACAATTGACGTCTGTCTCTGGCCGCAATTGACTGCTGAGCGTGAGGTCCTAGCTTCAAATTCGATGTCAAGAGAAATGAAGGTATTGCTATGATTTTCAGTTTGAATTTTCAATAGCAGCTCGGAATTTGTATTTTTGCCCAGCTTATGATAATGAACTTGACCCCTATTACGAAGCTCACTAACAATTCGTAGGTATTTTTCCCTACGAATTGTGAGTCAAAATGTCGCTAACCTTTCGGGAATATAAGCGTATGTAGCCAATTAAAGAGTTAAAAGCTTTAGCACAGTATTGTGAGAGGCTAAATTCTATTCTTGTCCCACAAATTTAGACACGTTGTGCTAAAATATATAGGACGTTACGTAACAATGACGTCAAAATCAAATGCCGTAAACGAACCCAATTATCGGAAGTAATAGATCGAAAGATATACTGCGATAAAATCCGTAAAAAGTAGTTTTGCATTAATTTCTGATACATATTTGCGTATATTATATAAAAATGAATGACGAGTTATAAGTTGTTTTTAGACATCTATTTGGGATTTTAGATTGAGATATCTAGCTCAAATTAAGCTGCTTGACTGAGGATCTTCGCTTTACAAAAGACCGCAGTGAAACAGGCTAGCGTGGTGGACACGCTAGCCGGTTTTCGGGTTGGCAGACATTAAATGCCATCAAGAAAATCTCTCCAGCATGCAGGTTTCCTCACGATGTTATCCTTCACCATTTAAGCATGTGATAAATTTTTTATCTACGGTCAATTCGTATTCAAATTTTCACCGCTAATTTTCTTATTGTCCCCAGGAGTAAAGTAGCCGCTCTACTTTTGGATAAGCACCTTCAGATCAATGGGATCTCCATGGGCGAGGTGATGAGAGAGAGACAGAGCATACAGATGCAGCCCATGGCTAGCAGTAAGATGAAAAGAGAGAGAAAAGCTGCCAGAACTCTTGGGATTATTATGTCAGCGTTCCTGGCTTGCTGGCTGCCCTTCTTTTTATGGTAAGAGCATATTTAAAGAGTATTTATTCTTCTTAGAAAAAATCTGTTGCAAAAATTATAAAACCAAGCAATCTGATTTCTGGACATTGTAATAAATCTATTTTTACGGATTTTGTTACTATTGTATTATGGAGTCTGTCCTTTCTATAAAGGATTCAAAAAGGTCGAGATTAAATAATATCAATATACCGCGATAAAATACGTTTAAAGTAGTTTTATTCCAAACGGATCATGATGATGAAGAACATGATCTGTTTGGCTACTTAGCAACTCCTATTTATTTAAGACTTTATAAAAGTACTTAGTCTTAAGACACAAAATCCTAAAGCTTCTATAGCTACCTACCTGATCATGATTAAATAACATGAACTATTTAGCTAAGTACTTGGCAACTACTATTTATTTAAGACTTTATAAAAGTAGTTTTAAGACACAAAATCCTAAAGCTGCTATCCAGTCCTTATAACCTTTTGTTGATGAACTGGTCTTTTCTCACAGGTATATTATAACAGCGCTATGTGGGGACGCGTGCCCCTCCCCCCCTCCGGTGGTGGCCGCCGTCTTCTGGGTGGGCTACTTCAACTCTGCACTCAACCCTCTCATCTACGCCTACTTCAATAGGGACTTTCGAGCAGCCTTCAGGAAAACCTTGGACAGCTGCTGCCGGTTTGAGTTTATTTTAAAATTGTAGAATTATTTGGTCCGACGCGATTGGCTTGTGCGTCACGGGTTGCGGATTCGATTCCCGCACGGAGCAAATATTTGTACGATCTACAAGTAGTTGTTCCGATTCTGGGCGTAAATCCTAGTGAGTGGCAATTAAAAAAAAAATGTGCTCAGTTTTTTTAACATAAGACCACAGAATTCCAATACAATTTCTCACCTAATTTACTCTCTACCAGGTCTCTATGCGGGGACATCGCCCGCCGCTACTGCTGCCAGCGCCCACGCCGGGAGCACCACCACTCAAACGCATCCTCTGACATCCACATGAACAACTGCGTCAAGTCCACATCAGCTGATGTTCTCCGCGCGCACCACGCGTCCTGTTCCAGACCCGAGGAAATTGTGTTTGAGACGTAGAACTAAGTAGAAAGAAGGTTTTTATATGTGTGCTGTCTAATGCTCTTAGAATAGTCCACTAGAGATATGCGAGAAAAAGAGGGGCAAGCGTTAAAAATATCTACTGATTCAATGGTACGCAATGGGTTAGTTAGAAATCCTTGATTGTTTTTACAAATTCAGAAACAAATATTCTGATAGACGATTCAATACTATCGAAGCTGTTTCAATAATATCGGGGAAAAAGTAGGCTAGCCACATATGCCAAAGACCTATCAAGAGGTAGGGTAGTAGATCACAAAGATGGTGATATTAAACTGATGGAAGAAACATGAGCAGACCTCATGTAAGTTTTGGACTGATAGTCTAATCAAGGTAGCAGGAGAAAACTTGAATGTTTAGTCTTAGCCGTGGAAGTGTGGGTCGGGTCAGCGTCCATGTGGATGTTTTGGCCTGACGGCTTGATAAAACTAACAGCACTTGAGTGCAAATGATCCAGTATCTGGATTGGGTGGGTAGGAGTTAAAAAGAAGAATAGAATGCAATGCAATAATTCTCCTATTCATCTTGAGATAGTGGTAAAGGGTTGAAAAAGTAGGGAGAATTCTAAAGAAGACATCACTTTTAGAAATCAGTCTGTTCTTTTTTATTATCTTCGCTCGCCTCTCATCTCTCTTGCACATATCTAGGTAGGCAATCTAAACCCCGTATCAAACGGAGATCAGAGTATATCTGAGAATACACACCTAACGATAAACAATTTTATATTGATTTAAGTGTAGGTGTTTTTTATGTGCTTAAAATCGTAAATCGTAATGAACGTTTTGTTCTAAAATTGGTTTTTCAGTTAGAAATAGTCGTACTCTTCTTTGAAGACGTGTACACCGAAATGACTCCAAAGAGACGATACTAGATTTAGTTCAAAACACGCTTTCAGTTGCTTAAAAAATATTCACAGCAATTACCTAAATATAAAAGAAAAATATTGACTATATCAGAAGATTTTCTTATAGATAGAGGCTTAATTTCGAAGCACTTAGTATTTTTTTTTATAAAGTATTAGACAACAATAAAGCTTGTTATTAAGCCTTTATACCTACTTTATGATCCATCTTATAATTTATTTGATCTATGAAAATAGGTACTTCATACGTTAAAAACACTCAATTAACGTTTCGAAGAAAAAGAGCTTTGAAGTTAAACATTTATTTAAGTATAGTCAACTGAATTGTTCTATTTTCTATCGTTATTTAGGCGTGTATGTAAATAGAGTTCTATTTACCGTTTTAATGTATATATAAACGCACTAAGTGCATTTTCCAGTCGTAGGGGATGTGAAGAAAATATAAATATTTATTTTTAAGCGTGTGAGTAAATTCTTTTGACGGGAGAAGGTTGTGAAGTGGGTTCATTTAGAACGGTTGTGATACGATATTTATGTTCAGAAATTTATATAATACTAGCTGATCCTTGCCATGCTTTGCCAGGGTACGAAATGGGTTGAAACGATCCATGAACCAGGTCGAATATCGTAGCAAATTTTCAGCTCAATCGTTGCAGAACTTTTTGTTATATTGAAGTTAGTAGTAGAAGAGTATACAAACCAACCCACCAATAGGTTAAACTTCCACCTCCACCTAATTACACTCTGAAAAATAATTATATCTTTATCATTTTCATGTTCATTAAGTGAGAGAGCAAATATGGCTTACATTTTATAGATAAGCCATCCCTCAGCTTTAAAAACATAAATACTTTATATTATTATGATTGAGTAAAAATCAACCCATCTTTACTAATTGATTTATCATTATATCTTAATCAATACAAATATTATAAAAGGGATGTTTTTTGTTTGTATAAATAGGCTCTGTAACGACTGAATCGATCTGTATAAGTATTTTATCATTAGAATGCTACATTATCCGCGATGAACATAAGCTATATTTTATTTTTAAAAACAATAACATATTAAATACCTATATCTACCCGCGCAAAGCCAGTGTGGGCCACTAGTAATTTAAAAAATCTACGAATCAGTATTCATATATATGTATGTGAAATTAGAATGCAAAAAAAGCAAAAAGCGCTTAACTCTTAGAATAATGTTAAATGTTTATACACTCACCAAGAAGGTCATATTAGGATCGTCTTTACACAACCTACAACTGCCTACTACTGTTCAATCAAAAATAAATTCTGTTCAGACGTGTATAGAATACTGTTTGCAGTGTCGAAAAGGTATCGTGAAATAAGCTTGAATGGGGACCTGATTTTGGCCCCAAAACTATAGACAGACAGCCTTTCAAATCGCAAAACTCTCAAAAAACATAGGATTTAAAGATTTTTCTTTACCATATTTACTGTGATATTTTTTTTATATTATACATACCAAATATCCATTTTCCACAAATATTTGCCCCTACCGACATTCGAACTTTACCACAAAAGGCAGACATTAATACCGCTGCACTATCAAAAATACTGATATAACTTGCAAATAAAACTGCTAACTTTATATAAGTACTCACAAACAAACAAACTTTAGACCCCTAACTAGATTATTTCCCTGTATTTTCCTCGTCTTCTCATCCGCTCCTGTAATATTTTATATCGGTACGACGCGGTCGCGTCGTAATCACTTTCATATTCCGAATACCAGTTTTACCATTCAAGGTATCTCAATAAAGTGGAGTAGTGATGCTACGTGTAAAGGAAAACGCGGGACTGGGAACTGGAACAGTTGGAACCGGAACAGGAACAATCGGAACTAGTACAATACACATCTTCTAGATAGATTTTCCATAATATGTTGAGGTCGGGTTTTCAGTTTACCTTACTGATGCCACTGCTACCAGACTTCCGCAATATCCATTAGTTTGCCTACTAATGGATATTGCGGAAGTCTATACACTAAAGGTAGGCTGGTTGTCAAGGTTTTTATAAAAAAAAATATTCCCTCCTTTCTTTATTAATTATTTTTCTTTGAGGATATCTCTGAGGCATGTTATACCTAGCTGGTATACCTACCTAAATGGTTCACAATTTTTCTTCACTGTTTTAGGCGACTGATTACTAGTAAATATTAATATAGGTACTTTTGATTTTGATAAGTTTTCCTGCGTTATTAATTCGAAGTCGCATATCAGATAAAAAGGTCTCGGAAAAATGGTCCACTTTCCCAACACTATTCGAAGCAACTATGGGACTGAATGCCTTCAAGAAATACTAGGCGCATTGTTTGGGATGAACTTGGTTCTTTACGTAACGCCTTGTCATGGCTAGGGTTTCATAATGGTCCTCGATTTAAATAGCCGATAAATAATCAAAGCATGCGCAGAAATAATTGCAACTGAAACCAGTTATAATATTAAAAAAAAATGTATGTGTGACGCAGAAAGCAAAGAAAAAGTTATTTAACTATTATAAGTTTCTACAAGTAATTTATGGAATGTTAATACAAGATGCACGGTTCTAAGAAGTTCGTTTTATGCAGAAGACGGATTTTCTTGAGTTTCGAAGAAACTCTATTAAAATAAAATAGTACTTACACCTGTTACAAGAGCTGTGTTAGTGTTAGCCGAGCGGTGTGACCAGTGGACTGAGATGTCAGTGGTCTCGAGTTCGAACCAAGGCACGTACCACTGACTTTTCGGAAGTTATGTGTGTATTTATCACATGCTCAAACGGTGAAGGAAAACATGGCGAGGAAATCTGCATGCTTGAGAGAAAATACTGATTCTAGGCAGACGAGGTCGCGGGCTAAAGCTTGTGTTATACGAACCTTCTGATCGTTATCATAGCCTTTGTCTGATAAATATAGTGCATTATTAAGTCCTGGCTTTGAAACCAGGCAGGGGCAAATGTTTAAGTGATGATGAGGATATTTGACTTGAGTCATGGATATTTCTACATCATCATCAGCCTATATTCGTCCACTGCTGGACGTACGCCTCCCCTAGTGAACGCCACAGAGCTCGATCTTCTTTTCTTTTCCTCCAGTCACTGCTAGCTGCCTTGCGCAAGTCGTCGCTCCACCTAGTTTGCCGCTATTTCTACATGTATTTTATAAATATAGCTAAAAAAAAACAAGTGTACCAATCATTTAGTATCCGTAACACAAACCTTGTTGTTAGTTCGGACCTAGTTGGAGCTGTTTCATAATGTCCAGATTTTTTTTTTTTCAATAAAATGTAGGCAAAGGCGCACTATATTTAATGAGGGTTAAAACTGGGTTCAGTAAGAGTATAAAAGCGTCGGTACCCTGAATAAGCTAGCCTATAATTAGCTCGGTGGGGTGATTAAATATATATAAAATCGATATCCATTTACGGTAGCTTTTACACAGTATGTTATGTCTATAATCACATAGTCTACAAATTGCCTAGTTAACATAATATGTTAACATAACATCACGCCTGTCGTCCCCGAAGGGTTAGGCAGGGGCTTACTAATATAAACTCAAATTTTGGTGTTATATTTTTTTTCCTATAAAATAGGGATCCGAAACTATTGACAAGCGGGTACGAATCCAAAGTCCGATCTGTTACTGAAAATTTCATAGAAAGCCCCAACAACACTTTTATCGACATGTTAATCGAACTCAACATCTTTTGCAAAGCACTCGCACTTATGACAACTAGACCAACGAGCTAATTTAATTTTAATTAAATAAATATTAATGCGTTCTTAGCGATATTCTATGATGGCCATTTTGACATTTTGTCCGCTCATATAAAGCTCATAAAGTTTTGTAATTTTTTACAACTACATTTAAAAAAATAATTGCGTATTTACGGGGCACCCGGCTTCGCTAAATACGCCAATACTTACTTTGGATTTCAGCTTTGCCTGGCCTTGCATTGTTACGCATAACTGTCACATTTGATTTATATCCTTGCTCAAAGAGTTAATAGATCTAATACGGCTAGACACAGAATCCGTTTGCTCAGCTACCGTGGAGTCGTCGAATATTTGTAAATTCTGATTCAATCATCATCATTTCTGTCCCACTGCTAAACACTGTCTCCTCTCATTTGGGATTAGGCTATAGCCCAACACGCTAGGCTATTAGGGGTAGTGGCGTAACTTGGTGATCAAGGGTTGGGCAAAAAAAAACATATATCGTATCGATATGATATAAAACATAATTCATTTGTTTTATAATTCACTTTTAAAGTTGAAATTTGTCGGTAACGTCCTTGTATTTTTTTAATGAGTTGCCATGATTCTGGTCGTTTTGCATTCTATTTTATTTAGATTGCGTTGGTGGGGTATTTTTTACTAGTTCAATAAGAAGTTTGCTAATCACGTTTCGATATCGTTCTCGATAAGTGAAACTCCTGATATTTTTTCGATTTATTTGACACTAGGATTTTCTTCTGTGTGGTGGAAGCGTTTACAAATACAAATATTGACAAAGGACAAACACCAAGACGCGGAACAACTACCTTTAGGCCATATATATATTTGTTCCGAACGGGGAACGTACTCGCGACACGCAGCACTGAAGCCGATCGCTCGACTACTGCACAACAGAATATTTTATTTCTCAGTAGAAAGCAGTTGTAATGAGTTGTATAAAAATAAATGCAGGTAGTTAATACGTTTATCCGAGTCAGTTTATTATATTTTATTGAATGCTTAATAGAGTCCTATTAAAAATAGTTTTATTTGCAAGAAAGTTTTAATTTCAAGAAAAAAAAACATTAATATCATTACTTTGTAAACAACCACCGAAATTATTTACCCCACCAAATAATTTGAAAGTAATTTTTAAGTTGAATTCATTTTATATAGTCTGTTTTCCTATACGTTTCATTAAATAGCAATCATAAGAAATTTATTAATAAATCTTTTCAAAGAAATCAAAGTAATAAATATTAATATGATTTCATAACTAAATTAACTATCAAATCTTGTACAGAATACTTTAAAAAAGGTGTTCTGATTTGTTTTTAATATTGTTTTTTCCGAAATCCGATTAATAAGCATAAAAGGTCTGGCAGTATAAACTAATTGGTGGTAATATTATTCTGAAAACTTTTAAATTTGTTTTTTCAACAATATTTTGCACAAAAAGCTTTAAAACAAAACACATATTCAATAGAAATTGCAAGAGTACAACAAAATTAGACAATATTGATGAACTAACAAAATATTAATATTTTTTGTTTTCATTTTTATCTTAATGAAAAACGATAGAGGTATTTACAAAAAAATAATTTAAGTAAAAATTATTGCAATTGTTGAATGTAAATATTGATATAATTAAAATTAATATCATACATGATTTAATAAATTATATTTTAAATTAATTTGTGTGTGAATTCATATTTATTTTTTATGACGTTTTGATAAATGTAAAAACAAGCAAAAATAGAGAATTACTAGTCTGAAAACTCCTATTGATTTTGTATAGCATTTAAGTAGTCTACTTACATTTAATTAAATCACCATATAAAATACGAAAAGTTTAAAATGTGAATTTAAAATGTAACATATCTGTAATACGGCGATAGTGTGCCAAAATAAATGTATATTTAAATAAAAATTAAATAAATTAGATCAATGGCTTAATGTTCCTTGTAAATATTACCTCGAGTGTTAAAATCATAGTAGACCCCTATTTTATGATCTGTGTATGTATATAACATTCAACTATTATATTTATATCTATAAGGTTAAGAGATTTATTCGTGTAAATTATTGCAAAAATTGTCATCATTCTTGGAGTTTAATTTTGAATCGCCATAAAAAAATTACTTTTCTGTTTACAAATATATTTTTTAATTATCATATTTAAAAAAATATATTACAATATAAACACATTTTTATTAGTCTACCGGTCAAGTAGAAACATCGTACAAATGGTTTTGACAATTCAAATGTATCTATAATATTATTTTAATTTTTATAAAACATTTGATAGTGAGTTTGAACACAATAAAATACTCTTTTGATTTATAACGATTATTTTAAAAATAAAATGTGTCAAGACGAAAACTTTTTTTTAATTGATGTAAGTAATGTGATTATTGGTTTTATTTAGTTTAATTTATTTAATTGTATATATTTTGATTTAAACTAATCAATCATTTGTAAATATAATAGTGTTATACTACATTTCATGTCACGGGTATTATGTATAGATAAATTAATAGTTTTTATTGTAAATAATATAATAATTGTAAGGATTGTATTAGAAAAATAAATTCAATACTATGCGTGGACTCCAACTTTTTTATTTATGTACCTATTTCATTTTACAAGGTATTTTTTTTTTACACAAAATAAGGTTTAAAACATAAATCCAGTGTTTTGAATTTATGTTTTTTAATTTTGCGTACAGAGTCAGAAGAAACAGTTTCTGGATTTATTTTAATTTTACTATAGGTAACAGTTCCATTTTTTTAAAAACAACATAATATTGATTCGTGGTAACCAACGAGGCTTTTGTTACGGATACTAGAAGGTTGATATGCTGCATGTCTATTTTTTTTTGTAAATACCTACATAAATATTTTATACACACAAAACTTGGCCCTACCGGGATTCAAACCCGGGACCCGTAGCAAAGAAGGCAGCGTAAACTACTGCCAAGCTAATTGGGTCGTCAATTAGTGTATTAATCAGGATATTGATTAAAAATACACCTCTATAAATAATATACACTGTTAACTTAAAAGCACAAAGCACAGTCCGCACTCTATTTTTCCTCCTTATTAGTGTGTCTAAGCTGTATGTAAACACACACATACACACAATATCCGTAACGATTAAATATATAACTATAATCGTTTTCTTAGATAAGCCATAACCATTATTAGCTGTCCATCAAGAGAACGAACGATCGAATGATGGACAAAACCCACAAATGGATCAACTAAATGTAGTGTTGTGTTGTATGTTTCAATCAAAAAGCAATTTGTGGCGTATTACGACGACCCAGTTAGTCCAGCGGTAGTTAATACTGCCTTCTGTGCTATGGGACCCGGGATCGAATCCCGGTAGGGACAAATGTTTGTGTGATGAGCATGAATCATGGGACTCGGATACTAATATTCATGCTCATGTATCTATCTATAATATGTATGTATTTACAAAAAAAAAGTATATATGTAGTATATCAACCAGCTAGTATTCGTAACACAAGCCTCGTTGCTTAGCACGGAACTAGATGGCGCTGTGTGTCATAATGTCCAGGAATATTTATTATTATTACTAAATTACATCCCAACAAAAACATTTTCATATAAAATGACGCCAAGACTCGCACTGTCAAAAAGTTATCAGATCTCATGTAGAGCCAAGTTTCTGACTCTACACGCCCTAACTCTACAAGGCCTAACTTCACAAACTCTACACCTTAGTCAAAATATGTGGCTGGGCCATTTCGCTACATTCATGCGGGCGTAAGATGAAAAATGTATTCACTGTTCAATACTTCTCTGTTATACCTACAATAGTTCTTATAATAACAAAAACGGCCAAGCCACATATTTTGACTAAGGTATAGAGTTTCGTCTTGGCGGGGCCACTATCGTGCCCCCAGACGTTTGTGTGATGTAACAATGAAATATAATCTAAATATATATAACGCAAAGGTGACTGACTGACATAGTGATCTATAAACGCACAGCCCAAACCACTGGACGGATTGGGCTGAAATTTCGCATGCAGGTAGATGTTATGACGTAAGCATCCGCTAAGACAGGATGAAAATTCACCCCCTAAGGGGCTAAAACGGGGGTGCAAAGTTAATATGAAACTTTTATTTTTTTAGTTAAATTGCACACGGACGAAGTCGCGGAAATCAGCTAGTAATTTATATAAAGGCCCAGGGCCATGTTTCGTTCTACTAATTTACATACATCACGCCTGTCGTCCCCGAGAAGTCCATAACTAGCCCCTCACAAAAATAGGAGCAGCCCATGCCCAACAGTGGGACAGTGTAAAGGTTGATGATAACTTTCGATACGGCAACAATAATCACCAATCCTTCGACTGTTCTCAGCAATGCTAACTTAATTTTTTAAACTGATTAGCCCAGCGGTAGTTAACGCTGCCTTCTGTGCTACGGATCCCAGGTTCGAATCCCGGTAGGGACAAATATTTTTGGGACAACATCAACATGATTCATGATTTATTTATAATAAGTACCCTATATATTTCCAAAAAATAAAAGTATATATAATATGAAGTATATTAAACTTCTAGTATACGTAACACATTTTTACGCAAATAAAGATATTGCTTACCACGGAACTAGATGGCGCTGTATCATAATGTACAGATATTCAGATCATTTCATCAGCCTGTTCTGTGTCATATGAGACTAGGCTGTATAGCATGCAGCCTTTGTCATAATTGTTATATAGAAGTTAAGTTAAAAAAGTAATAAACAGTGTGTCATGGCCTCTTGTGGAAAGTGCATTTTTATTTAATTAATAATTCCTGTAGACTTGGATAATACATGGTGTCAGGTGTAAAGGATGGATGGAATAAAGCCTCCATCAGGTCTCCAATTATCAGGAGATGGAGCAAACTTAAAACGCTTTGTACAGCAGTTTAACTTGTATTTACAAGCTGTGAACCTCGAGGACGCAGCTGAATCGAGAAAAATTGCATTGTTCTTGAACTGTGCTGGAGAAGATGCATTGGAAGTGTACAATACATTTAGCAAAAACAAAGTTAAGGATTTACAAGCTCTGATCGATCAATTCAAGGAATACGCCGAGCCACGAAAAAACTTGTTGTGGTTGTCATATAACTTGTTTAATATGAAACAACAAGATGGCGAATTATTTGATAACTTTTATACCAAAGTTCTCTCTCAAGCTAAAAAATGTGATCTTGGAGAGCTTGAGGATCGGTTGATCACTATGGTTATAGTAATTGGCATCAGAGACGGAAATGTCAAAGAAAGACTTCTACGAGAATCTGAGTTGAAGCTCACTGCAGCGATTGATATTTGCAGAGCGGCAGAATTAAGCAAAGAAAAAGTTCAGACATTACAAGGAAATAAAATGGAAAATCAGGTGAGTGCCTTAAGTCAAAAAGTGATACCATACAACAGAGGGGCAAGGCCCAAAGAAAAAATGATAGATTGTAGCAGATGCGGAAAAAATCATGAGATTAGGAACTGTCCAGCCTATGGCAGACAATGTATTGGATGTGGATTTTACGGGCATTTTGCTAATATGTGCAAAAATAAGAATAAAAATAACAGAAGTGAAAAACTCAGTGGTACAAGGAGAAATAGAGTCAATGTGATTCAAGAAAATACAGATGACAGTGAAGAAGACTTTACAGTTGGAAGCATTTTCACAGTAGATGGAATTAAACTGCAGTGGAAAGAAAAAATAATAGTGAATGGATATGAAGTAGAATTTAAATTAGATACTGGTGCTGATTGCAATACTCTGTCATTGGATTTGTTCAAGAAACTGAGAAAAGAAGAAAGTCTTTTGAATACTGGAACTATTCTATTAGTGTACAATGGCCAACAAGTGGAAACGGCTGGGACAGCTGAACTTGATTGTATCATAAAAAATAGAAACCAAAAACTAAAATTTACAATAATAGACTTACCAGTTCAGCCAGTATTAGGACTACCTGATTGTAACAGGCTAGAGTTAGTTAAAAGAGTGGAGGGTATACAAGCAAGTTCAGAAAAAGAAAATTTTCTCAGAAAAAATAAAGAGGTGTTTACAGGATTGGGAAATATAGGAAAATACAAGATTAAAGTAAAAGAAAATGCTGAACCAGTAATCAAGCCCATCAGGAGAATCCCACAGGCATTAAAAGGTAGACTAAAAGAAACTTTAAATAACTATGAAAAGAGAAATATAATTGAAAAAGTAACCTTCCCGACTGACTGGTGTAATAATTTAGTGATAGTAGAGAAACCGGACAAATCACTTAGACTTTGTTTAGATCCACAAGATCTTAATAAAAATATTCTACGTGAAAACTACCCAATTGCTAGTCCAGAAGAAATTTACAATAGTTTATCAGGTAAAGAAGTTTTTACAGTTCTTGACATGAAGGATGGTTTTTTTCAGATTGAACTTGATGATCCTCAGAAATTATGTACATTTGGTACTCCATTTGGAAGATATGCATTCAAAAGAATGCCTTTTGGCATATCGTCAGCACCTGAAGTGATGCAGCGCATAAATTGTTCAATTTTTGGGGATATTCAGGGAGTATATGTATATTTTGATGACATTATTATTGCAGGTAAAGACCAATTAGAACATGATACAATAGTCAATAAAGTTATTCAGAGATCAAGAGAATATAATGTAAAATTTAACAGTAAAAAGTTACAGTATAGACTAGATCATGTAAAATATATAGGGCTCATAATATCAAAAAATGGAATACAAATAGACTCTGAACATGTATCAGCCATTCTTCAATTAGATTCACCAAAAAATATTAAACAGCTTCAGAAATTCCTTGGCATGTGTAATTACTTGAGCAAGTTTATACCTCATTATACAAAAACTACAATGCCCTTAAGACAGTTACTTAAAAAAGATAATTTGTGGGAATGGGATTCTGCTCAACAAGAAGCATTTTTAGAACTAAAAAGAAAATTGAGTTGCACACCTACTTTGGCAATTCTGAGTGACAAGGGATCAGTTGTGCTACAGACTGACAGCTCTAAGTCTGGTATGGGTGCTTGCCTGTTGCAAGAAGGAAAGCCAGTGTCATTTTATTCCAGAGTTTACACAGAGTGCCAAAGTCGGTGGGCACCTATAGAAAAAGAATTATTTGCTATTTGTGCTGCTATGGAAAAATATCACCAATTTGTATATGGTAGAAGGATTGTTGTTGAAACAGACCACAAGCCATTAGTGGCAATAATGTCAAAGGATATTAACAAAATATCAGCCAGACTTCAAAGAATGGTCTTAAAATTACTAAAATATGATTTTGAAATTCGATATGTACCAGGTCCTAAAATGTTTATTGCTGATTATTTGTCAAGAAACTACTTGTTAAATAATGGAAAAAATGACTCAGATTTACAAGAGTTAGTTCATTCTTTTGATATTGAAATTGTGTATGGATTTGAATCAGAACTAGCAATTACTGATGAAAAGCTTAAAAAGTTACAATTAGAAACTGGGTGTGACAACAATTTAATGCAAATTAAAACATGGTATTTCAATGAGTGGCCATCAAATGACAAAAATATTGTGAATAAAGAGTTGAAAACATTTTACAAACTGAAAGATTTCTTAAACTTTAAAGATGATGTTTTATATTATAATAACCGAGTTGTGGTACCTTATTGTATGAGAAAAGAAATACTTACTATTTTACATACTGCTCATGCAGGTGTGGTCAAGTCCAAGAAAAGGGGCCGAAGGTCTCTATTTTGGCCAGGAATGTCCAAGGATATTGAAGATTTTGTTTTGTCATGCAAGGAATGTGAGAAATATAGGTTAAGTAACTGCAAAGAATCCCTAATGAGTCATGATGTGCCAAATGTTCCTTTTTATAAAGTAGGTATGGATATTTGTTCCTTTGCTGGCAAAGATTATCTAGTGGTTGTTGATTATTATTCAAAGTGGATTGAGTTGAAAAATTTACAACAAAAAACAGCAAAAAATGTTATATTGAAATTAAAAATAATCTTTGCTACACATGGAATACCTAAGTATGCAGTTTGTGATAATAATCCATTTAATAGCTTTGAATTTAAACAGTTTGCCAGAGATGTAAATATGCAGTTGTTGTTTTCAAGCCCTCATCATCATCAGTCGAATGGCCTGGCTGAAAAAGCTGTAGGTATTGTAAAAAATTTAATGAAAAAATGCCGGGCAAATGATGAGAACTTGAATATGGCTTTGTTACATTATAGAACTACACCTCTTGCTGGCTTAGAGTATAGCCCATCTGAACTTCTGATGTGCAGGCTATTGAGAACTAGCTTACCTTGTACTTACACAGATCTTCAACCCAGACTGCCAATCAATATCAATGAAAAAATGCAAATAATGAAAGAAAAAACAAAAAATAATTATAATAAAACAGCCAAAAATAGAGCCTCTTATAGTGATGGTCAGAATGTGTTAATACAGAATGGGGATGATAAGGATTGGCAGCCAGGAAGGGTAGTAAGGAAGGAAAGTCCTAGATCCTATATTGTTTTAAATGAAAAAGGTAATTGTGTTAGGAGAAATGAAAAGCATATGTTACCAAGTAGAAATAAGTTTAATGAGAGACTGGAGGTTGAATTTGATGCCCCAATTAATGTCAGACCGGTGAATGAGTTAAATAATGGAGCGACAGTGAGTACAGATGTCTGTATGCCCAGTCAGCACAGAGAGTTTAGAGATGCTCATGGAGAAGGCACTTTGTATGTTACTCGTAGTGGAAGGTCTGTGAAACCTCCTTCCCATTTAGTTGATTATGAATGTTAAAGGGGGGGATGTGTCATATGAGACTAGGCTGTATAGCATGCAGCCTTTGTCATAATTGTTATATAGAAGTTAAGTTAAAAAAGTAATAAACAGTGTGTCATGGCCTCTTGTGGAAAGTGCATTTTTATTTAATTAATAATTCCTGTAGACTTGGATAATACATGTTCAAAACTAGGCACCAAGTCTCACCTTTGTTGGATACAGATAATAAAGCCATACAAAAAAATGTCCCTCGGTTACTCACCGGAAAATTCCGACGCTCCAAAAATAACAGTAATCGTTGTCACAGTACAAATATTGTGTTTGAATAGGGTCGCCATGGGACTTGACTAAAAGGGCAGGACCTTCGATGAAGTGGTTCTTATACAGTGTGATTTGTTAAAGCAGTTCAATTAATATAATTTTTGTCAGCATTGTTGCTGCAGCAGTATTGTCAGCGTGTTTGCGTTTCTGTGAGAAAGAAGGATGAATATGTTCAGTTTCATAGTTTATTTTTGTTATTTGTGTGTGTGTTTAATTTGTTTTGTTTTCATCATCATCATCATTTCAACCGTTAGACATCCACTGCTGGACATAGGTCTCGCCTAAGGATCGCCACGACGACCGGTCGTATGCCGCTCGCATCCAGTGGATTTCAGCGAACTTTACCAAGTCGTCAGTCCACCTTGCCGGGGGCCTGCCCACACAGTTTTGTTTTATCGGTGTTAAAATTCTGTTGTCCTTGATTTTAATTATTTTAAGTGGTATTATGCCGTTATAATTAAATAAATAAATAAATTATTAGAAACAAATATCGTTGAACCTATAAGTATATATTTATATATCTTTCTTTCAAATTATAGTAGATATTATAAACCAAATAATAAAATTGGATGGCTTCAATAATATGACAATTAAAGGAAATTATATTTGTGCTCAAAACTATATCCGAACTTGAAACCTTTACACCAGCAGGCAGCCTTTAATACTATTAATACATATAAATATGTAATTTTGAATTAAAAATCTGATCACCTACATACGTTATTAAAAGAAAACCCGAATCGCTTAAATCTTTTCTAAACGAGTCAAATACTTCTAGTACCCACCAATCGAATCGCATCGGAATTCAATTGAATCGCATCGTTAGAAAACGAAGTATTTATTACAGCAATATTCAAACACAAATAGGTCGGAATATTTGCGTATTCCGCAGTTAAATGCATACATCATATTCCCTTTCATATTTCCCGATATTGAACGAATGCTTTTGCAAACAGCAGAATTAAAAATACTTGGAAATGTTTCAGTTAGGTATAGTTTGTTTTTGTTTTCAAGCACATTTGAAACCTGAATAAAAGAAAAACTGTTGCTTTTATTCGTTTTATAATAATTATAAATACATAAATATATCATCATCATCATCATCAACCCATTAACGTCCCACTGCTAGGCACGGGTCTCCTCTCATTTGAGAGGGATTAGGCTATAGTCCACCACGCTAGCCTACTGCGGGTTGGCAGACTTCACATGCCAATCGAGATCAATCTCTCAAGCATGCAGGTTTCCTCACGATGTTTTCCTTCACCGTTTGAGCTTGTGATAAATACTCACATAACTTCCGAAATGTCAGCGGTGTATGCCTTGGGTTCGAATTTGAGACCTTTGACATCTCAGTCCACTGGTCACACCACTAGGCTACAACAGCTTAATAATTTACTTAAACCAAATATCAAACGATTTATTTACTTACTGTGGGCTTACGAGTGGGTTTTCAGTTTGCTCGTAAGAAATATTTTTAAATATTGACGTAAAGTTCTTACATCTTACTAATAATATAAACGCGAAAGTTTCTAAGTATGGATGTATGTTTGTTACTCTTTCACACAAAAACCGCTGAACAGATTTGAATGAAAATTAGCATACATATCGTTTATTACCTGGATTAACACGATTACTTTTTATCTATATACAATGCGAGCAAAGCCGCGGGAGGTAGCTAGTCTAGAATAATTTAACTTTTAAATACTTTGTTCTATATTTAATCTATTGTTTAGGAATGGGCCTAGGTCCTATAATAATATAATTTGCCTTTAATCCTTACTATTTAGCCAACCACACATACTCGCAAATATTTATAGGTACACCATGTAGGCACCGTTTCCATTGCACAAACGGTCGTGTTAATGGCCCATGGTAAGCGTGTGTAATGGTCGGAAATCCACGATAAGGGCTGCCGTCGTTACGGAGTGTGAACATCAAACCTGTTTGGAATCATTTTCCACTGAAACGAGCAACGAGAAATTTGGACTGAATACAAAATATGTTTGATTTACTTTAAAGGGAGTAAAATCGAGTGCGATTTTAAATGATGAGACAGAATATTAAATAATAAGAATATTGAGGAGTTTCATTTCGATGAGTTCAAGATCTTTCAATGTTGGTTTAGAAAGTGCCAATTCTCTTAATTTCTTTGACGATCAATTCCAAATCTGGTCCTTTTTCAAATCAACGAGGCTTGTGTTACGGATACTAGATGGTTGATATACTACATATATACTTTTTTTTGTAAATACATACATATTATACATAGATAAATCCATGACTCGGATACAAATGTTGATGCTCATCACACAAAGATTTGTCCCTTCCGGGATTCGAACCCGGGACCCATAGCACAGCAGACAGCGTAAACTACCGCTGAGCTAAACGGTTAATGCCATAGTAATGGCCAAATGAATTAAGAATGTCGAATTAGAAGAATGTTGGTACTGTCTTACATGGCTTAAATAACAAAATCAATCATCCACTAACTTAAAGTCATTCTGGTGAGCACGGAGTTCCTCATATTTGAAGCTTATAAACACGTTAAAAAAGTGCGAGTTAGCAGACTTCACACGCTATCAAGAAATTCTCCCAATCATGCAGATTCCTCACGATGTGTTCCGTCACCGTTTGAGCATGTGGGAAATACGCGCGTAACTATGAAAAGTTGAAGCGTAGCATAACTTAGAATCGAACTCAAGACTCTTGTTCATTTTAGCTCGGCTCAGTTAATACATACACGGAGAATTTATATATTAATATTCTAGAATTTCACAAAAGATATTAAAACTGATTCTAAGCTATAATATTTGAGTTAAGCTATGATATTTGATATAAGCTGGGAGAATTCTGGGTCACGAGACTTTCCGGCTACCGTAAGCGGTTAAGCGGTTACCGTAGCCTATGGGACGAAGCGTTTGTAACACCAGAATAACAACATCGTGAATCTATATATTTTTTTAATACCTACTTATAAAATTATACATACATCTTTCTGCCATGAAAAGAACTTAATTAAAAAAATTTCATTATAAAAACATAATTGAGAATTATTAAATTAATCGTGAGTAATTAATTCTTAATAAAAAAATATACATCAAAGACAGGATAAGCAATATTGAGTGTGAAATTATTTTTTTTATGTCACTACCGAGAAGTTTCCTGGGAGTTATTAAGGAAACCAATGCGTGGGCGCTATTTGCGAATAAAGAAAATAAATACATAAAAAACGGTACTAATTTATCAAGGAATATTATTACTGTTAAAATTACGGGCTTAACATTTTTTGTCACATTATTGGGTGTTATGGCGCAGTTTGGGAGAGGCCTATGTCCAGCAGTGGACTGGAATAGGCTGAGTTGATTGAAAGGTTTAGGCTCGACCGGCAGTTCGCCTGAAAGTCTCATATATTTTACACTAATAAGTGTATACGAAACGAAGTGAATTTCTAAAATCCATATCTCGTATTTTATACAGGTCTGCCATCACTTGGACTGACAATAATGATCCAAAATTTTGATATAAAGATTATATACTAGTAACTAACTGATTCCCGCGACATCATCCGCGTGCAGTTTAACAAAAGTTCCTTCCAGTTGCTATGACAGTTCATTTACTGTAAAAGCAGTGCGTTTATGGAATTCTCTGCCACACTTGTTACGTGCTAGCCCTTCTCTGGACATTTTCAGGAGGAAAACTAGGGAGCATTTTCTGTCACAATAATTTGTCGATATATTATAATATATACATATATATAAATATATCTCACTCAAAGGTTTGCTGGAAGAAAATTCAGTCTTGAATTAAGCTCGCCTTTGTGCACAAAACTTTAAATGTATTGTTTCATTTGTATTGTTTTATCTTTTGTGTACAATAAAGAATTAAAGAATTAAAGAAAAATTCAAGTCCGCGTGCAGTTCATATTCATTCACTTCGCCCGCTCCCGCGTCCTTTAGTCACGCGGTTTTACTTCTGCTGAACACTAATTAATTTTGTTAAAATTTAATTTTTAAAAATTTATAGAATTATTTAAAAATTTCAGAAAGTAGTCTAAGTTACTCCTTATAACATTAACTATATATGTTAGTGAAAGTCCCGTCAAAATCGGTCCAGCCGCTTATGAGATAAAATCCTTAAAGCATAGTTTTTCGAATGTAAAATTCATATCTATCAATAGATTTAATATTTCAGTTTACGTTGGGACCATAGATTTAGTTTGTGGCAAACTGAAAGACAAAAAAAAAGATTGAGGTCCTGTCCTGAATGCTAACTTGTCTAGAGTAAATAATATGATTGGTTAATGAAAAATAAAATTACCATACAAATTTAATAAAATCTGATTGTAATAATTATATCAATGATAAATATATGTAGAAAAACCTCATTTCTCTTTCATTGTTTTAGACTAAACAAGAAGTTATTAATTTAGAAAAATTGAAAAAAATGTATTTGAGAAATAAAAATATGTTTGATAAAGAATCTCCTAAGATTTTAACAAACAATAAATATTATTCAAGTCCTGATGATTTATTCAGTGAAAGTTCATTGGATGACAAGAATTTTTATATATGGTAGGTATATTAGAGAAATACAGTTATATTAAGTATTCAAGCAGTTTTACTTGATCGATTTCTAAATTAATTTATTACTAGAAATAAATTATAATTTCAGGAAATTCAATAATATGAATGTAGCAAGGGTACTACGTCAAGTTATACCAAGACCACAGGTTGTTCCAAAGTTTGGGCAAAGTACTGAAAGATTTATCATCATGGACACAAGCCAATGGTCATTCAATATACCTGACACAGAATGCAGTTTTTCATTTTTGTTGGCTTTGAGTGGATCTAGAGAAATAAATCTAGTTCCAGCTGAGGAATGTAAACATCAGTGCAAATCACTGAAAGTTGAACTAAAGGAAACTTATTTATGTAAGTAATTTTCTCTCAAACTATTACATTTAGTTATGCATATTTTGTAACAATATAATTACGTTTAACAAAATGTTATTATTTTATAGTGTGGTACAACTGGTGGTATTGGAGACCAGCTGTTCAGCCATCTATGGGAAACCACACATTCATTGCTCATGTCGGCTCATACTGTTGACAAGTTGTTATATTCACACCAAAAATAAAACACAGAAATGGAATGTGCAAAACACCAATTTACTAAATAAATAAAATTCAACTAAAAATCCACTAAATGTTTTCATTCAAACTTTTTTTTCAACTTGTCTTTAAGGAATACTGGTACTAAAGAAACTAGTGCAAAAACACTGAGGACTGTAATGGAAGTCCAAGACCATGCATCACTTGTTGATGTCAATGTATGTAGTGTTTGACCTGCTTGAATAGCCACAAATGACGGTGGAGCCACACCTGAAAATAAATATTTTATTTTATTGCATTATTATTATGAGATAAACAGGTTACAGTTACAGATTTTCAGCAAACTGAATGATATCTAGTTAACACTTTCACTGCCAAGTCCATAGACTTCATGGCAATTTACAAGCCTGAAAATTGTGTCTTGAATATAAATATGAAACAGAACACGTGTTGTGGGCACACAAACGAATTATTGTCCATTCCAGGAGCTGCTAATTGAAAGGGTTTAGCTTCCTGTTATTATTTATCTAAATAAAAAAATATTATCCACTTACCAATAAATGTTCCTAATGCAAATGGGACTAAGGGCACCCCAATGACAGGTGCTGACATATTTATAAACCAGTTTGGCAAAAAGGGTGTCACCCTCAAAAATATTATATAGTTGAGTAAATTATGTCTATGCTTTGTGACTGCTTTAGCCCATTGTGCTGCCTTCTCTGGGAAGAATTTCTTCACTAGCTTTTTGCCCAGAAGATTTGATAGGAAGAAACATAAACTTGCACCAATGGCAGAACAACAGCAAACTAGAATTAGTGCTAAATAAAATGGGAATAAGAACCCTGAAAGAATACTTAAAAAAATAGACCCAGGTATTGCAAATGTTTGCAAACTGTAGCAGATATTGAGGAAATTACCCAAGAATCAAATGTAACAATGTCATTACTCCATAAATTATATCTAAAAGTATTGTATGTGAAAAGGATACAAAATGTAAACTAAGAAGACTCCAAATAATACTTCATAAAAATATTTTTCCTTATAACGGTCTAGAACTAAACCTAGGTGCTTAGCATCCTCAAGGTCCCATGGTAAATGCAAATGTTGTTGCTCATGTCTGAAAAAAAGATTAAATATATTCAGAAAGTATTGAGGTAGCCAGATAAAGAGACAATGGTTTTAAGAACATTAGCAACATTAATTGGCCTTATCTCTCTAACTGGGACATCATTTAATACAATATTAGATGTACTAATTAATGAATATCTTGGAAAAACAAATGAACACAACTAAGTATGTTATAAGAATTCCAAATTTAAGTGCTGACAAGCACCCTAAAACTAGTTGCTTGAATAGTTATGTATGTTATTGTCAGAATCTTTGTATGGATACTTACTCTTCTAAATCTGGAAACTGTTTATATAACAACCCAAGTGCTAACAATGAAGTTAAAAATATGATGGCTACTAGAATTAAAGCTTTAGAAGTGGACAAATCTTCCGCTGTAGATGTCACATTCCCTGTTGAGCCTGGAATAAAATAATTTGAGGTTTGACAACTATGTATTAAAATCAATATTGCACAAAAAATAATAATTGGGATGAAAATAGGAAAATATTAAAAGTTCAGAACAGTTAATGTTATTCATTTACTAGCTACACAAGGAAATAAGGGAATAGGTACTTGACAGTGGATGGAACAATCCAATACAATCGGTTCTTATATTTCTTATTCTTGGTTTTGTGATGGTTTGGTGAGGGATAAGGACCGTGGAAGAAATATAGGGATCTTGAATATCACCTTGAATGTTTCGTACACGAGAATTTTTTCTTCGAGGATTATTTGCGCTCATATTTGTTGCCTAAATAAAATCAAATTAATTAATTCAATATTAATTATGTCTTACGTCCACTGATTGTATTAGACTTGTACAATATCACTCACTTATTATTCACTTTACAAAAATATTTGGAGTTCACCCTGTAACAAAATGATTCGAAATTCAAATTAATTGTTAAATTTGACAATAAATCCGGAATTAATTATTTCTAAATATTATTTTTTTCAGTAGAGTGACGGTATAATAAATTCTAATTAAAAACTAAATAAATACTATTGTAACAATTCGGGAAATCGTGACGATTATTGCTAATGACACTATTGATTGGCATTTCAAATGCCACATTTGACATTTAATTATTTGACAGTAGAGAACATCAACCTCTTTAACCGTAAAAATGGCCGTCAGAAGGTATTTATTCGGTAGCTGTAGGAAGGGAATCGATTATTTATTTATTAGTAATAGACATACACAAATGAACCTAGCGAAATGTTCAAGATGACCAAAGAAATACCAACCGCCATAAAAGAAGTCAATGAATTCAATTCTCTTCATTTTACGCGAGTCCAAAAAAAAGGCGTGTATGTTTGTGTTGCCAATTTTTAAGGCTGCAACTTGGTTTAGGAGTAAATAACGTAAATGACAGAAATAACTACATTTATTTAAATTTGATTCATAAATTGAAGTTTGAAGAGAAATTAAACCTAGTTTGCGTGCCTTGTGTTTCTCTGTGCAATCTTTAGCACAGAGAAACACAGTCAATCAAACCTGAGACCCTCCCAGGACACTCGGGTATTGATGGAAATGAAAAATCAAACAAAGCAAACTGGTAATAAGTAGTACTATCCTCAAATTATACTAATCTACGCTAGTAACAAATTGGGCGAAGTGCGAATCGAGGGATAGCAAATAATAATGTAGTTGTATAAAGGGTTATTTTTAAATACCCTTGCAGGACTAGATAGCCGACATCATAAAAGCAACAACTTTTGTTCCAAGAGTTTTGAAATAAGTCAAGAGAAGAAAATAAAATGATATTTCAAGTTTTTATTATGAGTTGTTATTTTTCATCCATAAAAAAAAGGACGACGCGGCGCGGAGGCGTATACTAACTTACTAACACTTTTTGCCAGTTAATTACCTAGTTCATAGCGACCTTAAACTTGTGGACCTGTCTCACCGTGACGGCCTGTCGTCGTTTCGGCTCCGTAGGTCATAACGGGTAGGACGCACGCATTGAAGACTCGTTTTATAGCACTGTGGTATGGGCGACGAGAAGACCTGACGAAGTTGACCGAATGTTGCCCATTCCAGCTGGATCCTCCTATCGGCTTCCCTCTTGAATTTGTTTCTACCCAATTGCACTATTTGCCTGTGGTACACGTATTCCTGAACAACTTCGAGAGATACCATTTACAACGACCGGCCTTGGGGTAGCTAGGCTGTTGAACAAAATGCTAATCCAATTTGCTTATTATCGATTAATGTCAGTTGATACCTTTGCGATGCGCGTAGAGTTATTAACATTCAAGCGGGCAATTAAATTAATATTAATTTTTGTATGAAAATTAAAACAAGGAAATTATTAAAACTCTCTGAACAAAAGTCGTTGCTTAGGATGCCAAGTATCTAGTCCTGCGAGGTTGCTGATGTTTTAGATATACCCTGTATACAGGCGCCTGCTGGCTTAGAGCTGTGACAGCCTCGATAGTATATATTTTAGTCTATGGACAGCCTAGTGGGGTAATCAGTGAACTGTGAAAGTTAAAGGTATCGAGTTCATACCTATAACCCAAGGCTTTTCATCACTTTTCAAAGTTCAAAGTTTCACCTACATATTGATCCCATCTAGCGAATGCTCAAAAAGTGCAGAGAAATATCGTGAGGGAACCTGCATACCTGAGAGATTCTCTCGATATCATGTAAAGTGTGGCAAGTACTGGCAACCCACACTAGGCTAGCGTGGTGGACTAAAGCTCTCAAATGAGAGGAAATCTAGCCCAGCAGTGGAGTAGTAATTGGGTTGATGATGACATACAGGCGCCACATAACCCATGACTCCAATATTATAACTACTGTTACACTAAACGATCAACATGGTCTACAACAGTCGCCATTAACAATGATGCAAAAATAATTCCATTTCAGGTTTAAGCACCTCTAGAACTCCAGACCCAAACGTTACTAGAATTAAAGAAGCGGTATATTCCCAGGTAAGTGTCCCAGGTAAGTGTCCCAGGTTCGAATTCCGGTACGGGCAAATGTTTGTGCTATGAGCATGGACATTTGATGACTCAGATTATGAATATTTCTATGTAATATATATTATATTTACAACATATATACATATATGTGGTGTATCAACCATCTAGTAACACAAGCCTCATAGCTTAGCTTGGAACTTTTTTTTTTATGGTGATAAGGGGGCAAACGAGAAAGCGGCTCACCTGATGGTAAGTGATGACCGCCGCCCATAGATATTTGCAACATCAGAAGCTTGCAAATGCGTTGCCAAACCCCTTAGAAACCGTTCAGGTTTCTTAAAATAGGGAGTTACTGAACTGACAGCAAACAGAATTCCCATACTGTCAGAATAGTCACTCCCCCAATGAGCTCTGGTAACCTTACTCACTCGCAGAAAGACAACTATTGTTGATTCACTACGGTCTTTTGTAAGGCGGAGGTACTTCCCCAGTCGGGCAGCTCAATTTGAGCGAGAAATCTCGCTATGCCCTACCTACTACAACAACAAAAAACAAATTAGATGGCGCTGTGTCATAATATCCGGTTATATATGTGTTTATGTTCGTCTGGGTGTTTCCTATATATTATAAGTACCTATGTATTTACAAAAAGTATATAATTATTATATCAATTGTCTAGTATCTACCCTTATTACAAGCTCTGCTTAGAATAGATGGTGCTGTGTAGCAGAATGTAATGATTACTATCTAATATATAAAATTCTCGTGTCACAGTTTTCGTTGCCATACTCCTCCGAAACGGCTTGACCGATTTTGATGAAATTTTTTGTGCTTATCCGGTATCTATGAGAATCGGCCAACATCTATTTTTCATCCCCCTAAAAGTTAGGGGTAGTCCACCAACCCCTATAATGTGGCAAAACAACGTTTGCTGGGTCAGCTAGTATTATATAATATACGCTTTCAATTCTTCATAAAATTTAAAAAAGAAGGAATTGAATTCAAAGAACTTTTATGGTTATTTTAGAACTATGGAACACAAGGAAATGTGAAATGTACTGTGCTGGAACTGGATTGTAACAAGGAAATTAGATTTAGGTAAGACATCAAATATCACTATATAACTCAGAAATGTACAGCTTAAGGCTTAAGCCCGCAAAGTTTAAACTCCTCGCAAAGCTTGTGCCACATAATCAGTTGTAGTGTAGGTATAATAAACAAGCAACGCTATGTATGAAACAAAGAAATATAAAAACCGGGTAGGCGCATACTTTTGTCGCTTTTCTTTATCCGACAAGGTGTCGCAACCGAATGCTTATATTTAAAATTATATAATTACCGTTCTTACAAACACCGAATGGATAGCCCAATGGAAATACAAAAGATATTATATTTTTCGGTCAACATTAGATTGAATGACATATTTTTTAATACCTTTGTATTGTCCTTTGTGTGAAATGCTCTAGAATTTAGATAAAGTTCTCTTGATGTCAGAAATGTAGGTTTAATAAGATTAAGAACATATCAAAGTGGTAATAGAGTCTATTAACAGTTAATAGACCACATAACGTTTATTTCTTTTCGTGACATTCACATGAATACGATACACAAATCAAAGGCGCAAGACTACAGCTTACAGGAGGTAAGTAATACACTACTTTATTGACCTATCCAGTGATTCCCTTTTCATCACCAACGCTCATTGACATTACCAACACACTGCCATTGGAGACACTGAAAAGTATGTCAGTTACTCCCTGATTTTCTACCTATCTTCTGCAGGCAGTACGCTGTCTAACGTTATCTTTGCCCAGTAAAGTAACTTCGCCCAGTAGTGGTCTATAAAAATTTAAGACAAGACGAAACAAGAAATGAGTTAGCTAGAATTACAGAAATCAGAAGAAATAACAGAAGTACCGTATATTCCTATTGCCTGCCGGGTAACGCGGACTAGCGCGTACGCGCATCCTGCGTGGGAGGAGGGATAGGGGACCGCTCGAACGGTTGAATATGATTCCGCGTCTCCCTCACAGCGCAGAACGCACTGTGATTGCGGCCAAGTCACAGCGCATCGTCTGCGCTAAGTCTTATATTTATCTTATCAAAAACAACGAGTATGGGTGTGTGTGTGTTACAAGCTTGTGTTTGATGGATTTACTGCAAAAGTTTAATCCAACTTTTCACTACAAATCATTCGACAGTGACACCGGTGAAAGTGAGCTTTCTAAACGAACATAATTATTCCGTACTGAGATGTGGTCCTTCATGAATACTTAGGCAGCATACATGAGTGTGAGTAAGGAGGTAATACAATACATGTTTAATTAAATGATAAATCTTGGATCATTTAACTGTTAAGTCTGTCTAGTGCAACTAACGCTAGTAGTTAGTAGTAGTAGTTAGTTTAGTAGCCTATGCGGAAACCTCTACGGTAGCAACCCGTAATAAAAGTAATTTAAAGTTAAATACTGTGTAACATAATTAATTGCGGTACCTACTTACCTTACCGTTTGAATACTGTTATCATTACCTAAGACATACCTAGGCTCCAAAAACACTTATCTATTTGCCGGCTGGACGTTTTAATGCCTGTACCTAGTCACGGCTTTCTATGTAGGTCCTAACTGTTAAATAATATGTATCTATAGGCAACTCCTGTACCGGCAAATCGTGCCTATGTAAGCTTAATATTATCCTGATATATTTTTACATTGCATATGTATTTACAAAATCCTTAGATGAGTCAATACCTACTTAAACTATAGGTTTAATGGTAAAAACGAACTTCCTCCTTTCTTGGGACCTTCAAGGAAGGTACACACCATGTATACCAAATTTTATGAACTACTTAATTACTGTGCGATCAATCATATTATACTAGTCTGCCTTTTGGAATTCGTAGGTCTAATGCTTCCTCCTCAAAATTATACAAGTGATTAGTACCTACTACAAGCCTTAACAAATCACTGTTTACCTCATGATCACCCATTCCATCATATTTTACAGGTAATGCGAGGAGATATACCCAAGTTGTGTCTGCTGATTGCTACGCTGGCACTTGGGTCCGTTTGGGGAAGCGGCGCTTGCGAGCGCGGGCTGAGCTGGTGGGATCGGCAGCGCGGCACTTGTGTCCCGTGCACCCGCTGCGACCCCGCTAAACGACTGGTTGTCAGATACCCCTGCGAAATACACAGGGATACCATCTGCCAGTCGCTATACGAGGCCCAAATTTCTCCCTTCAATACACCGAAAGAAGTGCACAAAAAAGACAATGAAACGAGTGAACTCATACCCAGTGATTACGAATACGACTATGTGGACTACGATAGTGAAGTGACAACTAGTAACGATGTAGTGACGTGGGACCTGCAGACGACCAGCTTGAGCGTGGCCGCGAGTGGCTGTATCGTGTTCTTCGTCGTGGTTCTCGTCATGTCCTTGTACCATGCCAGGCAGTGGAGAGTTATAAAGCGAGCCCTAAAGTCAGGTATATTGTACAAATTAACATATTATACCTACACCGAAAATTCACAATTTAACCTGGGACCATTTAAGATGTCTCAAAATGACGAGAAAGCATACTTAATGACTAAGTAATCTGTATCTATGTATTATAAATATTATTATTGATTAGTTGCTATGAACTCGAACTGCATTCAATGCTACGGAGAATTTATGAACAGCTAAACTCTCTTTACCGTGTTACTTATAATTTATATCCCAACAAAGCGTTTATTGTTGTGGACCATGATTTTATTGCCACACTCGAAGCGACTGCATTTGAAACCAACTAGACAACCCACGAGTTCGTTATACAGTCCTGTTGATATTCGGTGGACGTCATCGGCGTCTGGATCATAAAAACTACATTACACGGAGCTCGCGCGAGCTGATCGTTCATCCTGAATAAATAAATCACAAATTATGTCGTGTCCAACATGTTTACAACATGCGAATTATTTATTTAAAACTTGGTTTGTGTTAAAATTCGTTTTTAGTAATTTTGTAGCTGCGTGGTTATTTATGAAATGATCTTATTTTTTTAAACTATAACTAGATGATGTAAACCGTACCCGTGAAGGGCTTTAAGAAGTTTAATTTATTGAATATAATTGAGCATTGGCAGTAGGGGTAAGAAAGCGCAAGAATTGACCGTAAAGTAGAAGTAGGTATTGAATCAAAACAATCGAAGAAAACCATAAATCGCTTACAGCGTAGGCGTAGACCCAATTCTGTAGCAGCGCACGCGCACCGATCCCATGTAAACAATACCAGTTTGTTTGAACATGTGCGCTACTAATTTTGACCTGCGTAGCGGACTGCACGCGTAACAATAGCTAACGGTTTTCGTTGCATTCGAATAGGTATTCCGAAATTAGAACTATAATTATATATTTATTCAATGACTTTGATTTAAAAACGTCCACTCTATGGCACTGGCACCAATATAATTTGACTATAGTGCACATACCTACATGAGACCAGTAACATTATAACAGAAATTATATTATTTTTACAGATGTACAAGATTTGACAGCAAAGCTAAAATTAATGGAGGCTGGTGGTGAAACGATAGCAGAGCCGGTTGTAGCGGCTGACCATCACATCTACTGCAATATTCACGTGGGGAAAGAGGCGTTACTTGGTACGTTGTTATAGGTACTATACTTAATACTTAGGTATTTTTATTTTCATATTCATTCCATCATATTTTTTTAAGTAGTTTGGTAGGTACAAAATTAAACGCTTTTCACATTTAGATTTAAAATTAGCAGCACTGTTTTTTCCAAAGAACAAAAGCATTCCTGAAATGGGAATGTTTACGCGGTCATAACTCTCATTAACGGGCAGAGATTGTGGATCCTCGGTGCGGTGTCTGGCGGACTCTGGCGCCATTCCAGTCAATTCTGTACGTTCTTACGTGGGCGTGGGCTGCGTTGCGTCTGGCTCTGGCGCCAGCATATTATTTATTTTTGATACGGTGTGTCCTCGAGGACAAATCTCTTGTGAACGCCGTAATATACCTATAGTAGATTTATATTAGGTAAGTGTACTGATATTCCATATAAGACTATTAAATTACAGAAACTAAATATTAAATTAGGTTTTCATCTCAGCCCGCCAATAACCGACTGGATGAGAAATACATATGTGTTCGGTACACATCTAAGAGATATTATGTGAGCCGAGTTTCCAAGCTGCATTTACAAGAACTACCCTGGTTAGGTATCTTGACTTAATATGAGCTGCCTAGGGCTTAGCACACTCGAATCTACATAGGCCTGAGATGCTACCTGTCTGTTTAATATTCACTATTGATGAAACAAGTTTGACGACCACTGGCTAAGTACTCACAAGCGCCTTGTTCCTAATTGTTGCTATATGGCTACACTGACCATGATACATACCTACCATACACTGCATAGAGGCCACAGAATGCCATCACGTGCGCGTGTTCGATGTCGATCAATTTTAATGGCTACATCGTTACATTTATTTATTCTATACTCGATACCTTTAACAACGGTAATGGTGTTGCAATGGACGCTTTCCAAATTGCGATGAGCGCTATTCAAATCAAACAACAACGTGAGAAAGCGGAACCCAATCACGTATCCAATAGACCGATAATCGGGTTTTGGGTCTTACTGTTACGGGCTTTTTTGTAGCTATTTGGTAGGTATTCTAATTTATGACTGAGTGACTAAGAATTATATTAAAATACTTACTAAGAATTTTAGTCGTTCGTGCAGAGGTTCGTGGTTGGTCCGATTCTTCGGTCTTAAATAGCAATTATGGGATTGTGTTTCCATTCGGCTCTATTTGTTGCGTTAAATCAACATTTAGTAGTGAGTAGCCGCGGGGTGTTTTCCGTTCTATCCTTCCCAGCTCTGTGAAGAATCCCAATGATTCTTCCTTCTGGATTACTAACGGACTTTAATATTCGTCATACAGTCAATATTTATATATCTACTTAGTAAAAAAATATTTGAGTTTAAAGTTCTAATAATTTCCGAGACTATGTATTTTATTAGGTACCTACCTAATGTGTAAACAATGAAAACCAATGTTATAAACAAAACTGGACGAGCGAACATTCGACCGATACGAGTGAGCACCTGGGGGGCCCTCTCATAAACAAACGTTTCTTTTTGCTTACATACATTATTCACTTTTCATAAAAAGAGGTCACCCTACCTACTATAATATAATATCTACGCGAAGAATAAGATAAATTTTTCAGGGCATTTATGTACAGAGACAAGCATTATCAGTTATCTACAGTCAAACCAACAAAACCTAACACCTCGTGTAAGACAAGTTTTTTTGGCGAGTTTTTTAAGTGTCTAGCCATCAAACCGTAAAAATTCACGGACTACGGCCGTGACTGTTAACTGTATTTTACGATGTTAATGTCCAATCATTCATCTCTGTCGAATTGCACTTTTGCTGCTTTATTCCAATAGTTACATTTAGGTATATCATTCAATAACTCATAGGAAAAGTATATCTGTACAGTTAAAAAAGTTAACTAGGATAATCCTGACCGCTTCCGAAGGCAGGTAATCGACCCAATCTGGCAGTAACTAACGCACGTGTGTTCATTAGGGGGTTATTTGTAATGCAAGCTTGTCGCCGAAGCGACCGCCGCTGCTTCCGCCCCAGGGCTTCACTCGCGCCGCCCGGGAAGGCCCACACTTCCTGCTTGTACCGATTTTTGACAACAATACATTTTAATTAATAATTGAATAGCCCTTTCGATAGATAATTTATTAGGGTGTTGAACTGTAAATTATCCTTTTAAAATGGAGGCGCTAGGGCCTCTAGCCCTAGCGCTTACATTTTAAAAGCCAAACAAATATCAATATCTAATGAAGACCAATTACTGAGGGTGTGTATCTACATAAACATAGTAGTTACTTTACTGCGACAAAACTGAACTATTCCACACGACGACAAACTATAACATATTTACACATTTGTATTTAAATCTTAAAATGTTGTTAAAGTTCGAAATTGGCGGGCGATGTAGTTACAGGCGTTAAAAGAAAGGTAGAATATAGCTTTAAAAAAGGTCGAATAAAATAGTGTGTTCATCCAAAGTCCATTCCAATCACTTCATTTTATCGAACTACCAGATAACTTTTTTATTTGCCAGTTATTTTTAACCTGACTAAACAAAATTTGTGTGAAACGCACGATAAATGAGCACTGTAAAAAATTATGCGTCAGCGGCAAGCTCTGATCTTTTTTATTTCTAGAACAGACTTACAGACCGACTACTAGAATAAAAATGCGGGCTAGTGGTCGCAGGCACAACCTTGTGCATTGAACTCGTTAGCTTATTAAGTATTCCGTGAGGTGCGCGTGCGACGTCGTGGGATAAAGGATCAGCAGTGTAGTCTCGCTTCTTACAACGGAGTTCGATTTCAGTGTTATACGCGTTTTCATAATCGTTTTCACTAATCAAGATTTAGTGGCGACGGTTTAGTTTAAGAATTTTCGTATTAGAACAATGTCATAAAAGAACGAATACTACCTACCAAGTTTTAACAGTATAGTTCTTATCGTTTCGGAAAAAAATGGCTGTGACATACGGACGGACAGATAGACAGACATGACGAATCTATAAGGGTTCCGTTTTTTTCCATTTGGCTAGGGAACCCTAAAAAACAACGTATTCATTAAAATTGACATTTTAGTTTATTATTGTCTTGTATATATTTATTACGAAGAAAATATGTTTATTAAATACATCTTTAAAGAGATTAAGAAAAAAAAACTTCTTTTAATATAATAATCAGCCGTATCGGATCTATCTTGCTGCTTATTGACGTGCTTATTTACTGTGACAATGTTTAATGACGTAATATTATAGTTATATAGATACTTATATCATTAAGTAGAATCTGATGTTGAACTTAAATATCGTGTGTGTATCCTTGGAACCTCCAATGGAAACGTAAACACGTTGAACTGTGAGTCAAGTCACGTTAGAAAGATCGTGATCATGTCTAAATCATTATTATTGTTTGGGATTTCTTACAAACAGGCACGATTTACGATAGCGGACATACAATGCCATTTCTTTTGAATTCTTCACATTTTTTGAACAATGCATTTTGATTCTGATTGCAATACTTTATGCACAGTAGGTATAGTGTTTAAAGTACTTAATAATTAATCAAAGGGAAAAGTCAGATGACATCAGCTACTCTAATCTGTAGAAATTAAAATTTATGCCAAAATTAATTGATACATAATGGAGAGAAGGTTGAAACAAACAGTTATAATTTTAATGAAAACCACGAACTACGTAAAATAATTAACAGTTACATACAGACGCATACATAGTACCTGTGTATTGTATACCTATTGGTTTTTCCAATTGACGATTTTTTTTTAAATATTTTATCTATCACCGCACAAAAAAGTGATGTCGGCATTCCATGTTGTTCCATACAACTTTTGTTCTCAAAGCTGTTAAGGCCCACCTGTTGAAATACAGATTGAGATTATTGAGCTGAGTTCTTGCAGCGTATCTGCCAAGACTATAAAGCCGGCAATCCGGAGGTGAGTGATATGTACCTACTCGCTATTAATATTAATGCTAAAATCCTTTCCACGTCGGTAGCATGAAGGCATCTTCCATTATATCTGGAAACAGTTTCAGGAAAGTAACGTCCTCTTGTCGACGAGATTGCTCCCATACTCTGTTCCTGAACAAGGACTGAACATAGTGGCGCTTTTGTAAAATATACATATACCAATAGTCAATTAGGCATTACTGCTAATGTACGAATTAAAAATGCATTTGATGTTTATTTGGCTTCAAAACAAGAGCTCTACCATAAACACCTAATATTTCTTGTCACCGTATAAGTAGCTTGCAGGGCAACGCAAGCACCGGAAAGATTGCTTAAAGTGTTATTTATCCCCACTCACTGCTCCAAATAATGGGTGTTACGTTCTATGGATCAAGTTTAAGGTACTCCAAAATCTACATTAAACGAATACTAAGTAAAGTCCCTACATTGGAAATATGTAAGTGAGCAATTAAAACTACAAAGGAAACATTCGCGCTAACTTCGCACTCAAATGCTGATAAATACTAAGACAGGCGACAGCGTAATTTTATCGTTTCCTTGTGTTGAAAGGTCGCATACTTAAGATCTTGTGCTTTGGTGTTTGTATTTAAACAGAAGAGAACAAGGTACACTCACAAATAGGTAAACTATCAGATTGATGTTTTTGATATAAAGTTTTCACTGTTAAGAATACAATTATAAAAAAAGATAATTATAAACGGATGCAGAGGTACAAACAAGCGTCACAGCACGCCCGGCCCCATTTCACTCAGCGCCAGGAAATGGCCCAAAAGCTTCCTTTCACACGATGTTTGCGCAGTCAATAAATAGATTCCATCAGATTCCACGCTATCTGTTTTATAAATACATCCATCATAAATATAACAGCAACTAGATAAAACGAGAGCGAGATGAGTACGCAGCTGGCAGCGCATACATTTCAAAACTTAGTACTGCCCAGCTTGTATGTGAATATTTCATTTTTTATTAGGTAAACGCGAACCGTTCAAATCAGTATCTAAGTACACCGCAATACGGCTAATACTTATTAAACCACCAGCAATCGTACTGAAGCGACCTATCTACATTTATTAAATCTAATCAGGATACCTACCTGCATAATTTGGTAAGCATACTATGTAGGTACTCTTGGTGACCATAATAGTAACTTTCGTCAAGTGCAAATTGATGTTCATAAAACAAACCCGACGCGTATGGTGCATAGTTGGGTATTAATAACCAGATAGCATGGGAACAGTGGAGCACTCGGGACAATGTCACGATCGTGCACAGAATGGCAAATTTGCGAGTGAATTTCCTTTCCTTTCGGGGCTCCGGAAGTGGCTCGTAAGCTCGTTAAGGACCATAACGTTTTTAATATGCACGAGCACGATGTCAATAACACTATGCTATCGAATTCTAGCTTTTTTTTTTCATAACTTAGGTAATAATAATATAATTTTTTTAATTCGCTGGCAAGTAATGACACCTTTTTGAGGAACGTAAAGTTTATTCATATGCAAGTACCTACAAGTCTTTACTATCTTTGTAAACAACATGATTGCAAATAAATGAATATGAATACATAGACATAGAGCAGCCACTCCCAGAACGGTAGCCGAAATAAATGTACTTACTTTTTGTAAAAAATACACGATATTTTAAGCCATCAAACGTTAAATTAGTTATGTTAATATATCTACTCAGCAGAAGTAAAAGCTTTTTTATATTCCGATTTATGTTTTGGTTAGAATACTTTTTCTTGGAGTGAGGGAGGGCAGTTACGGATGCCTAGCCCATGCCGATCCAAAATTTGACCAGTGATTCTTCTAAGGTACAAAATCCTATAGCGTTGTATATATAGGCATACTACACGGCAAATACGCATCGGATCCATCGAATAGTAACTAGGTACCTGATTATCAATTTTCTGTACACGTGCGTAGTCCGTCTATAATACCGGCAAGATTAATATAATATAGCACGAGTACGAGCGGGAGGAAGTCATGGCCAATAAAACGTTACAATAGTTCCGTGTCGCGATGTCGTTATATTACGAACAGAGTTCCGAAGATGAAAACAAACTTTATTTTAGGAGAACAAATTTTGCCTTCTATGTTAGCGTGATATACCTTAGACCACATCGGTACTTCCATAGGGTAAAATTATGGTCAAACGCTAGCTTATCTAGTGTGACAAAAATATCTTAACAATCAAAGATGTACTAGATAATTATGCAATTAACTTAATACCTTTGTTAATGGAGTGACTAGTATGTAAATAAGATCATAGTATGACAAGGAAATAAATCGTTGCTATTGTACGTACGGAAATAAGAATGTTACCTAGGGAAAAGACACATTTATAAGGGCTATGGAGCGAAAATCCGCAGGCAGAGGAAGGGGCAGGATACTTATGCGCGGATTCGTAACGAGTTAGCGACTAAAAGCCGCAATTGCCTTCCTTTGTCTTTTAGTATGGGCTAGCCATGCGAGTGCTGAACCTATTAACCAGGAGAGGCTGTAGTCGAACTTGATCGTTGAAGCTCGATAAGGACTTTACAGGGTCGTCACCTTGCATCGAAAAACGAAACTTGCTCATTGGATCTATGCCATCTATACCTACATCATAATTATGGTTGTGCATAAATATGTTTTTAAAATAAGACAAACGTATTTATTGTTAATGTCAAGCATCAGAAGGCAAATGAAGAATTGGCAAACGTTTGAAGGTTAAATCAAATCGAAATGGGAATTTTAGCGAGTTGTTTAGTTGGAAGCTTCCTGGAAATACAAATCGTGTAGATGTTTCACGCACGTTTCGTGTTACTTGCCAACGGTACTGTTTATACATATAAACCCAGAACGTCGAAACATAAATTAAACTGTTATTATTTATAGTCTAACTAGCTTTCGCTCGTAATTATTTCAAGTCTATACATGATCTACGTCTATCTTGATATGACATGGTACTATCCATGCCAAATGTCAGCTAAATCTGTTATGCCGTTAAGGTACGAAATATTTTTATTCGTGATGTTTATGTTCCAGCTCTTTTCTTGAAGATGCTTACGTTGTGATAAAAGTACATTATGTTCCAATTTTCAGATGATTAGTTTGGCAGTGCGTTGATAGACCATTCTGGATAAACGATTTATACGTTTAGATAGTTCGACATTTGGTTGCCTTGGTACTCAACCAACGCACAAACTTATCGCAAACTATACAATAGTTGGCTGAAGTTACACTAAATATAAAAAATTGACGAAACAATATTTTATTAAATAAATGAGACTATGCATAACCTACTCCTTATAACCCAGACTACAGTAATGAGGCACATGGTTTTAAAACAATGTATTTATTACACAGACATTAAAAATCTATTAGATTGTGAAATTCTGAGAAATGCCATTTTCTGAACATTTAAGGCAGGTTACCCGCGAATAATATCTGCAGCTGGAGACCGTTTAAGAATGCTATGCGCACGCGCCACCAGCCGTAAATTCAAATATGGCGGCTACAAACCGCAATTAGCATTGCCTTCTTCATATGCAGAGGAACTTTTTATATTATAAATGGGTTCTTACGCAAGAGTAATTGTAAATTCTATAAGTGTGCATTTAATTTAACGGTGTTTTTGTTTCAGGTCCGAATTCAACAAAGAAAGGCTTGGGCAATGTCTATACGCAGGAGAAGCACAATTCTTAAAACCACCGAAACAATTCGTCAAGAAGATAACAGTACAAATAATTCTTAATTATACCTATTTTAACGACCTCGCACATCACGATTTTTACTTATTAAGAAAAATATATTTTCTTATGATATAAGAATTATATTATTATATGAGTTCAAAGAAATCCGTAACATACAAGTGTTATTATTATTTCTGCGAGACGTTTTCTGTACCTACTGACTACACATTCTGGGGCGCGCCGCGACTGCGCGTCGCTGCTCTGACAGACGCTCTCCAAATAGATTTGACCGTACCTCGTCTAGCACGCATCTTATACCCACCACTAATATAATAAACACCTCAACCTAATATAACTGTTCATATTAATTTGTCGCGTCACTAACAATTACTTTTATTCGTGTCAAATGTTAATCCACCGTATATTATACTAGAAATTTAAATTAGTTTCAAGGGTATTTAGGTTTGGAAAATGATTCCATAAATCTTTGAAATTAATTAAACTGAATTTTATGCCATAACATTGGTATGATATATTAGATATAAAAATACGAAAAAAAATTTTTTTTTTTTTAATGATGGAGGCCATAATGATTTTTAATAAACATTACCAGAGATGATGAATAAATATACCTACCAGTTCAGAGCTAAAAGCTAGCTTTAACAATACACAGAGCTCTCGAAGTGTATAATACTAACATATATTTTATTGTAGGCTTTGAGGGGCTTATTAATTTCGTAAATAAAACAAAAACATATTTAAAATATTATATTACCAATAAAGGTACTCGTACTTACCTCCATTTACAAAACTGGAGAAAAATATCGATTATATTATATTAAATTACATTAAAAACTACTAACCAATATTAAAAACATACCTTACATCTCAAAAATAATAATTTACTAACAAACATCGCACTGAAAAATGAAATCATACCGAATCATAATATTTTAATAGCGATCAAAAAAGAAATACCTCTCCAATTAATTGAAATGTTTCATAAATGTAGATTTCTCAGATAATAATTAAAAAAACCCTGTAGAAGTTTTTATAAATTTCAATCCTAATTGTTTGCGGATCCTAGCCCTGACTTGTGGTATTACGACAAATAAGTTCTAATAATAATAGTAAACTGGAAAGATCTGGAAGATACGGAAGACCTCCGAAGATAAAATGAACACAGCAGTAAGGGTTATAACGTAAAAAATAGAATACTCACAACTTAAGATTAAATATTTGTACATTCATTTATTATGGTCTAGGCGAGTGTCTATTGTATATAAATAAAAATATATTATAGTAACGAGGTCTTTGTCTTTGGGAGATATGCATGTTATATATTTTTATCCGTGGTAATTTAGGTAATAGGTACTATGATACGAAATATTGTAAAATGGGTATGTTGCCTCTCTGGACCACTCGTCAGTGAACCATAAAATCACAATGATACATTATAAGCAAAAAGATCTCACGTGCTAAATTGCTAATAGAAAGTCCAAATTGTTTTTCCATAGGAAAATGTTAATCTAAAACTAACATAACAACTTACAAAGTATCCCGATCACTTAAACACAATATTCGAAAGTCGGTCGATATAGATTAGGATAAATGCAATAGTCTTCGTAGTAGAGAATTAGGAATTCCGCTATATTTAGTACTCACCTGCGGTTTTAAACTGCATGCAATTAATATTACCAAAAGATACTGTAATTATACATCCTGAACTAAGTCCCATCTATAATGAATGGAGGTGCCAAAGATTTTTCCTCAAACACATTAATCTAGTTAGAACAACCAATTTTTGCCATCTGGTAGGATATATTTCCGTAGTGGCATTTAGCTTATTTTTATTTTGGCCGAGGCTTGGGTTTACTAGTATACACCCTCATTTCGCCGATTCTTTCATTTTGTTTATCAATAGAAGAGAAAAAGGAAGTGTATATATTTCTTCGTTTTCAAAACTAGTTATAGGAATAGTAGCAGATAGTCTGTGTATATATGTATTGCATTATGTAGATTTTCGGCCGAAAAAAATATATGGGGAGATAATTCTTATTGTTTTCCACTGGCCATGATTTTGGGATAGTAATATAGTGCTACTATTAAATTACTTTTAGAAATATGTATGTATAAATTGAATGAGCAAAAAAAGTTTGAATCACAAGGGCACCATTATTCCTAATTCGGGTTTCTCATCCTACCCAAACACATGCGTTTCGATCATTTCTTTAAGGCACGTTAGATCATTGTTAGGAGTTTACTAGCTGCTCCGAGTGTTGTCGGCGGCCGGCCGAGTGCTGTTGGCAGGCGCCGGCGGCTGATACTTCGGGACTGAGAACATCGGCCGCGGCTCGATCGTTGACACACCATCATACCTGAATATACAAATCTTGAATACATACACATGTCTTAAAGTAGTTTAGAGAGTTAATTTATTATTACTCGTACCTCTCTTCAAAAAAAAAAAGAGAATAGATACAACAGCGACAGCTCTAAGTACAAATATTTTATACCTGTAAAACCTGACATAATTATTAGGAAGTCAAATAATTATAATCATAAAATACGCACTTGTTGCTCTTGTACTTGTCGGGTACAGCTTGGTAGGGTTGTAAGGAGGCATGTGAGTGCGTGCGCGCCAGCTCCCGGAGGCAGGCGTCGAGGTCGGCCAGCGAGTAGCCGGAGCAGGCGGACAGCGGCGCGGGCCAGGCCGCCGCGCCGCACGCCTCGGCCAGCTCCCGCGGGTCCCCACCGTCCCGCTTCTCGCCCGCGCAGCGCTCGCACAGCAGCGTGTGCCGAGCAGTGGCTAGAGCACTCGCCGCGATGATGGATGGCTTGAATTGCAGGTAAGGGTCGGCCTCCAACAAGCAAAGCTCGGCGAGGTACTGTTGAAAACGAATTATAGTTAATTCCTACTAAGTATGTTCAAAATAATAGTTGATGCTTACACTTGTCTTTATATTCCCATTTTAGCTTTTAAGTAGAAATGGTATCAATATGCCCAATTATGCATTCTGTTGTTGCGTGGTTTTCACAAGATTTCGTGAAAAAAAAAATATTTTAGTAAAAGTAAAAACAAAAAACCTAAAACTTGGTTATTTGAATTTTTCACATACATTTTGAGGCTATGTGACAAAAAGTGTCAATACAAAAGTTGTAGATCTTTATATTGTCTACAACTTTGCTATTTATTTTTTTTCCATAGGTCTTGTAGTTTTGCCGGAAATCGAGGTAAACTGTTTTTTACCCTTAAAAACGCACACTTAAAAACATCCCCATACACTTCGCGACCTCAGATCGCCCGTAAATTATGTTTCCTTTAATTTTTGTTATAATCTCTTCTTTTTCCTATAGGTTTCATCCTACTATATTTTTTATTCACTTTTTACCATTTTCAAAGGCAATATAATTAATATGCTAATCAGCACTGGTCTACTATAGTCTAGGTCAAACATAAAGACATTTGGAAGTTTCCTATATATCGCTCTATACATATATGTTGGCTGAGCAGTAGCTTGGGTGACATAAATAATTATGTGAAATGGTATATAAATGGTAACTAGTAAAATAATTTGATAACTTACAGCAGCTAGGTGGAATGTCTTCTTAGAGAGCCCATTGGATATGCAGTAGTGAGATAGGAATGCCAGAGAGGTTGGTGTCGACAGATCGAAAGACAGGACTTTTAGAATAAGGTGTTCCATGCGGAGAACCTCTCTCTTTGTGTATGTATCATCGGTAATGTACACAAATTCTGACACTTCTGGTGGGTACACCTCTTCATATTTCCTGTAGAAAAAAAATGGTTATGTATTTTCCTAAATAAATAAATATATCTGGACTTTATGACACATGTAGTTCCAAGCTAAGCAATGAAAAATATATACAACAAAATTACAATCTGTCCAAATTTTAACTTAATGGTTTAGGCACATTAGACACAAAATCACAATTCATTATGGGTTTGTCGCAAATTAAGTTAAGTTTTGTGAATGTTATAATTTGTTTGACTTAATTATTTAAATACAAGCTGGAGTACTGGGGCTGTACTAAAACCTGATTTTTTCTGAAGTACTGATTCGTAAGTAGGTGAGGTGAATCCCTGATGTAACATGTTTTTATTTAATACTGACTTTTATGAAAGGGTATAATCATTTCAAGTTTGGTGATGATGTGGGAAAAGTTTACTTCTAAATATATGTATATAACTCAAAGGTGACTGACTGACTGATATATCAATGCACAGCCCAAACCACTGGACAGATCGGGCTGAAATTTGATATGTAGGTAGATGTTATGACATAGGCATCCGCTAAGAATTTTTGAAAATTCACCCCCTAAGGGGGTAAAACGGAGGTGCCAAGTTAATATGAAACTTTTATTTTTTTTTATATTGCACGCGGACGAAGTCGCGGGAATCAGCTAGTATAAAATAAGAGACTACTAATTACTGACTATACTAATACTTTTGTGTTCAGACTTTGTTTTAAAGCTAAATTTATATAATATATTGGTACATTGCTTTTAAAAAAAATAACATGCAAGATTTTTTTTTATATCATTCATCAAGTTATATTTAGAGAACTGTTCATGAATTTTATTTGTTTATGTACCAAATTACTAAAAGTTATTTTAAATTCTGATTAGTATTAGCAACATCAACTCAAGTGCTGCAAAAAAAAAAGATAGAATAAAATAAAAAAGTAATTTAAACATCGACAAAAAACTGATACAAATACTCACGCAGCAATGTATGTAGCAGCTGTGCCCACAAGCTGCAGTTTGGTGCGCACAACACTCATGTAGGATAGGAAGCGGTCCACATATGATACAGCCAGGTGCAATGTTTCACTCTGCTGGTTGTACTCGTCACACACCTCCACCAACCAATCAATGAGGATGGAACGCATTATGTGCGTGATGTCTGGCTGCTTGCGCATGTAGCGGGGGTTGGCTCTGTTTTTAGCCTATAAATGTTACAAAGAATGAGTTAACTTTAGAGCAAGAGTTCTATAGTATTTGGCTATGAATTAAAAATTAGTTATTGTGTTGTAATAGTAGTAGTGTAGTAATTGTGTAACTGTGTTTTAAATAAAATTACAATGATAACAGTCTAGATCAATAATAAAGAGGCATCTGTTATGCTGATACCATTATAAAAAGTATTAAGCCAACTCAACAGTTTTTGAAAATCATATTAGCATATTTATTGCTTTGTACTTCTACAAAAACCATAATACCACATCACTACGCATATATTTTCTAGTAATCAAAGCAAAAGATTTGGGGATCTTAAATAGTTGATTGCCATTTCTACCTTTGATTTTAACTGTTGTATTAACCAAGTCCAATGATATGAATATTTTTCAATATTCATATCATTTTTATAGCTTGCAATTCAATTAATTTATATATTATTCTTATTATAGTTTAAATTATCAACCTCAAAACTGCATGTTAGGCAAGTTTTAGTGTGGCATTATTAATCAAATAAAATAATAAATGTTTAGGATAGCAACTTGTGTTTGGTAAAAGATTGCTATCATCCATTTTTAGGTCAAATTAAATATTGACATGACTTCCACCAAATAAAATTAGAGCTGATGGATTAAATAGTCATCACTTTTGGAATATGAGTGATTACAATTTACTATTATAAATTTAGCTGTTTATAATTTGTTACATTTTAATTTAAATGCTACAATAATTCAAATCTGTACTTGTCTTTTTAAATGTATACATATTATATTCAAAATGTATGACAATGTATGACATATATTCAATAATTTATGATTAATACTTAACAAAACATTGAATAACAAATAACACTATGAATAGAGCAAATGAATGTTTGTTGTCTATGAAATTTGTTAAATCCACTAGTACAAAAGTAAATTCTTTACCAAAAACCTTATCTATTTCGTGTCAAGATCATAAATCAAAATTACTCCAGTAACTTGACCTAGTTTTAACTATGACATCTTATTCATGTCAATTAAAGATTGGAACAATTGTTAAAAGTATTGTGATATATATATTTATGAATGGATATATGTGTAACCATAAAAATGTTGCCAAATTACCTCAATTTCCTTCATATATTCATATATGTCCTGGCGGTATTCCACAACATGGAAGAACATCTCACGATCAGTCTGTGCAGTAGTAGTATCCTCATCATCAACAATCTGACTCTCATTTTTAGAAATGGACATTGAGAGCACACTCGTGTCCCCCACAGACATAGGTGACTCCACCACATTCTTCTTTTCTTTCAAAGGCCTAAGAGGAATAAGTTAAGTTGAATTAAGCCCATATGATATGTATATTGCAAGTAGTACATAAAATCTGTTATCATGTTTGGATATGAAACAACTAAGTAAATTTGGCAAATTGACGTATATAACAGCTGGCATAAGGAAAATAAGGTTATTGTAATCTTAATGTGAGGTTACAAATAGGCCTAAACACGTACCGAACTGTAGAGGGTTCTACAATGCGCTCTGATTTCTTGTCAGCTTGAGGGCACAGTCCTTTTAAGTTCTCACTGTTGACGAATATACTATCTTTCTTGGAGTCTTTAGCGACAAAAGGTTTAAAAGTGTGTTCTCGTTTTTTGACCTCCGCTTCCGTTGGTTTGTCTTCGTAAACACTAAAGGCGCGAAATTGCGCCACAGGTGGTACGATATTCTTTTCATTTTTAATTTGACGCATCGTCCTGTTCTCATCTTGAACTTTGCAAGGTCCATTCGTCAATCCCGGCTAGAATCAGACAAATGTGATGAGGAAAACGAATCCAATACAAACTAACGTACCAACCAGTATACTCACGAGTTTTAAGTTTCGGCTTTGGTTGCACGCAAACTGGCTCAGATCACCAAGGGCACGCCGCTGGTTTGCAGCAAATACATCTGCGCTGTCTTTCCTAAGCCCCAAAGAGGCATTTTCTTGATCTTCATGTATTCTAAAAGCCATTGCCCCCGCTTCCGTAAACAGTAACGCAAAATCAGATCAGTTTACCGGGAACCACGCGAATGCTTTAATGGCAACCAAAGCGGAAATGTGCAAAATTTTAGAACTACATGCACATTTTGTTATTATAATGAGAGTACACGTAAAAATTATAGCCGATTTCGACAAAATTCACCCTCAAAGCGCAAGCGAAGCGTCAACGGACAACAGACATTTTTATGTTTCAGCTGTTGGAGTTTACGTTACTCTGCTGTCTATGTTAATTTGAATTTAGACCAATGAAATTGAATGATGCAGTATTGAAGAGCTATTGTTTATGGAACTGATGTAGTTTTTACTTTTCTAGCAGAATATGAAGTCCTTATTCTGAGTAAGACCTCCGAACCAGTTGTGGACGTGTCTGAAATGATGATGATAATAAAATTGTAAAATAAAATAGATCGTAAGCTATCAATACTGTGTAGAATCGCAGTAATCAAAACACTAACAGTATTCTAGATAGAGAACAGATACTCTCGTCTGTACAAAATTTAATTAAACATTCCAATCCCTATTCTGAGTGTTTGAGACAGCTGATATCTTTGACAACGGCAGCATTGATTGCGTTGACAAGGACAAAGTTGACAGTAAACTGATAACCGGTGCTAATGAAATGGATGGGCTGATTTTGAAAGATCTGTATTGCTTGTAACTCTGTTGACTACGATGACTATTAATACGATATTATTGTACAAATATTGAGTTGTTATCTGATGTCTGAGACTTCCTCAAATTTCGGTGTAAAGTGTGAATTTGATATTGGGCACGGATATTTATTTTGCCCTAAATAGACTGGAAGATACCAAACGATTACGAATATAAAACGGATGAAAATAATCTAAAAACAAATAACTACTTCAGAAGAAGATAGACCATATTATAAAAAAAAACATGTATAAAGCTATTGTTATCCTATTTTTCGTATTCGGCTATGGTTGCGAAAGATCTTACGCCGTTAGAGTGTACAAGAAGTCTGATATTTTGAAGCTCAGGTGAGTAGTATTATTTAATTTCCTTAAGAAACCATAATTCTTTGAGTTTATTTTGGCATTTGTTTTCGAAATTATCATTTAGAAATCTTCTGAGACCAAACCAAATAGGTACATCTTATAATTCTTACCTCTAAGTAGTTACTAGTTAGTCCGAATGCTCAAAAGGATTAATTAAAAATATCAAAACTGTTTGTAGTGATTTTTATGTACTTTTTATCATATTTATTTTAGAGAAGAGGTTCGCGAAATGTTCCAGCATGCTTATGACAGTTACTTACAATATGCTTTCCCTTATGATGAGCTCCGGCCACTGAGCTGTGATGGTGTAGACACATGGGGCAGCTATTCACTGACTCTCATTGATGCCTTAGACACATTAGCTATCATGGGAAATTACACTGAGTTCAATCGTGTGGTGGATGTAGTTTTACAAAAGAAGAATTTTGATGCAGATATTAATGTATCAGTGTTTGAAACTAATATTAGAATCATTGGTGGACTGCTTAGTGCTCATCTATTATCACATAAGTAAGTCTTATTTGTACTCTATATTATATTTTACGCCTTATTATATTTTACACCAAAATCTTGGAAACTAATAATTCCCATTAATTTTTCATTGTCCAATGATGGCAAAATTCATACAATGGTTTAGGACTTGGTTCCTGTACTATGGCTTAGTTTTATTCCCACAATTATTTATACACTGATGACATTAAAATATAAAGAACAGCATCCATGGACTGCCAGTAATCCACTATGATTAGTGGATGCTGTAAATGAACTGAAAAAATATTTTATATGAGTTCATAGGTAGTATTACATTACCTCAGTATTTTATAATGTTGCTGGTTAAATGCTTGTTATTTGTTCAGCTTACATTGTACAACTTGTATACTAATATAATACATATTATTAACTACAAATAAAAGAAAAGTTAAACACTCCCAAGTTTTCTTAATTTCTAGTAAAATACTCATTTTCTGTCAGGACAGGCATGAAATTAGAACCAGGGTGGCCATGTAATGGCCCCCTCTTAAGACTTGCAGAAGATGTTGCCCAGAGGCTAATTGCTGCATTTGACACCACAACTGGAATGCCATACGGCACCATTAACTTGAGATCAGGGGTGCCACCTGGAGAGACCAGTGTAACTTGCACTGCTGGAGTTGGCACATTTATTATAGAATTTGGAACACTAAGTAGACTTACTGGAGATCCATTATATGAGGAGGTATGGTTCAGAAGTTAATAGAATATGTATTATTTTTATGGAATGTTTCTTATATTGTTCCTAAGATCGTAGTAAGATTTTACTACTAATATTTATATTTCCTTATAAATATTTAAAATTATATTGTTATGTTTTCAAATTCAACAGTTATTCAACAGAAATTCAACAGGGCTATTGTCCAAATTAGGGTTTTATATTATATTTTAATAGATCTTAACTTTTAGTTAAAATACATTTTTACATTATTCAGGTAGCCTATAATGCACTGCTAGCATTATATAATCACAAATCACCAATTGGTCTAGTTGGTAATCATATTGATGTCATGACTGGCAGGTGGACCGCCCAAGATGCAGGTATTGGAGGCGGTGTTGACTCATACTATGAGTATTTAGTAAAAGGTACGGGAGAGTAGATACTAATAAAAATTACTGCTAATATTATAAATGTGAAAGTTTGTATGGATGTTTGTGACTACAGACACATACACTCACGCCTCTTTCCCATGGGGGTAGACAGAAACTACAGAATGCCACGCGCTACGGTCCACATTCATACATCGCGTCATGCACGCGCACCGGTTACGAATACCTGACCTTTTTGAAGGAGTTCACCAATTAGGTCGGTGTATGTCTTTCTAGGGCGCCTCCTCCCGGCGTTTCCACTGAAATCCGCCTTATAAATTCCTTTCATAATTCGCCCATCATTCATCCTCTCAACATGCCCAAAATGTTTGTTACTCTTTCACACAAAAACCGCTTAACAGATTTGCATGAAATTTAGCATACATACAGTTTACTACCTGGGTTAACACATAGGCTACTTTTTATCATATACCATGCGGGCAAAGCCACGGGAGGTAGCTTGTATAATCAAGTTCAAGATCTATGAAAGCTTGTCACATTAAATTGTGTGTATCATTAAAACACTCTTCCTTTGTAGGTGCAATTCTATTGGAGAAACCTGAATTAATGTCAATGTTCATGGAAGCTCGGCAAGCAATAGAAAAGTACTTGAAAAAAGACGATTGGTTCGTATGGGCGACTATGTTGCGGGGACACGTCACTCTGCCTGTGTTTCAATCCCTTGAGTCGTATTGGCCTGGAGTGCTCAGTCTGATTGGTAAGTTACTTTAGATAGTAGTCAGTCAGTGTAAAGTTTAATGCCCAATGTTTCTAGACATATTATAATAGTGTTCCATTATAGTCTGGTTTCTTATAATTGTAGACTATACTTATCGGATGGATTTTCAGACTAGTATGGGACATATTACTTCTGTACTCAGATTCCAAACACAGACTATTTAGATTTATTAGACAACCTAGATTATTTTATTGTTTACCAGGTGAAAGCGACACAGCAATGCGTATAATACACAATTATCACAGTGTATGGAGACAGTACGGTTTCACGCCAGAAGTGTATAACCTAGGCACGGGTGAAGCGTCTTCGTCCCGAGAGAGCTACCCCTTGCGTCCGGAACTCATAGAATCCATCATGTACCTATATCGGGAGACCAGGGATCCGATTCTGCTTCAAATGGGGGAAGACATTCTTAGGAGTATACAGCATAGTGCGTGGACACCGTGCGGTTATGCTACAGTAAGTTTGAAATTATCTTGTTTTTCTACCATTATTTAGGTTAATTTGTCAAGTTAGTTTAAGGTATTATAATAGATAGAGGTCTAGACAAATTACTGTAACCAAAATTCTACGATCACACTGAGGTAAGAAATCCCAGAGTTACAATACAGAGAATACACTATATAAATCTTTATTTGTTTACAGATCAAAGACGTACGCGATCATCGTAAAGAGGATCGTATGGAGTCGTTTTTCCTCTCGGAAACAACGAAGTATCTCTACTTGTTATTCGATTCGGATAACTTTATACACAACCCGGGAGTCCACGGCACTGTTATCAACACCGCTAACGGAGAATGTATTGTAGACGTCGGCGGTTACGTGTTCAATACAGAGGCGCATCCGATTGATCCAACTATGCTTTATTGCTGCCACGAAGCCAGACAAGGGTAACTAATTTATTATTTATATCTATCGTTTATCTATAGAGTATTGGCATTATTGAAATTAGATTGATATCGAGGCATGCGAGACTGTTAATTTCTGTAAATCCCTCAAGACGGTATGGTTAACAAGGCTCTTGTTAACCACTGTAGAATACGTCGATCAGTTTCCTAAAGACATCATCTAAATATATATAACTAAAAGGTGACTGACTGACTGACATAGTGATCTATCAACGCACAGCCCAAACCACTGGGCGGTCGGGTTGAAATTTGGCATGCTAAGAAATGGCTAAGAAAGGATTTTTTTAAATTCATGCACCTTTGCACTTTGCACCCCCGTTTTAAAACGGTAAAACGGGATATGAAACTTTTTTTTTAGTTAAATTGCACGCGGACTAAGCCACGGGAATCAGCTAGTTATTGTCATAATTATTAGAACTGCTGAAACCTATGGCTTATATAACGTTAAACACTACTACTTCCAACCTAAACCTGAATAATTTTCAATATGTATGTTCTTTTTTACAGCATTAACATAACCGAAGTTAACAGAATTTATCAAATACTTGAAGAAGAAGACAATATTAAATTTATGACTACAATTGAAGGCTCACCAAAAGACAATACACCAAATGACACTTCTGAAACCCGTCAGCATAAATCGGACGTTAATATATCTGAAGAGGTTGGTAAAGTTGATCAAAATCAAGTATTAATCAAGACTGAAACAAGAACTGGTTACGTTAATATTGACGGCACAGAGAGAGAGAAAATAAATAATGAATCTAGTCTAACAGATATAGTCAAAGAGCGAATCAATAGTTACTACAACAGCACACAAGCAAACCCAGAATCAAATGAGGACTTGAAATCGTCTGAGGAAAAAAATACTCCAACTACAGAATTTGAAGGAAAATTTGATGTGGATGATATAATTGTTCCACACAATCCACCCGAATCGCTGCAGACGCCAAGCGAAAGTAAAGTGAAGGAAACTCTAAAAATATTACCGAAAGTTATTCAGGACTTTTTAAGTAGTGATTGGAAATCTAAGCCAAAATGCGAACCTCAGTATATGTTAGAGCGAATACGTAAGGAGAACAAATATCCAACACATCCTGATACGAATAAATATGAGTTGCTCTTAACACCTGCGCCATCGTTCTTACAGCGAATATCGTTAGCTGGCGAATTTCTCAACAAAAAACAATTAGAAATGTAATATTTTGTACTTAGATATATAATCTTATTATGTTAAAAGTGATACATTATTTCCTCTCCATTCCTGAAATTTTAAAACTAAACTGCGTGTTCCTCAATTCTGCATCCCCCTTAATTTATTTGTTATTAATTAAGTTAGTAAGTTATTGTGTAATAAGTTTAATGAGTAAAGTATTTATTATTATAAAAGGAATTTTAGTTATTCAATTTTATTTGTACTAGATATTCAGAGTGCACGGTAGTGATTCGTGATAAATTTAAAACTATGTGGATATTTTTAGTTTAGGAATGTTTAGATTTTTTAGTGTCATTCGCATAGGCACACAAATACGTAAATTCTCTATACCGGTAAAAAAACCGTTAAGTTTCAAATTTCATGATTAAAATCTGTTTACGGTAAGTGTATGGATCGATCATATAAAATACCTATTTATGCGTCGGGGCCATATTTTTTCTATTTGTTGTGCGCGCCGCGCCATTTGGCTCGGTAGGAATTCCATCGTGCCGAGGCAATCCATTTGGACCGACAGTGTTTTCACATTCACGGACGAATTTTGGATCGACAGGATGCCAAATGGATCGATGGAACGCTCGTGAATGGCCACCATTAGAAGATATTATGGTAGTATATTTTTTTCCAAATTTGACTTTGAGCAGGAGAAAGCATGCAAGGTCAACTCAGCAAAATAACAAGTCTTTAGTGCTGTTGCTACATTTATGTATTTACTTATATACTAGCTGACCCAGCAAACGTTGTTTTGCCACATTATAGGGGTTGGTGGACTACCCCTAACTTTTAGGGGGATGAAAAATAGATGTTGGCCGATTCTCATAGATACCGGATAAGCACAAAAAATTTCATCAAAATCGGTCAAACCGTTTCGGAGGAGTATGGCAACGAAAACTGTGACACGAGAATTTTATATATTAGATATATTACTAGCTGACCCAGCAAACGTTGTTTCGCCACATATTAGGAGTTGGTGGTAGAAAAGTGAAAATGTAAAGTAGTAAGTAAGTATTTTTTGATGCCAAATCATAATAAATACAAAAAATATTTGTCAAAAAAAATTAAATAAAAAGTCTGGTGAGGGACATCCTTATCACCTAGGGATGTAAAAATAGCCTACGACCGATTCTCAGACCTATCAAATATACATACGAAATTTTACAATAATCCATCTAGCCGTTTCGGAGGAGTTCAAGACAAACACCGAGACACAAGATTTTATACCATCTAAGATTGCTCTTTAAATTATCTGTATATTCTAGTCTATTTCTATTTAATTAAGAAAAAATAAAGAACACCATTATGCGTCAATAAGACGCATCAATAGACACTGTAATCACAATGAAAAATCGTAAATATAAATTCTTGTAATTAGACGTATTTTAAAATTCATAAAAATGCATACGTTTCCTTTGAATATGAGTAACCGACCAGCGAATCCAAAAGGTGCATTGAAAGGTGGTTCGTCGAAAACAGAGTGTTCGATGTTTTACCACATGTTTATATTAACATGTCAGAATTGAAAACTACTATCTCAGAAGAAATTACTTTATCTACTAAAGGATATAAAATACAAAAATTTTTAGGCGAAGGAGCATACGCCAAGGTATTTTGAATAGGTATTTGCATATTATACCTAGATAAATGAAACCTAAATTGACACCATGCATATATTTGGTTCACTGTATTTACAGTTAGTTTTACTATAATCATCACAATTATCATAGTAGCTTTTTCCCCAACTATATTAGTGTCGGTTTTTACTCTACCCAGACTTCAGCAGACACAACTTAGATAATTTTACAGATTGATCATATATGTATAGACCATTCACCAGTCACGAAGTCTTCTGACTAAACCTTTATAACAATCTAGTTAGGTACTGTTTTCCTTTTGAGCATCCTTTCCGCACTAATATTTTAATCATATTATTTATTATTATTAGGTTTATTTAACGGAATACTCTGGAAAAGATGACTCTAATAAGGTTAATCTCGCATGTAAGATTATAGAAACATCGAAAGCTCCAAGAGACTTTGTAGTTAAGTTCTTGCCACGTGAGATAGACGTGCTCATTCGATTGAACCATCCACACCTTATCCACGTACATAGCATATTTCAGAGGAAAACAAAGTATTATATTTTTATGAGATTTACCGAAAACGGAGATTTATTGGGATATATTTTAAAGAACGGCTGCGTATCTGAGAATCAATCGAGAGTGTGGTTTCGGCAACTAGCATTGGGTCTGCAATACCTTCATGAACTGGAAATAGCGCATCGCGACATTAAATGCGAGAACGTGCTATTAACAGCGAACTTCAACGTTAAATTATCAGATTTTGGTTTCGCGCGTTTTTGCGTGGACGATGAAGATCTGCCTATTTTAAGTGAGACTTATTGCGGGTCGATGTCATATGCGGCACCAGAAATTCTTCGTGGTAAACCTTACCTGCCTAAACCCACGGATTTGTGGTCTTTGGGAGTGGTGTTATTTGTGATGCTAAATAAGTCTATGCCCTTTGATGATACGCGAATGCGAAAATTGTATGAACAGCAGATGGGCAAGAAATATAGGTTCAGATCTCGTGTAGCGAACACTATATCGCTCGAGTGTAAGACTGTCTTAAAACATCTACTGGAACCCGACCCAGGACTACGCCACTCCGCTCTACAGGTGCTCAATTCCGAATGGATTGCTATGGATAGTAGGCTTGCCAGTGAGTTCAAAAAGAAGTCTTAATTTCAGGGCTGGATACAATTTTTGAGCCACAAAGTGTGTAATTGCTTAAAGGACACAATAGAGGCGTAGTACATATTTAAAAAAGTATTTAAAAGGCATGGTGTGTAGGAGCAATTGGCTTAATGCAACATATCGGTTTAATAAAAACACACTTTCGATGTAATATTAACTTTATCACCGAATGGTTCTTTCACGTCTCGAATTAATTAGATTTATTCATGCCACAATTTCGAAATCGAACATTTTAACTTTTGCTAAAAATGACTAACTACCTGTCTCATGTGTTTTGGTGAAATGTATCTATATACATAGATTTCTCCCAATCCAATTACGCTTTAAAATTTGTCAGACCTAAGGATCCATCCATTTATTGCCCAATTGCTAACTGTTCTAGAGAACCGGATTACAGTAAAATCAATATTGATGCCATCTAATAGCTCATCCGAGTCTAGGTTTAAAGAACTATAAGTAGATGCAGACGATGTATTAGTTCTGGTAGCTTAAGATTGTGATTGAGGTGAAATAATTAACAAAAACTAAATGTTAATAGCTCTGAACGCAGTAGAAGCAGCAGCACTTAAACGGGCTAAAGAGGAGCATCGGCGACAATCGGACGTTCATAAAAATCCACCTAAAAGACAAGGCGATATATTAGAAAGCACAGGAAGAGAATCTGTACATCGGGTAATTATTTATACATCATTATTTGTATTTTAGCACTCTGAAGTGACAAGATAGAATGGTCGTTTAGGTACTTACCTAATATAAAAATATAATCAAATGCACTTTTAAAACTTAAAGATGTGTTTTGCAGGCCAGTGAAATGATAAAGTCTCTAGCTAATGTAACTTCTAAACACAAAGGAATCGAATAGATGGAGGGAAAATCAAAGGTATTGGTTTTTGTGTTCCCTTTTTATTGGATAATAAGAAAGATGAATAGCAGAGAGAACCTAAGCGTCATATTTAAATGTTATCGCGTTTCCAAAATGTTTAATAAGGGTAAGTAGGTACCTGCCTGTAGATAAGTCACCACACCTCTAATAGGCAATAGTGTAGAAACCTATCATTGAGTAAAGCAATTCCTTTGTGTGAGTCGGTAGGTATGTTTTGAGGAATTATAGAAATCACCGGTAACCGCACCGTATCTGATTCATAGCGAACAGGTCTATTTAGAAATATAGATAGGTGCATAGTTCTTTGATAATATTTCATAGCGGTTCGTTTAACAGTTACCTACACATACTTCTGCACTATTAACCAAATACACAAGCGGTGATCAATTTTTAAAAGCCCTCAGCCTGCTTCACACCCTTTCAAAATCATCTAGGTAGCACTACCTGAGGTATGTAGTGCTACTTAGATGATTTTGAAAGGGTTTGAGTATTTAGCCATTAGTATATAATAATTGATCATATAAGATTCTGTGCAGTTATTACAACACCTGAGTTACTGTCAGTATTATAATAATAACTCGGCGATATACAATAATCATTCAACAGTTTCATCATATGGAAGAGGAGTTAAAACTTAGTGGATCTGAACAAATAACACTCGCTACGCGCGGTTACAAAATGATAAAGAAAGTTAACGAGGGATCTTATGCTAAGGTAATTTAGTAAAGTTGCCCGGTAAGTAAGAACTTAATAAAGACAAATGTACGTATAATACTTCATATTAATTTCATCAAATACAACAGGTGTATCTAGCAGAATACCGAAATCCAAGTAAAAATGATAAGTTGTCAATATTAGCATGCAAAGTAATTGACACCAACACCGCACCCAAGGACTTCGTAAAGAAGTTCCTGCCGAGAGAAATAGACATGTTGATAAAATTAAATCATCCGCATCTCGTACACACGCACAGTATATTTCAAAGAAGATATAAATATTTCATTTTCATGCGGTTCATGGAGCACGGAGACTTGCTGGAGTATATTCTTCAAAAAGGTGCCGTACAAGAGGACCAGGCGAGAATTTGGGCACGGCAACTTGCTCTGGCCGTTCAATACATGCACGAACTTGAAATAGCTCATAGGGATATAAAGTGTGAGAATGTGCTACTTACAGCTAATCAAAACGCTAAATTGTCTGATTTTGGCTTTGCTCGTACATGTGTCGATAAAAAACTTAAAGATATTCACAGTGAAACGTTTTGTGGCTCTTTATCTTATACTGCCCCAGAAATATTGCAAGGCGCACCGTATTACCCTAAGCCAACGGATGTGTGGTCGCTGGGTATTGTAGTCTACGTAATGCTCAATCGAGCAATGCCATTTGAGGATAAACATATAAAACAATTATATCAAGCACAAATTAATAGAAATTGGAAATTCCGGTCGCGGTATATAGATTCACTTTCTGAAAACTGTAAGCGTTTGGTGACGCTTATGTTAGAACCGAACTATCAGAACAGAATAAAAATTGACCACATAATAAACAGTGAATGGATTGCAATGGACTCACGATTATTAGGTAATTCTAGGCTATTAATTATTATCAATTGTACGTAACTAAATGCTACATTTACCGCCTATTTGTGTGTTATAATTATAGGTGCAACTGCAATAAGGACCGCAGGACGCAGAGGATTGTGTCGCTTGTCCATAAATCGCAATTATTTTAATGTAAAATTTATAAAATTTTACATGGCATTTTGGTTTAGGGACTGATCTAGTAGCAATTTGGCTTACGTCAATCTGCCGACCTGCCGTCTTGCGTATGTCTGTCGTGAAACCATTTATCTACCTCAATTAATAAACATGTTTCAGAACGTAGCATCAACATATAGGTATTTGTTGATAAAAATATAATCATTTTATTATAGAATGGACACCTCAAGAAACCCTAGCTTACAAAAAGGCTAAAGAAGAAAAGCTACAGCTACAAAAAAGTCTAGAAAATCCAGAACTACAAAAGCCAGAAAAAGATGTTACACCCTTGCCTGGGACATCCATAGTAAAAACTAGTGTCGATGTTAACGGCTCATCGACGTCCTGGTAATAACTCATACATTCATTTAAATTTAAAACTTATTGCGAGACAACATCGCTATCAAATATATCGATACGATATTACTTATTAACTAGTAGAAGATATTTTACCACTTCACTTTCGTTGGTCTATCTCAAAAGATTATAATGAAGCCGCTGGAATTGGCCCGCTGGAAAATGTGTTTCAGGTTTCATAAATTTTGGCAAAAGTAAGGCAAAAGCTGGTTTAATATTACTATGCTTCAGGAATTAAGGACACAGGCACTTTCAAATTTAGGTATATAATAAATATACTTAGCTACGTTCCAGTGGATTTGGCCTCATAGATTTGATTGCTGTTGAATAAATAATAATGATTACGGAATACTTACAATGCGATTGGGTTCAAAAAACGTACAAATTCAAAACATCGTTTTCTCGCACTGGAAATCTAACGGTTAGCAGATGTATTTATTTAGTGCGTTATTGATGAATATTGTGGAGGTATAGAGTACGTAACAATATTGTTCGTAACCCTTTAATTGGATTTTTCCATTGTGTGGCCAAGAAGGTTATGTTTAACTTTGGAATACTGGTGGTTCATACTTATAATTATAAAATAAAGATGTCATTATTATGTCACATGAGTACAATACACATCATTTCAACATTTACAGTACAGAAACTCCACAAAAAATGAATATCTTTAGACCATCATAACATTTTCCAAACACAATCAATAGCAATATGCTACTATTCAAAGTGAAAATGAAGAGTAAATAAAACTTGAAAATGTAAAATAAATGGGTCCCACCGCCGAGAAGGTAGATCTTAGCACAACACAATCCGATATTAACGTGTTACAGGAAAAAGGATTTATATTAGAAAGAATTATTGGAGAAGGTTCATATGCTAAGGTATATTAATAAATCAAATCAATTAATAGGTTGACTAAATCAAACAACTATTGAAACATTTTTTTCTCTCTTCAGGTTTACAGATCTACACATATGCTTGATGAGACTCGACATGGTATAATGGCCTGCAAAGTGATTGACACAGCTCAAGCCCCTCGGGACTACCTCACTAAATTCTTACCACGCGAATTAGACGTTTTGATACGCATCAACCATCCTCACATAGTACATGTGTCAAATATATTTCAACGGCGCGCTAAATACTTCATTTTTCTACGTTTCGCAGAAAACGGCGATTTACTAGATTTTTTGACACGAAACGGCGCAGTGCCAGAGAACCAAAGCAGGCTATGGATGAGACAGATTGTATCGGGGATCTACTACATACACAGTATGAACATAGCCCATAGAGATCTGAAATGTGAAAATATACTAATTACAGCTAATTATAACGTGAAGATAACAGATTTTGGTTTTGCCCGGAACGTGCGCTCACGTGATCTCGACATTTTCAGCGAGACATATTGTGGCTCTCTATCCTACGCAGCTCCGGAAGTATTAAAAGGTGTACCTTACTTGCCCAAATATGCAGATATGTGGTCACTTGGCGTCATCCTATACACGATGCTCAATAAAGCATTACCTTTTAATGAAACGTCGGTCAAGAAACTTTATGAGAAACAGGTAAATATTTAAGTCTTTATCTAGTTTAAACATTATTCTGAATATTTGTGCACCTTAGAAGAGACCATGATTCTCTGAGTTCGTTTCGGCATTACTTCTCAGAGGTCGTCAGTCAAAAAATGCCGACGTCACCTAAATGTTAAACATCCCGTACCATCCGTCCCTTTATTTGCAGAAATAAATATAATATATTTAACACTAGCCCGCGACTTTGTCTGCATAGAATAAATAATTTAATCCAACCTGCCAATATTTTTATTTATTTAGTTTATTCATTATAATTGACTCTGCTTACATACTTCACCACCACTTCTTTTTAAGGGATGATTTCCGGGACAAAAATTATGAAATTATAATCTCAGTTCAAAGCGGTTTCGATAGCGTGAAGAGGTAACAGACTGACAGACAGACACACTTTCGCATTTATAATATTAGTATGGATATTGACACTCAGTCACTGCTCTAATGATACCACTAGGCAGTAAGTTACTGATATAGACGCATCTATCTTCCAGGTGATGCGCAAGTGGCGTTTTCGTACCAGTATTGTCAGTCAGCTGTCCTCAGAATGCAAGCATCAAGTAACACAGCTGATGGAGCCTGATCCCAAAACCCGGCCAACCGCTGGGAGCATAGTGAACGGACCCTGGATAGGGATGGATACCAGGCTCGCCAGTAATTAACGCTTATCAGTTACTATAAGTAGGTAGATATATATCGCGCCGACTGACGACCCGATTAGCCCAGTGGTAATTAACGCTACCTTCTGTGGTTAGTATATCAACTATCTAGTACCCATAACACAAGCCTCGTTGCTTACCACGGAACTAGCCGCTGTGTCCGGAAATATTTATTTATATATACTACATATGTACGTACATTTACGCCTTTACCCCGTGTGGGTAGGTAGAGCAGGATGTTCTGAAATCTTTGTACCATTATTGTTTTGGCGCTTAGCGTTTTTGATATTTACTGTTGTTAGTGTTTTCGGAGTTGACAGAATATCAGTGTAGGGCCTTCCAGTCATCCCCTAAAATTTTGCACTATCATGCGCCTCGTAAAATCCTTTTGTACATCGCTTTTCATCATTATTTGTCCAAACCACCTAAGCACAATACGTATTTCTATTTTGCTAGAATTATGTATCAACTGATAGATCGACCGATAACGACCCCTGTCAATAATATATGATATTTCTGGCATAAAAACATTTCAGTAATAATTATATTACTGAAATGTTTTTACTATACTTATGTAGTTGATAACGGATGCTATGTGACATAACGCTAAGATCCACACATTTTCCCCCGGTCGGCAGCTTGTTGCAGAAATCATGATTTTTTACAATTCTTTTTTACAATTTTATTTATTTGCATTTATATAGACGGTTATATATAATTACACAAAAAAACTGATATTCGTAACAAAAACAAAATGCAAAATCGGCAATGTTTGTATAAATGCTAAAACTTCAAATTCATTTTAGAACTGACATTTTTAGAAGAATCTTTATTAAAAAAAGCCCGTGAAGAAACACTAAAGAGAGAAAAAGAGACAGAAGAAGAAACTGAGGCGGAGAGAATCGCAGAGCTTCGTCGCAAAGGACGTGACAAAGGTACTCGGCGTATATTTCTTACCTGACATACAAAACTTGACAACTAGCTATCGAGGTATCGCGGTCGCGGATAAATGAAAGCGACAATTCCTTGGATTTTGCTGTTAGGTATCAAAATCGAAGAATCTTGAAAGCATCTTGACATTTCACATGTACATCATACTGTAGTTAAATCACAAAGTAATCAATCAGATTAGTCTTTCCCAGAAGTTTCCAAAGGGCCATCAATATCAATGTCGATAAATAAATAAGATATGTGACGTAGACGTATAAGTAGTATAAGAGATTCATATTTTATATATATGTATACTTAATTTCTATTTACAGAGGGCTTGAAAATCTTGAAAGACTCTGAAGCACTCTATGTCAAATCACAACAGTTATTTGATAATAAAGAAAATTAAAAATGAAAATCAGAAATTGTGTTCATTCAGTATTTATTAAACTTTTAAAATTCTTTATTTTATATTTTTAAGATATTGTAAAAATGTTTAATACGTTATTGTACAAAGACTTTGTTGTTTTAATGATATACATGGTGAAATTATTCACTCACTAGTTTTTAACTCGTATTTATAAAGCCTATGGAAGACGAGGGACTATCGTAAAGGGCTTATAACATTTATAACATTTGGCACAACGTGTTAGGAACAGGATTAAGGATTATTCTATTGCATCTAAATTCTGTAAATGTTTCTAAAATTCACGAAACAATAACTTATTAAAAAGTTATTAAACATTGTGCGTTCCTATCGGGTATACAAATTAAATGTAGGATTTGTTTCACACGAAATGACAAATATTAAACAAATGCTTAGTTGTTACATACTTATCAGAGATTGCATGTAACTATATTAATGCTTATAATGATAGTATAATATATTATTTATAATACATTTCTTAAACAAATGTGAAGACTTAAAGTAACAACCATTTAAGCCGCCTCAAACCTATCGCAGTTAGTATATTATATACTAGTATATGTTATAATATAATCTCTGACTACATACAACATGAAAATTATTCCCAGCAAATGGAAAAAAGACCAGATTAATATTGTCGTCTCTCAGTCGATTCCTAATAAGCTACCTAATTACTTGTAAAAAGCTCTAAGTACGGAAAAACTTGTACAACTGCATTTTCCTTCGAATAGGAAGTAATATTTCACGTTGGTACAATCTGGGTCAATTAGTTACGTCCAAGATAGTCAACAAAGATCAAATGGAAATATATAATATAATATATATATAGTATAATTATATATCATACAAAATACATCCGAAGTCGACCCGATTAGCTTAGTGGTATTAAAACTGCATACCGTGGTCCCGGTAGGAGGCAAAATGTTTTTGTAATGAGCATCGACATTTGTAACTGAGTCATGGATGTTTCTACATACACTATGTACATTAAAAAACATATATGTATATCCATTTGATGTATATGTGTAAAAACTCTAATTACAAAAATCTTATTGGAACACAAGTCTTTAATATTGAGTGAGCTATCAAAATGCATCATAGTTACGTTCGTGAAAAAATCGCTTGATTACGACTATTTTTCGATCTTCCCATTAAATCTTTATATGACTAGAATCTTGGTCGCTTACATCACTCTTCCCCTGACTGTACATAATAAGATCATGGAATGTCTATGGCTCGCTTGATATATTGCATTTTTGCTTTAATAACGTTCGCTAACCAGCACAACAAGTCGTTAAAAATATTCCCTTACCCATAAAATTAAAGTTAAAATAAATATTTTGTTTAAATATGTACGTTTATTTTGACGTTTCTCGCCCCTCAATATAATTATGTAATTGATCAGTTGGTTTTAGTCATTGTAATATCTATTTTGATAATGTAAAATATCCAAAACTGTATTTTTAACCAATCACTTTATAAATGAATGACGACGCAAATTAAATCTAAAACAAATAATTGTTATCCTTCATGATTTTTGGCAGTTTTATTCAATCTTAGTAATTTAATTATTCTTTTTAAATACATACTACACTTTATTATTTAAATAAATACCTTGGACTAAGTCTTAGTTATTCTCGTATATTTTTAAGCGCCAAATCGCCAAAATATTCAATTTAGCACCAACACACTGTCGAAATAATACTAAGACCTCGATTAAAACATTAATTTACTAACATTATAACATTTACCGTAACACGGCACATAATTTATTTTGACACAATTATACCAAAATTCATTAATACCCTTTGTCTCCTCTTAACTCCTTTGAAGAAAATGCAATAAATAAAATCCTTAAAAGATAGTTATCGTCAACATCTGGGTCAATAAATTACCACTTTGACAACTTGGATATTAATTTAGTCATACGCATATCGCTACAACGAAATATTGTGTCTCAATACTTTTGTTTATATTATTCGACCCGTTTGATAAAAGAGTTTGTCAACCTTTATTAATGGTGCACATACCTGCCTACACAAGGTTATAATTAATATAAGTCGGTCAGTCCAAGGCATGGAGCGGGCTACTGCGCACGCGCCTCGTCACGCGGGGGACAGACAGCCGACGCGACGTCCGCTGCTGCTGATCTTACTTTCATCGTCTGAAAACATATATAAAGCTAGTTCAGGTCAACATTGGTTACTATAGTATTTTTTAAAAGTCACCGTTTCAAAACATTTATCGTCCCATTATGGGCACAGTTTTATTTGAGAGGGCTTTGCTTTAAGTCCACCACGCATGCTAGTCTGCAAACCTGCTTAAGCTAGTCTTAATGCAGGTTGGCAGACACATGCATACGAGAAAATCTCTCAGGCATGCAGGTTTCACAAGATGTTTTCCTTCACTGGTTTAATATCCGATAAATTCTACTAATATATATATTATAAAGCCGCGGGAGGCAGCTAGTACGCACATAACTTTGAAAAGTCAGTTGTGCGTGCTTTGGTATCCTAGAGACCTTTAACTGTGACCAGTGAGTCACCAAGCTAGCACAGCTTTGTCAATTATAGCCTAAATATTAATAAAAAGACGCTTGTACTTAACTGTTTATAATTTTGTATCAGTACCCAAACCACCAAAAGCTCGAAAACCCGATTATTGCCATGTTAAATTTTGTTAAGAAAGTACACAACCACCAAACTACAGTGCACGCAGTATGAAATAGTGCAGTAAAAATCACTCACATACCTCTACCTTTTTATTGCATGTTGTAGCAGTACAATAAATTGAGACCATCCAATAAAACTGTATCTAAAAAATAAATGTATTGTAGCGTCTATTTATTTCAAACTGACCAAACAAATACGTCACCTTTTTCTCTGTTTTTATAAATCATTCAACGACTCTTAAGTAGAAAGTGATCATACGTTGATTTAAGGTTTCCAATAGAGCGTCCTGCAAATATCTATATTATTTTGAAATATTGTTTTTATCTAATACCTATCGACTCACGCATAATACAAACTAGCCCAAAATGTTTTTCGGAAATCATCAATAATATCAAGTGATTGAGAAGTATTTCTAATGTGTTTATTTTACAGGTTTTTTTTGTACATAATAATGGCTAGTATACTAACCTTTATTAACTAAGCCATTGCGTGGCAATCTAAATACATGATGACCTTGTTATTGATGATTTCTGAAGATGTGCTATAGTATATTATACAGATTAGTGCTGTTAGTAAGGCAACTTACTGGCGAAGTAGTTATGTCACCTGAGCAGTCATCGTGTAACGGACACACGAGGTCACCTAAGTCCAAGTCGTCCTTACTCTTCTTGCGCTTCAACGAGAACTGACTTTTCTTTGGTACCTATAAAAAAATATTTTACCGTAAAGAAATATAAAGGTAATTTTGGCAGTATATACGCCGAGATACATACATGCACTCTGCCTTTTTCCCATGGGAGTAGGCAGAAATATCGATTTGTCGGAAAATTTTTCTTTAATTTACGCGACCTTACTAATAAATCCCAACGTTTGACAACGATGCAAGCATAATTTAAAAAGCTGTAATTAACATACCTTGTATTTGGTAGTTGCAGTAAGCGGTTGATACCCGAGCGTCTGCTCGGCGTTGCGTTTCTGCTGTATTACTTCTCGGCCGAGCAGATCGTTGAATCTAGAAGAAAATAATATATTGTCTATGAGTTGCAATGATAGCTTAGTGGAAAACAAATCGAGGGCGCACTTGATGCGGGCAGGACGTGGAACAACGTAGTAAGATCGTCACACTATGCGCTCGATTTTTCGAAATCACGTGCAAAATAATAATAATTTAACCATAAACCATATTAGTATAAAAATATAGGATTTAATTAACAGGCATACAAAATTATTGTTTTTGTAGACCAGTGTAATTTATAACTAGACGAAGGAACTTACCACTTACTTACGAGACTATTATTTTGAGACGGAAATCCATCTCATTCTAAAAGTTCGCAGTACAGATTTTATTGTGGTTTTTCGGGTGTCAAATAGTAAAATATTTTTCGTCTTTGCCTTGTTTTATGCTTCTAAGCGAGATATTTACCTCTGCGTCAGATGCCGCCGCAAGAGCGTCTTATTAGCTGGAATGTTGAGTAAAGCAGCTAGCAGCTCGGCTGTGAAGCGCGGCTCTAGAAGCATCAGACCTCCGTGGACACCTGAAAAAATGGAACAATTTTATTAGAACAAATTCGCATTGTTGTAATGCGAATTTTAACTACTGTATTTAGATTTTAGGTTCTTTTAGAAAAGTCATCGTACTGCCAGGAAATCTGCTAGATTTGCTTTTTCTCTCGCAAAACCAAGTATAATAGCCGAACGATTAGTTCATTATACATATAATATCTAGAACTGACCGGCGCCGCGCAGGTTGGGCGCGTACTCGGCGAGGTCGATCTCCTTGAGCCACTGCATGACGCGGTGCGACGACCAGCGGGACAGCGCCGCCGCCGCCACGCACGCGTCGCCCGCGCCCTCCGCGCCCTCCACCGCGCCCACGCCCACGCCCACGCCAACACTCTCGCCCTCCGCCGCCCGGCGGATCATCGTGTCAGGGTCGAACTTGTTGTCGCGCAGCACCTGGATGCCTGCAAAATATTGGAATTAAATGTTATTTAATTTCTGTAAATAGAACTTTTTAAGACACTTTTACAAGTTAACGTCTTTATTATGTTGGCGTCGGTGTTTCTTAACTGACGACTTATGAGAAGAAACAGCGAAACAAACTCAGACTCAAAACTAGACCATGATCAATAGATCATGTGCGTGTTACCACAAGTGTAGTGCAGTAAGTGTACCTCGGCGTATGGAGAGCGCGTGCAGCGCGTGCGTGACGCGCAGGTGCGCGTGCAGGTCGGCGTGCGTGAGGCGGTGCAGCAGGCGCGCGTGTGTAGTGTTACCACGAGTGTAGTGCAGTAAGTGTACCTCGGCGTATGGAGAGCGCGTGCAGCGCGTGCGTGACGCGCAGGTGCGCGTGCAGGTCGGCGTGCGTGAGGCGGTGCAGCAGGCGCGCGTGTGTAGTGTTACCACGAGTGTAGTGCAGTAAGTGTACCTCGGCGTATGGAGAGCGCGTGCAGCGCGTGCGTGACGCGCAGGTGCGCGTGCAGGTCGGCGTGCGTGAGGCGGTGCAGCAGGCGCGCGTGTGTAGTGTTACCACGAGTGTAGTGCAGTAAGTGTACCTCGGCGTATGGAGAGCGCGTGCAGCGCGTGCGTGACGCGCAGGTGCGCGTGCAGCGCGTGCGTGACGCGCAGGTGCGCGTGCAGGTCGGCGTGCGTGAGGCGGTGCAGCAGGCGCGCGTGTGTAGTGTTACCACGAGTGTAGTGCAGTAAGTGTACCTCGGCGTATGGAGAGCGCGTGCAGCGCGTGCGTGACGCGCAGGTGCGCGTGCAGGTCGGCGTGCGTGAGGCGGTGCAGCAGGCGCGCGTGTGTAGTGTTACCACGAGTGTAGTGCAGTAAGTGTACCTCGGCGTATGGAGAGCGCGTGCAGCGCGTGCGTGACGCGCAGGTGCGCGTGCAGGTCGGCGTGCGTGAGGCGGTGCAGCAGGCGCGCGTGTGTAGTGTTACCACGAGTGTAGTGCAGTAAGTGTACCTCGGCGTATGGAGAGCGCGTGCAGCGCGTGCGTGACGCGCAGGTGCGCGTGCAGGTCGGCGTGCGTGAGGCGGTGCAGCAGGCGCGCGTGTGTAGTGTGACCACAAGTGTAGTGCAGTAAGTGTACCTCGGCGTATGGAGAGCGCGTGCAGCGCGTGCGTGACGCGCAGGTGCGCGTGCAGGTCGGCGTGCGTGAGGCGGTGCAGCAGGCGCGCGTGTGTAGTGTGACCACAAGTGTAGTGCAGTAAGTGTACCTCGGCGTATGGAGAGCGCGTGCAGCGCGTGCGTGACGCGCAGGTGCGCGTGCAGGTCGGCGTGCGTGAGGCGGTGCAGCAGGCGCGCGTCCAGTGCGGCGTCGGCCGCGGCCGCGCGAGCTCCGCACGCGCCGACGTCCTCCAGCCAGCGCAGCGTCCACGCTGTGTCCAGTCGTCCCGCCAGGCTCAGCAGCGGGTCGCCGTGCCCACCCTGACCACACATAAAGATTACATTTCACTCGGTTACAGCGCTACCATATGGAAATTACTATTTATGTATACACGCATTCAATTGCCATAGCACGTTCCCAACTGGACTGTGCGGATGCACACGCCCTGCGCGTAACTCACGACGCTCCGCCAGTGCGAATTACACATTCGATCGAGCGCCACAGGCGCGGCGCATGCGGCCGCATTGTCGCTCGCACTATTGTTTGTGCGTTACGGCTGTGCGGCCGCACACCGGCCGTGTAGCCAGCCGCACCGTACGATATTTGGAGCGACATTTGGCCGCAGCCAATGTGTTGATAAGAAAGCTGGATTAATGCAAGACAGTTCACTGACTAGTTATGTTTGTTAAGATATAATAATGTGAGTTGACACATATAGACAATTGGAGCTAAGTGTAATAACAAAAAAACTAGGAAGCTTGAAAAACCGGGAGTTTTTGGGAGCATTATAGCATGAGAGTCGACACTCTCAAAAAAACCCAATTAAATTAAGCTTATTTTAAATAAATGATGTTTTGACTTTGAAATACAGTTTACTTTATGAGCAACAATGATCTCTGAATTACTGTAATTAAATCGCAAGTACTTGCAAAATAAAATAAAAGTTCCAACTCACGAGTAGATCAGTGAGAGCGAGCAGTATCTTCTTCTTGTGCAGCGGATGTTTGATGGCGAGCTCCTTCTCGATGGCGTGGTGCGAGGCGGCGGCGAGCTGGCCGCGCGCGTCGGGCGCGGCGCCCAGCCAGGCGCGCGCCGCCGCCACGTAGGCCTCCAGCCCCAGGCTCTCCAGCCACCCACACGTGGTCTCGCAGTCCCACTCGCGGACGTCCGTCGTTTCCCTACAAACATGAGGATTAATGTCACAAAAGTTATGGTGCCTAAAACTTTCGATTGTATACCTAAATTACTACTAACAGTGGAACTTGTTTATCAGACCATATAAAGTCAATAGTAGGTAGTAATATTTTTTTACTATCCACTGTACTTAAAAACTGTATCAGCTATCAATAAATAGACGCGCGTGAGGTCTATTTTGAATAAATGCTATTTTTAATGTCATCATCATCATCAGCCTATACCCGTCCACTGCTGGACGTAGGCCTCCCCTAATGAACGCCACAGAGCTCGATCCTCGGCTCTTCTCATGCAGTTGCTGCTAGCGGACTTCCGCAAGTTGTCGCTCCACCTGGCCGTCCTACAATACGTTTCCCGAAACGCGGCCTCTACACAAGAACTCGTTTGCTTCATTTTTTATTTAAATTCAGTTAGTATAGTGCTAGTAAAATGTAGCTAAAAATGATAAGTAATTATAAAATAATCATGTAGTAACAATAAATACTGACCAGGGCATGGGATGAGTCCTGGGGCGGGGCGTGGTCGCCCGTGCGGGGCGCGCGGCGTCCCCGCCCTCGAGGCGCGCGCGCAGGGCCGCCGCGCCCGCCGCGCCCGCCGGGCTGCCGCGCCCGCTCGCCTCCTCCTTCTCCGCTGACAATAACAAAACACACAACACGTCGCGATCACACTTCACAAACAAACAAACTCGTTAACACACACTATACGGACATCATTTCGTTGTGAACTTTGCTCCAATATTTAATTAACATACATTTATATCTGTATAACACTATGTCAACATGGATTATATTTATAGTATTTCATTGGTTAAGGTTAAAAAAATAACAATAAAAAAATATAGAAATCTAACGGTTAATACAAATCCAACGGAAGCTACGATTTATATCTTCCGTCAGATTTCAACCAACATTTAAAGCACATTACAGCGTAATAGCGTATACATCGTTGTACTTTGCTAAACGTTTAAGTAAGCAATCTAAACCAATAAGTCATGATCTGTAATCGGTGTAGATAGAACTATTTCGAGTCAGTCAATTACCTCAACCGTCTGTATTAATATGGACATGACACCGGGAACTGGGGAAATACATAAGTGAATTGAATAAAGAACTTCATATATTTTTAAAACGTGTTAGATATTCAAAGATGTGTCGTTAATATAAGCATAATTTAGGCAATATAACTCTGATATTATAAGATTAACGCGAGACGTACCAAACATTAGCAGATTTGGAATTTGTATTACTTTGAAAGTACGGCCATAATTTTGGCATCGCCGACCATAATATGACGCCGCGGCGTTGCCAAATAGTGGCTGCATATTACGTAGAAATAATAAAGAAGACGAGGACGCGCTTGCTGTTATATTTGATTTTGTTTCTTACTATAGATGTATACTATCTCGTAATAATAGAATAACTTACTTTGTTGGGTGCGTAGAGTGGGACGTTATGTACTTATTTGAATTCCGAAATTGTGTTCGATTATACTTAACCTATAAATAAATTTAATCTTATCCATGTAATCGCAACCTGTTTCACGTAAGTTTGGTTGAATTGAACCTAATTTTATTTCTAAAAGCCAACCTTAAAAATAAGAATACTTCTAAATCATTGTATCCCGGAATATCAGGCATGTCCATACTATGAAAAACTGTTGCTAGTTGTAGAAAGAGCTCTACCTACTCATAATACATATATACAAAATACTATAATATATTCATGCATTTGTAAACGGCGGCTACAGTATTAATCTTAGGTATAGGCAGCGCAACACATGCTTTGTTTTTTTTTTAAAGGTATTAGGTACGTATTATGCACATCGATTTTACATTTTTTACACATATAACTAATAATAACAACACTGACATAGGCGGATAAGGCAATTTAAAAGCTGGAATTATATTATGCGTATCATAATTGGGCTCTCTCTCTCTATTATAGTTAAATGTTGATAGAAATTTGACAGGACCTGTATAGAATGAATGTCAAATTTTTATCACTTTATCAAGCCAAACAGTTGGGAATTGAGTTATTTTCAGTTTGCACGGTTTACCACTATGCGGTATCAATTTGGATAATTTAACTGCAAAATAAAACCAGATCTACAAATCATTGATATAACTGCGAGAAAGCTTATCATAGTTATTGTAGTCTACGATAAGATTACGATGGCTTTACAGGGTTTCAAAATTTACTAACAACCTCAAAGTTCAACTATTGCACGTACAAAATAATCAACAACTTTAATACCAAGACCCTCTGATGGACACGGGTCTTCTCTTATTAGACTCTGCTCTAGAGCGGGTTGGCCGACTTCATATGCTAACGTAAAAAAATTTCGGATGTGCATGTTTCCTTCACCGTTTGAGTATATGATAAATACGCAAGTAGCTTCAAAATATCAGTGGTGTGTGACTTGGGATTGAAATTAAGACCTTTGACTTGACACAGATTATTTTTTTGTTGGTATTGCAAAAGATCGTAAAATCGTTGTTAATTATATATTTGTACAAAAATTGCACTAAAGAGGTTGCAAGCATATCGGTTTATAAGAGCACGGGGTATGTCATGCGCATTGCGAAGCTATATCGTGTTGCGTGTGCCCAGAGACCTAGGTTCGGCACAGAGTGTCCGCGGCCGCGCGCCACCACCATGTTGTTGTTCTGTTTACCGAACGCGACGCGCGCCTCTGACGTCACCACGGACGAGCGCGGCAGCGACGAGTACATGTGCGTGTTGCGCTCGATCTGACGACCGTAGTTAGCCGGCGGCGTCTGGAAACACATGTACATCGATGTTAATTCGGTATTTGAGAAGTAACTGCTAGCTAAATTTACGATTAATTAATGATGATAAAAAAACATAAGACAGAGACATATTTAGGTAACTGCCTCCTTGATCTATTCGACGTAAGTCCGACTGCTACCCAAGACATATTGGGATTTACTATTAAATTCTCTGTAGTAGCTCGAAGATTGGCCCCTACCCTATTACATGGGACATGAGCAAAGTGTGGGTGTACATTAGTACACCTCTACCTATTCCCATTCGGGAACGACATGCGTGATGGTATGCTATGTTATGGTTAATATAAGTAACACCTATATACCTACTTCAAAATACATACGTTATATGTATAATATGCATACGGGTTCCAGACAAAGAAATAGCGTAAACGATGTTTATCTAAATTTGCCCTGGCATGCCACAATGTGTGGCACGTTCCTTTTTATGATTGTTTACGATTCTACCGACGCGAACGTTTTGAGTCCGCCCGACTAATTATAGAGACGAAAGTTCAAAACACACTTCGCCTCTCTGATACCTAATGGCTATTATTTTGAAATCAAAATGATGTTAATGATATAGTTTTAGGATCTTTTACAGCATCCACGCCAGCCAGTCGGTGACTATGAATGTTGTAATGAAGCCGAAACGAAAATTTTATTTCTATGTTTAATATTATTGCAAAAGTAATAAATCAGTAAAGATTATTACAGTTAAGAAAATGTTGTTCCACGTAGTCCGCGAACTTTATAGAATATTTGTTTTTACGAAGAAAATAAAATATGTATATGTATATAGCTAATCAAGTAAGCAGATATATGAGATAAAACATATAAAGTAATAACATACTCTAGGAGGGGCAGGTCTAGCTACAGGCAGGGCAGTGATGGCTTCAGGCGGCGGCGACCGCTCCAGTATGCCGCGCTCTGCCGCGCGCAACCTCACTTCGCTTAGTTTCGATAACAACTCCAACTTTTGCGTCTCCAGAGACGACCGTTGGATCATTTCCTGTAAAAATATAATTATACATTATTAACTTACATTACAACCCAATAATCATCAAAGACCTATTGACTGTTTATTTTTGTATTAATTATTTTACATTATGAATTTTAAAATAAAAAAAAGCCTTACGTTATAATTGACATTCAGTGCTATGATTATAGTCTTAAGTATCTTAGTCTTATCACTAGTAAAGCCGTATTTGAGTGACGTAAATGTTTGTATGGTACACTTGTAACCTGCGCTGAGTATACACCAGGGGCACTCGGGGTTAGTGCCTAAACAGCAAATTTTCAGGGGCGGAAAAATTTGGCGGAGGAGACCACGACGTATTTTTCCAATTTATAATAAACTGACTTCCACCTGCTGCTTTCTCCATATGATATATAGATAAAAAGTAGCCTATGTGTCACAATCTGTATGTTAAATACCATCCAAATCCATTAAAAACTTTTGCGTGAAAGAGTAACAAACATCCAACATTCGCGTTTATAATATTAGTACGATTCTGTTATGAATAAGTTTTTTATGTTCAACGGAAAGGAAAGGGAGAACGCAATCAACGTCTTTCAGTAAGAAAATAAACAGTTCGTATAGGTAGTTCTAATTCTGTAGTACATTAACTGCTTGCGCAATTTACTTCGCTCCAACTAAAGTACCTACCTACATACACCAGATGCGCATTTTTATTAACAACGGGGTACCGACATACGAAAGACAGCACTGTATTATAAAATTCCTATCGAAATTAAATTTAATTTCAACAAGTCCATGCTGTTTAGACGTTTCGATTTAGAGATCCTATTAGAGGCACACTTGGTTGAGACAGCTCTATTTTATGTGTCTTATATTATTGTGAAATTGAGTTTGCCAACTATATTTGTTATGTTTATATCTTCTTCAAGAAATTACTGTGTCTTCGTTTCGATTGCTAGGTCGAGCAAAGTATCATTGGGATTTTCTATGAAATTTTCAGAGGCAGCTCAATGTTTGGATTCATGCCCGGTTGATGGCAAGAGACTCGCCCCTATTACATGAGACCTAAATCATACCAGCGAAATGTGGGTGTTCATTAGTACACCTCTGTCTAACCCTTCGGGGACGACAGGCTGGATATGATGAACTATATGTAATGCTTGTTTTCTCTTTTGAAGATAACCTAGCATTAATTAAATGTTATTAACATCGTTAAAACTCTTACACATAGTCTACGTTTCGTACAAATTACTCGAGCCCATACCCTTATCAATCCCGTTGATTGATCCGTTGGCACACGCGTGTTGCCATGAGTATAGGTGAAGCAATCATTATTTCTGTAGAGCGACTAGTTTATCGACTTCCAGGCCTGGATGTGACGCACCGTTACTTTTAGCTATAGTAAGTGATTGAATTCAATTTAAATCTTACGTTTCAATCACGTGAATGAAATTCCAAGCCATTCGTATTAACCTGCTTTATTATGTCTAAGATGTTGATTACACTAGCCACTCTTAATTAATTAATAGTATCGAATATCAAATTATGGAATTACGGACATCGTTTTATAGTTACGGACAAAGGAACAGTGACTATTCTATTGATAGTACCTGTGTAGTAATCTGTTAACATGATAATTTTGCTGATATTGGAGAGATAGAAATCTTGAGCCATAACTCAGTTTCAGACACTGAACTGCAATCTTACACACACGCGACATGACAACGCAATTCGTGTAATTTGCGTCTACAAAACATGCAACGCTTCGGTCATACCATAACTCACGATTTGCTTGGCAATCCACAGTCCACACGTCATAGTTAGTGTTACGTGCAATACAACTATTTTGTATATTTATCCAGTTTTTTTTTGTATACATTATACATACTAGCTTCTGAACGCGGTTCCACACGCGTGGTATGTTGTTAAATTATAGCCCATGTGTTGTACTGATGTATTTGGTAGGTTAATTTAAAGTTTCGTCAAAACCGTTCACTAATTACTACGTGAGAGAGAGACAAACTCGCGTTTATAATATTAGTGGGATTGACTTGTAAAAGAGTCCTTAAAAATATCTTTTTACATATAGATATGATTTTATGTCACATGTTTTAGTAAATCTCAAATATCATAAAACTGTATATAAATGCTAATAACGCGTAATACCAGATGGCCGGTTCTGTACGAGTTTGATAACGTTTTACGTAATAGGAATTTAATAGTCATACAACTAAAATGTGTTGTATATATAGCCATACAACTAAAGAGGTGAACTGATGTTCACCTTCACAACTTGCTGGCTGCCTATTGCCATTAACGGGCACAAATCCAAACTCCGAACCGCTACTGGGAACTTATGAAACCCAGGACACAAGCTCGGCAATAGCGCTTACGACCACTAGACTAACGAGGTGTTGTGGTGGTGTATTTTATTTTACTGTTATAGCTCAAAAACAAAGAGTATGTGTGCGTGCATATACTTTAAGTACAAATAAATCTGGAATGGGTATAACTAATACCAAACTGGTCAAAAGTATTATTCATGTAAGTAGGACAAAAAGCGTATAGTATAAATAAGTAAAACGATCGAAACGGGCAATTCATTGGAATCAATTATTTCCGAATAACATCACTGATAACGTTATGACCACTCTAAATCAACTAGCAGAAGGCTTTCTACAGTCTATACCTACACATTAAGAAATCTACGTGATACTGTAATATGTTGTATGTATGTATGAATAACACCACCAAACGTTTCCTGTATCTTTAAATCTTTCGGATACGTGTTCCATTATAACAAAATTATTTAACGCTGCGTTCTGGGCGTATGCTACGGGTTGTTATTTAATTTTACTATTACTTAGATGTGATTGTATGACGGGCACAGTGCGCCGCGCCGGGCTCAATGCGATAAAGAGATCGGGCACCGTCGGAGGCGCGCGCTAGAAATTGTGCGGCCCACACTGATCATGATTATTCAATAGTCCCGTACCACCGGGATCTAGGCCGTGCTGAATGTTAAGCAGTTTACCGTCTTGCTATCAGATTTATTTATTCAACTGCAAATCTAAACGAGCTAACAATGTCTCACTCGGCTCCCAACGACTGGATTTATTCCACAACCGCACTAACTTACCTAACTCAAATTAATCAATTCGGTTTGGTATTTTACGTAATGTCAAGGAAGTAAATGAGATTGTAAACTTTCACAGTAAATAACAGACGACAAACGCGATACTTGTAAAGTAGCAAGACAAGCTCACAGTCGAGTTGTAAAACAAGCAAGTCTGTTGGTAGAACTACGAGTAACTATATAGCGTGACCTTTGTCACACCTAGTTTCCAACTAAAACTTAAATAATAGGCAGGATAGCACAAAGCAGCATTATAGTATGATATATACGATATTATTTAAAAATCTCATCTTACAAGCCGTTTCCCAGTTGAGGTCTAGGTAGGCTTCTAGTCCACGCTGATGCAGTTGAATATTTTAAGCGCAACAACTGCACCAAACCCATTCCAATCCGAAGGCTAAATTGCTTATCAGAGTTTTAGGGTTTCCCTTGAACGATTATTATCATACGAATTCGTGTTATAACCAGGATCGACTACTTAACATACTTTACGACGCGCAGAGGGATATCGATGTGTCACAACACACTAACCTTAGCAGCCGCAATTATCCTTGACAGATAGAATATTTCTTAGACAAAAGTCTCTTATTATTAAAACATCTAATATACTAATCATATGAATATGAATTATACATCGTAAATTGAGAAAAAGCAAAACAGGAAACGCGTATAACCACAAAAGTGTTATAACCCGATTCAGTAAAATTTTAAGTGGAATACAGCTTGAGGCCGAACGTGATCCCAATTTTTACGTTACATCCGCTGCTAACCTAGTATTTTCAACATGCACCAGAATTTAGGTTGCTGTTGCCGGGTTAAAATTCCGGCTCGAGCTGTTTGTTTGTTTAGGCTGAAACTAATGTATTATTATTTACCTTTTGCAGCCTTTGTTCAGCGTCGTCAAGTTTCTGCCTGGCGTCCTGTAGCGCTCGTTCCAAGTCCGTCATCTTCTCAGTCTGCGCGGCGATTTGTTCCGACAACACTTGCACTTGAAGATGTAAACTCTCTTTGTCTGCCTCGAGCCTACGTACACGATCCTCTGCATCATTCTGTAATTATTTTCACACAAATAAAGTCGTCCGTTATACACTAATTACTTCTTAAAACCAAAATACATACATGCACATGTATCTGTAACCATTTAGGTGTGTTTTAAAATACGTATGCACTGCAATAAAAAAATATACAGTTCATCAATAAATGTATCAATTTATGCGAAGATTATCGTGTCTTACAAATCACTAGCATTTAAAATTGTTATTCGTACACTAGTATACACACGTTGTTTTAATTTTATTTTAAGATTATGATAAGACATCATATCATGTCTCTTGAATTTAAATCCTAGCTTTATTGTCAAACAACAGCGAGTGGAGTATAATTATTTTTTTAACACTTTAATTTTATTCTAAATATTTCACTACTTTGGGGCTCGAGAGTCAAGTCTCGTACCTTATGGCTTCGCGTGGGCATGGGTGGAAGTGACGGGTTTGACGGCCAAGCTCGATCATGCATATAACATGGTGGTGGTACGGGAGGTCCATGACACCAGCACATTGGGGGCCACCACCCACCCTCCGGCCATCGAAATTGATCATAGGAATTCCATCGTCTTTGTAGTTCTGGAGGAGTATCTTCATTTCGAGAACGTCGAGGTCGAGGCGATGCGCGCACACTTGATGGATGTTGTGGCGGTTTAGATGATGTTAGCGATGACCTTGTTTTACGGTCGCGATCTTGTCTATCAGACGGTGTACGCCGACGTCGTTCCAAACTCGTCGCCGTATACTCAGCTCCTCTCGGTTCTGAGAAATGTTCTTCTTCATCCACCATATTTCCAGTCGGCATCCACGTAAAATCATCGTCACGTCGAGTAGAATTATCCAGACGCCTACTTGGGGTCAACGTGCGGTATTCAGGATCACCACCTCGAATTTCATATTCTTGTTCATCAGAATCGTCTGCACTGGAGGAGCTGGATTCTGTTTCAGATGATCCAGTGCGTGCCGCGGCTACTGCGCCGTCCGGCCAAGTAGTGCATTTCACGGTCGCCTCATCAGGGCTGTCGGAATCACCGCCTGTCACGAAACAAACGATAAACAGTGAGTACGTAAAACGCGATCAAGCCTCATGAGCGACGCAAACTCACCCATCGGCGAGTACATGTAGGAACGCACGGCGGGGTGTACGTAGCCCACCGCCGCGCGCTCCTGCTCCTCATCGAAGGGCTCCGTTAAATATTCGCAGTCGGACATGAAGCTCTGCAAATGCGACACTGCGCGACAAGCTCTCGGTACGAGTCACCTACGTGTCTCTATTTTAAAGTTTGGCTAAGATCCAGTAATATTGCTACGTCAGTGACTCGTCCGTAGATCGCAAATTACGTACTCTCTTGTGGGGGCGGTTCCTCACTGGACTGCACGGAAGCGGAATCACGTTCTGAGGCTTCCGACGCCGTTGACAAAGGACGCTCACTGCCGCCAGACGCTCTTCGAGAACGACTTTCACCAAAATTTTCTTCTCTTATAGACCGCGCAACATTTCTGATCTCCGCAGAAGTCGATCGTACTTTAATCGGCCGAGGCTTTTCCTCGACAACGTTTCGATTGTGTAATGCTGCGATGGTGGCAGCTACTAGTGAGCCCCCGCGCCCGAGCTCGCGCATGTTTTAGTTCAAAATGAACGAGGCTTACACGAATAGGGCCGACGCCCGCGCCCGGAAATAGATCGCGGTATATGCGCCTGATGCATTCTGGATACTACCCTTCCCGCTTTGATCAGAGTTTTATTATTAACAGAAATTAAACTTTAATTATGTAAACAAACCCACTAATTGTATATATTATATGTCAGTAATAAACACGTCAGTTATAATCACAAAGAAATGGGAGTACTTATATGCAGCATTTTGTTTATGTACACCCTAATCACACAATACACGGCGCTGTTGTAGGCAGCGTGCAACGCGTAGCACACAAGCTGACGCACTCACCGGCATACAGTTGACGCCTTCGTATAGAGAGCGACGGCATTCTCGCCCCCACTCGCCGTAGTTTTCATAACTATTTCCAGCGTAAAACTCGCCATTGTAGGAGCCCCACGAATGACCAACACCAGGATACGATAGGTCATGTCCAACGTGTTCATTCATGAAATCTGGGTTATAAGGTAATTGCGGTGGGTAGTAAGGCGGGGCACTCGTCTCTGCCAGATTAAATTCGTAGCTGCCCTGACAGGATCCCAAACAATTCATATTCGCTCCGTTCTCTCTGCTCGTTTCATAAACAGGCATTATTGTATAGCAGTTATGTTCACAATTTTGATATTTCTTTCACTGTAGAGAAAGAATATAAGCGGTATATTTTGTGAAATGTATATAATAATAATAAGTCAACCAAATTCCGTTTCACAATGTTTCTAAAAACAACAACATTCCACAAGAAATAGCTCCACATCAACAACAGGATTAATAAAGCGTGCCTTCCTCTGCTTAGACAAGATCTACTGATTAGACAAAACGTTTTCTTATAAGATTAAATATAAATTATGTCGCTATTGTAGAGCGACATAATTTATATTTAATCTGAAGTCAAGTTAAGCATTCGATATACCCCCTCCTTTATTAAATGATATCAACAAAATCAAACTAAATTCATCTTGAAAATAAGATAACTCCCCTCATGTCGGAAATAGCACGACAGCTGTTCCATGGAGAATATCCGACAAAAGACCCATTTTAATGTTCCGCAGAGGGCGAACACGTGTACCGAAACCCTAAAAATAGACACAAATGTTGAGAACTTTCGCTTGTTGGAGCAATTGTTGGTACTAATATAAACAATATAGACTTGGTGATGATTCATGAAGCAGTAAACGTTGTTAGAGTTACATTGTAAAATTTACAGATTATGAAGATTCAAATAAATCTGAGTGTGCCTACTACTCTGTAGTTTGTTTGAATAATAGCAACGAGGCATAGTGAAATAGATATAGCTTGGGAATTTTGCGAAAATGTTATTGCAACACATGATCTCGTGCCGTAGACAGCGAGGTCACCGTATCTTATCACCACCTTCCATTATTTTCTCTAGGGTTATTTAAAAACACAAGCGACACATTACCTATCTTGGGATGATATTGGAAAATATCAGGTCGAGTTAACTGCCCATAATTTCTATGTTCCATAACATAACTTTTAAAAGAGACGTGAAAGTTATTAACTTAATTCCATGCGTGCAGTGTAATTACAAGTAATCAGTTAGAAAACGCGTAATTATCCATGTATACGCTATGATACATCGTGTAACGTTTATTAATGAAATGTATTAAATCACCGATCTACGTGGTCGGTGATCCTCCGGAAAAATATTCGACTTAATAAAAAAAACTTTCGATTCTTCCAATCTTTCTGCCAACAAACGAAATGCTGGTCTTATCTGGAATAAAATGTCACGATAAGGAAAGGATGACATGAAAAGCAGTAAACTGAGGGACGTATAAAACTGGGATTCAATAAATTGGCAGACAAGACGCGGCAGCGAATGTCATCGTGACATGGGCTTAGAGGGGCAAACATCTCTTAAATGGGAATTCTGACATGCATTAATAGCGCGGGTACAACGGAGCTAGTGTTTCATTCCAATGTAATATCTATTAGCCATATTTTTATCAAATATAAGAATGTATTTTAAGAAGGGTTCCTTGTTCTGCCACATTTAAAATAAATATGACAAACCACTCTATAAAATTAAAATATTTATATACGCAGATGAAACTATTGACAGCTTTCGTATTTAACGGGAAAACTGAGATAAAGTTCAACAAAATGCAAAAAGGGATTAGGTACATAGGGTTTATTTTTGGTTTAAACGAAATTTATTGACGCTGAACGGGTCCAAAACGAACGTGAATTCGTAAACTGAACAAATGATTCGTTTAGTTAACCAATCAACACGTAAAACATGTGCATGCAACATACAAATAATCAACATTTTTTATATTTAAGTAAAACTGCGACGGACCGGTTAATCGGTGTCCCCTTAGGTGAGAGATTAACCTTTAAACCTGGAAATCGTTTCATCGGAACACTAACATGTGCTCAAAAAAGATAATTAAGAGCTTGCACGCAGTGTTTCGAAGGTACATGTAAGACACACGTCACAAGTCTTGAGAGCAAAAACAATGATAGTTATACCTTAGTTTTCCCACTAAAATGCCATTACTATAACAAATAACAGGGAACCTCGTATGATCCAAATAAATTACGCAATAACCTCGCAACGCAACGGGTACTGCATAAGGGTCCGTTCACACAGACCGGCTCGGAGAGCATCGGCCCGCATTTTTTCACACGAAGCGCGTTCAAGCATTCTTAATGATAAATAAGTGCACATGCGAAAATAAACTTTACTAGCATTACTCAAAACTCAGTTTTCAACGTGATGTAAAAAAATCTGCTCTCCTCTCCGAGCCGGTCTGTGTGAACAGACCCTTAGTGGAACGTTTAAAAAGATTCTGGCGGTATTTACTTATGATGATAAGGTAAATAAAAATATGGATATGTTATGTGTCGAGTATTAATCAATCGCTCACTGTATTTAATCTAATAAATGGTAATGATGAATAATAATTACTATTAGACGAATAATTTATTGTAAAGTCCTATACTTTTCTAGGATTAAATTAAATTATTTTATTTATTTAAATAACCACATACAATAAGTCCGAGTTTTTGAACCTCTGTGGTGAAAATCCGCAAAGTATTTTCGACCGAATAGTTATCAGTGATAAAACGTGTGTGTGTGTATCTTGCTTCTTCACGGCAACGCGCTGCCTCTGGTTCACATAGGGCGCGATGACAAGACTGCTGTGCGGGAATGCAGATTTGAATAAATCCATCATCTACCCTACAGCCCGCTCCTGGCTGTTGGTGATAACTTCTGTTACCAAACCTTATGAAATATCTTCAAAGCAAGCATTTTACCGACGACCGGCGGCAAATGGACATTTTTCAAACAAGGAAGGAAAATATTTTTAGGGGGCTATTGAAAAGGTACTTACCCGCTTAAATAATTTTATTAAGGTGACGGGGGAATACATTAAAAAATTTTTTTTTCAGTATTTTCTGATTATTCTTTCATGCCATTTATATACCGAGAATACATACCCCTTAAGAGAATAGATACATGTCCTTCGTGTAATGCCGTGGTAATAGTCTTGTTCCTACTTCCTAAAAATAATTTAATAAGCATTGCTTGTTAACGCAATATGTCCCTGATCATACGGGTTTTATAATTATGTTTAAATTTACGAAAGCTTTAGTAAAATCTATAATCTTGTCAATAATCAGGCATACACAATAAGCCGTTAATCACACTATGTATATTGCAGTAACACTCAACAACCAATTATTAACATAGCTAACCTCTGTTATTGGATAAATAATAATAAATAATAATAAAGTTTATTATCCCAAAAAATACACTGGTATTACAATATGCGACACTGAATCCCGCACTAGGATACCCTGTGTTGCAGGATCCAGTCTCTTTCGAGAAGTAAGGTTACAGAGCTAATAAGAAGAAAAATATATTACAATATTGTAGTACAAATACATTAATGTTATGTAGGTCTTCTTAATATTTCTTATTAATCGTAGATGTGTGTCTGTGTATGTGTTAGTATGAGTCTGTGTGTGTGTGTGTGTGTGTGTGTGTGTGTGTGTGTGTGTGTGTGTGTGTGTGTGTGTGTCCTTGCTCGTGTGTGAGTAAACGTGTTTTAGCCAATAGTGATAAGTTTTTCGGTTTCTATGTAATTAAGACCTAAAAGCCAATCCTGAACAAGTCTCTTACAAACAAATTTGGTCATGGGTAGTATATTTAATTGGTTGTTAACCTTCCCGTATAGGTACGGCCCAATTCGGTAAAACGCTTTATTACTAAATTTTAGATTACAAAATACACTATTCCATTTAGGTTTCCTACGCGAACGCCTATCTGACACCTCAGAAGCAATAGCAGTTTTATGGAACTTTGAAATCACCGCAAGAATGTAGAGTTGACGCACTGTTAGTACTTTAGTCTTTTCATATAACATATTTGTAGGATAACGGATTTTTAGCTTATGAGAGACCTTCAGGATAGCTCGCTGTGCTCGTTCTGCAGTTATAAGGTAAGATTTGCCAGCAGAGCCCCATGTTATTATGCAGTAACTCAATATCGACTGGCATAAGGCAAAGTATGTCATTTTGAGAGTACTGCTGTCCGCTATTGATCTTAGTCTTTTAAATATGTAAAGGAGTTTCCTGACGCGAGTATTTACTGATTCTATTTGAATATTCCATTTCAGATGATTGTCAATGTAAATACCCAGATACTTAATGCTATCTGTTTTTTCAAAAACAGGGCAGTCGCAGGTATCCCTTGAGTTACCATTGCATAGGTGGAATTTGAGTGATAGTTGTTTAGGAGCAGTTGTTTTTTTGGTTACCGAGAAGTTTACAGTCTTAGTTTTTTTAACGTTTAAGGTCAGTAGATTTTTTTGAAGCCAGTTAGCAACAGTCACCATTCCCACCTCCGCAGTACTGTAAGCTTCCTTCCAAGAGTTGCCATGAAAAATTATAGCTGTGTCATCAGCGTATGCAGAAATTTGCGCATTGTGTAGATTTAATGAACAGAGACCATTGACGTACAGCAGAAACAAAGTAGGACCAAGGACACTGCCCTGGGGAACCCCGTATGCTACTTTTGCAAACGGGCTCTGATAGTTGCCTAAGCAAACCCTTTGATTCCGATCGGTGAGATAGGAGTTGAACCAAGCCAAGGCAGTACCCCTGATACCCATATGCTCCATTTTTTTTATAAGTATGGGCCTGGACACCGTATCAAAGGCCTTAGCGAGGTCAAGAAAGACGCCCACACATCGTTTACCGCTGTCGAGTTTACCAATAATGTGGTCTACCAAGTTAGTGACTGCGTCTTCCGTTGACCTGCCATTTCGAAAGCCATACTGGTTTGCTGATAATAGTTGGTTTTTTTCCAAGTACGTCAATAACCTCCTGTTCACCAATTTTTCTAGTATTTTTGACAGTGCCGTAAGTAAAGATATAGGCCTGTAGTTAGATACAACTGCCGAATCACCTGCTTTGTATATTGGACAGATATTTGCAATTTTTAATTGAGCTGGAACTATTCCCGACGTCATACTTAAGTTGCATAGTTGTGCGATGGGAGTGGCTAGATGGTGCTGTGCCAGTTTAAGTACACGATTGGAAATTCCGTCCCATCCAGGAGCGGAATCTGTTTTAAGGTTGGCAATAATATTACTTACCTCTGTTACATCGGTTGGGATCAAGAAAAATGACTTTAAGGGGGATGGATCAGGGTTATCTAAAGCCAATGCTAGGTTAGCTAATTCAGATTCTGATTTATTTAGTTGGGTCAGAGTCCGTTCAGCAAGTTGTTCCCCCACATTAGCAAAGAATCTATTGGCAACATCGAGTGAAAGTACCGGAAATAATTAGTTTCAGAGCAAACACGATCACTAAAATATATCGTATATAGAATATCGCAAAGTAAGATTAAATTTTGCCTGCATTACAAAGTAAATATGATAAAGTAGAAAATAATTTGTACTCAGTAAACAGGTAGGTTATAATTTCTCCACTAAAACAACGTTTATAATTTAAAGAAACTTGGCTTTTGTAACTTAGTAAGCGGCTCGGTGGAAAACTACGTCGTGTCGTGTGTTCAAAACAGAAAAAATAAAACTCAATGGTAAGTTAGCCTGAAGTTGACAGGGAGTGACTGCCCGCCGCAGTACAGACCGGGTCGCGACGACAACGCAACTTTTATCTTTATTCTATGCGAACCAATCGATTAGCCTCCGTCTGCTTATATTGTGACTGAGGCTTACTACAAGACAATATAATAATATCACAATACTTACGTAATAAATATTGTATATAATACGTAATTTGGAGTCCAAATACTGTACTTTTTTTCTATATCACAATAGCACGTCACGATATTAAAAGCACAATATTGCACGCTCGCTACAGAAAGCTAACGACTAATAAACGTTACGACATCCAGTTACAAACTGCTGCTAAAAATTCGTCACATCGCAATGTAAGCGTTTCATTCAGGTTAATAGTGGAACGAAATATGTGTTATCTGAACAAAATATATTATCTGAGTTTTACTCTAGCTACGTTGCAAAAATAGTGTTGTATGTTGTAGGTATCTTTATAGTGTATACTTTTAAAATGAGTCGTTTAAGATTGTATTTATTTTATAATGTTATTTTAAGAATATCTTAACATTTCAGCTGAAATAATGGGACCCAATTTTTCTATTTTCCTTGTCCTTGATATAACAACTACTTCAAATTTTAACTAAATTCAACAAGAAATTGAAATTGTGCAATGAGGAGAAAGAATGGATAGAAATGGATACATTTCGTTTTTTTCCTGCTGTAAAATGTAACAAGCCCAGTGTGCAAAACGCGAGTCGACACCCTTGTAGCCTGGTGGGCGGCAAATGGACTCTTGGGCGGGCGGGGACTATAAATATCACTTGTTACTATAATGTTGTACTGTTCCACTTAATTATTGCCTGTTGAAATAGAGAAACCGAATGTTTTCGTTTACCGGATATAAAGATATGTAGGTTAATCTCACAATTGTTTATAAATTGGGCAAATGGCATCACGCATATGCGTACCTTTTCTATTTTAAGACGTTCTCAAATACAAAAAGGAAAATCATTTTCCGATCATTGTTATCATGTATTGCGAGATATATGTATATAAATATTCTATAGATTTTGATTATGTGAAGCATTAATTAATTTTATATTGTTACAGTTATAAAGTACGGCAGGCTTAAGTATTCGTTATTAATTTCATCGGGATACGCATTCTTGAGAAAAAGGTCTGTACTGACCCGAGAGGCGGTTGGATAGACAGCATAGTGATACTATATGGGATCCGCTACTTTTTAAAATTTACTTCGATACTTTTTGCTAATAAATAATGTACCTTTATGCCACCTTATTACAGTATTCCGCGCTGCTGTAAACCTAGTCACATTTTTTATCAAAAATTTTGAAAGCTTACAAAGCCTTGTCGCTGATAACAATTAAGATTCCAGAGTTCAAAAATAAAAAAGCAGCAAATATTTTTAATACAGTTTCTTGTAATAATTTTACTTTAAGTTCACGCCTGTAACCATTAATATCTAAAAAGTTTAATTGATTGAATTTTTCAAGCCGCCATTAATTTAAAAGTTTGCGCACGACAGCCACGGAAGTAAGTCGAGAAACAACACGCAACGCAACCAAGTAGACATTAAGATTTATTCTTGGTATTATTTTACTTGAGCCAGGACGAAGTGAACAGCTGTGGCGATGGAGAAGTAATAATCAATATTATTCTGCATTGTTAATAATTATTTATAATGGCTGTCAATTTTCACATATTGAAGAAATTAATGTTGTTTAATACATTAGGTTAAAGGGTTTTTTGATAGTTAAGTAATATGCCCTAATACCGGAACGAATGTATAACAAGATGTCAATAAGAATATGGAATAATAAAAGGAATCTGCAGAGTGCAGAGATCTTAGAACGTGGCGTTCTGAAGATTCTGCCTACCCCATACCTAGGAAAAAGGAATGAATCAATAAATTCAATTTCCATGAAAACCTAAATGCAAATCAATTCAGTGCCATCAGTATCGGCTGGTTTACCCAAGGCAAACAAGGGCCCTTATTCTCTATGACAAGGAATCTCAATTGTCGTTTCTCATTAATATATCGGGGTCCCTCGTTAAGTTATACGACATCATTTGCCATAGGTACTACGTTCAAGATACTTCTGTTCAGAGATAATATTGGATTTTAACATGCAAGGAGTTCGTAGAATAAAAAATCCAGTAAGTAGTTATCTAACATTTTCAGCATTTATATTATCCTAGCTTTCATTCGTCTTCATCCGCGTACGCTCATTAAGTATACTTATTTTATATTTATTTAGAGAAGTAGATCACAGAGATATTTCTCGCTCAAATTGAGTTGTTCGACTGGGGATTTACCTCCGCCTTACAGAAGACTCCAATGAAACAAAAATATTTGGGTTTCTGTGGGTGAATAAGATTGCCAAAGTTTATTAGGGGAGTGACTATTCTGACGGCATGAGAATTCCGTTTGCTGTCAATGTAGTAACTTCCCTATTTAAGAAACCCTAACACGGTTTTTACACGTTCGACAAGGCGCCAGCGATACCTCTGGTGTTGCAAACGTCTATAGGGTTAGGTAACCGCTTATCATTATGCGGGCAATAAGCTTGTTTGCTACCATAGCAGTATAAAAAACTGGCCAAGTGCGAGTCCATTAGAGAGTGAATAAATTGTAGTGATTTTCGCAACTTAATCATTGAAACAGCTACAACAATAATATTCAATGTGGTATCAGTACTTGTTACCTTTGATTAATTTCGGTGGCAAGAGGCTTTCACGTTCACCGTACCTTCCATATCCGTACCTTAATTGTTACAAAGGAGTGTACAATAAACAACAATATAGTTTAAAAACAACATAACGCACAACATGTATAACAATGAGGCAATAATGACCGACCCGACGCGACGCGACTGGGGCGCTCTGAATTTTAAATTACTCTTTGCACAGGCATATTCGCTGAGCCAGCTCGTAAACAGCCTATGGTAGTACAAATAAATATACCCCTTTTTACGAATTATCATGTTGAATTGCGCTAGATTTATTAAGTGAGAGCCTCAATCTTATTTGTCTCTAAATATATTCTTTATTGAAACAATCTAAATTTCCCACTTCCACTGCAGGGATTTTTTATTCAAATAAGTGTTTTTACGATCGCATATACTGAATACCATAATAATGATTATTATTCGACGACCCGATTAGAGCAGCGATATTATAGATGTCTTCCGGTAGGTTTGAATGTTTCTATGTAGGTATATTATGTAAGTATGTATACTATTTAAAAAAAAATGTCTATGTATTGTCTTGACCATTTAATTATCTGTAACACAAGTTTCATTGCGTAGCACGGAAATTAATAACACTGTGTTATAATGCCAGGCTATAATTATATTCATTACGTTAAAAATACAATCTTCTACAAATTCTAGAAGAAGAATTTGTAGAAGATTGTATTTTTGCAGCAAGAAAGCATCATACGATGTTCTGAGTAGATTCTTCTAAATTGAATTAAAAAACAGTTCTCCTAACTTTCCAGACGATTGTACAGTACCGGAAGCTAGACGAGTTTTCAGTTAACTTACAAATAATATAATAAGATCGAAATCGAATATAATAAGAGAAGTCTTTAAAAATATTAATATACTCACACTTCCGTCACTCTATATACTTGAAAATATTATGTACGTCCGGAAAAACCATCTACAGTTTAACATCAATAGTGACTATCATAACATTAATACTAGGAATAATCATAAATTAGTAGTGCCTAAATATAGACTTACAAAAACTAATAAATCATTTCTAGGGAATTGTATACGCTTTTATAATAAACTACCTAAATGTGTCACCGATCTCACCGGCAAGAAATTTAAAAATCATGTGAAATCTGTTCTTGTCAAGAAAGCCTATTATAAAATCAAGGACTATGTTGACGATAGGAATGTGTGGATGTAGATACTGTTGTGCATGTGGCCTCCCTGGTACCGTGAGGTTGTTTCTATTACAAAAACGTTGTCTTTTTAAAGACATAGCTTGTAGCATTTTATTATGGCGTATTTCACGCCCCTATTCAATTGTTATAATTTTGTAAATGTGAGTTCAGTGTATTGTTCAGTCTAGAGAATTATACTTACCATATCACTTTTTTTTGATATCTTTGACCATTGACATCTCAAGACATGATTTTTTTACATTGACCTCGCATAATTATTACCAAAATAATGTAACAATACCTTCTTTTTAAAAGAGTGTCTATGGAGTTTCTTGCCGGTTCTTCTCCATGAGATCAACTTCTTGGAACCGTGCAACTAGAGTCATAACGTTTTATAAATGCTTGAAAAAGTTCATATGAAATAAAAACCTTTTGATTTTGATTTTGATTTGATTTTGATTTTGAAATGAACGTTGTATGATATACTTCATATATTATATGTTCGAGGATTAAAAGCATGCAGCCAATAAAATCCATACCAATTAGGAGAGGTTTATTAACTATAGCGCTCAACTTGAAATAACAAACATGAACTCCATGACGCTGGAAAATAAATCGACAACTGGATCGGGAATCAGACTCTTCAGTAACCGTCAAACGACATAATATTTAACTATTACTGTCCGTTGCGAGTAATTTATTAATTAGTTCATCATAATAAGTATCTAAAACTATTAAACCTGAATTACTCATTTACTTCCGTTACTAAAATAAATAAAACTTATTTATAGTAGTAGTCTAGTACCCGAAAACCCCAGTTTACTCTTAATATGTTTATTATTTATTATTCGGTATGCGGAAGCCTGATGGCAGTCTCTATGGGTAATATACTGATATTCAACCACATCTGAAAGTCTATTCCAACTAGGTAGGGAAAAAGCAAAAAAAATATGACTGAAATGATAAATAAAATATTATATCATGAGTAATAAAAGATTACGGGAGATCTTGGACAATACTGTATGTTTTAGTTTGCATATCACGTAACAATAAGCTAAGGATAAGATAAGAGTGTTAAATTCTTCCTCTTTTATCTGAAAGCTGCACGTTTTACTAGGTGATTTTTCATGACAAAAAATAATTCCATGTCTCCATGCCTGTATAATATTAATCAATTGATCTGTTAACTGATTCGTTCTAGACGAGTCAATTCGAGAATATTGTACGACGGAAACAGGTGACAGGCATCGGAAGTACAGCGAAGCCTACTTTCATGCCCGTCGCGCTGATGAGGCCAATGCCGAGGGTAGGGCGGGCGCGCTATAGCCTATATATCTTATTTGTTTAAACAGATATTATTCAACGTCTATATTTAACTTGACCGAAAAGCTTTTTCCCATAAAAACGTTTATAGAATATTCTTATTTAAGTGTGAATAAAGAGTTTATGGATTTGATTCGATTCGACAGAACAGTGAACATTGACAGAGTGAATGTCCATTGCCCAAAGCTTCCTCCCCTTCCGAACAAAGCCGCTGCTTTTTTTGTGAAAACCCAAGAGAGTAGGTCTCTCTTCAACCATCTTCATCAATCCAAGCAAGCAAGAAACCAAGCAAGTTTTTAATAATTTACTAACGGTATTATTAATGATAGTGTCTTGCCATGCTTAGATCATACTACAACTTTCCCGATTTAAGAGCTAGATAGAACTATTTATAAAATGTGATTAATTTAAAATATTTTTTAATTACACTATTAGCACATGCACTAATTTGAACCATTTTATACAGCATTGGATCCAGTTGCCGATAAGGATCTGGTTAATAGTTTAATCGGTTGAACACGTTCACCGTTGTAAATCGAAAACTACTGAGCTTTTTTTAAATCTTTAGAAATAAAAAGGACTCAAATGGTGAAATGTTATAGCGGTTACATCATCAGCTCCACGATTGAAGTCTTCAAATATGCATTCGTTATCTAGTTGAATGTGCAGGCACGCGTTATCGCGGTAAAGGACAACATTGCTGCGAGGACACTTTCCGCATATTCTAGCACTCTGGGCGGGCAATTTTTTACGTGCCAATCTGCAGTCTCTAATGACCTGATTGGTTTAAAAACATGCAACTATTATCTAGCTAGCGGAGCTCTGACTTTTCTTAGTGTGTCGGCAAACCTTCAAAATGGACAACAAGAAATTAAAAAGTATCCGGTCCCAAAGAGTTCCAATTTCCGATCCTAAAAGTGGATAGTTCCATCAACTTTCAGTATTCATGACATAAAACAAACCCATAATATATACAAATGTATCTTGGATTTACAAATTATATTATGGGTAGTCATTTTCATCCTAACATGTCATGTTGAGATCTGTGTAGGTATATAAAGTGCAGATAATGTTGTACATAATGCTCAGTAAATGTTACATAACGCTGCGGACACAAACCAACAAGCTCATAACCACACTAACTACAATATAGCAATATAGCATCAAGTTATCAGGCCGATGCGTGCTATTACGTAGGCTGCATCAAAGTTAAAATTATTTTAAGTATTTTTCGATCGTCCCTCGCCTTTTGCGATCAAACGCCGAGTGGTCGACGTTTTAATTAAATTGAAATTCTGACACCGATTTCATCTTGTCAATATTTTTTTCCAATTTTATCTATCTATGCAAGTTATTTTGGACAATTATTGTATTCTGTGAAAAATCCTAAAAGCGTGAGTACTTCTGTGCTTACTTCAGTATTGGGATCTTCAGGATTAGTCCCATACATAGTAACATGTTCCATCTATATATCTGTACATGTGGCATGTGGTGTCAATTATTACCAATATTTATAAATTAACTGCATAAAAAAATTTCGACAGGCCGACATGACTAATTCACTACTATGAGATGACATGATTCTGACGAACAATATTGACCATTCTATCCCGTATTCTGCTAAAAATATAGATGTGAAAAAATATGCCGTTTTATTAAATAGAATTTGTAGATTTTACGTACGCAATAAAACCTTGTACAACAAATGTGGATACTGGATTTTTAAATTTGATCGCACTATAGTATTTGCCTGGTACAAAGGAATAAGGAAGGTATACAATCTGGTGGCTGGATAACGAGAATTTTAAACAGGATAGAGAGCTCGCTCGGAGCTGCTCCTCCACGTACGAATCGTTAACTTGGAATGTATTTATTATTGCTATAGATAAGAGGCGTGAAACACAAGTACCGAGTGTGGGGTAGCGGGAGGCTCGGAGAAATTCTAATTAGCGCTAATGGAACGCGCGTTCACCTGGAAATAGTCTGCGGCGAGCGCTTCGTGCCTTGTGAAATTAATGTTAAATATTTTACAATGCACAGGGTTTTAATCACAAAATTAACCGAGAGGGCACAACATGCCGCGTACCTGGCGAAAGTTATTAATGTAACAACAAACTTTACTAACCCAGTTCTTAAGGGCTGTACTTAATTATATTACGTTACATATTCCCAAAGCAATCCAGGTTGGTAATGACCTGTCTAATAAGTAAGTAAAACTTTTGTATCACGAGTAACTTCTACAAACAACATTAACACAATATCATGTCTTGTGTTAAGGAATACAAACTAACAACTCCTGTTAGAATTACAACAGCATGTCTAGTGGTTATTATTATTTAGCACTATTACCTTAAAATGCTGCAGACAGCGTAGTGAACAGTATGAAATCCTGCAAATTAAATATGAAGTTGAGAGATATTTGTACAAACATACTTTTGTACAAACTTGTGCTACACTTCATGTTTTGAACAACACCTTTATACGCATATTTTATCACAAGATCTTATCTTACCGAATAAGCTCAACTACGAACGACACAGAAAGCAAATACTTTGACACTATTTCAGACTTTGCTCTCCGAGATATTGTAAGAACCTAAGTTACTACGATAACGCGTAGAATCCAACTAATCTGATATTATATTGAAACATTCTATTTCTTAATGCAACATCAGAGTAGATTAAAACCGTATGATGAAGGAGCTCGATACGATTGAACACAAATATGCTCCATATTGGCATTCGGATTTCACAAAGTTATACTGGAACTATTCGAAGCTTTCAACAGCATGCAGCGTACAAGCAAGGTTAGTTACCCCGCATGTTGTAAGGGAGGCAGCCGGCAATGAATGCCTAAGTGGCGCACACCGCTTATGAGATCCATTCATCCACGAGGTTCAATGCTGGTCAGTAAACAGGCGCATTCAGCGCAAACGTGTCACCTGGTAGCCTAGTGTTCATTTGCGAATATCGAATTTATTGATATAAACTGACTGAACATAACAATCATTCACTACGTGTAGGTACATGAAACTCAAATTTATACTTTTCCCGACATTTGTTTTCTAAGCTACGTCATGTTTAAGCGATACTATTTAAGTATGTTATGTTGTTTTTATGTTGAAACAAAGAGCTATTTACAAAAACGTCAATTCTTAGGAAAATCTGCTCTTGTGGAACCGATTTATGTACTTATACAAACAGTGTATTTGTACTCTATATTTTAAGTAGTAGTACTATGTTGGTTACTCTGTACAAAATTGAATGAAAATGGATAATAGTACAGGCGTTTCTGCTATAAATATTGTCAATTCAATGACTAACATATGACTGACAATTTGGATGCCCATAACACGAGATTGATATCATTCGATACAGTGCCTGTGCGATCCGTCGTTATAACAAGCCACGGCGCGGCGTGTTCATTGAGCTGAAAGCCACTTGGGTAGTCAGAGACTCAGAGACAGACAGCTGCCGACAGGCTGCGGCGACAGGACAACCCGTTGTTCGAGGAACTACGTCACTCGTGAACAACCGTCTTTAGGAGATCAATTTCAGTAGGATTATGTAGTTTTTGTTAGTACCGAAAACTTATTTTTTATATTGAAAATGATCCATTGAGATGTCCATCCTGAAATTGTTAACGAGGAGTTATGTTGACCGATCAGAATATGTTCCTACTTTTTTGTACCTTAACGCCAATATTTAATAAAATGTATATAAAATCATGAACAAAGGATAATAATAATAGAATTGAATTGAACAGTGAATAATTAAAACTCTACGGCGCCGCACAATTTCATTAAAATTTTCCATTATATTGCATAGAACAAAGTCTCTACGAAATAAGGATGAAAAGGGATGGGCATCGTAGTCATAAAAGCTTGTTAATTTAATTGTTCCTACTTACTTTACAGTAAAAATGGAGATGAAAATTCTTAACACTGCATATTGTATAAGCTGCGTATAATTGAAATCCGATTAATTGAATTTGTGGTTAACTTCAGCTCCAACTTCCACTTGAGAGGTGTCCCGCCCGCCGACAGGTAACCAAGTTAGTGTACGCGTATACCAGTATACAATACTTCGATTATCGTTAGAATATTAAGCGTGTTATAACTATAAACACGCATATTCCGCATATTTTTAGTGTTTATTAAATTAATGTTTGTTTAGGACTAAGTGTTTGGACGAAGAACCGAGTAGCGGACAAAATGTTTGTCTAAATTGTAAACCACCAGATCATTATATGATACCTATGTTTAAAAAAACTGAAGGAAAAAGGTAAGGTAGGACCGAAGTAGCACCTGATGTATGTGTGTACTTGTAGCAAATGTATGCACGTCAGCGAGCAAACGTACCATGGTGGGTGTGCAATTAGTTCCCTTCTGCACACAGTTTCCAAAGGCTTTTATGGTCGCCGGAGTTTAAAGCGTAAGCGTAACCGAGACTTGTGCGAATACTGCATTCAAATGTAAAATCCGCTTAACTTTTCAAACTTTAAAATTATCATTGATTTGAGCTGAATCACTAATGGAGGTAAAAGGTTTCCGAGAATGAATCCTTTGGCTGAGAGTCTGGTACTCCATAAAGCACCAAGATTAAAGTAAAAATCTATTTAGTATTTTTCGACATAATATGTACATTTTAGTACCAGTCTTACAAAATTAGAAGTAATTAAGTATGTATTTTTTGTTACTTCATTGCAATTCTTTATTCTAATTTTATTTTTTTTGGTTTTCGCTGCGGATAACTTAGAAGAAACTAACATATGGAAATAAAACGGTACTCACTAGGGCGACGGAGTTGTTGTTTTGTTGGAGCCATCGGAGTATTGCACTGGCGGTGGTGAAGTCAGGCCGGGGCGGAGGAGGCACCGCATGCTGGAGTGATGAGGCTAGCTGCTGCGCCAGCTCGAGGGCGCGGGCTCGAGCCGCTCGCCCCGGCCCCGTGGTAGCCGTGCCCCCTGCACCAGTGCCGCCCGCCTCTGAAATAGCAAATATCCCATTAATACGTATAAAACAAGAAGCCAAGAAGAAAAATGTGATAGTAAACTAATAAATAATTATCCTATGACGTTATAACATCAGTAGAAAGATAATAAACTACATTTCTAATGGTAGTAACGGCTTTATTTTGAAACTGAATTTCCCATGTGAGACTTCACATAGAAAAATCTGTTTTATCTTGGGTAATATAATTATGCATGCATACCGTACCTATTAGTGGCTCAACCTAAATGTGTTAATACCTATCCACTAAACTGTGATTTCGACAAAGGAATCTGAAAATCTGAATCGCGCTATTAACATTTGCAAACGGAACCACAAAGTAAGAAGACCATGTACGTAAATCTTCTGTTCTGTCGATACTTACTAGACATTGATCGCTGCTCAATGCAATCAGATTTTTTTAGTGTGACTACGTCACGCATCTCACAGTATAATTGATTTTTATCGTTTAAATGTCATTATTCGAAGTCTCGTAACGTATGCGGCGAGGCTCGCACACATTCCCAAATTTGCACCTTTTGCAATACACGTTGTTAATTAATCTAAATTCTAAAACTACTACGTTGGCAGATGGCAGACTATTTCAATACACAATGTTTTTTAAAGTTTTCTTGACACAAACTCACGACTTATTATCCTCTTTACTCTCACGACCGAATCATGCAACTGTAGAAAACTATTTACTGACGAATGAGACGTCAACTCGGCCACCTACACCTTTAAAACCGTATCAATATCAAGTATTCAATGACGGAATAGTATATCGACATTCGATATTTCGACGAGCTTCAATGGTCATTATTATTAGGTATGTATTGTATTTTTGCACTCGTGTAAAATATCACCTTCAAGGAAACTCGTTCGAAAAGCTTTGGTACCTGCATCTTATTACACGTGAACTAGGAATGATAAATTTAAGTTCGAGGTGATGCCTGACTTTTACATTCAATGTAAACAGTCTACATTTGTTCACGTTGATATCCATGTGGATCTAATCCTCTAAGAATAGTAAAAATAAACTATTCATCGTTATAAAACCAGAACTTTCTACAATCGATTATTTTACTTTCGTTAATTAAGTACTGCAAAAATATTTTATTTCGAGTACCTTTCATATTAGTTAGTTCAGTTACATTTCACACTTGAGTTTGTATAGTTTCAAATTAGCAGTAGATATAACAAGTTGCAGCATTAAGAGGATATCCCCTCTAACTCACCAAGTTCGTCCTTCCTTTCTTTCTTCTACGAGGAACGATAAGTGGGTCCAAAGTTAGAATTTTATCGGCGATTTTAGCAAGTACAAATTTTAGCCTTGTTTATACCAACACCATTATCTTACGCTTCTTATATTTATAGACCCAAAACTTAATTATTCATAAAAACCGTTGAAAATTTTTGAGCAAAAGTTATTATAAAATCTTGAACATTATTGTCACGCTCTTGAATCCACATCGTGCAATGAGCGTTCAATTTGCTAACCATCACGTACATTGTAAATTTGGAAAGCACAACTCCTTAAGACATGCTTAAACAAATAAATAATAATATTGGAATCTTATAAAACCTCACAATTCATTACCAACATACATATCATAAGGGCCTCGACACAAATCTCTTCGAAATTACTCCACTCGCGCAAATTGCGCGGGGACCGAGTGAATTGCATCCGCCTAGGAACAATGGTGCTTTTGCTTCCAGCAAAAAAATCTTCATCATTTTACCCTTCTTTATAATAGTAGAAATGTTGCAATATTCTTACCAAGCTGCGCTACCTAGCGTATAATATACGTAGGTCTTTTATTTTCAGGATTAAATAACCGGACACGTAATTAGCGCACACACGCTACATGATCCCGCATTCCCGCTTGTTTAGACTAGTGTGTAATGTGGTTTGGGTAGCGACTGGTAAATATGAAATGTTCATACGTTGCGGTATCTGGGATTCCGTGGCATCTGCATCGCCGAACAACCGATGTGTACAAATATCCAGCAGCCACCACCTGGTCACGTGTTCAGGTAAATGCCAACACCCCGGCATTGCAATCACTTCAACCTCTCATGTTAAAATCGTCACTGTTTAAGACATATGGGTACCCGGGCATAACGTGTAAGTATTTGTCCGTATTCCAGTAAAAGTTAACGGCACATAAAGGCACATAAAATCCACAAACACCGAACGTACGCTGAAGGGGATCAAAATATTTTATTACGGACGTATAACCGGTGACCCGTTACGATTTCACGCGAACGCAAATTTTTACGCTGCACTTTTTACCTGGTTTTCTATTTAAATCTCCATTTTGATTGAGTGGACATCAAAACACTGGGCTTACTCAGTTAGATTTTAGGTACTACATTGCTTTCTATCACGTCGACCCACTAAAAAGTAATTTCATAATATGGACAGATTTTTATTAAAATTTTAAACCACACTGCATAAATGGCACCAACTGCGTTTGGCTCCACAATGTCGAATTTTAGAAACACCGAAATAATCTAATCTGGGTATATAAGAAAAGCAGATACAATAACGCTTCATCTACGGCATCTATTTAGGTGATATGGTCGGTTACCACAACAAATACAATTATAACTAGATTTTTTAAAAAGGAACAAAAGCATTTAGCAAGCTAAGCGACCACTACGTCTTAAATCAACACTAGGTGATCGTGACAGGGATTTCCATCCTCTGATGAAAATACCTGTTACCTGTTGAACATACGGAAAATACTAGATAGAACCAACAAAGTGAGAAATGGGAATAGTAATTACGAAACTTTCGTTCCCAGAACAAAAATAAATAGAAGCAGTGAACGTGCAGAATAAGGCACACCGTCTGTTTGAAGAGAAAATGAACTAGCTAGGTCTAGCCTCATTAGTGCTACCGTATTGAGTAGAAGCTATACACCGTATTATAGATTTGCTACGCTGTTTTAAGGAAAATAAAACAATCTAAGTAATTTAATTACTGGCAGCAATTATGTGGTAGATAATGACTACCAATAAATCAATGCATTAAATTACTGTGCTAAAATAATATGATGTATATCCTATTATTATAATGGATCTCACTTATATATAATTACACTATATACATTTAATTTTAAATAAAAAAGCAAGAATTACAACAACGATTATTAGTGTAATTAAAAAAACAGAATTCTCATAGTCACTTGTGTGGCTAATACTCTATCACTGCCGATTTTCTCCGAATATACTGGATGCCGATTACATTGAAATTTAGTACAAATCATATAAATTTCTGTGACCCCAATAACGGACACGTAACGAATGAATTTATTATACAGGCTGACGTTTAGAGGGCAAGTTAGATCATTCAAAGAAATGATTTGATACAAACAGGACCGTGCAAAAAATCAATCGTTTGCGGTTGTTGTAGGATCTCAAATATAATAATATGTATTTTATAAAAGTATTTTTAAGTAATTTTTTTACTATTAGTAAAAAAATTACCTTCCTCCATCACCGAAACTACAGACCGTTTTTTTTTTAAACAAACAATAATTTCCAACGCTAGCAGTCGCAAAAGTCCAGTACATTTAAAAAAAAAATTTTTTTTTTCGATGATAATAACATGAGGTAGTCTATTTATGAAATTTGATTACTTTGTTTCAATTTTTTCTAAATTTTAAATATTAATCTAATATGATACAGGAAGATTCATTTTTTTTATAAATCTAAACGAAAAAATATTTTTATATTAACGCTTACAAATAAATATTATTTAAAGCAGACAAGCAACAGTTGTTAATTTCTTCAAACATTCTCGACACTCAAAAAATAAATTACTATAAGGAAAAAAACACAAAGAAAACAAAATTATTCTTTATAGGTACATCCGAGGAAATATTTGCGAAATGAGTATGGCGATGAAGCGCAAGCTGCAAAAAGTATTGTCATGACGTCCCTTGAATTTTAATATTAAATTCTTTTGTTTAAATTAATTTTACTTTTTTTATATTTCATTAATTAAATCGAATCACAAAACGAAAAGAATTTATATAGTAGCACGTATTTTGTGGTGTAAACATGTACCTATAATATAACTTTCCCAACAATTCTTCCGATTTAATTAATTCGAATGTTGATAATATAATCAATGTTGTTTACAGATTAAATTAACTGAGTTTATCCCTTGTAAATGTTTTATTAGATTAAGATTATTAAAAGGTACTAATATTTATTTTACTGAAAGAAGTTTTGGAGATCCATATTAGTAAATGAATAAATATTATCATGAGTTAAAGTATAACTATCAGTATCACACAAAATTATAATAAGATTTTCATATTGTTCTCAACTCAGATATGACACGGATTCAAAATGAGGCAAGACCTACTATTCTGCTAGGCACCTGTCGAACGTACAAGCGTGAACTGTCGACATTCCAAATAATATCAAAAATATTACATTTTATCGTATTTCATCACATGGTTTCATAGCGTTAAGATGATAAAAGATATTTTAATGATGACGAGATGATTGTAATTAAGTGCAACGTAAAATATTTTAGAACTGTAGTGACAACTTGCTAACAATAGTGAGGGCAATTAGACGCGTGCACATTAACCGCAAAGACGTCGACGCGTCCGCGGAGGCTGCGTGCGGGCGGCGGACTGGCGCCACGCCACCCTCTGTTCAACAGTTTGCACCCTCCCCCACAATACGTCACCCCTACTTCCTAACCCTCCAAAGTCTATAATCCACTGTTACAGTAGATCATTCATGAATTTCCTTTTTTATCATTCATTTACTGCTAGTCTGGTACACTACGTAATTTTCTCGTCTTTTAGAAATTTAAGGATTTTATACTATTACACTGCATCCTAACTTTAAACTATACAACTGTAAGATAATGACATAAATTAAGCATATAATTCGGTTGTTAGGTGTTACACTATTATGTGTAATATACTGGTCTGCTCTGGATTCACTCAATAGATTAATCTAGACTATGTACTATAAAAGGACTTCATGACACACTATACTACCCTAATGTTTTAATAATGAATTGAGAAAAAACTGACTTCCCAATGAAAAACATAAATACACCAAAACGAATATGTTTTAGACACATTTAAGATGTTGAAGTGGCAAAAAATTACTATATTATGATAGCAAACTTGCAACAATTTAAGTCTGTTCGACCATCAAATATGAATCCAGAGTTTAAATTAAGTACCAAACAATTAAATTGTGTTTATTGTGTTTAAATTAAGTATGGGTATATTTTTGTACCCATGGCACAAAACTTGACTTATTAATTCTTCATTAATTTCTGACCATTTTGGAAAGAAGAGGAAATTGAAATAATAATAAATTGAAGTATATACCTTTTTACAACAAATACAGGTAATAGAAGTTGATTTTTAAGTTAATATGATATGACATGTAACTTGAAAAAACTTTTCTTAAAAAAAGAAAATGGAAGGCCAGACTTTATGAAATGCTAAGTAAAATAATATTACGATTTGTTACAAAATGTTAATTTGTGTATTTATATAACTCCATTCAATGTATTTAATATCGTCCAATTTAATGTAATTTAATCTAAATTTTGAACCCAAAAATTTTAATCTAAGTTTAATTAATTTATTCTTTTCTTTTAATTTCTATTGTGATTAATGTAATATGTCCTAATTTGGTTGTTATTTGTATAGTATTAATTTATAATTGTTTCTCTATTCCAATTTAATTGATGTTTTTAACTTTTGAATCATCAATCAACACTGTTTTTTATCTTTAAATTTAACTACTTGACATTTTATCTTCAATGTAAATTTCGTATATTTATTTTTGAGTTTTTATTATTGATATTATACAAGTGCTGTGCACAACTATAAATAACGAAATATTTGTGGGATGAGCAAGGACATTTCATTATTCTACTAGCTGCGTCCAGCTGCTTTGCTTGCATGGTATATAGATTAAAAGTAGCCCGTGTGTTAATCCAGGTGTGTGTGGTGTGTATGTATGCCAAATTTCATTCAAACTGTTAGCGGTTATTGCGTGAAAGAGAATCCAGAAAAACATCCATCTATACTTAAAAAAAATGTGTTTATAATATTAGTAGGATAATTTTTGTTGATATATTATTATTCTCATTTATCAAGAGAATGTATGTTATGCGTAGCTCAGGCTATCCTAAGCTATACATAAATAGATGAATATCACATCACAATACAGATAAATTCGTAGTTTTTTTTTTTAATTCTATTGAGCCTTATAAATTTGGTAAAATTCATATATATGAAATATACAACATTAATACCATATATAGGTAAGTAAGTGTATATGTTATAGTTAGAAAACATTCTCGGTCAGAAGCATCTTAGGATTCGTTTTTGTTAAGTATAAGTATAAGTATAATAGTGCAACATATTACAATTGATGTTTGTCAAAAAGACTAAACATAAATTTATAAACAAATCGTTTTTGTGTTCTAAGAATTGTAACACAACTTGATGCTATCTAATGAAGCAAAACCAATAAGAAATAAAATAGAAAGTAAATCGTAGAGGACATTATATAGTTTTGTATTACATCACTAAAAATTGGATCAGCAGAGATATTTGACGTTAAGTCGGATGAGATGAGATAAATGAGGAAATAAAGAGCCCAACTCACTCAGTCAACCGTGAAATTACCAAAGTGAATGTAGCTTGTTGATTTAACCTACTATTATCTGAGAAATAAAGATTTCCATGTACATATTATTCAAACAACCTTTAACTAATCTACTTACCGGCTATAATGCCATCCATCTGCTGTAAAGCAGCCTCTAATAACTTAGAAGGATCCGATTCTGGCGAAGTCGGGTTATTGTCGCCATCAACTTCTGTCGTTTTACCCATTACACCTTAAGTAATAAGATAAACTTGATAGGTCAGGTTTAGTTACAGAATAACTTTCTAAAAGAGTAACTAAAAGTTTTTAGAGAAGAATTGGAAAAGTTAACTTTTTGTCAACAAAACTTTCAAGAGTTGATCATGACGACTTTGACAAGTGTTTGACAGTTCTAATCGTCTCTTTATTACATTATTTTTGGCTATGCTTAGCTTGCTAAGCCGTACAGCTGTACAGCAGTTTACGTTTACATGTAATTAATTAGCAGAATACTCGATATGTCGATAAGTGGTCAATCGCAATCATACTTTTCTACAGTTTACCATTATAAAGTATATAACTCCTATAAGTATATTTACCTAATATGAAAGTAATAGACAGAGTTACTACTTCTACGCGTCCAATAATTTAAAAAGCATTTGTGTAATTCCTACTATTCCTATTATTATATTATTTTGCGTAATTGACACAAATTTCCGTCTCCTCTCATTCTCATCATAATCACAAGTTAACTGGCACTAATTACTGTACCTTCTTATAAGTGGTTTTTTTTTATCGCTTATATAGTAATAATTCCTCAATCGCTATATTTATACACTTAACATACCTTCACACCTATCCTCCCCAAAGGATCAGGTAGAGGTGTACTAATATACACCCACACTTAGCTGGAATGTTTTTGGTCCTGTGAAATAGGGGACGAGCTTATTGCAACCGGACATGAATCCAAACTCCGAACTGCTACTGAGAATCTCATAGAAAAACCCAATAACGGGAATCGAACATTTCGATATCAATCAACACCTGTGGATGTTTTCCACAAAATACTTAGTCAACTCAACAATTAAAATTTTTTACGTTTCAATTATCAACTCAGCCTATTACAGTCCACTGCTGGACATAGGCCTCTCCAAAACGTTTCAAGTATAGTTATCGTTATCAATGGTCAAAAGTTGAAATTAATAAAAAAAATATCCTATTATTTTATTGCGTATTATCTATAGATATCAAAATCAAAACATTTTAATATCAAATAAACTTTTTCAAGCACTTTTGAAACATTAAGATTCTTGATTATTGAGATTGCACGGTTCCAAGAAGTTTATCAAAAGGACAAAGACCGACAAGAAACTCCATAGAAACTCTTTTAAAATATAAATAATAATAATAAAATCATAACATAATAGGCCTAGTTCTCCTGCCAGTAAGTATACCTACTTACCTATTAGGTACCTATCTTACTTAACTATCGCATTAGGCAAGACCTGTAATGGTAGTTTTAGGGCATTTAAATAAATAAAAAAAATTGCAATCCTGGATTAGCCCTTACGCTATTTAAGCAATTGCTTGGGCATCCTGTCCTATCTATTGTAGGACTAGGACATGGACATAAACGCGGGACAGAGCATCCATTTACGTCGGTAGTAAAGGTAAAGTATAAGGAGTGGGTTATCTGAGGGCACAGGGGCAGCAGCTTTTACACTCCAGTTAACAAAGCGGTGGAGTGATGGGCGGCTGTGCTTACGAGTCAAGAATTCGATTCTAAGCAAAAATTCTTTAATTGATATGTCCTGGATGGTAGAACTTCCGATATTAGGTCATGCAATGCACACAGGCGTGGAATAGTTTTCTAGCATCGCAGATACCTTAGGGTTATTCGTGCGAGACTGGGGTGGGTAACTTTTTAATGATGAGAAATAATAGTCCTTGTGTATGTCATAGTTTATTAATATTTCATTAGACCCTTTACCAAATTATTATAAAGTAAATAAATAGAACTACATACTTGGTAATAAGTACCATTTGTTTATAACCCTTAATCGTCACACAAAGACGATATCAACTGCAAATAAACTTTATATATAAAAACAAGCAAACAGCCACATTGTAAATATGTATTCTTCTATACATAAATAAATAACGTTCCATTCGATTTCCCAGATTCTAATAGATGTCATATAATTTAAAATTTGAAAATATATACATTTAATTAAAGAATATAACCATGTAGTTAATTTTTAATCTATTGATCTAAGGCACAATCTGCTAAAATTTGATATAGTATCTATCACTCTTGATTCCAAACTGGTTCCTCGTAAGTAGTAACCCTATTTAATATTAGTACAGTTTTGATATTATTTCTCTTAACTTGATAAGTACCATAAAGTAACAGAAAAATATCAACGACCAATTTAATCTGCTTAAAGTTACTAATTGCTTTCAACCATGTTAATTTCTCTATCTTATATTATTACATACATAACAACTTAAAATAAAATTATAATGTTGGTAAGCTGTGTTTTGGTATTAAGGTGAGGATTGCTACACTAAATATTCTGTTTTAATTATTACATATTATCTTAATATGGTGTATAATATAGTGTTCATTTAAATAGACCAAATCTAAGTTATTATTTTAAGTCACGCTGCTCAAGTTTCAAAGTAGGAATCAATAATTTTTGAATATAAGTATTTTTTATGTCCAATTGGGAAAAATCCCAAAAATATTACTTTAAAAATACTGTTTGTATCTACATTATTGATGATATAATTTTAGGTCAACAATATTCTAAAACAACATCAAATACTTTAAAGTTTTCAATTTGTATTACTACCACACAAAAAATAAAATATTTATTCAAACTGCAACAATCAACAATTATATTGCTGCATTGCCAATAAATCAAATATGAACCGCTACTGTATTGTACTACATTCAAGAGTTCTGTGTTGATTTGTTAGCAATGCAGACATACATGTCATAGAAGTTAAATAAATACAACTACATCTTTAAACCTCTGCATTCTAAAACATTTTATCCTTAAGATCTGCTCTTAATTACACCTAGAATCTATAAAATATATTACTCTATTAAATATTAAAGGCAATATCTATCATTAGATATGGACGGATTTAAGTAAAGGCGCCCAACGGGGGTTACCGATTAATAATATTAATAGCTCTTACACTAACCTAAACTTACGTTAACATTAAATTCCGGCGCGACGGGACCAAAATATATAATAAAACACTCAAGTTCTATATATCCAACAATTGAAACAGCATAATATAAGAATCTCTATAAATAAATACGTGTTGCTCATTTCAGGTAACTCACTATGTCCATGGATCTCACGGACGGACTACCGCGTGCGCCGACTGCTAACCTAATACCAATGCAATAACAAAACAAAATAAACTTCGTTGGTAAACATAATTTCAGCTCCATCTAAGTCAATTTAGTAAACTTATCAGGCAAGACCACAACCAACAATATTAAGTACTTAATAGCTAAAGGAATGTAAATCTCAGATTAAAACAAGGAATGGAACAAAAACACCAATGTTATAGTACAAATACGCTGTACAAAAATGGAATGTTGTACCTTAAAATACAATTATTAAACTATATAAAACAAAAAAAAAACAGAATGCGTTTTTTAATTGCATTAGTGTATTAGATTTTTTACAGATTGAAAATCATACATAATTCTGGTACAGGAATTACCAATATTATGTAAAACGTTTAATATAATTTATTTTTCGTATTTGCTACAAAAATGATGATAAAATCGTTCAATACAAAGTTGAGCATTTTCCTTAAAACAAATTATGTATCTATTCTGATTTTGAATAACCCCTAATTTTGGAGCCTAGTACCCAAACATCAACTCATCTGCTTGTATGAAACAATTTTTTAATATTAATAAAATAATCAACGAATCTATCTTAACAGGCACCAATAAAAGCACATGCAACTTTCTGTGGAGTATTTTGTATGAAAACGCATATGAGTCTTATGTTATTATGCTTTTGTGCAAGTACCACACCCAACATGCTCCGTGATTGAGCTTAATTGAGCAAGGTGTGTTAAGCTAATTTTAGCCACTCGTTATCAATGTTGTTTTCAATAAACAACACTGTAAACTTCTTTAAATACTATTATCTCAAATTGAACTCGAAACAGAAAGTGCTTTTGACTACAATATTAAAGATTATCTTTTTAAGTACATAATGAAATTTACACTTCTAAGAATGTATATAATGTATTTTAGAAAAAATAAATAATAACAACATAATAATTTAACTTGTACATTAAGTATTAGTCGTGGACTTGCATCACATGCATTTTATAAAAGGAAACATAAATAAAAACGGAATGTAGAATTTATAATTCCTGTCTTTACACAATCACAATAATTAAACCATCACGGATTATCATAGGCTTTGCCTTTCTATAACTTTTCAACAGCGAAATGTAAAAATATATATAAATTTGTACACTTTACCATAAGTTTTTATTTTAATAAACATTTGTAAAATTCACTATCGCACCAAAATACTCTAAAATGGATTTTTTAAATCTCGTACGGTTAAGTACCTCAAGATAAATAAAATAATTAATAAAAAATATTGGTAAGTTATTTGAGTAGGTAGTCATTTCTCCCCACCAAAGAATTAATATAATTCGCCGATCTCACGGAATGGAATGTATTCGTTATAATTTGGAATGCAATAACAATTTACCGCTGAAGGATATCAGCATATCTAATAAGTCTTACTATAATTCAAATTTATAAGACTCGACCTCGTATTAATTTTTTTAAATAAACCATCTCATATCCCCTTTCATTTAAGTACTAAAATATCCATACAAATATCTCCGCACATTTAACTATTTATAACCACTAAATATAACTCGACATAATTTGCACTTTAAAAATAAACAAATAGCTTCGGGGGGACGTTCAGCATATAATAGCATATTCGAAGCACTTCAACATACAGTGCCTGATTTAAATAAGGAATGTAGTTACACAAAACAAAATCAGAGAAACAATAAATTGTATCTAAACAAATTAACCATGATAGGTAAAGTACAAGTGAAGTATCTTCGAAGTGCTTACAGACTATGCACACATAGCATACTAGAAGTGCATCATCAAACGAAAAGTCAGTGATCGAACGGCCCCCCTGCAAACAGTCATTGATGGCTCTTGCTCAACAGGTGGGAGTTGAACTCGTAGACGTTGCAGCACTGCTCACCGCAAATGTTACACTTCCACGGGTTGGAGTCGCAATGACAGCCTTTGTGAAGGAAGTACAGTGTGGAGTCCGGGAAGGTTATAGAGCAAAACGTACATACGAGAGACGAAGGCAGCATGGCAGCGTCCCCGTGTGTCGAAGTAATCACGCCACCTTCGGACGGAGAGGCACGAGAGGCCTGAAACAAAAACAACAAAGCTGATGGGCAACATTTTGGCGTTTCTCAAAAACATCTACTGCTCTCCAGTATATATTCAAAACCAAAAGGTAAGTCTTTATTATTGAACTCGACATAACGTACGCTAGAGCCCCGAGCGCGTCCACGAGCAGAGATGCGCCGGCGCAAATCTTCTCTTAATAAACTTTTTAGCGGTGACACCTTGATCAGAGATGACAGACTCGAGGATACACCTCGTTTATCGCCGCCGTTAGTTTCGCCCTCCCGTATTTCATTATTTCCAGATTCCTCTTGAGCATTGGGTTCCTGAAATAAACAAAAATAAAGTTCAAGTTTTGTTTTTTTATTATTTATTTATTTATAACAAAAGTTGTAATAATTATGAAAAATATTGTATTTATATTTACTAAAGTATTAACTTACCTGTTTGATGGGTATCAGAGTAATGGACGGAGTAATATTGGTAGGTAATCCAGCTGATAAGGAGCTGCTAGCGATGGCGCTGTCGCCGGATTGAGGTGAGCTAGGGCCTTCTCCATTCATGCGTGACTCTAAAATAGATTTAAATCATGTTAAGTGACCTCATAATATATCAATACATATATAGTAAAAACCTCAATACATAGTAAAAACGGGTCTACCCTTTATAGCAGAACTTTTTATGTCATAACATTATTTCGCATAACAGCATATAGCAGAAACTTCATTTCGCAGAAATTCGTTTGGCAGACAATCAAAACTCATAATTTTGTAAGTCAGAATCATCTTTAGGCATAAATTTCATATCCATCCATATAATAATTAAAAAGTAGAACCATCATATCACAGAAAGTTCACATTCAAAATCGTCTTTTGGCATACATTTCATGTTGATAGTCATTAAAAGGCAGAACTATCATATCTCAGAAAGTTTACACTTTTGTCATATATTTTGTATGCAGCAAGCATGCAGCATGCAAGCAAACAAGTATACACCATGCATGCAGGAAGCATGCAGCAGGCAAACATGCAAACAAGCATACCCCATGCACGTAGCAAGCATGCAAACAAACATGCAGCATGCAAGCGAACATGCAACATGCAGCAAGCATGTTTTTATGTTACAGCTGCAGCACTGCGGGGCTCCGGCAAGCCCATCGTGAGCTTATCGTCGTAGATGGTTTTAACGCTCACCATCGCAGCTTCGCTTGCTGGCTCGCCCCTCCGCGCCTACGCGGATTTTAATAACACTCTAGGGTAGGGCAGACAAGACTACGTGGGGTCGGTTTTGCAGCGATTCGTTTCTGTCACTAACATTTGTAGCACAACATGTTGACTTTTTAAGACAATATTTTAATTTTAATTTAAGGTTCGTAAAAATGCTATTTTATAGAAGATTCCAAATGAAATTCTGCCATCTGATAAGTATGCCAAGTGATATTTTACCAAATAAGCGTCGCTCTTAATGAACGAAATTATGCGAAATTTCAACTCTGCAAAAATTAATTATGCCAAATAAAATTCTGCTATCTTAAAAGTATGCCATTGTAAATTCGGACATATGAACATTCGGCCAAACAATAATTATACTAAACAATTTTTATGCCTTAAAAATATTCGTTTAAAGAAGATTATGCCAAGTCATCATCATCATCATCAACCCATTATTGTCCCACTGCTGGGCACGGGTCTCCTCTCAATAGAGAGGGATAGGGCTATAGTCCACCACGCTAGCCTACTGCGGGTTGGCAGACTTCACATGCCATCGAGAATTCTCTCAAGCATGCAGGTTTCCTCACGATGTTTTCCTTCACCGTTTGAGCATGTGATAATACGCACATAACTTCCGAAAAGTCAGTGGTGCGTGCCTTGGGTTCGAACTCGAGACCTCTGACATCTCAGTCCACTGGTCACACCGCTAGGCTACCACAGCTCTTACCATGCCAAGTGTATTATGCCAAATAAATTTCGGAGCATCAAGAATCTGCCAGATAGGGGTTCCCCCTATCTGGCAGATTCTTGATGCTCCTGTAAAAACAACTAAACTAGTAAAACTGTATTTCATGTTTAGACCACTGACTTCTATTTTCCAGGTAGTCTTATAGTACAGATCCATTTTAGGTCTAACCATAAAATTATATAACAGAAATTGACCGTATTATTTTATTATTTTTGTAATTACCTGAGTTGCCTAAATGGTTTTGACCTGGTGAAAAAGTTTCGTTATTGTCAGCCATTGAAATCTCAACATGAGGAGTCAAGTAGTGCATGGGGGGTGTAGCATTATCAACGGAGCGGGCCCCATTGCTATCGCCACTATCCGAATATGTAGCAGCCACGGACACGGACAAACTGGAACCTAATGCGCCGAGAGCATTAATGGCACTGGGATCCATTGTACCATCTGAATACGCAGCATTAGCGATGCCCGCAGCAAGAAGAGATACAGAAGAATTGCTGCCTGGCCCCGGGTTATCCAAATCGATGCCATGTCTGTAGAATAAAATGTGTTTTTTAGAAGTGTGTCAGACTGCAACATTTTCTCAAAAATTTTGCAGTCATTTTTATTTCAATAGTTTACATAATACAAGTTCAATTACCTGTTAAAGAAGTGAACCCTAAGGCTTTTCATGGTGGGAGCGCGATAACTACACAAGGGGCAAGTTTTAACGAGATCATGCTGTCCGACATGCTCGTTTTGAAAGTGTGCGCGCATGGCAATTTGGCGCTGGAAACCTCGGTTACAGATTGGGCAATGATACGGCAAGCTCTTGGTGTGAGTTGTAAAATGTTCTGCCAAGTGATCTTTTCGAAAGAATCTTTTTTGGCAAACGCGGCATTCATATGGCTTAACTCCAGTATGCCGCATTTTATGCCGACGCATATTGGCGCCATTTGAAAACTTCATGTTACACACGTCGCATTCAAATAGTTTTCTGTGAGGTCGGGGATCGGCGTTTTGTGCTGCTGCTACATTGTTGTTATCAGGGGAACATTGGGCCATGTGGGTGGTTAAAGCTCGACTGCTTAAAGTACTAAAACTATTGCAAGTGGTACATTTTAATAATGTACCACCTCTTTTTGGAGTTTCTTTGCTGTTGGTGGCCACCTGAAAAGAATAATAATTATTATATTAAAAAGTATGATGGTAATTTACAGATATTACTATTATTTAATTTAATAGTACTAAATAAAGTCATATGATTTTGTAGCCCTACTTTATTTCTTAGCAGAATAATTACTACAAATACAAACATAGTAATTAAGTCTAATTATTAAGTATAATGAGCTATGATGGCCCAACAAAAAGTGAAGTGTGAAAGTCAAAAGTTCCCAGTTCAAAACCCAAAACTTACACTACTGACTTTTCAGAAGATATGTGCATATTTGTCACATGTCAGATGGTGAAGGAAAAAACTGTGAAGAAACCTACATGCTTTAGAGACTCTATCAATGGTCTGTGAAGTCAGCCAATCCGCACTTGTGCGGATTGGCTAACTTCCATCAGGTATGATGAATTATAGCTCTCTCATAATGAGAGGAGACCCATGCCCAACACTTCCAAGAAATATGCAGGGTTTTGTTGTCTTGTTTTGTATTCTTAGCAATTTCCAATAAGATGCAGAACACAAAACAGATTCTGATGATTGTCAACTATTTAAAAAAAAAAATGATATTCACTGTCTCAGTTGAAATTCATTATAATATGACATAATTATGATGTACTAATATTTTATTTTGTACTATAAAGGGGATATGGTAGTATAATTAGTCAATACCTGTGATATTGGCTTATCTAAGGTATAATCAGGAAAAAACAACTACTTTAATTTATGATAATTGTATTAAGTGCAGTGGTTACTTGTTTATTTTTAATCTGCAAAATAATGATTATACTAATACTACTATTTAGTAGATGTAACTATTAAAAATTACTTATTTCATGCTAATAGAATACCTATTCAGTGTGAAATAACAAAACTTAAAATATTAATTATATAAATAAATATTTCCGGACATTATTACACAGCACCATCTAGTTCCATGGTAAGCAACAAGGCTGGTGTTACGGATACTAGATGGTTGATATACTACATAAATATACATTAATTTTCTAAATACATACATAGATACATCCATTTCTTGGACAAATGTTTATGGTCATTTTAGACACAATAGAACATTTTTTTGAATTTTTTTTATGATTAAAACTACTTATAACCCTAAATTTTCACTTTTCCACTACCAACCCCTATAATGTGGCAAAACAATGTTTGCTGGGTCAGCTAGTAATGCTATAGAAATATTTGATGATCTTTAATAATAGAATTACAAATGTTTTAAGCCTTATTGCCTAAGTATCCCTATACTTATCTAATTATTTTTAATGGTCTCAACATTTATTACATAGCAATCCTCCAATGATCATTAGAATAACATTATGACTAATTTTAACTGTTATGGGAAATCCTATATGGGAATTGATTGTGAGTGATATCATTTACTGTTAAATTAATAAACTTTCATTAGAAATAAAATAATGCAATGGGACTGGTCTTTAGATGTAAAAATATCAACATTAAATAATGTTTTTGCCTTACTGTTAACTTGCCCCAGTTATCCAATGACAAGTTTTGTGTGTTGTTTGTTATATGGCTAGCTACACTTTCCCCTTTTTTTAGGAATACAAATCGCCAAATTAAACCCTTTTTTAAATTACACACAACAGTTTTCACATAAATAGACTGTTTAAGAAAACAAATTTCAAGTTTTCATTTACTTTAAGTAACTAATACACTTGAAATTCTTCAATATAATAAAGTCAACAATATGATCTTAGTTCCCACTTTTGAACACTAAAATACTGCATTTTCAAAACTAGGTAATAAGCTAGTTCAAAGTGTAAGATATAGATTAGCTTTGATACGAACCGGTTCATTTTTGACTGCAGATAAATTAGGTGATACGGTGCCGGAGTCGGCCTCTGTTTCCCCTTTTGATGACATCACATTACCAGGTAGTGGGCTTTCTGATCATCACTCTCCCGCCTTCCAAGACTACGAAAACACAAACACATCAAAACAAACCAACATCTCTTATAAATACACTCCAAATAACACAACACACATGAAACAATATCTAAATAGCTTTAAAACTTATAACAACTTGTTTCTCATAAGAATGGCGAGGTGACCCATTTACGAAAACATACGAATTATCTACTCAAGATTTATTACTCTTGTTTTAGACAGTATTTTATGAATAATTCTGTGTGTAATATATGAAGACAAGTCACTAATAAACACTATAATGAATCTCAAACTCACGTTAGCTTGATACGTCGACAACCAGAACAGCGGTATTTTAGGGAGAGATCGCTATGTGGCCTAATTCAATGCTTGAGTTCGATGCACAAAATACGTGTTACGCGTATAACTGTAAATGCATAAATAAATGGATCTCCGTTTTGCTTGTGTTATTTTGGTTTTTTTTAACAATCTCTGCATTTACTTAACGCTAACAATGAATTCCCTAAATGATTATAAACTTTTAACCAAAACCATTTTGTTAAAAAACTGAACACCTGTAAAGTGTTTTTTTTTCTTCTCGTCTTCGAGAATGAGAAGAGTGAGAATTCCCTGATTATTTATTGTGGCAACATATAATATTTTGTGGTTGTGCCATCAATAATCTGTTATATCTTTCCTTCTTTACTAAAAGCCATAGATATTTACCTAAAGGATGCGTCACACAGTGTCAAAACTTCTCAACATGAACAGCACAACTTTCTTGGCTCTATGTGATTACAATACCTCAATCATCATCAGCCTATATTAGTCCAATGTACCAACAATGGACGTATGCCTCAATACCTCAAAACCGGGCTAAACTAACAAAAAAGGCAAAATTCTTAATTTTGATTTAGTAATTAAATATAAACATTCATTTTGGCACATAAATACCTGCATAATACAGTCAGTTAGCCAGTCTTCTGGGCATTCTACCCACTGACAGCGACAGGGACGAGTTTTTTGACGCCCTATAGCATAAAATATATATTTTATTTAATCATTTCAAGTTTGTAAATAGTACTTTTTAATTAATTTAATAATTAACTGTTTAATTTACCAAAATATAATGTATATTTTAATTTTTTTAATACCTTCTTCACAGATGTTTTATAATGAATAAAACAACGAGAAAAATTTAGTAATTACATAAAAATAGACTTATTACTTTCGTGAAAATTACTCGTTTAGCGCCCTAGTGTGTTCGCTGTCCATTAAAAGTAGTCCAGTAAATCGATAAATGATATTTCGTAGGCCGGTGCGTACACAGCATATGATATGCAAATGAATCAAACTCATACGACGTACTGGGATCAAACGCTCAAAATCACACATAATCAAATCTATGTAGCCCTAAGCTAATAATTAGCTATATTCATATTTTATTTTTTTAACGCAAAATTTAAAAATAAAGTATAATATATGGAGTTTAGGCATAAGTAACGTATGAAATCGATGCTTCGTTGTTGTTCCCAACCTTACCGTGGAATATATTATTGAAGGTAACATAACTTAAATAGATGAAGATTGTATAGAGTATTGCAGGAGGACATTTAATGAAAATTTGTGAGCTAAACTAAATTTTTACTTTTTACTTAGATAAAATCTAATATTCAAGGTAACAGCAATTACTGATCTATATATTTTTATTAATATTGCCGTTTACTTCTTTGAATTAAATCAATTGCTCGAAACTTGTCATCCCAAAGTTATCTTAATTATTATCAAATTATGAAAACAACATTATATTCAAAATTTGGATCACTCGGTCATCGCTCGCGAACATTTTCAAAGGTATGCATCATAGGTCCGTATGCACCCGAACTATACGGTATATACACGTCACGTGCGCTGGATCTATGTGTAATAAGCATGTATTTACAAAAATAAGTATATGTTATGTAGTATAACAACCTATTAGTATCCGTAACACAACACAAACCTCTTTGCTTGGAACTAGATAGCGCTGTATCAAAATTTCCAGAAATATATAAAAAACACGTATATAACCATTTGACAATTATTTATTATTTGGCATTTTTAGGTGGTGTTAAGATGCCCTAAACAAAACATGTTTCCTTTCCAACCTACCTATTTGTTACATAAAGTGAAACTTTTGAACCTTTCCGTGATGATTTTTTTTAATGTAAACTCAGGATCAGAGATCAATGTCACTGTCACTGTCATTGCTTGCAACTATCGCCAATGTCAGTTGTCATTAGACAGCGCAACAAAGCAATGGTATTGCATCTCAATTTTAATTATTAAACGTTGCGGAGTTGTCTCCGTATAGTAAACAAATACTTGTTTATATCAAATTGTAGATTTACTAAATTATTTAGTGGATAAGTCATATTCCAGGTACTACCTAAATTCAATAATTGGAGGAACTATTATGTGTGCTACGGGCTAAAGTTTATATTTTAAAATGTGTTCTTCGACTATTATATCGTTTTTAAGCCAATGGAGATTGTGGATCAGGCCTTTTTTGATAGCACTTTATGTTCTGTTAATTATAGCACTAGTACCAATACTAATAGCTCATTCAATAAACAATGGATTTAGTAAGTCCGATCAAGGGGCTCTGGTGGGTGGCGGATTCGTTCTCCTAGCTGTGCCTATCTCCATATGGCAAATAACACAACATGTAGTGCACTACACAAAGCCAATATTACAAAAACATATAATAAGGTAAGATTCTTATTGATTCATGATCCACTTTAAACCATTTTATCTCTGTTATCTTTATCAGACAGATTGACAATCAAATCTTGGTAAACAAGTTTATTTTTAAATACAATAATGTCAATCTTTATTGTGTATTAGAACATTTGAAACCAATTTTAGCACATAACTGATAACTAAATTGATATCTTTTCTAGAATATTATGGATGGTACCAATATATGCTTTGAATGCCTGGATAGGTTTGCAGTTCCCTGAACAATCAATTTATGTTGATTCTTTGAGAGAATGCTATGAAGCATATGTAATTTATAACTTCATGAAGTATTTATTAAACTACCTTAATGAAGATCATGATTTGGAAGCACTTTTGGAAATCAAGCCCCAGGTCTATCACATATTTCCCTTGTGCTGCCTTACACCATGGGAAATGGGAAGGTAAAATAAATACAATTTATAAATATCCTCGGGACTACATTACCTGATACCTGAATATTAGTATTATAAATATAATAATACTAATATTTTTCTCAGGTTAGCTTTTATCAGCTTGTAACTTAGTTCATACCAATATATATATATAGGCATGAGGAAACTAATTACACCAAGGAAAACCTAAACTAAAATATTTTAGTGTTAAAGGCCACAATTCATTTGTGGCTTTCTAATAAATTAAACCTTAGCAGTAAGTAAATACAGCTGGAATATTATTTTTTTACTTTAATTTATGTAATTTTCCTTATTGGCCTCCAGCTTGTGTTTATTGGTGATACATAGTTGTTTTTTTATTAATTATTAAATGTTAAAACAAAATGCACTTGTAATAGTATTGTCTATATTTTTATTGTCTTAATAGACAGCTACAATTTTTACCTTGAATTCTTTTCATTCTTTTTTTTATCTTGAATTCCATAATTAGTAGAATGTTACTGATTAGACAGAAAACTTGATTTTTTTCTCTGGTATGGTGACAAAAATCAACAGATGTGAGATAAAGGTGTTATTGCTTGTGCAGAATTTACAATTATTTCTATGTAGGAATCAAATTGCTCAACTGCTCTAATAATTGTGTAATAATATAGTTGTGTCCATAATAAATATATACATTTCATTTTATCATTTTTATAAACAACACATTTTATCTACATTACATACTTATCATTTACATTTTAGTCTATTGAATTTTTTAGTTATAATATAAATGTGTCTTAGTATTAAGCATTAATATGCAAGTTCCTTTTGCGTTTCCAATTTTGTTATTCTGAAGAAATTGCAATAAACATTAATATTTCTTTGGAATAACATTATTATTACACAAAACTTATTCATTATGAATTATATATTTGTCTTTTTTTTTCAGTGAATTTGTACATAACTGCAAGCATGGTATATTGCAGTATACAGTAGTAAGACCAATCACAACAGTCATTGCAATGATATGCGAACTGTCTGGGGTTTATGGGGAGAGTGACTTCAGCCCAAAAGTTGCCTTTCCATATATAATAGCTATAAACAATCTGTCACAATTTGTTGCCATGTATTGCCTTGTATTATTCTATAGAGCAAATAGAACTGAATTGAAACCTATGAAGCCAATTGGTAAATTCTTGTGTATAAAAGCTGTAGTTTTCTTCTCATTCTTGTAAGTATCTCACAGATTTTCGATCATTGAACATATTCCTTCTATTGCAAATATTACCAAGTGTGAGCTAAACTATTTTTTTTTCTATTTACAGCCAAGGAGTTATTATTAATATATTAGTTTATTGTGGAGTAATATCATCTATATTTGATATATCAGATTCCGACAAAATTAAAATAATGTCTTCTAAGTTGCAGGTAAGTTTCTCTAATAAATCACCTTATTTTATAATTAACCGACAGCCGACCTCAGCTTTGCATAGGTGTATTATAGATGTATAGTGTTGCTACAGATTATATATTACATATGACACATGTTGACAAATATTGTATGTTTTACTATTCACGATTTAAACTAAATTTTAAAGATACATATAATAAAAAACTTTTTTACAGGACTTTTTGATATGTATAGAAATGTTCTTGGCAGCAATAGCTCACCACTACAGTTTCTCGTACAAGCCATATGTGTCCCCACAAAACCCATCGCCGTCATGTCTCGGGTCTTTTCTCGCCATGTGGGATGTATCCGACGTCAAGCGAGACATATCTGAGCACCTCGGTGTTGTTGGTAAGTCAAATCTTATGAACCCTTTGACCGCCACGTCAATAAAGAAAAAAAATGTTCCCTGCGCCACGCTACAGTAAAATAGTTATATTTTTGTCGACATTTGCCGACGAAAGCGTCGTGAGCACGTTCTGATTTGTCGAGTATAGCCGACCGTGGCGGTCAAAGAGTTAAATAATAAAGAAAAAAATTAACTGAAGTTCCACCACAAGTAGGTCAACAACATAAATTGGATAGTTGACACAACCGACGAAATTAAAATACTTTCTGTGGGCAATAACGAAACCCATAGATTTTCTATGGCGATTACTATTACAAGAATAACCAAAAATGTTAACAGCCCTAATATTGTAGATTTTTGAAAAGCTGTTACTTGGAATGATGCTAATGGAAAACAACTAAACTCTAACAAAACAACAACAACATGCAACTTGGAAACCTTTCCTATGGACTGGCTTTCTATGGCTCAAGGCCATATTAATCATAACGACAGTGTAGCAGTTACTAATTAACAAAAAATGACTGTGGAATTCCACAAAACAATACCATTATTCTTAGGCACTAGTGTACTACCTATCTAACCCTTGACCTTTCTAAATATGATTTACTCATTTTATTTTTCATGTTTATTTCGATACCTAACTGCATCAAGATATTGTACCACAAAAGCATCCTAAAAACATCGATTTGATTATTGATTTGTTCTTCTACAGGGAGCTCATTTAGTCGAAGACTTAGAGGTAAATCCATGTATCACATGGCGCGAGGGTACGATGAAAGTTCTAGATTGATGAGTGAACCAATGCCATCTAGTTCAGCTCCAAACCTTACTGTAGACTTGGAACCACCGTCTGTAGAAGTGCGTCCATCTATTTACGGATCCCTAGATAACACAGTCACGCCCGTGTCAACGAACTCTGAAACAGAACCTTTACTCGATCACCCCGGAGATAAAGACGACCCTAAAGTATAAATGCTTTGGAAAATGAGTATATCCTCATTTAACAAAAAAAGTAAGTTAAAAAAGCCATGGCTTTACGCTACTAATATGTTAAAACTGAGCAAGAATGCATCACATAAATTCAGGTGATAACATGATAGATGATATAAAACATACTAACTAATCGAAATTTTTAGACATAAGATTTATGAATAAGTTGTACATTCCCTATGAAGAACAATTAGTTTTTTTTAAACCAAAGTATGAACACCCTGAATTGTTTATTTTTTGTTACTGTTTATTCTATGATCTGTAAAGAATTATCGTATGTTAGTACTTACTATGAAAAATAATAATATAAAATTGTGATATTTATAATAATCTGACTACATTGTAACTATATGTTAAGTTTTAGAAATAAAATATTTGTTTAGTATACTTTTATGTGTAGTCATTAATATTTTATTGTTTTGTTATTAGTTTAGTCCAATCGCGATATTTATTAGCTGTCGATACTTGTCTTCTTTTCAAGCAGAAGTTATACCTGCTACGTTACGTACGTAAAGTTACAAATATGGTACAGTTATTTGCACAATACGTACAATAAAATAGTTTGCCGTGGTGAAAGCAGAGAATCCCCGTTCCCCTTCAAATGCGACGACCTTATCCTACGATAAATGGCTGCTTTCTATTGTCTTCTGTACCTATTGTACCTGGTAGTGGCAAATATGATGAGCATGGACATCGGCCTGAATCATGGATGTCCCTATGTATAAATAAAAATGTATCAACCATTTAGTATCCGAAACCAAAGCCACCCTCGGTGCTTAACTTGTAACTAAACTAAATTGCTCTGATATATAATAAAAAAAAGAACCAAACATCGTGAAGAGGCAAATATGCAGCGTAAACACCCCCAACCTTTATAAAGCCATACTCTTTAAAATCTTAATACTTTGAAACCTTTGAAAACCTCTTACGTGCAAACCGACATATAGTAAAACCCGGTTTCTTTTGTGAAATGATATTCAAATCTAATCTGTTATCAAATCTCGTGTCAAGTAATAAAAAATATTAACATCCCATCGCTTGGTATGTGATTTACATATCGCTTTAGAAATCAGGTGACAGTTTAAGTAGTAGGTACTTTTTATTCATGATATAATTTTTATAACAATTATTACAGAAAAAAAGACTAATGAAAGAATATCATCAAAATTTATTTATCTTATATTAAATATAGAATAAAAGATAGGCAATCTTTTACTTATTTATATATTATTAAACAATTTATAAAATCCTAAAAAGCTATCCGTCCATTCGGAAATTATCACAATATTTATATGACTGGAACTGCAGATAAAGAGAGGAAGTAAGTACAATCATTCGTACAGAAAAAAAATACCTTTTAACAAGAATATAGGTAGGTACTCATAGTTGTATTTAAAATAATACTTGGTTCGAAATAATACTTCTCTAATCAAGTTATGTAAATAGCGTTCTTAAGTATCTACTTGTGTAAACGCGATAAGGTGGAATGTTAAAATAGGTATTTATAGATTTGTCGCAATCTTACTTTTTCTTGTTCATGTTCATTTAATCATTTGTCAACAGGTGTAAGATTCTTTGATTCAATCCTCGTTCTGCAGAAATTTTCTAAAGCACTCAGCCCCGCCTTTAAGCTATTCATTTCAATTTTATTCCACAGTGTTCCCATTATGAGATAGTAGAAGCAGAGACCGGTTATACCTAACTTGATGACATCATAAAAAATACTGTTTGGCCAGTAACCTACTGTACCAATTAGGAACATGAGTATTAGTCCGCCTATGGTTAAAAACATAGTTTTACTTTTTGATATGTTCACCATGGCCTCTTCACATACTTGAATAGCTTGGGTGACTGTTTCATCAAATGAATCATTCACACCATTTTCTATTGGCCTTGATTTATTATCTGTTTGCTTCACATGTAACTGTACCGATACTGCATTGTGATCAGAATATGAAAATTCTTTATCGGGAACTCTATCAGGAAGTGGATTGCCGAAATTAATGACTTCAACCTGAAAAAAAATCTGACATATATACTTAAGCCGCATAAACGGCTTTTGTTGGACCATTTTTATATGTGTTATCAAATAGCCAAAAGCTATTAAAACAGTACAGTTATAAAATAAAGTACTAACATTTTTATAACATAAAGATATCTTTGCTAAGAGAAATACATACCTCCCATTTAGGATTTACTTTATATAAAATATGATCAATCCGTTTTCCCTCAGGGCAAATCTTGACTTGTTTAGGATCCGCGTAGCTATTATTGGCGCTATCAGAAGTTCCCATAAATTTGAAATTTGTTGAGTCCATAGATTCAGAACGTTTGTCGCATGAGTCCACCAGGGGAGGAAGCTGTGTTATTATTCTGCAGAAAGTAAAATAGACTACTGAATGGTCGTTCTGTTTGTCAAATTCAAATCACATGGATACATAGTTTGTTTTACGGATGTTATAGAATCTTGTATGGCCGTATTAATAGATACACCCCAACATTATATTTGATATGGCAATACTAAAAGTAATAAATTTATGATAAACATGCTAGATAAATGTTGTAATTTAAACCAAATCCCAAATAACTGCTCCAAAATAAATTAGGTTTCTGACATTAAAATTTCATATATGAATATTAATGACCCTATCTCAAAAAAATTGAAAAATAAAGTAACAATGTTAATTTTACTTGTAAGCCAAATCTCCAGGTCCAGTGTTCAAATCACCTGCTAGTATTGATATATCAGCTGGTGCAGTAGTTAAATTTACAAATTCAGCAGTTGAATAAGCTTGAAGTATTCTATGTGCCAAATAGATATCATCGTCATGATATATTGCATGGAGCTGAAAAACAAAGTTACAGTTAGGCCACCTATTGAACAAGATAGCTGTTTAACATGTTCTCAATGATCATTATCATTCATTTCCTGACAATTTTACTCAGAGCGGATCTTATGGGCAAATCAGGGCAAAATAAATCTATTTACCTATATCATGCATGAGACTTAATAAATTAATATAGACTGTTTATTTCGCATATTAATATTCAACATGTTAGTGACTACACTCAATTAATACTTTTTTATATTTATATCTCTCTAAACTGTATGCATAACTTTTTAGACTAAGAATAAAAATATATATGCATCAAGGAGATTCCATTAACAGGTACCAATTTAAGTTGTGACCAACTGCAATTTTATGGAGATCAAGTAGGTACAGATCTCGTAAAAATCCATATACAATTGATCAGATAAAGGTTTATTGACATAGTTAACTCCACTCATTCGATTTTATCTAGGTACTTTTTTGAGATACAGTTTTATGAGATTACGACAAAGGAAAGATATTGACAAATTGTAGCTGTAGTCATAAAAGTAGGTATGTACATATCTATATGTATATATGTATTATAAAAAACTGGCTTTTGTATTTTATTTACTACTCACATGTGTGCAGTAAACATTGATTAGTCTGTTACCATACTTAATACGGCAAAGACCAACTCCTTTACCTCCAAACCAATCGCCATGATGTATCTTGTGAATGTAGCCATTTAAGGACCACTGGTGAAAGAACACATCTTGTATTAACCATTTTGAGAATATACACAGACCTGAACCAAGTACGCCACTGTAAAAAATGTAATGAAGTAATCAGGTTAAGGTTGAGATTTGCTCAATACATTACACCAGTTCTTGAAGGACATTATAACCAAGGGCAGATCCAGGGGAGTCATGGCCTGGCGGCTAGGTTGACCATAAAATACTTTCTTAATCAAATTGGAGCACCCTCTGTCTTGAAAGCTAGATCTGACTTCGATTATAACAATCTTGGTTATCAACACATATTTTGTACACATATCAATTTTCAGAATGCTCATTAATAACATAATGTGCATTGTACTATCAAGTGCACTCATGTGAAGTTACAACATTAAACTTTAATTAAAAATACACTTATATTTTCTCAAAAGTAATTAGTATTCTTATTATCACAATTATTGTTCAAACAGTATCCATTGCAGCAGCAGTCATTTGGAACACCAAAAAGGAATCATCTTCAGTCTTACCTTCATCAATACATATAAAATGTACAGATGTACTTTATTATTTCTAAAAACTTAGTAACCAAACATTAATACAACATGGAGTTTTATTGACAATGGGGCAGACAATATTCAAAAATTCATATACTTTTCAGGCATGTACCTTTGAATGTACCCAATTAAAACTAAGAGTTGATGTCAAAATACAAATTACTTATATAATAATGAAAATGATCAAGCCTACCTGTAAAAGTAGTGTGAATATGGTAGAACACTCTTTAAACTGTCTTTTAAATACAAATAGTCTTGTTCACTCCAAATTTCTTGTAGGCATACTATAGTATGAGAGCTTCCTTGTAAATATTTAGAAATAGCTTCAATTCTTTCTTTTCGATTTTTTGACACCACTGGTATTCCCCTGTAAATGTAAAAAAGTGAGGTACAAAGAAATTAAATATAAACCTATGTTTCTCTAATAAACTTTTAAGTGCCACACTATAAGAACATTTCTGTGTCCAAGCCTGTGTGCTTACAAATGTAAAATTGTTTTATATCATCAAATATTTAAATAACTTAACTAATTTTGTTTGCTGTGTGCAATTAAGTAATTTTTTATAGCTGTATCTATAAAGCAAATAAAAGTTATGTTTTTTTAGTGACCTCTTTAAATTTATATTTTAATATAGACGACATTGGCATTCGATTTTTATTGTTCTGTTATTTTTTACGATATTTTTTTGTCTTGTCATAGCGAGATTTATGGCATATATATTTGTGTAGACCTATCGTTTGCCTGACTATTACTGATAATCCAAAAAAATAAAAATAACTTACCAACAATTCAAAGTAAAGACATTCAATGTAAATTCCATGCTTTAGATACAGTGTGTCAGAGTCAATTAGATGAGGAATTTATCTTATCGCTTATACACCTAAATCCAATTAGTTTGTATTTGTTGAGTATTATATTTTTTCATTTACACTTATTGTGTATTGTGTCTTAGCCTCAGTACAGTCTTCTCACAAATGATCACTATAGATGCAATAGTACTTTATGAAACAGTCGTGTGGTTGATAGACAAAATTCACAAACTCGCAAACGAAAAGTACTGAAAGTACCTTCTCTGTCAATGACAATAAGTTTTTTTTTTTTTTTTTTTTTTTTTTTTTTTTTTTTTTTTTTTTCTATCTGCTATCAGCCCTTGGCTTTAATCAGATTTGTATGGCTTAATGAGCGGTTCGAGATTCTTCACACCCCATGGTGTGTCATCTCCATATTTGTCAAAGTTATATTGACGCTATTCGCTTTCTTTTGAGTCTATAGGTAGACTCTGAGGGCTCTAGTAATATCACAGCTAGTTCATTTTTGTGTTGTCGGAGTCTTTCTTTATATCTCTTGTAGGACTTTTCTATAACCTCCTTAACTGTTGGCATTTGTAGGTAGTCATGTACTTCAGTGTTCTTCGTGAACCAAGGTGCGCCGCTTATGATTTTCAGTGCTTTATTTTGAAAGCGTTGTAGTATTTCGATATTAGATTGGCTTGCTGACCCCCAGAGTTCTATCCCATACGTCCATATAGGTTTCAGGATGGATTTGTAGATGAGGAGTTTATTTTCCAAGCTAAGTGACGACTGTCTGCCTATGAGCCATTGAATATCTTTGAATTTTCGGTTTGCCTGATCTCTTTTGTTCTTTATATGTTCTCGCCAGGTAAGTCTTCTGTCTATGTGCATACCCAGGTACTTTACGACATTTTTTTGTGGCAGAATATCATTGCCAAGTTTCACCGGTGGGCAATTTTCTCTTTTGAGACTGAAAGTAATGTGAATCGACTTGGCAGCACTAGCTTTGATCCTCCATTTTTCCAGCCATGTCCTAATGTTATCCAGGTGATCCTGGAGTTTAGTACTTGCAGTAATTTGATTTTTGTCACAAGATAGGATTGCAGTGTCATCTGCATAGGTTGCAGTGGCAATAAAGTTTGAGGTGGGCAGATCTGCTGTGTACACCGTGTATAAAACCGGGCCCAACACAGAGCCTTGAGGTACTCCTGCTTCTATGGGGTAGAATGATGATAGACAGTCTCCAGACTTTACTTGGAACGCTCGGTTTTCTAGATAGGATCTGAGAAGCATATACGCATGGTGTGGTAAGCACATTTTGAGTTTACACAGGAGGCCTTTGTGCCAGACTCGGTCAAATGCTTGTTGTACATCAAGGAAAACGGCGGAGCAGTACTCTTTTCTTTCCAAAGATTGCCGGATTGTGTGAGCCACTCTGTGTATTTGTTCTGTTGTTCCGTGGTGCGCTCGAAAGCCAAATTGGTGCTGTGGGATTGTTCCTTGTTCTTCCAGTATTGGTAACAAACGTTGTAAAAGTACCTTCTCAAAGAGTTTAGACAAGACTGGTAGTAAACTTATTGGTCTATATGATGAGACTTCAGAGGAAGGCTTTCCTGGTTTACATATCATGTTAATGACTGAGAATTTCCAGACGAGTGGGAAATAATGCAGCCTTAAAACTGCATTAAAGAGAATAGTCAACAATACAATTCACTTGTAAATAATAGATATTATCACTTCACACCATTTATTGTTAGTAATAATATACAAAATTCGAGACAGAGTTTACAGAGGCTACCGTTTCAGTTCACAGCAATTTTCAAAGAGAACGCAACTAGTGATGTCCAACAATAAAGTCATGGTACAGTTAATAGTGATGTCACTTGATTACATTAGCATAAGTAATAGATATTACAACACTCTCCCTTAATCTAGTGATACACTACATTTAACATATGCATATAGCAAACCTTTAAGTAATTACAATATTGAACACATACATAATATATAATACTAGGTAGTTACATCTTTTTCTAACATTCATACTACACATACTTAAAACACCATATTACTACTAAACATACATATAATTTTAGTTAATACCCATATCAATTACACACAACATATGCTTAGCTTTAGGTAATGCTTTAGTACAAATATCAGCAATCATTTTATCTGTTGACATATAATCAAGACTAATTATTCCTTTCTTTACAACTTCTCTTATATAATGAAATTTAGTATCAATATGCTTTGTTCTTTTATGAAAGACTGGATTCACAACTAATTTCTGTGCACTCTGGTTATCATTATATAATGTTATTGTGTATTTAAAATGTGTGATGGGCCAATCTGCATCAGTAAATCCAATAACACTTATTTTATCTTTGCATTTCTTATATGTTAAACATATGTCAATAGTACCTTTTAAATATCTTAAAATGCGTTTAGCTGCCTTCCAGTGAACTAATGTATAACAAGTATTAAACTGACTTAAAAATGAAGTTGCATATGCAATATCTGGTCTTGTATTTACTGCTAGATACATTAATGACCCAATTAATGATTGATAAGGTAGGTTATCATCACATAAACCTTGACCTAACTCATGGTTTCTTTTAAAATTAGTTTCCATTGGTGTACTGACTGGTTTTGCTTCACTCATATTATATTTCTTTAATAAATTTATTATAAATGATTTCTGATTTATTTTTACAATATCTTCTTGGCCTTTTTCTATATTCAATCCCAAACAAAACTTTGCCTTTCCTAAGTCCTTTACACTAAATTTAGACATAAGATACTTCTTTAAGTATGCTTTTTCCTTTTCATCATTAGAGAAAATTAAAAAATCATCAACATGTAATGCTAAAACATTAAACATATCTTTGTTATTTTTAACAAATATACATGGATCATACTTTGATTTACAATAGCCTATTTTACTTAATTCAGTTTCAACCATTTGATGCCATACTCTAGATGACTGCTTAAGTCCATATAGTGCTTTCTTTAAATGACAAACTTTAGATTTATCTTCACATATGAAACCTTCTGGTTGCTGCATGTAAATGGTTTCATTTAAATTGCCATTTAAAAATGCAGTATTAACATCTAACTGATCAATTGATAAATCTAATTGAGCTGCTAAAGCAAACAATATTCTTAAGCTAGTTTTACAAACAACTGGAGAAAAGGTCTCATTGTAATCCACACCAAATTCTTGTGTAAAACCCTTTGCTACTAACCGAGCTTTGTGATTTACTATTTCACCATGTTCATTACATTTTACACTATAAACCCACTTACACTTGATCACTTTTTGATCTGCTGGTGCATCAACAAGTTCCCATACATCATACTCTTTCAATGAGTTCATCTCCTTGATCATAGCAGCTTGCCATTCAGCTTTCTCATTACTCGCTATTGCCTGAGCATATGAACTTGGAATATCATATGTAGCTGATGAATGATACAAAATATAGTCAGAATATTTAGAAGCTGGTTTTACCTGCCTTCTTGATCGCGTCGTACTTTGTTCACTCACCTCAGGATTCTGTGTATCTTGATCTTCACATACCTCATGGTCCTCAGACTCATAAAAGGTTGAAGGGGAGTCAGCTCTCGGTATAGACACTTCAGCATCTGGCAGACTGTCCATGTTTGTTCTGTCTTCTTCTTTGTTTTTATTTGTGACATCTACTGTAATAACTGAAATATCTTTATTAACCTGTAAATCAGATATACTTTCCTTTTCTTCTATTGAAAATTTATTTTCCAAAAATATAACATCTCTTGATCTTATAATCTTTCCAGTATCTCTTGGATCATACAGCCTATATCCTTTGCTATCCTCGCAATAACCAACAAATATATATGGGAGGCTTTTTGTGTCCCATTTTTTACGTTTTTCCTTTGGAATATGAGCATAAGCTACACATCCAAATACTTTAAGATGTTCTAAATTAACTGGTTTCTTGGTCCAAACTTCTTCAGGAGTTTTCCTCTCTATTATTGCTCTATGTGGAGATCTATTAGCAATATATGTGGCGGTACTGATGGCCTCAGCCCACATTCTTTCATCACAATTTGCTGTTTTCATCATACATCTAGCTTTTTCAACTAATGTCCTATTAGTTCGTTCAGCCAGTCCATTTTGTGCTGGACTATAAGGGATAGTAAGCTGGTGACGAATACCACACTTTTTAAAGTGATTCTTCAGATTTGCATTCACATATTCCGTACCATTATCCGATCGTACAATCTTTATTTTCTTACCGGTTTGATTTTCAACCATTACTTGAAATTCTATGAATTTATCGTACACTTGATTCTTAGTCTTTAATAAATATATAAATACTTTTCTTGAGTAGTCGTCCACAAAAGTTAAAAAATATCTTGCACCACTCCATGACTCAGTAGGCATACTACCACATACATCTGTATGTACTAGCTCTAATATATCATTGGCCCGCTTACCTCCATTGCCTTTGAACGGAAATCGCGCTTGTTTGCCTTCTAAACAAGGTATGCACTGATCGTCTTTTATACCAGGAAAAGATATCCCTCTGGCCATTCCCTTTTTAAGCAATTTCATGCCAATTCTATTAAGGTGACCTAGACGTTGGTGCCATAGACGTACTAACTCTATATTTTTATCTTCGGATAACAATGATCTTTCAATCTTCGGATTTAATACATAAAGATTATTCCTCTTAGGAGCTGTTGCAATAACTCTTTTATCAGAAGTATACACTGTGCACTTATTTGCATCAAATACAACAGTATGTCCTTTCTCAGTAATTTTACAAACTGACAATAAATTTGCTTTAATATCAGGAACATAAATAACATCTTTAAATTGTTTTTCGCCATATTCATTTACAATATTTATGTTACCAATTCCTTCTGAATGTAATTGCTCATTATTAGCTACAGTAACAGTTAACAATTTGTTCTCTTGTAGATTCTCAAAAAGACTTTTGTTTGATGACATGTGTGCCGTTGCACCAGAATCAATGTACCACTCTGTTTTAGTAACATTATCACACTTTGCTGACAATAGTGTTAACATTGCATCCTTTTTATTGGAATTATTTCCCTCATTTTTAATCTGTGAACTTCTGTAAGTCAAAATATTATTTTTTATAGGTTTCCTACAATCCTTTTTCAGATGACCTGGCAAACCACAATTAAAGCATTTAAGTCCGCTTCTGTTGAACTTATTATAATTAGGCTTTGATTTACTTTGTCCTTTTGACATTAATGCTGCTGAGCTTGGCTCTGATTTATTTTTATCAGTTAAACGATTCTCAACAATACATAACCTTTCACTGAGTGATTGTAAGTTTCTCTGTTCTTTAGGTACAGATTCCCATGCATTCAGAAATTCAAAGTACTCTGATGGCAATGTGTTAAGTATTCTATTTAAAAATAATGATTCAGGTAACTTAACTTTATCTTCTTTCCATGTTTCATCCTGTAATTCAGCCCATAGTTTTTCTAGTTTGGCTATGTGTTTCGCTATGCTGTCATCGGAATTCTTTTGTTTAATACCGAAAAATTCGTTAAATAAACGGTCTTGTCGTTGTTCAGTTCTTTGCTCAAAAATTGTGTGCAGTTTATCCCACATCTCTTTTGCAGTAGAACACATATTTATTAATTGTCTAACTTGACTAGAGAGAGAGGATACAATCAAATTTTGTGCCATGTACTCGGCTTTATGTTTTTTCTTTTCATGTTCCGCCTGCGCCATTTTGTCTACGCTGCCCGCAACCGGTTCACTGGGAATTTGTTGTCCCGTTTGAACAGCATCAAAAGCATTGTTGACTTGGAGTTGAATGTTGATTTGAAATTTCCAATCTGTCCAATTAGATTGCCCTTCGAGTTTATCAATTTGAGTGATAAACATCCTTGTGCCTGACGACTCCATGTTACCTTTTACAGTTGGAACTTTTAACAATATTTACTTACGAACTTTATCGTTCTGGGCATTCTGGGCATTCTGGGCATTCTGGGCATTCTGGGCATTCTGGGCATATAACCACTTGTAAATAATAGATATTATCACTTCACACCATTTATTGTTAGTAATAATATACAAAATTCGAGACAGAGTTTACAGAGGCTACCGTTTCAGTTCACAGCAATTTTCAAAGAGAACGCAACTAGTGATGTCCAACAATAAAGTCATGGTACAGTTAATAGTGATGTCACTTGATTACATTAGCATAAGTAATAGATATTACAACAAATTCCTTTTCTCGGAAGATGGTTCAGGACCTCTGCTGTAATCAAATCAAATCCTGGGCTTTTTTTCTTTTTTAGGGTCTTAATAGTTTTCTGCAATTCATTTGGGGTGCATAGCCGCAACGGGAGGGACATTTGCTGATCGCTTGCGATTATTTCGTCAATTTCTTTTTCTGTATTCATGATGTCCTGTTCATTAGGTTTGAAGACATCTTTTAGGAAATTTGCAAATACTTCAGCTTTGTCCTCGGGTTTCCTCGCCCACTCACCATTTGACTGTCTCAATGGAGGCATGTGTTCTCGTGGCTGTTTAAATGACTTGGTTATTTTCCAGAGGGAATAATCATCTGCCTTATAAGGTGATAAGGTACTAAGTTTTTCTTGCAGGGTGTCGTTTTCGTGTTCTTTGAGCATTCGTTTCAATTCCTTTTGTGCTTTGTTAAGGGCTCTTTTATCTTGTGCGTGCCTGCTTGCGTGCCATTGCCGTCTCAATCTTCGTTTTGTAGTTATCATTTCCCGTATTTCTAGTGTATAATCATGGTTTTGAGTTTTGTACTTGATACAAGGGGTGCATATCCAAGCCGCTTTTTGGATTAGATTTGTTGTATACAAAGCTGCCTTATCTATGTCGTCCTCTGTTTTAAGTGGAATGAGTAGATTTGCATTTTCCTCTATAAAAACCCGGAAATTTCTCCAATCAGTTTTACGATTGTATAGCGTTTGACGAGGTTCTTTCAAAATTATTGTAGTGCTCAGTGTACATATGACAGGTGTATGATCGGAGTTGCCGTCCAGGCATGATTCTATATTTGTGTACAACCCTGCCAGACCTTTAGTGATAAAGAAATCAATTAGATCGGGGGTTTTGTGCGGATCAGCTGGCCAGCACGTAGGCTCACCTGTTGACAGTATATTGAGCGAATTTGAGTCAATTGCCTTTTTCAATTCTCTGCCTCTGGTTGTGATCAGTCGTGAGCCCCAAAAGATATTTTTTGCATTCCAGTCTCCTCCGGCAATGTATCTGCTACCAAGTATGTTAAGAAATCTATCAAACATTTGCTCATCCACTCGATGCCGAGGCGGACAGTAGACAGCTGCAATATTGAGTGGACCTTCCCAGTCGTTTATTGATATTACAGTACCCTGTAGGTATGGTCGATTGAAGTTTGGGAGAGTGTGGTGTTGGATATTTTCTTTTATTATAATCGCTGACCCAGCGTGTGATGTTCCATCTGGATGATTGGTGTAGTAAGTATTGAACCCTTTCATTAGGATGATTTTGTTGTCTGTCATATGAGTCTCTGATATTAGGAGAACATCTACTCTGTTATTTTTTATGAACAATTCTATTTCTTGTCTGTTAGGAGACAGGCCATTTACGTTCCATGCAGCAATGCGTAGGAATTTCATCATTTCTTATATTGGGCAATTATAGTTGTAAGGAGACCCATTAGGGTACCCATTTGCTGTATGAGGATATCTATTTTCTCTGATTGCTTGATGATTATCTGTTCTAGTGAACTTGTTGGCTGAGTTTGTGTGTTCTCTTGTTTCTTATTCCAGAATGCTGTGTTTTGGGGATCTTGACTTTGTAAGCCTGGAGTTTGTTGTCTGGCATATATGCTTGGTTTCAATGTAGGGAAGTCTTCTATTTGCGGGGGAACAATATTAGATCTTGAGTGCTTCATGTGTGGAGCTTTCTTGTGGGATGGAATTATTTTTCTTGCGCGGATTTCTTTATACACTTGACACCCCTTGTAGTTCGCAGGGTGGTCTCCAAGACACAATGCACAGGTAGCAGGCGTGTTTCTGTCTTTTTTCGGACAGTCCATGGTTCTATGACCTTCTGCACATTTTACGCATCGATAAGGGCGCATGCAGTTGTTTTTGGTATGCCCATATTGCTGACATCTAGCACACTGGGGAATTTCATTTGTTCGTCGTGGATCCTCTATTTTGACTTTGGTGTGGTATATGGATTCTATACGCTTAAGTTCTGGGTTATTTGGGCCAGGTTCTACATTCACGAAGTACATATTTAGTGGCTTCTTGTTTCTTCTAGAAACTGCACATACAATTTCTCCTCTGACTTTATTTCCGGTTTTCTCTATTTCTTCTATAATGGCATCTTTTGGAGTTGTGTGATGTAGGTTTTTAATCACAATTCTACAGCTTCTCTTGTCTTTTTGAGTAAATGTATGTCCTATGAGTCCATTCTTTCGGATAACGTCGATAATATCTTTGTATGCCTCACTTGTCTTTGCCATTACTCTCAGTTGATCTTTGGTGACTATTTTATAAGTATAGCCATCACTGGGTACGGTGCTATTCAGGAGTGCTGTTAATTTTGATATGTCCATTATTCCATAAAGGATTATAGGTGGTGGTTTGCTGAGTTTAGTTGGACCGCTGGGTTTAGTTTTTCTTTCTATTGACTCAGTGGGTACATCGGGTTTGTCTACTGGTAGTTCACTGTATCTGTTGGAGGTATTGATAAAATACTGTGAGGTGTTTGGTGCCGGGTTCATCTTTGATACTGTAGGAGGTGGACTAGTAGATACCTTTTTTCTTTTAGGGTTTCGTTGTGTGGGCATTCTCTGCCATTCGGGGGGACAGCTGATGTCATCATCATCTATGGTGATAGCCTCTGATTGCAGATTTTTTTCTTTTATAGTGCCGGCTGTGCTAATCCTTCCAAGTGAGGAAGATCTGGGTCTGTTGTTGATGAAGAGGCTCGGATGAAATGCCTGTTGTACTAGTTTTTTTGTGCTGCCAGTAGTATTTTCTGTCACAGGGGCCTGGTCGCCTACCCCTGTGTCGACTTCGGTAACCAATTTCACACTCGCAGGCCCGGGTACCTGCGAGCGCCGGGCGTTAGCCGGATCGCATGACAAATCTAATTCGCTATTATTCATACTTTCATATTACGAGTTGGGACATACGCACATCACTTTCCCAGGGTGATGAGGTCGCACTTTTTAGAAGGGATTTAGTCCTCCCAAGGCTTGCAAGTGCCTCAATACAGGTTATTTGTTGCCGCCCTGACATATGTGACAATAAGTGACAATCAAAACTAAACTAAACTGACTCACGTCAACTTCAAAGTCACGTCACGTCGCTCAAGTCGAGATGTACACAATGCTGCTACTGTCAAAATTATCAGCTGACATTAGAAACTTAAGCTTCACGGTAATTTTATTAAATAGGTAGTTTTATATTTTCGAAGCGTTTTGGTTTGAAACGCTTGGGTCATAGGGTCCGAGTGCCTTAGCGCTTTTTATAGAAATATCTAAACGCTTGGTCGACGTTTCACGTGACCCAAAGGTTGGCCTATATTTCGGCCGAAGAAGTAGCATTGTCAATCAACGTGGTTTTTTTGACGCCCTATAACATAAAATATATATTTTATTGATTGTCAGGCTGTACATTGAACAAAATATGATTCGCGCTTGTAATAGGTATAAATAAATAAACATTCGGACATTTTATTACACAGCGCCATCTAGTTCCGTGGTAAGCAACGAGGCTTGTGTTACGGATACTATATGGTTGATACACTACATATATACTTTTTTTTGTACTTTTTCTTCGACGACCCATTTAGCTCAGCGGTAGTTAACGCTGCCTGATGTGCTAGGGGTCCCGGGTTCGAATCCCGGTAGGGACAAATGTTTGTGTGATGAGCATCAACATTTGTTTCCGAGTCATGGATGTATCTATGTATCTTCTTCTTCTTCGTTTCGATGGAACATGAATGTCGTCAAATTTAATACCCACATTTAAGTAAATATGGCCAAGTATATGTATAATATGTATGTATTTACAAAAATAAAAGTATACATGTAGTTTATCAACCATCTAGTATCCGTAACACAAGCCTCGATGCTTACCACGAAACTAGATGGCGCTGTGTAATAATGTCCGGAAATATTTATTTTTTGTAAATACATACATAATATACATCCATGACTCGGATACAAATGTTTATGCTCATCACACAAACATTTGTCCCTACCGGGATTCGAACCCGGGACCCATAGCACAGCAGGTAGCGTTAACTACCGCTGAGCTAAACGGGTCGTCGAGGTATTTAGTTACAGAATTATAATAATTAAAATCATCAATACAACCCTCACAGTACATATTATTATGCTGATTATGTGTAAAGTCTCTCATTGAGTATCCGATGTTCTGACGAGGGAATAGGCGCAGAATATCAAATTCTTATAATGGCACATTGTTTTTAAAAAAGGGAAACAATAAATTAAACGCAAATCATAATTTATGTCCATATGTTTATTCGAATTAAACATCAGGTCACGTCACGTCGGAACTTGGGTTTCGACAGGAAACCCAACTCCCGACGTAGACGAGCTTTTTTTTTTTTTTTAATATTTAATACTGCCCCCCAATATTGATATTATGATCGTATATAATATCGTAGGCTATGTATGATATTATATACGATCATAATATAAATATTGGAGGAATGCTATGATTTATAGCATTAAACATGCATTAATGCCCTGCATGATTCTTGCATAGTTTCTATGTGCGTGTGGTGTGAGGGCCACTTCGTCAAATCTTTTTGAAATGTGCCTAGGATTTAGTGAACATTCCAAAACAATTGTGAAAGTTGGAATCAGAATTTGTGAAAGTCTAATAAGCGAGTTATAGCCTGTAATGTTGGGCCCTCAATCCTCACATAGAGGATTGAGGGCCCACCAGTATGGATAAACTATGGACACTACAGAAAATGTGTTTATGGCAAAATCTAAGCTAATGCCATACAAAATTTGTGAAAACAAGATATTATCGTAAAACACTATCCTACTTTATATATCTTCGTTCAAAATGGGCCCTCAATTCTCACAAACGCAAAAGTTTAAACACAAATAAAATTAAAACCATTAACTTACAGCTGCTGTTTGAAGTCTTATACGCTACTAAATAATTTGTGAAAATTTGTGAAAACAAGAACAGGTCACCACGTCTTGTGGTTTAAAAGTTGTGAGCGTCACAAAATTTGGGCCCTCAATCCTCCACTTTTTTTGGTCTTCTCGTTATTACGCTTATCATATTAAAGATAAAAGAAATCTAAAATAGTCATTAATTGTGAAAAAATTTGTGCAACAAATTGTTGTTATTTGTTACCAATAACAATTACAATAAAATTAAATATCTTGAAAATTACCGAAATCGACTATTTTTTTATTGTGTATGTGTGTAGGGTGACAATAATTTTATAATTTAACTATTGTCGTCTTATGACATTACATTTTTTAAATTGCTCTCGCATACACCAGTTTTTTTTTTCCCTTCCGGGATAACTCAAAGGTATCTTATCCATACAGCCTTGGCTGTATGGACAAGATTTGGTGAATTAATGGTTTATGAAGGATGATAAATGATTTTTTTTCTAGTTTCAGTAAAGATGTGGATCTTAATGTTTAATAATTCATCGAAACAAATTTTAGAAAATAAAACACTACTGCTAAACATGTTTCGATGAATTTTAATGTGACGCTTCACTTTCCCGCCAAAAAGTCCTACCAGAATATTAACATAAAATACCTTATTTTAAAGAGTGTCTATGGAGTTTCTGGCCGGTTCTTCTCCATGAGATCACCTTCTTGGAACCGTGCACTAGTCATAAGTTTTTTAAATGCTTGAAAAAGTTTAAGTATATGAATTAAAAACCTTTTGATTTGATTTGATTTGATTTAATTCATTTTATATATTTTATTAGTGACAATTTTGATTATTTGGGATGTCTGTTTACTAGGGATGGCAAGATTGATGATATATAAGGATGAGTAAATACTAAAAATAAAGCTTAAATAGTGCTTTGTAAAATAAACACGATTTGCTACCCAGGATAGTGTGCTGGTAGGTACACTTAAATATGGCACAAAATATCGGTATAGCGTCGTTACTGTTTATGATTCACTGTCACCATGGATGCTAATTATTTTGTTCACTTACCGTTTGTAATTGTTTAAAATGACAAAATAAAAGCTTTCTGTATATTTTCCGCTCAGGTGATTTGATGTGCGTATGTTCATCACTGCTCAACATTGCATATTAAACAATTAAGTATGATAGATTACGATAAATACGATAACAAGGACTTCATAAATTGCAAGGTTAGAAAAACTTTCATTGTGAGCACAACTGCCAAATTGACGGCGACGGTTTTAAGTTTTTGACGTTTTAAGATAATATTTGTTTGTAAGTGTGAGAAATTAATATTTATTCACTCAGAATATGGTAAAAATGTTATTAATAGATGATATTTAAGTTCAACACATTCGCCTTTGGAAGGCATGCGAATTGGTAAAAGTTATAATTGTTGCACTATAACTAGGAAAGAGAGAAGGAAACGAACTTTTAAATGATGTTTTCACCTTAATTCTAATTCACATCATTTAAAAGTTCGTGTGTTTTGCTAGAGCTATTACAACATATATTATACGATAGTTTTACCCAATTTATGCTGATTAAGTTATGGTTATAAGTAATACACCTATAAGCCAATAGATGCCATTAAACGGTCAGTTTTACAAAAACTGATCTTCATTGTTTATCCCGTGGAGGCTTTTTTGTGGTCACCCTATTTTGAAATTTACCCAATAAAATTAAACATGGTTTTTTACACAAAAAAAGGTCTTTTAATATATTTCTGGTATCGGATTTGTTGCACAATTTTTTTCACAATTAATGACTATTTTGGATTTCCTTTATCTTTAATATGATAAGCGTAATAACGAGAAGACCAAAAAAAGTGGAGGATTGAGGGCCCAAATTTTGTGACGCTCACAACTTTTAAACCACAAGACGTGGTGACCTGTTCTTGTTTTCACAAATTTTCACAAATTATTTAGTAGCGTATAAGACTTCAAACAGCAGCTGTAAGTTAATGGTTTTAATTTTATTTGTGTTTAAACTTTTGCGTTTGTGAGAATTGAGGGCCCATTTTGAACGAAGATATATAAAGTAGGATAGTGTTTTACGATAATATCTTGTTTTCACAAATTTTGTTTGGCATTAGCTTAGATTTTGCCATAAACACATTTTCTGTAGTGTCCATAGTTTATCCATACTGGTGGGCCCTCAATCCTCTATGTGAGGATTGAGGGCCCAACATTACAGGCTATAACTTGCTTATTAGACTTTCACAAATTCTGATTCCAACTTTCACAATTGTTTTGGAATGTTCACTAAATACTAGGCACATTTCAAAAAGATTTGACGAAGTGGCCCTCACACCACACGCACATTAGTTTCTTCGGATAAGATTTTGTGTAACGCAATACTTCTTCTTATCGTGTCAATGGCCTAAACAACGTTTGAATAGTAAGAGGCCACTTTAATGGCGTTAGGCGTGGCCAGACAGAGATCGTCCCTTGTGCAGGTTTTTGGGCACAAAGGACACACCAGGTGTGACATAGTTTGCTCAGGATCGCCGCAGTCACATTGAATACTGATACTGATTGGCAGGAAATGGCAGATAAAATCTAAGTAACTTACCTGCTATGCTACAAGATAACATTAAAGAAATTCTTAGTTTTGTACTAATACCTATACCAACTAAAAAACTGCCATCTGCGCCGCCGCGCAGCTATACCTAGTTACTAATATATCTCTATGTTTATTTAGATACTCTTTTGTTGGTTATAGGAGATGAATAATGGTATTTACGTACGTATGAACGTGCACTTTTTAGGTAATAAGCATTAGGACAAACATTGGCTTGGTATCTACTTTCATTGGGGCTTGGCCACAGCGCGGGTGGGCACAGTCCACCTATGAGAATTTCAAATCGATAGCTCAACAGATCATGGGGTGGGCACTAATAGGCCATTGTCTCCCCCTAGCAGACATGCTACTTAGAGCCTCACTAAAAGCTAATATCAAAATTTGAAAGCATAGTAAAGACCAGGAACCACGATGCTGTACATGTGGAATTTGACAAGGTTTTATTTTTGCACATAGGTAATTCAAATTCTTTTTCTAAAGTAAAAGTACACCAGTGAGCCCAAATTCGAAGACTAGCCAGAAATATTATATACATATTTGGATGCATAAGATTTATAAAAAAAAATTTTTTCGTAAAAATGCTGTTATTTTGATTTTACAGACACTCTCATTGTTTTTTATTGTGGTGTTAGAATTGGAATTATTTTTAAAGCCATGCCTGAAAAATTCAACTATTATACACCTCTGATTGTTATACATAATATGTTATATCTTATTTTCTAATCTAACCTATATATGAACATCAACTTCGACTTCAATAAGTTCAGATTTTACAGATAAATTAACAGGTGTGCTTTTAGTTGATTTGGAAACCTCTGGTGCTTTGGTTAAACCAGACAATTTGAGAGCAGTTGAAGTTTTGAAACTGCCTTCATCTTTTCTTTGTTTCCTTTCTGATTGTTGGTTATTCTTTTGTAACACTGATCCCTCCCTGTAGTGTATCTGAACATGATAATTTAATTTGGCCTGGAAAAACAGTATATTATGTTTCAATTATACTATAATATTATCTACATTTAATATTAATAACATAATGAAATGCTATAATTGAAATTGGATAGGTTTCACTGACTTAGCAGGATCATAAAACTTTTGATGATGTATGTAAAGTATTTTACCTTGGTTGATAACTGTGCATGACATATCATACACTCGTGATATACCTTCATATGTTTAACTAAAATATGTTGTTTCAAATTGCTATTTCTTGAGTAAAATCTGTGAAATAATCAAGTATTAAGTATCTTATAATTTATTCAAAAACCTGTTTATTAAGTAGGAAATAGATAAAAATCTATTATATATATATTATATTAGGTACCTTGAACAATTTTCATAAGGACATGGAAAAGTTTTAGTAATTTTCTTCTGGCCATGCGTTTTAAGGTGTCTCACCATATGTGTTCTTTCTTTAAAAGTTCTTTTGCATTCATTGCAAATAAATGCTGAAATTAAAGTAATTATTAACAGCACAGTCTCTATAGTTTTATAATATAATGTAGGAACTTATGTATGACAATTGCAGATTTAAGTAAAGTATCTATGTCTAAGGCACCTTTATTAAATCAGTCCATTTCTAAAACACACAACTGAAAATTAGATGTATGAATGCATCCATAGTATCCATCTCTGGTCCAAGTAATGTCTAAAGTTAGTGTCAAATTAAACATAATCACTAATTTAATTACAACTATCCCTATTTTTTATAAATAAGTATTTAAAAGTATAATATGTTCACCTTCGGCGTCGTCTTCGGCCGAAGGTGACTGCATCATACGAAGCCCGGCCCCACCCGGGGTCCATAAACTAGAGCGCGGTTGAACAACAGTGACATTGCTCTCAATTAATGATTTAAAAGATTTTAGATGTTTAGGAGTCGACGAGTCTAAAACAAAGGAAACGTGAGTTTACAGAAACTATCGTCATATAATTAAATTACTTAATTATGAAACTAATTTATTATATGAATTAACTAAGTATGAATGAATTACTAAGTTTCCAAACTTGAGACATGGATTAATTAAAAAATATGAATATACTTTGTTTTTTAATCGGACAATGTCTACGGGCAAACTAATAGCTTACGACCTTCTTTTCATTCCAAAGTCGCATCGACTTATAAGTATATGTTGGGTGTAAAAATCCAAAGTTAAAGAGGACCTGTTAAGCTAAAGCAATATTTATTGGCGCAGCGATTTTCTATATTGTCTGGTATGATTTATTGCATGTTGATTAATAGGACTTTATAAGTTGGGAGGTCATTATAGACTTGATCAGGAAATTTTAAATAATTGAATACATATATTAGTTGACTTCCATCTTTCCAGCAAATATGTATACAAGGTGTTGATTTGCATCTTCGTCAAATTCAAGGACGTAATTATGCTAATGATTCTCGACCCAAAGCAACAATAAAATGAGTAGGTATTTTTTATTTTTATTTTGCTAGTTTACGGAAATCCGTAAGTGTGAACCAGCCGTATTTATACGCGGCCCGTCTGTTACTAGCCCTATAACAGCGCTTTCACACACAAACAAACGCAAACAATACATACACAACGCATACGCAACGATCATTCATCGATCGAGTCGTAGGTAATAAATCCCACCCCGCGCAAGCTCCTAGCCACGCCGCCGCGACCCCGGAACTAACAGTCTGTTTGATGTCGCCGACGCGTGCGCGCGCTTTGCGAATTTCACTTCTCGGTACATCGTTGAGACGTAGGCACGAAGTGCAAGATGACGGACAACTATTCGAATGTCGAGTTGGTAGAGATGGTCCGCCTGTATGCCATCAGTGGAGACAGCCTACGTGGAGCCATCCGGATGTTCACCGAAATGTTTCCCGATCGTGAACCCCCATCACAGAGCGTCATGCTCGCTGCTACGCAGAGACTGCGAGATCATCGGCAGTTTGACGTTCCCCGGCATGCTCAAGCTCGCGGCAGCGTAGGCCTGCCTGTCGCCTTGCAGGAAGACATCCTGGAATACTTCCAGCGAGACCCACGGGCAAGCACGCGGCAGGCTGGTCAACACTTTGGAGTGCACCACACTACAGTGTTTCGCCTACTGAAGAGTGAACTGCAACACCCAAAAACTGGAGCCGTTGCGTCACGTTGTCGAGGAGATGTTGGAGGATGTTCCCCTGGCACTCCATCGCAACTTGTACTACCAGCAGGACGGTGCCCCCCTCACTATGGTCGGCAAGTACGCGAGTACTTGACCGAAAGTTTTGGTGACCACTGGATCGGTCGCGGAGGACCTGTGGCCTGGCCTCCGCGTTCTCCGGACCTGACGCCTCTAGACTTTTATTTGCGGGGAGACGTTAAAAGGTTAGTTTACACGGAGGAAGTGACTAGTGTAACAGAATTACGTGCAAGGATCATTAGTGCTTTTGACACTGTAAAAACTAATGTGTTAGTGTTACGTAAGCTGAAGGAAAACCAGCTACGTCGTGCTCAATTGTGCGAAGAGTGCGATGGTGGCCACTTTGAACAATACCTCCGGGTAACTTAAGTAGGTAATTTATTTATTTGTACATTTTGTAAATACGTTGTTAGCTTAATCAATTTGATTAGTGTAAATAAGTTGATTTCAAATTTGTAACTACGCTAATAATACCTAAGAGTCGAAAGTATCACCACGTACTTACATTTAACTAGCACGTCTTTCCATTTCCATCATAAGTAGATCGGTACACCAACTAAGGTAGGTATTATTGCCGGTCCTAAGCCCGTTAAGTAGGAAGGAAAATTTCAAATCAATCAATTTAATCCACAAATAAAACAAAATCACTACGAAAACTTTAGGTGGAAGGATAAAGCAAAACTAACATTTTATTAATCATCTGATAACAGGTCAATGAACTTTTCTTTGGCGCACTAGTATTACTGCCATTAGTAAGATTTCAGCATTCCAATGATGCTCAACAATGAGTTCATTATCAAGCAAAATTTATGACAATAATGTAGGTGATTTTCGAAATAAAATTAGGTAAATTATTGCTACCGATCATTCGTTCGCCCGCGCTAACATTTCGTAGGTAAGACGTCGACACTCACGCACACAGCTGCATTGTCGCTGTGTGCGTAGTTGGTGATTCTTTTTATTTGTATTGAATTAAGGGTTTAATTCTGAAATACTGTTACAATTCAACAACAAAAAAAGCAGCACTGTTTAGTTATTACCCACTACCGTACTTTCAATCTATTATTTATGTATTTTATGACAACCTCCTGAAATTTGACGAGGATGCAAATCAACACCTTGTATACAATATCATATACCAACTACAAATAAATTTATCTTATTACTCTAATCAAGCAATTCTTGTATGTACCAACTAATGAAGACATACATAATTTTTATAATTGGTCACTTAAACAACTTTGAAGTTAGTTATTTTTTAACAATCTCCTAATCTGCTTAGTTACTTAAATATAATTGTTTTAATAAATCCGCTAAATCCTTCCATTACCTCATACTGCTACTTCAGTTCTGACACTGCAATTTATGATATTTTTCCATCATAGGAAAAATAAATTATTATTATTACACTATTCTACTGCCTTTTTTTTAGATTAACTTCAAGACGATATTTGACTCATAGAAGGAGCATCTTTTTAATTTATTTAGGTGAGATATTGAAGTATAACAAAACCTACACTAATTAACAAGGATAATGTTTTATCACACCTAATCCAGTTGTCAGGTACAGGTACAAAGCATTTCTATAGGATTGTGGGTACAGTCCATGAGGGACATAAAACTACATGCACAGACTGCACCATATTATATTGACGCATTTTTAAAATAGTGCTGTGGTCAGGGCTGCCAGTAAGCAACGATGAAATTATGCCATTTAATTAGCGGACACCTTCTTGGCATGTCCTTTTTTTTGTGAGCGTCTTGCTTTTGTATTGAATTATACCAAATGATCATGGATACCACATGGATACAATACATCGTTCAATTATACCAATTTGGTATCAAAAGATACAATCTGGCAGCCCTGGCTGTGGGAATTACAGCAATATAAATATCAGTTGAATTGGATTTTCTAGGACTGCAACTGAATTTGGTATGCTCCTATCTTGAAGGTACTAATTTAAAACATTTTAAAAGTAAGACTGTGTACTTACAACTCACAACATGATTAGTTTTTTTATGCTTCTGATATTTTGACCAGTGATTAAAAACAACATCACATTCTTCGCATTTGTAAGTTTTATGATATCGCATGTGCCTCTTCTTGAGGTAAAGACTCACAAATGTATCTGAGCACAAATCACATCTGAAATAAAATAAAAGAGAGTTAATTTGATAACTTCTGCGGAATTAATAAATTTTGGTTGTTTTAAAGCAACAATTAAATTAATGACTATGATATAGAATTCATTATGTTATAGTGTAACATAATTAATTATTGTTATAGTGTAACATAATTAATTCTATCCAGTTGCTTATGCAGCATCATTACAACCACATATACAATATCATTGTGAATCCCTATTTTTCAAATTAGTGATAAGATTATTGAAACACAATATTATTTAAATGATGACCACTTATTTACCTATAGGGCTATAGTATATATTATTATTTTGAGAATAATGTCTAGTCTAATTATTATTATTTATATTCAAGGTTGAGTAACATGTTTTTAAGTTAAATATACAACAAAAAAATACTTTAGAACACTCCATCAACAACCAATGTAATCTAAACATAAGCAATATAAAAGATGTCTTCAAAACACAAGCATTATTCTGATATAAATATTACATACAAACATACTAAAGAAAACTAATTATTTAAACAAGTATCTATGGATTTTCTTGATAGTTCTTCTCCATAAGACCTACCTTTTGGAACTGTACAACTAGTTTTTTTACAATTCAAAAGTACCTGTAATATTGGTCTAATTGAAATAAATCATTTGAGTTTTCTAAGGAAAATAACCAATAAAACACTTAAATGTCACTTGTATGGTGCATTTTATCTACATCAGAAATGAAGTGGTAAGTGATAATAGCTTTTTACATACTTGAATGCTTTTATTCCTGTGTGTTGGTACATGTGTGCACTCAATTGATTCTTCTTTTTGAACTGCATTTTACAAACATCACAAGTAAATTGTACCACATGAACTGTACTTAAATGCCTTTTGAGATTTTGTCGATTGGCAAAGGATCTCAAACATTGTGGGCAGCTGAAAATATTAATTTCAGTTCAGTATTATTTTGACCACACTGAAAACTACAGATGTATCATGAAATAAAGGGAGTGAAAAGTTTACTGCAGGGTTGACAACATACAAGCGACACTTCTGGTGTAGCAAACATCCATAGGCTATGGTAACTTCCAACCATTAGAATTGCCATAAGGTTGTTTGCCACCCTTGTGGTTAAAAAAAAATATGTGGCTGAATATGAGCATTTCACATGAAGCAACTGCTACCTGATCACTGGATAGTGAGGGTAAACAGGGTATCTTGAGGTATAGAGGGGCCTTGATGAGTTAATAATGGTGACCCATCCATATACGAACCTAGGTAATCGAAGCTTAACCGTACATATTGAAATACCCTCCTGTACATAGGGGGACTGTGTCAGAAATACAAAATAGTAATCAATGAAACGTGAATATACTATCATTCTCAATCTATTTGGTGTCATAAGTCTTACCTATACACAACATCATTTTCATGAGGCTTATGCGCGGAACTTATATGTCGATCCAAATGACTTTTGCTTGAATATGCCTTAGAGCAATTGGGTTGATTGCAAGGAAACGGTCTCTGAAATTTTTTCAACAAGTTGTATCGTTTTTTTACAAAATGCTTTTCATGAAAAAAACAATTTTTCTACAACTTACAATGTTGTTGTGTGCTAAAAAATGTTGTGCCAATCTGTATGGTCTATCAAAATATGAGGCGCAGCCTTCATACGAGCAATAATACACTTTTTTCTGTTGCTGTTCCTCCATGCTTGTGCTTGTGTTGCTTCCTTGCTTCCACAGAGTAGGGATGGACGATATACATCGATGTATTTTAAACACTCGATGTATAATAACGATGCATCGGATTGAACCGATGTATCGTTAATACTTCAGAATCGAATACACATCGATGTTTTTCATTCGATGCATCGAACACTCGAACAGTCAACACTGACTGACGACTGCAGTGACTTCACGACGTTTCGTGAAACGAAACGTTATAATCAGTGCTGCCAATATAACACATCTATCATTTAGGCGATCCACACACTGCTCCGCATCATGCAGCGTAGCGTGGGAGTGCGTGATTTTACGCGGCTCGCAAGTAGGTACTTGCGAGTCGCGTGAAATCACGCACTCCAAATTCCTGTGTGTTTTCTACTATGTAATAACGCTTCTAGGCCACCGCATGACTATACTGCAGCCCCGCACGTTTGTACGGTGAATCTGCACGATAATGCAGATCTGCACTGCTGCACCCGCATGCGTGGCTCCGTCGCTACGCATCCCGGAGCGTAGTGCGGAGCATTGTTTAGATCGCCTTATCGGCTTGGATGAATTGGTTAGGTTTCCTTTGGCGCTGAGCAAAATTAAAACCAAAACAATAATATGGCCGACCAAGTTTCTTCTGTGTAAATGTCTTTTGCTTTTTTGTATATTATTTAGTATATTATACATTTTTCCTCGTACTTACCTAATTTTCTTTAAGGCCTAAACATGTCATTGCTAAAACAATCGATGTTTTAGAAACATCGATGTATTTCTCAATATATCGTATTAACATCGATCCAACCGATCGATGCATTACATCGGAAAAAGCATCGATGTATATTTTAAATGTCCATCCCTACCACAGAGTACATTTACATCAGGGCTGCCAGTATGCAGCGGCTATGCCATTTAGTATCTGAAATTATGCGGATGAGCTTTTTTTTTAGGTCAAATCCCTCGATTATTCGATTACCCTTTGCAGAATTAGCCGGATAACCTCTTGACATGACCTTTTTTTTGTGAAGCGTCTTGCTTTCTATCGAATTATCCCAAATGATCATGGATACCACATGAATACAATACATCGTCCAATTATACCAACTTGGTATCAAAAGATACAATCTAGCAGCCCTGATTTAGAAAGCTGCTTCTTGCTTCAACACTTATCAACACTATCGATTGTGGCTCGATAGACTCTAGCCTGTCAATCAATACCATTATTAGCAAGACTATGATTTCGTAAACTAGTCAAAATATCGATATTTGTTCTTGTTTATTAATAACAATACATTGGAAATATATTATTATATAAATTGATTGAATAATAAAAACAATAGTTTAAAGTAATACAATATTTGATAATAATTGTAATATTGTATCAAATATTGACATCTTCGAGTAACTAAAGAGCTAAAAATCATTCTGGGGTATCACAGTACCTCAGCATGATTTTTACTTTAGCTCTCGGCGCGCGGCACCTGGATCGATTGAAATCTCTATAGAGAGTTAAGTATTTTAAATCAAGGTTAAATAATTAGAACTACTGAATCAGGGACATTAATAAACTCGGCTAACTAACATAATGTGTGGAAAAATGGAGACAAAGCGAATAATTATCTGACAAGTACGATTCGCATGGCCTCCAAAAAGTAGTAGAATTGTAGATTTTACGTACCGATTCATGTGTTTGTTCCAACTCTATTGGTAATACGATTCTCCATCAATGCACTAGGTACTACTCTAAATTTAAGTATGGAAGGATTAGCTTTTTGTTAATTTTAAATCATTCCAATTTGCCCCATTTTACTGAATAATGCGACGTAATCCTATTTTTATTTCAATATCTGAGAATTTTGTTAATAGTAGAAATGTTTAATGCGGCTCTTGTTTATTTTATTTATATATATTAAACTGTTAATCGTTTTATAGTGCATCAGTTAAGTCAGCTGACGTACGTAAACAAAGGGCATGTCAATATTTTGTAAAAGTGGTGAAACACCTACAAGTGATTTGTGAAGGAATTATACAGAATATATTTTTAAATAAAATGGATATTGATGGTTCATCGGTAACTGGAGAAATTGACCAAAATTTGTTATTACAATTTAGTTGTATGAATACAACTGACAGAGATGAACTTGTTAATCAAATGCAGAGGCTCTTAGGGCCTAGCATGAATTATAACACAGCCAGTTTCTTCTTGGATATGAGCAATTGGTAATTATATTTAAGAATCCCAACATATATAATAAGATCGAATAGAAAAAAAATGTTTTTTTTTATTGTTACAGGAATTTGCAAACGGCAATATGTTGTTATTTAGATTATACTTTGCCACCAAAGCTCCCTTCAATGTCACTTAAAGCTGCTCAAAATCAGGAGGCTGCAGTGGGCCCAGGTGCTTGGTAAGAAGTGTTTATTAATTAAAATTATTTTTATACATATAATAAAATCTACAGTGAAAGTGTGACACCGTTAATATAATTGTTTTAGTTTTGAACAAAGTTGGAGTATTGCGAATACTGGGGCAGAAGGGTGGCCAGGCAGCTGTAGACTGATACAAGCTGGTGGTGAACCACTTGGTGCTACCCCAGTCTATGTTCCACCATTACCTGCAGGACATTCCACTACAGTTACATTAAAGTTAGTAGCCCCCACTACACCAGGCACACACAGAGGGTATTTTCATTTGGTGACTGAAAAGGGTGATCAAATTGGAGGTGAGTAATAATTGGTATCACATAATCATAGAATATAGATAGCATAGAATTAATAGTATTGGTATGGTTTGTAAAGGCTTGTTGTGGAAATATTGAGCAGATGATGTTATCTGGCTGAAATGATGCTGAATGATCCTAATTGTTTATTTGAATTATATTTTGTGATTCATAATAGGCATCAAAGTCAAAGTCAAATTGTTTATTTCAAATAGACCAACATTACAGGTGCTTTTAATTGTCGAATTTAGTTGCAGTTAGTTGCATCATTTATGAAATTGCTTTGGCAACCACTTTGTGCACCAATTGAACTCAAATTTTGACATGACACAAAACCCACTTTAGTAATTGTTTTAATTTTAACCTCAATGTGCCACAGTCGAGCGTGGCAGGGTACAGCTATTATTTAATATATTTTTGAAAAAGCTGAGTTTCTTAGTTACCATACTAAAATGCACTTCCTTAGAATTTATTAAGTATGGAAGGATTAGCTTTTTGTTAATTTTAAATCAAATCATTTATTTTGCGAATATGGGTACATGAGTTGATACATTCAATAAATTAAGTATCACCATAGTCTGCTACATAGCATGCACAAAGTAATAATGTTTTGTATACATTATTCAATTCAATTCAATTCTAAAATATTTTTTAGATACATTATGGGTGGAAGTTACTGTGGAGTCAGAGATGACAATGGCTCTAGTGGAGCAACTTGCAGCCTTGCCCGTCCCAAGTAGTAACAGTCAGGTAAATGAATTTGTAAATTGTAAAAGGTCATGATTATTGCACATGCCATTAATGAATATGAAACAAGAAGTGTTTGCTACTATCATGGACAAGGTGGAAATGTAGTGTTGATGATTGTATCTATATTATCAATCAAGCTACCTCTAAATGCCTCACTAGTTGTTGAAGTGGCTCGGAGTTTAGATTCTTGCCTGGTTGATAGCAATAGGCTCACCTCCTATTACATGGGACCTTGGGTGTACATAAATACACCTCTGCCTAATCATTTGGGGATGATATGGTGTGATGGGCAAATATTTTCACACTACTTGCTTGTCCAACAGATACTTTTTCATGAATAACATACTGCTCTTAAATAAATAAATATTCCTGGACATTATGACACAGCGCCGTCTAGTTCCGTGGTAAGCAATGAGGCTTGTGTTACGGATACTAGTTGGTTGATATACTACATATATACTTTTTTTTTTGTAAATACATACATATTATACATAGATACATTCATGACTCGGAAACAAATGTTGATGCTCATCACACAAACATTTGTCCCTACCGGGATTCGAACCCGGGACCCATAACACAGCAGGCAGTGTTAACTACTGCTGAGCTAAACGGGTCGTCAAATACCTAATACCTACCTATTCAAGGTAATATTTTTATTTTGCAACTATACTGTGAAGGTTCAGTTTTATCACATTATTTTAATGTAAATTCATTCACAATGTTTTTTCTGTGTTGTATATTATGAAGCTATGTCCTATAAACATTTTTTTAACTTGCAGATGCCACCACCACAGGATGACCAAATGTGTTGATGAACAGCTACCATCACAAAATATTTTGTAAAATTTCATTAATCTAACATATTACTTTTTTATTTTTAAACAGTTTTATGAGCAAACTCATGATAATAATGAAATATCCAAAGAATAATCACAACTACACTAACTTGTTCAATATTCATTTTGTATTATTTTGTTGTAATTATTTACCTATTTCAATCATGAAATATGGCTGCAATGCTGTAATATACTAATCATTGTAATAGACCAAAGCCAGGAAAATATGTTGTAGATATTATTCAATATTTAATTAAATTCATGAAATTATACAATTCATTATAATAGTGACTGTAATAAGTTTCGCAGTGGAATAATATAAAATTACACCTCCAATAAAATAGTGTTTTTTATTAATCATTATTATTATTATAATAAAACTGTCAAACATTCTTATGTGTAAGTTTAAAATTTAAAGAAAACAAAGCACTATATTCGACACCATTTTTAATTATATTGTTAAATTAAAATATGAAGTAATCTAGTATTTTTTCGGAAATAATATGTAAATACATACCCTAATTTTAACTGTATCATTATCTGACTAAGCAAATGTACACCTACATTGTACAATGCCGAATATTACTCTAACACAATCCTCAGTAGTGTATAATCTGTTACAGTAAGCTATTACTCTTATTAACCAGTGGACCTTAGAAGAACATTTAGTATAAACTATCACCAAATTCTATTGCAGTTGCATACAAGGAGAAACAATGCCATTGAGATATAGTGTTACAACTGCATCTATAGGCTAGGGAGACCAATTAATGTTATAGTTATTTTTGAGGCCATAAAGATGATAAAATTTCGCGTTTCTTTATATTTAAACAAATACTCCTAAACACGTTGAAACTGTATTTTATGAGAGGTGCTGTATGAAAATAAGTGTTTTGTAATGTTTATGGCTTTTTTATCAAAATGCATTGCATGATCACCATTGTCAATTTTTTGACAAAATTGAATTAAATAATCTACATTAAAACATTTGTCTGGCTATGGCTTAGAGTTGGTCTGTATTTGTTATTGTATGTTCTTTCATTATCACCTAATCTTGCAAAACAAAATCAAAAAGACTTAAAGAGTTAAAATAAAAGTAATGTATGTACAAAATACATTGTACACTAAAATGTTAATTAGCTGTAAGACAAGAAATTAAAAATTTGTTAGATATTGTTGAATTTTACAAAATGTAATAATGATTTTATTAGGATTAATTATTTTAGATTACATTGCCATGAATGTAATACATATGGGGGATTAATTTTATAGAATAAATAAGTGAGAAAAAGTTTAAAATAATACTGCTGAACTATTTATTTGCATGCCAATTATGACTATAATATTATGAATATGATTCTTTTTATTGTGCAATCAGCTTTAGTTGTCAATAAAAATACTCCAATTTTTTAATGCTAGACTTAACTTAGGTAAAAGGAAATCAACACAAAGTACACTAAACAGCCATTTCCATATCAATTTTGGGGTGAGGTTTATAATCTTTTATAATAAAATCTTCAAACTTGAAATCATCAATATTACTGATCTTACGAGCAAACTCCAATGTAGGGAATGGTTTAGGAACTCTCTGTAGTTGTAGCTTTAAAGGTTCTATGTGATTCAGGTATATATGTGTATCCCCTGTTGTGTGGATGAATTCTCCTGCCTGTTGAAATATTAGAATAGAATTAATATGAAGATATTAGTTACAGCTAAAGTTATAGGGGGGGGGGATTTGGGGGAATGGGGCAGCATAAAGCGCAACGTTGTTTTTATATTACTAGAATAGGGGGCGGCGAAAAGTCACATTACACCACTGATGAGAATATGGTCATAATAACAGATGGTTTCTTTACCTCTAATCCTGTGATGTGTGCAATCATGTGTGTAAGTAAGGAGTAGCTTGCAATATTAAATGGAACACCTAGGCCCATATCTGCACTCCTTTGGTAAAGCAGACAAGAGAGTTTGCCATTTGCAACATGGAACTGAGCTAAGCAGTGACATGGCGGTAGTGCCATTTTGTTCAGATCTGATGGATTCCATGCACACATTAACATTCTTCTATCTGCTGGACGATTTCTGCAACAATAACCATTATGTAACCAATCATTTTTAGAAAATTATAAAAATATCACCATCCAAAGCTTGTTAGTAGGCTGTAACTACAGGATGGTTCTAATACAGAAATGGGTTGATTCTTATATTTTGATATGGAACTCTTAAATAAAAAAAATACCAAGTAAACAAATTAGCTTTAAAACCCATACTTACTTTATAGTGTTGATAACATTTTTAAGTTGATCAATGCCTTGGCCAGTGTAGTTTGTATTAGCATCTATATATTTTGCACCACTATATCTCCACTGAAAACCATAGACTGGACCGAGATCTCCTGTAGATAAGAAAAAATTAAAGTTATTAACCTTGTCGCAACAACCTAATTTGACAAAAATGTGTTACTCCGGCCCAAGACAGATGTAATGCATAATTTCTTACCTTCTTCTCTGTCAGTAAATCCTAGATTGTCAAGGAAGCTGCGAGATCCATTGGCATCCCAAATATGAACGCCTTTAGAAGAAAGCGCTTTGGAATCAGTGGAGCCTGATATCATCCATAGTAATTCTTCAATAACACCTCTTGTAAATACACGCTTCGTGGTAAGCAAGGGTAAAGCGTTGTTTTTAAGAGAATATCTTTGCATTGCCCCGAATATAGAAAGAGTTCCGACCCCCGTTCTGTCAACTCTTTTGTCACCTGCAATATAAAAAAATCATGAGTCTAAACATATTTCAAGTCCAGGAGATTATTTTTCTTTATATTATCCTGTGATACATATAAATATGCACAGTGAGTATTCAGTTGTGAAACAAACACTGAACCTGTATCTATGATTTGCTGCACAAGCTTCAAATACTGATATTCGTCATGGGTAAGATTAGCTGTATTCGTTTCGAACCCCATATCTATTTGTTAGCAATAATAATTAATTTTCGATAAAACAACTAATTATAAGGTTAACAAAAAATAACAAAGTTAAACACTGTAAACTTCCATAGGAAAAGGCGGGAAAACGAAGAAATATCATTTATAGTGACAGTATTAACACGTCAATGTCAAAATGTAGACAGGCAGACAGCGCTACTTGCCAATAAAAAATAAAGGTATCCAGTCAAGTGGATTAACTAAAATACTGTCGCTAATTCGGACTTGATTGAGTTTCCATCTAATTACAAATCAATTAAATTTTGTGGTAGCTTAAGTTTTCAGGTTATTTTCATAATTCTTTTCCTGTTGAGATATGTCCTTATTCATTTCCTTTTAACTGGCGGTATTTCCCCAGTCGGGCAGGTCAATCTGAGTAAGGTATCTCCCTACCTCTCAAAATATTATAGATGGAATTGGGACTATATTTAATAGGTATGGTACGTACTATGTAAGAGATATTTAGTAATATCTACAATAAGATAAGCTTATTATAAAATAATATATAAACTTTTATATTATTTATACTTTGTTGGAAATTGGAATGAGTTCTAACTGGAGTTTAAATATTGGTGTGATGGAATGAGTTTTTAGGTTGGATGGATTATGATGTTTAGGATTTTAGGTATCAATGCGAACAATAATTTATTAAAAAACCTTTTCAAAAACTTGTCTGTTGCTAGTAGCAACCATCTAATCAAAACTTAAGAATTTGTGGTGCAAAGATGTAAATATTTATAATTTTAATTTCTAAAAGATTCGATATATTAACCTAACTTAACTAATAATAATTAACTTACCTAATTGAGATAGACGGTGGTGCATATAACCTATTTTCGCTCTACGTGACTTTTTGTAATCTTTGATACAGCTTGCTAAAACATCGACAGGAAAGCTGTAAACCTAAGGTTCTATAGATTTTTTCAGAGTGTAAATTCCGCATTAGGATAATCCCAATTTTATATGTGGAATATTTCTGATTATCTTATGAGTGGGACCAGTAGATTGTTAAGACCAAGATATTCAGCTCGTTTCCAAAAAACGCGCCACTGACTTATTGAAGTTATGTCCGTTACATACGGACATAACTTCACACACTCACACGCTCAAATGGTGAGGAAACCTGTGTGTGATAGATTTGCCCGATGGCTTAATAAATCTGCCTACCGTACTACTGTAATCCCATACTAGCTTAAACCCGTAACCAGCTGTGGGACAATAGGTAGATGAGTTTACCAGTCTAATGTTGTAGAGTAGGTACCTATTGTCTTGCCCTAACTCTTTCTGACTCTTCTCACTCTGAGCGAATTCTTGTGTCTTTATTTGTAATCATCTATTTATTGTAGAATAAATAGAAAATGCCTGCATTCGAAGCTCCAAATGTGGAACTGGGTAATGTGCCTCGAACATCAAGCATTGTTGCATCTCCTTCACCTTCAGAAATCTCTAGTGCCAGTTCACCTGAACCTCCTAACATACGAGCTACGCCGTTATTTAGGTAATTAATATTTTATTTATCCTGTATAGTTGATGTAGGTATTAAAGTAAATTTTACTCACTGAGAATTAAGGTAGCCCGGATACTAATTACCATTTGGCTCAAGCATTGGCTTGTCTCGGACTTTTCTTTTACGACCAAGTAGGCCAGCGGTAGTTAACACTGCCGTCTGTGCTAAGGGTCTAGTTATGTTTGTGTGATAAGCATAAACATTTGTATCCAAGTCATGGATGGATCTATGTATAATATGTATGTAGGTATTATTACAAAAAAAAGTATATATGTAGTATATCAACCAACTAGTATCCGTAACTCGTTGCTTAGCTCGGGACTAGATGGCGCTGTGTCATAATGTCCAGGAATATAATTTATTTATTCTAATGGGGCTTGGCCCCAGTGCTAAGTAATCGAGGCGAAGGGGCAAAAAAAGTGGTTAGATAACTGGGATGACTTTTTTAGCTCCAGCACCCTTCTTGATCTCGTGATCAAGAAGGGTGCTAAAAAGCATAGCTACGTAGCTATGCCACTGACTCTGATAGATGTGGGATATTTTTAATCCAGGATCCTGAGGTGGGGCACCTGGGGTGGGCACAGTCTACCTATGGGTGGGCACTTGGCCATTCTGGGGTGGGCACGACCCATCCCCATGGTACGCATATGGAATGAAGCAATATTTTTTTGGATAGAATAAGTTTTTAATAGCGATTTATGACGGAACACATTATGTAGGTCTGTATCTCGTACACAAGATAATGTAGGGTGCTCCTACATTGTCTAGGTTAAAATAGACAATTATAGACATCTGTTCAGACTTAAATATGTTAATACCTGGAAAAGAAGCAGTCCTTATATTTTATCGGGGTTGATTTGGTCTAGAATTATATAATTGCTAGCTTATGCCCGCGACTTCGTCTGCGTAAAATTAGTTATTTTATTTCCACCCCCCCCCCCCTTTTCTACCTTTTTAGAGGATGATTTCCGGGATGAAAGCTATCCTATGTCCTTCCCCGGGACTCAAACTATCTCCATACCAAATTTCATCTAAATCGTTTCAGTGACCTTCAGTGGTTATAGCGTGAAGAGGTAACAGACAGACATACAGACAGACTTTTGCATTTATATTATTTATGTATTATAATATATTTATATTTATTTAATATATTATATAGTAAAGTAATATAGTATATAGTATACATATATAGTATGGATAACGGTACTAGTTTCTTCAAAATACTTGTAACTGAAAGGTACTGTTTTATTCAGAGCTCTGGCTATGCCTCCTCCTGAACCGCTACAACCACCAGGGCAGGAAGAGCTAGAGCGCCGCTTGCCTGGATATAGGCGAATCGTTATACCTCGTGAGTTAACGTTAATAGAACTTTTGGTAAGTATTATTTCACAATTTTATTAGTAGGTATATAATTTCATTCTTGTGAAAAGAATTCTAGATGTATTAAAAATTACAAATCTATTGGAGAGTCTTTCCATTTCCTATTATTTATTTTGTAACTGGGGACCATCTTCATATAGACGATTACCATAGCCGTATCATCTGATAATCCATTAGTACTTTAAATTGTTAGTGGTTTAAAGACCTGATCATCATCATCACCATCAGCCTATATTCGTCCACTGCTGGACGAAGGCCACCCCCAGTGAATGCCACAGAGCTCGATCTTCGGCTCTTTTCCTCCAGTTTGAAGACGTACCAACTGATAACTCATAAATTTACTTTCATTAATGGATGACTAAGCACTTGATCTAGGGTTTGCATATGAACGTTGCATTGTTTGATATAGAAACAAAGCAGTGGAGTGACGACCGACGACGAGGTCTTGCGCATTCGCGAAGCTAAACTCCGCGTGGTAGCTGATCGTGTTGGTTTGAGGAGACTTCACGTTCTTGCGCCAAGACTTCGCAGTTTGACACTGGACGGCAGTGCACTTTCATCTTTGCGTGACCTTGGTATCGGTCTGGTTCATCTCAAAGTAAGTGGTGGTGGGTAAGGTGGGCAAGATCTGTTAATAATATACTTTTTGACCGTGCAACTAGTGTTGACATTTCGAAAGAACTTGTAATATTGGTCTACTTGAAATAAAAATATTTGAATTTGAAAATATAATCTCGTGTGTGTATGCGAAGCTAATTTTTTGTTCCGAAGATTTTTCAGAAGAAAAGTTTAGCACCGTAAGACAGCTCTCAGGTTATTAAAAGTTATAATGAAGGCTGTGCTTTGCTTTTAATTAATTATAGAGGTCCATGGGTTAGTCATAGAACAATTATTACCTAGTATATCAGTAACACACAAAATAATAGTTCCACACATATTAATTAACATTAGTAGTTTCAGCAACAACAGTAGTTTGTAAAGAGTTACGAACTGAGCCCATTAAGTAATTTCACATAATTTTGTTAAACAGATTTTAAGCATCAATCGATGTGGTTTATCTACTTTGGATGGTGTTTGGGGACTTGGAGCTCTAAGAGAACTATACGTAGCTGGCAATCGTCTACAAGATTTGCAACCATTAGCAGCATTACAGAAACTACACACCCTGAATTTGGCTGAGTGCGTTTAATTTTAAAAGTTAATTTTATGTCATAAATGTATATCAGGTATCAAATGCTGGACATAGTCTTCTGCTAAAGAATTTGTCTAAAAATAGGCTCAGGGCCCCTTGATCCGCGGTACTCCACCGTTCTTGCCCGATCATCAACTGATATTACTGACATGGGCCGTGGGCGTAGCGAGGTACGTGCAGGGGGGGGGGGGGGCTGCTTCCCCCTAGAAGAGCAGTCGGTCGTTGGTAACAGTTTACCACATTATACAGTTATAATCGAGGGCATTTACTCTTGACCAATGCTTGACGAAATTCTTTACTGCACATTTTTTGTCCCTGTCTGCAGTAAATTAAAGCCATGAAAGTTAAATTAAGAATTTGATTATTCAAAAACGAAACTATTAAATTATTCTTACAGCAACCCTATAGCGGATTCAGGTCGGCTGTGGACTCTAGGGGTGTGCGGTGCTCTCCGCAAGCTCACACTGAGCGGGACTCCAGCGTCGGACGATCCCGACTACCGTTCTTGTGTCGCCGCCGCACTTCCCATGCTCGTCTACCTCGATGAGAGACCTTTGCATACTGATGTCGAATGTATGTATTGATAATTTTCCAATAATTTACACTGCAAGTACTGGTAGTGTTTGGTCTTGGAAGAGATTAAAAATGTTATTAATTTTTAAGCAATGAATAGAATCGTTACATGCATTGTACAGACTGCAGTTAGCGAAACTTTGAAGGAAGGAGACGTAATGTTCCCTTGTCACCACAGTGTATTAATATTCAAAATGTAGGTACTATACCATCATGCCTGTCGTCCCCGAAGATTGAAGTAGAGGTGTGCTAATGTAGATCACATTTCGCCGGTGTATTTAGTATTATTTAGGTCCCATGTAATAGGGAGCGAGCCCAATGCCATCGAACAAACACAAATCCTAACTCCGAGCTGCTCCAAACCCAAATAAAAATAAAAAAACCCAATAACACTACGCAATTTTAAATAATATATATTTATATCTATATACACATTGATTTTATCAGACGACTCCGATGGAATGTTTGGTCCACCGTCGTCATCGTCGGACAGCGAGGCTGATCCCGACAATGACCTATTGCCAAAAGATAACGTGCCAATACCATCGGAACCCGAGCCGGGACCTTCCACATCAGCAGATGTAAGTGTATTATTTTCACTCCAAATTTCTATGAAGTATCTATTTGCATTCAGATTAAGTATGAAGTTAAACACATACCTATTTAATTTAGCCACTAGTAGTAAGTAGTTACCTACAGTAATATGAATAACATTATTTCATACTATGGAAAACTATTTATGAATCAAATAAAGAACCACATCCAGAACTTCGATGTATCTAATTCATGGGTTAGCATTGCCTGATAACTTTGAATGCGTGCTGAGCATGCATATGTACGCATAAACATTAAGGCGCATGAATTTAAATAGATGTAGTAGTTGGCAGTATTGAAAAAAACTTGGTGTTGTGGTAGAAGTTTTAGTGATAAGGGGGCAAACGCGCAGGCGGCTCACCTGATGGTAAGTGATGACCGCCGTCCATGGACATTTGCAACACCAGAGGCTTGCAAATACGTTGCCAAACCCCTTAGAAACCGTTCAGGTTTCTTAAAATAGGTAGTTACTGAACTGACAGCAAACGGAATTCCCATGCTGTCAGAATAGTCACTCCCCCAATGAGCTCTGGTAACCTTACTCACTCGCAGAAAGAACTATTGTTGATTCACTGCGGTCTTCTGTAAGGCGGAGGTACTTCCCCAGTCGGGCAGCTCAATTTGAGCGAGAAATCTCGCTATGCCCTACCTTCTACAAGATAATTGTTTCTTTTAGAAAATCAACTAAGCGTCGGTATTGTATAATATAATTTATTCGCGATAGAATCCGTAAACAAGTTTATTATTCGCGTATGTGTAAGAAATCAGCTAAGTTTGAAAATGCGCATACACGTAGATTAAGCTTTAAGGAAAATACTCTGAAAACTAAAATTGCTTTTAGGTAAAACGTAGGCAAGACCCATGCCCATGGCCCATGCGTAGTCCAACGTTGAATGCCTATAAAACGTTGGACAACGCATGGGCTACTTACTTCATAGATTATGTAGCCGATAGAAGTTGACAGATGGATGGTAGATAACACGTGTCATATGAAGCTCTCATTAGATGCAATGTACTAAGTAATCAGTATTATCGCTTTGGGCGTAAACTACTTCACTCGGAATAGTTTATATTCCGTTAAATCATCCTTTAAAAGGCGAAAAGGGGGGTGGATGTGAGTAATATACAATAAACGAATTGGATAAAAGTACTAATTGTATAATTAGTATAGTAGCGAAAAGCCAGTTATTTTTATTTTGTTCAAAATAACATAATCAAATAGCTATATTGAAAAGTAAAAAGCTATATTTATGTTAATTGCATGAACAATTTGCATGTAGATACGAAAATCAATTATAAAATCCCAATGTCTGTACCTACTGTTGTTATTAGCTCATAAAAAACCTGTGAATTTCTTGAAATAACTAATTAGCAATTATCGCGTAACACATTATATCGCTGAATTATTCTGCTGTCTATTAACCTGGCAGAAATCCCAACTTCGAGCTGCAATTCTATACAAAAATAATTGTAAGTATGCCAAACCCAAATATCATTTTGCACATGGGAATTAAACCTTACAGGACCTACGCTCACGTTAACTAACCATCATGATACATACAAATGAGGCAATAAGGCAGTTATTATAAGTTTTTATTATCCATTTCCTCCTTTCTCATCCTACAGTACCCTTCTCTTTTCGATTAAATAATTTAATAATGTAGAGACGTAGTAATAGATAGATAATTATGTGCCAAGAGGTTATAGATATAAAATCTCATTAGAGCCATGAAAAATATGAGGTGATTGTCTTAAATTTTAATATTGTATTTACTGTATTACGGTAATCGTAAAAATAAATTCCTCTCAGTTAGATGGAACCAGAAGATCGAAACGTTCAGATAATGCATATTAATTAAAGATCGAATTGAGAGATCGAAGATCAAATAGGAATCGAGACCGAATTGAGAATTGGGTTCTCTCTTCTGATATAAACGAACTATGCCATCGGACCACTAAAACAGATAATTGTTTTATTCCCTCATGTTATTTTTCTTTATAATCATTTTTCGCAGTATATTCCCGAGCACCATCATGAGGGTGATATTGGGAATTTCGACAGTTCGGAAGAAACAACCAGGATGCGTCTACGACGTCGCCCGGCGACAACTGAGAACGCCGGAGTTAGGCCAACGCGGCCTAAAATCCCTACTAGGCCAAAAACTGCGCACGAAAAGCCTGTTGTAGATGGGCGATCTCGGCTGGAAATATTAAACACACTCTTGGGTGAGATATGGGATTCCTAGGTTGGCATAATATTAACATAAATTACTGAGTGTCATTTACAGAAGCAAACCTTATGTATGTAAGTACTTCTCTATCCTATGCACAGTCCACGTCTGCGGTAGAAATGATGATAGCAACTTTATCTTCTGACAAAAACCTACGTTCTTAGATATCTAATTTTATTTGTACAAAGTTGTTAAAAATAATAATCACTCGCATAGGTATGTAGTGAAGGAAATATTGTAAAGAAACCTGTCCTGTCTGCCTTAGCGATCGATGACAACGAGTATCTTTTATAGTTTGGTTGATGATGAATTAATTATTTTTTCTTATTGGATACTTCTAGAAATGTTTAAAGTAGATAATTATTTGCCCTACTAAGTACTTTACTATTTATTTCAAAGATTGAATATTAGGCGATCAAAGATTAGGATATTCGTGGAAAAATTAGCATAAATTGTCAAAACATTCTAAACAAGTAAGTTTTTGTCAATTTCAAGTATTCTAATTCAATAGATGACGACTGGTTATGCAGTGGAAGTAAGCTGACATCGTTGGATGCTGTCTGCGGCAACTTAGCGAGAGCTTTGCGACGCACTACTAGCACGTACCATCGCCGCTCGAGAGGTAAGGTTCTGTATAACTATATATTATGGTTATCATTTATGTAGTAAGAATCATCACTAAGCACAGTATTGGTGTCGTGGCTGCTTCGATCTGCCAAACTCGTGTCAGTAAAAGACTTGAGGGTTTAGCAATCCATCCCAAGAAGATTTTATAGTACTCAAATATCTAACTTAGACAGTTCAAAGTACATATTTGTGACAGTTTTGTGAAAAACTTTGTTGATCTCCGTTTTACGGCACTATTATATTACAATCGGTGCCGCGTGACAAGGTTTCACTATGAATGACTACAAAATTGAATATTATGATGTAGGTACCAATACATTACACAATACACACTTGTGTACGTACCTACCTTAAATTTTCTAGTAACTTAGCTGCGTATTCAGTAAGCAGAGAAAATTCATTACGTTATCGTAACATAACTAGTTTTGCTAGCATATAGATTGTAATAGAGTATAAAAACATATTCAGTACAAAACGCGATTGGTCAAACGCGTGTCGTCGCCGATCTAAGATTGACGCTATTTTGTGAAAGCTGTGAAACTGTGCGTGCTCTTTGTAATACTCCTAACACCGCAGGCTTATGAGATAACCGACACGGCCTTGTCTCTTATGACAAGCAATTTCTCTTCGCACTGCTAGTTCGTTTGCTGATTGTATTTGGCACAAATGCTAATATTTAGAAAGCAAGCTGTGATGATTTTACTTATTAGAGCGTGGTTTCTTGTTTGATGTTTAAAGAGCCTATAAGAGAATTAGTGTACCCTACCCATAGGTCATTTATGATTTGGCAAACTCGTTAAAGACATGCGACTATATTTACAGCAGTAATTATTTTTTACAGCAGAGGCTGAGAGAGAGTTGGTCGAGCAAACAATGGAGGATGCCTCAAGAGCGGTGGCAGCGGAAATACCTCGAGCGCCACGTCTTGAAGACTGGGTCAAGTTTAAAGAAGAAACTGGGTAAAAACATTTTTTTTTCTAATATAGCAGATAATAAAATAAGGTAACACAAATAGGTAGTGTGAGAACCAAATGGCTAACGTGGTTAAGTATATAAATTAAGTGTTACACTTAATTGTATTTCTAATATTCACTAGAAAGTAAGAAAACTAGTAAATCGTAGCTCTTAAGTATTGGAGCCAGAAAGGCACACTAAACTTTGGTAACTCGAATTTGGACGACCTCTGTGGTAGATATAGTGGTTCGACTACCGGACTGCTGATCACGAGGTTGTGGGTTCGATTCCCACGGGACACAAATATTTATGTAATGAATATAAGTGTTTGTGTTCGTCTGGGTGTTTCCTATGTATTATAAGTATGTATTTACAAAAAAAAAGTATATATGTATTATATCCATTGTCTAGTACCCATAGTACAAGCTCTGCTTAGTTTGGGACTAGATAGTGCTGTGTAAAATGTCGCGGAATATTATTATTATTATTATTAACTTACATGAAACAAAATATTTATTCCAAAATGAGCCAAATTATTATGGTCTTTTTGTACATCGACCTCTTTTGGCGTACCTGCAGTTAATGTTAAGATTCTGTCAATCAAACGAATTAATAATGCCGTAATCTGTTTCACAGGATTGAAATCGACATAGACTTCAATGACAGACCAAAATGTCCTGATCCTTCAAAGATACTTGAGCGTCTCGAGCAAATAGAGAAGGAAACTCAAGAGAGGATTAAAGAAGAGTCACTAAATGGGAAAACGGAAAATGTGGAGAAAAGTATTTCATACTTACCGAATAGTGCATTCAATACTATGTTGACTATTAATGATTATGAAATGTTTACACCACCTGATGCGGCTTCAGCCACATCGAGTACTAATATTGATAGGTTTTACGACGAGATCAACGATTTGCACTCTGTAAGCAGAGAAAGGGTTGGGTTTTCCGGGGATAGTGAATCACTCATTGAGTAAGAACAACTTTCACTATTACTATATTTAGATCCTTCGCTACAGACGAGCGATTTAATTACATAATTATTATATTGAAATCGTAGTACAAAATATTAATCGTAGTACAATATTATTCTACTTACTATAATGAGTTCGTTTTCGTCTTTGTGAAATGTAGATGGAATGAAGGAAACACTTTTTACGAAATAGTTTTCAATATTTTTTATTTAAATGGTACAATACAAGTATATAATAACTATTTAAATTCATGACTATTTTTTCTAAGACATTAAAACTATTTCCATTTCTTTGTAAATAATTTCTGAAATATTTTAAACATTTAAGTGTTATGTCATCATAGATTTATTTTGTGACATCACGAAATCGTGACACCATTTTGATAATATTTACTTAAATCTGTAAACTGCAATGATATTTTAAATCTTATAAAATATATTTTTAAATATACTTGTTTTGTTGTCATACAAGCGGATTATGGGGACTTATCATAAATCTTGTTTCTTGTGATTCAGTCTGAAAGCAGTTAATTATTGTCCGTTAGACGTCCACTGCTGGACATTTAATTTAATAAATAATTATATTCTGTCATTTTTGTCGCTACTTCCGTTTATTACATTACAATAAATATGTAAATGTATGCAAAGTCAATTCCGCCAATGCAATAATGAATAATATCTTTTTAGCATCTAAAAAGAATGTAAAACATGGATGATGTTTTATACTTATATGACGACCTATTAAGCCAAGTGGTAGTTAACGCTACCTTCTGTGGTTCAAATCCCGCAAGGGACAAATGTTGAATGACGAGCATCACTTGTATCCCAGTCATGGATGAATATTTATTTAAAAAAAATGTGTATATGTAGTGTATCAACCGTCTATTTAATAATTTCATATTATAATTATATAATATCTACCCCATTTATTGGGATTTCTAATTTTGGTCAGGCCTCTTTATTGTTCCGTTGATAGATGACGGCACCGAATAATCGGTTTTTCGACGTTGAAATCGTAGATGTAGAAACTAATATGTGTAGTAGAAAGTACTATTCGTCATTCATACAATGATGATAAATGATGAAGCTGTTATTAGTAATTATTATTTTTATCTTCTATTTTGATGCCGCCTAAAGAAATTAAACGAAGTTTATTATTATACCATTGTTAATAGAGAACTTGAAACCTTTTTGAGCGTAAGTGATAACATTGTTGTTATTTTTGACCTACCTACTTTGCACATGTATATAGAATACGTATTTATAAAAAACTTGTTGTGCACAGTGACACAGAATATTATAATTATTTTGGATTTTTTATTCAACTATTGTTTATAAATCTCGTTTACCTAAATACATACATATTAAATTGTGTTTCTTGATCCGACCAGTTAAATGTTTCTAAATTCCACGTAATATTATTTTGTGTTCGAGATAAACAATATCATATAAATATTGTAAATAAATTATATTATGTAATCATGACTAATGCGGTTATTCGCTTGACCGAAATTTTATAAATAATTATATTCTGTGATTTTTGTGGCTACTTCCGTTTATTACATTACAATAATTTAAATTAATAGTTTTAAATGGTTTCATTTAACTTTAAATAATCATAATATGAAATCGTGTAATATAATCTCTTTATATTTATTATGATCTTAGTTTCTTAATAAAAATTTAAAATCTTAGCTTGAAATAGGCTAAAAAAATACAAAAAGATTGTATAAAGGTAATGCAATGTCATCCAGAATCTACTCGCTGTAAAGGGAGTATTCTGAGTTGGACAGAATTGTCCAATCGATGTTGCTATGTCGCCGTAAGACATAAGTAACATAAAAGAAGGCAAAATTCAACACATCAGGCGGATACCTCAGTGGCTCAGTTGGCAGAGCGTCTGGAGTACCGATCCAGAAGACGCGGGTTCGAGTCCCGCCTAAGGTTGAATTTTTCTTTCTTAATAAAAATTTAAAATCTTAGCTTGAAATAGGCTAAAAAAATACAAAAAGATTGTATAAAGGTAATGCAATATACTCGCTGTAAAGGGAGTATTCTGGGTTGGACAGAATTGTCCAATCGATGTTGCTATGTCGCCGTAAGACATAAGTAACATAAAAGAAGGCAAAATTCAACACATCAGGCGGATACCTCGGTGGCTCAGTTGGCAGAGCGTCTGGAGTACCGATCCAGAAGACGCGGGTTCGAGTCCTGCCTAAGGTTGAATTTTTCTTTCTTAATAAAAATCTTAGTTTCTGTTTGCAGCCAACATGATAAGAAGAATAATAAAGGCGAACAACCTAATTTTTTCTATACAATTATATTATAGTACATAATCTAGTATAAATTTATATTTACCTAGCTTTTGCACGTGACTTCATCTGCGTAGAATTAGTAATTTTATCCAATCTGATTTTTATTCGATCTGCTTATTTATTTCTACCCTCCGCCTCCGTTAAGAAATTATCATTTCCGCTTACTAACTTTCAACCCCCTTTCGCCTTTTTAAGGGCAGCTTACTGGGACAAAAATACTATCCTATATCCTTCCCACCGTCTGTTTGAGTCCCATCAAACAGACGGTGGGAAGATATACATAGATGTGTTCAGCGGTTAAAGCGTGAAGAGGTCAAACACACTTTCGCATTTATAATATTAATAAAAAATATATAAAAATAAAGTACCCAGGATGAGAACTGAATCTGCTAGTTTAATGGGTACCTAGTAATATAATAAGGATACATAATGCTTAAATGTAGCTAGGATGTTAGTTATACGTAACTGTGAATCAGACAGTGTTTGAACGACGTTCATACCGCGGTTGTGTTAGCTAGTCAGGCCTCACAGCCAGTCATAGACTAATATATACTGCAGCCAGTCATTTGGTGGAAGCGGACAGAACCACACGCTCCACCGAGTAACTATAAATCCTTCAAGATGAGTGTGTGCCAGTGTCTACACCGTGTTGTGGTCTCAAACCTATTAACTTTATACTACAGCATTGTTATGCTTTTAATGTTTGCTGTGGCTTATTTAAAAAACCCGTTCTCAAATCCGTGGAGTCAGAAACTAAAGCTGGAACCACCGTCGCGACTTACGGACCCTAAATATGGAGTGCACAAGTACATAAAAGTTAATGTAAGTATGTATACTTAATGGATACAAGTAAATATTACGATAAAACGGTTTTGATAAAACTCTTAGCAGTGCAGACCGGCTAAGTGTGTAATTGTATTAACCTTTTAACCGCCGGGGCGTATATATCCGACCTGGAGGATTTTTGCCCCAGGCGCCGCCGACGGATATATCCGACCATATTATTATGTACAGGAGGTACAACGTCTCGACGTTTTCATGAAAGCAGTGAAAGTTTTTAATAAAAATCCAACAGAAGACGTTTGTGAATCATTTTTTGTTGTTTTGGCTTAAATATAACCCGTGAAAGACATAAACTTCAATACAGAAAAAAGCTTATTTGTGAATGAGCTAAATAGTGCATTTTATTCGATTACTACCGCCGCAGTCGTATATATCCGACAGTAGTGTTGGGGTCAAGTCGATGAGGAATATGCATAAAATATAATGATTACATATTAAATCAATGAAAATTTTTTATTAATGTTTACGGTTTTTCTTTTTATAGTGGGACTTTTAACTAATATACATTATTTAATTAATCATTTTTACTAACAAGTTGCTTCTAATTATAAAATATTAATCGATATGTTAAAATTTTCCTAAATTGGTACAACACTTCAAGTTTTAACAACATTCAATGTATTAACGCCGGAGTCGTATATATCCGACCGCCTGTGACGTCATAAACGGAGAGAAGATTGGAATAGTGAGGGTAAGGCATAAATAACTATACCGGATTGAGTACTAAGTATTTATAAGTAGGTAGTCTGAATACATTATTAATTTCATGTTCACTAGCTACCGAACGACAACATTTGTTCGTACCGTGCGAGTGGACGGACGTAAAATTGGTTGAGTTTACGTAGTTTTTATTTCTTTACTTATCGAGAAGGAAATTTTATATAAATGAGTACGAAATGTAACGGCTGTGATGCCGTAATATACGATATTTTATATATGCAGTGTGAACAAGAAGAATGTAAAAAGTTGTACCATCTTAAGTGTCTGGCTCTGACGAAGGAGAAATTTGAATCTTTTACTGAAGAGTACAAGCTAAATTGGAGATGTCCAGAATGTGTGTGCAGTGTTCCGAAAAGGGATAATTCGGAAACACCAGTTCGTGGTAATCCTGGTATGAGTACTAATTTTACTCCTTCTTATGTTAACACTGAACGTGGTAATAGAATCGTAGGGAGTAAAAGAGAAATGATTGAAGTTGATAATAGTAGTAAAATATTACAAGAGTTGCTAGAGTTTCGTTGTGAGATGAAACTTCGAATGGAAGAACAAATAAATGAATATGCATTACTTAAAAATGCCTTTATAAAAACAGAGACTGAATTAAAAAGTTTACGAGAAATAATGAGGGTAGTACAAAAAAAAGCAAGTAAAGTAGATGAATTAGAAGCGCAAATTAAATTACTGGAGCAAAAAAACGAGCTGTTGCAAGACAGCATCATCAAGAAACAATCTACCATCGAGAAAAAGGAAATTATAAAGGAAAGTAGGGGTCAAGTGGCATCATTTGCAAAAGTGGTCAAAGCAAATGAAAAAGGGGTATCTAAACAAAACAACTCATTAGTAAAAAATATGAACAGTGTGGCCACGAAACCACCGAGTGTTATTGATATTCCACTTGTCAAGGCTGATAATGATAAAGGATTGATATCATCAAGGACTACAGAGAACTATGATAATCAGGAAAAAGAAGAATGGAGTATAGTACAGAACAGGAAAAAGAAATATCCTAATTCTCAAATTGTGAAACGGGGATGCATGGGTACAGGAGATATTCAAGGTACCGAAAAAAAGAAATTTCTGCATGTGTGGCGTCTTAAAAAAGATACTAAGGAAGAACATCTAGAAAGGTACGTTAAGAGTATATGTGGACAAGAAGTAGACATAACAGTGGAAAAAGTAAAACACAAGACAGAGCGAGATTATGCCTCATTTATCATAGGGGTTCCGGAAAGTTTATACGATAAATTGTGTAAACCAGAATGTTGGGCTGTAAATATTGAATTTTGCGAATGGATTTGGTTTCGCAAAGGATCCAACAAGGCCTAAAACTTCAAAAACTCAAAAAGAAAAGACTATTGAAATCTTCTATCAGAACGTAAGGGGATTGAGAACAAAGTTAGAAGATTTTTATTTGGGAATTTCTTCTTCCAGTTCTCATTTATTTGCCATTACAGAAACAGGGTGTAATAATTCAATCCACGATGCAGAATTAATACCACCCGGATATAGTATTATTAGATGTGATCGAGCGGATGGTCGTAAACAAGGTGGAGCGTGTTTAGTGGCCACACCGCGATTTGATCTTCGCCAAGTACTTACACCCGAGGACTTAAACATCGATGAACGTGCGTTTGAACTGGTTTGTAGCAAAGTGTATAAGCGAAATAAGTTTTTGTTTATGTTATGCATTGTCTATATTCCGCCGGGCAGTGACGAAAACGAATATATGTTGTTATTTAATTTAATAGAACATTACTGTAATTGTTATAATGACATAATAGTAATAGGGGACTTTAATTTGTATTCTGGTTCAGCGTACGTAAATAATTATTTTGAATATTTTAAAACTTATTGTGGATTCACTCAGAACAATAGAGTAGGAAATTGTAATGATCGTCAGTTGGACTTAGTGTTGACAGTGGGCGCGGCGGCTGAGGGGATAGAAGTGCGAGTAGTGGAGGCTTTGATGCCGCCCGATCCGTACCATCCACCACTCTTGGTTATAGTGAACCCAAGCGGATACAGGTACAGCGTCGAGCATTCATCAACTGAGGCGAATACGGACACATTTACGTCGTCTGGTGGATGGAACTTTAATAAGGCAGATTTTTCGTTAATGTATTCTCTAATACAAACTATAGACTGGACGCCTATGTATAGATTAGACTTAGAGAATAGTTTGGATTATTTTTATGATGTTATTAATGCAGTTATAGATGATTGTGTTCCTAAAAAAAAGCGAAGTCGTGTAAACTCTGAGTATAGTTACCCTGAGTGGTACACGTTAGAAATAATTCGCAACATAAAATTAAAGACTAAACTTCATAAGCAGTACAAAGTTAGTGGCTCAAGCATAGATTACGAGGCGTTTGCTAGGTGTAGGACTGAAGTAAAAAATATGATATCGTTGGCATACGAACAGCATAAACTCCGGGTACAAAGTCAATTGAGTGAGAATCCGAAGTCCTTCTGGGCCTATGTGAACTCTAAAAAAGGCAGTCGAGGTCCTCAAAAGATATTCAAAGATGGTGAGTTACTAACTGGCCAACAATGCGTCAATGAGTTTGCACAATATTTCGCTTCTGTTTATAGCAAGACGAAATCTGAGTTGAATGTGAAGACGGCCATAATACAAGCTGCGGGGGAGAATGGATCGGCTCAAGTCCATTTAGAACAGCTGTCTATGGAAGACGTGCAGAAAGCTTTACAACAACTTAAGCCGAAAAAATCAGCAGGACCTGACGGTATTCCACCGTACATTTTTAAAGACTGTCGGTCGGTACTTAGTGAGCCACTTTTATACATTTATAACCAATGCCTAAAGACGGCAGTCTTTCCTGAGAGATGGAAAACCACTAGAGTCGTCCCAGTACCTAAGGGAAGGGTAGTTTCAAAGGTAGATGAATACAGGCCAGTCGCAGTGCTGTCAACTCCAGCAAAAATATTGGAAGCTGCTGTGCATAAAAGCGTATTTCCACAGGTGAGTGTACAGCTCAGTGACGCGCAGCACGGTTTTAGGCCAGCAAGGAGCACGACCAGTAACCTCATTAATTATATGAGTGATATTACTTCGGCAGTGGACAGTGGGGTGCAGACAGATGCCGCTTACTTCGACTATAAAAAAGCGTTCGATCTAGTCGACAACGACATACTACTTAAGAAGTTGGCGGGATTTGGATTTACTAACCACTTACTGACCTTCTTTGCCAATTATATGTGTAATAGGCAGCAGTATGTAGAATTTGGTGGTTATAGGTCAGAACATTATTTGACGCTGTCCGGAGTAAGTCAGGGCAGTAATCTGGGCCCGTTGGAGTTCATATTAATGATAAACGATCTGCCCAAAATCGTCAAGGATGCAAAATGCTTATTATTTGCTGATGATCTAAAACTTTACCTCACCGTCAGAAATATAGACGATTGTGAAAAACTGCAGAAAGATATTGATAGGGTAGTGGCCTGGAGCAAAAGCAATCGTCTACAATTTAACGTCTCCAAGTGCATGGCAATGACATTCAGCCGAGCGCGCAATCCATTGACGTATAATTATCGAGTAGAGGGAGTACCGATTAAAAGAGTCACAGAGGTCAGAGATCTGGGGGTTCGGTTTACAACTAAATTAGACTTTCGCGAGCACATTATATATATTTGCAAGAAAGCTTACAGGAACCTAGGGTTTATGCTGCGTGTGGCTAGAGGCTTCACCAATATTAAAGCTGTTGTAGCATTATATAACGCTTTAGTTCGAAGTCAATTAGAATTTAATGCAGTCATCTGGGCTCCACATGAAACTAAATATAGTCTCATGTTGGAGCGAATACAAAACAAATTTGTTAGGTATTTATATAAACATAAATATGGAGTATACCCGTTTTACCCTAATAAATATCCTACTTTATTCATTCTAGGCATGGTGGGATACAATGAGCTTAGGGTTAGAAGACAATTAGCACTAATCACTTATGTATTTAAAGTACTAAGGGGAAAGGTACATAATATAGAAATATTAGAGCGGGTGTGTTTATGTGTTCCGGATAAATATGTGTGGAGACGGCGGCCACCGCCACTGCTGGCAGTGCCGCGCGGCCGCACCAAGCTGGTGAACGAAGCGCCGCTCACACGCGCAATCCGGACTCTTAATCTCATATCAGAGGAGTTAGACCTATTTTATTGTCTTTTGAGGGAGTTCACAATAAGAGCTCTTTTCATTATTTGTTACCATAGAATTTAGTAAAATATTGATTGTAAGATTTAGAATTAGTTAATTATAATATCGCATTGGGTTTACCTGTTATGATATTGTAAGTTTGGTTGAAATAAATAAATAAATAAATAAATAAAACATGTCGAGTGCAGAGGTATTAATTAGAATATTGGAAGGTCGGGAAGAAAATACGGAAGAGTTTGAATCAGATCACGAATTAGAAATAGGTGAACCACTGGTATGTTATACTATTGGTTTCGATCTCGGTTTTAATTTTGCGTAATATTTTTTGAAGGTGTGTTTCGAAAGATGTAGAATAAAAAGTGATAGTTAAATGTGTTAAGTTTTTTACTTATCTTGTCTTGTCAATGTTTTTAGAAGCCATTCTATACAAAACTTAATAAGTATTTTTAATTAGTCAGATGTGCCGTATTTTCACAAGTTAGTGTCTCACTAAAAAGTCTGAATTAGGTAATAAAGATGGTAGGTATGTACCTACCGTCTACCTTCAATGGCAAAGATAAAAAGTGTTGTTATCTTGTTGCCTAAATAATAAAATTATAAGTTTTTAAATTTATCATCCCAAACAAATCCTATTAAAAAAAAGGATATACTTAAATATTTATATTAAGTATAAGTACATCATTATCTTAAAATATTGTAGTAGTTTTTAGTGTTACCGTTATTTACTAATTTCAATACCAACATTAGTCGGTTATTTTTGTATCACTCACTATCAATTCTAACATTTTCAAACTCTTCAGCGCCGGAGTCGTATATATACGACCGCCTGTGACGTCATTTTCGAACAAGGGATTGGGGCGTATCGATAATTTACTGATTTTTTAAAAAGAAATAGTCTATTTTCTTAGCAAGTATTTTATGTAATTCATATAGAAACGTCCAGATATATTGGGTATTTATGGGCTACATTTAATAAAAAACACTTTTCTTTATTTACAAGTGTATTTTTATACTGTTTTTAGATAAAATGCAATAAATGTTTCACATCACTAGTATTTTTAGTTGTAATGAAGTGTCTGGCGCTAGGGGCACGTTTCTTTGACAAAACGCATGGCGGTTAAAAGGTTAATTCTAGGTTGCTAGATAGATTGCCGGCTGACAGCTATAATTTTCTCGTGACGATTCAATCTTATTATTACTGCAATCACATTGCGTCTATTACTCTAGTCGAAAATAAGTGTTTTGCGCATTCATTTTATGAATAGGTGTCGTTTGTAAATGAAGCCGAATTGCATCGTTATCTGTTTTAATATTGCACGTAAGTTTTACTCTTTGACGGTAGGTAATAAAAAAAAGTTTAACCACATTTAGAGGTTGAACTATTAATGGAAAATGAATAACACTTAGTTTGCTAATTAATATGTTGAATTGTAGCCCGGACTTATATATTGTATACTGTACTATTGTACTTGTATATTGTCAGTAAAAACAAACTATTAAAAAATCTGTCACCCAAGAATTATATTATAATAAGGAGGTAACTACCTAATTTGATGTATTTTTTTGTGTCCAAAAAAAAGTTTTAATGTAAACTTACGAAGACTTAAGTACTAGCTAGTTTACATATTTTCCGCATTGCCGGATTTGAAACGATCGTCGCTGGTAGCTCCGAAATTCTCAGGAAATGAATCAGACGAGGGTTTAAAAAATGGAACTTGATAATAAGCCAACAATAAGCTCGCCAACCAACTCTTTGTGGTTGTCACTCTTATGTTTACCCAACAAATTTGCAACAACATTCTAAACAGATTTCCATGCTGGTTTTTCGAAATGACCCAATTTTTCTTCGAATACCGGATCTTTTATTAAATCCCTGATTTCAGATTGAGACTTAATGAAATACCCGCTTTTATCTTCGCATCACTTATTTCGGGGAAAACATATTTTAGATGCAAGAAAACATTTATTTCCTTTAAGATCCATTGCCTTTATAAAAACCTTCCAGTCTTTATTTTTATCGCCGTAGTTCAGGTTATTACCGAATCACAAGGGATCTGAAGCTAATTTAAACAAAACATTAAATTATGTACCTACTTAGGTATCGACATATCAAAGTTCATGTGGCAAGAGTCAAGACTAAGACTAGTGTTGACCAGTGTTATGAACGTGTGGTGTGTGAGGATAGAGTAAATTGAGTTATTATTGCGAGCATATTTGGTTAATTAATCTCCGTCTCATGTTCATGTTCACGACATTTTAATTCCTGGACACTGGGCCAGTAGTTAGTGTTGCTCATTTAGTAGGTATATAAAGAAAAAACAGTGAGCCGTCACGGGACGCCTGGCAGATGTGAAACATCGACATTATTTTGTAAAAGTAATATGCAGAAAAGAATATATTGTGATAGGAATTAAATATGTCATAATGATAAAATAAAATATTACGATCTTTTTGTATTTTTTAGCATATTTCAAGCTAAGATTACTTAATAAAAATTTAAAATATTACGATTTTTTTCCACATCAAAAATATATGTGTTAAAAGAAACATATTAACACAAACTCAAAGAGGTTTAATACAATTCACAATTCGAAAAAAAATTAAAACTTGAAAATAGAACTAAAATCAAATTTAAATTTCGTGGCACCCCTTCGCCACGCCAGAAATCGGTTTTACGTGCGGCTATAGATGTTTCACATCAAAAGATTTTTTCTGGCGCAATTAGAATCTGGAGTGTAAACTCCTTACGTATCTCAACTAAAAAAACTTTCTCATATTTTCCGATAACATCCGGAATTTTCTGGTAATGGGTAAATATGACTTTAGTTATCACTCAACAAGGATTAGACATTTTTTTCCACGACTCTTATCAAATCTCGTCTGAGTATTTGACGGCATTATATTGTATACACCTGTGCTTGATTCAACCGATTAGGTATTATCTGCGTTCTTGGATCTATGATAGTAGGTAAGTTTATCGTCGATGCAGCATATTATATTTCCAGTATAGATTTGAACTGTGTGTAGTTAATTATCTGCTAGATAGATATATATCTTTATCTATCTTTACGATGGTACCTATACCATTTTACACAAGGACCTTGATCTTAATTTCTGAGTATATCTAATAGTCAAATGTGAGTAGATACTTACATTATTATTGAGGAAAAGTTTAAAGCTTATTATAATAATTAGGTTTATTATCTACTCGTAGATTTGACATCTTACAGACTTAATTATGTGCATGGCACCAAAGTCGTTATTTAACTTTGTTAAATAATTTCATGTGACGAAGTAATTTTGGGATTTTTTCCCTAAGTGGCAAAATAAGTTTGTATAAAAACTGAATAAAATTGTGATGAGAATTGGTATTTTCGTTTTTGAAACATAAGCAGTAAGTAAGTATTTGATGTTTGCGTGACTTGTATTAAGCAGTACTAATGTTATGCAAGACGCTAAGGAATAAGTATGATATAAAATGTAGGAACCTGATTGCAGTACCATTGTATATTCTATAATTGGTATAATTATTGCAATTATAGAACAAATTTATCGTCAAACTTCGTATCTTTGTATTTTCATCTACGTTACAATGGTTAAGAAGGTGCATATTAAAAATAGTATCTACTTATTACAAACATACCAACTTAAATTATGAATTCAGCCGTCTATGCAATAATATTCTACTAGAGCAGAATACACGAAAGCCGTTCCGCTTTCTGTATTACTACAGGTGCGTTCTTCCGGCGAGTTGTATAAAATACAAGTAGGTAACCTGTTTACTGCATAACTCCCAAGCTACTATACGAATATGATGCTTGCTGAGAAGATATATTGCACTTAGGTCAAAGTTCTAGGAGCGGACAATAGGAAACGCTATTGCGTCGACTGAATATTAACAGTCTGTTCCTATGCTATAAATTATTCTTCAAGAAAAATAGGTACGTCTTATGTACGTAATTACTGCGTTGACATAAGTAATTAGTCATTTTTAAAAGATATTTTTTTAAATGGATGATTGTATAGTACCTATTGTAGGATCATAATTGCGTTCCTATGTGCATAGTTTTGAAAACTTATTAAGTACTTACATTGTTTCCGACTTATTCCTAAATGAGTGGAAAATTGTCGTACGGTTAGTTAAGCATTTGTCTGTTGAAGAGCTTTCGTATGTAGGCATTTGGTAACAAACAATGCATTGTCTCTAATTACTTGACAAGTAGAAAGTGTTTATTGTAAACGTCAAAAACTTTAAATCAGGAATAATTGTCAGTCCTTCAATTTTTTTTACACATTTCGCTAATCTTGTCGAATATTTAAATTTATTAATTCAGGGTAATAGGTACAATTTAATAATTCCTGACTGAACATTTAAATAATAAATAAATATCTGCGACATTTTACACAGCATCATCTAGTCACAAACTAAGCAGAGCTTGTATTATGGGTACTAGACAATAGAGATAATACATATATACTTTTTTTTGTAAATACATACTTATAATACATAGGAAACACCCAGACGAACACAAACACTTATATGTATTCATCACATAAATATTTGTGCCCCGTGGGAATCGAACCCACGACCTCGTGATCAGCAGTCTGGTACTCGAACCACTAGACCACAGAGGTCGTCGGAATTTTTGATCTGCAAATGGCAGAATAGATCTTTTTTTTATGATAGCTCACAAAAAAGTGCATAGTATCAACGAAATTAATATTTCTGTGTTCCAAAATAAGACAAGTTATTAATGGTATAATAATGGTAATAATAAAATAATGGTTGGTAGTCGTTTTTTTTATATACTGATTACCTATTTAACACTATTTGTTACAGAACACAAAATTGCATTATGTGGAGAGCGGTGATCCTTCTAAGCCATTGATGATATTTATACATGGATTCCCTGAGTTTTGGTATTCTTGGCGTCATCAAATCGTTGAATTCCAAAAGGATTATTGGTAAGCTGGTATTATTTTTGTAAATAACACGCAACTTCTATAATAAAGTCAAAAAAAACTCAAAATCAAACAACACATACTTAGTGTAAAAGTTTCATTAAATTCGGTTCATTGGTTCAAAAGTTCACCGCGTACAAATAACGTGACACGAAATTTAAACAATGTTGGTAAATAACTATTAAACTAGGTAATACTAATTTACTCTCTGCAATGAAGCTGTAATGTTTAGTGTTTGGATAGCAACTCGTTTCTGTCATTTCTGTGAGTCGGTATAGCTGTTTCTTTGAAATATCGAGGTAGGTATTACTTAAGCAGTTTATTTTCGGATGTTTTGTTTACTTTACTTTTCTCAGTGTAAATATGACTACTTTTATTGAATAATTTTACTTAATAAATATGTAGTTAGATTACCGATTGATAACTTAAAATTGCTCCTTATGCGTAGATAATTGAGCGTCAACTCTTCGGCTACTTACCACGTAGACTACATGATCGTTCTCGTACTAAGTATTTAATATTTATATTTAACATTATGTATTTACTGAAACATTTTATGGTATTAAATGATACCATGACATTTCATGGGCTGCATTGACAGCCATTACCTAATATTAACAATATTGTTGAAGTGAAACTTCTTTATCGGGGTTGGAAAAAAATTTAGTGTAACATTTTTGCGTTACGCGCCATCTTTATTTGAATAGGTAACCATAGCAACATGATGTTTGTTTGACAACTAAAAACTATACTTTTTCCAATACACCAAGACCATTTGTTTTTCTATTGAGAACTTGCTATTGGTTGAGACATCGACGTTTTGATAAATAGAAGATTATGATTGGTTTCCACTATTATTTGGAACTGACAGAGCTACAAATCGAAGACTATTAATTCAAACGCTCTTTTTAAATTCAATGTTATTCGAGTAGATACCATAATTACCTATATCAATAATCATAAAATACAGTTGGAAAACAACTAGTTTAACCAATGCATGTCTATTATAATAAAAGCCTTTTGCATAAACTTTATCTAATTTAGCTTTATTCAACCAATTTCTGTGAAGTTGTAAATAGTAAATCATTTTTCGAAAAATGATGTCTTAGAGCAGTTTCACTTCTTACGTGTGTACACTAATACACACAAATATTTTTTTTAGGTGCATAGCCATTGACATGAGAGGCTACGGCGATTCCGAGAGGCCAGAAGGAGTTTCGTCATATAAAATTAATCTCTTGGTTGAAGATGTTCGGGATCTAGTTCGTCAATTAGGTAACACCCTTATTAATTATATAATGATCATTTTACCAAGCCGATGATGCAACAGTCGTGATAGCCTAGTCGTGTGACCAGTGGAATGTGAAGTCGAAGTATTGAGTTCGATATCCCGAGGCACGCACCACTGACTTCGAAGTTATGTGCGTATTTATCATATGCTCAAAAAGTGAACGAAAACATGGTGAGGTAACCTGCATGCCTTTTAGATGTTCTCGATGGCATGTGAAGTCTACGAACCCGCAGTAGGCTAGCGTGGTAGACTATAGCCTAATCTCTCTTAAATTATGTGGTGTAAATGCGTGCCCAGTAGTGGGCCAATAATTGGGTTGATTCATACAGTCAGTATATATGTATATCTATTAGGTATAAGTTGACAGTTGTATTATATTTTTTTTTCAGGACGTGAAAAATGCATCCTGGTTTCACACGACTGGGGTGGTTTGATAGCCTGCGAATTCCGCAACCAACACCCTGAGGTGCTAAGTGGTCTAGTTGTGCTAGCCAGCGTCTCCAGTACAGCCTGGCAGCGCGAGGTTTGGACTAACCCTATTCAGAGGAAGAAGTCGTGGTATGTTTAAATGTTTGAGTATATCGCGACATTATTTCACGGTGCCAACTCAGTTCGAACTCGGCAAAGAGGCTTGTCTTACGGTGATTTTTTTGTAAATACATACATATTGTACATATAAATATCCATAACTTAGATACAAATGCCCATGATTATAATATAAAGAGTTGTCCCCGGGAACCGGGTTGCGAAGCTGAGACCATTGACATGGACACAACGAGGTTTTATAGTCTTTGCATGGACAGCAACCTTATTACCGGTCTGTTAATCGGGTCGTCATATTTTCATATTTTCACCATGCAGAAAATACTACTTATAGCTTTTTCTCAGAAGGGACCTGTTTCATAGTTATTGAAAGAGAGAATAACCTAATTGCTTCTTGTTAACTGATTCCCTCTCCCTCTATGTAAACGATTACATTTTTTCATAGAAAGTACAGTTATCGCGGTAACACGAATTATGGTTTAGCTTTAGCCCGCGTGACTACACACACTTGACTTTTCATATTTTTTTACCGCATAGTCACGGAACTTACTGTGATCATAAGAGAAATCATAAATATAACTTACATAACAAGAAGTAGGTAGGTATTTCAAGTAGTTACTAACTACTAAACTAATTGACCGGTATCGATTTTTCAACAACGCTTATGTGAATTAAATATTATTGTAAATTATTATATTATTTTTAGGTAATTATGATATTGTTAGGTTCCTATTTCATCATCATATCAGCTGGAGGACGTCCACTGCTGGACATAAGCCTCCCCCAAAGATTTCCACAACGACCGGTCTTGGGCCACCTGCATCCAGCTGGTTCCAGCGACCTTTACCAGGTCGTCGGTCCACCTTGCCGGAGGCCTACCCACGCTGCGTCTTCCAGTTCGCGGTCGCCTCTCGAGAACCTTCAGGCCCCAACGGCCATCCGTTCTTCGAGCAATGTGCCCTGCCCACTGCCACTTGAGTTTGGCGATTCTTCGGGCTATGTCAGTGACCCGGGTTCTTCTACGAATCTCCTCGTTTCTGATTCGATCACGTAGTGAAACTCCTAACATAGCCCTCTCCATCGCTCTCTGAGTGACTGTGAGCTTACTTATAAGGCCCACTGTAAGCGGCCACGTCTCGGTGCCGTAAATCATTACTGGCAACACACACTGGTCAAAGACTTTCGTCTTTAGACACTGCGCTATCTGGGACGAAAAGATTTGGCGTAGCTTCCCGAACGCTGCCCAGCCGAGTTGGATTCGACGATTGACCTCTTTCTCTAAGTTGGACTTACCTAACCGGATATTTTGTCCCAGGTAAACATAATCGTCAACAGCTTCGAGGACAGAGCTTCCGACCTTCACCGGAGTCGGTACAACATGGACATTCAACATCACTTTGGTCTTGTCCATGTTCATCTTTAGACCGACACGTTCCGAAGCTCTGTAGAGGTCATTGAGCATAGTGCTTAGCTGTTCAACGGTCTCAGCCATTACGACTATATCGTCGGCAAATCGAAGGTGCGTGAGGTACTCGCCGTTTATGTTGATGCCAAGTCCTTCCCAGTCCAGAACCTTAAAGACATCCTCCATTGCAGCAGTGAACAGTTTAGGAGAAATAACATCTCCCTGTCTCACACCACGCTGCAAGAGGATAGGTTTTGAGGTCTGATCCTGTAGTCGGACCGACATAGTGGCGTTTTCGTACAAACACTTCAACACTTCGATGTACCGATAGTCAATTTGGCACCGCTGTAAAGCCTGCACTACCGCCCAAGTTTCGATCGAATCAAAGGCTTTCGCATAGTCCACAAACGCTAAACATAGGGGTCGGTTATACTCTGTAGTCTTTTGTATAACTTGCCGTAGCGTATGTATGTGGTCTATGGTACTGAAACCTTTTCGGAAACCGGCTTGTTCGGGAGGCTGGGAGTCGTCAAACCTGCGTGAGACTCTGTTTGTGATGACCCTCGAGAACAACTTATAGACATGGCTCAGAAGTGATATAGGACGGTAGTTCTTCAAAAATGTCCTATCGCCCTTTTTGAAGAACAAAACGACCACACCTCTGCTCCATGCCTGTGGCGTTTTTCCTTTGATGATGACTGAATTAAAAAGCTTCTGAAGGGCCACAAGGACTGGTTTTCCACCCGCCTTCAGTAACTCTGCTGTGATTCCGTCATCACCTGGTGCCTTGTTGTTTTTAAGCTGTTTGAGAGCCATCTGAATCTCATACAGGCTGACGTCCGGGATATCTTCAGTGTAGTGCCGGGTTAATCTAGCTCTTGGATCGCCCGCTAGATTGGCGACGGATTTATGTGAAGTGTACAGCTGCCCATAGAATCCCTCGATCTCCCTAAGCAACTCAGGTTTGGATGACACTATTCTGCCATCGTCGGTCTTCAGCTTTGTCAACTGACTTTGGCCTACAGACAGATCTCTGGTGAATATTTTAGAGCCTCTATTCCGGCTTATTGCCTCGTTCACACAGTTCGTGTTGAATTGACGAATGTCACGTTTTAGAGACTTTGAGATCTGTCTGTTTAATCGCCGGTACTCAGATTGATCAGCTGAAGACTGCAGAATCATCTTGCGTCTATCCTCCATGAGCCGCAAAGTTAAATCGGAAAGCTTCTTAGTTTTAGCAGTTCGTCGGGGTCTAAGATAGTTTGACCCGACTGCATGGACAGCTTCTACAAATCCGTCGTTGAGATCGTCAACATCGCTACCTAGGCAATCGAAACGATTTTGTAATTGGAGCTGAAAGTGTTCGGGGTTTTGGATTTCGGTTGGTGAAGGACGGAGCGTAGACTTCATCAGTCGAGATCTTTCCATCCTAACATTAAGATTCAATGTGCCTCTGATCATGCGGTGATCACTGCCTGTTTTCACATAGTTGATCACTGAGACATCATTGAATATATGTTTTTTCGTCGACATGATGAAGTCAATCTCATTTTTGGTCGTACCATCGGGACTCATCCAGGTCCATTTCCTATGTTCGCGTTTCCTGAAGAAGGAGTTCATCATAAAGAGACCCTCCTTCTCCAGGAAACCCGCCAATAGGTGTCCCCGGTGATTCCGTCGCCCAAATCCAAATTGCCCCACTCTCAGCTCATCGCCGTTTCTCTTGCCCAACTTCGCGTTGAAGTCCCCCATTACAACGGTGAAGTGAGATTTCGAACTATGCATGGCTCTGGATATGTCCTCATACATAGTTTCAACCTCATCGTCGGAATGTGCCGAAGTCGGGGCGTAAACCTGTATGACCTTCAACGAATACCTTTCGGTGATTCTGAGTATAAGGTACGCCACCCTGGTCGACACACTCTCGATCTTCAACACGTTGTTGACAAGGGACTTGTTGACGATAAACCCGACACCACCCTGGGACTGTTGATGGCCCTCCCGGAAGTATAAAAGGTTACCGGATTTTAGGATTATCGTGTCCTCCCCCTCTCTTCGGACTTCAGATAATCCCACAATATCCCATCGAACCTTGCTCAACTCCTCCTCAAGTTCTGCCACCTTTTCGTCCGTCCGCAGTGTGCGCGTGTTATATGTTGCCAGGTCAATCCATCGTCGTTTGTGGTTGCCGGATCTCTTCCGGAGATTCTTGGCACCCCTTGCCCCGCCGTTACCTCGACCGCTACCACTATGGACATGAGGAATAGCGGGGCCGCCGGGGACTAGGGGCCGTTTTTTTGGTGCAATCATATTGGGGGGATATGCCATAATCGCCACGCTTGGCAGGCGGGTTGGCGATCGCAGTTTGGCAGGCGTAGTACTCGGAGGGCGCTGCTGCCCATCCTCCGGTGAATCCCTTAGTCGCCTCTTACGACACCCACGGGAAGATATGGGGTGGTGCTATTCTAAGCCGGCACCACGCAGCAAGGTTCCTATTTACCTAAGGCTAAATATAAATTGATTCAAATTTTCTAAAGACTCACTTAAATCATCATAATATAATGAAGTTTTTATTTTATGTTGTATATTCTACACTATCGTGTATCAATAAACCTAACCTAATTACATGTATTTTCCAGGTACGTGTTCCTGTATCGTTCGCCAGTCATCCCGGAGAAAGCTTTCCTTATTAACGACCTGGAGCTTTACGATAATGTCATGTTGTTCCCCGATAAAAAATCCACTGATAAAGAGGACCTTGAATGTTATAAATACTGGTTCCGTAAGCCATGTAAGTTTATTATACAGCAAATACGTATACCGTCTACAACCTGCCTGGCTGCCTAGTCTTTCTTATTTTATTTACCCTGTGAAGTACCACTCCCGGGCAAAGGCCTCCTTCGTGCGTTCCATTTCACACTTTTATAATGTTTTTAATCGACTTCACGAAAGGAGGAGGTTTTCATTTGCATTCTATTTCATATTTTATTTACTGTATTTGTAAAAAATATGGAATACATGGGCGTACCAACTTAGGGGAGGCGTCGGCTGGGCAGTTTTCCACCACGGACTTAAAAGATTAAAGAAGAAGATAACAATCAGTCTATTTAAAACAAAGTAATTATTTTATTGCAGTTGCCCTTACGCCGCCAATAAATTACTACCGGGCGAACTTCAGATACGACCTGCCGGAGATTGTTGAGCACAAGGAAAACGTGCCGATGCTGGTGGCTCACGCCGCCGATGACCATTATCTCAGCCACAGCATGTTGGACACCATGAAGAAAGAATATTCTTGCATAGAAACCACTATAGTAGAAAATACCGGACATTTCCTTCAACAAGAGGACCCTGAAAAAGTCAATAAAATTATTAGAGATTTCCTCGCCAAGAATAATATTTAGCTTTTGCCATATTTTGGCAGTTATTTTATCAAATCTACTGTTTCGCGGTTCGTTCTTGAATCGGTTAGAAATGTCAAACAATTATTTAATAGATATATGTTTCTTGTACCTGTAATTATATTATGTATGCACCTATATAAGTATTAAAATAAAATATGGAATTTAATGCGTTTTTTTCTTTTTGTACCTATTTAAATAGATACTACTAATAAGCCGTGGTAGCCTAGTGACCAGTGGACTGAGATGTCAAAGGTCTCGAGTTCGAACCCAAGGCTGACCGACAAGGCTGACTTCAAACCACTGACTTTTCGGAAGTTATGTGCGTATTTATCACAAGCTCAAACGGTGAAGGAAAACATCGTGAGGAAACCTGCATGCTTGAGAAATTTGTTTCGATGGCATGTGAAGTCTGCCAACCCGCAGTAGGCTAGCGTGGTGGACTATAGCCTTATCCCTCTCAAATGAGAGGAGACCCGTGCCCAGCAGTGGGACGTTAATGGGTTGATGATGACGAATAAGCCATACCTATGGAAAAGTCTGACCGTCATCCCATTCTTGGCAGCCCTATGATCGACAGCGATGAAGGGATTCGCTACCTGGAGGCAACTGGAAATTTGATTCCCGATTGCCACCTAATTGGAAATATTCGTATAAGACTAGTAGTAGGAAGGTATTTTGACCACCCAATTAGTCCAACGGTAGTTAACACTGCCTGCTGTGCTATGGGTCTCGGGTTCGAATGGTAGGGGACAAATGTTTGTGTGATGAGTTTACATTTGTATCCGAGTCATGGATGTATCTATGTATAATATGTAGGTATGTATTTCCAAAAAAAAAATTGGAAACATATGTAGTATATCAATCGACTAGTATCCGTAATACAAGTTGCTTAGCTCGGAACTAGATGGCGCTGTGTCATAATGTCCAGGAATATTTATTTATTTATTATTTTGGAAACATGCTAATTACAAATAATATTTTAATGAGGTATAACGTATTATTTTATTTATTGCACCATGTAGTTTACAAAGTCAGTCAAAGTCAAAGTCAAATAATTTATTTCAATTAGAGTCTAATTATTATTAGACTAATACAGGTGCTTTTGAATTGTCGAATTCAATTGAATTTAGTTGCACGGTTCCAAAAGGTAGGTCTTATGGAGAAGAACCGGCAAGAAACAGAGAACATACTTCAAAAATAGTTACCTTAAACATACATAGACCCTGTAAGGGTGTAGCACTTAATTCTTACATTAAATATATGTATCTTAACACTAACAGCATATATGTATAAACTAAAATAAACATAAGATTAAGTTTTATCCTCCATAAATTCTTTAATTGAATAGTAGCATTTCTCTAATAACAATAACTTTAATTTTGCTTTGAATATATTAACGGTTTCTGTGTTTTTTATATTAATAGGTAACATAATATAAATTTGTTATTTATTTCCATCAAAAGCAAATTCTTTAATGTTTTTCTTTACAAATACGGCTATTTCTAGGATATATATAGAAGGAAGGCTGAGAATTTTCTCTGTAATAAAGAAGGGCTTACTTCTAGATTAGACGAAGTGGTTTTTAAGAGAATGGATATGTCATCAGCGAACATCACACATAGTTGATTACATATTTTAGGGAGGTCGTTGATATATAAGAAAGAGGATACAACCTATAACGCTTCCTTGTGGATCGATTGGACGTTTTGAAGTACGGTAGTGATGTTATCTAGGTATTCGATCTGCACGCACTGTTGTCTATCTGTGAGATATGATCTCATCCATTCGAGAGCATCCCCTCTAATACCTACCACTTCTAGTTTTGTAAGTAAAATGATATGCGACAGCTTATCATAAACTTTGGTCATGTCAAGCATGAGGCCGATTGGATAATTTTTGTCCCTTATGTAGGTGAGAGCTTCTTGTGTAAAACGATATAATGCTAGAGTAGTTGATCGATTTTTACGAAAACCAAATTGATCAGTGTCAAGAATGTTAATAAATTAAGGTAATGTGTGTATGAATACTTATACATAATCGTAAGGTAATATAGTAGAGAATAAGGTTTGACCATTTAGTACACAAACTACTCATGTGTGTGTCATATATATTTAACAGGTTTCAGTTAATTAGTTGGCCTCTATATTCTGACCCAAGACATCTGCGTGTGACTATCCTATTACGTACCTACTGAACTACTGAAAAACAATATTCTGGCGAAAATTTTACAGGCATTAATGCAGTACTTTAGTATTTTTAACTCCCACAGTATTATTATACTCTTTGATCTTTAAGATTCATCATTTGGCCCAATTTGGCCATCAGAACGTCTCTGCTCTAGGTACAGGCTGAGTTACCGGACGCTAACGATGAACGAGAATCGCGTTTACCCTGTCTAGACGTACTGATACGATTGGTTTGAATTTACCGCTGCGAAGCGGGTTATAAGCAAATGCTAATTTTCTAACTTAACAAAAAAACCATTAGCATTCGTAGGAGTCGGTCTGTACGCGGCACTACCAGTTATTTTGTGGTTTTTGTTATTTAACGTAACGTTTTTATTACTTTTTTCAAAGAGATTCTACAAAATACTACAAATAATCTACATTTCATTCTTATAGAAAAAATGCACTGCTTATTACAGATATTTTTTTTCTGATCAACACAAATCACAGAGACGGTCCTCGTCGATTCTCTGTCTGTGATCAAGGTCATGTCACAATAGTCGTTCCGTAAGTAATATTATGTCCGAATGTTGTTCTATCCCTTTTCTGTGTTATAAGATATACTTTGGAACAAATCATGCTGTCCTCTTCTATCCTATACATTTCTATTTGGATAGTTAATACTCCGCCTCAAGTGAAATGAAAGCTGCTATTGCTGCTAATGGCTGCTATACTCTAATCACGAAACAGCTGATATGCGTCTTTTAATTTTACTTGAACATTGGTGTTTTATTTAAATTTTTCGTTTAAAATTGTTTAGATGAAACGTTATTCGTGCGACAATTTTGTGTGGATATCAGGGTTGGTGCTGTTCTGTTTTAAAATCGATTTCTAAAGTGAACATTTGTGAGTTTTCTACATTGCTGGCTTTTTCAGATGTCACTGACCATACAGCAAATCATTTTGGATGCTAAACGACTCGCTGGACGCCTCAAAGAGCGCGAGACTGAAGCTGATGCTTTACTAACCGAGACTCAAACCGCTTACAGACAAATACATACGATGAAACAGGTAGGTTGCTGCATTGTGATAATATACGGGTAGATAGCTGGGACGCTCACACTTGTCCGTTGTATAAATGAAGAATTTGTTACGTTTACATACCATAGAATTATGTTTTATTATAAATTATCCACGGATCATACGAATTACAAGTATATTTTCATTAAAACTGCACGACCTTGTAGTTTGTTTCTCGTATGTTGTGTAAACAGTTGGCATTCTCGTAATGTTTTTAAACTAGCACAGATCTCTACCTTTAAGCTATTGCTCTCATTTACGGTTTTAATGATATCTAGTTACAATATAATAATAAAATCTATCAATGTTCATCAGAAATTAATATAATAATATATTGATCTCTGATATGAATATATAGATTAAGTCAAATGAATGTAGATAGGTGCTAGGACCTGTCAACCTATCTACATAGTAGTACTTGACAAACAATAACATATTTCTGTTAAAATAGTGGGGTTTCACATCAATGAGGTAACATATGGTGTAAGACACAAATAATAACAAAAAATATCTATAAATTAATTAATTATACTTAAATTAGTAATTATTTTGATATATTTATTATTTGAATCTATTTATTTTGGATTGCTGACTTTGTACACATACATATTTTGATAAAGGTATCTAGGTATTTAAGTATCTATGCATTCTATATTCCTAACTGGTTGGTATGTGAAGTTTTATTATGCAGGAATGAAAAAATCCTTCTATGATAGGCCAGTTCTATTTTAAGTCATTATATTCATATTGTAAGTTCATTTTATTGTTCTTTTATTTTCCTTGTTCATAAACATCTAACAACATCTATATATTTATACCGGGTGACTTTTTTTACCGTCTCGATAATTATAGGGTAGGTTATATGTATAGAATGGAATCTGCGGACGAGACTATTTCTGTAATAGCATTTTGATTATGGAAGTTCTGAAAATCCAAGAAAATCCAGAAAAAGAGAACATCCTACACGGCGCGTGCGTAATAGTAAAATAGATGCCTATACTGCGTGTACCGTGATTTCCAATGAATGAAAAGTGCGAGCGAAATAGCGTAACTACATATCTGAATACCTAGGCATTTTGCCGTTGAGAATTTATAAACTCCGAATTGTTTTGTAGAGATATCAATCTTCCCTTCACATTTTAAAGAGCTTATGATGTTTTAGCATGGTATAGTTGTGTGTTACTTGTTAAACTTTCTCATTTGTCATTATTTCTTTGAAAAAATAAAGTAGTAATTAGGTACGAGTATGTGTATACTAGAAATACTACATACTCGGCGTAGTTAAAATATTAAAATCAAGTTATTACAAATTACAGTGATTTTAATTACAAATTTAAAAAAAAGTACCTGTGAGCGATATCGCAGTAATCACAGTGTCCACCGTTTCTCTCTCTCTGGAAGTAGGTACATTCCCCGCAAATAATTCAAAGGAACGTCCTCTAACATTATATCGATGATGGAATGTTAGGGATGGGATCCCTCCCATCCCGACAACTCGTCCCCGAGTTGTTTGTGGATTCGGAGTAGGGGTACCTACTCCGAATCGACAGTCCGAATGTCGAAGAAGAGATTGCAGATGGCTTGGTCCTGTATACATTCGCCGTACACCATTTAAACTTTCAAGGGACATGATATAACACTGCACCATTACTAAATAAGTACTCTACATTGTTATATTCGTACATGTTTATTGTTTACGTTAATCACTTTTATCACAGTGAGCGACCGACGGAGACATGCGCGGTAACGTAAAGGTATATATAAATGTTATCATATTATTTTTATTTTAGTATAAGGAAGAGGTGGATACTTTGAATGAGGCATCTCGGGAGCGTCCAAGGGGGGCCTTGATTGCAAGTATTGAGAGGGAGTCACGATTAATGCGTGATGTACAGCGTGAAAATGGTGAGCTGCGGGCAGCCTTGGAGGACCACAGACGGGCACTGGAACTCATCATGTCTAAGTACCGACAACATACTGAGAAGAGAATGTGGGAGTCAAGAATAGACTTCACAAATGCTATCAATGAGAAACAGCAAGAGGTATGTAATATATATAATTATATCTATTTTAAACCAATTTAGGAATGACACCTATGGTAACTGTACATTAAGGTGGAAGCTCCACACTAGCCCGCAAAATTCAATTTTTCGTACGTTTTTTGCAATTTGCCGGTATTTGTCAGGCTGTACATTGAACAAAATATTATTCGCGCCTGTAATAGGTATTTAGTTACAGAATTATAATCATTAATATCATCAATACAACCCTCACATTGCATACAATTGGAGTGAATGACTTTTTCATGAAATAGACAATCAATACAGTTATATGCACAGTTATACGCACAGCCTGACAATGACCAGCAAATTGCAAAAACGTACGAAAATTTGAATTTCACAGGCTAGACTGGAGCTTCCACTTTAATGAAGTAGCACATTTCAATTACCATTAAACTGTTTGCTATCCCACTACTGGGCAGGCATACACCATCCAGAACCTCTCTAAGGCATGCAGGTTTCTTCACAATGTTTACCTTTTGAGCATGTGATAAGTATGCATGTAACTTTGGCGACATCGTCATGTTGACCGAGTCCCCTTAAATAAAGATAAAAAAAAAAACTTTGAAAAGCCACTGACTTTGTTTACCCTGGGTTTGAACTCGCCTCACCAGTCCACTGGTTACACCATTAGGCTTCATCTATCACAGCTTTCATTTGCCTTGATTGAAACTGGTGAACTGAAAAAAAAAATTATGACATAGTATAATCAGGTATTATTGATTTATAGATTTAAGCCAGTAATGGCATAGTAGTTTCTCTACTTACCTCTCCTAATATATTTTTCCTCAAAAGATATTAGGGAAAAATAAGTTAATGGAGGGACTAAGTTTGACCAACCAGTATTTTAACAAGTTTATTGTGTCTCAGCTGATTCGGCAACAAGCTGAAAGGATCAATGAGATGACAAGTGTTATGTATAAAGCTATCACCTTGGATGAAAATGGTGATGCTAGGAAAGAAGAAGAAGTCTACCAAAGGCTCATTACTGAAAATAAGGTAATAAAACTACACAAAATCAGTCAGTGTCCGGACACAATATTGTGCTTGTATTATCTCATCTACAACTATGGATGGTTTAGTACAAACACAATGACAAAACTGTTTTGTAGCTTTTGCTTGTCAGTTGGCCTGGCTGTTATTTAGCTTTTTAATTGGTTTGTTATTTTAGAGCAAAGTATAAGTTTTAAAGATGATTGTATCCTATAAAAATAATATTATTTTATGAGTGGTTACTAAATGCATATTATTATTAAATTTCAGGGTTTGAGAGAGATGTTGGATTTGTCAAGGAGATATGGGTCAGACCGTCCGTGTGTGCCACCCACAGAGGATAAAGACGTGCAGACAGATGGGCCACCGTTGACAGGCGCGTGACGTCCCGCGGTAGAGCCCTGCCACCTGTGAATACGCTGCGCCGGCAGTCTCGAAGAGGCTGCCTCGCTGCGATACTCTCATAGGTAGACAACACACCTCCTGTCCGCACATTTGAAGCCCTCACACCTCGGACTCCTGTACTCAATAGTGTATACATATTTAAAATATATATATCTATGTATCTCAAGTTCTATTCTTCAGAAGTTCAGTTACCAACAGTAACAATAAAAAAATTAATCACAAAATTATTTTAATGAGATCCAAAACTGAATTCGAATATTTTTTACAAAGCTGTCAAAAATATATGCGCCTTTGATCACATTCGAATTCAGTAAGTGACAATGAACATTTGGTATATTATTTTGTCTGGCATCTGGTAACTAAGTACTCTTCTATCAATGCATTTGTTGTTTGAATGTATAATTGAACAACTAAGACACACTTGCTGTGATACAATTATCAAAATACGATCTTCTTATGACTGGTATTGTTCATTTTGTGTGGTGCATCTGTCAGTCGCAGATGTGATATAGAAAATATGTCAGATGTGCAGGCAGGGTGTAAGGTTTGCTGACAACAGTCACCGTTCCAGTATACAACTTGTATTTTATTGTTACTCACAAGTTTTGGATCTTACGTCTTTTGACATTACATACCTTTCAGATTCAAATTGGTTTAAAAGAATGTGTGTTACAATTTAAATACAGCGAACAACTACAATGTAGCTATAAAACGTTTGGTTTACCTTTGGTTGTATTTGATGTTAAATATTATAAATAGGAGTATATTTAAAAGGCGTTTCCAGTTAGAGCTGATGTTATATCTATATAATGATGAATAATGTATCGTGTTCACGCAACCTCTCTAGTTATAATGTCATTTTGTGAAACAAATTCACTTTTATGGCAGAAACTGTGATCTTTAGTATTGTGCTGTTGAGTTGTAGATTGTTTGATTCTTTGTGCTATTCGTAAAAAATGAACATACCTACTTATTGGCAAAATCATAAAAGGTGCGTCGGGGTAATATCGGCCCAGGGGAGAATAAGGAAAGAACCAAATTTCCAGCTTATTCGGCTATGTTTTTGAATGCTAACCACATTGCGCGCCACGGCAGAACATAATGACGTGGCGCGCAATGCTAGCATTCAAAAATATATCCGAATAAGGTGGAAATTTGGTTCTTTCGTTATTCCCCCAACGCACCATATTTGATGGTAATCAATCACTAATTAGTACCAACAGTTATAAATAATTTCAATATCATGGCATGTGTGGTTGGATATATGTGCATTTTAATTATTTTAAAGGTCTATGAGGGACGCCTATGGCCCCATGCCTTTTGTATCTCACGCTCGCCCCCCAATACAGATGAAAATTGACATGTAGTTAGGCGCATTTTGCCCAATACGTAAATTGTAACTATAGTATTTCTACAGAATAACTAATAGTATGGAAAGTTAAGCCTAAACTGCGTGTTGAATGCTGCTGAAGTGTACGAACCGGGGGTGGAATCTATGTTTTCTTCCCTCATCATTTTTATGATTTAATTATAATACTCGATGTGTACCATAATTATTACGTTTTAAATTTAGGAAATGTACTTTTTTAGCATTATCTTGACTTCTCGAATTACATTTAGATTTAAAGAGATTATCTCTTAATTTGTCATAACAGTTATTGAACAGCCTATTTTATTTACCTGCAGTAGGACGTAACGGTACATGTGATTACAGTGATCATTATCGTTCCCTAATTACATATTTACTAGTCAATTCATTATGAGCAGGTCAAGTTCTGTATTTAATAATCGATATAGGTGTTAAATACTATATTTCACATTGTTTGAGTTGTAGTTAAAATAGAAAATACATACATCATCTGTTGATTGTTATGGGTGCAGATTGACTGCAATAGTGTACATCGGTAAAGTATTCACATACGCAATATTTTTTCATGTAATTTAGTGGGATCAGCTTTGAATGTTAGCATAATGATAGTAGGAAAGTCATAGGCAATTGTAGGAAAATTCGTAAAATTTTAATAATGCCAGAGGCATACGCAAGCAATACACTATGAACTGTTACATATAAGTTATAATAATTATGTTGATGCTATTCTCTTCATGAACAATATTGTAGTGTACAATACTAATGTTAGTTGCGCTTATCTAGCATTTCATAGAAAAACGTTATGGATCTGTATCACATTGAGCAAAGTATTCACTTTTGACTGGAATCATAGGTCAATTTAAGTTCTTTTCAGAAAGATTTTCGGGGTTTAATAAAATTCTTAGTTATTAAAAATAAGAACTTGTTATAAATAAACCTTTACTCTTATTTATCCATTATTATGGCGTGATTTACTTCGTTGAAGCAATTTTACTATTTAAAATTGGAAAGCAAATATTGCGTTCTTATTTACGTTTTTTGAATAAGTAACCTTGTTAAGGATTAAATTTAAGAGTGCTTATAATTATAACTTTGTTTTTACAGTAATGACAGTCAGACACACCTGCACAAATAAAAAGAACAGTTCCAATAAACATTGTTTTAATTTATGCTTTATCCAATTATTGACAATTGTAACCAATAATATTTAAACCATAGTATTAAAATTTATAGTGAAGCAATTTTGAGATGAAATTAGAGATCTTTGTTGGAGAACTATTTTTACAGTTAATAAATTAGATATTAAATTATATGATAAGGGTCCTCCCAGAATATTTAAAATATAATAATTCAAATACCTTATATACATATTTATATAATTGTATGTTTCTTATATATACACGCTTGTATGAGGTTTTAAATAAAACACTTGTAGTTGAAAAATTAGAGTACCTATGTAATGTTTCTGCTTAGTTTATATGCATTTATATAATTGTACCTCAATATTGGGAATTATAATACCTCCTAAATATTTTGTTATGAATAGATGGTTTAAATATCAAACCCTTTATGTGCTAAAATGTTTAGTTAATATAATCATAATAAAAATCTAAGTGATAGATCTTGTCCACTTGAGACATGAGATTTCATATTTTTAATGCCGATTTAATTGGCAAAATGTTTTGGAGACAGATACCTCTATACAAGCAATGGTAGAGGTCACTAGTTTTTTCCGCTGTAGAACAACACTGTAGAGCAAAAATGATTAATGTATGTTTAATTAAAAATGTAATTGATAATTATATGATATGAAAAGTCAATGTTTGTTTTACTGTAATTCCTTCCACCTTAGAGACCTTTCCTTTTATCCATTTATAGTTAACATTTAATTTAAAGAAATAAGACACAAAATACATTTTTAAATTTATTATCTACAATTAGTAATAAAAAAGAAAGAAGTTGTCACAAAATTCTGTAATTACTATAAGTTCCTTAAACAGCTTTGTATCTTGTCAACACTTAAATATTACTATTTAACTATGGTACAATTCTAACAGTTGTTTTGCCCTACATTTATATACTAGTCACAGACTAAAATATTTGGAAGTTGGTTTTATACTAGGCTTCAGATCCATTATTATAAATTTACAATGCAATTGGGTGATAAATAAAACTCACATATGTGACAAAGCAGTATATTTGACAATCTTATTGTAAAAGAACTTCAGAACCCCTAGCTATGCAAAATGCAACATTCATATATAACTTATGGATCATACCCTCGTCTGAGTGTAGTCTGTAGGGAACTTGAATGAGTGCTGGCCGAGGGCCTGGATATTTGGCAGCAGTCCTGCATTAGGTATGATGTTCCATGACAGGGTTAGTGTTACATTGCTGTGACCTCTGTAATAAAAGTAATGGATTCAATTAAAAATGTATGATGATGACACTTACTAGCAGTTTTTCATTACCTATTTATTCAAAGGTTATTTCAGTTTCACTTATCAAATAGCCAGAACTAAAAATATATTGAACAAACACTTACTTTAAACCATTTCCATCATCCCAGAAATAGTATTTAGTGTTCATGTTCTTGAAATCCAGTAGTGCATTTTCACCTCTGAGGATAATTTTGTCCCATAGTACTACCTGATTCAATTCATTGTTTGGTGTGATGTACTCAGCAGTAAGGTAGAGGAACAGTTGCTTCACGTTCCAGTTGAACAAGTGGGAAAGATCTGTCTTGAGATCAAAAGTTAGGAAACCAAGATCATTCCTTTCTCTAGATGCTCCATAATCCGGTACGTTTTTTCTGTAAAGATTAATATGAATTTAATATACGAAGTCAAAATAAATATGCGCTCCAAAAAAATTTGTATACTCACACAACTACTTTTACTGTGTTCATTTGAGCAGCAGTCCTATAATCCACGGTTAGTGTGGATAAAAAACACAAAAAGGTTAGACATGCTAGTACGCTCAAAGTGTACGTTAGTATCGCATTCCCTCTCGTTAGAACGGAGTACATTTTTATATTTTAGGTCAGGTTTTTGTTAACTTTTAACTTAAAAATATATGCAGCGGTGGCATAGAAAACCACTGCAGAAGGCGTTTTTGAAATGTTTTTGACAGATTGACGTTGCGAACTGATGACAGACCTAGACACGTCATTTGTCAGCTTGGTTCAAAGATTTTTTGTTTTTAGGGGTAAGGCAAAGGAACCTAGGCCATGCAGTCGTATTGTTCGTTATGTTTAATGTGTTATAATGAATAATAGAAGATAACAACGGACGTGTGCTCAGTTGCTCATAGATATAACTAGTTTTCATATGTGTTTTATGGTGCAGGCTTATTCATAAAAAATATTAGTATTGTATTGACAGTTCAGACGGACAATAGTCAATGAACCTCTATGGCAACGATTTGGTGCCAGGCCATCTTAGTTTTCAGTCTTTATTAGACCAATGCTTTTTAATAACTGCAATAAGGTATTAACATGCACCATACAAGAGAAATAGAATTATCATATCGTGTTGCTAGGGTAACTTGAACAGATTCCAAAATTTTGCAATAATTTTATTGCTACTTGGCAGATTTGTTGTAGCAACTTTTCCATATTTTTCTAGTATATATTTATTCAGGAGCATTAGGGCTAGCGAAAGTTAAATCAGAGATTTAATAAATTAGTCTCTCACCATTGAAATATTGCACTTATTTTTGTGAATACAAATAGGGTTATGTAATGTTTGAACCGATTTAGGAATTGCACGGAAGAGCTGCAACTGCTGTAAGTTACTAGACGTAATATCGCCTCCATCACCTCTATGATAAAGTTTGAAAGACCATCTTAATAAAGAAAAAACTAAGTTGTGTCTTCTAAGATAATTTTATTTTAACTATTAAATATTACAGCTAAGACAACAAAAATCAAGAATATAGAGTTTATGTTTGAAAGAAAAGCGTTATTGCAGGGTACGCCTCCAGGTACAGAGCGACAGAAACAGGCTCTAGTGACAAAACTTCCGTTTCTTTGTTCGTAACAGCCACTTGTAATGGCCTCCCCGTTATCGTCAATGGCTCGTGTGCACAGATACGTAGAGTTGTCAACTGTAATAAAAACGAAAACAAGTGCGTGTCGGACTCGCGCACGAAGGGTTCCGTACAAAATTAGGCAAAAAATTTAGTTTTTTGTATAGGAGCCCCCCTTAAATATTTATTTTATTTTGTTTTTAGTATTTATTGTTATAGCGGCAAAAGAAATACATAACATGTAGAATATCAACTGTCTAGCTATCGCGATTCTTGAGATACAGCCTGGTGACAGACCGACAGATGGGGTTCCGTTTTTATCCTTTGGGTACGGAACCCTATAAAGCGTATAATTAGTAAAACAGTTCTATAGGCTTTTTAAACTAATGAGACGTTACTAGTATCTAGTAGCTGGCCGTATTGGTAGCAAATAATGTGGAATTAGTTGATGGCAGTTTGCTTTAAAACTTTAGTATTAAAAAATAAATAGATGAAATAGTAGCTATATCAAGATACTGGGATAAATGAATAACTATACAATTTTATGGTTGTTTAAATGAACCAAAATTTGCATTAGTAAATGGTAGGTTAGGCTAACTGACCCATTGACTTAAAAATCAGTCAAAAATCAATCTTTTACAGGTTTCACAATTTAAGTGGAAAGAAAGAAAGAAAGTTTTTAGCGGTTTAGGATCTTTGTTGATAATAAGTCAGTCAGGAAGGCCAAGTAAATTTATATTTAAAACTTTATTTTTTAATATAATACAGACCGCGCACAAATTATGGTAAGACAACAATCATATTTGAGGGAGCACAGTTGTATAATAAATTACCAAATGACTTGAAAGAATGTGATAATATTAACACCTATAAATCTAGATTAAAAAAATATTTAGCAATGGAATCTTCTACATAACGCTTTGTGATTTTTAATTTTAATTAATTATTATATTATTATTTTTTTCTTAATTTCGTTTTGCATGCTATTATATTATTTTAAACAATAATGAATTTTAATAGATATGTGATTTTAATCTTAAATTGTTTAATTCTAATTTTTTAATGTAATTTATAAATACTTTAATTTGATTTTTTGTGTAAAATTTTACTGATGTTTCTAAATTATTTTTATTTATTATCAGCCCAGCATGCCAGAGGCAAATGGTAAATGTTTTGTATAAAATATAATATTTAGCTCTATCTTATTGTAAAAAAAAACTGTATAGTTTTTTATAAGAAATAAAGTCTCTTTAAACCGAGAAAGCTGATACTTCTTACCTTGTTCGTTGAAATAATATGTATACTGAGCGCATACATCGTTATTAGCTAACACACATGAAGCATTTCCCGAATGATATCTCCAAATATAATCGACATCCGGCCATGATCCGTCATCTGAAATAATTATTCTTAAGATTAAAAATTCATATATATTAAAAATACAGGAGAAATTATTTTATAATAATTAGCCAAAGTTCACAGAAACTGTCACAGTATCAGTGATAGAAATTTGGTTGCACTAGAATTTTTAAGACTAACAGCCCTATATATTCTTCAGTAATTAAACTCTATTAATAAAACCTCTCTATTAAATCAACATATAAATAAGTTTGAAAATAGGACAGCAGTCAGTATGTTGTCAACTGCTTCAAATAGTTTGATTGTCTAAGTTGCTTGTAAATAAAATATCATACATATTTATTGTTCGGTACGATTTTTTATATGAATAGGATCTTGTTTTTTTATTTATTATTGACTGTAAGTTTTTGATAATTTGAAGAAACCCTGTATTATCAAGATCGTGTTTTCCGATGTAATGATTTTTATCTACAAGCTATTGAGTCCACGTAACAAAGGCAGTAAAAGTAATAATTAATAAACATTGTATAATACATGCCTAGGGTAGAGTTATTATTTATAATCTAATAAAATGCATTGATAACCTTTATTATTTGGTACCTAAGTATTACATCCTCAAACTCATCACTTAGCGATTTACTGCGCTTTTGCTGCCGTGTTATAACATTTCCAAGCTATTCTCATTGTTCTTTTTATCGTAACCAGAACTTATAAATTATATCATAATAAAAGGCATGCGATACGAGATATATTACACAAACTTACACGACACAACTAACGGTTCGACGCAGGGTATCCCACTAGCGAGCCTTGTCGCGTCCTGGCACGTAGCGTTCAGAAACACACTTTCGTTATTCCATCTAGGACCCAGCCAAGTGAAATGGAAGCATCGAGACTCTGGAGTGGTTTGTGCAGCTAGGAAAACTGCGCCTAAAGTTATAGACAAGCATGCAATTTAATAATAGGCACTGTTATAACTGGTAATTTGTAAAAACAGAATGGACCTTAATGTTCTTCTCGGTTTTTATTATTGTCAGGCATGGTGACAATAAAGTAACATAAATTGCAATTAGAATATCACACAGTTTGTAATATATAATAAAGAATCGTAAACTTACATGACAGGATGACGCTAATTGATATAAAAAAAATTAATCGTGACATTTTTGATGATTACATTAAACTCTTATTGTTAAAACCATTTCTTATAATAATAAACATTCCTCTATTGTTCGTAGTGAATAGCTGTTTATTGTTTATCAAGGAGGACCGTTTTACGTACCTTTACTGATTGCTTATCAATATAATTTAATCTTTCTTTGTATTATCTTTATTATTCATGCCCGTAAAATAGGACTGATTTTATTAGATAAGCTATCGTGATATGCTGAAAATTTGTAATTAAATTCTTTGACCGACAGACTAATAACTGTGATTTTTCCGGGTAGCTATTTATATCCATGGGTAAGCCCGGATGCCTGTCTGTACGTCTGTATGTTAGCTATTGGATTAAATATATAAATTATGTTAGTTGTCTTCCCTACTGCAGACTGGGTAGCAATCTAAATTTGCTTAGTATTGTTTATTATCATTGTCTTCACTTGTTTTGGGTTATAGATTAACGGCTTTAACAATATTGTAATATAGAAAACCAACAAGAGACATAATTTTGATGTACCTATCTACTACTTACTAGTGGAGCAAATATCCTATGATGTTAAACAACTGTATAAATTGGAGTGTCGTTTTATAAGTAAAGGAGTGATTGTAATGATAAAGTACTTATTGTGTTTCCTAACAATGATATTTTTTTTATTACCCATTAAAAAATATATATATATATATATTTGTCAATTTAAGAACTTGGCGATTTATAATACAGGACGTATTTATTATACATAACCAAGATTTCATTTAATTTCATCGGACATTCTCATATTCAGCATGTATTGTAGTCATTTGCTACATCTACTATGTTCACTAATTTATACAAAGACAAATATAGATTACATTATTATTGAATTATAGATGTCCATCAATATCATACAGTCATATAGACTGACAGTCACGATTAATGTCATGCTGTATTTATAGAGACTTTAATAAAATTCTGGTTTAAACATTCTTTTTATATCCATTACTTACGTATTTATTTAAGTATATAGATGTTGATAATCTGTTTTTTGTTGGCAACTTCACTCACTTGGCCTTTAAAGGTTGGTGCAGTGGTGAAGTGATCGGCTCCCGCGCTGCGTGACGCGGTTTCGATTCCCGCAAGGAACTAATATGTACTTATATGTGGCCTACAGGTCGTGGTTTCGAGTGTTTGTGAATATTTGTGTTTGTAAGATTGATATCTCAATCTATCATTCATGTGCGAATTCATAAAGAATTTATAACATACACGATCTGGGAATTGAACCCAGATACTTCCATTCCGTAAGAAGTCTGGGATTATTATACCAATGAGACGGTTCAAGATGCACTATTTTATGCAATCGAAAATGATTTTGTCACTTTATGATAAAGTATAAATAATAAATTGGATTTTATATGTTTACAGCATCAATTATCCCGGACATACATGCCCGAAAGGAAAATTTTGTTTGAAAATAACATTATTTCGATGAAACTTATTATCATCATCAACAACCCATTATTGTCCCACTGTTGGGCACAGGTCTCCTCCTATTTGAGAGGGATTAGGGTATAGTCCACCATGCTAGCCTACTGCGGGTTGGCAGACTTCACACACCATCGAGAAATCTCTCAAGCATGCAGATTTCCTCACAATGTTCTTCTTCACCGTTTAAGCATGTGATAAATACGCACATAACTTCCGAAAAGTCAGTAGTGCGTGCCCGGGTTGCGAACTCGAGACCTTTGACATCTCAGTCTGGTCTCACCGCTGGGCTACCACAGATCTTCTAAAACCTATTATAGTACCTGCATATTTTTTTCTTTACAGACTATATCTATTGCTGACATATAACATGTTGCTCATTATTTAGATGCATGTCATTCTAAAATTAGTCAGGAGATATAATTACATAAAATATTGTCACATGACTTATATTTTGCATATAAATAACTATAATTTTGTATTTGTATTAGTTATACTTTTTCAAAAATTCCCGTCTTCATAACGTCGACTTCACATAGAGAGCACATTGTCAATTTGCATGACAGTGCGGTCTCGCAAGCGAGATCGGGCGCGGCCGTTGCATACCTAAATGAAATTATTCTCCGTTCCCTCGCGCCGTCGGGCGAAGGACGATAAGCCTATTTTCATCTAACCTCGTTCAATCTGTGGCCACGGTAACCGAATGCACTCGCACAGATTTTTATCAGAATAGGGTACAACGAGCAACGTGTTTTTTTATTTTGGTAATAATTTTCCGTTTGGAAATATCTTTGTCACTTTCACTGTTTGACTCAGTCAGCTGTGAAACTACCGTTTTCATTTATGCTATATCAAGACAATAGTTTATATTTATCAAGGGCAGTGTAAGATATAAGATAAATATTTTATTTAGGTTAAAAGTTTAAAAGTATTAAATATTGGATTTCGAAATCCTGTTCTATCTAAATCAATGTTCATTGGTTTAATCAGTCAATTCATAGTTTCGACTACATACAGTATTATTACAAGCTTTTTTTGATTATTTTTGTTTATTAAAGAGATTATTCGAAAATATTAGTAGTTAATCAAAAAAAGTTTCTAATATCTGGTCAGTATTTGTGCTTCGTATTGTGAACTCTCGTCGTATTTGTCTGACACACTGGGCGAGAGGTGCAAGCTTTATATTTCCCGCCAACAGCAAAGTACACATGGTCACCAGCATCTAAAAGGATAGAAAAATACGGCGGCGGACAATATTTGTTTTGTGGTTGCTTCACTACCTTTGGTCGATGCTGAAGTTTTTGTACAGGTGAATTGGAATAGATTTAAAAGTATATATTTTCTTACGAAGTTAAGGTTTTTTACATAGGTACACACTTTGTCAAGCCAATTATCTCATTGAACGGTTATACTACAATTATATAATCCTAATATACACTTCATTCCGTTAGCATAGACTTGGTTAATATTGTTAAGGTTTCATTTTACTTATGTTTACTTATACTTTGTTTTTCCCCACAATAGCGCAATAATGCATGCTGTGCTTACCTGTAAGAGATTGTTACACTTGGTTATAAACTTATTGGATGTATAAAATGTTGTTTGTATTAGTGTACTCAATCGTTGGTGAGCCAAATAAATAAATAAATAAAATAAAATTAAATGAACAGATGGATTTCGAAAATAATGAAGTTGTTCTTTACACGAGCACAGTATAAACAAACGGGCCCTCATGAAAGGTATAGACAGATTACTGACAAAGGTACGAGTATTTGAAGCCCGATAACATGACAAGCGGACAATAAGCCGTCATCGGCAGACCCTTCATCATGCGCTGTAGCTAAGTATAGTTCTTAGATACTATAGAATTTTGATATTATATTCAGTATTATTTACGTTTGTATATATTTAATGCTACCTATGGAATTTATAAGTACATAGGAATTCTAAGAATCTCAACTTTCGATAATATTTAGTACCTATTATTAGGAACAAGACTTAATTCGATAATTGTAGGAAGGTATTCATTACAGGCAAACTAGTGAATTAATTCAAAGACAATTCAGATTCAAAAGATTTTTTTTTCAAATAAACTTTTCAAGCATTTTTGAAACGTTAAGATTGTAAATTGTAATGGTCTTATTATCTAACTATGGTCTATCGTCGTACACCGTTGAGCTAAAGGACCTCCACTGCTGAATAAGGTCCTCCACTTCTCCCCATATATTTCACAAGGACCGGCCACATGAAATATATGGACAAAGCGTTGTTATAGAATTTTGTGAAACCACATGCTGACTTGTATTATTCGGGCAATACAAATAACTACAACAAAAAAATAATTTACAATATAATTTGAAATTATAAATTTCTGCGCTAACCTTTAAAATACTCAACTTTGTTGAGAAGACAATTTTTGAGCTCACATTTACACATCTTTCACAATGAAATATATACATATCTATCCCCCAGCACGGGCCAGTACCGAATCGCTTCCGTGAGCATATTAAAAATTACGAGAGTTTCCAGATGATGAAAAGTACAATTTCAGTTTCTTGGTTAACTTATTAAGTTTACAAAACACCTTACATTAATCTTAGTTTCATAACTTTGCCCTCTTTGTTTCTTTCGGCGCCTTGCTTAGTATGAAACGGCTTTAATTAAGATATCATGGGAAATAAACCTTTCAGCTCTGTGAAATATTAGTCCCTGGACCTTGAATTAAATTGAATATTTTTTTAGATGGTAGTACTTACTTTATGTACGAGTTAGAGGGTTTTCCTGCGATAATCCAAAAGACCTACTTTTGAATTATCTGTATGAAGCTAATTAATTTGTCATCATTGCAAGTATGTAGGGGAAATAAAGCAAATACCATCTATTTTATTTATTTGTTTAATAGTATAGAACCCACTTATTCTAGGCAATACATGTACAAGTATAAAAATACATTTATGGAAGCTATCTACAACTATAGCTATAGGTAGGTATATCATTATGTACAGAAGTACTATTCATAAATAATAATATTTACAAAGCAATTACTGAATATTGAGTAAATTGCGTTACGTATCTATATAATACGTCAGTTATCACTTAGGGTTTACTAGCTAACGCATCGCATAGCGGCATGCTCACAATACTTTATAAGAAATACAACTTCAGAGTTTTCATGTTTCCACAACGGCTATAAATCCCGACGTTCTGCTGCTTTTGCACTGTTTACTGTTCACCTACTCGCAATACAGTTTATCACGTGCACTACACAACGCATTCACAGTTTAAAGTTTCGTTTCTCGTGCAATAGTTACGTGTTATCGTCACATACACTGGCGAACACAATTTTCAACTTATAGTCCGCACTTATTGATTTTACATATATAAATTTACTAGACTACTTAACCTACGTAGGGGAAGGGTGCGAATGGCGCTGGGAAGTATCCAGGGTAACCCTGAATACCCTGTGGCGCGGCACTTGGCTGCACCGCTATAGATGACGTGACGTATGACGTCAGCACCGTTGGTACAACTTGAGTACTGAAGAGCGTGGTGTACACTGTCTTCGCCCCGAAGGTTAATTTTAAAACTTGGCTGTTGGTAGCTGTAACTTCCGTGTTTACAACAATTGGCGTCGATGTCAGCGAGAATTGCTGCGGGAACAGCGGGTTGATCGTTTGTAAAGGTAAAGCTGGAAGACTGCTTGTTCCTATTTCGTATTCCGTTTTGGTAATGGTGGCTACTGGTCTAGAGATAGTGCTCTGAATAGTGTTCTTGCCGTCAAACACAGGAATTACATGTGACTCATAAATGGTTTCGTATTTCAGAACCGGTTTGGAGGTGGTCACAACGTCAGGGATTTGTGCAGCAGCTGCTGGGTTCAAAAGTCTCAAAAGAGCAAGTTGCTGTGCTTGTTCTGGGGTCAGTGCAGGAGTGGGCGGGTTCGGGGATTCAGTTACGTGGTTTCCTTTGTTTTGACCATGAGCCTTCTTTAGACGCAAGTGGTTTTCTTGAAGTCTGTACTTGTCTACTTCTGTAAGATCAAAGTCTGACCCGATATTGGCCAGGTCAAGATCTGGTGGGAATATACGTCTGGGAACTCCGTCTTCATCTTCATTGCTATCACCAAAATCTAATTCCAGATGCAACTCAGAACCAGCTTCATCAAGACGGCTATTAAATTCTTTCAGGGTTTTGCTAGGAATAAATTGGAAGAAATCCATAGGAGGCAACGTTTTAGTTGCTGTAACGAATCTAGTTACTTGATATGTTTGAATAAAAGTTAAGCTGCTTGTTGTATTATGGTCTCTTACTACTGGCAAAATGTGAGTTTTTAACATGTGCTGAGTTGTGCTAAATGTTTCAGTAATAGTTTCAAGTGGTGGTGTTTCCATGTCTGAAGATAATGTAATCGCAGGTAATGTTGCTATGCTTGAGTCTAGGAGGTAGTGATCCTTTTCATAAGGAGATGCGGTCGCTAATATGTTTTCTGTCAACGGTTCGTTGAGAGAAATTTGCGAATTAATTGCCGCGGTGGGTTCTATACGTTTTTCAATAGTAGAAGTTACGGTAATAATACGAGTGTTTTTGACACGTCCAACCTGAAAACAAAAGGATAATATTAAAGAAATGTCATAACAAGAAAATTAGTTAAAACCTGAACTATATTTACCTGGAATGTGTAAGGAGACCTGATAGTAGCAATTTCATAGTAAACATCTCGAAAATCGGCGGGGGTAGAGATTTCCACCTTCAACGTTTCCACTGGCGGCGGTTTCTCAATAGAGTTGTCTTCGGTGTCATTTTCAAGGAGAGTACCAGGACCACTCTGTGAACCTGATAGTTCTAAATCATTATCAGACCTTGCTTGTAGAGATATGTCATTGCTTTGCGTATCATCAAGAAGCGGATTTGGATTAGGCGTTGTTTGTTGCTCATCATCAGCGTTAAGCTTGCGAATAGTCACTTTAGGCTTTGGACTTGTTTTGTATTGCCAGCGGCCGGAACCAGGAGCACGGTTCAACTTAAATTTATACACACTAGTAGAGGCTGCAGGGGTCACTTGTTCGACAGGTGTGGGTTGAACCCGAGGTTTGAATCCACGTTTCGACTGGTTGTCGTTGTTGCTCGCGGGGGTCACAGTCGTCTTATGTCCAGCGTTACGGTTGCTTTTCCTTCTGTTGGAAAACGGTGCAGTCGTTGTTTCACTGAAAACAGAGACGGTTGCCAGTTGAGGCGTATTCACGGGTCGACCAAACCGAGTACTGAAAATAAAATTATTTACAATTGCCGATGATCATAGAAACATTCAACATAATCATTATTATTCTAGTATACCTGCTATATTAATATAGTAATACAAGCAAGTTAGTTTACCATGCAATATGTTTGTTTAGACATGATGGTCGGCAATAGTACGACGTTGGCTATGTTGCAGATGTGGCTATACATTCTACAATATGATGTGATATAATAATTATATATTATATATATGTAATATAATCGCAATTTTTGCAATTTTGTTACCTTTGCGTCCGTTGTGAATTATTATTTCTACTCTTGAATTTTTTGCTCTGTGCAGGAGGTGGGTTGTTATGGCTTTCAGTCTCGGCATTGTTTTGTGGCCTGTGACGGTTTTTGAACGAACCTCCACCGTTATTCTGTCTTCGGGTTTTACTAAAATTGCTATCGTCGTCATTTGGAGATGGTGTGGGTTCCAAGTGTTGTTGTCGATGATTTTTATTTATAGACGGTCCTACAGTTTTTAGTATTCTATGCGTAGGACTGGGAGATATTTTTCCTCTATGTCCAGCAGGTGGAAGTACTTTTGAGTTGCTGTTAAGTACCTGAGCATATTTACCAGATATGAAAGTACCAATGACGCTAGTTTCATGCACTGTTGTAAGTCCATCTTTCACAATAGTGCCTCCGAGAGTTGTTACTAAGCCGAGAGGATGATCGTCATCTTCTTCTGGAGTAGGAGTTGGTTGGTGCCTGTTTTTATGACCGTGTTTTGGTTTTTGAACAGGTGCTTTAGATGGGCGAATATTAATGACCTTATATGTTTCTTCAACAAACTCGGAAGGCTGGCGCGATAAAAAGTCATATTCGGGTTCACCGATGTTGTTGTTAGTAATCAAAATTGCAGGCTCTTCTTCAACTTGACTAGATTTGACTGCAACAACTTTGGAGCTAAGCGTTGCCAATGGCGGGCCTTGTTTCACTTCAACTTTACTACTTACAATGTTTACAACAGGTTTTGCGTTATCATTTTTCTTGTTTTTGGTACTGTTTGCTGGTGTATTTTGTTTGTTTGATTTTGGAGAGGGTTGTTTGGGGGAGCTACTTTCAACAATTTTAGATGGCCCAGCAATTACTTCTACTTTTGTAATAATTTGTTTTTGTTCTTTAATAGTAGATTTTGGCACGTTCGGTACTTTATCTTTTTTCGGTGGGGAGGATACTACTGATACAGCACTGGATACTACGACAGGGGCGGCGGGTTTATTGGTTTTATCTTTATCAGATAGTTTGCTTGGCTTAATAGCTTCAGGCTTGGTACTGGTGACTGATGGCGGAGGAGGTTTGGTTTCAATTATGTTTTCTTGCACAGACTTTTCAGTTTTCGGTGGTTCTGAAAATATAGAAACATATTGTGAGTTGTTAATATTTATTAATTGTTTGTGCATCAATTATATGTCTATATACTGTATTTAAATAATGTATGCTCATTAAAGCATTGCTTATGTAATTAAGTAGTGAAAGTAAAAACAACAAAAAACGACCTGGCGGCGGTGCCGACTGGGGCGAGAAGACCATGACCGTGTTGCCTATTGTAGTGGTAAAGTCCAAAAATCCGTAGACTGTTTGAGTAAGGAAGTTGTCGGCTGGCGCTGCCCCATCAGCTAATACTACACTACCTGCAATGAAACAAGAGTTTGTTATTTTTCATGAGCTCATAGAACTTATTGGAAAATAGATTACATTTTTGTGTACTAGGTACCAACATAAACTCAAGCTTAAGTACAAGAGGGGCTTTATGTTGAAAGCTCAGAGCAGAAACTTATCGATGAAGGCGAAAAGTCAGTAACGGGCACAGTATTACTTCAATACCATTGGTTGGCAAATGACCTGTGATAGTACCTTCATATGGCTTAAAAAAGAGAGTGTGTTTACCAACAAAGGCATTGACAATATACGGCCATAGTTAAGCTAATGATGTGTGAACGCCGAGAAAAAGTTGTTGATATGAAAACAAATGTTGAGCATCGCCTCGAATGTGGACTGAGACTAATGACGTGGGTATATTTATATTTTTAAGCACACATTACTATAACAACATCTACATAAACGTATTGAAGGTGGAAATATCACAGCTATTGTTAAATAACAAAAGAAAACTTTAGTTTACGTGTTTCTAAAACAAAGACTATTGGAAACAAGGGTGCTTTCCGCAACATAGATTCAAGCTCTACAAAAAGGTTCCCGTAAACTATGTCCGAACCCTAATCTGCCGCAAATAATTAAATGAGTTCCGCGAACTCATTTGTCTGTGGCAGATTAACGTTTAGAGAAAAGAGCGGAACTGTTAGGTATATAAAGTGCTTTCAAATGCAAATTGTCTCTGGTTATGCCTTTTCAACTGGTATAGTCTTGTAAAATAGTGTCTGTGAAATATAGTTTTATATAAAGTTGGCACACTATGTATTTCCACGTAACGTGCTAAACTGACTCCTATTCATGTGCGCGTAACAATATAAAATTTCAATTGTGCCTTTGGCATTGGAAAGTGAGTAACAAATTCTAGGATCGTGTCGCTATATCCTTGTTACTGCCGCTCCATTTGCTGGCAAGTGGGCTGAGATAGTCCACCTTAGATACGGATCGAGGCCCTCGCTCACCCTCCACTATTCCAATCTATGTACTTTCAATTACTTTACCCCAAACCTTTTTGTATTTTTTGTCCTTCAAACACGTTCACACATATTCCTACGAGCTTTTTAGTCGGTAATCTTTATTCATGAGTTTTCGTATTGGCATGTTTACCCTATTTACGCATTCTGTACGTTCTATTCAAACTTTTTGAAATGTGTGTAGGTACAGCCTATATGTAATATGAATTTATTGGAATATTTTCGTAATCGAAAATCCAGTTTTGTGTGAACATATTTTCACAGAATTCACTTCTATGGTAACATATTGAATGGGACATTCACGCTGCTCTACTTAGGTATAGTTATTACCTTAGTGATTATGTAAAAACTCTTTTATAAATACGTCTAGCGGTTTATTCATGTTGAAGGATTATGCTTTTTATGTCAATATTTTTATATCACTGTACACAACTTTTTCATCGTATAGTTTTTTGATTTAAATCTGTTTAGCTGATAGTACACCTGTCTCATAATAAGGACTGTCATTCATACTTACATAATTGGGCAGTGACTGCCAAAACAACAATTAGTCTTCGATCCATGGCGAGAAGGTTTGTATACCGAGCGCAAATATTAGATGGACGCCTGTTGTAGACACACTCTCATTTCGTAGGACAACCGCATTCTGTGTTGAAACCTGAAACAATTGAAACCAATTATTAGTACTGATTGATAAACCACATTTTAATTGCAAGATATACATTTCTAGTGAAACATAATTCGGTCTAAAACTGCGAGCAATTAATTTACATTGGAAAGATATTATGTGTCGGGATAATGTTTTCATTTCTCTAGTTATTTAAATCGGAGAAAACCAGATAAAGAAAAAGGTTATCTTATATTTATAATCTTCTCAAGAATAAGAAACATAAATTACGTATTTGATTTTGAAACCTTTTTGAGAATACGATAAACAATAACATCACTATTATTAAATGACAATATTTGTTATGTACGTGTGGATGGTCACATTTATTATGTTAATTTTCATATAAATGCATGCGAAATCAACCTGTGAACCGCAGTGTATCGGGCAGCGGCGGGCGCGTCGGACAAAATAATCAGTCGATATGCAAAGCGGCGGGCGGTGCGTGGTGGCGCGTCTCATTTCAGCCGCCGACCGATTTCATTGCACAAAACCAATACAAATTTTAATATAAACATGTTTGGTCGATTGCTCATTGCCTCCGTAATTATTATGGCCTCCCAAATGCATTAAAACATTGTTATTTAAATTCAATCGGAAATATATTACCATTCTTAATTTACTCCAATATGGTTGTGTGACAATTTTACATTGATTTCAATTGTGTTTGTATGTCGACCTGTGGTTGCTATACATGTAGGTAAAGTTTTGTTATATCATTCTGCTTTTAATATATACCCACAAAATACTTGAATATTCCGTTTCTGTCTTATTAATATTATTTCATTTCATTATTAAAGGACATTATTACATATTATGTTACGGATGCAGTCTTACAAATAACAATACGTAGGCACACTTCAGACGCGCCTATTTACAAAGCTTTATAATTTATGATTGTCCCAATGATTGCAACTTGACATTCACGATCCACATCCTTTGTGGGGTTGTGGCATTTAAAGGTGCCATTGGATTGGAGGGACTAATCCTAAGAATGCTACATTAGTGAGAAATTTCTCACAGATACAGTCGTATCCTGATTGAACTCTAAATTTATTGTTTAAATTATTTAAATTTAATCATATTAATTTGAGTTATAGTATAAGTATGGTATATGCTAAAATATATAATTTGAATTAGATTATTATACTCGTAGTATATGGCTGTAATAAAATAATGATACGCCAGTATATGTATATGTAATTAAGTGCATGCCACACCTCTTAACGTGACATCTCTGGGGACGGGGCTCTGTGTGTAGGGGGACGCGTCCAAGCCAAATTCCCGGGCAGATTGGCATCCATTGTGCCTACCATGAGTCCAGACAAGCCTGCATAGTGGAACGTATTGAAACCATTTGAATGCTTAGTGAGTTCCGATTGTTGGCACCGAGTGCATTGCAATGTGTAAGAGAATTTATAGAGTATTATTATGTACCGACTTGGACTGAACGCTTTTGCTGGGGGATTGTGCTCAATCAAGCATGTACATTTTGTACATATTATTCGCAATATGTCTTTTTTTGACGTTCACGTGATTTGCTCGTTTCCTTAGAGTGGAGTAAGTTGCAGTAAGTTGCCTTTACGTATATTTTTTAAGTTTCGTTAGATTTTGTACAAAACATTTCTGACTAATCTTTAAGTAGTATAGAAGAAAGGTCTGTATTTTTTGTATATTATATGTATTAAACATAATTTATAAGTTAGCGAGTTACTTACTAATTATATATTTTTTGTATATTATAGGTATTAAACATAATTTATGAGTTAGCGAGTTACTTACTAATTATATATTTTTTATCTTTAACAACTAATGATCCGTATTAAATGTAATCACGGGATTCCAGTTAATTCCAAGATTCTCTACTCGATTAGAGATAATCCTTCTATTGGTGTTTATCGAGATAAGGTATATACCTACGGTGTAATAGGTATTAGGCATGAAAACAGCTATTACCTCCTGGATCATAAGACAGGACACCGTCGTGAAAGAGCCTGCCTCCTTTGTGAGCGCGTCGAGGGCTTACTGTGGGATAGCTTGCGTGTGTGCGTGCGTGTGTGAATGGCCGCCGGGGCCGGTATGCAAGTGTTTGCTCGCGAGATGGCGCGGTGATGGAGCGGTGATGTTTGTGGCTCCTTCCCGTCTGGAACTATTCAGCCGATGTTCCTATACTCGGTAGTGGCAACAAATAAAATTAAACGCTTCTTTTTTAATATACGAGACTTTGATTGGTCCTTGGGAACGCTGGACATCAATTTTCCTGCGGACCCCACGTTACATACTTTTAAGAGCACATGCTCTTAAAAGTGAATGCGTATATTTTTTTAATAAAATGTTAGATTAAGGTTTTAATATTGCAAATGCAAACGCCATTACGATATAGGTTACTACGCAGGTTCGAAGGTTTAGAGGGTGTCTCTCAAAGTCTTTATGCGAAAAATACATATTATTCGTTTTTTCGTAAGTAAAACTATATTATTGAAATAAAACTACTTTTTACGGATTTAAGCCGACGTTTCGGATCCTTTACAGCATCCATGGTCACGGGCAGACTATATTAAAACCTATATTATTTTAGACCAATAAATGAAACTAACAACTAGTGTGTACTTGAAAACGAATTGTGCAACTTGTCATTATCAAAACCGGTGTAACCTGTGAACGTGTATTGTGTATTGTCATAAGTAGTCATAACATAATGAATACAAATAGATAAGTCTTCTGGAAGAAGTTGTGTCTATAGTTTACAATGCAGATTTTATATATGTATATTTATTTTAATAACATCAGTTTTAGTCCGGCTAATGTCTGGCTAGTACATTTCTTCCACTAAGAAAAAAAATAATAAGGACTGTTTTAAAGTCGAAGAAAAATAGAGAAATATGATATAGATACTCGATAATTCTCTTCCTCATTAACAAATATTTTTGAAGTTCTTGAAGGTCACGTTACAGTTCCGTGATATCAATTGTGAATTCATTCAGGATGGAACACAATATTTTAAAAATATATTTATTTATTCGCCAATAATTCGCAGTTTATAGTAGCAGAAAATAGATCCTGGTTTTCTTGTTACTGTTTTCCCTGTCAAAAGGTAGCGGTTAGGTGGTAGGTACGACACAATCTTGTTACTTAGTTGTTCAACGTACTACGTGAAATAACAAGCAAATGAAAACGTGGGTGTTATAGGGTAGAATCTTAGATATCTTAGACATTTCTATTATCTCTTAATAAAATATTTTCTGCCAAAGACAATTAAACACAACAGTATTTTTAGAGGTCACTTGGTTCATAGATTCTTAGATTTACTTTATGTACAGCTGGTAGGTACATAACAAAAAAATATCATGACGATTAATTTGTTTTGTTGACAGTACAATTTGTATCTGACCAAGTAGGCAGGTGGTTGGTTCATCCCTCTATTCAAACAAAATTTAATGAGGCGTACACCCATACACAAGCGTCTGCACACACTCACAGGTCCCAGAGTAATTTATACGCACAATACATACCCCTTATTAGAGTCACAAAAACACATATAAAATATGATTAAAGCTTTATTTATTATTGCATTGAACGGAATCGCAAATATTTCGAATTATACTCACGAGTCCGTCTGCGATGTATTTTATCGAAATTATATAATTAAACCACAGCAAAAACAGAGAAACAGATTTTGTAACGAATGCCGAACGCGGCTGCTGTATTTATTTATTAAAGATATTGAATAAATTGTACGGTTATTTATCTATTTATCCGAATTTTATTATTCGAGGATTACAATTATAGGAAAGAGCGGAAGGCAATGAAATTAACGTAAGGTAACGAGTACGAACATTTCTGTGCATTTCTCATAAAAATTTGCTTAACAAGAGATCGCTAATGAGGTTTCATTGAATATCTGAATATGCGAGTTCATAGCTAAATTAACGCAAGCTGCAAGGCTATATATTAACATTAGACAAAATAAGATGTGAATGTTATGTGATTGTCAGATAAGTATCCTTCCCAGTTATGGTTCGTTATTTATCTCAATAGCAAGTCATCTCCGGCCATTCGAAGTTGAAGAAATCATTAAGATTAGCTATCACCATTTCCCATTCTCATTCCCGCGGTATTAGGGAGATATCTTATGTATGAGTTTGGATTTCGTTTTGTACTACATATAAGCCTATTTATCTTCACGATACATTAGAATTGATTTGAGTCTTACTAAAATCTGTCTAAACACTACGAATAATGTGAAGATAGATTCCCATAATTCCTATAATAATATAGCATATTTTCAATCTTGAATATGAAACACCTCAACTGAATGCCACGATGTATCTTGAAAGACTAATGCCCGCATTAAGGCAGACACTTTAACATGAAAGTTTATCGCCTTATTTTCCAAGAACATGCTGTACAACGAACTAGTAAAGTAGTAAACAATTTTACTCAGGTGTGAGTACGTATTATGGGAAAGCAAATCGGGATTTTCCAGAATGTTTTACGAGTTTCTATTCAGTACCGAAAGCGTAAGCCTCTTTTCAGATTTCCAGACGTCTTATAAAGGCTTTAATTCTCGCCTTGGGAATCTACGGATGCGCGACAATGCATCATTTCTTTACTTTGCTCTAAAGAAAAAATATGTTCAATCCTCTTTCTTATCGTTCGATAAAGTTTTCCTTTATAGGCGGCCTTCCTTAAAAGCTAAATGCGAATATATTTGGGACATTATTTAGAGAACATTCCCCTGTTATCGTTGCTCCAATAACTCTACAGAGGTTAGGAATATTTAGTTACAAAATGAACACTAAAATATACCTAGTATGTAAGGTATGTAAATATTTGGCGATCGTTGTCGGTAAACTAGAGACGAATGTTGTCCGATAATTTATGTTGGCAACCGTGCCTATTGTCGGACAAACAACGCGCAGGCTCGTGGCCAAATTTATATTCCAAGTTTGGGCAAACAAGGGTTGCCCACAGAAATGCCCTCCCGACTGAAACCGATAAAGAACTTACCAAGCAAAACTGATACAAATGAGCGTACATAATACAAAAGCTCAATGTTTATTCTTTGTTTGAAAGCTTCGTATAGAGGTGGAGAAAGTTGGCGATGTAGTGTGTGGAGTTTGAATTAGATGCATTTGTAGCGAGGGTTTTTGATTCAATAAAACGCAAGGATACGAGTGAATTCGTAGTCCGCACAGAATATTATGTTAAGTAAACAAGCTCTCGAGGACGGGCACTGACGCACCATGCTACTCATTCGATACGATTCAATTGAGAATTCCATAAAGTAAAATTTGATTCTATCAGCAATAAAAATAGTAAATCATTGTTTAGTGTTTAATGTATATAAAATGTACCGCATGAAAATGAATAAGGCTTTTTTAATAATATTAATTTGTTAACACCGCATGTCGCAGACATGAAAACATTACAGGTAAATTGCCTACTGATGTGCAGAATCTTAACTACAAAGTTTTTTGTCACACAATTAGCATATCCGTTACGAGCCAGACAAAACGTAGGAACCATTTGTATTCCATTTGGCATTATAATGATAACGAAGAAGTTAACCTATTGCTTATTTATTTATAACAGAATTGCAATTCTGCGAAGTGAGTGAGTTCCAGATGCGCTACATACTCATTCATTCTAAATCAGCAGTTAAGTTGATTTCCGTGTAATAATCTGAGTTGCATGCAAGGGAGCGGCAACTAGTTGGTAATAAATAACGGTTTAGTTGGGAAAGCACAATTTTCCAGATGAGAAGGGGCCGAGGCTCGAGACGCGCCGAGCCGTTTTGGCTGCATCCCAGCACGTTTTGCATTTTATTCAAAACGTTGACGTGAAGGATAAACTTTTATTATTTTACTACATTGACGTGATCTGACTGCACCTGAGTGATGGCCGCATACCTGCTGATGTGATCATATTCAAATCGGAATCCCGTGAACATTTTGCGAATTCCGTTCCGTTTCACGGTAAAATTGAGATTGCATGTTGGCGGCTACGCGATTTGAATTGTTATACTGTAAGATTGATCACAGTGGATATTTGAGAGCCACATTTATTATAAAAAAGTTTCCGTATCAAAGAAAATGTTCAACTTATTTTCCTTTGTTGTGTTAAATCGTCGACTGATAAGTATGACTTAGATATTAGTTATATTCTATGTTATTGTTATTATGTATTCTTTCTCTTTTTACCCAAACTAACAGGAACTACGAAATATATTACAGTAATATCCTGTCACCTGCACAAATACGGCAGTTGTATGTTTATCTCGTTGTTAAGTTACATTGAATACCAATTATGTATTATGTAGAGTTGTAAACCGAAAGGTGCAATACGTGAACATGTTTAACATGCCAAATGACTAATGAATTATGTTCGAATGCCAATGTGTGCATAATAACTAAATTGATCATTAATTTACGCTAGGTATTTGACCTTTGAGTTCCCTTCGCCTTGACCATAGATTAGTTCTTGTCATTCAGTTTTTAATGAATAAGTTCTATTTAATGACGTCACTGCATATAAAGAGCAGATATATTGTGACCATGATCTGCCAAGTTATGTGTCATAGTCATCATTATCATCCCATTAAAATTATAAAAAATCTTTGAGTATCACGTGCTCAAACGGTGAAGAAAAATATTGTACCTATATTACATTGTAATGAAACCTACTTATCTGATAGATTTTTTCGATTTTGCAAGTCTAAACTAAACTAGGCACTATGTCTGCACAATGAATCGGTGTGGTGTAAATGAGGACTATGATAAAATTAAGCATACTAAATGATGGTTAAGATAAAATGCTAATGTGTTTTCTTTCTTTCCAGTATTGTGTGTAATATTGGGGGATACGCGCGGTCGCGAACGCGGTCACAAGGATTGCGCTACGATACTGCTACGCAGGTCTGAGTAGTGGCTAGCGTACCGGTACATGTTATATAATATATAATATATAACATGTACCGGTACAATAATATTGACAGTATACATATAATATGTATACTGTCAATATTATAATATATTGAAATCGAACTACTTTTCATGGACCATGAAATAAATAAGTATATGTATAGTAATATAAAAAAATATGTACTACTTTTTTACGGTATGGTCACTAACTGCTGACTTCTTGGAACGACGGTGGTTAACATCGAACAATGCGTTTTATCGGGTCGTATGATTGTTTAAATAAAATCCAAAAAAGTATTTTATTTCAGTGACAGTGTTTTGTTTGATTAGTTACGACACACGTGTTTTTAGAACCGATTCTAATAATAGAAGAAGTATTTTAATAATATTGATGTTGTACATAGTTATTGCTGTGTACATAGTGTAGGTGTTACAGAATATTAATTGTTGCATTGTGGCAAACAGAAACGTCCCACCGACCTAAGATTACCTTGTGATGTGCCGTTGACTTGTCAATTATGAAATACTGTTATAATCTTTATAATATTAAAAATTAAATTAAATATTAAATTAAATTCGGAAAGCCAAACAATAATAATATACCATCATGTCTGTCGTACCTGAAGGGTAAGGCAGTGGCGTGATATATATCTTTTTGTTTTTTTGAAGAAACGTTTACCCCACTCTAGGATTTTCTCCTGTGTCGTGGGTGCATTTACAAACACAAATTTTCACGTACACAAACGCCCAGACCCGGAACAACTACCTGTAGAACGTACAAATATTTGCTCCGTAAGGGGATCGAACGCGAAACCCGTGGCGCACAAGCCGATCGCTCAGGATCGCTCAAGACGACTCGGTGGCGCAGTGGGCCACCGAGTCGTCTTTATTTCTCCGGTGTAAATTTTAGGTCTTTACCTCTTGCTCAGCAGTCGCACTCTACGATCACTAGATCAGCGACTAGCGAGACAGTTAAGAATGTATTTATATAAATTAAATATCATTCACATTTAGTCAATATAACTATACTATATGTAACTTTATCTATTACTGCAACATGTAGGTACATACGATCCGTGCAGTCATGCAACGCAAACCATGTACCATAATACATTTAGTTTTACGAGCCCCAAAATTCACTTCTCGCTCGTTTGAAACTATGGTCACATTAACATCTAGTAGGTAAACCATAGTAGCACTAATGACAACGTAACTATGCCAATGGCATATCCTAAGTCGTCTATGTGACGTAGGATATGTTGTAAGAAGCACTTTAAAAAAATGAAGTAGTTAGGTACTGTTTATGGGAACGTTGCATTAGTACAATACTCGAACATGCTAAGCATGCATCTGTTAAAGGTGAAATTGCAAAACAAAACCGTGAGTAACTTCCTCAATGAGCATAGTTAAAATGGTGCTCCGTGGAAGTTTCGTAAGTCGAACCCACGAGGCATTTTGATCAGCATCGCAGCAATGAGTCATGGGTGTGAGCCACGAGGGACGAAGGCGCGCCGACGCCGTTCACAGCCGAGGTAAAGAACAATAGATACTAACTACCACCAACAAGACGGGTGTTACTCTCGCCCACATTAAACCTCGTATTATTCAAAAATACTCTTGATCGACGTGGCGCGGCCTCACTCGAGGTCAGCTGAGGTCAGACTAGTCACAACACTATAATATGCTGGGCGGGTACGGTACCTAATACGTCTCAGTAGCAGCCAATTACATGCTTTACCCATGCCTTACACATACTTTTTCGGATTAGACCATGTTGTGCAATATTTATTTTAAAGCCCATCTTTATGATCACCGTATACAGAATAGTAGCTAATAGCTTTATGTATTTATTATACTCTAAATATGCAAACGTAGATTATCCTATTAAAGTTTTTGCATTTATCCCAGGATCCAGAAGCGATAAACAACGTTCACCAAACAAATATGTTAGCTAAAATTAATTCAGTAGTTGTTTACAGGCGCCAGCATATTAGGACAAATAGGTAGCTATCCCAAACAATTGTGAGGCTGTTTACAGGTTTCCCAATAAAAGCGGTTGAATACCGCCTTCTTGTATAGTATTGTGAGTTAGAAAACAGAAGCACCTAGAGCGGGGTCTGGGAGGTATTGTGCCTCCTAACAATGCGATCGATGCCGTCCGCGGCCGCTCCAGACAAAGGACAGGGGAATATTGTTTGTCACAAAATTTATTATGGCGGCAGACAGAGTGGGACGCGCGCTGCTAGCAACATATCCAATATATCAGCGGCAACAGTAACGCGGCTGAACACAAACATATTATAACGCGTCGTGCTGCGCCCGATTGTCGGCACGCCTCTACCACGAGCGTTACTTTGTAATGTTATGATTTCGCACGGACGACGAAAATCAAATCAACAAAGTATTCTAAATCTTTTGCAGGAAGATTGCTACTGTAGACATACCGTGCCTTGTATATTCATATTATATATGTGTATATAGACGTTGGCAAAATTGAAAAATTTGCAAATGCATTGACAATAAAATCTGACGACGATGTTATTTATCTTGTTTTAAAGGTCATAAAATCAACGTTTATAGTATAATACATATTATTATGTACTATACAAAAGGTAAAGACTAGACTTGATGGCGACGCGGCCGCCACATTCCTTTCACACCTTCACGCCGACATGGCGATAATGAGCAACCTTAGGTGTGAAATAATAATGAAGTATTTAGCGATAATAATACGCTAAACGAAATTTATAGGCATAGAGTCACGAGTAAGTGTATTAAAAACCGGATGTATGGAAATAAACATTACAATATCTGAATAACGTTTGATATTTCTAATTTATTATTCACGCAATACGCAAATTATATTTATGCACATAAAACATGTATATACCTAATGAGTACAATAAGTTTGCGTACTATTTATTTAAATGCATTATAAAATCTAAGCAAAATATACGAGAACTAGTTATTTTAGTGGCGCTCAGACCATTTATTTTAATGTTGCCTGATTAAAGTAGATTTTTTCGTACAAAATCGACTTGTTCAATTTGATTAAAGATTCTACACAGACAAACGCTATTTAGTAAAAGATTACATTGCATTTTCTCGAAAAGTTTTGATCTGTGCTTCAAACTAGATACACTGTTTCAAAAACAAAATAAAAACTTGTACAGTAAACTTTCAATGTTAGTTTCTAAAGTAAATAAATGAAGCTCGTTCCGACCTCCCATTTCAGTACAGTACCACAGTGGTAATGTACTGGCAATTTAGTTGGTTTGAATGAATGCGTGTAAAACGATCGTTCACCCCACGGACAAACATGGGGTCTTCGCTTCGTTTACTGTTCCCTTTATAAGTCAATTCCAAGCGAATGGCGACTACGCGACTTGTTTACATCACGGTTTTATGTTTCTTTGCTATTTTCGATTGGCACACGCATGGCTTTGTCTATGGCGCAGTTTTCCTTTGTCATTTCATCGCCGAAATTATTGTTTTTTTCCGGTATATGACATTCGTGTTTGTAGTCATTATTTTATTTCTTTTAGTATGTATTTGTTTTTTCAGTTTTCTTAACCATTTGCTTGCTAAACTAACATAGAAAAACTACTATTCCTAAGTTTTTAAGTACTGTTTAAAGTACCTAAGGTTATAAAATATAACTTATTCTACGTACTTAAATAAAATTGCCTGTCTATGCCGTAAAAGCTTTTATCATGTAATATACTTCAAACGGCTTCTTAGCGATAATCACCTTTGTCTGGGTTCGTACGAAATTCGCCTAAGATCGTCGCGCAAAGCTAATTGAATTATGTCCTTATTACTTTTTCATTAGTAACTTATAGTACATACGTATTGTTCATACGTTCTTGTATACGATTCTTTTGATTATATTTCGATAATATTAATATAGAAATATAACTACTCAACTTTTATGTGAGCAAAAGAGTAGCCACAAATAATGTACTATCACTAAGTAAAATTACTAATATTATTTTAATTGGAACCACGCATTAGAATTTATTTTCATCAACCCGCTGGACACGGGTTACCTATCAATTTTGAGAGAGATTAGACTATAGCCCACCACGCTAGCTTAGTACGGATTGAATTACATAAATACATATAAAAAGTACGTGTACATTAAGTGTCACTAATTTAGGTTTATACATAACCATGAGATAAGTTTGAAAAAATGGCACGAGTTGAACTTTGTTTCACAATCGGTGAGAAACGCCATTAAGACAGCGGAGAGGATGGGACGAATTGTCGTAAAAAATAATTAATTAAGCGTCCCCAAATCTGGGCTACGAGGAAGGCTGGCATTCTTTTCCACATTAACATTCTTTTAGTGAATTATTCATGTGCATTTAATTGAATAGCATTTAAATTCATTAGTCTTGCTCCACTCTTATCTGAGGAGAGTTTTGCCATTATCATTTTGGTGTTCATTTTTCATGGAAGAAGGTGTACTGCTTTAATTTGGAGGAATAGGTACTTTTGAGATTATATGCAAACATATACACGGAATATATATTTATCATTAACTGTTAATTTAATCTATACTAATATAATAAAGTTAAACTGTTTGTTTGAATGCTAATGCTTAGAACTTCATATTCACAAACTTTTTGAATTTGGTGGTTTAATTCTAGAGGAAGATTATATATAGGTTATTTATTCTGACTGAGACAAAGAAAGGCGGCCAAAACTGCCTAATATAAGTATTTTTTAATAAGGCTAGTTAAAAGTTGTGGCTGAAATAAAATATTTCATAACGGTTTATGCAAATTATTAGGATACAGTTGTATCAAATTGAAACAAGCAATTTATCGCGAGAATGCGTTTCTGACAATAAGGTAGGTTTGTACCTACGTTATTTTTTTCTTTGATACCTGTGTATCAAAGAAATACAATTAGGACATTCACAGAAAGCTCGACCAAAAACTTTTAATTAGTTTACAAGATTACAAGCTTTCGTAGTTTCATAAAATAAAATTCTATATTCAATTATACTATTTTATTAATGGAATTTATTGCGGTACATTGATTTTATTCCTTAACATCATTCAAGGTCGTGACCGTATAAGTAGTATTTTTTCAATGTTCAGTGTGTTGTAGTTTGTGTCAATATTCGCGTATAAGTGTAAGAAATTAGTATAAAATCGTATATCTAAGTACTCAAAGTTTAGTTTGCAGAAAACTATTATTTTGGCAGTCACGCTATTTTAGTATCAGGGGCTGTATTATAATGAGTTTACGCTGTCTTATTTAGGTTCTGAGAGAAAGATGGCCTTTAGCAGGTTAAATAGCCCCATCCCTTTCTTACAATTTAAATAAAATACGCCCGTAGATAAATCGCTCCTTTAACTTCGTACGTACTCAGCTAGATGTCGCTAGTCGTAAATATGACACGTAATCCTGCGATATTGTCCTTATAAATGTCAGCGTAGAGCACTTACGACGTCACATAATAATATGTCTGACACTTTACTGACGTAGCCTTCTGAATATTTAAGTTGGCACATTACATAGGTAGGTATATAATTCTTTTATCATTTCATATAAACACGTCAAGTGTTTGCTGTCAGCTCTTAACGAGGATATTCCTTCCATTTATCTGTTTCAACAAAAATTTTGAATTTTAAATCAGCGAGTGGGGCGTCGCGGCTTTTAATGGATGAATAATACCACTCTCTAGCGGTATCCAGTAATGGAATCTCGAATATATTTCTGAATTCACATTATTTTGACATGCCGAGTGGTTCGCGACAGCGGTTTAAGACAAATTGTAATTCAGTTTTCAATCTTGTTATAACAAGAACTGTAGTTACCTGTAGGTAAATACGGTTATTGTTCGAAGTAACAAACTTTGAGATGAATAATAGCTGGGTAGGTAGGAAAACACCCAAGTTATATCGGCCATCATCGCAAGTTTGTAACTTAACAAACGAAAGTTATTGGAGAACTGCGAACAGATGTAACAATACTATTGATCTTCTAGAAATGCGAGGTTATCAGAATACTTAGTTCATATTTGTTTAATGTTTAGCCTTGACTTGAAATCATTACTAATAACTATTGAGTAAATCAAAACTATCACTCTCACACTCCCACAGCGGAGTGATAGGCACGGGTATCTTCTCATTTGAGAGGGATTAGACTTATTTAGGGCATTGTCTACTAGACCAGTACGCTGGTCCAGACAGGCGGGTTGGCAGACTTCGCTCGCTATCTCTCACGATGATTACCTTCGGTGATTGAGCATGTGATAAATACACACATAACTTAGGATTGAACCTGAGACATTTGACTTCAGTCTGTAACACCAGTAATCTATCACCAAAGTTAAGAATAACGAAAATGATACGAAAAAAGAAAATTATGTTATCAAACTCCAGCATGAAACGGACAACAATAATAACAAAAAATAAAAATAAAATATGCCTCTCATTGTAATGTTAAGGTACTCAAATAAAACTACGTAGGGATGATGCTTATTTATTCAAAATGTGACCCTTTTTATTTTTCCGTTCCTCTTATTATGAGTTGTTTGATCTGTACATCAGATAAATTGTTTTATATATACTATCACGCCTATTTTCTACTGAGGTAGGTAGAGGTTAAAATTGTTTTGCTTCTGTAGAATTATCTGTAATTTGTGTGTATGTAGGTAGTAGTAATTTTATGTTTGGACGACTCGGTGGCGCATTGGCGGAGCGATCGGTTTGTGCGTCACGGGTTGCGGGTTCGATCCCCGCACGGAGCAAATAATTGTACGTTCTACAGGTAGTTGTTCCGGGTCTGGGCGTTTGTGTATGTGAAAATTTGTGTTTGTAAACGCACCCACGATATAGGAGAAAATCCTAGTGTGGGGCAACGTTTTTAAAAAATAAAGTAATATAAATATAAGTTGTCTAGATTTTGTTCTGATTTGCTGCTATTATTTCCTTTGCGAGGTAAACAAGTAGTTTCTATATTCCTCTTCAGTGTAACTATTGCTAATCACATGAACCTTCCCGTCAAGTAAAGTAGGCAAATGGAGTAGCGATTGCAGGTGAACTAAAGCTATTACCGAGTGGACACCGAGAGCAGCAAGAAGATGCGTTGGCAGACCATCGGCCAGATGGGTTGATGATGATGATTATAAGTAAATATAAAAATGATGACCTCTAATTATTTAAATTACAAATAGTTTAAATTTTATAAGCTTTTACATGTTATTATAACTTACTTAAATGTAATAACTGAGTTCAGAAATAGTCGAAATATCCCTTACATCTCTTAAAGCTGATAATACTTTCTTCAGTAAAAGTTTTTTAAGCTCATGAATAAATAATACACAGTTGGGCTGTACCCCCGCTGTTAATTCATTCATACCGGTCGTTTGATAAATTCGTGAGTAGATGTCAGCCAGGTAATGAGAACTTGACCTTTAAGAACAATAAAACTGAAGAGGTTACATCTCTATTCGTCCTTGACCCTGCGTCAGGTTGCGGAAACAGAACTTTTGTCGAAAATCAGATAAGAAAATGAATGTTGAAATCGTGATAAATCTTTGCGTCCCGTTTCGTTGAACTTGTAATTTATTCTGTTTGAGATATTGTGTGAAAATCTACAATATCGAGATTGGTGGTAGGGACTGACTGTTTAGCAAAACATAATTAAGTTTCTTTTGTATTCCATTAAGAGAAAGCATAATTATATAAAATGATAAATATAATCGTTTTAACAACGGAATAGGAAGTATGAATTATTAACGCTTAACGTTTCTTTTTCTTTGACTGTTACTTTCATTAAACAATTCTGAGCAATAATAATCATTTTATGTCACATATTATTTCTTGACATTTTACAACAGTAGACGTAAAATTTTATTTATATTAATTTCTTAATTAAATATACAAAAGATATATAAAAGATATACCTACTTATTATAGGACCAGGACCAAGTGGTTTATCCTTAACTTATGTCTTGTTTTATGCTTTTAATCCAACCATAATATCATCATAACTATATGTCATGTAAGACATAGGTAGGCCTAGATTTTGTTATATACGAACCATTACTACATATGACATTCTAACGACAAGCCATGTAGCTACAATTATGATTACGACTTCGCATCAAATAAATGTGAGAACGGTAGCAGTAATCCTCCGTTCATTTCATGAGACATATGTGAAGTAATGTAGAATTAGATACGTATTGGGGTCAATGATCGCACTAGTGCATCAGAAATGCTTAGTTACTTACCTATCATGATGAGCACAGTAATCTGTACATACGTCAGTGGAGTCCAATCACCCGTGGGAAGATTACCAGCTGAAGTAAAGAAAAACGTTGGCTGTTATTCTTTCATCCCTTGTACGAATGAATATTTCAACGACCTTTGGTAAATGTCTTTCCACGTTCATAGATAAATTATAATACCCAATTATGTTAAGTTTAAGACTACTTGCAATGAACTTCAGCAAAAGTAAGAGGTAGTATGGCAACGTTTCATATTGAGAGTTTTTTCAAAAGACTGATTGGGTTTTTCATAAAGTAAATAAATAAATCTAATTGCTTTTTACCACAAAAAGAACGGAGGTACCTTTAAGTAAGAACTTCTTCTAAATTATTAGAAAAAAATAAAAAAAATAATTTATCACTTAAAAAGTTCTTTTTGACTTCAAATTTAAGTAATAAAGAAAATATGTTTGAATTTTGTCATGTAACTTTATCGGTAATGAGTCAATGACGAGATAAAGGGCAACATGACACGAGATCATTATAATTGCACGAGTATAATTGCTGTATCTCATTAATTATAAGTGTACATTTTGACGAGAGGTAAACCTCTATTGATTCTTATAATATATCTATACATTCTTTAAGACTTTATATCCCGATATAGAGTTGTTTTCATTGTTATGGGTTGCTACGCCATACCTTCATTAACAAGTTCATGAAATTCTTGGTTTAACTAAACCCAAACATTCATGCTGTCAAAAAATATGAAGGTATACCTAAAGACCGTACCTTAGCATAGTCTCGTCAGGCTCCCTGCTCTAGCAGTTCTATTTCGTACAGATAGGTAATCAATTCCTGTTTTTACAAAGTTACAAAGCCTAGTGGTGGGACCAGTGGACTGAGGTTGCAAAGGTCTCGAGTTCGAACCCAAGGCACGCACCACTGACTTTTCGGAAGTTATGTGCGTATTTATCACATGCTCAAACGGTGAAGGAAAACATCGTGAGGAAACCTGCATGCTAGAGAGATTTTCTCGATCGAAGTCTGCCAACCCGCAGTAGGCCAGCGTGGTGCCTAAGCCCTCTCAATTGAGAGGAGACCCGTGCCCAACAGTGGGACATTAATGGGTAGACCAAGAATACCTACATACACATGGGGTGCATAATTATGTAGATAATGATAAATGAAGAATACAAGACTTATTATTATCACTTTTAGAGTTGACTACGCGCAAGCTACACTTCTGGTGTTGCAAACGTCTATAGGATACAGTAACCGCTTACCATCAGACGGGCCTTACACTATATAATTGTTTTTGATTAAATTGGAAACAGTTGAAAGCCAGTTTTATATGTTGCAAATAGTTTCCTATGTTTATCAATTCAATGCGTATACTAATTCATACTTAAATCAGTATATGAAGCCAATTGCTGTATTTTAATAATAATATGGTGACTATCCCAATAACCAAATCTGTGTCGCGTATTCGTATGTTTAATGCATGTGCGCACATTCAGCTAACATTAGCTCGGCCGAGATTACAATTGAACATGCTAATATGCATTAGCCCCAGTCTCCATGTTACATGATATGCGCTTTCAGCTGTAAATAGTGCAAACAATCCGTATGATGTTAAGTGAATTTGATTTGTTGCTTGACAAGTTAATCTTGATGATAATTCGACTTGAAGAAATATCACTTTGGTTTAGCTGCAGGCTTTACTGTCAGTGTTAGTACGTAAAATGTATTTATTAGTTAGTGTTTTAGATATTTAAATCAACTAATATTTTACCTCGCCAGTATCCCCGGAGGGGGCGTAAGCTGAGTAAAGTTAGGCACGCACAGCTCGTGGAGTATATCTTTACTAATAATCTACTCAGTCCTTTGTCGCACATTGAGTAATTCGTAGCTTACGTTTAATAAAACAACGGCAAGTACGATACTGTTGAACGAACGATTTTAGGCGGGCCTATTGCCGTTAACCGCCTACAAATCACCACGAATCCCCAATACGGGGGTATCAACCTGGGTATTAAGACAAAAACGAGGCACTTTTAATGTTATAAACATTTTAAATAAGTAGGATAAAAATGTTATCTTTTTTAATTTAGCTTGTTTAGTTTTACCTCGTTGCCTTTAACTTTAATAATTATTACGATACATACATTACGACGTATAAATCCATACAAGAAACTGTTCAAATAGTCACGTCTCCCTTTCATTTGCGGCGGCCACGTATTGGCCTCTTGGCTTCGGTCCCGGTCGGCCGTTCTCGTTACTCGCTCAGCGTTTTGCGGTTCGAACACCACTCATTCAAATAACCTAGCTTATCTGCATTTAGGGTGACTGTGAATTTTCAGGACAGAAGCTTTATAAAAAAATAATGTTAAATTCCACTAATTTAATGATTGATTATTTAATCGATCATTAAATTAAATAGACGCTACTACATGATTTAGAGTCGACAGGTTTTAATAGCATATACTAAATATGACGAGTTTGTCCCAATAACATATTCTTCCAATGCTATATTGCAATACAGTTTTTGTCTTAGGGACCTGGATCACATTGGTACTGATAAATACAGTAGTTGAGTGCATTGACGTAACGTAATGTCAAAAGTGTCAAGCGGCGACCGATTGATCTCTGCGCTTTTCTACGCTGAAGTAATCATAATAAATATTAGAATCTTCTATAGAATGAATATTTAATGGTTAATTCATGCTGTAATCATGCTTCACGAGACAATTCATAATTGCTGTGACTTATTTATCCTCGGAGTTACATATATTTTATTATAGTTACTGTTGTATTACATTTTGTTACCTGAATGGTTATCATTCTGGGATCTGACGGCATGAGAGGTAGTATAAGATGACTATTGGTGTGATACAAGTTCATATTTTTTTGTAAATAATCTCTAATAGCTTCAGTACATCTACTGTACTTGTTTTTTACAAAAAACCGAGCACCTCTCTATAAGAACTCGAATTTAATCTTTTATTACATCTGTCGCATTACTTACACAGCTTAAAGTATTTGGTCCAGCTGGGATCTTGGGCTCTCTGTCAATACCGGCCACAGATTACTGTAGATGGATGGTCACTGATAACGACACGTCGCCGCAGTCTTCGTTTGTTTTTGCGTGTGTAAGTCCACGATTTGTAGACTTTAACATAGCTACTCTACCCACTTTATCTACCTGTAGTGATTTGCTCCAGCTCTATAGATAGAAAATCAATATTAAGTATACAGTAAGTTAATTAACTCGTGTCGGGGTTGCTAAGTGTATTACTTAGCTTTGGCTATATTGATTTTATCAAAAACCAACTTTATACAAATGCAATTACAAATGTTATTCCGTTGCACCCCCAAATCTGTAATTAAATAAATATTAAGGACTAGATGACACAGCGCCACCTAGTTCCGAGCTAAGCAACGAGGTTTGTGTTACGGATACTATATGGTTGATATACTATATATGTAATCATACATAAATACATCCATGACTCGGATACAAATGTTTATGCTCATCACACAAACATTTGTTCCTGCCGGGATGCGAACCCGGGACCCATAGCACAGAAGGCAGTGTTAACTACCGTGGGACTAATTGGGTCGTCTGGGTGGACTGGTAATTGAAAAACACTGTGGTAAGTGTTTTTTTTATTTATGTGAGCATAACGAAACGTATCTAATTTGTATAATAATCACGCCTCCCCAAACAAAATGATGTTTTATTCTTATTTACGTCGAGGAAAGTAACAGCACCTCTGGCATTAATAACAAAAGCTGGCCGTTAAGGAAATTTCGTTTAGATTATAATCAAATGGCAACGTAAACAAACTTTTCGTGCCACGTGACGAGCATCGGAACTGCTCGGGACGATTCTAATTTCACGGCGTGACGAAGAGGTCTACTCATTTTCCTGACGGTTGCGGATATTTTCAATTTTCCCGACGGTGGCTCCTTTTTATTAGTTGTTGTTTCGCCTTGAATACTAATCGCTGAAGAATTAACATTCACGTGACATCTCCTTTGCTTATCCAAGATGCCGCGGCGCCGACGGCTCATATCTCGCAGCCGCTCTAAACGGTGCAACATTCATTTTGCTGTTGTTCCATGTTGATTCCAGCTTTTCCTTTGTTTCTGAAAAACTGATTCTTTTTCCTTATCGTACATGATTGTTAATTTACGAAGCAAACGAGAGTATACGTTTCTATTTTAACGTGTGCTGGAGTGGGAATTTACATAAAAAGAAATGCGAGCGTTCCGCCATTTTAAATGTTGTATATTGAAAGATACAAAATGAGGTCTCATCAAAGCAAGTTCAAAGGCTTCTAAGGTTCTAATATGCTTATTCAACTTAGTTTCATGAGCTTGTAATGTAAAGATGGATGAGAAACTACTTAATTACAGAGGTATTAACATCACGTAAACAGCGGGTATCGATATAATAGTTTATCCATCGACAAGCGTTTTAATTAAGCTGGAGGTTATTACTGGCGATGTCACTTGCCTTCAGTGAACGCGTATAGATACTGACGCTGCATCTAGTTATTAGCTTCCTTGCCAAGTTATTATGATATTCACTTTGCTCGCTTTAACTTAGCTAAACATATAAAGCAACAGTTGAATACAGTTTATTTATGTTTCTTCTCCATAATATTGCATGTCTATTTATGTTTCTTTCGCAATAAGTATGCAATTATTTGGCTTTATAACTTCTCTTTTACTTTATTGCGTCAAAGCTCGATTAAAAGTTCAGTCAAGGAGTTCGTAAGTAGGTAATGCATTTAAGGGTTAATTTATTGTGATTACAGAAATAATATTCGTTCTAGTCAGGTAGAGAGAATGCCTGGCTATGCTGTAGTCGCGCTAGTAAAATAGCAAGCTGACTAGAATAGTGCTCGCGTAATTAAAGCTGAACTTAATCTCCTGTCACCGTTTCACGAGCTGAAGCTCGCCCACCAACTTAATTAGATTTTTGATGAATAGTTCCAACCAATAATGTACACGCGGCCCGTTGTGTTTAACAGGACATAGTTTAGGGCATCCAATTAAAGCTAGGCAATACGGCTGAACGTGATATAATTAAAAGCCAACTTAATTTGCTTGATAAAATATTATATCAATTTATTGATATGGTAAATCCAACTGAAGTGTTTCATTTCCATTACACCAATGTGACAGATACTTTTAAATGATTAAAACTAGTTGAACGGTTCCAAGAAGTAGGACTTACAAAGTATGTAATTGGTTTCAGCTGACTAAAATTGTATGTAGGTACATACATATATACAGTAGGGAAAGTAACACATGTTCTGAAATTTCTAGTAGTAGTAGATCCAATATTTATCTTGCTATATATAAATTTATATTTACGATCAAAGTGAGCTAGCATACCGTTGTAGGTACCGTATTTCGAATACGAATAGAAGTAGTGGTGTGCTCCATCTTACAGCATGATCACTATAAACCAAAACTGGCGTCAAACGCTTGAATCCATAAAAAATAATATTACCTCACTAGCCCAGATCAAAAATAAAAATTACCTATTCAGACAAGGTTGTCTATAAATACTAATAGGGCACACGGGTGAAAACACGAAGGAAAATTTACCTCTAAATGGTATTGGTATGATGTTAACAAGCGTTCAACATCTGGATCCTTATTCAATGTCCAATCGACCGTGACTTCAATGGTATTCGAAGCAACGATAAGTGGATCGAGTACTTTTAACGTCGGCAAGTAGGAGCTATCACAATGGCCCGGTGATCTCTAACGGCCCGGGGAGCTTCGCAGATAGATAACCTTTGCCCCAATATTTTCATTGAGCCGATGTAATATTCCAAGGTTGAAGTCATTGCGAACCCATTCTGTTCTCCGAAAGCTCGCTCGATGATCTTATTCAGAACAACCAATTATTCAGACCGTTTTGAAACCAATCCATCATTCTAATATAATAAATAGTAGTAAACAAAGGGTCGCTATTGTGAAATCAATTTCGACTCGATATATTACAATAGGCCTTGCTCGCGCACGCAAAACAACGGCCTAATTCTGTTTCATATCGAACAATGTGAAGCTCTATTTACGCCACGGGAAATTAAAGCGAAGTCCTCAATTTTAATTTCGTTCAAATTAGTACGTACTGATACGGAACATTTCTTTCGACGAATTGAATACAAAGAGTTGGAGCTCGGAATGGAACAGTTGTCGGGATTCGAATTACAATGTCAAGGAAACGGAATAAATTAATTTATTAAATGTTTCTTTTTTATATCAGCGTCCAAAAATCCTCACTCCGTTACTACCAACAATGTAACTATTAAGGTCTTAGAAATAATTGATATAATTACCAAGGCTTTATACTTTAAGGTTGAGGAAGAACTTAAGGGTAACTGGGTTGTCACTATGTTGGTGGAGCCTGACTAACGTAAAGCATGATTATCCCTCTTATTAATTACAATTCGATTAAGTTATTACTTAAATTGACCTATATATTGTCGCAAACGTGTTGGAATGAAGACTGTAATATATTTTTATGGAACACACTGTCGATGGGGCGGTCTCCGTGTAACCAACTTGCTTATAATACATATAAAACATATTGACATATCGATTTTGAATGATTTTTCCGTCTTTTTGGTGGAATCATATAATATTAACATTTTATCATAGCATAAAATTACAGTCAAAATATCATTTATTTAAAGTAGGCCAAATTTAATTGGCTCTTTTTGAACGTCGACCATAAAGACAGCCCCCAAAAACGCCCCCACTTCCTAGTGCTCTTGCTAGGAAGAAGAAGCGACGCAACAAACTCTCCAGTAACATTAACTCGAAACTTTAACTCTCGAATGCCAGTATAAATACCACACACATTGAAGCGAGTAAATCTTGCCAGTTACAAATCTGACTTATTGACTCACCGTGTGAGGTATTCCGATAAAAAAAGTATGACATAAATCAGTAATTGATAGGTATTGTATGAAAAACTGATGACAATGATTTATGTTGAAGCTTGACCTATGTCGTGATTGTAATAGTGTAACTTCATATTGATAAGGATTGAGTAGAACATGAACAAATGTCACGGTATCATAATCTATATTTATACTTCATATTATAAAGAGGAAAGATTTGATTTTTTGCTTGTTTGTATTCAATAGGCTCCGAAACTAATGGACTGATCTGAATAATTCTTCAACTATTAGAATGCTCAATTTAAAACACATTTAGGGATAGTAGTATATTGTATAATTATTATCATATTAAAAAATAATTAAATAACGTAACCCAAGCTGTGAAAATTTTACAAAAAGAATCATTTCACCCTTATGGACATGTCTCTTGAAGTTTATTTGTTTGTATATGTATATTTATTAAATACTTAATTTATATAAATAAATTGCAATAAATACTTAAACTACATCGACGTTGGTGTAGAATGACTTCAATGATAAATACTCGAGTTAGCAAAGGTCATAAGTTAGACAGCCAATTGTAGCGTTTAATTATCGCTGGCAATCTTTTCTGTCACACGTCAAGTCACGTTATCGTGTGCATCAGTTAACGCCTTGGTACGACCTTTTATTTCAAATTTTATGTCATCTTCACCCATGCCTAAAATTAATAAAAAAATATGTTCTTAGAAATGAGTTATGAAATTGACTCTGCGAATTTGTGAATGAATTACTTAATGCTTTTTGGTTTCAGTACGTGTCTGACAAGGTGTATGATATTGTTTTTAATCAATCAGAGAGGTTTTGTATAGGTAAAACTTGTTTAAACTTACATATTTTTGTTACAAATATTGTGAAATTAAATATTCTACGACTATAGACGAGTAATGTATAAAAAATACATATAGGCTTATTATACATATAGGTAGTAAGGCATTGATAGCCTTTAAAATGGCCGCAGATATATGTATACCGTCATTAAAATCTAACCCATAACCATTTAAATCCGTTTATCAATAAAATTCTCATTATGTAAACTAATCTCTTCCTTAAACTTCTTTAATAAATATTGAATAATATAGTCATTACAGCCTAACCTCGCCTTTAGTACTGAAAAGTCAAGGGCGTTAGTACATACTATATTTTATTGTTTACTAAATGGTGCCTGCCATTTGTATTGCCAGTTTGGAACATTATTTCAATTGCAGTGCAATCAATCATGTTAGTGTCAATAAATGGACGCTTCGCGTGTTATTACGGCTCTATTGTAAATATTTTGTTTGTAGGCAATAAGTCAGAATACAAAAATGTGACTTTGGTGAAATACTTTTTCTAACATTGTCGATTAGTTCTTAGAATAGAGTATTGTTTGGAGATTGTTTACGTGAACTGGAAGGTCAGTTACTAGGTCGAAGAAAGTGATTCTATTATTCTGCAAGGAAATATCGTATAGTACAGTTAGACTTGCTAATTACAATAAAGACATTGTATTAATCGTCTGGTCAATTGTCCAAAACATATTTTTAAAATTTGGAATCTGACAAATAAAATATATAGGCAAAACTTTACTTATAGGAATTATATGCCGACATTATTTATTCAAACATAAAAAAACAAAGTAAACATTAATAAAACTAATATATAAAAGTTTAGAATTAAGGAAACAAACAAAACGTGTTGATGATTAATACGAATTAATTTAATTAATTAAATTTAGTATAAACTTGAATACAATTATTTGATTTTCGTGGTAGAATTTTACGTTGATGAGCCTTCAAATAAAATACAACGATCTATTATCTCATCGAGGTTAAATTTGTTATTATAAATTCGTGACTTTAACATACATATGTATGTATATGTGTATATATTTATAGGGCTTTGGTTCTGTCATTTACAGCAGATCGTGAATAACCTCGCACTGAAGATATGACACGTAATTCCATTCACGACTCTCAACCAATCAAATATTATTATAGACGGTGAACGATTACTTGAATGGTTAATGCAATTATGTATAGTAAAATCCATTTGTTAAGGACACCTTGCGACGATAGCATCATCACTGCCAATAAGTTTAATTGAACGCGACTCGATTATTACAATTTCCTTGATGTTGATGGCGGTATAAGGTTGAAGGAAACATCGTGAGGAAGCCTGGATGGCTGAGAGATTTTCTCACTGCTGTGTGGGGCAGTAAATGGGATATTATTGATTTTAAAACACTAAGTTAAACAAGTTTTCATATATCAAAATGTAAATAAATTAACATGATTTGATGACGATGTTTTTAGACAAATAACATCACATTTTATGTCATAGTTAGACCGAATAATTAAAGCTGTTGTGAATGTAATGTGTAATAAAAACTATGTTTTATTTAGAATTTATTCTATTATTATCTTTTTTACGGGCGAATCAGTCTACGTCGCCGCGTCAGGCTCTTAAATAAGCCATTTAATATGGTAAAAGAGTCTTATCTAAATGAGGTTCTCGAAAATTTTAATATTTTTTCTATGCGATAAATAGCAACGTATATATATATATATATATATTGTATATATATATATATATATATTGCTATGAAGGTTTATGTTTGTAAAAGAACTGATATAAGGCGGATTGAAACCGAGAAGGGACGCTCTGGAAGGACATACTATTGACCTAGTTGGTGAACTCCTCAATTACGTCAGGTGCGTAGTACTCGCACAAGTTGTATGAATATCGAAAAAATAAAAGTGGTATTCAGGGATCGTCTACAACGGGAAAAAGGCGTGATTATATTATGTATAAGATTTATATAGGATAATAAACTTTTTTCTAGAAAGTAATTACAGAAGGTCTGTGACTTCCAACCGACTTCGACTTGATATTTTACATTACCAGGTAGATTGTCTCGGATATAATTTCACTATTTCAATATCCGTTGGCGACATCTGCCGTCATTAACACTATTCTAATTCCACCGTTCGCCTACAGTCTACTGCGGACTAAATTAAATGTACATAAAGAAACTATTATTAGACTTTTAATTGCTCAATTCAGTGCGACGATAAAAGGGGTCGCTTTGGTGCTTCTGTGCATACTTTGTGAAATAAGCGTGGAGGGCGAAGCCGGACTGTATTTTTCATCTTTCTTAGCTAATAGATTTTTTCGTTCAACTTACGGTGCCGAGAATAAATGGGGGATTTTTCGAATTAAAATTTACATAAAGAAATTTGTATTAAGATGAGGATTTACTTCGCTTCAGAAAATAAGTACTAAGCTTAACTGCATTAGTGTGCAACTGTGCGTTATTGAGCGCCGATCGAAATGAATTTTATATATATCCATTAACAGCATATGTTGGTAAATTTTTCATACTTAGCATATTTTAAACACACCATTTAATACATATACATTTTCCCAGATCCTAGAACATCCATACAAAAACACTATTACCAAGAAAATAACGCTATTACAAAGCAAACTTTGTAGTCCACGAGTAAAGAAATCTTCCGACGAAATTTCTTTGTATTTGCTGTAGGTGTAAATAAGTTGCGTAAACATATTTTCATTTCCTTTTACGTAATTATATTTCCTGTACAAAGGTTTTCCGGTAAAGTACTTCGTATTTTTGTTATCTTGTATCAGTAAGTTAATCCCGTTGCAAGGAAGTGATTCATAGTGCTGTGTACATACGTCGTATATAGATGTGTATGTATGTATGTGTGCGGTATATTTGCCTTTGAGAGGGCACTAACGAGGAGGTCGGCTATTGACTTCACTGTATTTGCATACGAGGTCCGGGAATACTTTAGCTTTTCAGCGGAACATTCACTGAAAAATATCGATATCGGATTATAACCATTGTTAAGAGAATTTATTAATAAAATATCGATAAAATTAAATAAAATATTTATTAAGAAAAAATACCGACTCGAACCTATAAATACACAGGATGTCTATGGACCAATTTACTGAAGTTTACGCTCCAGACATAAAATTTCTCTTCCACGATCTTAATCATAACGTGACGATAACAGCATTATTTAAGGAGACGATTTAGTCTAGGTTTACAGTCTTCGTTCATAAACAATTATACTACAAATATTAGCATGGTAAATACACCAAAACGAAACAGAACTAAAGCAGAATAACAAAATAGTAGCAAATGTTTGTATCTTTTGTTTCAGCAACTATACTTATACTAGTTCTATTTAAACAAGAACATTGCTAATCTACCGTATGCTTGAAGTAACAAAAACACACCGCTCCGCAAAGAATGTTGTTGTACGCGTTCAACAAAGTAATTATTACGCAGGTACTTAGAGTCGAAAGCAAGAATACTATTAGTTTGCTCGACGAACGTAATAGTAGCGCATCATTACGCGAACGGGCGCGTAATATGAGAACTAGGAAGAATTACCGCGTGCGGTTTACTGCCCGACACCCTCAGACACGGCTGTTCCGATAACGAATACACCCACAATTTGTTCCACCTCCGTGATTTATTTGGCTAGGTTTCCTGTTTTGTCTGCTTGTTTTCATTAGCGACTAGATAATTATGTTAAAAAAACGTTTGTATAATTTACCACCCGATGAGTTACTGAAGTCTCCAAAGTCTAGTGTCCGTGGACCAAGATTCCATTCCCAGATTAAGAGATTGCATGAAACCCAAAAATACACTGTTTAATTGTGGGTGCCCCTCTGCCTATGGGGTATAGGCCTAATGGTAGTGTCAATAATGCGAGTCTTAAAACAAAGTTTATTTCAATTTTATTTGTCTAATGGGAGAACCCTTGTACACAAATGTGAAGGGTAAGTGTAATAAGGAAAGTTCCATACTTAACGGGAAGATGCGGCCAGCCCCGGTATATGATATTGCGAGGAAAACATGCAAATGATAGGATCCCCGGTATAGCTCGCATAGCCTCGGGGCATCACACTATAGCGCTCATAGCCTAGTATAAATCATTATTTTAAGCTCTTCCCATTTATGCATGAATACACGTTGGGTAATAGAATGCTTTCAATGCAGACGCTTAAGTATCGTTGAGGCGGTGCGTCCAATACTTGAGAATTATGAAATACTACTCGTATTTCATACAGGACGTAACCAATACAATTACGCTCTTCATCAAAAATAATGAGCGAACTGTCAACTATAATGAATTCATTATGACTCAATTAAGAAGTGAATATAATGTTTGGTAAGTGGTGTTGTAGGAGGTAGTGTTAGGTTTAGATGTGGGATATGGAGCGGGCGGTAATCTAGGCGTTTATTCATCGTCACGCGTGTGTCAGCGCGGTCGCATCATTATTCGTAGACATGCATGTTTCAAGGGGCCATGCTTTACAACATCCGCCTGTATACAGTTATATCGCGGTTGTCAGCTGCGCTGAGGGCCCTCAAGCCTTCGTAATTTACGTTCGCGACACGCATATGCAAGATTTGCGATGCTTTTATTAAGTGCACTCTGCATATTTTCTGACATACATTGACATAACTGCATATAAAATGCAGGTGGAGACATTTGACGTATGTGTAATTGCAGTGTTTGTAATAAAAGGATATATTATAAACGAGATTATTGTGCAAGATATTATGGTAATCACTGAATTCTTCAGCTATGAGATGTTAAAATAACATTATTAAATGCTCCTCTCCATATCATTACCATTGAAGCCTTTGTGTTAGGTCTAAAGTATTCAAAACGGACACAGAGTATAACAAGCAACCACAGTTCAAAGGCTACGAAGCGTTATTTTTGTCGGATTCAGTCGATAGCTGACAGGATAATTCCAGGTCGGCGGCTACAACGCGGGCTGTCGCTCATACTTGATCCGCATCGATTATCCAGGTTCAATAGCGCCGAGCTATTCCAGCCCGACTGGTCTTTGTTGCATTCCATTGTTGGCCTGTGGAGCCACGCGTTCGTAAAGAGACACTTTGACTTGAAATCACTGTATATTGGAACCGGTGCGCGGTGGCTGCATTGTTCGTGCAACAATCGAAACTACGATCATTATCTTGTTGAGGGGAGATTAGGTGTTGTGATATTAGTTTTACCTTTGACTAAGGTTGGAATATGAATTTATATAACTGCAGATTTTTTTTAACGAACTTATATATTTGGGGTCGTCAGCAAATTATTGCCTTACAGAAATTTTCAGTGAAATTACATACGAGTACGGTTGAATACCGGATGGGTTAGGCGGAGACATTATAACAAGATAACGCATGAATTCACCGGTAATTATTTAAGCAACTATTCTTAATGCATCATTGTGAGTTCTCTTAATAAATAAATAGAGTAACCGGTTCACGATACAGCGCTTATATCTACTCAAATTTACTTAGAGGAATGGGTCGATCATATTATACTTGCGTCATAACTGCTACTAAGAGATACACACGTCATAATATCAGTTGAAACTGGATGGCTCATACGTGTTTTTTTTTAAAGGCAGTTCAGACTATTGAATTTATCTTTTACAACAAACTGCATTACTATCATATTGATATAATATAAATTGTAAACGAAGCCCATTATATATTATATTCAAAAAATGTGTAAAGGGTTTCTTACAAGCTCATCTCCGTATTACCTACTTCTTGGAACCGTACTAGTTTATGTCCACATAAAAGTAGCTGTAATAAACTACATGACATTTTAATGACACTGCGGTTGATTGCGTTTTCGGACAGATCCAACATTCGGTAATACGGAGAGCATAATGTTGAGCTCAGACAATACAGCATGCAGATGAAACAAGACGGCGCAATCAATCCAATAATTCACAGCGGGGCTGCGCGGTGCAATCGCATCATAGTGTTGGGATTCGCATCAGTCCCCGGTTCATTTGGCGGTCATTATTCCGGGGCACGTCTCGCGGCGCACGTCCGTCGACACCCATGTCACTCATTGCTCAGTTATTCACAGCCATTTGTAAAGCAGCCTCGTTAATTACACGTATGGAACGTGTAATTATTACGATTTGAGTTTCGAATGCTTTGAAAACAGATTCCTTTCTGAGCGAATTCACATGATGTTGCAGACGCTGTTTGGCTATGGATTTAATTCTCTTAGTATCTGATTTAATCAAGTTGTAAAGTGAACATAATTGCATCTTTGAGACTGAACAGCAAGCGAAGAATCTATTTATTTTGTTCTTTATTTAATTAAACCAACCTCATTTTGATTGCAAATGTTTGTTTGTTACGTTTTTACGCATAACGGTTGACCAAATTTCGAATTAATTTTGGAATCTCTGTAAATTAAATGAGAAAAATATATTTTTGCTCACGACTTTGTCCGCGTGGCCTTTAAAATTTGTGATGGATATATATACGTATATATATATATATATATATATATATATCCATTACGTCGATGTCTGGATAAACAAACATCAAGGTCCATCGTAACTAAATATCTATTAAACCAGCCTCAGCTATAGCGGCTATTAATTAAGACTAAAATAATTCCGCCGAGTTTAAATTAAATTACTATTCACAAAACGGAGCTTATTGGAAAATCTATTGTGCCGCCTTCATTGCGCAGAATTGTGATGAAACATTTGACATATCACGTAGGCATACTTCCAACCAGTAATTAATCGGTAGTCCATTCACGAATGCGAGTCCTCATTGTAGATGCACTCATATTTTCAGAACTTCAATTTTTTATTTATTCTCGTACATACTTTTGCCATATTTGTACCGACTCGCTGTGAAGGTAAGTATACTGGTTTGTAAGTATTTTTTTGACCACCAAATTACTATAATTGCGCCTATATTTTTGGAGGAGTAGGCAGACAGACAGCAAGAGGCAGGCATTTGGACCATGTGTGTTTTTTGGGTTCTAAGAAATAGGGGGTGAGCAAGAACACTTAAACACAATAAAGTGTCGATACCACAAAATTCCAGGATTCGTTTACAAACAGTAAACAGAGCTTATCGGAACTTTTGGTGCAAAGTATTACCTACATAAAATACTAGACTTGACATATGATGCAAACAAAGTCGGAGCTATCTCATAATAAAGACGAATGCAATATAAAATCTTGCTGGAGCAATGATATTGCTACGGTTAGCAATACAATAAGTTGATATCAATCCCTGCAAAAATAATACTTCTTGAACCTATTTAGGTTTGTTGCGGGATCTCTTGATTTCCATCATTCATGCTGTTTTGAACAAAGATTTATTTCAAAAGATAATAAAAAATATGTTCCAAAAAGATTGATTCCATTTCCAAATTGAGCTACTGGTTGAAATCAATGCAATCCAATTCCAGAGATTTGTTTTTTAGAGAACGGTTATAGTATTAAAAGGAACTGAGAATCATTTATATTATTTATGTGATTTTTGACATTATTGATTTCTTTCACCTATGCGAATTTTGAACAATTAGAACTACGTTTATCCCGGTATATTTATATTATTTTATCCCAACGCTTCGAATCCTTTACAGATTACAGCATCGTCATGGGCAGACTATGATGTTTGTCAGTTACTTAATGTAGGTAGATACTGTATATGTGTAGCCATATATTAGAAGTGTTATCGAATTGAGTTTTGATTGTGTTTCCGTGGCGTATCGTATCGAAATGTAGGTCGTAGTTACAAATTCGACACACGCCACTAGCGGCCCTACACTCCGCACGTCAGAAATCATCCACTTACCCTTTATGCGGATTAGAATTCGGCGTGGAAAATATACCTCGTTTATTATGAAAGGAATATAAATATGTTTATTCCGATAGTCGTATTTCAAAATATGCGTTCTTCGCACCCAATCAGATGTGAAATATGAATTATCGTGACGTCTGAAGCTATTCATCGTATTTCTATTTGAATTTCGAGATTGAAATTTCACGTCTTTTGAAGTTATATTCAAAGATAAAAATAAATAAGGTATGTTTGTGTTTATCAATTGATTTCTTTATGAATAATTTATAATATATTTGTTTGTTTACTTTCTAATACATGACATACCATCAAGCCTGTCATCCCTGAAGGGTTAGGCAGATGTAAAGGTACTAATATACATCCACATTTTTTTGGCGTGTTTTAGGTTAATAGGGGGCGAGCTATCAACAGGGTACGAATCCAAACTCCGAGCTGCTACTGTGAAAATCATAGAAATATCCAATAACACCTTGTTTGACCTGGGATTCGAACCGAAGACCTTTCCGTCGGCAGTAGCAATTACCACTAGACCAAAAAGGTAGTTCAATTTATAAACAAATAAGTATAATGAAACGATGAAGAAGGAGAAAGTGGTGATCAATGTTTTTATATGAATATATTATAATGTGTTGCCATCCACTATGACTTAATATGACATGGTCCCTAATGCTAGCGCAATCCTTCAATCATAATGCCTGTGATTACTACGCGTCTGATTGCATACACTACAGATAATTTGCACCTGCGAACATGATAGCCAGTACACTTATGGAAATTAGCTTATAATATCTGAATGCAAACTTGATATGATTTGCTTTCAATCGTCATCATCTTATTTTGCTACCTATCGCATTGGTATTTGAATGATATTCGTTTGGCGTTCTAAAGAACACGGTTTTTAATTAACTTTTATATTTATGCTACAGGAAGCCAAATGTGTGGTTTTAGATATATTTATAATTTTATACACATATTTATTTAAGTTAAATTGGAATTTTGCTAGCTATATTTTGTTTTTTTTTCTAAATAATTCGGACATTATTACAAAGCGCTCTAAAGTACCAAAGGCCTTGTTACTTGATAATTGACACTCATGTCATGTTACACACATCAATATTTGCTCTTTCTGGGATTCGAAATTGGCAAGTTTACCAGGGAAGGCTATCGTACTACCGCTGTGTTAATCGGCCCGACTAATTAATATAAGAGCATTAACAAGGCGTTCAACGTAATTATGATTTGAGCAATTATTACAAAAGGAAACCCGAAACAATAAGTATTTTCCCATTACCTTGGGTAATGCACAAAATGTCGGCTATCCAAAATGTTCATGTTTATTTCGTGTGTCGTGGTCGTACCCTAGTCGGCATTTGTAAATTAATTTTGTTCACCACTCGTTGTTAGTGCATAAATCCTGAAACGCATTAGTGATGTTACGTTGTGCTCCAAACCAAATATAATTGCATAAAACATTTCTAGTTGTAGTAATATATTACTGGCCTGTTATTTAATAAATTATATCAAAGTAACAATAAAATAATTTACAAAGATAAACCAAAGCTATGCCTTTATGTGAAAAATAATATGCATATAAAAAAGAATAAAGACTAACAAATATTCAGTTTGGAGAGGGGGTAGGAATTTTCTATTTTCTCCTTAGGTATCCCTCAAAACTATAACTGTATAAAGAAATTTCGGAGTAAGTATGTAAGTACGACCTTACAAGGTGACGTCACATAATAATAGTCTTATTCTAGTTTCGCGAATGATTTTATAATACTACTAGCTGACCCAGCAAACGTTGTTTTGCCACATTATAGGGGTTGGTGGACTACCCCTAACTTTTAGGGGGATGAAAAATAGATGTTGGCCGATTCTCATAGATACCGGATAAGCACAAAAAATTTCATCAAAATCGGTCAAGCCGTTTCGGAGGAGTATGGCAACGAAAACTGTGACACGAGAATTTTATATATTAGACTAACTTAGCAAATTTTAAATATTGGTGTCTTATTTTTACTGATGCTATTCAGTGTTCAATTATATGTATATGAATAAAACATTTATCAAATACCCTGTAAGAGGCACAATAGAAAAGTCATTGTCTATGCTTCAGTCGTAATAAAACTGTTACATTCAAATACTTTTGATTGATGGCCAGTAGTAGCAATTAACGCCTTAATCGATCCTTTATTTGAGTATTTAATCATATCGAGATAATTTATGGCTTCATAAATGTTGGATGGTTTTATTATGCAAAGTCCATAATTAAATACTTTGATAAAAGGTAGATGTATACAAAACTTTTCAGTGGTAATTAATTGTTGAATTTGTCAAAGGTGAAGCAAATTAAAATGTTTTTTTTAAACTCATTTAATTACGAAACTAACTTAACCAGACATACTTAGGCATTAAACAAAGTAGGTATGACCAATATTGTTAATATAATTATTACAAAAGTACGTGACGATGAACAGAAAATATATTTCCAACCAAAATCCGTTCGTATGAAGTAATTAAGATTTCACAAATGTATAGCGTAGTCGGCCGCGTATTAATCTGGCACAGTATCGGACTTGCTACGTTAAGCGGGTATTTAGACCTAATCTATGGAGGTTTTCCACAATTATCGGCCTTAGATCGGGGCGTGGCCAAATTTATAACAGCATAAACTTTCAACGAAAAAGGCTAAAGCTTGTGTTATATTAAACTACTTGGTTTTACTGCGCCGTAAATCTAACCGCGAAACGTTAAAAAAGTTGCTACAGATGATATCACTTGGACCTTGTTATATACTGCTAATACAACCTTGGGGGTACACTTATTGTATAATATTAAGTCCCGCACATACAACGATTTTCATTAAGACATGATGGAAATCTTTTAATCTGTCTGAGTTTAGGCTCTTTTAAGAGATAGACAATAATTTCACGGGTGGCCTAAACTAGATTTCAGATTCTCAACAATCTTGTCTTTGTGTAAATGTCATTACAATTATGTTTTCTCTCTTTGATAACAAAATCGTAACAACCCTTATCTAATATTAAATAAAATTCTAATAAAATTCTATAAGAAGAAAATGTTTGTTTAATTTACTTCATTAAGTATTGTGTTCGTTCTCGTTCTAAGTTTAATTGAAAAGTATTTTATCTAACGTTTTAATCTTCAGTAATTAAATTGGTTCCGCAGGATTCGTTGCTAGAGGTCGGCCGATTTGCTAATGAGAAATGAAATTGCTCGTTTGGTTTACCGCTTTTCAGCTCGATGCGCTATTTGTTTATTGGATCGACGGAATCTCATCTAAACGGCTTAAAAGATTGTGGACATTTTTGACAATGTTTCGATGTTATTTTTGTCAGTAGGCAGATAATCAAATAAGGGATGGATTGGTCATGATGATCTCATAAGGCAATATTATACCGTATAAGATTTGAAATAGACTGTGAAGTAAAAAAGTAACAAATAATAGTATTTAAACATAGTTACTGTTTAAATAATAATGTTGCACAATCTATGCAATCACTGATAATTTAGTTTAATTTTTAAGATTATTTATTTTTATCTCTGGCACATTGACTTTTGGTCCAAGTATCGTTAATTTTATTTGTGCTAGAATAATTACTTTCTTTTTCTTTCAATTAACTACTTCCTTGAATCTGCGAACTAGCGATCGAAAAGTGCATATCCCTTCGCAGTATTAAAATATACTCAGGATAAATATGAAATAATATTTAAATTGGATACCTTATAATAGTAAATAAAACTATATATACTTATCTTGGAAGAATTAATAACTAAATATCAGAAGCGCTGAACATGTTTTTTAAAATCTAAAGGCCGGTATAGACATAAATATAAATAAATACTTAAAAAGTAACGAAAATAAGTAAAGAGAGAAATCTAAGTAAAATTTATTATTGTAAATTCAGTAGGTAAGTTTATAGATGGGGTCGGGAGGCAAGTAGCGTCATTACGCCCACCGAGTGTCAGGTAAAGTTCGCTAATTAATTTCATTTCAACCTTTCGTAATTGGATGCAAAGGGCAGAGGGGTCGCTACAATTTGAACGTTTAAAAAGGTTACAATGTAAGTGTCGATACTTGTACGGATCCTGAACCTTCATTACTTTTAATTGTCGAATTAAATCAAATAACAACACAGTCTTATTTAAAGTCGACTTAATCAATTGACACCTTTTTTTTGTTTAAATTATTTTTACCTTGTATGCGAAATAAAATATATTCTTTGTAGATGTTTGATGTACGAAACCGGTAGATATGTATGTATATTGATACTGTACCTGAAACCAAAAGAAAACAAGTTTAAATAGGATTCGTTAAAGAACAATTTATATAACAGACAAATTGTACCTCATTCACGGGGCTTATAATAAAGTTATGGCTGAGTGAAATAAAACAAAATTCAACGTAAGTAAGTTAAAACAACAATAAATAAATTGTGGTAGCGCGCCACACACAGCGGAACGCGGGGAATAAAACTCAATTAGAGATTATAGCATTTCGCAGTTTTACTCCATTTTAATGCACTCGGGTGTTTTTGTTCGCTAATCGAGTTATAAACACAAATTCAAATGTTTTACAACAATATTTGGTAGCTCGCGTATGTTAATTTTGAGTAGGTAACAATTACAGTTTGTTTGTAGGTGATCCAATAATGCAAGTTTTAATCCAGTCACGTATCCAGGGACTTGTTTTATTTTTGCTACTAAATAATTATTACTATTCGCAGTATAGGTACTGTCTGCGATCGTATAACTGGTGTATTTTTTTGATAATTGTTGTAATACATATATAAATCAATTGTTGTAAGTGTATTGAAGGTGTCCATTAATGTGGATTACAAGGTTGCCGGGAAAACTTTGTAGATTAAAGAATACTCTAATTAGCTAGGACGATATCTATATGTTTTTAGAACACTATTTATTACATTCTGTCGAGCAAAACGGCTTATTATACATATTATATTTGTATGATAATATTTGTGCGAAGAACCATAATTTAATATTGTATATTAACCAGTAGTTTTCATTAACGGTGATAAAAGCTTGCCCAATTTTCAGAAACATTTTGTGCTATTTAAACTTAGCACATTAAAGCAACAGTGGTCGTTAGTGCTGATACTATGACACCGTTAAAATCTGCCCAATAAGCCGGATGCTGCGCAGCATTAAATGGAAGCTGGATTATGGACCACGGTGATATTGTTTTAATAGGAACACATTGCTTTGATATTACCGTCATGTTAATTTTGATAAATGACGTAATACGTTTAGTCCACTAGTTAGGTTTAAAAGTCGGTGGCAATTTTAAGTATTTTACCTGATTAGCGTTTATATTTATGCATGGTAATGACACATTTATTTACATTCAGTCGTTAGGGAACCTCAAAAGGAAATTAACGGAATCCTTATAGGATCACTTTTTTGTCCGTCTGTCTGTATTTCCGTATAGCTAAGCTACCGCAGATTTTAGCGGAGGAGGGACGCATATTCGACGTTCCAGTCAGATTCACACTACACCAGTTTTTGTTGGGTTAAAAAATATATGAAATCGATACGTTTAATAACCATAATACATGTAATGGTTTTACTTCTGTTTCGTTTTCAATATACTGATACACAGATGTATTGGGTAATAATAAATAAAGAAAATAATTAATGTTATTTACTCGTCGATAATGACCTTAAAAAACAATTATCTGTAAATGTTTCTAATGTTCCAGAAAACAGAATAGCAACTTATCTAATTTATCACTGTATTCATAGCCAAAAAACGTAGGTATATGCAACTAAATTTTAAAAAAAAAACAGAAACAACAAAGATTGTAAACGATTCTACTAACAGTTTATTTAAAAAATGAATCTTTGGTAGATGTTGATTCAAAAAGAAACGATCGGTCCTTTTTGCTATTTACGTCACGTCCGGTTGAACCTAGTGGGTTTAATCGAATTACAGGATTCTTTCACGGCAAACGAGCGTGATCCCGGTTAACCGTCAATAATCAACTGTAAACCGAAAGTAGTAATTAGTGTTGAATCAGCAAGGTACGAACGGGTTTAATTGCGTATCGGTAAATGTTATTGCTATCGGGTATAGAGGTTACTTTGTATTTTTGGAGTGAAATTGGATTGCGATGTTAGTCAGATGAGTAAACTGAACAGTCTTTTTATGAGAAATTAAATTACGAAGATTTTACGATCGTACATTCCACTACGTTATTCATAAAATATGTAAGACATGTTAAATACATTGATGTTAATACATTAAGCACGCTTTCATCAAGCATGCATCGCTGTAGTGATTTTCGTGAATATCTTATCTTCCCTTTACCTGAAAAACATTTTGAAATAACAAAATGGCATCCGTCGCAAACTTCATAAATATGTTAATTTGTTTTGAAAGGGAAAATCCTATTCACTATTTTAACTACGTATTTAATTCCTCATTTAAGGCGAGTCACGTCTCGTCGACTCATTATTTCACCATTGTTTTCGAAGGCGACTCAACAGGCTGGCAATGCGAAATACCGTCTATATTGCTAGCGCAATACGTAATAGGAGCCTCTATCAGAACCGGCGAAGCCTAAGAAATTACTTTGAACGTTAACACCGACTTGATTGCTTTCAAAGCATCGTAGTTTCCTGGATTCCCTTCAAAAGGACCCTGTGTTGTCGCTAGGAATATTTTCACTGGGACGAGGCGACTAAACGTGACTACGTATACAGACTAAATTATTCAGATTCGTTCCAGTGAATTACGAGCAGTGGCCCAGCTCACTAGTTATCCGTCTTATTTTAGCAATTTGCTGGTGCTTGTAGAAACGAGTTTAATGTAGCTCTTATGTTGAGGGATCTCGCTTAGAAAAACTGAATTGTAAACGATAATCATACATAATACTTTTAGGATTATTATAAAATACCGTAGGTATATTGAATGCTAATTAGTTTAAACACATTCAATTAACAAGGCAAAACACCTATTTCATGAAGCCCCAAAACTGAACCGGTTCAAAGTTAATAACGTGGTGTGATTCATTCGCTTAAAATCAGAATACCTTGTAGTTGATGGAGTCAGCTTATCGATATTTTTAAAACGAAACGCAATTAAATCACCAAATCTCATTTTCAAGTAATTATTTTCGGATTACGGAATATTTATTGGGTAATTGCATACAACGTTATACTTGTTGTCTACATAGTTACCGCAAGGGGTGCCACGACTGGCGTGGGGGGATTAAAACAATTTACGCGAAAACAACGTTCATAGCATTCAAATGTGAAATTGAAAACTGGCGAGCTTCGCGCAATTCGTAGTGAGATTAACTTAACTAAATTATTCAATCAAGTGTGCATTCACTTCGCAGTGCCGAGCGCCGCCGCCGCCGCGCCGCAAAAAATATCGCTCTGGACTCCCACACCATTCAAATAAGTAGAGGACGATCCTTCCCAGCTTAGATATTTCATATGAGAAAAATGCAGCTTTATTCCCTTTCTATGAGCCTTTACTGCACCCAGTAGACCCGTTAGACGATAAAATAAACACTAAAACTACGTTAGTTTACAAATTTCTTTCATACCGTATCATACGCAACCACATTATACAGCACATTTTCTAAACAAATTGTTTTATCTCTATTTCTTAAGTGGATCCGCTTCGTCGCACACGTAATTCTTCTCAGTCCGCATACAAACAGCCCCTAAGGAGGCGACAATCCTCACCGCAAACAATAAAAATATATATAAAAATAAATTTGATACTTCGAAACCGCGGTCCGTGAGGAATACGCAATGGGTGGGTATCCGCAGACATTTTGCAAAGACGTTACTGTACATGTGAACTTGTCACTAGATCGAGACGAATGCATCAATTCAGTTGTCAATGGTTTCATTCACATGACAAATAGCGTCATTTTCGCGCCATACTGTGAAGATGAAAATAGGGAGCGTTGTAGAAATACGGGACGCGTGTTGAAACGTCGCCTAGTAAATTGCATTGCACTGCGACGCAAGCGCCGAGATGAAATTGGATTGCGCACTATCTAATAATTTCGATCGTGATTTTCGATGATGACGGTCGTGACAGGTGTGTTTGCAATCAACATGGGACTAATCAGTAACTGTATTTTGCCAATATCGCACGTATAGTCGAAATAACATGATTATGAGTGTCAAACCAGAGTTGATACTTTATAGATTACCTTCAATACATTTCCTCAAAAATGGTTTGTAACATCATACTTGAATTATTCAATAATATGCAGCTAATGAGATTTTAATTTATACAATGGGCTTGCGGGTATCAAATGTATATACATATTTATAAAGACAGATTTTAACTCGTCCTAAATGCATAACACCTCGTGCTTAAATGACATTAGCATGAGCATAAGCTAGAACAATGAGTTATGATACCGCGCATACATCAGTAACTGATATTGCGTAGATTAACATAACAAATTGAGTCATTCAACAACTGTCGTAAGTATAACAAGTCGATCCGTCTCTTAGATGGTAGAAATGGCGCCTTGACAAACTACACCCATATTATGTAACTTTATATTATCTATCTAAAGAAGTTATTCATATTTTATACATTCAAAATATTGGATCCCTATTAATCGAGTTTGGGTGTGATGGCACCGTATTGTTTGTTACTTTGAGCGAGTTCTTGGATTATTTTCTAATCCTAAGTCACAACAAGGTGCAAATTGTTGGCTAACGACTAATTATTAGGCTGTTGCAGCACGTGGGAAGATCCCACGACTTACATTGCTGTGCCTTTGATCGAGTTTACTTTTTAGCGATAAGGTAAGGTACTCTGCTCGCGCATTCACTAACCACAGACAATGAGCACTCGTATTGTTTCACTTACTTTGACGTTTGTATTCAAGTTTATTTTGATTAATAGTTTCACGGAGTGCAATGTACTTTAAAGTGATTAAAGGGTTGGAAGCGTAGTTTCTAAATAGTATTGCTCCATTAGTTAAGCAAACGCCCTGCGATGTGAAAAAGTGGAAATCACTGTTCTCAAGGAGAATTCGCGTTTTCGTTACAGCTACGTGAGCACCGATTAATGTTTAGATTGTGTTACAATTATAGCGATTATCTAGTTAATTTCCTGTAACGTGATTAAGGATACGCTCGTCATGATTACGGACAAGAATCTGTACGAGTGCAGTTGGCTCAGAAATCTGGGGCTTTAATGGTTTAATTGCACTAATATGTTTGTGTTGCTTCATGGAATTGGTGTACTTTGTAGATGATTGTACTTACATATTTGTTAGACCGTAGCGTAAGCATGTACCTTTAACATAGATACTACTATGTATAATGTAAGGTAATGTAAAGTAATAGTAGTACTAATATTTCAATTACCTGATACGATGAAGAAAACCTGTATGCCTGAGAGATTTTTTTTTATGTTTTAGAACATAGCCTCATCTCTCTCCTAGGGTCTCCTCTCATTTGACAGAGATTGACACCCAGCAGTGAGATAACAAATGTGTTTTTCATGACGGTATTAAATGGCTGAAATGAGCAGTATTTTTTGCAACTAATTCGTTAGACAAATGTTTAGACATTTATTTATTTTTGCTAAAAGAATATCATTAATTTTCGATTCTAAAGCAGGCCTAGGACATTAATTATTCCAGATGTCAATTATTGCGTTTATATTGCTGCAACAATTTATTGACATATTTCACTACGATTAACAATTATATTAGCATACAATACTGCAGTGTAGATATGAGCAGATATCGTTTGTATTTGGCAACAGGTTATAACATGCAGTTAGTGAACAATTAATTTTGTTTAACGAGTCACGTAATAGTCATATCTAGCCGTGTTTTGGCTTTGACGTTTTAATTGTCACGATGCGAAACCGTGCAAGAATTTCGGAAGTTTTTACTTAAAATAGTTTTAAGGTTTGTGTATTACGATAATAAAATGATAACATGCCATATTATTGACCGCGGTCTATTTTGATTAGGTACATATACCTAATCAAATGTAACATATTACAGCTTAATTTTAATTATGAATAATTTTTAATAATATAAAATAATTTTGGCTTAATTTCTGAATATTTTCATACAGGTCGGAGCTCTGATATATTATCTGCCTAAACTCTAAACAAATTACATTCGCCATCGTCTAATACATATTCAAATGATCCACAATGTTATAAGAAGTTCGTTTAAAATCAAGCAATAATTAGAGGTTGGTTGAACATACATATTGAATAATATTGATGATATTAATTCCAATTATATTCTATGGAGAGTATGTACAGGGGTCATTGGACACTATATTTAGATGAGCCACTCGATAGGATTGGAACAGACTTCTTACGTTTATTTTTTCTAAATCAAAGTCTTTAGTTGACATTTGACTAAAAGCATTGTTATTTGGATTCTTTTACGCGCTGTTGATGACGTGGTAGCACATTTTATGAAGTTCCAAGGTATTTTGTGCCCAAGAATAAATGCTTGTTATTTTTCTATTCTTATTTGTAAAGCTTTTGTTGGCACTTCGTCTTATTTGGGTTTTATATTCTTTTATTAGAACATTGTGTTTAATCCATGTTTATTATACCTATACTTACCTCCATTTTCATCTCCTAAATGTTGATGTCAAAGAACTTTCGCAATAGCACTGGCTGAGGAGCTTCCACAGAACCTACGTATTTTTAAAGTCTGATCAAGCAAAATACTCCACATACAAGGGAGAAGATCCGCATTTCAACAAATGTTTAGACTTACAAACAAGCCGAACAAATAGCGGCACAAGTCTACAATCCTTTTGTTACATCGTGTATTTGTTTACAAAGTTTTTGAGCCAAGGATGCGGTGCCGTGCGCCGAACATAAATCACTGTTGACAAGTTGCCTATTTTCACAACCGTCGTCCTCGGCACTCGGCAGGGTCTCAAATGCCGAACGTTCGGTATGCATCGCTATGCACAGTAAACAATGGGACTATTGCAAAACATCATTTGTTTACTTCGCATGCACGATCGCCTTATTTATGCCCGAAGGGACCAAGGACTCACTAATCCTACAAACTAATCGCTTGTCGTCTTCGTAATTAATTAATTACACAATGTGCCGGTCGTCTTCTTATACACAGACGTTAGTTACATCAAACAAAAGCCGCGTTCTAGTGTTAAATACGTGATTGTTGTGCAATTACATTAGATTAGATGCGCTGCACAAGGTTACATTTAATTAATTAAAATTTATACGTTACTCGCTTCATGTTAAATTACAATTTGCAACTATCTGTCAATATAATTGTGTTTATATCATAACACACTGATTTCAAACTTATTTGTACGTAATATTATTGTTTAAATCTAATAACACCGTAGAACTGAGACAGGAATACCCTCGGTGACTGCAAATGTCATCGTAGCTTCTAGGTATCCTGGTAAACAAGACAAAGATTTAAGTTATGCAGAGCGTCTGAATGTACAACTAGCATGTTAAGTCTGTAACTTCAATAAAGCCTTGAAATGTTGTGGACAGTTCCCAAACTGGAGTCCTCTAATCAGGGGTCGGGGCCCACATCGGACGCAGAGCCTGGAACAAAACACGACTGCGAACAGCAATGGAGTTACATCTATTATTCCAAGCGACATCTGTTTTTGAAGAAGAGTACACAATGGATTCAGAGGCAACTATTGTCGGAGCTATACACTCGGTTGACTTATTTACACTCCGTGCAATGTGTACGAACATTATTTTGCTTTGAGCATAGGTGAACGTATGCTTACTTTGTTTACCTACTTATTAAACAGTCGTTCTATTTGTGTCTCCAACGATCGCAAGGAGCTAAACTATGTTATAATGGAGGTTTGTATAATATTCATATGTCATTAGGGTGTGCTTGAACCTATTGTCTGATATTTTGAATCGTATTAACGTTATATGTATCCCCAATGTACTTGGCAAAATAAGTAGCTGATGTTTTAGGTCCCATGTAATTAAGGTGAACTATTGTCGAGCTGAGACTGAGAATTTTAAAGAAAATCTAAACAATTATTTGCTTGGGTAGCTGATCTTATCTCCTTATGATCGTTATCAGCCAGCGTCATAAATTCATAATATTGCATAGTATTTGTTCATCCAATGACACACTGGTTCCATAACTACCTAAAAGCAGATCAAAAGACAGGTCAGATCGAAATCATATTTTTACAATGAGATTACACATCATGGTGTAACGATGGAAGCTGATTTCTCTTGGAGATACATCTGACGGGGTACATTGCGAACAATTTTACACACATTGAGTCTAGAATGAGCTAAAACTTTGACACTATTATAATCTCCGTGTGCTTGTAGATATAAGTAGCTGCCATTGTATAACGCGAGGAAGTTTAAAGTAAAAACAAATAGTCGAAATAGTTTTAAGATTATATCAGACTTCTAGACAAAGAAGCTGAGAATTTAGAGGAGTGCCGTCAATGCAACGGAAACTTATCTTTTATTGTGTAACGTGTTCCGGATTGTATAACTTCGTATCTACAAGTTCCGATAAAGATAACAGAACTGGGACGTCATCGTGCAAAATTAAATTCTGTACAAAAGATATTAAGGAACAATATAGATAGGATCTGCGGAGGAACGGGTGATCTGCCACTATTTTCGTATACTCTATATCGAGTATCGCAAAATATATCTTTTTTTGACATTTACTGCAGCAAACAATAGTCCGCCAATTTATTATTTGTAGGTATTAACTTAGCTGGAAATGAGATAATATTTACTTTAACGTAGGTGCGTAATGTTTTACCTTGGACATTTTTGTTTAGCAGTAGCAAATAGTCATATAGCTAAGATTTACGTGTGTATCAGAATAATTCGTGAGATTAATGGTAAAAATGGTAGATAAATGGCACTACTTCATTCTATCAATACCTTTTAGACCATAATAGAATTGTGTTTACTTTAAAAGGCTCTTTAGATTTGTAGTCGTAGCGATGTGAATTTTACTGGATTTGGATTCTAGGTGTGAAGAAACTGTAAAGAGAAAATGGCAGTAGTCCTTGTTTGCAATTTTGGTCTGTTAATATGGCAATAGGGTATTTTAATGTTAATTATTAATTACTTGAGAACAGTTTCAGGTTCATCTTTTACTGCCGACCCCTTTGTGGAATATCGACGTAAATGTTATATTACGACCAGCGGCTACACCTATAGGAATAAATTTCGTATCTAGACTTTAGGCTCATCATCCCGAACCCTTGTCTACGCGAACTCTTTAGAAAATCGGCCTCTTTAGTGTCGGGTAATACGATATTATACTGATATTTTAGGACATTAAGCCTTCAGCCTTCTTATTGAAAACATGAGTAACAGTATTTACGTGTATTATATGTGTCCCTTTCAGGATTATCAGATGTATTCAAGTGTCTAGCGGTGTGAATGCTTATGTCTAGGAGCTCAACTAAATGCGGTCTTAATATTCCCGCGTCTAGATCTTAGCGCTAATTTATGGGTTTACTAACACTGTTTGCCTTTATCGTTTAAAGCTGCTAATAAATCAATGTTGCGTCCGTGAAGTGGAGTTGCTGAAGATAATCCAGTTTTGTTTGATTTCACAGTTATCAAGGTTACAACTGCACGCTTTGTTTGGTGGATGTGTTACTTTGTACAAATATCACACACAATCGACTTGAGCTGAGAGATAAATATCTCTTTGAAAGTCAATATTTATATTTAATCAAACTTGTAAATTATAATAATATAAGCATATCCGGACATTATGACGCAGCGCCGAACTAAGCAACGAAGCTTGTGATGCGGATACAAGTATGTATTAAAAAAATATGTGTGCTTTTCTGTAAATACATACAAAAATACTACAGAGTATACTCATTACACAAACATTTGACTCTACCGGAACCCGAACCCAGGACCCTTATCACAAAAGGCAGTCGTTAATACCACTGTGCTACATGATTCGTCGTTACAATAATTTATTTTAATATAGTTTAAGATAAACATATCGTGTATAGTTTATTCGACAACTTTCCTTCAAGATGAAACCGCGGGCGAAACTTGGTAGGTAGATAAAAGCACGTTAAATTAAAGTTTAATTTATCAAGCGTCTGTATCTTGACGAAAAATCCCATTTGCATTCTATTACGTGAGACTGACAGAGCGATTTACTTGAATAAGAAAAAAAAGCATTTATTATTCTGTCTTTAACTTGACTACGAATAACGTACATATGTTTTTACATTTATTTTATTTAGGTGCTAGTTTAAAAATACCGTTATTCTGAATACATATTGGGTCGTTAATTTTATCATGTCCAATAACAATACGCATTAAAGGATAGTCCGGGAAATCGCGTTTAACGTTATAAACTAATGGAATCGCAGGTACGGGCTCACCGGCTCACCGACGGGCTGCGTCCTGCCCTGTTATTTCCCTCGTTATGAAAATTGGACCCCCGATGCGACCGTATAATTTTATGTCACGTTATCCAATAATTTGCAATATTATTGTCGCATACGTGAATTATCCGCCGTAATGCTGGGAAATGTATCATAATTTCGTAAGGCGACTGTGACGGCTGCATAATGGAACATGGTGTCATTATTACTTGGAATTGGAATCATTTTGATAATTCTTTGAGGGTAGTGCCTCATGGTTATATTAAATTCTTAGGTCGAGCAAATGTTATTGCAGTTCCTTTTACATAAAAAATATGGTAGAAGGTCACTTCTATAACATGATACAACAGTCGGTATAACTCTGCTTGCATCTTTAGGGTTAGAGGCGTGATGGTTTGTTTATATAATATTTCAATACTTCCGCGATGCAAAGCCTTGTTTGGCGGCATCTTCGACAGCCGTTGCGAGTATAATTAATGGGTTAGCTAATAACGTCTTTTAGAAGGGACGACCATTCCACGGTGTAATGTAATTTGTTTGGATCAGTCAACTGAATTTCGGCAGACTGGTACTCTTTGATAATGATACTCCATATTGATGAGCTGACAATCTGTCACTTCTCCCGCACTATATCAATCATAAACATAACTTCAAAAGTTATTGTAACCCACTTAAGGTTAATAAACTTATATTGCAATATGACCTTGCAATATTTAATTTATCTTTGTTGGTTTGCCACGTTGATATAAGAGCTGCTATTGATACGCCAATTAAACTTGGAAAACTCTATCACCAGCATACTTGATGCCAAGAGCGCAATCAATATATTTTAGTAATTTTTATTACAAAGATTAGCGATCACGTACGCCTGTTAGTGTCTGATAGCTATAGTATTATAATACATCTATAATGAATACCACTTAACCAATTAAGTGTTAAATTTGGACATTATAGACCTCAGAATCAAAATTAATTATGATAAATGCTGTATACGAGCTCCTAATTAAATCGTACGATGTAAAAGCATCAGATCTCCAGCATCGAAGCGGCGGCAGACGGTAGCGATCGTATGCGTGTCAACCGAAGGCTGAATAATGACATCGGGTGACATTTAATTTCGGATACAAAAGGCCCTTTATACTGTTTACCCTAATCCGTTTAGCCCCTCCGCCCCCTATATTGACAACCTTTTAACTTCTCCCGTCTAATTAACGAGATTATTTTATCGAAACCTTACTCGTATTTATATGTTCGGGTATTAGTTTGTTGGTTCCATTTTGGGTGAAGGTTTTTTAATGGAAGGGACATCAATGTTCTTATGTTTATGTTAATGTGTGACGCCCTTTTTGTGCCCGGAATATCAAATAGTATGCAGGAAAGGGTCCTCTGGAATTAGTATTTGGCGTAATATTTTAGCTACGCTAAAAATAAATTGGCTGGCTGTTGAGTCTGTAGTTTGTTTCAAATCGGGTAAAGGATTATCCGTTTTGTTTTGGTTTTATAGTAGGAATTTGTTAAATGAAAATTGGTATTCATTTCGACATGTCATAGGATTTTGTGCAGCCAAAAAAATCTAATAGTATACCTATTAGATTTTTTTGGCTATACCTACTATGTATTTATTTAGTTATGCGTGTAATGATCGGGAAATAAATCCTCAAAATATTGTTTTTATGATTCTTCACTCTAATAGTTTCAAATATAAATGCTTTTAATTATAAAGCTAATTAAATGTTAGAAGTAACCTTCGTAGAAATAATTTCGTAGACCGAATTTTATACGAAGAAAATTAATTACTGAGATCAAAAGCGTTGCTGATTTGAATTCGTACCACTTAATGTACTTAATGATAAACTTGATTACTAATTTATTTGTTGTTATAAATATTATATTCAAGAAGTAAGCATATACGCTGATGGTGAAAAGATGTCTAATATTTTTATTTTAATAAATTGTTACTTTAACAGATCCTGGGGATTTTATATCAAGTAATTATACTAATCATACTTGATAGCTTCAATGAAACTATTATAATTAGAAGTATTTAAACTATGGTATGCCTATCACCAATTATTGTATATTTCATTATATTGACATAAAATTGCCCATGATCCATATTTAATATTAGGTAAAATATATTAATAAATCGTTCTGGATGAAGGCCTATATTTATTATTTAGATACTTACTGACCCTTTTAATTCACCTAAGTAGCTTGTAGAGTTCGAATTTCCGATATATTATTTTGAATGGTACCTATAAGAAGGTATTGTAAGTTATTCATGTTTGATTTACGCGGAGTTGTTTTGCACAAATTCGGAGCTGCAAATATTACCTAAAATCTAGAATATTGTGTTTTAATTCGTAAAAAAATAAGTCGTTCGTTTATGTTTAGTAAAATTCTAAGTGTTGTAAAAGCATTTTCTGTATTATTCACATAATCTTGATGTAAGCGTAGGCTTGCTTAACTTATAATTTAGTAAATTCTCATAACATTGTGTTCTAACCTTTATGATTGTAACCTACGGCTTAGCTCGCAATAATACCTTCACCTAAAGTTCATTTAACTTACAATAACATTTGCGCAAAGGTTTTGTTACATTTCTTCATAAAATAACAATGGTTTGATGCTCTCTAAGGTAATTTTAGTTCTGAATTATGAGAAAAATGTTGCATTTATAATACTATAGTGCCTCTTTAATTATTTTTACACACATTTTCGTATGTACTAAATATTATCTAAATAAATTAAAATCTACAGTATAGTTTAGAACATAAATCCGACAATTCAAGCTATTATGAAATGTTGTGGGTATTTCGATATACACAGATATGTATAAAGGTATACTCTGATACATTAATTCAAATTAGATTTCTGTAGACATTTCAAATCGCGATTTTGTACGATTGTTGTAAACTTTTTTGCTACTCATACGTTTTGTCATACAAGGTATACTCTGATACATCAATTCAAATTAGATTTCTTTAGCGATTTCAAAACGCAATTTTGTATGATTGTCGTAAACTTTTATTGCTGCTCATACGTTTTGTCATACATAACCACAGGTTGCAACTAGTAGGTATAACACCACCATCAACCCATTTACAGTCCCACCCCACGGCTGGGCATGAATCTGCTCTCATTTGAGGCGGATTAGGTCCACCATGTTAGCCATGTGCGGGTTGGTAGACTCTACATGCTATCGGGATTTTTTTCAGGCATACAGGTTTCCTCGCGATGTTTTCTTTCACCGTTTAACAATGTGATAAATGGATAAGAAGAGCCGAAAATCGAGCTCTGTGGCGTCTATTATCGGAGGCCTATATCCAGCAGTGGACGAATAAGTATAGACTGATAAATATAAATATAACGTTGAAAATGGCGCGCGTGCAGGACGAGATGTATGAATGTGGACGAGGCAAAAGTGGTATGCAGGGACCGTAGCGCCTGGCATTCTGTAGTTTCTGCCTACCTCCATGGGAAAAAGTCGTGAGTGTATGTATGTATGAATGTATAACGTTGAAAAGTTAATATTGCAAAGCAATCTCGCCCTATTTTCAATGTAAAATGGATTTAGAAGTCATAGAGGGTTGTTTATTTCGTGGGCATAGAATAGTAATTCCAGCTGTTTACAGGGACAGAATGTTAAAGGAATTGCATGCAGCACATTTTGGTGTTGTAAAAACTAAGAGCACAGCTCGTAGCAGAATGTGGTGGCCAGGGATTGACAACGACATTGAGCGCTGGGTGGGAGCGTGCACCGCGTGCGCTGCCGTACGCAGCTCACCGCCTAGCGCGCCTCCCGCGCCGTGGCCGCGCCCGCCGGGGCCCTGGCACCGCATCCAAATATACCATTTGTCCTAATGTTGCGTGTCTCGGGTATAAACTCGACATCTTTGACTTCACAGGGCTACACCACTAGGCTATCATAACTTCATACAACATAGCTTACACAGGTTACGAGAAGGTAGTATACCTATTTACTTTTTAATCTATTCAGATAGTATTTTTGTTTGGGAATTTTGTAATAATATTATAATTAAATTATGTGTCATAGGCTAAATAAATGGAAATTCTGAAACATGAAAGTCTAAAAATACAGATTCTTATTTCTTTCTTAAATCTAACTATTTATCAAATCAAAATCATATTAATGATATTTTCATCAAAGTTGACTTCAAAATAATTTAAATGCGTACCTTTGTGAAGTATGCTTCGTCAGTAGAGCGCTTCTTAGAAATTCTGGAAAAAATAAAAAACATTATGTTAATATTAAAGGAAAATACACAAAAATATTTATTTGTCAGGTGGAAGTGGATCAAGGGAAGATTTCTCGCTCAATTAATATTCTGATTTTGGGCACAGCTTTGAGGCAAACTCCGATACTTTTAAAGCCCACGGAAATTAATTTTAATATCCGTGGTCTCGCCAGATTGGGTTTTAAAAACGGATGTTAGACGCGGCGTGGGTACTATGTATTTAAATAAATTGGATCTTGATTTAATTTGCAAAGGATATTTTTTGTAAATGGTTATAAATTTTCAAATTTGAATTATTAAATAAAATTGTACCCAAATTTATGGCTACAAAAATACAAGCACAGATGAGACACGAGTCAGAGACTACTTAGTTTGATACACCGGACACTTGGAATCCGGACATCAGTATATTTGTTTGACATAATAATATGTGTTATTATAACAGTTATATTAGTTATCTGGTATTCAAGGCGTGTGTCTGTGAGTAGTGGGCTGTGAAGTCTAAGGTCTAGAGTTCGATGACAAGGCACGCACCATTGGATTTTCGAAACTAAGTTATTACTCTCTGTTACACATGCTCAAACAGCGAAAAGAATATCGCAAGGAAACTTGCATGCCCGAGAGATTTATCGATGACGTATGAGGTCTGTCAACCGGCACTTGGCTAGCGTAGTGGACTACAGCCCGTGCCCAGCCGTGGGACTGTTATTCGTTTGATTATGATAAGTGTTATCCAATCGAAATATACATGTTACGCTAAAATTAGTAACTTTGACATCACTTTGTAAATGATACTTTGCATAAAGGGTTTTAAAGCATTAAATATCTTGATTCATTCCATTATTCAATCAGCTGAATCACGTGGCGATAGGCTTGGGGCGGGCGGCTGCCAGTGTCACAACATCGAATAATTCATGAGCTGCTAGTGATGTGCACACTACGCGGGACGTTTCGGATTTGGCCGATTAAAATAACATGTGACCGAAACTGCTTGCTATACTTATGATTTTATGATACTTTTGTGATTATTTTATACACACCTCACGATTGTATTGGAGTTCGATACTCGTAAGTTCATTTAAATTGTAACACATTGTGTAGATGTTGCGTTGTTCCGGCTTTTGGTTTTTCGTATCAACGAATCAAGTAATAAGGACAAGAAATTTACAGTTTTGACTAATTTTTTCCTCTGGCCAGCACACTGTAAGATGGTTTATTATATGCTAGAACGTTTAAATTCCGTCTTTTTAAGGTGCTGCTACTGCCATCACTAGTGACGTCGCGACGGCGTCAGGGCGGCGCTACCAAGGAGGTGTTTCTTTCTCGTTTTGTAACAACGTTTCGTACCGCTCAAACCATTGTGCTATTATTATGCAAAATTGTGACGACTGCCGATCGCAACAAATGTTTCTAGCGAACACTGAACTACATTTCTTTGTGTTAAAAGGTTATTAGAATGTAGGTCTCGATGTAAACATTTTCAAGGTTACATGGATGTTTTACATGAATTGTTTATGCCTGTTCTAAACAATGGTGAAATGTCGAGAGTCTGTTTTTGGAACATGTGCTCGGTGTAAGTGCCACACAACTTGCATTTGCAACAAAATTTGTAGATGGCGTCTAGAAGTCTGTTTATTCAAAGATACTTCAGACAGATAGAAAAAGCAACAGAATGTTGTGGACCATTGAATCCTATTTTAGACTTGTATAAATTCATTAAACATACATTTTATGTAGATAATATATCATTGAATGTGCAACCAAGTCGTAAATCGCGTTGTGACTTTGTACCTATGACTAAGAAACATCGTGAAAATAATATATAAGTAAATGGTGACAAATTTCTGGCCCATTGCCCAAAACGTCGACCCATTTATTTTAGTTGACTAGTGCAAAATGCGTGCATGTAAGCAAGCACATGTTTTATTGTTTAAGCTGAACATTAAAATGGATTTCAAACTGTACACGTTCTCATAATTTAGACACAATGGAAAAGCTACTTTATTTTAGATAACTATTTGCAACTTTAATTTAAGGATTCTCGTTTTAACTTTACTTATTATCATAAAAAAATAAGGTTTATTATTCTATATGCAGTCACCGTCCTGTACCTCTGCCAATACAATGTATAAATTTGGAGAGAGAGGGTTGGTTAATTTTGCTAGCAACTTCATCATCATATCGCCTGCTAGACACTGCTGGATATGGGTCCCCCCTAAGGATTGCCATGATGACCGGTCGAGCGATAAGCACCTAAACTATATATTCATATCATACTAGAGGGTGGTAGCCTAGCGGTGTGAACAGTGGACTGAGATGTCAGAGGTCTCGAGTTCGAACCCAAGGCATGCACCACTGACTTTTCGGAAGTTATGTGCGTATTTATCACATGCTCAAACGGTGAAGGAAAACATCGTGAGGAAACCTGCATACTTGAGAGAATTCTCGATGGCATGTGAAGTCTGCCAATCCGCAGTAGGCTAGCGTGGTGGACTATAGCCCAATCCCTCTCAATTGAGAGGAGACCCGTGCCCAGCAGTGGGACATTAATGGGTTGATGATGATACTAGAGGGGTCGTGATTAAATTTAAAATTGTAAATTCGGGTGACATCAGGCATGTAACTTGTCGTTGTAAAAAACTTTAAGGGGGGCTTTTGTCCAGCTGTGGACATCCAGCAGTTGTGATGAGAATATTAAGGTACTAAGGTAAGACAGGCCGTCTAAAAGCAATTCAAAGATGAAGAAGTTTATAGAAAACTGAATAAAGTTAATCCGTCTGTCGATAATTTCTTTTATTTGTCAATTCTATGTATTCAAGGGTCGAAAACGAGGCGGTTCGACAAGTTTAATAATTTTGCCAGTAGATTGAATGTCGTTCATGATAAGTAATAAGGGACGATCTTGTCAATAGGTCCTTGTTAAGGGTATTTGTGGTAGAAACTAATACTGAATTGTTTTGTCTGCTGAAGTTGATCTGTAAGTGTATTGATATACGGTATAATATATCGAAGCTTGTTCGAATACTTTGGAGACTTGATTCTGAATCTAGCTTTAGAATATTATAAATTACATACCATCACGCCTGTTATCCCCGAAGAGTTAGGCAGAGGCGTACATACGTTCACATTTCGCCGGTATGTTTTTAAGGCCCATATGGGGCGATTATAAGGGGTGATTATAAGGGGTGGCACGAATTTTAACTCCCTAATTACATAGAAGAACCCAGTAACACTTTGATCGAGCTGGGCATCAAACCCAAGAACTTTTCCTCAGCAGTCGCACTTACGACCATTAGACCAACGAGGCAGTTCAAGGCAATCAATTGGAATTTCACATTTAGAATACTGAAATGATGGCGTTTAGTAATATTAGTGTAGGGTAAAGTCCCGACTGAGCGTCCTCGAGGCGTACCTGCTGGGGCTTCGTGACTGGGTACTCAAGTCTGTAGGCACAGCCACAACACCTTAAGTTCAGAGATTGTTCTACCGAGAAGGGCATGGGTGGCACTTGCAGTCATGGTACTTGTACAACATAAATAGTGCCAATTTACTTCGGTTCTTATTGTAAAGAGGTTAGATGTCTTTTGCTGTATTAAGTACATCTATGACTTGTGTATTATTATAGGTTATTGGACATAAGTGATTGTAGTTTATATTTAAAAACGGTAAATATGTCTATTAAATGCATGTCCATTACCTACTGTAAATTACTCTATTGTGTGCGGCATGAGCAAGACAGATAGTTATTGTAAATGTTAGACGGTTTAAGGTGCGTCGCACCTTCATGATATCCGATGACATTCGTCGAACCTCCTTCAATGTACTATTCTACCTCGTTAGCTTCAAGTCTTCAACTTGTATTAATTACTGACACAATTTAAGCATTAAATATTGGTATAAAACTTCCTTTTACGGATTTTATCGCAATATATAGTTATTATTTCAATAGACCATAGGCCAAGTCTGTCCGTGACCACGGATGCTGTAAAGAATCCGAAAGGTCAGGATAAATATCAATACACTGCGTCAAAATCCACAGAAAATAAAAAGATTTATTTCAATAACCAAGGAACTGTTTCTTTACAAAAACACATGCAATGTGTTTCTTGTTGTTTCTTCAAATAAAAAAATACAACTACAACTCATTAATTATTTGTACGAAATGATAATCGCATTGTCATCATCATCATCATCATTTTCAAACAAAGTCCATATTAGATGTGAACCAACCGTGAGATTGATTACGTCATAGCGATTATGAATAACACAGTTAGTATATTTGCGGTACGCTAGTTACAGTTTCAGTAGCTGAATTACAGTGTATGTAAATTGTAATTGTATTGTTAATTTATAATCCTAGTAACACATGTTAATATCTCATAAGTTCGCTGTCTGTGTTCTATATGCGAAACGGCGTTAATTTTACTAATGAACTATGAATAAATTAGATGTCATAACATTGGAAGCGAATTGTGCCTCCGCTTCTGTTTATGTAATTGAATTGAGATACAAAATGCACAGGATTAATAGCTTCTATTTGCTTCCAGAATATAAAAAAACAATCTAGTAGGTAAGAGCAATTATGTTAAACGATTAACACGAATAAATAAATAAAAGATTGGTAATTGTTTATTTACCAATTTCAGCTTAATCATTCACCATTCGCTAAGGTAATCAACGAATTTAGAAAATAAAACAATAATATTATCTTTTGATATTTTTACCTTTTGTTTCCATTTTCGATTTCTAATAGGTATAAGTGTGACGGTATTAGCCCGCGTAAATCACGATCACAAGCTTAGTTTGAAAAATGAATTGGTAGGCACAGATAATTAAATCAGCAGCCATAGAGTTAAGCGCGCCGGCGGGGCTATGTCCAGGGACGCGCGGGATCAGGCGTGCCAATCAAACAAACTGATACAGATTGATGTCCTGCCCGTCTGTGCCGAAAATAACGGGACATGCATTAACCATGACTACGCATTTATTGGACGAATTCGGATTGAAACGGCTGGATGGCGCCGGTTATCGGATCAGAGGGCCATGTATGCAAATAACCCGTTTAGTTCATTGTTTTTTTGTTTGGTACAATTTGTTCTGGTTTGTTGAAAAAAAATCATTGGTTATTAATGAAATGAAAAGATAATGTAGTTTGATTTGTATGTTGCAAATATTGTATGATGAACGGCTGTGTAGGTATATGTTATGGATACCGATTAGTACCTTAGTATGAATTCGTATTCAAGATGATCTTTAAAAAACTACTTACTTGATAATATTATAATAAAACAATCAAATCAGTATTATTTTTATGTAGATCGGAATAATGAGTCAGTTTTATAAAGTTAAGTCCGGGTTCCGACATCATTGTGCGCTGATAATCGTGAACTCTTATAAGGTTGATAATATTATAAACTAATTAATAACTAATTTTATAATAAAGAATAAGAGCCTAAAGCTTTCCTTGAAAGCGTGGTAATTAAAAATTCACCTTGAATATCGACTTAATTGATGTTAATGAAAACAAATGCGTTTTACATAATTAAGTACCAATAAGGTCAAAAATGAGGCTTCTATGTGATGCGATCATCATCTAAAGTGAGTTTAACAAGTTTTTGTTAACCATAATTATACCTATTAATTAATTTTGCAAAAAGGTACACGATTCTAGGCTTCTTGATTTGAATACTCTTTTAAAAATATCATACCGATGAGCTTATGCATTACGTAATGCATAAGCTCATCGGTATTAATAATGAACTTGATAAAAACAATCATGACTTTTTGCTACCATTGATTGTATTAACAAAAAGTTAATTGTTTGTAAACAAAGGTTACGTAAGAATGATATAACTTTGATATATTATCTCATATTCTTCTAAGAATCAAATGAGTTAGGATGATATCTTAGAATATTGCATAATCCCTTCCATTAGCCATTTTCGATGTTTCGAAGTCTTTTTATTAACGTAGATAAAATTGTTTTTCTTAATATTATATATTTATACATATATTGCTAGTGGCAGATTAATATTATTAAAACATCAGGTCATTTGTTCTGCAAAATACTAGGTATATATTGGTCTTATACCATTTCCTTTTTTTCGTTATAATTAAGGCCAAGTAGCTATACAACGACACACAATTAAGAATTTCCGCCCAGTCCTTATTAGTTCTCCTATATAACGTCTACGATTGATGTCATGTACCTAAGTTGTTACTAAAAGGACCCTCATAAAAGAACGACTGGAGCAGACTTCCTTTACCGAAAATAAAGCTAAGATGGAAGAGGTGAAAATTATATAAAAGCAAAAATGGTTTGACGAAACGTTTTTACGTAAGTAGTCTGGCACGTAGGGCAAGTCTATTTCATATATTCTATTTCAATACATGGTGTATAAAAACATTGGTGTCATAACTTAACAATGGTGTTGACATTTTGCAATTTCTATATTTGAGACTGCCATTACTTCGTCGGAAATCGAGTCTTTGGAAAGCGACTTACTCGAAATTGAATTCGATTGTTCATTCCTACTCTAATAGATAGGTACCCTTGGAGCGTTAATCAAAAGATTTGTAATGTATTTTATTCACAGTCCCACAGCCCGGTTTCGATTACTGTGGTCCAATTTTGAAACTTCATTAAAATAATGTATTATGAATCATAATTAATGTTGTTTAACAATAGCGGGCGTTGTCGGGCTCCTAGACAATGTCGGGTCACGACAGATGGACAAACCTTCATGGCACAGCGCCTTCAAGGTTTATGTCAAATGTCATGATTGGAATGCCGGATCAACAGGTACAGTCGCGAATAAATTTAAATAGATCGGATTCTAAGTACTGATATTTTTAGTCATACTTATTTGCTCATTGCATTGGTTCGTCAGCTTTGCAGGTTTTTTTTAGTGGTTGGTGAATGAGTTGATTTAAAGACATCTTTTATTTTATTACGCTGTGAATTTAGCTGTCGTAAGCTGTAACTGTTTGGAGTATCCAGAAAATTATTTGTTATAATGTTACGCTGTTATTTTTTATACAAATTAGGGCGGCAAAATCGACCCTACTCAAAATGCCATTATAACTATGAACAAAATAATAGTAAGAAGTTTTGTTAGCATGAAACATTAAACAACTTAACAAAACAATAAGATAGCTGCTTTATTGTATTGTTGAAGTATCTAATTGTTATACAGTAAGTCATTAAGATAACAGATTAATATATGGGCAAAGATTTCGCCACCGATATTTGCTAGCCAAGACAAGTAATAAACACGTTTTAGTACAAATGCTCGATATTATCGTGTTGAGCGCTAATTTTTAGTCACGGTTCGGTTAGAAAGACATTTTGTATTGAATTGAATGGGCACTGCTTGCTTTTGTATTTGAAAATATAATTGCACAAAGAGAGTAATCGATTTACTTCGAGGTTTGATAAATAACAAGCAGTTAAGTTATTTATTTATATTCTTTGTAGAGACGATGGGGCAAATAGCTGTGATAGCTTGGTGGTGTAACCAGTGGATTGTGAATTTGATGGTCTCGATTTAGAAACCGAATGAGTTTTCGGAAGTTATGTGTGTATTTACCACATGCTCAAACGGCGAAGCAAAATATCGTGAGGAAACCTGCATGCTTGAGGGACTTTCTCGAAGGCATTTGAAGTCTGCCAACCTGCAGTACGCTAGCATGGTGGACTATAGCCTAATCCCTCTCAAAAGAGAGGAGACCCGTGCCCAGCAGTGGTACAGTAAAAATCTTTCTTTCTTTATTATCACATTACTGGAGCGATTTTCATAAAATTATGTAGAAGTTGAGCTTATATTATACTATGTTGAGCATTAAGACTAGCATAAGAGATCAGTCTCTCGGGAAGTCATTAGAAGTAGGTTTCTGATGACTGCAGTAAACAAATTATATTCGGGAAAATGATAAATTGAGTTCTTGCAATTTTTAATAGGTGGCTTTTTGCCTTAGATCTGACCTTTTTAAACAATTTTTTTTTGTTATTAATAATGGTAGACTTAAATGGTTCTCGTAGGAAAAATAGGTAGAATAAGCAATTTATTTGATTGTTATGCAATTCGTTACATCAATTTCGATGTTCGTTTATTTTTTTTAATTGTTTAACATTGACTCTATAGGCATAGGTCACACCGCTCGTAGAATAAATGCAGAATGTGTAGGTACGCCCCTATTGGTGTACAGTGTGGGAAGACGAGGTTGTGGGTATACTATTGTTCAAGAATATTATATTATCATTTCAGTGGTTTTTATGGTTGATTCGCTTAAGTATATAAAGTTTATTTCGCCATTTTTTTGGTAACTGCATGAAAACGATCTAATATCGAACAAAGAGAGCGTTTGTTGTAACTAATACTTATTTTAATTTAAAAAATATTTCATCACGAAAAGGTTTGCTTCGATATGGTTTGTATATATATGATAAAAAGCAGGAATATGTATTAAGTTCATTTATAGATTTGAGTTCAAAGTGCAGGTAAATATTTATTTGCGGCAAAACGCTTATTTGCGGCAGAGTAAAAATTATAAAGATGTCATTCAATTTGCGGTTTCAATTATCTTAACTACTATGCTGTCTCGTCATGTCAAAACAATTTGTTGTTTTGACGCCTCAATTAGTGCAGTGAATGACCTATCAGCTATTGCGTCACAAGTCTCAAGTTTTATTCCTGCACGGGGTAAATATTTGTACGATCTGCAGGTAGTTTTTGTAGGTCTGTTTGTTACTACACGCACACGATACAGAAAATATATACCTATGTTTAAAACATATTATTAATAATAATCATTGTTATAAATCGCCTTAATTTAAATTTAAATTATGTTTACATCTTTAAAATTATATTTGATAAAAAAATAGTTCTGGGTTATATTTCAAAATTCGTTATGCCGACGGCCTAGAAGACGAGTAGGTAATGTTCTATATTGAAAATACTTCATACGCAATTTATATGAGTTATTGGCACGAGTGATTTCAAAGGCACGGCTTAAATGGCACTCTTGTGTCAAAGGGAAAAGTCGTGCCAAAGCAATGGCCGCATTTAAATTAAAAACCCGTTCCATTTACAAAGACTAATAAAACATAATTGCATTTCATACCGAACCCTTGATTTTTCATATCAGATATAATTTGTGGGCTATGATTACATGCTTGTGTGCCCTTTTGTTAAAGTAACAGTACCAACAATGCGGCATTAATCAAATGCGTATCGAAATTACTGACAAGAACTGACTACCGGGCGCGTATCTAAATTATTCCATTGAGGTATTAAGCTGAGCAAGCTTTTAAATCAATTTGGCCATTAAAATTGTACGCCAGAATATTGTTAATTATATTGGTAAAATTATAAAGCCATACTTTGAATGCAGAGGATATCCATCTTAAAACTGTATCTACATATTTATTTATTTAAGTACATTGTATATTCTTTTGGTTTATTTCAAATCGGGAATTAAAGTTGATATTTATATTTCTTCAAAGTTTTCATATACACATTTAGACATTTAAATACTTAAATCCATTATTTTAGACGCTTAGTTATCGTACACATATTATCGTATATATATTTCTATGTAGGATAAAAAAAAAGAATTCTGTTAGATAGTTACTGCGTTGTGGAGCTAACTCTATAATTCATGAGGCCCCTTGATTTATTTGGTCGTGTTTAGGCACTCATTGTCAAATTCATGAATCAATTGTCCCTGTGACAGGTCATTTGCTAAATGTACTTCGCATTCGCGGCCTATCAGCTGTTATCGTGATTATATTTAATAAGTGACCTGAATACTTCGGTGGCACTAAGTACGGGAGGGTCATTCGTTGACAATGAACTCAAACTGTCTAATAATAACATTAATAACGGTTAATTATTGATCGGTGTGTCTATCTATCGGCAGTGCAACTATTATGACTTGTTTGAACAACAAGTATAATCAATACTAGGTGTTGAAGATTGTATCGCATGACAACAACTAGTCTTTTCTATGTTTTTTTTGTCACTTGTGTTATCGTAGCTTTGTCTTGTGAGACATTGAAAACCTTTCTGTAAATAAAAACACTCTTGTAAACTGAACTATGATGAGAGTTCTATTAATTAAAAGATTATTTATAGACGTTATCTTACAATAGAAGACAATAATAGGCATCGGGTTCGATTTGCAGCCTTCCAATTTTAAGGTTAAGAAACCAAACAGCACAAAGAAAATCTAATTAAGGCGAGGTTTCATTAATATTGAGCAACACTTTACAAAATATAAGCCTAATATTTCAATGCTAACTCAGCTATAAAGCACGTCCTTATTGGTTTGAAATATCTGTAGTCTGATATTCTTTTGTTTATTATAACGCAGTAAAAGGTTGTTTATGAAGAGTACAAAGCATGTAAATATCAAGGTGATACCATTATGATATTTGCAGAAGGTATGTTTGATAGGACAGCCTCTATAGTTATTTCGATAAACGTTCAGTGTAAATTGTTATCCAACAATAGATATCAATTGGATATCAGACCGTATCAGCGTTTAAATATTCTAAATGTTGATTGGACTATAGAGATGTGCCAACGTATACTTGATTTAGTATTTAGTTTGATTTTAGTCTCTTTGTCAAGTGTATGACAGAATTACGTGTTCTCTTTATTATTGCCACTGAAATATGTTTCGACATTATTATTATTATGTGCAATGGTAGCTCAGTGTATGACTATAGGCATCGAATTGAATCTAAGACCATTAATTTCCAAAAATGTTGTCGGGTTATTAATTTATTATCCTTTGTTGAAATGACAAAGGAAAAAATGGTCAGGGGACCAGCATGCTAGCCACGGCAGTATGTGTAGTTGTTATACATGCCAATACGCCATCGTAGACCTTCAGCTTAAACCCTCACATGTTGAGCAGTTCGCGTTAAAAATAGATGCTTTTATGATAATTATTTATATGTACAACTAAACCACACGTCAGAAGCCCCTAGGTGTCTTTATTGTATGAATATAATTATGTTATGTTATTGTAGTAATTTAAACTTGCATGCACTAACAAAGATCGCTCATGTTTAATTACGTTATAAATTTTCTAATTGATTACACGAATAGGTCGAAACGTCACGGTATCGTGTGTTGCATCAAAATAACGTGCGAGTCACGACTAAACATGAATTTATGGGATTCAATCTGCGTAGTTGACTAATTAGTTGTTTTGTTCAATATTCATATTCAATACATTATTGAGTAGTGGGCTAGTTGCGTTATTATTTCAAACTTTAGTAAGGTATCGTCAATAGAATTATTATTTTTGGAAGTCAGGCGAGTGCCTTAGTCACGAAGCTATTGTCGAAATTTTGTGCAAGTTATCGCTCAACTGTTTTCAAACTATTTATGGAATTGACTAAGCATTTGAAGGTTGACACTTAAATGGCAAGCACAGTGAATGGTTTTCCTTTAACAAAAAAGGAATTGTAAAATAATATAATATTTTGAAATAATATTTCCAAATATTTGTTTGCAAATACCGTTTTGTAGTTACTCGCTGTGAAGTAGGCAAATATGAATTTATTACTGGGCTTTGGGTGTGCATTTATTTGCTTAGATTTTCATGCGTGAACTTTCAACAGTCATTATCCTTGTAGATGTTCAGTCAAAGAACCATTTATTTACGGGAATAACGTACGTAGCTTTTTTGTCATAATTATGAATTAAGATAATAAACACAACAAATGTTGAGGATTTTCCTGGTCGCTAGTATTCTAGACTGCCAAGGATTTTCGTATGATAACTGAAATCAATGGTTATAATTTGAATAAAAAAATAAAAAAAACACCCCCACTTTCTGAACATAAAAGTAAACAAACAGTTGAATGACTTATTCGATTCGCTAGTTGAGCGAAAACGAATTGTTTATTTTTTTGATTCTCCTATTGTTATGTCGATCAACCGATCGAGAAGTGCCCGCTAACAATGTAGTTGAGTAGGTATCGATATAGTATCGATTGTTGATCGAAATGTTGAAGAATTATGTAACGGTAGACCTTGAAGCTTGACCCTAATCGTGAGTCGCGCTGGTGACCGCGCGTGGTCCAAGTGTGAGAGGCAGCGATTGTAAAACCAATTTATTTTCATTTTTCATATTGACCTTCATTATAGATTGTAAACCTAATTAATTCTATGGTCCCTAGTCACTTTCAATTGGAGTCCTAAGTTTTTTCCAATAGAAAATAATTACCTGCCACGAGAGGAGGGATTGAGTACGTTTAGATTTCTTTCTACGATCTAAGACGCACCAAGCCTATCTTTTATAACTTAAGCCGTGATTCAAACAAATGGTGGAGCAGTCGTGATCGTATGCATTTCGAGTAATAAGTTATGTCCATGTTTATGTCCACTTCAAAGCCAAGAGTACCGTGACAGGCAGCTGAAAGTGTTACGAAGGGCACCATTCTACAAGGCACAATATAACATAATAAATTGTCGTATGTTACGGAAATCGAATCACCTTGAACAATTGTATATTGTAACACAGACAAATGGTACATTTTGTCAAAAACAAATAAGCATGTGTGCATAATTGAAAGTTTTGACAATCTGTCAGTCTTTGTAAGTTTTGACATATAACAAATTATAGCTATACATGGAAGCCCGTTTCCTTATTGTTGGTTAGAAAATAATAATTAAGGCACAGATAATAATTAATGCTTACGTTCTTGGGAAGGTTAATAATTACCTAAATCTGGTCTCAAACTAATGCGGTTGTTATAAAAGATTAATGATCTTGTAGTAATTGGCATTTTTTTGTTATGCAATATTTGATTGGCGTCATATGTTTTGACGAAAGTCAACTAATTATATTTTTAACAACGTCTATGTTTAATGATTCATCAACACCTCTTTGTGACCTTGCGGTCGAAATTTTGGGTGTGAGACAGAAGTTTATTCTTGACTATTTGCTTATGCTGTCAGTACCTACTATTTGTTCATAAGTATTTGTATAGAAAAGAATTCTGATTACGAATTCAAAACACATTTTTTTGTTGATAATGATATGATAATGTTCTTATATAATTTTGAGATTCTATTTTTGATACTGTCAGCCTATTAGTAGGTATAAATCTAAAATAGTGTTTCTGGACGGATTTTATAATATATTCATAATATACATACATACTTTGTAACTAAACACATAAGTATCTATTGGTACCTATATATCTAAGTCACAAACAAATTTAACGGTAATGTAGCTGAAAACTGAACTTTATACAATAAAATTAAAGGTCAAAATGTAGTGTAACAAGTGTTGCACGTACTTACATTGTATTGTGACTGCATTTTGTCACGAAGATGGTGTACAAAAAGACTGGTACAAAAACCAGTTCAGATAAAAAATCTAGTGATTTGCTGTTTTTTATTGTTTCCGAAGTTCTGTTAATTCAATTATAGGTATTTTCCGTGAATGGCTTTGAAACCTATTTTTGGTAACGGGGAAATGTAAGATAGTGCACAATATATCTACCTACGAGATTATAATTAGGGTGAATAAAATAGTGGCGGATGGAGGCCATGTGCGATGGGAGGAGAATACAAATATAAAAAAAGAGATATTTTTAACGAATTTATTTTTAAAAATTTCATCTTGATTGGTGTAATGATCTCGCCTGTTGTTCCCCAAGGATTAGGCAGATGTGTACTCACTAATGAACACCCTCATTTTGCAGGTATATTTTGCTTAAAGTTACTTGTAGATAATTCTATGCAACAAATGTAACAAATAATGAGTTTATTTTTTAAATACATTTATTTCCCTCGGTTTTCTCAAATTATTTTGGTTGGAACATAATATGGAACATATAAGTTACTAGCGTGAAATAAGCTCTCTTAGAAACTAATATGCATGCGTGAGAGGATTGCTTGCGTAAATGTTTTGACGTTTCAGGCCTCGCTTATCTTGTAAGGTTGACGCGACACGACACGTGTAAAAGGTCAAAGCTTCAAAGGCTAGCTATCAGTACCTACAACTTATAAATCTCACGTACTAATTTACAGTTACATACGTTATTTTGTGTCTAATTATGTCATTATTCCTTGCAGTAATAGGAATCCAATTAAAATGATTATATTGTACGATTATATTCGGGTTCAAATGAATTAATGATGACATATTTTTCTACAACTTACATAGATTTTAAAATGACTTAACTACATTTGTCTATTTATTTAAGATGGGCAGGTAATTATAATTTTATTAAGACCAAAGGGGTTTAGTTACAATGCAGTTATAATAGCATTTTAGTTATACCAGAGTTCGCGAACCGAGACAGGGACATTAATTAACACAGCAACTAACGTGAAGCTTTGTTTAACAAACGCATTACACGATTTAGTCTTCGCTTTGCGAATGTTTCTTACATCTCCATAAAGTACATGGAAGTGACTCCAGCGTGCACTTGAGTTCATAAACTTAAAACCATAAACTTTTATAGAATGATAAATTTCATGTTATAAAAGTAAAAGTTCGAATTACTACAAAAATTATTGAGAATAATTTTTTTATATAATTTAAAATCAGGCAAAAAACAACTTAAAGTATGATGAAAATAAAGTAGACATTTGAGTAAGTTTCTAAGTGATTCGTATTATATTTTTTCAAACACCAAATTTAATTTCAATTTATAAATATTCCTCTAAGTAGCTCTATTCCTAGATCTCTTTGTGTTACGTTAATCCACCATTTATATACTGTGACAAAAATACAAAATTGGCAATAATTTTGAGCACACACAATTTCTTTTAAAAACCTGTATAAAAGTAAATCAATAATAACGATAGAATCTATGCAATTTTGACGCGTCGGCTGACTATAAAAAGCAATTTCCTCTGAGTTGTGATAACAAATTTTGTAAACTTTCTATTTTATATGACTTCCGTTGTTGTTTTCACATTTGTACCAATAACATTATTGTCCGTCATCGTTTATCCATTTGTGGAATTGATGCAAGTTAACAAAGTTTGAATAATGTAAAAACTTTCAAAGTGCTTTTCGATAATAAAACTGCTTTATAGTGATATCATCGACATACAAACTCGCATACTGTTAGGTTAGTCTTAAATAATATGATCTAGTAAAACAGTAAAGTCAGTGTAAGTACGTATTGTGTAGGTATTTTTATTTGCTTTGAATATCGAAGTTAGTTGCTAGATGTAATGATATATCACAATATAGATTTAATAATAATAATAATTATCTTAGTCACGCTGAAGCTGAAGTTATTTAAGTTTTAATTAACACCGAAACTGTTGTGATACTAATTTAATTTGGAAATGTTGAATGACGAATACATTTGTCCGGTTCTATTGCCAAATCCAGTGGGAATGTCTCTTTGATCTAGGCGAGCGAATTAAAGTATTTGTAGTGCGCTCTCGCTGTGTACCGAGCGCGGTGATACCTAGCTTTGACTGCAAGCACAACGCATCTCACGGCGCTCAAACTCATCAGGGTAAAGGCGAGTTTACAGGGTACTATTTGGTTGAACTGTTTTTATATACAGTGTAGGTACAGTAAATGACTGTAAAATTACATCTTACGTAACAAACCACAATAAAATATTAGGTTGGTTTTAAGTGACTTGAATGTTTGGTTGTGTTTTTTGTTGTTTTTTTCAAAAGTGTCAACTGTTTTTGAATTTGGAAATCGGAATTTTAGATTATTTTTAGGGTAGTTAGCCAAGATAGCCTGAATGAAATGACAAAAAAATGGACGCCACACTACCTACCGATACTGCTAAATGTCAAAAAATTGTGAGATAACAAATGAAGGAAAATGTCAATTTAGGTAACAAAGCTTTTTAATGCTTATTATCGTTGTTATAGCACCCACCAAATTAAGTTAGCCTGTTAATAACGTGACTTACACTATAAGTATATACTTGCATCACTAAAAGTAATTTAGGTAGGTCTGGTCTATTCTATAATTACCTATTACTTAAAACGAAACCATTATTATTTAAGCGGTATCCTGAGTAATTATAAAGATATCGATCCTGTCTGGTCTAAGCACTTAGCTGGTATTTTTGTTCGTATGATTAGCTGCAATTAGCTCCACGCCAGTAAGCAGGCTTTATAAAAATATCTCTGAAAGGGGGAGCTGAAAATACTAGGTACCAGAGCTAAGTGTAGTAAATATTTTATGTGAGTATATTGTGTTCAAGTAACCTCTATATAGATTTGTCTTTACGAGAATTCTTTGTTAGACAATTCGAATATCGTCCGTCGTCGGGTTAGGCAGAGGTGTACTAAACGCATGTGTGTGGGAAAACAATGTACCCACATTTCGTCGGTATGTTTTAGGTCCCATGTAATAGGGGGTGAGCCTACTGCCATCATTCGGGCACCAAACTCCGGGTTGCTACTGGGAATAGGACCAGGGACTTCTTGCTCGGTAGCACTCTGCGACTACTACACAAACGAGTACGATGAATAAATAATGGCTCAATAAAATGAAATATTCTCAATGTAGACAGAACCTTAAGCGAACGAGTTCTTCGTGTGCACGGTGTGTAAATACGTTTGTTTACGGGATTCATCAGGAAACTGTTTTGTCTCTAAGTCGGGTGTTACTTTACAATTCGACTTAGCAAACTTTGATTGCATCAGATTACCGCGACGGTCGGGTTCCGTACGAGTATGTGCCGTAAACAAGGATTTATGTTGATTCGATTGTGTGGTTTTAGAATTTGAAACGGTTATTTATAGCTTTTGTCTTCGTGAAGATGTTCAAAATAATGTTTTTGGAAGAAACGATTATCACATTTCTATAGTGGTACGAATTAATGATCTTTCTGGCTACCCAAATGACCGATACATGCTCGATGATTTGTTTGGCGAGGGCAAGTCAATTTAAAGGCAGCAATAAACCACTTCAGGCTGCCCTACTTCGTACGTTACACACATACCTAATATACATACCAAAATATCTACACAATTTATTGTTTCTTCACAGGTAAAACTATTATTAATTTAAAACGAAAGTATTGAGTCAGAGTGTCTTAAAAAAAACTATTTACAGAAATACGTATGTATTGTTTTCCATATTTACAATTAAAATTATCAAACAGCGTGTCCTAATTTAGACCCAGGTCAGAGTCATTTCAGCTCAACTTGTAAAATAATGCTATTAATGGATGTCTTGTAATACGATAGGGATAATAATAAAATATAGTATAGAAATATTTTCTACTGTATATTTAACTAAGCAGTTCAAAAGACTCACGTTTCTAATTTTTTTACTGTTTTATTCATACTTAAATTTAACTGTCAAGAAAACAACTTCCGAATCCACAATATCGTATAAGTAATATCTGACTGTTGTGTTTAATTAATTTCCGATTATTATCTTCACGTTCGATAATAATAGTCATTACTTCCTTTTCTAAAGAAAGTTGCATAGCCATCAAATTTTACATCTTCTGTAGGCTAGTTCACTTTCGATAATCTTGTTTTAAATACATTTATTATTCGCCTGCATTTGATTATAATCGCAACACTGATATATCGTTTTGCAAGGTTAAATTACGCCTGCCGCGGTCACTGTATGGATGGGCGAAGATGCTTCACTTATTGATACTATTTATTTTTATATTATACACCCCAGTGTTATTTGGAGAGCATGGGTGACTGCACCTGACTATTCCATACAGCTCAATTAATGGGCGATACCAATAGGGTCTGCTGGCACTCACCTCTCGTCACCACTACTATCTACCGGAGTTTCGATCCGAACATAGTCGGAAAAATGTTTGTAATTATGATATGATTTTTAGTGTTCCGTACCCAAAGGGCGCCAACAGAATCCTATTACTAAGCCTCCACTGTCCGTCCGTCTGTCTGTCTGACTGTCACCATAATGTATCTTATGACTTATGAACTGGGATAGCTAAACAGTCCAAATTTTCACGGATGATGTATTTCTGTTGCCGCTATAAATATTTATACAAAAAACGTGATAATTTTTGGTCTGTATTTATAATGGCGATAGGTAACTGGTACGGAACGCTTCGTGCGCAAATTCGACTCACACTTGGCCTGTGTTTGTATTAGACAGGCGTTGTGTGAACCGATTATATAAAGTCATAATATAAATAATATGTATGATAAATGTAATAGTCAAAACCCACAAAACTCAACTAATAATCTCACGTAGTTAATAAAGCAATTATAAGGTCAACACCGTTAGTTATAATTAAATAACCGATAACAGTAGTTTTAATACCTTTACACTCCATAAACGTGTCTAATAAATCATAAGTTGCGAAAAATATTACCTTACGTACCTACTCATAAATACTTAAGTACAATTACACTAGAAAACCTTGGATAACAGTGATAGTTCCACTTTACAGAGAACAGCAATAAAATAGAATAAAAACAACAATTAATTAATATTGCGACACATCGAAAAAATAATTACACCCCTGAGTTGATTTTATGTGTTCTCGTTTAATAAAAGATAATCTTGCACAGATTACTTCAATTTGCTTAATAATGAGGTGCGTAATATACGCAATATTCAAAACTCGTCCGCGTTATATCTAGAAATGAAAGTTAATTTATTCATTTTAGTTTCGGGTTTATAATGTAAAACATAACAGCCCCAGCTCGTACGTACGTTTCGTTAGAAATGATTGCACTCAGATACTCAGATTTACGTACGCGGTAAGCTCCCGGAATGGGTTTTATCTTGCTAATTGCACAAAATGAATTATAGTCTAAAATAAACGGAACCGTATTTCACTAATTAGAAGCGTAGTTAACTTATGGATTAACATACATTTAAACATAATTTTAATACTCAGCGACTGCAGGACGCAAAATGATGTTAAACCTTTTTGGAATTCGAAGAGAAATTCTGTGTTATTGTGGCAAGGATCAAAATGCTTGAGGCGAAAGTGTCTTGCGTAAAATCAAAAGAAAGTAAAACTGCAAATACTTATATCATTCATCTGGAGGTTTGATAAAGACGTGCTTTTAGCAATCAACAATAGTTGATAAGATTATACGCAGGGACTTGCTTGTTATGTCATGGTACGGACACTTGGCCATGACTCGGAATGCATCGGAAAGTTATTGACTTTTGATAATGAACGAAACCAGTTTGCGGCGAGCTGACCGAGAGCCCGCGGCCTCGTTCAATACCAGATGGACGTACCTAGAAACTGTCCTCATATCCAAAAAAGTTCTTGCCGATTCATACATTAACATTTCTCTTAAAGCCTACTCACTACGACTGCGTAATGGACGCGAAGTGTAAAGCGTACAGTCCGTACAGCCGAGCTATCATCGAAACTTATCGAGCCTTTGGTAAAATACAAGTTTATTGTAAGCGACAGGTCTCAAGTTTGCCGGTAGAATTTTCTTGTAACCTCTTTATAAGAGTACGATGATAGAAAAAAATTATAAAGAAGTCGATTTTGCTTCATAAACCCGCCATCGAGTTTAATGGCCAGAAATCAACTATGACAGTAACATTTTATGACCTCTTATCATAAATAGGCGACTTGTTATTTGTTGCTATACTGCTACATAGTCTTTTGTATTATTGTTGTCATAAATAAATGTATATAGTTCTTGTAGCTTATAAATTTTGACATCGCAAAGTTAAGGTAACCCACCTTAAGAAACTTTCTAAGTTATCGTTGTGACGTATTAAAGCGGGCTTAACATCGTCACGTGTGCACTAACCCAGCATGTAATAAGCATTTGAAATATCAGCCAGTAAGTGGGCGTATAAATAATAACTTAACTCGACGCGGAGAGTTGTGGTTTAGTGATCACGACAAGTTTCGTAAAGAGTTCGCTTGTCTTTGACAACGTAGATCCATTGTGCAAGATGTTAGAAACGTTTTTGTCGCTATTTTTAATTTCCCTTTCTATAAAGGCACGCAACTTGGTCACTTCTGAAATGTGTGATTAAAGAATTTATTACCCAAGCAAGAAACAAAAACCAAATGCTGCGTATTCAATTCATCTGGATATTACTTTTCACTTATAGCAGTTACCGAGGGTAAATGAGTTGTCTCTGCTTGTTTATTTTCTCTTAACAATACTCTTAACAATAAACACTTCTATTTATTGTCTTAACAATTATAAGAGTGAAAGCAGCGATGTATACAATTGTGGTTTATGTTTGGCTTACATTACTGTTGAGTTTTGTTTTGCGTGGCTGTTCTATATCTGGGTTTACTTCGTTAGAAATGTAATATTTTTCTATAAGAGCTTATCAAACATCAGAGATAGGTATCGAGCCAATTTGCTGGATTATTTATAGTTGTATTTTTACACAATTTGATCTGCCTCATTATCACACAAAAAGAACATCAATAAGTGTTGTCGACGCTGTAATAAAACAACTCTCTCGCTAATGTGACGTTAGTAGCGTATGCGCATTTCAAGTGGCGATGCTCCAAGGAGATAATGTTATTTATCTAGAGAGGGGAACACACAACGCCTCACTTTCTCGCCGCTTCAGGAAGGAACCCATTGTTCTACGCCACAGAGGTGTCCACGCCGGATTTATCATAACACATCACTTAACGCGCACATAAGACCTCGCATTTACATACCTGTACAATTTAATCTAACGATGAACACAACAAGTTTGTTATTCAAATTTACGTTATCGCAAACGCTCAAGTCCAGTATACAATGCACGAAAGCTCTACTAATGTATTCATAGAGGAAACTGTATTTCGTTAATGACAGTATTTGAGTTAACACGACCGACGGGCGCCGTGTAATTTTCTTCGAGCGGACAACTTGAAAATTGTCTAGTTTGGCTGAAAAAGGGTATTTCTCGTTGAAAATTTATCGTCTGGTAATAAACTGTTACTTGTTTAACGTGGATGGGAAATGGGAGGATGCAAGACGCGTCTAAAGACTAAAGATAGTTTTCTTAAAGTTGGTTAGGTCGCCGGCGTCGGCGTCGGGTACGGGCGTGCATTAATAAAGAGATCTCCCCCTCTGGCGGGCAATCTCGGGATCCGCGTCTAGCGACATCTCATGCCAACCTAAGGATACTGAATGTTGCACAAGACACATTTACACTGGTTAATAATTTACCTATGATTTAACGTCTACGTATTTTGATTGATTGATAATACATTTCTCTGTACGTCATTTGAATATAAAAGTCATCAAAATCTAAACATTGAAAGTGAAAGTAGTTCCACTTGTCTTTGCAAACGATTATCCGACAAATTTAAGTATGAGAATTAATCGGATGTGGGGCAATTTTGAAGTCAAGCTTTATTACCATTCCGTTTCGAATACCTTTGCGTAAGGTAGTAATAATCGGGCGACAGTGATACGCCTAATTGTTCGTCGCCTTGTTATTTTCTAATTTTGAAATATAAGCGACATTCAATTCTTTCTTTCGCTTTTTCGTTTATTTTATATGCAAGTTAGGGAGACCAAACGGAAAATGGATGCAGGTGCGTAAGTTAATGTGCCGCGAAAGAAAGTGAGGGCTGATTGATTGTATGAAAGAAAAAGACTTCAAGATATTGGTATAAACAGAAGGACAGTAATGATATTTATTTCAAATAGTTTTTTTTATAGTATAACAGTCATTCTTTTTATAGGTGTTTTACAAAACTATCGAGATTTAAATTAATGTCTTTTTTTTGTCGTAGCGTCGACATAACGTTCTTAGCTTCCGATAAATATTATAAGCCTTTTTAAACAATGACAATGTGAAACAAAAGTTGCAATAATATTCTCTAGCAGCCCTAGGTATTTTCTAGAAAAATAATGACGTATTTCTAGGCCAGTGTAGACGCGGCTGCAGCAAAGCGGGACTTAACGAGCTGTGTTCCGGTAAGCAGCCTCTAAACTCCAGTCGCCCCTAACAAAGTTAGACAAATAGATTGTGCAGGAAATACCCGCGCTCCCTTTTCACCTTTACGACACATTTAAATAATTATCATCACCTCTTTTTTGAACAAAAGAACTGCGTCAATTGTGGATGAGGGCTGTTTATATAGTTTTTATTGAGGTTTTAGGCGTAAAGTGTTTAATTATGTAAGCTTTTCGTAGCACATTGTTTAGAATGTGACTTATACTGATACTTGTTTGATGACATTAAAAGTATTAACACATTCCAAAAGGGGATACTAGAAGGATATTTTGAAGAAGATAATATAAAGAAAACTACTTGAGTTATTTCTATATTTTATGAACGTTATTTAATCATAACAAGAACCACGCCACGCCCTCATTCCCTGTCAAATTAATCTCCACTTCATAATTCTTCCCAGTTAAATAATAATCCCGTACGTCATTATACCGTCACGAATGAAATGCCTCGGATTTCTCATAAAGAAATCGGAAGTCCGATTAACAATGAAGTCCTCTTAATATTCACGTCAATTGTGATTACATCTAGGAGCGTATATATTGAATGCTTGATTGGGAGTCGGGTGGCGAGGGGAAATGCTCCCACTTCCTGAGTACATTCATGCTGAAAAGGAAATTGAATGGTCGTTACGAACGGCTGTGGAGCCTTCATAAATTCGCCAATTGATAGATGATTAGTATGTATTTATAGATTGGTGGAGCGTTTTGAGCAGGCCCTCCTATTGTGTTATTTCTAAGAAGCAATACAACTTTGTTAACAAGAACGGCCTAAGGAGTTTTTAGAAAAAGATTTTCCAAGAAAAATAACTCGGAACTTTCAATTGGCTTGTTATTCTAAGAATTTCGAATTAAATACATTCTTATTATTTAAATAATTGAAATTGCAAAACGAATGGTTTTTCGAAAGGCGTCGGTTGGGTCTCAATTAGCCTTATTTTCCTCCGTAATTGTTTTATGTAGGTGTCAATAACTTGTACGTGACAACTGGCAGTTGGCCCAATACTATTGAGACAAAAGGTAGGTTACATTTGCGAAATATTTATTGTCTAGAATTACTAGAGTGTAGTTCCAAATTTCTATTAGTTGGCATTGACTTTCGAGTTATTTTTTATCTTTTGCAACCATTAAGTTTTTAGGTAATTGAGGTAGTCACGGAAGCGTGAATTGATACGTGCGGCGCGTGCGCATTGAGAAACTGTTGACGAAACATTCCTGCATTAAACGATAACATATCAATCCATGGGTGAGCCCAGTAAGTACCCCATGCGTGAAATTTTCTAAAATAGTTTGCCAAAAGTTAGTTGATTGAACATCACTATCATTTCGTTACATTCAATCTTGGTCAAATGTTCAAAAGCAAAAGAAAGTTTTAGAAATGTACTTCATTGGGAATTGACTGCAAATAAGAAAATATAATCATTTTATTATGATGCCAAACATATAGACGTACAATCATATAAGTAAAAAAAAACTCTCTTTAAATTATTAAATTTCTTTAAAATCTATTTAATTAATAACAACTGAGGTAGGCTTTATTCATTCAAAAAAACGTTGTAACAGGATGAATGGCATGTGTAGTTATATATTAATAAAAACAACAGCACAAAAGTATTACTAATAATAAAGACTTTTAACAAGATTAGTTTTATCCGACACCTTGAGAAGAATTGCTTGTGTCGGTCACTTCCTTTTCCTGCCTTCTTCTATATAATCATGCTATTAATTCAGACGAAAGAGTGTAATCAGAGCCATTATTAGACGCTGTGAAGGTTGACTTTTCCACTTTTTGTTCCAGAATATTTGTTCCGAACATAAAAACGCAATTTGGCGTGCAATTATCTGTTGTGGCAATGTTGTTTTGCCTACGAACTGCATATCCATTGTACCGTGAAAAGTATACCGTACCAGTACCTCAGGTCTATGGAATATTCTGACCTGGTCTATTCTTATCAATAATTGCATTTTTTAGTCATGTTAGTTTAAGATCAAAATTATAATACAAATATTCGGCACTCTTTGAATCAGCGAAATGACACTTGGTAATATGAAAACAAGAATTATGTTACATCATATATTGTAAGTTAGTAAGACTGATATTGTACAATACGTTATGGATAATTGACAATAAAATTATCATGTACTATTACGATGTATTGGAAAATAAAGGACGTCTATTTTATTACATACTTGCTGCATCTTACCACGTTCCGCTAAGAATATTATGGTTAAAGATAAAAACAACCTTCTCAAAATTTACATAAAAACTATCTTTGAAGTTGACGTTGTTTTGTCAAAATTGGAGATCATTCCGTCTAGAACTTTTTGAGTATTTGAAGCTTATAAAAATGTTACGTTGGTTTGCAGCTTAACATTTTTATATAGAGATAGACTGATTTTAAATATTACTAATAAAAAAGAGATGGAGCCTTAAAGAGGCTTTAAGTAATTAACCGGAATCTTCGTTTAACTCCTAGATTTAACTGTACTGCGGCACAATTTACGAGAATAGAAATGGTCTGGTATTGCCAAATTTGTACCCGCTGTTGTAATATTCAATTTATAACCATCAAATTGTAAAATGAATGAGTCAAACATGGCGAAACAGTGGTTTCACGGCATTTGTATACAACATATACCATCCATGTCGATGAGACGTGGCCCGAATATTAACTTAATGGACAGTGGTTTACCATACATTGGTTTTTAAAATGCCAACTTCCAAAATGAAATGGAAATTCGGGGAAGGTTTTAAGGTATTAGATAAATTTAGAATGTTGTTGTTTTGATGTTTCACTTGATTTAGACGTAGGTATTCAATTCAATTCTTAGCTTTGCCCCAGTGCTCCGGTGGTCATAACTTCTACGTGCTGCGTGAGTCGCCTGCTGCCACTTCAGCTTCCTAGTACGCAGTCTTCTAAAAATTGGAGGTTTAGTTTTACTATGGATCTCCTCATTTCTGATGCAATTCTAAGTACAGCCCTTTCTAAAGTTGGCTGAGTGACTGAGTTTTCTTATGACCATTTTATACGATAAGTCAATACTTGCACTGGTAACACATATAAGTTAAATAGTTTTGTTTTAAGTCACTATGGTATTTCCGACATTAATACTTTGCGCGGTTTTCCGAACGCTGTTAAGGCCATTTGGATTCGACCAGTGACCTCTTTCTCAAAGTTGGACCTAGCTAGCTGGGTGGTTATTCACAGGTGATACATATATTCATTTATACTTCGAGGACAAAGTTCCCAAACTTTCGTCTTCTCTATGTTCATATTGAAGTCCACCTGTTGGAAATTCTCTTAAGTTTATCCAGTGATTCTGCTATGCTCATAATACCGTCAGCAAATCATAGGTGAGTAAAAGATGTAAGAGACATTGATATTGGTGCCAGATCTATTCCATTTCAGAAACTTGAAGAGGAAGACATCTTCTATTACTGATGTAGGTAAATACTTAGTTCCTGAAAATAGTCAATCCCGCTGTCTCATGCCTGACTTCAATGGAATTTTCTCCATACTCTGTCAGACATTTACATATAACTTAAGTTTTAGGCTCTCTCGTTTCTGAAAATATTTGCTACGTTATACACCTGTTGAACTGAACATCATATCTAGTGTAAGTAACATGACACATGTCATTTCGAATAACGTCACATAATAATGAGTTGATAGAGATCAACGAATTACGTGCGTGCGAGACCATTTCTAGTAATCAGTTGACAAACTGATTACTAGAAATGGTACCGCAACGACAAAAATAGGTTTCACTGAACTAAGATAATGTTTTATTAATTAGAAAGTTTTAATTATAGACTGTCAAATGTATACATTCAATTATTCAGAATACATCTACATTAAGCTGGTATAATCAATTAAACTCTAACACGAAGTATTTCAGTTATTATTAAGGCAAAATGATAACTAGCGTTTTTGTAGTAAAATTTATTAAGTCGTTTCCTGAGTGATTTGATTACCTTTAATTCTAAGAAGTCTTGTTAATATTTTTATGATTTATTACGTATTCGTTTTGACGTTACAACTGACGTTAAAACGTTGCCCCACACTAGGATTTTCTCTTGTATCGTGGGTGCGTTTACAAACACAAATTTACACATACACAAACGCCCAGACCCGGAACAACTACCTGTAGAACATACAAATATTTGCTCCGTGCGGGGATCGAACCCGCAACCCGTGACGCACAAGCCGATCGCTCAGCCACTGCGCCACCGAGTCGTCAGTTTTGTTTCGATGGTATATTTCTGTAAGTGGACTGATGTCGACATCAGGAAGGTTTGGAAATATTTGAACAGGGACTTATTCTGTAGTCGTGCGTAAGTGGAGACATGATCACTACAGTGAGATAAACTGGCCGATTGGTGATTCGTTACCCATGTCTCATAGACATTGACCCACAAGCTTCTCTGAATAATAATTACACGACTTTTATTGTTGACCAGATTTTCGTAAAGGCTGTGTAAATATAGCGGGAAATTGGCAAGCTTATTCACTGTCACGGCTGAAGAAATCTTGGCCCACATTAAGATTGCTCTTGTATCGTGTGTTGTTTACACGTAAAGAAAATTGTGAAGAGCGGGCGATCTATGGGGTTCAATTAGTCTTTTATATGCGGTTTTGGCAGATAACCACAAGACCGTTTTTAAAATGGCCCTCAGGAAAAAACCGCAAATGGTTGCATAAAAACCCATGTGCTACATTTGTAATGCGGTTTTTAACTAATCTGGTATTCTATTCTTCAAGAAGTCATGCCATGGAACCATGCTCCACGTGTTTATTAATTTGGGAAACCAGCTAAAGCTAGGCAGCTGTCTAAGCACGGTGTTAATTGAACTCTGATAATGCCTAACATGATTACGAGCTAAACATTTTTGGTATACTTATTGCATAAAACAATGCTGGCACGAGTTTCGAAAATTTTGCGAATACGTAAACAATTTGCTTAACGGTCTTATATAACTATTTAAATATGTAAACTGAGATGCTATAAATACTATTCGTATTCAGGAAATCTTTAAATGATCTTACTTAGAATCGATTCGTTCCTCTTTGCAAGTTTTATGCAACAAATTTTATTGGTAAGCATTGAAAATCTAAATTTGTTTTGTCTTTTACTCAATGCGACGGGGTTTTGTAATTATATTTTAACTTTTTCTAACGAGAATTACTATTTTACGTAGTAACTAGACTTATCTATTTTACGTACGTTTCTTAACTGTTTTTATGTGAACATTCACAACGGTCTTACACATTATGTTTTATTATATTACACTGATTTGTGTAATACATAAATTGTTCTCATTTAATGGACGGAGCTAGTTTCGTAAGTGACACTTTTACTTTTTTGTAGTTCCAATGAGTGTTTGTGACTTTGTACCCGAAGATGTATATTCAATATACGTTATACCGTGTACACGGTATATTAAGCTGTAATATCGCTTGACAAATGGAGGTGTATTCGTGTCTTCCTTTGCATGAATAAGGTCAAATTCGTTAGATATCCATAGGTACTAATATTATAATTGCAAAAGTGTGTCTGTCTATCCGTCTATATGTTACCTCTTCACACTATAACCGCTGAAACGATTTAGATGAAATTTGGTTTAGAGTTTGAGTCCCGGGGAAAACATAGGATAGTTTTCATCCCGGACATCATCCCTTGAAAGCGGGAAAAGGGGAGTAGAAATAAAATTACTAATTTTACGCAGACGAAGTCGCGGGCAAAAGTTAGTATATAATAAAGGCATGTTCTAATACAGTATTAGCTCAATACCTAAGTTTTTATGTCTTTTTTGTTTACGGTGTGGAAACACCAACTGCAGTACCTCGTGCATAACGCCTGAAAGGCACATCCTTGGGAAGATCGTAAAGGGGTCAAGTTTTAATACGTCTGATCACTTTTAATATCGTGATGGTTATTAAAAGTGTCCCCTGTCATACAGATATGTTTTCGTAACGAATGCTAAGTCCACGCCTATGAGTGAAAGCGCCGATTGGTGTCTTGCCATTCCGTTAAAGACGAACATAATGACATTTGCGTACGAGTTTGTCACATTCATGATTACGTCTATTTTACTGTCACTTTCGCCTAAAATGTAAGAGTTTTTAACAATGCATTCGTTCTCTATTTATTGTAACTAACACTTGTTAAATAGTTATGCAAATATTTTTTTTGTTTAGGTCAAATTGTGTGTGTCTGAAGAATGTTCAAAGTCATATCATTACGCAAGGTAACAACCCGTGACGTTAATGACAAAACATTTATATGCCTTGCATGTAAAGCTATATTATAACTGTTGCTTTATGGAAAATGTACTTACCTACATAGTAATAAATGCGAATGTATGTAATTTATGCAAACAAATGTCGTCTTATTGGATTCTTTTGATTTATTGATTATTAAATACATATATTTGCGTAGGTTATAAAGTAGTACTAGTAAACCAATAATACCAATACTATTTAGAAATGTTGATACTTGAAGATTATAATTCAAGATTATTTAATTAAACCTAATTATAAATATATAAGGACGTCATGATACAGCGCCATCTAGTTCTGAATTAATCAACGAGGTTTGTGTTACGGATACTAGATGGTTGATACACTACATAAATCTTAGATATTTGTTTAAAAAAAAGATAGATAAACAATAATAATTATTACTATATATTGAAGCATCCTTGACTCAGATAAAAATGTACATGGAATTTAAACCTGGGTCCACAGAAGGCAGTATTTAATACCGTTGTGCTAATCAGCTTGTCGTAATAGTAAAAAAAAACATTAAATATAGGTATTAATAAAATAATCAAATAATATGTTTAATCATATCTTAATGTGTGAGGCCATCGCAGTACCATGTTTAGATAAAAATTGATTTAATTCTTAGCATTCTACACAGTTTTAATTGCTGGTATTCCAAGGCGTTCCTCATTTCGTTACACTCCACTTGCGAGTAAAACTACATTTTTGCCGACGTATTGCAGACTGCACGAATAATTGGAGGATTTTCGTCACAACGTCAGTTTATGTAATGATTGTTTCCCGTATTGAAAGCGGTGATGTTTTCTTGGGCAATTATAAACGTTGTTATTCAAAACTACTGATTAAGCAAACGGATGGTTAAGTCCGGCCACACATTGCCGGAAGAACTTATCCGACGGTGACAAGATCCGGCGATAGATTTCAGGTAAAATACCATATTTTTAAATTTTCATACACCTGTATAGTGAAAGTGAAAAACTGATATTTTTCTAACTCCTCCTACATAACTTCATGATTAAATTCGCTGCGGGTTCCAAGACCGTTAAAATCATTCCCCTGGGACACGTCGGACTTGATTGTCTTGACGATTTTCTGGATAGTTACTATTGTTGATCCTGGTTTACAGGAGTTGCGGTAGGTAGGTTTTGGGGTGGTGGGCAAGTCCCAATTAAGACACCTGTATAGTTACGTACACAGTACTTTCAATAAAACATCAGCTGGATTGCTAAGCAATACACCAATGATAATAATTGAAATACATTAATTAAATGTGCCCTAATTTAACACAAAGGTTTCCATGCCTAGCAATATTTATTATATATATACGTATTTAATATATCTAAGACAAAATAATATTTAGTTTTTACTAGAAAGCCTTCAAAATAAATTTGAATACGTTACTTTCTAACTAATTCTATTTAAAAAGATTCATATATTTGAAATTAAATACATAGGTACATGGTTTATGTTAAAATAATATAAAGTAAATATAAATAATTTTAAATGTACATTGCTTGCCTTTAAAATTAGCATAGCATCAACAAAGCCAATCAAAGTAAAAAAACTACTTTTAACGGATTATTTATTTTTAAGTGTGAATAATCTGCTCATGACCTTAGTAGATGCCGTTAAGGACCCAAAACGTTGCGATTCAAATTATATAAATAAACCCAATAAAATACATCAAAAGTTCTTTTATTTCAGTCTAATATTTGCTTAAGTATAAGAAATCAGTAAATTACAAATTAATCAATGCCTATGTTACGTGAATAAGATTTTATAGTTTAATCCACTTTTTTCACCTCGATGATATCGGTCGGATGAACAAAAATTTAATTCACAGTTCCTTATTTTCAAAACCAGTGGCTCCTAAGTGTGGATTATAGAATAAAGATTATTCTATTTATTTATTTACATACATTTGGATAACAACAGTGTAGCTTGTTCGTTACAATTTCAACACTGAAGCGATATTTCAATGGTAACTATCTGTGTAAGAAGTTATAATGTAGTCTTTATCAAGATCTATAAAAGCCGAATGGAAGCGAAAATGCGTCGTCCATATTCGGTGTGTCACTTGCAATTTCCGTGTATGGTATAGAAACGGAATCTTCGCAGCGTCTGCCCCTAGAGTCGACTATGTGACCTCGACTTAACCGCACATTTTTAAATGGACAGACTCATGTCCACCGCTTTATATTTATTTTGTTGCCATATGGCGCACAATAATATATTTTGAACTGAAAATATGGTACCATTAAATCCTGTTTGTCGAGTATATTTATTCTGAACATATCTTATTTTACACCCACCATGTTTATTTAACCTAAAAGTATAAATAATTCATAACGTGCCTTTTTAATCTTCTTAGTGTGAAGGACAAAAAAATACAAAATAATATTGTATTGTACTTACGAGCCGTGAAAACATTTAAAACGTTGTGAACTTAGCGCTAATGCATTATTAAGTACGTTTACACGGATGCTCAAACATAATAAATCATTTTGTTCTCTGCTGTGTGTACAGGTAGGTACGTACGGTGAAAAAATACATTTTCCTCCTTTCAACCCTTGTTGACTTGCGCGTGATGTGAAAGCCACTGCCTCGGATTTGGGGGAACAACATTAATTTATGAATCGAGCATAAAATACAATATTATATGATGAATATGCAGTATTACAGGAGCTCAATTTTTGGAATCCTTTGAAATTCGAAATCTGACTCGATTTTCTTTGGTAACATATTTTGAGTATTGGCTGTACAATCAATATAAGGAATAAATACTTTTATACCTCGAACATAAAGCTTCTGGAAACATCGTCTTTCGTTTATATTTTTACTTAAGTTAAATTCAAATATACATAACATTGTTATTTAACGCTTGACAGAGGGCATGCTAGCAATAGTTTTAAAACTGTACCTATCTAGTTATACTGGATAATAATTTTATTTTAATAAAAGGCTACTTTAATGAGATAAGGCGTCTCCGTGTCTTACTCGACTGCGGCAAACCAACAGGTGGTTAATGTTTCGCCGTTTGTCGTCGCCAGCAATTTCATTCTCATTAAAAATATTATTTATACGTCTAGCAAGTCGTCGTGAAACCAGTACCTATATAATGCTATTTCATAATTCTCATGTACCTACATTATGTCAAATTCGCTGCGGTTGTTTTTTAGTCATAATGGCTGTAAAACTACATTACAGATTGCCTGCAGTCTTTATTACCGACTTTCTCAACTCATATAAATTGTGACTACTACAATTCTAGTTTAAAACATTTAAGCGTTGTTTTAGGAATAAGTTTTCTCTATAAATTTTATAGGGTGTTATCGTCAGCATTATTCTACGAAATAAATCAGTTCGGGGCGAAAAATAAGCGTCCATAAACGTAAAACAACTATTATTTTGTTTTTGAATTTCTAGTATACTTCAGATAAATAAATATACTTCAGATGTCCGATTATAATATGTATTTCGAATTCCGTTACCAGGGGTGCAGTAAATTGTAGGAGACGTTAATACCGGTGCCACCGCCCATTTGTAGGGAGCCAGGGAGTATTAACAGATGTTTCAACTAAGTCTTCTGGTGGCGAACGGACGTTGACCATTGACGGGGTTCACCCCTTCATTATTTACTTTAATCCATCAATCCATTTAGGGTTGTCTTTATGAATAGATGCATCAATTTCACAGGATAGATTCAATTTAGCTGGACAAAATGTATACTGATAGAAAATTAAATAAAGCTCAGTAATTTAGGCACTAATGTAATTTATGCGTTATTTGACTATAAGTTTAATCTGTGCCTGTTGCTTTAATTGTTATGAGTAAAGGTTGGTTTACATAAAAAAAATAATTAAGAAGCTATAAAGTAAGTCGATAACTAAATTGCATTAAACACTATCCCAGAACTTATGAACAATTATTTTCATAAAATATTTTTTTCAGTAAGGTATACCACTACCTTTTCTAGCTAAATAATACAATGCACGATATTCTAAAAATAAATAAAACCGCTAAAACTTTTCGACGGCGCGGTGCGTAGTTTTCCATGTGGTGTTGTTGTGTGCTATAAAAATGATAAACGAATGAAGTTGGAGCACACGGTCACATTTCACTAGGTGATGTATGCCACCAGTAAAGGCGATAACACAACATTATAAATGATATGCAACGCATAATGCGACTATGTGAAATATACACTGCCAGATAAAATTGATAAGTGATGCGACGCTCCTTAGAAAATTGTTGGAACTTTGCTATTTGATAATAAAATTGCTTAGTGTTTTTTTACGTATTAATTTAATTATTTTCTCACTTGTCGATTTTTAAAACATTAATTTCGTTGGTGAGGTCCACAATATAGTGGACTTCAGCAGACTCTGATCTATAGATCAGTAGTAAGCAGTAAACTGTCAGGGACAGTAATATTCGTCAATATCTACAAAAAAAAACGGTGTACAAATAGGTGATTAAAAGTTGATGAACTGTTTTGTATTTAGCAATTAATTGTTATATAAATGAATTGATAAAATATTTTAATTGAATTACCGCTGTTGTGCAGCTATCTTATGAACATCCGAACGACATGCACTAAAGCTGATCGCCTACTATTTCGCATGAAAATCTACCTTTGCCGCAACTCGATACTAGTTTTCTGGTTACTATATCAATGGTAATAATTAGTAGTGGGTAAAATCGATTGACTCTATGAACTTGACACATCATACTTTAATGTTGGGTGTTTATTTTTTTTTCTTATCTATTTACTTCGGTGTTTGGTAATCATTATCTACAATATTACTGTAGATATTATTTAATGTTTTATTTTACCGGGCCCGTTAGTAACACATGCAAACGTAACACGTATATAAAATATTACTCACGATTTCAAAGGATTCATAGAAGTGTTCTTAATGGAATCACATTTATGATAATTACCTTTTTAAAATAAAGTACATTATTCTTTAATAATAACCACTATTTTATTCGAAAATAAAGCGAACTCATTACGTAATAGGACCTTTATCTATTACGTTCATAGCTGCGTTCCCTGTTGGTCTATATGTAGATATGTAATTCTTAGGAACTATATATGTATTAAAATTTTGGCCGTTATTGTTATGAATTAATTTTTGCTACCTACTTATTTTGTCACAGGCACTCAACATTCAACGTGTTAATCATATTAACAGGTACAAAGTCAGTTCTCAAGCATTCCAATATCATATCAGAGTTCAATAACCCCTCCACAGCAGAATAACACAGAGTATAAAACCTTTAGAGCACCCACGACAAATAATATGCGGGCCAATAATTGAAAATAAATGCGAACAGTCGACAAAGGTACATGGAATGAAGTCAGCGTGGAGCCGTGGTCAGTGGCTATATCTCGTTTCTTAATTTCCCGAGGGACGCTGCCTTGCTTTCCCGACAAATCGAAATGTTCTTACGTACATACATTCATACAGCGACTGCTGATCAGGTTATCTTTGTAAACAATCATGATATGACATACGATGTCAATGCTGTAATATGAAGTTAGAAGCAGAGATAATATCATGTTCATAGAGTTTTTGTTGATGTTAAGTTAGTTTAATCACTGCCATTGGTCACTAGACCAATGGACCACTAGTTCCTTAGTGTTATAGCTAAGCATGAAACATGAGACCTAATGTCTCATGTTTCATCTTGAGGTCAAGTAGTATTTCTGAAATTTTTTACATCGTAAATAGTAGATCCCCGATAAACCTTGAAGTAACTTGTGAAAACTTAAAACTTCATTAATTTAATAAAGACTTACGTGTTAAAAAAGTGCAATCAAATAAATTAAATGTTCTTATTGTTTTTTATTGCTATAAAGACTACTGCAGATATTACACTCATATATTGGAATTTGTACCTAGACTAACGTAATTACTGGTATCTAATAATTTGCTTGATAATTGCGAAGTGAAGACTTATTAGTATTGCGGTTTACTATAGAATGCTCGCGTATTTTATATTACCAAGAATAATTCGTTTTTTTCTTATTGAATAGAAGAGTTTAGAGCGCTACAAAGCCCTGGACTACCGCCAAGTAAACTGGCAGATTTTTGAAGAAGGACCTTCAAAAAGATATTAGATTAAATATATTTTACGATCTATAACATCCATAGAATAAGTTTCTTAAAATAATAGGGCATACATATAGAACATACAACTATATATATCAACTAGATCCGATCAGGCCTTGATCTCTTCTTGAGGTCTTGATAGAGGTATGCTGGTGTACACTTTCAATTCGCCGGTATGTTGTTAGGTTCCAGGTGAGGAACCTATGGCCATAAACTGAGCACAGATAATATGTAAATAAATATATAACAAACCCAATAATATTTTGCTCGACCTGAGAATCGGACCTCGGACCTACTCTCAGCAGTCGCGCTAGAATGTGACAAATGAGACAGTACGAAACATTACTGATGGTAAAAGAAAACAACGTTAAGAACACACGTATTATTTTTTTCTTTCTAAAATAGTTCATAATTATCTTCGCGGTGTTTGTTTATGAGAGGAAGTAGAAGCGTTATATGCTTTGATATCTTTTCACGAACGAGGTTTAGTTGCACCGTAAAAGAAAAATCGCAATTTTGCTTGATGAGATTTTTTGTTGTGCCAACATTCCTAGTACACCAACCACTAAGGATTTAAAATTATTTAGAGAACAGTATATTTTGCACACTTTACTGTATAAATAATATTGCTGGAATATTTTCAATGATATATAAATACAATGTATTTTTTATGTATTACAAAAAACTTGTCACTCTAAATGTGATATTATTTATTATACGTTGAACGCAATTAGATTATTTCTAAACCTTTTTTATAATGTTTTAAATCCAATAAATTGCCGATTTCTTTATGAAGCAATAAAAAAAATAGTGCAACTAATGACGGGTTAAAAAACCAATTCACTTAGACACGCAACTCGGGCTGTCAATGTGTAGTTAGCCTCTAAACTTGGTATTTATACGGCATAGTTACGGCCTATTAAGTTTTTACTGCAAGGCAAAGAGCTGTTTTTTGTGAAATGATCAGTCAAACTGATTCATGCACTATTTACGTTATGTGCAACCAAAATATCAGTTTAGTCATGTGGACTTCAACTAATCTTATACTTTTTGGAGTAGATAATGGCCATTTTTTACATTAGGTAGGTAACGCCTTATAGCGTGTTGGGTTAAAGATCACGAAATGTTCGTAGAACTAAACTAAATTAAAATTTTATTCCGTTTGTAAGCTACAAATTCTATTTTATATTATCTATTATAAGACTAATATTTGAAATAGTCTTAATCTTTAATTTATTTTTGTCTTTTTTATTATTATCTTTATAAAAGAAACAACAAACGTGCGCAAATGTTTCAGTCGCAAATGAATTCATGTTCATTAAATAGATATTTATTAACCTTGCTATATAAAACGAAAAATGTAGTTCGCTGCAGCCATTAACGCTGAAATTAACAGAATAATTTATGAAATCCAATTCTGCCGAAAGTTTAAACAAGTGGCCGTGTGTAATGGAGTCGTCGAGACGGGGTTGATATAAAAAAAATGGTTATCCAGTGTTAAAATGGCCGAACACGTGTCGCGCTTAGCTGAAATCCGTTATCGAGAACGACTCTCAAAGGATTTAATTTCCTGTCGGCGAAATGAAAATCGATTAGTTTGATTTCCGCCGGCCGCCAGCGCCGGAGGGTCGATAGTTTCCGATGGAGCTCGTGCCAAATTAAATAAGACACGCTAGTTCTAACTGGGACACCTACCTGAGCACCATTCATTATCTGTACCGACTGTTAGTTTTGTATTTCGAACGTATTTCCCGAAGAACTTGAGCGCGTCGGCATAGAATACAAAGAAGGCCTTGAAAAATTAAATTTAGAAGTAATTTAATATACTTTGTAAGTTTTTTTTTCTATTTTTTTTTAATTAGTGAAGATATTATATGATGTTTGATAATATAAATATTTCATGACCCAAAACTTCTAGAGAATAAAATTATGAATTGTTTACCTAAAAATTCAAGAAATATATTTAATAAAAGTACAAAGAATAAAATATTTTCTAATTATTTTGCGAAATTATTCTATTTCTTTGTTTTGTTAAAATAGCTATCTAATCTTCGGGAGTAAATACACTTGTACCTCCTACACCCCTTGTATACGGTGTAGTATCATAAAACAAAATATTGTTTATACTAGATATTTTTTATATTTTGGTTTCGACTATCCACATTTATTTTATAGGTTGACAATCGTGTCATGTGCTAATAAATTTGTATGGAGAACATTTTAAATCAACGAAGCCGTTGTAATATAATAATCATTTACTCACCAAAATACACTGTGTGTGGCACAACAGTCGATCTGAAAAGAAATAAAAATAAAAATTAATTCACACTTAATTAAATAATTTATGTAAGTAATTAATTTCAACATTTTTTATTTATACACTGATAGTGCATTATAAAGTAAAGTACCACTTTTTATGTATTTAATATATTATATAAAGTGCTAATTATAATTACAGTAATAACATTTAATAGATTTTTTTTTTCAACTAAATCGAAATCTTGGCAATTTACCAACTTTATTTTTCAGGGAAGAAAAAGTGAATACAGACCTAATTAAATTTAAAACGATTCTTTTGTTATGAAAATTAATAGTATATTATGTAGCCTAATTGTTACCTACATTTTAGGCTACAATACGTTTTTAATTAATTTTAAAGATCCAAAATACTAGGAATGACCGAAATATTTATTTGTTTTCATTCGTTTATTACCGAAACAAAGTCACGTACGTTTTTGATACGACATTTAATTGCTAAACGTGATAATCTTCGGAGACACCCTTGCCCAGCAGTGAACATCTCTTGGTCACGAATCCGAATTCCGAGCTGCTACTGAGAATTTCATAAAAAAAAACACAATAACACGTTCGACGTGGGAATCGAACCGAAGTCTTGGTCTGCAGTCGCAATTTTGACCACAAGACCAACAAGGCAGTCAGTGTTAATGTAAACAAACGTAGCACACCTACATTGCATAATTTTGTCGAAAATTAAACGATGTTACACTAAACATTTTCGCTGCGCGTAAACGTTCATAATTAACTTTGTCACCTTACCAAAATTATCTTTGCCTGTCGCACTATATCACGCTTCACAGCGAAAGTTAATATTCAGTTTAAACTGACAGAGCGTCGGGTGCCTCTGACTAGCGATTAACTAAGATATACCTTTAGTGATATACGCGACTATTGTGTAACTGACAGAAAAGTAAACGATAATTGTATTTAATAATAAAATTGATTTGAAAGTGGCTTGTCAATAATGTTCAATGATTGACGTCATTTGATTGCGTGACTTCATAATGTATAATGCATATGTTTACAGGTTAAGATTTGTCAACAGCTACTTTTACTCATTATTACTCCTAAACACAGTTGCTGAGTATGACGGTGATCAGGTTGATTAGTTTTATAATGTTTTTTTATTGACATATTTTCAGTGGGAATAATTAAGTTCTGTATTTATTAGGTTCACTTTTTAAGGGTTGTAAATTATTAACTCATTATGTATGTTGATCAGTACACCTTTCAATAATTCTCAAAGAATTACACACTTGATAGAAAGTTCAGTGTGATGAGACAGATGTTTTAGTAATTTACAACTATATTTTATTTTTATAAGCCGTTTTCTCATTTAGAGTACGGCTTACCTTTTTATTAAGACTTTGAAAATAAATTTCATCAGTTTAAAGAAACCCCTTAATCCCTTTGGAGGTGGATAGATAGATCTATTTCTTCAAAGGTTTATTCATTAATCACCCTCTAAACCGATTTCGTAGAAATTTTAACAGATTTTGGGAAAATATCTTTTTCTATTTAGTTTAGTCGTGTTGTATCGTATCGGTGAGAATAAAATCAATAAAATGAATGCCCTTTAGGTGTCTTAAATATGTGAATTAAATTGGACGAAAGCCGAGACTGCATTAGACTGCAATCTGGAAAATAATTTATATTAACTTAACGCTGTGGTTTTGTATGCACGCTAAATCATTACCAGGTAGGTTCTGCTCTCCTAGTCGTATAGCAAATTGCGGACTAATGTAAACTCAGCCTATGTCCGAACACATGGGTTGTGCCGAACGTTCTAAAGGTACAGACAGATATATGTAAATAATACTGTGCAAAGTGATATTTAAATATCACTTTGTTACGAAATAATTATCGCCTCGAGACCTCAGGTTTAAGCGCTGCGAAATTAGATTAACAGCTGGAATTTATATAGGTATATACATATATTAACTAATAGTGCATGAATCCAGGGTTACAGATAGTATAGAAAACTGGATTAAAATTGTAAAAATGTAAAGCACACAACATGTATTATTTTATTTTATAATCCTAATAGAATTTAAAAAACAACACTTTTGTATTCTTGAACTTTTGAAATTTCTTTATAAATTTATCGGGCTTAGTAAGTTTGTGCCGTGACAAGTGGGGCAGGGTACATTTTAAAGTACTCTGTGACATATATAGAGAAAGGAAAGTGTTTTTATAGGGAGCTGTAGAGGGGTTAAGGGGCTTAAGGGGTAGACAGAGGTTTACCGTCAATTATTAATGGAAAAATCCGCGTACGCTAAAAAACAATGGCCAATATTTACAATGACTGGATTAAACACATTTTTTTATAGTTCAACGAATAGTTTGAGAACTACGGTAAAATTTATACGGGACAATTACAGGGCTTAGAAAACTACGTGGCCAACGGCTATGTTAGAATGCACACCGTTTAGATAAGCTTAATGATAGCAGTAATTTGCTGTGTCTATAATTTTCTAGTATTTCAATAAAATGTCCAACACTCAATTATTGTGTCTCAACGAAAATAATTCCGAATGTCGGATAGTGGAGACATTTAATAGCGATCTAAGTAGACACTGAGGGAGTGGGCTCGGTTTCAATACAGCTAATGGTATGCTTTCTTTGGGAAATTACACATTTATACTAAACTAGCGGCCCGTCCTGGCTTCGCACGGGTGGACATTTAAGCAACATTTTTCATTTATGCTCCGATATTCCTCGATAAATGGATTATCCCACACAAAAATATTTTTTCAATTCCAACCAGTAGTTCCTGACATTAGCGCCTTCAAACAAACAAACAGACAAACTCTTCAACTTTATAATCTAATATATAAAATTCTCGTGTCACAGTTTTCGTTGCCATACTCCTCCGAAACGGCTTGACCGAATTTGATGATTTTTTTTGTGCTTATCCGGTATCTATGAGACTCGGCCAACATCTATTTTTCATCCCCCTAAAAGTTAGGGGTAGTCCACCAACCCCTATAATGTGGCAAAACAACGTTTGCTGGGTCAGCTAGTATTAGTATAGATATAGATAAGCACATAGTATTTATGTGTATATTTAAAACATCTACCCGCACGACCAAAAATGTAATGTAATTACTGGAATCACTGGTCGCTACTTTGTGAAATTCTGTAATATTAAAAATAACACAATATCTAGTGTTCATTTCACCTCACAGTATATCAATGTGTGATGCAAATTTATAGCCTCAAATATTCTGAAAAAATTGTGTTCAAAATATATAATAAAATATATAATAATATATTAAAATATTTATTTTCTGGCTATAAAACGATGGCGTCACCAACTAAATGTCATGGTGATAAAAGGGTCAGAGAAAACGTATATTTTTAACGTAAATTTTATGAATATAAAATACATACATAATATAATCTAACATGTCTCAGTTGTCAGGACATCTACAATAACATTAGGATTTAAAACCTAGATAATAATCGGCCCAGTGGTAAAGCGGCCGGTTGCTGTGACGTAGGATGAGGGTACGATGACTACACAACAAATACATATTTGTTGGTTTCGGTTCAACGTGTTAGTCTAAGTATCACATACCTACATAAATATTCGGCATCATTTTATTAACAGAAAAACCTTTGCGAATATTTCCCACGATCAAATTTAACACAAGTTTATTAAAAATTTCACGGAGAGGCATGACGAGACAACTACAAAATTTAACAGTTACTTAAATTGCCTTTCCATCGATGACAGATGTCAAGTCAGCTTAGTAGCCCATGAGATAGCTTCAATTAGACACATAACTTTCTCTTTCATCCGTCGCGATTAAATAACCCGATATATTTCTTTTTCCAATCATAATAATAAATCTATTGTTATATTTCTAAACGAAATTATATTTTTCCATGTCGTTATCACCGTTATGCATCGACACGTAATCGTTACGTGAACCAAGATGTTCAGGAGTCGCGTTCGAAGTCAGAGGTCGCGGAGAGAGTGGTGATTGACCCTGTCGCGCGATGACGTCATCCGATGGAAACCCGTTGTAATAAATATGTTTGTGATATAGGTTTGTTTGTGCCCCACACGGCACGGCATGGGCAGGCGGCACTCGGCGAGAAAGTTACAGATCGATATTGACGATGTGACATTTTGCCGTAACATCCTCACTCCGATGAAGCACGTCTGGTCAGTGTGTTTACAAATCTGAGGTGACAATAAATTGAGAATTTATGTTTTTAAATTCTAGAAGGGGCCGCGAAAAAGGAAGTCAAATCATTCTTACATGTATCAGTCAAAATATACAGTGTATATTTATATCGACATCTAATATTTTAAACTTCCGTTTCACGTTTATTTAATATCCACATTTTTTTAACAAGTTAGTGCGACAATAGGATATGTCACATAATAGAATTCAATTACTACGCTACTAATAGCATTACAAAAACAAATCCTTGGCGGTAATACCTAGCAATAAAATAATAAAAGTGGCATGCGACAGAGCGCAACAACTCACTAATAACTTAAAATTACTTGGCATTTTTTGCCGGCAATTTGTTAGAATATATTGTATGACCTAATTGCACCTAACATGTTATTTACCGTTAAATAAACAAACATAATAGCCTCGTAACAAAAGGTATTGATTAATTCCCTAGAGGTCATGGGTTGCAATTCACAAAACTGTTTGCTTATAGGCTACGTGAATTGTTTTTCTTAAGTAAGGCACCTTGATCATTAAAATGATGTTAATAGCTTTCATTAAAATAGAAGTTTGTTTTAGAGAAAATTTCCAACTTATAGGAAGTCATAAATTTAGTTTCCATAAGATTAAAAGCGTCTAAGCACTTTACCGGGAATAATTATAATAATATCCCTATCGACTCACTTAAGGCCAAACTTCGTCTTGCTATATCAAATATTTGTAAGCGAAGGCTCTCGAGTTACTCGGAACATAGCACTCGGAACATAGCAAAACTCAAACAGTTATAATACTTACGCGAAGTCCCGACACTGAACTTGTTAATTAAACTTGTTTCATTCAATGAAACTGAGAATGAGTTCCAAAAATTAATCACCGAGTGCCTATTTGAATAAGTCTGAGAAAAAGAAACTTCTAAACGGGCGGACTTTGTGGAGAAATTAAATTTCATTCTATTCGCAAAGTGAGCCTGATTAGCATAATACAAGGCGAGATGAAAACGAAAGATTCACCTGACGCCCGGTACTGCGAACAAACGCGACGCGACGCGGCGCGGCGGCGCTCTCCTTGGACTTCAATAGGTGACAATCATGAATGTGAATAATGAAAATTACGACCGAGATAATGAGGTTCTTTAATCATAGTGCAGATGTGACTTAGAATAGGGAAGGTTGTAGGTAGATTAATAAACACTACTTGAATACGATTTTAATACTTAAATCGTGTTTTGAAGTCGTATACACCACTAGATTTTAAATTACACTAGTAATGTAATCCTAATTCCTTCGTACTTCATCCTAGAACGCCTCGGCCCTTGTCTCGTAAATCGAATGTTTATTTTGCGGGACAAGAACAGAAAGAAGTAAAATAGTCTGTAATAAGTTGATAGGGGTTAACTAACTCGTTTATAACGCCATCGCCATTACATATTTCCATTACCCAACCAACTGCAAGTCATAATTATTATCATCGATCTGAAATCATCAAGATATATTGGGAATTGTAATATATCATAAACTGATGTTTATTAAATCATAAATCTGAATGTATTCTTTATGTAATCATTAAATAGATTTGCGAAATAGCAGGAAATATTAAAGTATTCAGTGAAATATGTTGAATGCGGTAAGGCCTCAGGCATACGTACCAATAGTAATAAAATCTCCATTCAATTAATAATAAAATGTTCAAAAGGTAGATTTTAGTGGTCTGTACAAATACACAAAGAAATGTAATCAGCAAGAGGGGAAAGATAAAATTTTATAGATTTTCTTAAGTGGGGCAGTCTGCGGGAACGTTCAGACTCCGGTATTACAAGACAGGCTTTGTTAAACTTCCGAAGTACACTGCTTCAGATGACGATAAAAAAAAACAAATCTAAAAATGTTGTTTTCAGAAGACATTACACCCGTTACACCGAAGTTTAAAACCGTGTTATGGTGTTGAAACAATCCATGCTATAGTTCGTATGACTTAATATATTGCCGCTGTGTTGTAACACAAAACGTGCGTGTTTGAGGGACACACATGTCAGAATACCATTATAGTTTGGCGCGGTCCCTTCCGGGTTATTATTTCACTTCCATAACTTATCTCAACAACTATTCGATTGATCCCAATTTTATATCTAGTGCCATATTGTCAAAGTAATTCGTTAGAACTTGTGATTTAGTTTCAAAAGGTGGAATTGAATGGAGCACCGGGAATCCGACTTCCAGTCTGAAAATTTTAATGAGAAATTCGTATCTCATTGCTTTAGAAACAGCCATGGAGGGTGGCCATCTCCCGCGTCAATTATTCTGTCTCGACCAAAGTTTCAACGGTTTCAATGAAATTCCTTTCGGCAACATCTTATTTGTCTGTCCGGGTCCAAATTAAAAGATAATGTGTTGAAGTTTGGCCGTTTTGAACTTGTGCGGATGGTGCAGATTGGAATTATTACCTGGCCGTTAGGGCCGGCCGGCCGAGAGCTGCGACGCCCTAATGTTAAAACTCGGCGATTTATTTCGGCACCCAGATGCCGACAACAATCACTATGATAAATTGTTTTTGCGCGTGACTCAAAATTTTTGTAACCGCTTCCTTAGAAAAGTTTGTTTTAATGTTCATTCGTAAACAAATGGCGCCAAAGTTTTCGTTTTTAACTGAGCTACAAAAATATTCGAGTTGCGTAATTAAAACGCTTGGACATTTTATGCTACAAAATATTTCTTTTGAGATATATTTTGATAAGGTAGAATACTTCTGCCGAAATTGGTTGTAAATTTTCTTTATCAATTTAAAATATCACGAAAGAAATTGAATGCATTCTAAAAGCTCTGGGGATGAAAAATTATATCAGATTGAAATTGACATTTCTGTACAATATTCATCTTTTGTGAATGATTTTTATATTCTGTATCTTTAATGAGTTAAGAAAACATCGGTATATTTTAATACCATCGGATGACATAATACCAGTATAATTTGTTGAATGGAGGTAAACATGAGTGAATATACCAAGTGGATGTCGCTTTGTAAGTAATATTACATAAAGTGGTTGATAAATGTTTAATATAAATTACCAAGTATAGACCCGACTTAAATAACATATCGTTGATGTTAAATAGAGGCATTCAAAGAAGTCAGCGGATTGTAGACATACCATAGATGCCTGGCGTTTGTCTATAGTAATAAATTACATTGCATAAAACAACAGTATTTGCAAAAAGGGTTATCACAGGATAATTCATGAAGTTATTGAAATTAATAAGGCTCTACTCGCACTATGGTACATAGCTACTTAGTACCTACTTACATGGTTCTTTCTCATATATATTAACCTCAAAGCTATAAAAATAACATTTCTTAAATTACTTGAGGCAACTCGAGAGGGTTACTGTGTATTAGTAATATAAAACATTCTAAAAAAAAAGGATTTACCCTTTAGTTTATTAAATAAACTAAAGCTCTTTTTACGTGCGCTATTTTTGCCACTGCTTACGTTAGGTAAGGACTGTGTCACTAAACAACGATTTTTCAAAAGTCAGGTGAATAAATAAGACATCTCCTGTACGTATAAAAACTGTAAAATTTATTCACCTGATAAAAGTTATCCGTTTATTAATAAATCGATCCTTATTTATTAGGGGTACGTATAATATTTAGATGTGTACTAATATTACTATATTATATAATTTGTTTATAAAACTAAATTCAGTATAGAAACACGGGCGGAAGCGAACACAAACAAAATGAAAAATATCTACATGAGTTTTGACAGATAACAATGATTAATGTTGTCCGACGGACTTTATTCAATCACAGATATGCAGTATATCTCTATTAAACATAGAAGAATTATATATTGAATTAATATTGCTTAGACAAGGAAGCGGTGTCAAGTCAAATAAGAACGTTGGCTAATATTCTCTTGTTCGTGACATGACCTCACGCTTACACCTCAGTTTTTGTTACAAATATCAACTTGACTTGAGGAACTCCTACCACCTAACTAATGTACTATATTCGTGGGTTCCGCATGTCTTCCGCGTTTTTAATTGGTACCTTTGACGTGCTAAACTGCTAATTGTTTGTATGACTTGTATTATATAATTATATGTATTGGCTGTTGAAATTATGTGTTATTCCTTTAGGCATTTATTAAAAAAATAGGCGATTTCTTACCCAACCCACATTTACGTGACCATCAACGAACTAAATATGTAATTATATTTAACACAAGCCGTTAAGACTATTATCATTTTAAGACACCAATTAAAACGCGTAACTACTTCGTAACAAAAAGCTATTGATTCTATTAACTAATACTTTAAACGTTATAAGTTGACGAGAATAAAACTTACAAATATAGAGAGATTGGATTCATGATTAAAGCTTTGCTTTTCAGAGGTAAAACATTTTTTTGTGTAAATTATCAAAAACCATATAATTTTGAGTTATATTCACAATTAGCGAATTGTAACGTTTTGGTAGGTACATGCTTGATGGCACGTTATGTATACCAATTGTGGTGACGCTTCTTTTGGCTCCGCCGAAAACTGAATTTAATACCAATTAATACCATAGTGACTATTTGAATTCAGTAAAAATTTAAGTAGGTTTATACGAACATTTTTCTTATATAGGTACAGTCCTAGAATAATTAAATGCAATTAATTAAATTACATTGTGTGTGTATGTTGTTAAATCACATGTTGTGGTGGGCATAATTGACTGACATTTTTATTGTAAAAACATTACAACCACAGCATTTCTTTTTTTAAAGATAAACGCAGAAAGATAAGAAATCCGCTTTCTATACCTTCACTGCCTTCACCTCCCATTACAAGGTAAAAATAAATAATTAATGTGTAGAGTTAATATTATTTTTTTCCACGTGCGGTAGATCCGTAATGTGATTCATAGAGCTAATTTGTAATGGTAATGTAATAGTTTAGATTCCGCACATACTGCGTTTATTGCGGAAAATACGAAAATAAAATCCTCTTAGTTTGGTGAAGGATGTCTGTAAAGGATTAGTGGACGACTTAGTGACTGGTCTATAAAAAAGTTTGCACTTCAATGAGTCACCGGTTTAACGGTCATGGAAAATATGTAGGTAGGTACCTCATCTTAAACAAAAACCACTACAAAAACCATATGAACGAAATAATATATATAACTCTTAATTTCATATTTTACATGCATATAACGTCTATACAAAATTATTAGCGGTTTGTCTTGGTTAATCAGACATGACAAATGGTTGAATTAGATTTATAATTCAATTATAACATGCTTATGTCCAGGAATATTATAAATCTTTACATCAGCTATCCATGTTACGGGAATATAAGCTTTAAGGTATGTTTTTATAAAGTACTTAATATTCCAAAAAAATACGTATAATGTATAGTCGCGAGGTCTTAATAGTTACAGAACTTTATTGTAAATGCATGATCTACATATTAATTCCACACACCGGACGCGCCGTGCCACTTAACAACACCGTCCATGACCCAAGGTTTTATATTTTGTAATTATTAAATGATTCATTCTAATCTATAAATAAATGGTAACAAATAACTGCGGAGTTAACTTTAACTTAGATTTGCATTAACCACGAGTTTATTTGCAATTATTATGTGTAAAGTTCAAAGGTATGTTACGGAAACAGGATTAAATTTTTCAAGGTAAGAAGCCTATTTGTATTACTTATTTATAAAAAAAAACTAGATAATAATGCTATCAATACTTTCAAAATAAGACCTTGTAGCTTTACGTGAATTATTGGTTCCGTCTTAGGGTCAAGGCATATTGCCACAGAATCAAAGCGCATCTAAGGGTCAATATAAAACAAATGTATAGCATTTTGACACCTATCTCCTTAACGTATTGGACACAATTTGTATTGAAATAAGAAGTCACGGTTAAATGCGCGCCTCTTCGAGCAGACAATTCCTATTTAAATTTTGAGAGAATTTGACACTTCACACCGGCTCTGCTTCTGCAACAAGACTTTCGGTGGCTTTGACGTGTTTTGATGAAAAAGAGTTTATACCTACGTTGGCTAAAGATGGACAAATATCTTTAAAAACATCAAATTATCACAATTACAATAAATAAGAAAGATAATAATGATAATTCAGACAAGGATTTAAAGAAGAAGCAAGAATAAAATAATTTATTGAATTATTATTTATTAATATGAATAAGAATGACTGCAGTACTACATCAAATAAATTGTACAATGATTTATACATTTATTGTAGGCTGTGGACATCTTTGAACTAATACCTGGGTTAAAAATGGCGATGTTAAATTTAGCACAGCAACAAATTTGCCAGGCTCACTAAACGTGATAAATAACTTGTCGGGGTACTTAGCGAGGTGCCGGTAATGTTTATAAAGAAATAAATGTTAATGTTTATCACTATTTATTATTTCTCTGTGAAATGGTTTTAAATGTAAAAATGGTACAAAAATGTTAATGTAATGTTAATGGAATGTATGAATACACTCGGCTAACGCGGTAGTCAAAAGTGCACTAAACTCAATTATAAATTAACGTCATAAAAGTAATAACATCATTTAGGTCAACGCGTCCGGTAAATATTGCAAACTAAGGTGTTCGGTTTTATAACACCGAACATATTCCGGGGCACGAAAAAGATGGGAATGAAGGGTGTTGAGATGAAACCTTATCATGTTAGTAAACTAATGAAGTGGCAAATGATAATGTTGACAAGGTGAAAAAACAATTCAACCTACAACTAGTGTTAGAAAAAATATTATAAATTAAAATTAAGGGGTGAGGGTCTCCACATGCTCCTTCGGGATGCGGGGACACGGCCTATTCATCATTACATTGTTTATTTCACCGTAAACATGGGTAGCACTACACGGGCGTTCAACTATGTTTTGTCGCGCACTAGCACTGTTATTCACTCGCACATCACGAATACTGGTGGTGGGTTGTAGCTCCAGGTCAGAAGTGATGTGAGCGCGTCGCGCTCGCATCCGCTGCCACCGGAACAGCAGCGCGCCAGCCGCCAGCGCCACAGCGCCGACCAGAATGTAGCTCACGGCATATTGATGGATGTCGTGATAGGATAAGGCCTGTCCTATTTCAACTTGGCTAGTCTTCATAACCTCAATCTTTTTGTGCAACTTTTCTAAGGCATATTTGATATCGGCTGTATCAGTTGTGCTATTCAAGTTTTCAAAAGGCATTGTGCTGTTAATTATTAAATTTAACTGATCCATCTCAGGTATATATATATCAGTAGTTATGCCGATATTGTTTTTCCTGTTACTCTGCATGTTCAGCGTGAAGTCTTGACCTTTCAGTAGACACCCGGGATCGAGGTAAATGACACCTGCTTTGCTCAATTGTACAATAGATATTTGTTCCCCGCATATCAGCTTGACGGTACACGTGTTACAGATATAGTATAAGAAGAGTGATGGATTTGTTAGTGGTATCCATTTGTTTTCGCATATGGATCGTTGGACTTTGCACTTATGGGTATCTTGATCTATGAAACAAAAGTTGTACTCATTATTCAAATGATATATCGGCCTTTTCCAATCACAGATATACATATCGTCTTCTTGGTTACACTGGGAAAGTTCTTCGGCAGTGATTGTTAAATAAGAGTCCCTCTTTAGATCTGTGGCCACATATTCAGAAGAAGAGATTAACTCAACCATAGTATTATCAGTCTGATGCGGGATCGGAAGTATTTTATATAACTTATATCGATCTCTGCTGATCAGTGGGAATGTTATTTGAAAGAGGAAATAGTCTTCTGTAACTCTTGCTTTAATGGTTAGCAGGGAATATAATTTTCGAATATCATGTGGGTCAATTGGTAATGTTTTATCATCGGATAGATGTCCAGAGATAATGCTTAGTTCCTTTTGGAGTTGTTCTGGAGTAAGTAGATGAATGTTGAACTTCCCGTGATGAATGTTGGTTAGGATATCCAGTAAAGTATCTTGTGTTCTTTTTAGGTTATGCAACAAATTGCTTGCTGTTAAGGCCGTTATGGTAAATTCTTGAAGTACGGATATGTTGTTTATTTCCTTTTGTATTTTATTTGAGATGTTATCCAAAGTATTCAGATGTTTATTAATTATTTTGTGTTGTTTTGCCATAATTTCTTCTGTTCTTTTAAGCAGATTGTACTCAGATTCAACGATTGAAGTCTGATTTTTCCATAAACCAGCTAAATGTTTCTCATTCTGACGTATCAGGTTGATGTCTCGGCGATATTTTTCCGCGAATTGTTCATCCAATACGCCGAAGAGGGAATTTGCAAGGTAGCCAACTCCATTAATAAGTCCCCGTCGTCGTATGGAGTGTCCACTTACGTGTTGCGTCATCAGAAGTTCATTGTAATATTTTAGTTCGTTACTCTCGTGAATCAGCTGTGGTAGTATTACGTTACACTGTTCACTTCCCGTTGTTTTACATATTTTCTCTAGATATGATGTTACTTTTTCAAACGCCTGGATACCTTCCCAATACGGAGACATGTTATAAAATACAACTAGGACCCAACTGTCTTTCACCAAACTTATTTTTGACACCGGATCAAAATAGAACGATTGGTTATTGTTTAATGTCGTGATGTTATGACTGCAATTTGCAACGCCACAGAGTGACATAAAAAAGGTTAATGCTATGACGATATACGATAAGGACGGCGGTGTCGTCTTTCTTGTGGGTTTGTTATTGTTCCGGGTTTTAGAGACTGGAACAGCGGTATTGTTAGTTTCCGTTGATGTGTCCTGTTTATGATTTCCTACGGGTTCTACTGGTAATAGTGAAAGTTTGACTACCGGGCGTTTGATGATGCCATTTTTTGTTTTTAATGACACCACTCTTACATAGCCATCGCTACCAGGATGCACGTCTACAACTCGGCCCATAATCCACCTTCCTGCTGGAATATTGTCCTCATGCACTACTACCAAGTCACCTATTTTTAAGTTGGTCTGAGGTTTAAGCCATTTTTCTCTAGCGATTAATTGTCCTAGGTACTCATTCTTCCATTTAGACCAAATTTGTTTAAAAATGTTAGTTGTTAGGTGCCATCTTGTACGCGCATCCTCCTTTGTCTCGATCACTGTTAAATCAGGTCTGCCTGTTAAAAAATGGGCTGGTGATAGATAATCCAGATCCTCAATGTTTTCCGTAAGAGAACACAACGGCCTCGAATTAAGGCAAGCTTCCAGTTGTGTCAGGACGGTAGTGAACTCTTCAAAAGTTAATCTTTGTTCACCGACTACTCTCTTCAAATGGAACTTCAGACTGCGTACAGCTCTCTCCCACAGTCCTCCCGCACTCGGCCAAGAGGGCGCATTGAAATGCCATTGTATGTTCATCGTAGCAATTTCTGCTTGACAACTATCCCCAAATGTAGCTTGTATTTGGTCGTACTCCTCCTGTAGGATTCGGTTAGCGCCAATGAAATTGGTTCCCTGATCACTATATAAGTGATGGGGTGTTCCTCTACGGGCCGCCATTCGCTTAAGTGCCGCTAAAAATGCCGAACTGGTAAGATCTGACACCAATTCCAGGTGAACGGCTTTCGTGACCATGCATATAAATACAGCCACGTAGCCTTTCAATGTTCTCACGCCTCTTCCCTTGTTTGCTTTAATGTTCACAAAACCAGTGTAGTCTACACCTGTATGGTAGAATGGAGGGGCCGGGTTTGATCTAGCTGCAGGAAGGTCGCCCATAACTTGATATTGCTTCCTTGCTTCGTACTTCCGGCACGTTACACAATTCCTCAGCTGTTTTTTCGTCGTATTGTATCCGCTGGTTATCCAGTATTGTTGTCTGAGCGTAGCTAAGGTCAGTCGAGGACCCCCATGGAAGGTCAACTGATGAGCTTGTTCAATTAGTAATTCTGCTAATCGACTCTTGTTGGGTATTATTAAGGGATGTTTCCTTTCGTTACTTATATTCGCATTCCTTAAACGTCCTCCCACTCGAATAAAGCCATTTTTATCGATGAAAGGTTTTAAGTTTAATAATTTGCTGTTTGTTGGCACTACACCGTGTTTATTCAATTTCGATATTTCCGATGTAAATGCTGTGCTTTGTACTTGTTTTATAATAGTTGATTTAGCCTTTCGTAATTCGAGCAATGTTAGGTACTTAGGTAAATATTTACGCTTTGAAATAGGCGTCAATGCCCTCAGTATCCAGGCTAACACACGAGTTATTCTTATAAATGAATTATGTTGTAATAATAAGTTATCGATAATACTATTGCTTTTTATGTTTTGAATAATGTTAACTAATTTTATCTTTTTTGTTTCCTCCTCAGTGTGGTAGATTGGTTGTTTTTCGACTTTTCCTATGTCATAGGATGCCAGCCATGCTGGTCCGGTCCACCACAAGGGATGTTGTAATAGCTGGGGCGCTGTCAAGCCTCGACTGGCACAATCAGCTGGGTTTTCTCCCGATTTAACGTACCGCCAGCAGGGCGGCGGCATTATCTGTTTTATTGCAGTGACTCGATTAGCTACAAATGGCTTCCATCTTGCCGGGTCGCCTTGTAGCCACCCTAGGACCACCATAGAATCACACCATCCGTAGATCTCTGATGGACAACTTATACTCTGTTGGATTTTATGGACGAGTTTAGATAGTAAATATGCACCGCAAAGCTCAATTCGAGGCAATGTTAAAGTCTTTTTGTTTGGCAGAAGTTTAGATTTTGCGGCTACAAGTACTGTTTTTTGTTCTAATTTTGTTCGGGCGTATACTACACAGGCATACGCCTCGATGGAGGCGTCGCAATAGCCATGCAGTTCGATGACGTCATTTTCATGACTAAATATCCATCGGGGAATCTCACACTGTTCGATGCTGTTTATTTCCGCTATCAACTTCACCCAGTCGTTATGAATTTCATCGGACACTTTATCATCCCACTGTAGATCATGTTGCCATAACCTTTGAAATAGTAATTTAAGTTTCGTAGATAGGGGGGTCAGCCAGCCTAGAGGGTCATATAATTTGGACATTTCTGATAGCAAGCTTCTTTTAGTTGGTTTTGAAGTTGATTGTGAAAAGTCGCAACGGAAGGTAAAGCGATCTCCCTTTGTATTCCAACACAACCCTAATGTTTTTAACATTTCATCATTTTTAAAGTTATATATTGATTCTTCCTGATTCGTGGATATATTTTCTAATAACTTCCGATTGTTGGATGACCACTTACGAAGATTAAATCCACCTGAGTTCAAAAGCTGTATTAACTCAGTGATACATTGTTTACCTTGTTCTATGTTGTAGCAGCCGTGTAAAAGGTCGTCCATGTAAAAACAATTATCCAGTATAGCCGCTGCTTTTGGGAATTTGATTCGCTCATCCGACGCTAGCTGTTTTAGAGTCCTTATTGCCAAAAACGGTGCGGCCTTGGTTCCGTATGTGACAGTGCTCAATTGATATACTTGAATGGGTTGAAGCGAGGACGCACGCCATACGATTTTTTGAAGATGTTGGTCAATGGGGTTTACAAAGATTTGGCGGTACATCTTCTCTATATCCGCCGTAAAAGCGAAGGGGTATTGTCTCCATTGAAGTAATAACGCCTGCAAATCCTTTTGTAGATTTGGCCCTTTATGCATGACGTCATTCAAGCTGTATTTTGTTGATGTTTTGGCGGATGCGTTAAACACCACTCTTAGCTTCGTTGTTGTCGATTCTTCTCTCAGTACGCCGTGATGAGGCAAAAAACATTCGAGTGTTACGTTACTGTTATTCTGCTCGGGTTTCATGTGATTCAGCATTGCGTATTCATGCATAAAATCCACATACTTTTCGGCTAGAGCGGGTTGTTTTTCAAGTCGACGTTCCAAATGTTTTAGTTGAGCAATAGCCATGGGTTTGGAGGACCCTAGTTGATGTTTTAAATCTTCTTTCAGTGGTATTCTGACTTCATAGCGCCCCTGACTGTTTCTTGTTGTTGTTTTTTCATAAAAATCCATACACATCTGATCTTCTAACGATGAGTCTGTAGGTTCAATAATCTCCTCAACTTCCCAAAATTTCCGAATCTCCTCAGTGTTATTTATGACCACATTACATTGATATGTTTTTACGCTGCCGCATAGTAACCATCCTAGGTGTGTTTGTTGGGCGATAGGCTGTTGAGAATGTTCTCCTCTTATGATTCCGCTTAGTATGATGTTAGCATAAATATCAGCCCCTAACAAAATATCTACAGGACGACTTTTGTAAAATTCAGGGTCAGCTAAATTAATGTTTTCGATGTACGACCAAGGCGGTTTCGAGAATGTTTGACTGGGCAAATTTTTTATTAGTTCGTTCATAATGAAAACATCAGACTGGAATTCAAAATTGTTGTACATGGAAGCACACTCTAAAGTTATCATTCCTTTACAACTATTTTCTTTGTGCCCTATCCCAAATATTACACCTTTACAATGATGCCTCTGTATACCTAACATCTGAGCGGCCTTCTCAGTTATTAAGCATATCTGGGACCCTTGGTCAATTAACGCGCGTAAGGTTTGATACATTCCGTCTGCACCCTTGACCTTCACTAAAGCAGTAGCCAACAATATTTCCGAATTTTCGTTTTGGGAGGCATTAATAGAGCCCGTTAAGGGTTCATTACGCTTTACGGTTTGTTTTTCAACGTGACCGCCGCTTGTCGACGGAGTTGATGTGTTCGCTAATTTTGTAAATGCGTCATGCAAAATGGTGTTATGTTGATCCGGACATTTTCGGCATGTTAAGTTAGAAGTGCAGGGGTTTCCGTTATGGCTAAATAGACAATTCGTACAAAGTTTCAATTTGTTCGCAGTTCTCAGCCTTTGTTCGTCACTCAGTTTTAAAAATGTTTTGCAATTATAAATGCCGTGTTGATTACTGCAAAGAGGGCATTTTATGTTCGACACGTGTAATGATTTCGCAACTGTTCTATTTCCGTTGCTTTGATTGGTTTTAGCCTGGTTGAATGAATTATTATAATTATATCTCCTAAAGTTAGCTAATTGATTTTGATTATTAGTGTGATGATGAGTCTTCGAGGGCACCACGTCTTGTTTTCGACGAACTGTTTCTAAAGAGGTGAACTTGGTTTCCAAAAATTCTAAGAACTCGGCGAGAATCGGCAGTTCTTTAGAGGTTTTCAGCGACTCAATGTAATCGGCATATGTTTCTGTATCTAACTTTTGCCCCAAAATGTGTACAATCAAAGGGTCCCACGTCGTGATATCAACTCCTAAGTTTTTAATAGCATTGAGGCATTCTAATGTGGTGTCGTGCATTCGCTTTATCTGCTGTACGGATGTTTGTTGGATGTTTGGCAGGCCTAGTAAAATGTTAATGTGTGACGAAAAGATGAGTTTTTTGTTATCATATCGATGAGTGAGAATATTCCAACACACCATATAGTTATCTGTGCTTATCTGTAGATGTTGAATAAGTTTTTCGGCCTCCCCTCGGATCTTCCCCTTCAAATACTGCATTTTTTGGCCGTTAGATAAGGAGGGATTTTTGTGAATGGCTTCCGTGAATAGATCGCGGAACGACACCCACTGGTTGTAATTCCCATTAAAGCTGGGTATCTCCAGTTGAGGTGTGGATTTTTCTCGATGAGCGACTGACCACATCTTGGTGTTAAGAGCCTTTTTTAGCTTGTTAAACTTCATCTCATACTTATCATACATGTTATTGTAGACTTCATTTTCTTCACCCATCTCGATCTCGATGTCCCAATGTAAATTATCAATCGCAGACCATCTGGTCTGTAATGACTTCAACACATCTTCAAATTCCCACTTATCGGAGATGGAGTCCACGTCGATGTTCACCGTTGTGCGTACAAAAGCTTTAAAATTAGCATACTGTTTCTTCAATAACTGGTCTACCTTACTATTGGAATCTGTGTTAGGTTTTTGAGGTGTAGGGTCACTCCTTTGCCTCGGGACTCTCGGTCCAGCTTCCTCACATGGTTCGTCCTGTTCGCGAACACCTGTTGCCAACGGTAATTGCTCTCGCGAAGTTGTTTGTTCACCTGTTGAAAGGCTTCCTGTCTTCATGAACCGGAGCTGATACTGTTGATTGATCAACGCCTTGGCTGACTCATACGCCTTACTTGTTTTCTCATATTCACGGTCGGTGAAATAAGGATCCGTTTTACTTACCTCCATTTCAATACGCTCATGATTAACTTGGTAATCAGTCCAGTATTTCTCTAAAGTGTCAATCTTCCGCTTGAAGTAGTCTATGGTTTTCCTATCAGCACTATCTTTCTTCAAGTTAATGCTAAGCTTGACGATGCTGTCATAGATTATCGATTGAGTTTCAATAATGTCAGACATTGTTATTGGAGGTTAAAATGCCGTTATTACTGACTAAAAAATAAGGAAATTTGTTACTTTTATTCTCCGTTGCTGGTACTCAGCCTTCGTGGATGCTCCAATGTTCGCACTGACAGCCTCACAATGTACACTCACTGTTATTGTTACGATAGTTCAGATCTCACTCACAAAACTCCCGAAACCGACTCGAAATTACGCGACGCGAGATCCGGCTCGAAGGACCAAAAAACTATGTCGGGGTACTTAGCGAGGTGCCGGTAATGTTTATAAAGAAATAAATGTTAATGTTTATCACTATTTATTATTTCTCTGTGAAATGGTTTTAAATGTAAAAATGGTACAAAAATGTTAATGTAATGTTAATGGAATGTATGAATACACTCGGCTAACGCGGTAGTCAAAAGTGCACTAAACTCAATTATAAATTAACGTCATAAAAGTAATAACATCATTTAGGTCAACGCGTCCGGTAAATATTGCAAACTAAGGTGTTCGGTTTTATAACACCGAACATATTCCGGGGCACGAAAAAGATGGGAATGAAGGGTGTTGAGATGAAACCTTATCATGTTAGTAAACTAATGAAGTGGCAAATGATAATGTTGACAAGGTGAAAAAACTAATTGAAAAAAGTTAATTGTATTACAAGTCATGTAATGTATTATTATTGTCCGTGTACTTAGGGGGCAACAATGATCATTACGTTTGTCAGGCTAACAAATGATCACATTGCAATGTTAACACTATACAGTTCTTCCTGATATAATCACTTAGTCGCTTTCAACACATACGGGAAGTAGGCTCTGATATAATTCCTTGGTCAGCTGTTACGACATGTATCGATATTTGAGAACTTGGTATGATACCATGTAGAAATTTCTAAGTTGAAATTGTTTACATACCGACTATGAATTTTAACAAGTTGATTTAAAATGGCGTTGTATTAAATGTACTCTATTATAATATGAAGATGTATTTATTTAGTGCTGGTTTAGTTAAATAGTCTGCTTTTTCATCAATCACCTTATTTATTTAATTATAAAGGTTTTTATAGTCCGTATTTAAGTAATGATTGATTCCACATACAAACATCCACCCCCCTTTTCACACTCTTAACAAATAGTTAACAACATAAAAAAATATTATACCTTTCCCCTGGAATCAAAATATTTCCATACCAAAATTCATCTAATTCGGTTCTGCGATTTAAGCGTGAAGCGTGAAGGGAACAGACAAACAGACATACTATGTAATTTCTTACTATCTAACATAAGTATGCAAGGACTGTGATAATAGAAATGTAGTTTTATTTCAAATAATATTTATATTATTGGACTTTCAATAGCTACGATGTACGGAAGAAAGCGAACTGGTTGCGGTCGCGCAGCGTCCACTAATCGGAGAGAGCTACATGTGACACTATTTATCTGACGCCAACTTTGTTCAACAAATCGATTAGATTACGAGATCATTTGGTTCCGGTTACGTCATGTGTGGTCTGTGGCTGTACCATAAGCATTCGTTATACATGCTAGCGACTCTGATCTTTTTTGCGCGGGTGATCAGATGACGGATAGAGAGGTCGCCCACGTCAATGACAAATAGTTTTTGTAGACAGCGTAAGACAGTCTTCCGTCGTGATGATTTCGTTCGTCGTAAACCCACGTAACCACGATTTCGCGTTGCTATATTGACATACGGTACAGCAAAGATACAGTCGTGATGAAGAACTCATATAAACACATACATTATACATAGGTAATATGAATTGAAAAAGAAATCCAATCACTACATAATGAAAAGCAATTAACACATCGAAAATATTGTTGAATATTAATGCATTCATAACAGTTAGTATCTACGTAGATACTAGAGTATAAGATTATGTTTTCCAACGTCAAGGATCTCTATAAAAAATATTATTATGTTTTGTACATATTTCCCTTTATTTTTTAAAACGATGACCACGATTTTCAATATCTGTATAGTTATTTATCTTAAGTATTATTGTCATTGAATACGCAATTTGTAGGGAAATTGTATTCATGCAGTCTTATAGCTCATTAAATTAGCCTACTTGGTAGATGTCATTATGTTTAAGTAACAATAAATTGTTGCTATTTTATTTTAATCTTATCTTCTGGCTATTTATGCTGTAAATCGAATAATAATGGTGGAAAAATTAAATGATAATTTTGAATATTAATGGTGATATATTAATAAAATTATGGCTGATCATATCACATGGTGATTCTCAAGGAATGTTGATACGAAAGCTAATTGAGAGTCACGACGCGTGCGCAAGCGCAGAGGCGTAGGCGCGTGCGTTGAACTCTTTTCCACTGGAGCAATCGGAGCGATCTAGATCGATTCGTTTTACTGTGCAACTGCTAAGTACACAAGTTGCGCAAGTGTCATTGCCGAGATTTGCATCAGTACTGAGTAATCACCATCGCAATTATTGTATAACGCTTAGGAAAATTCCTTGACAGTTGACTTTAGACATGTTAGCGGCCTGACTTGCCTACAGGATTGGTACTGTTAATAGTTTAGGAGTCACCCACTTTATTTTTATAACCATATACATTTGTTGATTATGAAAATTTATTTTTACAACGGATACGCGAGGGCCGTATTACTGATTTTATATACATACTACAAATCCATGGAACTATTATGGGAAAATAAAAAATATACAATATAATATTATGTTTTTTTAAATTGCAGATATTACTTTGGGAATAATCAGTAAATTTTGTAATAAATTTTCCAAATTTGCTGATGTTTCTGTTTTTCATAATTTTTTCTGTGTGTTTGAACTTTTGTATAAATAAATAATGTACTTATTTAAACTTCAATAAAAACATAATAGTGAATTTTGCGTTTTATTAGATACATCGGCTTCTAAAGACCTCACAATTGCTGCACTTAAAGCGTAAATAGGAATATTATTATCGTCGTAATGTATCTTAATCAACATAAAAACAATAAGTATGGTGCTACTTGCATTATCTATACAAAGGGCTTTATTTATTATTTAGGCCAAGGATTGACAAAGCAATACGTAAAACGTTAATAAATGTTTTTTGCACTTGCAGAATTGTTATGAGGCAATAAAATAAATATGGTTATTATTCTATTAATTTCATTACTTTATATAGTTTTATAGTAAATTTGCACTGTGTGTGTACCAATAATGTATAAATATACACCGGTTTAACGAGGGAATTAAATTAAAAAGACGTGAACGTTTATAATATTGCGATTCATTTATCCCTTTGAAGTTGAATGAACATATTTAACACCACATTACCAATGAAAATTATACAGATAATGTAGGTAAAATACATTTATAATTAATTTTACGGATTAGAATAGCATAAATGCATTTGAATACAGTTATTTCCATATAAAGTTTAATTTAAATAACTGTTATGTAAATTATTAATTGCATAGCATCACATTTTCAATTGGGAACACAATGACTAAATCAGTTAAATAAAATTTATTTTTTGTAGGTATACATACATATCATCACGCCTGTCATTCCCAAAGGGTTAGGTAAAGGTGTACGATCACATTTTGCCGGTATGTTTTAGGTCCACTGTAATAATGGACACGTCTATTGATATAAACTGGACCCGAATCGAAGTTATAAACTGTTACTCAAAATTTCATAGAAAAACCCTGTAACACTGCTCGACTTGGGAATCGAAACTATGACCTTTTATTCAGCAGTCACATTTACGACCGTTCGACTAAGGAGACAGTCCAGTACAGTGCAGTATTTTTGAATGATAAATGATATATATGTCTAGCATTATCTATTAAAGTGGTTAACATAAAAAAGAGAGAGCGGTCGATATAATGATTGATCCGATGTTTATACTGTATTTATATCATTTGGTGCATTCATAATTGATGTATTAAGATTGATAAATGACCAATGCCTCAGTGTTTGATCTTAAAGCAATTATATTGGCTTTCATAAAAATAATTTATATTATGTTTAAACAATGATAAATCTAGGCGAGCTCCTGCACTTTTTAATACAACGAATTAAAGTCCTGTATATTATAAATGATGTTTTATTTTGCAACAGTCTCAAAGATCATATAAAAATAAAACATTAATTTTGATTATTATTTTAACTTATAAAGAAGTCTCCTCTTGAGATTTATGATATATAATACTGTTTCTGCAATTATTAAAAAGCGATGCATTACGCAAGCAGTATAAAGCAATTTTAATATTAGATTCAATAATATTTTATGAGAGAACGGAGTCTGCGAAGTGTGTTAATATGTACTGCTTGTTAGAATTATCAGTTAATTGTGGTTTTGTTGGTAATAACAGTTTAGGCACATTATAGACGACTTAGCTGACTGAGAGTGATTTAATTTTGAATATTTATTTTACTTGTTTGTTTGTTGACTCAATCATTACTGTGAAAAATTGTACAGTAAAATACTTACCATTAATAAATCTCGTTGTGAATCAAAAGTTTACGTAGCTCCCGGTCTATTATGGAGTAAATATTCGACAAAAAAAATATTAAACGCTCTAAACATGGCTAATACGAAAACGAAACTTAATAGACGTGTTGCAGCTGCTAAAAGGGGTGGTTTGTTGAAATAAGTGGCCAGTTTGCTTGGTCCCGGCTGCCAGTTTTAATCAAGTTGGTTACGAGGCAGAAACATCCAGCTAAGAGCTCGTACGGACGTCGAGTGCACTTTGAAAGCGGCTGATTAAGTCTCACGACGCACTTGGAGTCTCGAGCGACGTTCCAAACTTGCTTTTTGTTTCGATCGGGACTTAAGATACGGACTTAAATAAGTTTTCTGCGCGCTTCGATATTCAACTGATTGTCCTTTTGTTGTTCTGTGCTGTTAATGGGAGATTTAATAAAGATACGCCGCTACGGTGTATGAAGCGCATGTATTTTCCTTATAATTGCTATGTAAGGGGATACGAATGATATGTTTGATGTTGAAAATGGAGAACTTTTAACTTAAATTGCAATAATTATTTACCTTATTTAGTACCAGACAATCATCATTAGTTACTTACATTCATTACCTTCATTCAACAAGGAACTTACTTACCAAAGCAAAAACGTTTATAAGAATACCTATGTGTAGTATTACTATTTATAGTAGTTATTTATTATTTTTTTTTCCTTTATATAAAAATTACACAATGAATACCATCTTTTTGAGAGAACATTTTATCATAATTAGTAACATAGTGTTCTTATAAGAACAGTGTGCCAAAACAAACAATTTGTGTGCAACCCAGTTCCCCCAGTTCGCTTCTATTTCTGTAAGTACGCCGTGACGTGCCAAGCAGCCCGTTCTATAATAGCCGTGCTTTGGCCGGACATCGGCGGACGGCCCAAGACTCGCCTCCTTACTGTGCAGCCATTCGAGATAATCACTTGAACTTTGGATGAAATATTCCGTTTTAGATGGAATACAGACCGGTTGTAATAAATGGATTAGGAATATTGTGCAGTATTTTCGTGCTAACTTAACTGTGTAGATTGGGCTGAGTACTAGTTTTGTTAATATTGGTGTAGGTACCTACTATTACGCTAAGAAATTATGCTTTACTTATATTATACTTATGTATATTGTTGTATATTCTTGGCTTTATTGACGCAATGTATATATTTCGTATATAGCCAGTTAGTAATCACGCAGGAACGTTCAATAAAATATATACACTATAATTTATTTTTCTATGAAATCCCAACTTTACCGAGATATGTAGTTTGACCTACGTTGTGTCAATGTCACCAATAGGTCAGTAGGTACACGTTTGCGCATTAAGAAGTATGTGTGTAGTATGTGATTTACTGTTTTGATGTATTCAGTTACTGATCAACAGTTGTTCCGTATTACGTAAGCTTTTTAATTTCCTGATCAAACCTGGTTTTAGTGGGTAAATAATTAGGTATATTTAGACCTTCAAATTTATCGAAATATTTCGTGGCAGAGGCCTATTCTAGGTGTCGTTTTTTTATAAGTCGGTAGAGGTGAAATTTTGTTAGTAATATTGTTTTTACTTAAACTTTTTAAATAGTTTTTACAGATTTTATGTTCGGAGACAACACGGTCTACCTGTATTTATGGTTCTTGTAAAAGGTCTGAAGGTATTTTCAGGCCAAATAATATGATAAAATTATCATATTGTTTTATTCACAGCCAAGTTAAATGAGTAAAAAATATTTTAACTTCAATGTATAATATTCGTAAAATTAGAAGAAAACAATATGTATAATAGTAAAATACTACATTTACTAGAATATGCGTGAGTAGCACTGTTGGTCCAGCGGTCATAAACCACGATAGTCGCTTACCATCAGAAGCCCGTTTGCTATATATAGAATAGTGCTATTAAAAGCCAAAGAAACAAACACATTAATATTAATAAAATTAATATTAATAATTATAAATAAATAACATAAAACATAGCTAAGTATTATATTGATATTTCTTGATTTCGAAATAACCTTTCAATATATAGTTAAAGCATTTCCCTTTATACTCGTACATAATGACATAAATGGTATATAAGTCGTAAATAATTTATCATAAACTAGCTAACATATTGATTTCTTACACTTACGCGAATATTGGACATTGAAATAAAACTACTTTTTACGGATAAAATCCGTAAAAAGTAGTTTTATTTCAATAAACTAGCTTTTGTCCGCGACTCTGTCTAGAAGTATAGTAGAATTAGTAATTGTAACTAATCTACTTATTTATTTATATTCTTTTTTATCGTCGATTCCGCATACAAATTTGCACCCTTTCGTCTTTCCCCGGGACCCAAATATCTCCATACATTTTTTTATCTCATCAGTTCAGCGGTTAAAGAGTGAAGAGGTAACAGACAGATACATTTTCGCATTTATAATATTAGTATGGATAGTTATTATTGCCGGTATCACGATATAATAGGTCTGCTTGTAAATAAATTTCTCCCGGCTGTGTGCTAGTTGCACATCAAACGCAATGCGCTTGCGCATTGAAGACGGTTATGGTACTTGAATTCAACTCTCGAAGTACTACCGCAATAGTATATTTAGACCTTATATAACCTACAACTACTAGCAGACTATTTTATTTGTTTGGTTATGTGTTTATGAAAACGGTGTTTTATTATAGATACATACATGCTATGTAACATGTTTAAAACTGCTGATTACCTATAATAAAAAAAAATATTATAAAATATTAATTTTATTTTTATTTTTGCCATTTGTATTAAAATTATGTGTATTATAAATAAGGCTCTTTATATTAATATAATGAATAATAAATGAATTAAATAATAAATGAATTCGAGGATCGTTAAACGTGGAGTTTTAAATTTAATGTCCAGGAATATTTATACATACACGAGCGCACACAAACTGAAAGAAAAATACAAAAGAAAAAATAATTTATTTGACATCCCGCCTTAATTTTTACATCTGCTGTATTGAGTTTCTGTGGACTTGTGGAATTCCAAACTACATAGTTTCCTCAGCTTAGGTTTCCCCAGTCTGTGTTAAATTTAATATTGCTATTTACATTTGAATACATACACAATGAATACTGCTTGGCCAAATTGATAAAAGTATAATAGCGGGTGTAAAAGTTATACAAGGAAAAATCAATCTTATAGTCACATAATCCAAAGGTGATGCAGAAAATATGGAATATTAACATTTCAATAATCATCCACACAGTTGTGCATCGGATAAATTCCCTAAAGGCGTGTTCCGTGAAGCGTCCGTCGCTTTCACTGGAAAGTTGCTGAGTCCGGAACTGGACGAGTCGCGTGCGCTCGCGCATGATTGTAACGCCGTATTCATAATCTTCAGAGCGATAGTGATAATGGTTGTGATATTTTTTTTAAACTAGCAATTACACTTTAGTAGAATATCAAAATAATTTAATGATCTTCAACTACGTGTTGAAGAGTAATTTTAGTTTATGTACGCAACAAAATCGTTTAAGAGATAACATTTGGATTATTAATTTATCTGCTAGTAAAGTAAGATAATTCCACCGTTTTCATTAACGTTTAAATTTATGATACATTAAAAACGACTCTTAATAAAAAGAATACTCTTAAAAAATCTTACTCTTAATAAATACTGAAGACAGATTTTCTATTTATGATATTTTTATCAACATTACTGTTTAACATGATATTGTCTCATTCATTTATTCTGATTGTAACTACATAGAATAAAATTATCTAGTTGTTATATTCTTCTACAATCAAAGTTCTTAGAGATGTGTTTCTGTAAATAAACATAGATGGAATGTTGGAAATATTATACTCAGAAATATAGTTTTGCACTAGGGACGGGTCTGAATTACTCTATCTGTATTCATAAGAAATCATATGTTAGATTCCTTTCAGTTATTATTTCAAAATTGTATGTGATATGTGATACACATTTTCAAATCGCATGGTCTCGTCCCTTGATATTTTCTAGAAATGTTTTTGCTTGTTACAAATTATGTTTAGTTTAATAGAATTTATAGTGAGTGAGTAATATTTGTATTATTTGTTGTGTTGGGTTTTATTTATGTCATTTACTGCATTATACAAACAAATAAAAAGTATTTTTACATTCTGGATAAAGTTTTCGTAACGTATTGCTTATTCAGTAAACATTAGTGGCAGATTGTAAATTCCCAATCTTCAATCTAATGCTATTCAATATTATTGCAGTCTTGTACATACTCTGTTCTCTAAGAAATAATGAAATCAGTTTATAGTTTCCATGAATATAAATACAAAAGATAGCGTGCAATCAAATTTTATCTTAATCACTGTAAACTTAAGAATATCTTAACGAAGCGCGAAAAGTCATAAACCGTTTCAGTATAAAGTACAGTGCAACTAGTGAAAAATAATTTTACATGATTAAAGTATGAAAGTTGCTGTTCATCAAAAAGTTATATAGTTGAAGTTTTTCTGGCTAATTTTGTTGTAGCTCTATGAAACTACTTACAGGTCGAACTCGAACTGATTGAGTAACGGAATGGACGGATCATGTATACTTTATCTACATGGGCCCTGGGTTCAAATCCCGGTAGGGACAAATGTTTGTGTGATATAATAATTTACAAAAAAAGTATATATGTAGTATATCAACCAACTAGTATCCGTTACACAAGCCTCGTTGTTTAGCTCTTAATAAGATGGCGCTGTGTAATAATGGTAGAAAAAATCATTTATTATTATTTACATCGTAATAACGTTGAATATATCTGCAAATAACTTCACGATTCGAAGACTTCACTATTACGCTACCTATATGCACGGCAAGATGTTTGCTTGGTAAAGCCTCAAAGGCTGATGTTCATTTTTCAGCCATCCCTAGCAGATGCCTTCTATAGTTGGTGCTTATCTAATAGAAGAAATATTAAATATGGCATACCACAAGGTACTGTTCCTGGCGCATTATTATTTCATCTTTATATAAATTTATTATAAAGTATTAATTTGTTATTCTAGGGCAACTGCAGTGACAGTGAAGAAAAATTTAAAACCTACAAACGAGAGCTCATAAACTACAGGCGGCTGTCAAACCTTACAAAAATGTGAAACGGTTTCAAATTAAACTATCGATAGTTGATAATTTAAATTTTAAAATTGTTATTATAGTCAAATAATGGTTTTCTTATAGCAATATAAATATACTTGTATAGGTACTTTTATGATTAAATAAGTTCAATCCTGAATATTAGTATTTCAGAATTGTAAGTTAGCTTACAAAACTTTGCTCTTTAAGTCCGTTCTAGTGTACACGTTTCTCAATATTACCTTCATTAATTTGCCGTTTATTTATCTAAAGGATGATTTTTAATTAGTGGTTATAACCTCAGAATTGTACATCTCCATCGGTATCGATATTAACCAGAATAAAGTATACAATACAGTTATAACATTTTAAAAACTAGCAGACGTTGAATGGTGGCCTTAGAATGAGTGTGCCGTCTCGATTTCCTTATTAGGTAAAGTACGCTTATTAGTTCAGTTATTTTCGTAGAAAGTCTTAAGATCAATATTTGTTGGAAATCTTAGCCATTATACATATTTATTATATATCATGTGTATATGATGATTTTATACACCTCCGCGAATATAGTTAGTATACAACTTTTAAACTATTGTTTTGCGGCTAACCGTTAAACAATCATTATCTTAACAACTCACAAAAATCTAAATTGAAAATCGAGAAATCAACTTTGAATTTACGTCGATGACATCGCCAAACCAAATATAACCAAAAGGAAGCGCTGCAGATCTTATTGTAATTAATTTTTATCTGCGCCGACTCAAAATCAAAGTTTACCGATAGTTATATATAAAACCTCTAAAGTTACGTTTTCCTGTACGTATTAAAATATATTATGTAATGCACTATTAAATAAAATGAGATTACATAATGTATTGGAATGTTTTTGCGATTGGTTTTTGTTGAAACTTCAAAACGAAGAGTTCGAAACGTGATGTTGCATTTCAATTGTTTTTGTAATACAACTCTAGAATTGTATGTAGATATATTTACGACTTCTATTTGTGTATATATATAGGTTAGTTCCTATTATCTAAGATATGGTAATACAAGATCTAGGGAACACAGAGGTTTGTATAGAATGTCAATAATCACGTGTGTGAAATAATCATATTGTTATGTTAGTTTCAAAGAAATATAAACACACTTAAATTATTATTTATTGGTCGTCACTCATCTTATGCACATTTTTGTGGGTCAGTGACGTTTGGAAGTAAACATAGTGCGATGACTAACAAACCCGTTTATACTCCTTGATCTTGACACAGATTTTGTATAGAATAAATCCTTCTGCGCAAAACCTGTTCGTTCGCGCGTATTTGCAATTGCCTTTTGATATTGATGGTGACTGCTGAGGGACTAGTTGGTTGTATGCATGTATTATTAGAGGATAAACGGTGTTACTTGGATTCTTTATTGTATCCTGTCATTATGTACATAATAATTGAATGGTACGGACGCCTTGTTAATTTAGTATTAAGTAGCAGTATTACCCGCGAATAAGAATTTATATGCTCTGTATTGACTATACAAAACCTTATTCAAATGTAAAATATATGTTTTATTTTTATTGTAACTTGATATCTCAGACCTAAAAATCTTTCCGGTACGGTATGTCTCAGTGACTAATTTGCTTCTATGATACAGGTCTTAGGTTTGATCCCCATACTAAAACAATACTAAAGGAACAAACGAAAAAGAATCTTAGAACTCAGTTGCGGTGCCACCTGCCGGGTCCGATTATGAATCTAAAAATCCAGCAAAGTATTCTTAGTACCAGTTTAGCGTTTCCATTTGTGTCCGGTAAATGGTACCTAATGGGTTAGTTTCCGATTATATGGAATTGGAACTATAAGTGTAAACATGAGATTTTATTGTTCAGTACGTTGTCTCAAATTCATGGTTGGTCCTATAGTTCATTTTGAATGTACCTGATACTTTAAAACAATGACAGATTGAGAGGTTTATGGTACACGAGGACAAAAGCTGTACTTAGCTTACAATTTGCTTAATTAAATACGTACGTAATTACATTACAATAAACAACAAACAAATGTAAACGTGAAAATTACCGTTAACTTCATATTTCAGTAAACAATGTTTCTTTCATTGGAAAACGTGACTTGATTAAATTAATTGAAAGGAGTCAAGTTATGGCTTCAGCCTTCAAACCTCAGCTTGGTTTACACGTCGATTTTCCTCTTATTTTATTATAGGTACCTGCTTATTTTAATCTCCATGTTGGGTCAACGACCTTACGTTTTATTATCTATATCTTAATATTATAAAGAAGCGTTTGTTTGTTTGTTTGAAGGCGCTAATCTCAGGATCTACTGGTTGGAATTGAAAAAATCTTTTTGTGTTTGATATTTCATTTATCAAGGTAGGTTATATTATATATAATATCACACTACAACCAATAGGAGCGAAGTTTATACTCCGCTCCTATTGGTTGTAGCGATATTTTTTATTTATATAAAAAATATTGCAAAAATGTCGTTGCATTAATTTCCACCCCTGCGAAGCCGGGACGTTTGTAGGATATTCAAATTATTATTTTTAGAATTTATCGACACTTAACACCAAAGGTTACGTTACTTAAGTATACAAAGAGATCACTGACTTTTATCTCTGAGTTTTTAATGTTTTCTCTGTCAGTAACGAAATAAGTATGGCCACTCCTGTCATTGTGCTGCGCATTGATTTAAATTTTAGATTTTTAGGATTGGGAACTGTTAATGTATTACAATGAAAATCCAAAATTTTGTGGCGTATAAAAGCTTAGAGCCAGTAAGTAAGTCTAAATAAGCGTAGGTAATACGAAATAAAACCTAAAAAGAATTTAGTGTTTTTTTATGACAATAATGTATTATTACTTGAAGTGAAAAATGCCGAATAAAGGTCCTTCACCGTTTGGTCAAATATGTATTTACGATTGGACGCGCTTTAATTTTTTCTTGTTTACTTAACATAAAAATGTGCTGCCTTAATGGGAGGGAGAGTACTTAAAACAGATGTAAACGCTTTAAATGTAAACGCTGTCGTGAATGAAATGTACGTCAATTTAAGTTTAAGTTGTTATATCTTTATATAATATGCCCCAACCCAGCCCAGGTATCTGAATAAGTATAAAAGAAACATCGATTTTGGTCAAGACGTTTAGGAAGGGGAAAAAATACACGCATACCAAACATTAAAATCAAATGTTATATAAGCACGATGCTGTACCTCAGCCAGCAAAAAAAGAAGCTAATTTCCTACCAGTGGATTAACGACGGAATCTGCAATCAAGACTTTTTACTATTTTTGTATATTTTTTTTCCAACGGCGAGAGAGATGAGAAACTTTCACTGGCTCTGTCCAGACTAAAAAGTACAGCCTTTTAATGAGGAACTTCAAAAATAAAAGAAATGCGGTCGGACGATGTCGCGGGGAAGAGCTATTGAAGGCTCGCTCGCAAAATAGGCAGCCTACGACAATTTCCTTCAAGTTCAATGTAGGTACATGAGAAATTTTTGGTTTCTCTCGGAAAATGTTTTTCTTAAACATCTTGATATTGTATTTATGCTGTTTTCTTTTGTAAATTATTATGAGAGTGTATATATTAGATATAATATTTGAATTTTAGCCGTAACACTATGTGCCTAAGCAGTCAGAGAGGGACGACGATAGACTAATTACAGAGCGCCATCTTTCTCTTAACATTAAAATTGCAACTCTTAAGTTCCCTTTAATATGATTTGATTCTTATGTTCACTGAAAATAAAAATAAACGACGCATATAGACACATTGTGAAGTAATATTAATAGTTGTTAAGTAATATTACAATTTATAACTACATAACACATCATCTGTAGGCAAATAGTGTAGGCTGAGATAATTTTATGGCCAAATAAGATGAAAAGTGATAATAAACGCGTGGTTTGTTGTGTAAATAAGCGATAATTATAGCAATAAGATAAACCAAATCTTTCGTGATTGGACATAAGCGTCGATTATTATTAATAACTTGGTTTTAACCTTTTTGATTGTTATTACTTCAATAATTATAAAAAAGAATTATAACTTAATGAAGCCGTCTTGTGGGAAGCGGTTGAAAGAGACGGTCAAACTGGTAGTTTGGTTTTTAATTTCAGATAGAAGAACTACAATTTTTATAATTAAGGGTATTGTGTGAAATGGGTGCAACAGAAAGTAAGCGAGCATTGCTCATTGTGTAGATTATTTTTGCATGATGCCATCAGATTACTAGAACATTCGCGCAGGTCACACAAATACTCAGTTAAAATACAAGTAACCGTATTTTTTAACTTGTTGAGTCGATATTATTATTAAGCTGTCTAGTGGTGTGACCAGTCTGATAAGATGTCAAAGATGTCGAGTTCAATCTTGAAGCATGCACCTCTGAGTTTTTAAAGGTTTTTGTATATTTATCAGATGTGAATTCGAGAGGAAACTTGCATGACTGAGAAAGTTTTTCAGTGCCTACCAACACAGTAGGCCAGATGGAACCTATTCCCTCGCAAGTCAGAGGAGATTCGTGCCCAGTAGTGGGACAGAAAGTGGGTTGATGATGAATAATTTAAAATTATTGATCTTAAAATGTCTTAAAATGGTCATGAAAAATTTGCCATACAAAATGCCATTAATTGTGCAAAAATAGTTGTATACCGAAATTGCTGTGTAAATGAAACTTGTACGACATCATTTATCTTTATACTTCTTTATTGCATACTTTAAGCTTCACAAAGTAGTTAGTACAAGTCACGAAAGCTAGGATCTAAACACATAATCTTTATTTACATCTTAATCACCATTCAAGCGGGACTGTAATCGTAACTACAAGTATAATTTGCATTTTTTACCTTCATGCAATGTTGACGCAAAATTTTTTAGTTCTATTTTTATGCAATATTGCAATACTACTAAAGGCGTATTTACTATGTGAAGTATATAATATAATTATCACAAAATACTATCAGGCTTGTATGCTTGCAGGAGCCGGCAGAGTAGTACTATATGTACATATGTACATTTGTAATGTAAATAACAGGGGGGGTTTGGAATTGTGTCCGATTAATGGCAATTGACTTTTCTGGACCAAGGAATCGATGTCAGGATCTTGCGCGCAGCAGCTGCACTTGGTACCACTTGGTAGAAATTTTATCAGTTAGATAGTTTAGGGTTCATAATAATAATAATAATAGTTCAAGTCCCATAAGATTTGTTTGATTTCTAAATAATATAATCTCATTAAATCAGAATAAACATCACTCCATTTTTCGGGTCATTTTGACGATTTTTATGTTGACAAAAGTAAACAAATACATTGGAATTTAGCATGCTCAACCTTCCATACCATATTGAACCCTAATTTGCGGTGAATGAGTATAAAGTGCATTGAAAGAGTAAGTGGTATGCGATTGAATGTGGTCAAGTTTTTTTTTCAACGAGGCACGAATGCAACGGTTACTTATTGTGTTTCAAATGAAAACTATTGTTTATAGTTGCAAGTGCAGCACTACAAATTAGAATTATATTTCTATTTGTCAAGAATTCTAAGTGCCTAGTATTATACTAAATATCCCGAGGCGATTGAGAGAAGAAAGCTCATAATAAGTAAGTAATCATGGTTTATTAACCTTTGGCAATTTTCTCCAACTTTCATAAGACATACCACAGAATAAGACGTGCATTTGTTTGAATTTAGCAGGAAGTAACCCGTAGCATATTTTAGTACTGTTACATCATCATCATCATGAACTCATTAGTGTCCCACTGCTGGGCACGGGTCTCCTCTCCTTTGAAAGGGATTAGGCTAAAGACCACCACGCTAGCCTACTGCGGGTTAGCAGACTTCACATACCAACAAGAAAAATCTCTCAAGCATGCAGAATTGTTTCCTAACAATGTTTTCCTTCACCGTTTGAGCGTGTGACAAATACGCGCATAACTTCCAAAAAGTCAGTGTCTTGGGTTCGAACTCGAAATTTTTGACATCACAGACTGATTTACTGGTCGAAGTGTGACTGGTGGTGGGTAGCCGCGATTGGCGCAGTGTATTACCGATTGGCTTTGGCACCACGGAATGCAGGTTCAATCCCCGCACGGAGCAAATACTTATAGGTATATAAGAAAAAATATATTTCTTAAAGTATTTCTGGTTGTACAACAAAATATCATAATTGGACTGTAAGCAAAAACTACCTAGAAACCTAACCTAATCTAAGACACCTCACTAGTTAGGTTCAAAATCGTATACTATAAGATATGACAGCAGAAACCACTTACTAGGAACTCATGAACATCAGTAGGTACCACGTACAAATTGTCTGGGAACAGCGTCGTTCATTGAATGCACCCAGTTAATGCGAGCGCCGCTTGCTGGCTGCACTTGTTATAAATGTTTATTTATGTTAATGTCCCATGTAAAGAATGGAAGTGTATGGTTTTGGCGCACGCGATTTTTCTTACAATACATTTTGCATTGTATTTTATCTGCAGCTACTTTTCGTTCAATTAAATGGTGATTAAGCTTGCGTATACTGTTTTATGCAACGAATATCATGTTTTTGTGTTTATATACATACGTACCATCACGCTTGTCGTCCCCGAAGGGTTAGGCAGACATACACTAATGTACACTAACATTTCACCACTTTCTAAATCCCATGTAACGAGCCTATTGCCATTAATCAGCCAAGAATCTCAACTCCGATTTGTTACTGAGTATTTCATAGAAAACACCAATACACCACTGCTCGACATGGGAATCGAATGCAATACCTTGCTCAGCAGTCGCAGTTATGACTATTAGATCAACGAGCAAGTTTTTGTTTTCTAAGTTTCATTTTATTTTGCTACAGAAGAATATACTGTTATAATTCTGAACATTTCAATTGCGTGATTAAAGGTTACGCACGGGTTCGGTAAGCTTCGTAATAGAGAATTGTAATTATTAGAACATCGGCCAAGCAATAACCCGATTCTCTTAATTGATTACAGAATCTATTAATTTATGCTTCGTCGATGAAGGTACATACGTAATTATGGATTACCTACGTATTTTTAATATAAATACGAGGTATTGTACATATACTCTATGTTATTATGATATATAATAAATATTAAATATATGATACTTTTGTCTAAGATTTTGTTTATCTTAGATATTAAGGCAATACAAAGAGACTGCACGTCTTCTGCTCTCGGAGAATGATCAAAATTGTTTTTCTTTTTTATCTATTTTTATTTATAGAGGGTTTAATGACCCACTGATTATGTCACCCTCATTGAAAAATTTAATTACCCATTCATCAAATATTGAGGAGACTTCAACCTATTGTTGAATTCAAAATTGCATGACACACTTCATACTTGAAGTAATAGAAATATTATGAGTTACAGTAGTAACGGTTTAAAATGGAGCTTAATATCAATCAATAATGATACTTGTTTTAAGGTCAATGTTTACATTACATTACATTTTTGCGATTACAAATTTGCAAGTTAATACATAATTAATTAACAAAGAACAAATTATCACACGCTGATCCTGAATCACAGTATGCTAAGTGGATTTAGTCCAAAATGTTAATGTATTAATTGGATTAATGGAATTTATCTTTACCAAAATGATGGACAGATTTGCACAATTTTAATCAATTAGTTACTGTTTGCAATAAAATTGTTGGTAATTGTACCAACAATTTTATTGCAAACAGTAAATAATTGATTAAAATTGTGCAAATCTGTCCATCATTTTGGTCCATTTTGTCCATCAGTCTGTTGCATTTAGACTAGAAAATGTTTCAGATCTTACTTAGTTACGGAATTAAAGTCTATTTAAATTTGTGTAAACTGAAATCTTACAACAAAGAATTTATTCAATGCCTACCACTGAATAAACTCTTTGCTGTAACAAGTGTAACGAGTGTTATGTATTCGATTAGACAATCAAATTTTGAAAACAAAAAATGGGTATTATTTATTTTTGTATGTGTGTCAGGTACATTTGTATCTGAATCATGTGTAATACGTATATTTTTACTAGAAAACATATACATATATCTATTTATGTCACCCATCTAATATCAGTAACACAATTTTTGTTGCTCATTTCGGGACTAGATGGCGCTGTATAATGAAGGTCTTATCTAAAAGGGTGAATTAAGAGTCAGGTGAACATAGAATATCGTGCAGAACATCATCCGTCAAACGTAGGTAGTAGGTAGATTGTGTGTTCCTTGGTATAACTCCATTTTATACCTTATCTGCTCTTTTTTGAGAAAAAAATGCATATGAGAAGTAAGTAGATACCTTAAGTAGGTACCCGTGTTACAAACGGCAGAAGTGAATATGCGAACTCTTTCGTTACCTACCATGGTAATACTCAGTAGTTGTAAGAAACATAAAGTCATACCTCGATATCTATATTCACGTCGAAGTTATCCGTTATACTTGAAATGACATGATAATCGTATGATTATTTATTAGCTTGTTTAAATGTAAATAAAGTTTTAAATAAATTAAATGTTATACCAACATGTTATATAAGTACTGGAACTAAAACTAGCTACAGCAAGTGGCTTATTTATTGAAGTGTGATTCTTCATATTAGGATCACATTAGAATTGAGCATTTTTTCTTCATCACGTTATAAAAAATATGCATTCTTTATTACGTTCCTATATCTGGTATATAACAATCATATAAAATAAAATATATTTATCTCTATCCATGTTATTCTTAGTTAAATATGTTTTAACATAATAAGTATTGTTATATTTCTTCGAAAACGTTCCAACGCTATAAGGGATCTAAATAAAAACATGTCTCACGAGAGTTTAAAAAAAAGGCCGTGTAAAAAAACCTCCAGGACCGATGCTTAAGTGCTTTATCCCAAAATATCGGTGTGAACGCACTTAAATCTCGCTGTTTTATTTAGTGCCTAAACCACGTTTTTGCCAACCACACTTCTCCAAACTGGTTAAAAACATTCCCTTTAGCTTACATCATCCTCGAAGTCAATGGCTGTTTTTGATCAAAATATAACTCCTAACATAAACACTTAATTATATAGTCGATATCCAAGGCGTTATGGCTGTTATTATTCCAATTAATTAAACACAAGCCTAGTCTAAATTGTACATAATTGTTGGTGAAATATTGCCCCGAAAAGCAAAATAGTCGGTTTAAAATTCCTTGCTAATAACCGTGTTCAAAATAAACTACAATTTAGGCTAATAATCGTAGTGCTGTGCTCGCCTTTATATTTCGTCCAGATAAAGTCCTTTGGGTATGCAAAACAGCAAAAGCTGAGGTCATGCCTCTGGTGCTTTCATCCTTTCGAGGAAACTCGTGTATACAAAACCAGTTTTCTCGTTTGAATACGATGGCACCCTGTCTGCCCAAAGCCGTATAAGATGATGAATTCTGTATAAATACCAATTCATCACAGTAAAATTTAATGCTGAGGGAAAATGAATATTTTTCGTGAATATAAAGTATAAACCAACAAGAATATGGACTTTATTCTCACTATGATCTTCTTAGACCTACTTAATAAAATAATAGAACTTAACCAAAGAATGAACTTTCTAATAAAGTGGTAATAGAGAATTATATGGACATTGAAACTGAATAAATCTTTTGAGAAAGTGATTCAAACTTTAACCCCTATAAATCGTGAAGGCAAACGTTTGACTCCTAGACGACCTAGAGGCTCGTTAGGTTAAGTCGGGTTACTCAGACCTAGTTTCATCAAGTCCAATTTTATTTAAGCCATTTGTATCGACTGCTATTCTTGCTGGAATATGAATGAATACATTCTTAATTGTCGTATCTTAATTTATTTTCTATAATTTGTATTTTGTTATATCGCCTGTGGTCTCAAAATATTTGACCTATATTAAAGCAACTTTATGAGATAGTTGAATTTACTTTGACTTACCTTTAAGCTTAATATTGCCAAACTTGTTACTAGAAGAATAAATTATAAACAGCACTGATCATAAATCGTAACAATTATCACAAATCTATTTAAACTGATTCGGTATTTACTGTTGCGCTAAATTTTAGTAAGTACAACATAAATGGACACGTAAAATCTTAGTGCTGTAGTATAGTTTTTTAATTATACCTGTACATTGTATGGTACGAACTATCGTCTCTTGGACTATCGTTAGTATCCTTGTCTCCCTATCGCCGTCTCTAGTCTCTGCCCATGACTTATGAAGGCAATCTGGAATATGCAAGATCGTTGCATCTTGTAATAGCATAGACGTAAGCTTACTGCTCTGAGCGTGTGTGTCAAACGGATGACCTTTTGATATTATTCTACGCAAGATGTTAGAAACTAACCCTTTTACATCAGGTACAGTATTTAAGGTGGCAAATATTGTTGAATAAATAGCTTTGGTACCAAAGTATTATTGGGATTTTAACAGCCGCTTTATAATAATATTCTTTGTATGCTTATTATATATGAGTATTACGTTTCGGGCGTTCACTGAGTGACAGAAAACAATGACAAGTTTGAGAGTAGGAGGCAAAATAATGAGTAATAAACAAGTATTTGGTTGCATCATCCACAAATAAATTTATATTCTGAGCTGCTTCTGAGAATTTAGGCTTGAATCTCTAAACTTTAAACGTGGTGGACTGTAGGTCTACCGCGTTAGTCTACCGCAGGTTGGTGGTCTTCACATAGCGTCGAGAAAACCCTCAGGCATGCAGGTTATACTCAATGTTTTTCACCGTTATTTTAGCGAGTGATAAATTATATGGCAATTTAATTGCATGATTTCTTTGGATTCAAACACAAGCCTAGATTGGCTGACTACTCATCACATAAATATATGTCGCCACCAGGATTCAAACCCGGACTCTCTACCACAGAACTAAATTATGAGTTTGGGTCGTCGCTAATCATTTGGAAAATTATTCATCGTAAATATGTCGTAATTTTCTATTAAATCTCCTTCGCGTAAAGTAAGTTTGACAAATAAAGTTATAAACATTATAATAAACTTTTATGTGCAAATTCTTGTTGAACTCGTAACAAACGTGGTATTCTCGTTTCGCAGAATTACCTGAATTTAAGCAATATACATACATCCATGTCGTGTTTTATGTGCACACAGCAAAAAAGTCTTGTATGGAAGTAACCAACAGATTATAATTTATATGTAATAACAGTCCACAAAGGACTGTTATCGCCAACCCTGACACGGTTGATGTACTTCTTCACACATAGTTTGACAACCCTGAAAAAATAAGGTTCTTTTATGCTTATTTTATCAACGAAAGGCTGATATTTTAACTTATCATATTTTATTCACGATATCAGATTTGACCAGATGATGGTCTCTCTCAATGTTTAGTTTATCACGTAAACTATATGTTAAACTATATGTTTGCCTGTACACTTTTCTGTTTTGCCAACTGTACTGATATTCCTTTTTAGTTATCCGTATTATGTAGCTATTTAACCAAGGTGGAATGTCAAGAGCACTGCATGAATGCATCCGTCGACTTGACCGACTTTGTACCTAGTTTCTTCTTTATATACATAAAAAGCATCAGCCTTGCCCCTTATAGGTGGCTTACAGGTAATAGAATTGCCGGTTTATGACGAGACTCGAGTACATTAATCTCCTCATTTAGTTATTACCTAGAACTGCTTGGTTGATACAGATAAGTGAAACAAACCTTATTTGCCCTTGCATTTAACGCCAAGTATTGCAGATGTATGTAAATATAGGTATTTTAAAATTTACTATGTTCAATTCGTATGCTTATCTATGCATGTGTTAGTTATCTAAGCCTTTAGGCCTTAAGGGGTTGGCGAAGTAATACCGAGGTGTGGCGGTAGCGCCCGAAGCCAAAAAGTCCTAAGAAACTTATAAAGATTTTTGGTTCATCGCTTAAGAACTTACGTATTACTTTTAAGGGTCCTTCTCAACTGGGAAGGGAATATGTAATACAAATTATAGGCAGCTAGTGCTACTAAAACCTTTTTGTTTACGCGATGAACTCGCTGGTTACGTCATTTCGGCACGTAAAAATTCTCAGAGGGAATAAATTAAATGTGAACCTAACACTCGGCAAGAAATACACGTTACAACTTTTGACTAGGTATGATATTTTTATCGTGAACCTAGCGGGAAATTTCAAGAAATTTATGTTTGAAGTGTTTTCGCAATTCGTTCTCCGTTAGTATGTATTTAATAACCAGCCATACAAAGTGAAGTGACAAACATTTATGACAAATATTTTCGAATTGAAAATTTTCGAACGGAAACGAGAAAAATATTATGGTTCGAGTGCTTTTGGCCCCAATTCGCCTTTAGAACTTCAATTTTGCAAATATATTTCTGGAGTGAATTCAAAAGTTGTTCGGCGAAACCTCAACTGTCACATACATTTACGCGATATATAAGTTTTAACATTCAGCACGTGTCTAGAATATCTGGGAGGAGCACTGAACTTGGATGTGGGTGCATTGACTCCCTCCGCGCTCAACCCGTACTTACCGCGTCCTCGAGAACATTATACAATTTACGTCAACGCTAAAAGCGGGGAGCGCCTTCAACATTCCTCGTCTCACTTTTATTTAATTGAGCTATAACAAAATTAAAATAATAATTATTCTATAAACAAACTATATCATCAACCAATTGTTCAGCACGCTAGCCACTGCGATTGACAGACTTCACATGCCATCGAGAAAATCTCTCAAGCATGCACGTTTGTTTACCCACGATGTTTTCCTTCACCGTTGAGAAAACTACTGGTATATAATTGGATAAAACTATTATAGAAGGCATTCCTTAGTTTATTTTCTTTATTTAAGGTTTCGTTCTTTGCGCTTATTTACATAACAAGAAATGTTCATTCGAAACTGAATCAAGAACTTTATAAAATGGAAGTTCGATTTGCAAAGCTTGTTTGAATATTAATTTGTTTAGTAAATGAATACGGTACAGGGCTAACTGGAACGAAAACGTATTCAATAAACAAACAACAAATATTTATTATTTGTTTTAATTATGTGTATTTTGTTATAATATGACGAGTATTTACCTACATATGATACCATTACGCCTGTATAGCCACAAGATAAGGCAGAAGATGGCGATGTATACAGACAGTATTTGCAAGTATTTTATTAGCGTGTAGTTATGAAAGTCAAACGTAAAACTTGTCTTAAGAATTTTAAAGAAACACCCAATAAAACAGAAATAAATAGAGCACCTAACCTGATAAGTCGATACAATAAGTATAGAAAATAATCAGCTATGATTCGAATCAATGTTAATGAAAAAGCAACCTTATATTTTCTACAAACAAAGCTATTTTTCTCTTAAATAAAAAACAAAATTTACTATTGTTTTCCATAGATTTCTCCTTCAGACAATATTAAACAAAAGAACGAAACGAAGACGACCAAACTATCGCGTGCGTTAAGTATTACGTCTGACTTTCGCTTCGCTTTGTCGATCGCCAGGTCGATTCGTCTATTGAGGTGTTGTGTATAATTAGTTGCGTCAGGACCGCTACGTGATCTACCGGTCCCATATACTCGCGTGCCGTGAATATGTTATGATCGCTACTTTCACATACCGCTACAAATCTTCGGACGAATAGTTTCCGATATATTGTGGTGATGTACGGTTTTTCTGCTAAGTTGACGGTATGTGTCGCGGTTCATCGTACACGTTACATCACTAGTGTGGCTGTTTACCTGTTTTGTGTTATGATTTTTGTTTAGTCGGAATTAACATAGTTTAGAAGCTAAAACGCTGGATATAATTAGAATATTAATGGGCTAGCTGCTATACCTCTACTCGCGTTGGTTATGTCTTTCCTAACCCAGTTGGAATTTCACTAAAGCCTTTTTCAGCTAATGTCTTTACCTTACCGGTTGAATTTCAAGTTTCTAGACTTTGCAGTGCGTAGTCATTCGCTGCTGTGAATTATAAAAGCCTGTGTTCGCTCGTATTGTAGAAAGAATATTGTATCTATGCAAAAAAACGTATCAGAACGGGCCTAGGAAGCTAGCTGGTTCGATTTATAGATGATAGGAGACGTTTAAGTAATTTTACGAATAATAGTCTCAAACTATAAAAAAGTCACAAAAGAGATATCTTATTTTCAGTCATAGTTAGTTGTCTTCACTTATTTTCGTATGTCAATTGGATCAGAACAAACTATGAGTTGAACTCACTGAAGTTTGTCACTGACATACATTTGTATTTAGGTTATGTAACGCAACGAAGACAAGTGACGTCGTAACTGCATGTAATAGTTATAATAACTGTTATAACTGCTATAATTGTTGCTGACATGTTTTGATAGCATCGATGCTCAGTTGAGTTTTATGGCGTGACGAATAAACAAATAGCTATTGTGCAACGGAACGGCAAGGTTGCGATGCCATCTTCAGCTAGTTAAGGCACTATTTTTTGTAAGTTTCGGTGATTTCCTAATGTGTGAAGGACGGCTGCTACCAAAGAGGTTCTAGGAATATGGTCATCATACTATCTCGCAAGTCAAAGCACGAGAAATTCGGTGACATGATTGTTACGTGCCGCAACCGCGTCAGCATCTGCGTTACTTAAACGCTAAATATATATGCGCTTTTTCCCATCAACATTAAATCGTTATCCACCATATGGATAACGATTTAAGTGTTTAATATCCCAAACAACGTTGTAGAATGAAAATTAGGTATACATTTACTAACATACAAGTTGTTTTCTATTAAAGCCTTGCTATTCATGCTCAAAGTAAGACATGAAAACTTAAAGATAGTGAAAATAAAATTGAAATTTTCTAAACATACTTAGTTGAGATATAGTTATAAATCTTCACTGTTAATTAAACTAGGTATTGGGATGCGCGTCTTTCACACTGCACGCGTATTAACTAAACATACTGCTTCTGATTGCGATATAATATGACTATTATATTATATATAATATGAATATTTTCATATAGACAGTAGAAACTTATATCTGACAAATAAAAAAAAACTATTTTTTTATATTATAATGATATTTTTTTGTTTTAGAAAGCACACACAGAACATTTTATAGCTAATTCACCTATTCTCACTTACCCAAAGCTTGACAGTTACAGAATAACATACGACAATTAAGTCTGCTTTATGTGCTTTTATGGTACATTAAAATATAAATAAATAAGGATGTGTGAAAAAAAATTGTGGATGAAGTGTGTGTGTCTGTGTCTGTGAAGTGTTACTTAGAACATTGTCGGAAAATAGAGAAGAAGCAACAAACAGAAGTCTATGCGACAGTAACAGAATTAAAGAAAGTTAGCTCAAATTACGCCATATGAAATTATTACTATCTCACAGACGTAGAACAATGACTATTTAAGTTCGCAGACTCCTTACATGCTAACTTCAGATTATTACCTCAACTTCGAATAGGTTTCTGTGTCTCTGACACATAGATATATTGTACCTACTTGTAATATTGAAATGTTTTCTATGAATTTCAGATAAAGGGTAATGTCATTTTGAGGTCTAAGCCGTGATCGTGATTGTCTGAACTTTAATGGAATGTGATTGTTTTACGTGAAATGTGCAGATTTGTGAATTAAAGGGCCTGAAATGTTCAGGTGAAGTCATTACTCGTCTCGTTTTAACATTCTAGTATAATTTCAATTGATAATGCGATTTCATATAATATAAAAGGGAAAAGTCACTCACTCATTCACTGGCTAAACAAAACAGAATCCCAAAAACTACTTGAGCTATAAAGATTAAATAGTACGAGCCAGGGGAGAACAGGTTTGAGAATATTCAAAGTAAATTTTTTGTATCTCTATTGTAATCGAGTTTTGTTTGGTATTTTGGCTGCATTATTCTCTGTTAAGGAATCATTTGGTCCCTTTCTGGTATTTTTAATTTAACCTACGTTACTGTAGTATTTCACCTGACTAATTACTATTGGAGAAATAAATATTGTTAAATATATTGTGTTGAAAATACAAAAGACTGTGTCACATCGGGTAATGAAAGTAAAAAACAGGGGCAATGGGTCACCGAATCTCTTCTAACCGCTAGATTAGCAACTATAGGTAATTATTAAACATGATGTCTGTTTCAATTCTTTTACCCTTGTCGGTCTTGGGTTCTTTCCCCAGGGCGAGCAGTGTTATTGGGTTTTCTATAAGATTCTCAGTAACAGCTCGGAATTTGGGTCCGTGCCCGGTTAATGGCAATAGACTTACCCCTATTACATGGGACTTAAAACATACTGGCGAAACGTGGGTGTACATTAGTATACCTCTGCCTAACCTTTCGGGGACGACAGGCTTGATGATTATTTCTTTCAATTTACTAGTGTGTGTTAAGTTACTAGTTATAAAATACCTATATTTAGGGCGGTCATACTTGCTATCATATCAATATGTTATTCATATTTTTTACGCCTAATTAGGTGGGGAACTTTTGATATTAGTAGGTAAAATATCAGCTTCGGTGTAAAACATCCTAGAAAAAGAACCTACAGAAGGTATTTCTACAATATAATTTATTATGTATACAGTCACTTGTTACAAGATTAGGCGGAATATTACAAAGTAATGTAAATAGGTTTTTTTTTAAATTTCGGTTTTATGATAAAGTATATATTATTAGATATTTTATTCAACAGCCTGTTCTTTGCGGTCATATTTTATAAATAATATATATTTATTGGTAAAGCATTTTTTTATTATTCAGTAAAATAAGAGCCTATGTATGTTATTGTCCTATGTATAACCGATATATTATAAAATATATTAACTACAATATATATTTCTAGCATCTACGTGTGGCTTTGCTCGCATGGTATATAGATGAAAAGTATGCTATGTGTTAATCCAGGTAATAAACTATCCGTATGCCAAATTCCATCTAAATCCAGTTAAGCGGTTTTTGCGTGAAAGAGTGACAAACATTCTTACATACATCCATCCATACAAACTTTCACGTTTATAATATTAGTGTGATTATTAAAAGTCATTTTGAGTCTTACTAGTTCTGGGCAACTTAAACTCAAAACTATGTATTATAAGCGTAATAACTTATTTTACTTTACACAATTTTTAGTACAATGACCATAGTAAGTAAATATTTTAGTAGCAACTTGTAAGAGGTTATAACAAATTATAAAACACTTATTTATTTATTCAACAGTCAGTACGTGCTCAAATAAATCATAGATCATAACTGTCAATAATGATGAAGTACGTAGTTTTTTTTAATTTGGAACTTGACGCAAAAAATAATAACGTAAGTTTTATCTATCATCACTACACGAAATATATATTTATGATTTAGTGTCTTAAGCGTCTATGGTTTTTTGTGGGCCTATATTTTAATCATTCCTATGCTTACAATAAATCTGCGGATGAAGCGACTCTGTACTTTGAAAATATTATTAAAAGAAAATAGTTATTAAAGAATATCCAACTCATTTATCTTCGTTTTTTGTCTGTTTGCTTGTGACGCTAGTATAAAACCATTGTGGTATCTTATATAGAGATACAAAGAGCGTAGCCCGAGGTAACATCTTATTTATAAGTTTCACTGCAATCCCTGCTCTTAATTAAATTATATATTAATTAAAAGTGTTCAAGAAGACTTTATCATGTAATCATTTTTACCATTGTTTCTCAATATATGGCGTTACGTTTTTTCAAATTACGTAAATAACACGGTTGAATTGTATACACAATAAATATTTGCCCGATATATGTGGAGTAATATTGAGTTTTTGTTTCATTGCAATAGGTTTTCTCAATGTAATAATAAGAAATCAATAAAAAACTAAATTCAAGGCTTTATTTTTTCAAAATAATACTATAAAATGTAGTAGCTTCCTTGGCGCAGTCGCGAACGACGAGTTTGTCTATTTAGAGAATTATTTGTGTCTTGTTCCTCACAAAAATTTGGTAAATACAAAACAACAATTATGTGGCCTTCTGAAACTTGCTTTTAGTCTGAGTTTCTTTGGAGCTCCGTTTTTTGAACCAAAAAATATTGAACCTTAGAGCTCGACAACATCAGTGGTGGAATAGAAAAAAAAGACGAGGAGGTCGCTCGTATGCTAAATCTGAAGAATTATTTTCTAATTTGTACGTTAGGCTCATTTTCCTTAGACCTATCGTTCACTATACAACTTAATTGTACAATCACATAGAAAACCTGTCCAACAAGATTAACACGTCACGTCTCATATAACACAGTAGCAACAAAACGTAAATAACAAGTTACTAAAAGCTAAAAATCCATTAAAACTACACGCTACATTTAAAACATTGTGAAAATCGTTACCCTTCTTTACGCACGCACTCGAGCAAAAATTTGCAAGGTCTCAATACACTACAATTAGTTAGCTGGATTAAATAATTAATGCTAGAATTGTGTCATTGTTGCAAAACAGTACAAGTTTAGTTTAGAAATCCCCGTTTTTACAGTTAACATCGACGCATTTTACCTTCATCACTGGCCTTTAGTAGTAAGTAACTCGCATATGAAATATTCATAAAGTTGTAATTAAACAATTTGCAATGCCATTCTGCTTATAAAAATACTAGTTTTGTCTTGATATGCTTGATAAGTATAGCCGTGATAGTCTGTCTATTCTTTTGAATATGTACCACATTACGTGGATGATTCATGTGCGATGTAAGCGAGCATAAAATGAACGAGTAAATAAACACAGCATACATTATGTGTCTGAATAATGGTCATTTTTACCGAAGAGCTAAATTAAGATGTAATTTGGGTAGTTAGAACACTGTCCTAGAGTCAAAATGTTTAGTTCTTTTCAAATTATGATATTTAAGTTTCTAATTGACATTGAGCCAATTAATAATAACGAAGGAAACGTTATTAAGTTTTTATATTTTGATTGCGCTCTAATTGTAAGTATTATGTTTCACCTTAATCTTTAGATTCTAGAATCTAGGTTTATAAAATAAACCGTAATAACACGGCACTTGTTGAACAGAAATCACGAAAACCTCGCAAAATTGTTCTTTACTGTTAGCTCCAGTTGAATTCCTATAAAGTCAATATTTTTTGGGACAACAATATTTTTTTCTGATTAAATCAAACATTTATGTTGTGCATATGACTGTGATTAATACTAATACATTAAAAAATATCTATTTCTTTGGGGACGACATGAATAGACTTGATTTTTAGTATTATTTAAATTGTTTATATTGCATAAGGCGATTCTTCGTTTGTCGTGGCAGTGAGAGTATTTCTAAGTTTTGTAGGTCGCGATGATTGTATTGAGTGGCACATCGAGCACCGAGCGTGGGACATTTAGACCAAGTGAAAACTAGACTCACTTTGTATTTTTTGCTAATTATAGACCAACCTTTATCGTGATTATAGAGGAATTTTGAAGAATTGAGCTTTCGCGTTTTGTTCCTGAATATCTAAATTACCGGTTTAAAATCTTTCATAACCATACTGCTTACCTAACAATAAGATACAAATGATAATTAACATGACTCATATTGTATTTACTAATCACTTTAAAATAATCCTTATACACTATTTAGTGTGCCACACAAAATTTTAAAGTCAACCAATAAATAATTTTACGAGTTAATTTTGAGTGCTTTTGTTATGTCGTAAATAGATTAATAATGGAAACGTAAATGTCAAATAATACAAAGAAAATTTATAGACTTCGTTTAATTTAAAAACAATAACGTATTACATAAATTATCTTAATGACAAAAGTATTAAAGTTCAAATCTTACTGAAGCTGAAGGATTTAGTTCTGGGCTCGGTAATTTTCGCTCGAACTAGTAACTTGCTAATAGATTTTCGACGGTTATGGCTCAACGATGTTACACATTTTGTTCGAACCGTATCGATGTTATGAAACAAGTGAAAAAAATTCATTGAATACCAATTGTTACAAGCGCATGCTAATTCGAACGAAATATTGTAACTGTTAAACGTTTCGACATTCATCAATCGTATATAAAAACCATTTCTGTTATGCGTTTGAACAATAAATCTATATATCTAAAAAATGTTAAGTTGGTTTGTGTAAACACTGATTGGAGTCTAATTTTGACCCAATTTTTGACTCACTACAAATATTGATTTTATGTATTTTTAAAACTTGCGTCCATGCCACCACAATGTTTCGCATTAAAGGGTGTCAAAGTTCAGTTAGTAAAAATAAAATTATCCACGCTGACTTGTACTTGAGTGTTACAGAAAAGTATGAAAATTGGGTAGAGACTACACTAATTGGTAAATATTATTATATAAGGTATAATTAATTTATAATACTGTGTTCTCGATGTCAGTAGGTTACAGTGTTATTTATTTATAATTTAAAAATAATAACATAGGTATTTATACGTAAAAAGATTTTTAATTGGTAACCTCATTAGCGATTAAAGACCAATTAAAATTTTGAATCATAAAAAATCGCACCGCAGTTTGTAATATTTTATTCAACGCACTAGCGTTGAATAAAATATACTAAAAATATAACAAAGAATATTTAGTATCTTTGTTTATTTTATTAAAAAAATATGTTAGAAAATACCAAAAATCATACCCTAACCAGTTTTACGAGTTTATAACTTTGGAAATATGCACGTATTTTTTAAATCACATATTTTTGGTAGGTACCAACTGGACAGTGAAAACTTTCTTTAGCCTAGATATTTTATTGTGTTGTTTATTTTAATTTCACTTATAAAAATATTGTAGCAACACGACGCTTAATGTATGCAATTTATTGTTTGTAAACGTATAATAATATAAAATTAAGAAATGAATATATACGTAACAATATATTTTTTTCTCTGGGATGTCTCGTAAAAACATTAAATTACTTTACCAGCCGTTACCGGCTTGCCTAATCTCAGCTTTCTTCGTCTGTCACTGGTGAGAGCGCAACCACATTTTTTTTTAAGGGAAAGTAGTATTTCTCTCTATATTTACATCTCCTCATTAAATAAAATGAACTTACCGTATTTATGCCAAACAAAACACAATCACAAAAATAAATCGGCACAAGAAAGTCCGCAAGTTCACACTTCACAGGTGCGGCGCGCGATCTTGACGCGGTGTACGTTTCGAGGTTCTAAGTTCGTTCTCGGCCAGTGTCGTAGTTGCACTGAGCTGTCTTAACGGAAGAGCAGTGCGTGGTTGCGCTCGCGCACGCTCACCTAAAAGTAAAACCAAATACGCGCGCGTACGGCGTACCGCGTAAATCGGTAAGATATCACTGTCGATCTAACACCCTACACAATGCGTCGTATGCGCGGGAGATTTATTAAGGTTAAGGATAGGAAAGCAATTGTAGCGATAGTTATGGGTAATTTTTTACGTAAATCGATTCGATATAGCGTGCCTAAATACCGTGACTCAATTTTGATGTTAATTAAGTTACAGGAGATACAACTGGAGCGTGAGAGTATGTTTTGATTAGAGGTTTTAATTAGCACCTAGACGTTTGAAGTTGTGTGCTAGTGAAAGATACATTTTATACTATATTATTCTACACAGTTTCAGTACAAGTTTCATGTATGTGGCTCATCACAGTAACTGCTATGGCAGATACGAAACTTTAATAAAAATTGAACCTTTTAAAAACTATCGCCGTTGATGACCTGTGTGTGACAGTTGATGGTGGATAAATCCCAGGAGGAGACATGTTGAGTCTTGAGATTACGTCTAAAGCTAGACAGTAAATTCCAGTTATATGTAGGTCGTGACTGCAGTCGCGAGGATACGTGCACTGTCAAAGCGCTCAGGTAAAGTACTGGGCGGCTGAACTGGGGAAAACATCGTTCTTAGGATCAAGAATGATACTGAGGCGTTTGCAGTCGTGCGTCTCACTAAAGGATAATATCATTACAAAGAGCCGTGTAATCATTATGCATTTATAAATAAACTATCGCGTACTCGCTTTGTGGTACGTATAGTTCTAAGATGATTCAATAAAGGACAAATGATATCATTATCTTACTGCTACTTTAAAAAAATGCAAGACACAATTCTAAATCAAAAGGAATATGGTTCTTTATCCTACCATATATATTTGTGTAATTGGAGATTATTGGTTTGTGGAGTTTAATTAGAAAGCTATGAGTTTTTCGGCATTCAAAGTGCAACAATAATTTTCAGTATCTTTAATAGCATTAATATTGTTTTATTATTGTTATTGTGTATCAAGCATTAAGTATCCATAACACAAGCCTTGTGGCTTACCTCGGAATTAGATGGCGCCGTGTCATAATGTCTGAATACATTTATTTAATATTGTCTTCAAGTTACAAGTAAATAGGTAGGTACTTTCTTGCTGCATCGAGATTAGACTTTGTGATCAAATGCTAACCTATATAATATAAATATATTATACCTTTCTCTAACTACATACACCTAATATTATTATCATCATCATAGGCCCATAATCGTCCACTGCTAGATGTAGGCCTGCCTAGTGAACGCCACAGAGCTTGATCTTCGGATATTTTCATCCAGTTGCTGCCAGCTGCTTTCCGCAAGTCCTTGGCTTCTACCTACCAACTAAAACCCGATCTTGCTTACCCTTCTGTTGGGACACAAACTTCAATAGTCGGTTTCTCTATGTATTTATATATAATTATTAGCTGACCCAACAAACGTTGTTGTGTGGTGAACACAGAAAATACTCGGTAATAACCCTTTATTGCCTAGTATTTTTAATACTAAATCACAAAAAAAAATGTCTGGTGAGGGACATCCTAATCACCTAGGAGTGTAAAAAATAACCTACGACCAATACTCAGTCCTACCAAATATACATACACAATTTCATAACAATCTGTCGAGCCGTTTCGGAGGAGTTCAGCGAACAACAATAAAATATAAGTTATATTTTTATTGATTAGTATAAATCGGTTTCGTAGGTACGTAACCTACCAACGCGTCACTGTAGATTAGTAATTATTAAATTAGTATTAGTTTACATAACTGCGTATTTCTAATGACGCCTAACTATCTACTTAAATAGATTGATGTAAAGACAAAATGGTTTACAAAGAAATAATTAAATGATTAGTCATCAACCAGTTTGCGATGCCTGTGTTGATAAATTAGTATATACCTGACAAGCCCTTTCTTTTGGGTACATTGTTCGAAGAATGGATGGCTGGTGGAGCTTGAAGGTTCTCGAGTGGCGATCGCGAACTGGAAAATGTAGCGTGGGTAGGCCTCCGACAAAATGGACTGACGACCGGGTAAAGGTCGCTAGAACTCGCTGGATGCAGGTAACCCAGTTCAGCTCGTTTTGGAAATAATAGGGGGAGGTTTATCCAGGTTCGTCCAGCAGTGGACGTTGTCTAGCTGACATGATGAAGCCCTTTCTATTGGATAACTTGAAGTATTTTTTCCCTTTTAATAACAAAGGGCCCTACAGATTTTCATCATTACCATAACTTGACTATTATTAATAACATATACAAACACACTAAATGAAAAAACTAACCACTATTTCTAACGAATGTTTGAGCCCTGTGGTAATTAAACTAGCGATCCGTGTCACTGAAGCCAATCACTCATCTACTATGCCAATTATGTTCGAAATTAGTGTTGATTGCGTTTTATTTACCTCTTAACTTACTGTAATTATATCAAACTCGTAACAAAACTATAAAATAAGAATTTTAAAATACCTAGTGTCTGCTTATCCCACTTGCGCAAGAAATTTTACATTATAAGTAAATTATGTAAGGCAGTAAAAATAACGTACCTACCTAGACAATATTGTCACCATATCAAAGCCTTAATATAGGCAACAAGTCGTCTAAGTTGCGAAACAGCAATTTTGATGCATGCAACTAACTGTTAACTGGAACGTTCCACTTGGCATTATTGGCCTGAGTGGTGTGAAGTAAATGGTCCTGAGTTCGATCCCGAGGCCCACGAATTTTCGAACTTATTTCTTTTTTATCACTAGCTCAAACGGTGAAAGAAAACTATCGTGATGAGATATTTTTTATGGAGTTTGATGTTTGCTAATTCGCACTAGGCTTGCGTCACTTGCGTGCTGGACTATAATAGCCTATAGACTATAGCCTCTCTCAATTGAGTGCAGCAATTGGCTTGACGATAATGATCCTTACTATATTAAATATTATAAATTCTAAAGTGTGTCTATGTGTCTGTCTTTCTGTAAGATAAAAATATAATCAATATTTATCTTACATAAAATATAAGAATAAATATAGAACTGCTTCAAAGGGAGAAAAAAAGGGGGGGGGGTTGTATAAAATTACTCATTTTACGCAGACGAAGTTTATTTATATCCAATACTAATAATAATAATTTGGTTATGTTCCCCGAATACATTTATTCGTTCAAGATCGATTCGTTGCGCAAAATTTTGAATTGGGAACGCAATGACTATCATTGCGTTAGGCATAAGACTAAAATAATTTGATCGTGGAACCGTTACTAGGCATTGTGTGGGATTTATTTAACAATTCGAAACTAGATTTAAAAATAAAAAAAAGAAATATAATTCTGTCGAAAAAAAAACCGAATTCAAATGTCAAAAAGGACCAAACAGAAATGGGAACACATGGGAAGCACCAGCTTTCAAATAAAAAGAACGAACGAAGAATCATCAAAATCGGTTAACCCAGTCGAAAATTTTGGAGTAAAAAACCTAAAAAAATACTCGAATTGAGAATCTCCTCCTTTTTTGAAGGCGGTTAAAAACAGTTAATCAAATTTTTGTATAAGTTGTAATTGCTGTAACATACTAAAAACGCCTGTATCCTAAGGTCAGGCAGAGCTGGTCTGATGTACAACTACAGTTTAACAGTGTGTTTTAGGTCCTATGAAATAGGACTAGTGTATTGCGATCACCCGATCTCAAATTCAGTTATCAATTCCATAGAAATAACACGTTTCTCGACCTAGGATCGAACCTAGAACCCATCAGTTGTAATCCACGCTTACGACTGATGAGTCAAGACGGGTCAGTCCAGCGGTAATCAAAACAATTCAATTTTTTTTAAATGGTTGACTTGTCCTAGATTTTCTCCCGTGTCATGGGTGCGTTTATCACATATTACATAAACCAGACTAGGAAGAACTACTTGCCGAACAAATCTAATTATTGCTTATAATATGAATATGTGTACATATATTGCTCCGTGCGGGGATCGACCCTCAACCATTAACGCACAAGTCAATCGCTCAGGCACTGCGCCCATCGGCTCTTCCTAGAAAGGTACGCAGAAAAATAAATTTACTAAGTACTCAAACTGCATTATCCTTCTCTTTCTATACGAATACAGTAATAATATAATCAAATTGTGGTAAATTCAGCTATACGCTATGTAGAATTGCTATAGAGTTTTTTGTTTGAGAGAATTTTTGTTCCCAAATATTCATTTGCATATTTTTATTTAACAACTTGTTAAAAACCTGGATACGAGAGATTTTTCATAGAATATAAAGAACATATTTGTTTGGTATTTGAGAAGAATAAATTCATATTCTATAATATGAATTTATACTAGAATAAATATGATGTTATGTTAACCCTATCACGCCTATCTTTCCTGAAAAGTTAGATAGAGACAGAGAGAGAGAGAGTGTTACATTCTGCACTAAATTTTGCCGGTATGTTTTGGGTCCCATGTAATGGGGGGAGTTTATTACTGGGCACGAATCCAAACTCTGAGAATTACATAGAAAAACCCAATAACACTCGCTGCTTACTTGCTAGACCTGGGGATCGAACCCTAGACCTCTTGCCCAGCAGTCATACTTACGACCTTTAGACCAATGAAGCAGTTGACAATAAAAACCAGCTATCGCTGACGATTACTGACACTAAATTATCTATACTTGTCAACTAGACATATTACACTGTATTTTTAGCAAATATATAATACTTATTAAAAAAATTGGTACAAAAAACAAAAAAGATTGTTATACGATCAACTGTGACTATACCATAAAGTTTTATAGCGTAATGTTACAATCACAGTATAATAATAAGAAAAAAAAAAAACAATGTAAAAATACTTGTCGGTACTGTCGCCAAATGATGTAATCTCTTCATGGCAGTGATTTTTAACCATAGCGAAATAGTGAATCCATTCCATTTTGGGAGAACGTTTTGTTTTATGAGATCATTTCACGTACTTTTTAAATAAAAACTAATCGACTATTACGGTGAAAGTTTGGATTACTGCTACTACCTACCTACTTTTTACATTCAAAATAAATGTTAAATATTGTAACAGGTAACATTAAACATCATATAAGGCTTTTGCCGTCCACTGCTGAACGTAGGCCTCCTCCAAAGCGCCAACCATCCCAGTCTATATTATGCATATCAAAGAAAAACGTATATCAGGGTTATTTATTAGAGCAACAAAGGCCAAACATTTTTTTTGGGGTATCGTTTGGCTGTCTGTATGTTTTAAATTCAATTTCGCTGATGTATTGCTAGAGGTCAGAGGTAATTTTACAGCAGAATTTTATTTTTATTAAAAAAAAAGATTGAGAAAATTTTCTAAATTTATCAGTAAACCACGAAAAAAATACAACACAGAATTGCAATAAATCTGATAATACTACGTAGACGAAAGCTATATACACTGCCTATATTAATATAAATAAGCAGAGAACGTTTTTTTACGACCGCGCTAATCTCAAGAACTACAGTTTGATATGATTTTTTTTTCTTTATAAGAAAGCATATTCATTTCAAAACCTTATAAGCTATTTAAAATCATGCTACGTCCTATATGAGCAGAACGGCAATGAAAAATGTTGCAAATTCGGGGAAAAATTTACCCACGCTCTTTTATTTATGTGAAGCAGACGAAGTTGCGCCGGTCAGCTAGTAATATATAAAATAGTTGAGTCATTGCTGACTCCAATTATTAATTATTATATGAAAATATCCCGTTTAACATGGTAATTATTGTTTCTATATTGTCCATCGATGACGTTAGCGACATCAATTAAGGATACGTTACTGTATTATTGACCGATATGACTAACATTCGACTTTCCTTGATGAAAATAAACTTATCATTATTTATTTATTTATGTTGTGCAAAACAAACAGTTACATACTTAAATTACTAAAGATAATTATAAAATTATCAAATATTTCGTATAATATATGAAACCCACAGCGTTTTTCACGTATTTACAACTTGTTTGACCTAAAAAATAATAGACACTAAACATGGTAGGTAGTTCGCTATTCTAAACATTACAATACTGTGAATGTTATAAACTACATAAGTCTTAAATACTTACTGTTATACTAAGTAAAAAGAAAGCCCGTTCGGCCAGCAATGACAAACATGAACAACTTTTCAAGCAACATTTTATATGATAAGTAGTTACCAAATATCATTTATGATTATCTGCGTATATAATCTGTCATTATGGCCTACCTGATGACGTTTTATATAAATAACTACCGCTACTGATCATTCATATTGATGTAGCGGCCAGTCTAGCTAACTAAACGAAGTTTTGGCTTCGATTATTATAATTATCGAATCGAACTAAGTGTTATTAAGTTCACCTGAGAATTTCTCGTAGTTTGAAATTTGGCCCTCCCACTCATCAACCCATTTACTTCGAAAAGTCAGTGGAGCGTGACTTGGGATCGAAGTAGACTTTTGACTTTAAAGTTCAATCATCATACTACTAAGTTATCACAGGTTATTGCGAATTTGGTCTGTATAACTGTGACAAGGGCCTTAAAAATATATCAGGAAATTTGGAAGTATGGACTTATCCTGCGGGGATTATAAGCGTGATACTACAGATCACATGTTTTAAATTGGAGGAAAATATGTCACACTGTATTAATTTACTTTACCTTGTTCGAATAATGCGTTTGTTTAGATCTGGTAATCACACTGATTTGATATTTTAAACATTCCTATACAAAAAATATATCTTCAATAATCCAAAACATTTTAATGGCTGACATTATTACCAACTTCTATCTCGAGGAGATAGAAGTTTGTAATGATTTATCACTCCAAATTGATTTAATGACTAACAGAAGACAACGCAGTGGCACCAACAGTCTCTCAACAGAGTTTCGAAACTTTTACCTTACCGATAATAAATGAAGCAAGTTATGACAGTTGGGATGGAATCGTGACCGTTTGTGCGTGCTGTCAACGAGTCCTGCTACGACAGCGGTTTGAAGAAAGCAATTAGCCACGAGTGGCATTAATATTGTAAATGAAGTTGATGCTATCGGTGGAAGGAGCACCGCTTCAAAGCGTTCAATAATAATATTTACTTTGTAATAAACTTTTGCTCATTTAAGTTTTTTTGAAAAGTAACTTATATATTAATGTTTCTCATTGCTAAAGGATGTGCCAATATCTAAAAATCTAAGCTTCAATATTGCTACATACAAATAGATCCATTAAGTAAACGATCGTTCTTTTGTCAGAAGCTAAAATGATAATTATATACTGACACGATTTTAGCTAACTATAGTATATAAAGATCTATTACAAACCATCTTATCATCATCATCAGCCTATTTCGTCTACTGCTGGACATAGGCCCCCTAGTGAACGCCACAGAGCTCGATCTTTGGCTCTCGGCAAAACATCTTATGCTTTCTGTTTACTGGTTGAGTCATAATCAATTTCATGAGTACCTACAACGGTCGGACTAACAGTAGGACCTAGTAAACAGACTACACGCGATTGTTTCAGTTTCCAAAAAAACATTTCTCAACGACTATGCAAATTAACATAGGCTATGTTTTATATGTCGAAGTAATATCTGACCTTAGACATGTCACGAAATAATACGTGTCAATATTATTATCATCAGATCAATTAGGTAGGTGACCCTACGGTCAAAGATTATGGATCATTGTGTGTAACTTTGAATTGCAAAATTATATTGGTCACTTGTATGTAATCTACAGCACAACTGTGATAGTCTAGTGGTGTGTAGTAGAGGCACACACCGCTGACTATTCGAAGTTTTGGACGTATGTATCAAATGGTGAAAGAAAACATTTTGAGGAAACATTTAGTCAAATGTTGATGAAATGAATTGTAAAAGAAAAGGTTCTCTGGTTGGTGTCTGAAATCTGCTAACCCGCACTTGGCTAACGTAGTCGACTAAAGCTTAATCCCTCTTAAATTAGAGGAGATTGAAGCCCAGTTATAGTGGTACAATAAGTGAGTGAATTATAATTTAAATTAATTTAAAAATCATAATATATGTTGTAATAACTTCAATATTTATAAATAACTAGTGGGCGAAATCCGACCATAATTAATTAGAATTATAAGTTTTATGCATAATTTTGAAAAAATATTAGCATTCAGCACTCCTTCTCTAGTAGTTCGTTCCGTAGATCTTAGGTTGATAATACCTAAGATCTACGGTCAATTCAGCAATGTGATATTTTAATCATACAAATACTAAATAATATCTTTATCATATTTTTTTACAATCATTTTACAAGGTTACGGTTAAAGTATAATATAATTTATACATATATAATTTTTACATGAATTTTCTACACTTACACGACTATACCTCAATTAAAGTACAGACTATTGTTACTAAAGTAAAGTATATTTATCAAATAACATAACATACAATCACGCCTGTCGCCCCCAAAGGTAAAGCAGATGTGTACTTTATGTATAATAGGGGCGAAACAGCAACAAGTCCAAACTCCGAGCAACTACAACACTTTGCTCGCCCTTGGAATCGAATCCAAGACCTCTTGGTCAGCAGTCACGCACACTACCATTAAAACACCGAGGTAGTAAAATATATTTATATACTGTCCATGTTATTTAACATTAATATATCTAAACGAGAGGATAAATAATAAAATTTCCTGTTACATTACACGATGGAAGTTTCGAGTTTTGAATAGTGCCTAGTTGATGGCAATAGGCCGTATTACATGGGACCTAAAACATACCGGCGAAATGTAGGTGCACATTGATAGTTACATACTCTTCCTTTCGGTGACTAACTAACTCTTCAGGGATAGGTGTGATAGTATATATAAAAATTCTGAACCAATTCAATATTATGATTAATTAAAATGTTAAATATTTTTATTAAAAAATTTAAAATTAAGACCTACTCTGTACACTTAGCATGCAAAAATAAAGTTTGAGTTTGAACTTTTTATATTTTTTTTACTACAAGACTCGGACTATTTACGGAACATAAAATAGAAAATGTATTAATTTGAAATGAACAAATATTATTACATATAGTCTTTCTGAAGTATTGTAAGCCGAGTTGTAAAGGAAAGCAAGTCAATAAATATAAATACATATCGGCATAAGAAATCCATTGAATCATGCAGTATTATCCACAAACTCACTAAGAATGTATTCTCTGACTTGGATTAAAAAGTGCGATTATCATTCCCATAATATATCTGAATAGTCAATATTAATATTTGTAATAGGTAGCTCTGTCGTTATTTCGCATCTACCATTTACTTTAACTTGATTCCCTACACACAGGTTCCTAGTAATAAAACCTCCTAGTCCGTTAGTGTCATTAAGCATTAATGACGTCAGCACTACATCATAAAGGTACAGTAACACATCATCAGGAGAGGCGTCCTTTAATATTGTAGAAACAGGTGCCTGAATGTTGGATCTCTCTTCAACGACACCAGTCGCAACTGCAACGGCGGCAAATACGAAGATAATTGATCGCATTGTGTAGTGTTACTGAAAAACCAATAATTGATTAAGTAATGTTATATACGCAGCGTCGGTAGGCCCCCGGCAAGTTGGACCGGCGACTGGCGGTAAAGGTCGCTGGAATTTGCTAGATGCGGGTTGCGCAGGACCGGTCATCGCGGCGATCCTTCGGGGAGACCTATGTCTAGCAGTGGACGTCTAACAGTTGATATGATATTATTAATATAGTTCACAAATTTAAAGTCACTCGGAGAGCTATGGAGTGATATGATTAGAAATGAGAGGCAGTAGGCTGAATATATTTATCGAAGGACTGATAGCTTCTGGAGCCGACAAATTCTGGAGTGTAGACTGTGAGTCGGCAAACGTAGTGTCTGACGATGTGAAACGTAGTGTAGATGGACCAACGATCTAAAAAGGTAGCGGGGACAGACTGGATGAGGAAGTCGGAGGACAGAGTATTAAGGCTTATTTTGGGAGTCTAGACGTCCAGCAGTGGACTTCGATAGACTGAGTTGATTGATTGATTGATATTACTGGGCTTATACTTGGACTAGTTTTAGTGCTTGACTACGTGGCAATGGTTCGAATCTCGATAGGGCTACATTTTTGTGTGATTGATGTGCCTGGACATTTGTACCTTAGTCATTAATGTTTCTATATAAAATATAAATATCTACAAACTAAGCTATGCAGCTAAGGAACTAAGTATATTGCTATCTCGTAATGTCCGGATTTATATTTTATTTTGTAGTGGTCGAGATTCGAATATATAATATATAATAATGCCTCGGGAGGTAGCTAATTGAAATATTATTTAAGTACTAATATTATAAATGTGAGTTTGTATGTTATATGTTACTCTTTTACGCAAAAACTGCTCAACAGATTTGCATGAAATTTAGCATACATATAGTTTATTACCTGAATTAAAACAAAGACTCTACATTTTATCTATATACCATGCGGACAATACCGCGCAAAGGCAGCTAATTGATTTTAGTATTTTCCTTAACAATTCTATAACTGCACGGGCTGGTAAATGTTATTAAATCAATTGATACTTCATAAAAATAGATAAGTAAGTAAAATAATTATGATAAATGATACATTTATCATAATTTATCACCTTTTCATTGGAAAAGGAGGATCCTTCGACTATGGAGATACCTATATATTTTGTGCATATTACACAAACGCACTGCTTAGATTTATGACACTCACATACCCATACGTATTACCACCTTATATTAAGTATACTCAGACATAGATTTATCACCATTTTTAAAAGAGTGTCTATGGAGTTTCTTGCTTCTCCAAGAGATCAACTTTTTGGAACCATGCAATTAGAGTCTAAAAGTTTTGTAAATACTTGAAAAAGTTTATACGAAATAAAAACCTCTTGATTTGATTTGATTTGATTTGATTTGATTTGATTTGATTTGATTTGATTCATCACATGTAAACTTTAAGTATACCAATCATACACTTTTAAAAATCTCACTTCTAAAATTGTTATCTAATAAACATAGACTTTTTACTACTTGTTATAGGTATCGGTATAACACAATGGTTCAATGGCCCACTCAGATCGTAAAAAGTGAGTAGGCAGAATTCATACCCAGAATGGTAAGTATGTAGGTAGCGTTTTGATAAAGAAAACCTTACTCATTATGATGTTTAAACGATTTTAATATTAATTAAGCAATATTGAGTCCTGAATGTTAAATAAATAAATTATCTGTAAATTTACCTTGTAAACAAAAGAATAACACTAGACACAACTCTCTCGCCACATATGATAGTCACAAATGAAGACATACGGTATTGTAAGTATATAAATTATTTATTGTGTATTATAAGGAAAATATTGAACACACATTTATATTAGTATTTTTAAGGTTACGCACATTGACGTAGCTTTGTTGTTAATAATTAAGTACGGCAGCGCAGGAGAATACAAAAAAAACCGAAATTACTTATAAAGGTTTATTAAAATAAGAATTACAATAAAGATATTATTAATTAGATGACAATCGTTCTGCGATAGAAACAAAAGTGACGGTGTCAATTGCGGGGCCTTCGAGGTTTCCGCCGTCCTGGAATAATTGTGCTGAGCTTGCGGCACGTGTAAGTCGCTGGCTTGTTGCATTGCTTACGAAATATCTAGGTCGATGCTACATAGGCGATCAGCAGAGTTGTACGTCGTATAACATCTCCCTCCCGAAGATCAGCATCTATTTGAGAACCTTAGTTGAAAATAGTGCTGTAAGACTGGGCTGGGCTTGATCAGCTGCTTTCTTATTACCAATTTCGGCGTAGATGTCTTGGTTTTCAGCATCTTCAGCAGGTTTTGGGGGATTTTTTTCATGAAGTCCTTTCTTGCAATACCGTCGAATTATTAATCCAATGCTTAGTATTATAGCGCTGAATATAATTATGTATAAAGGTATGGTTGTATGATACAGGCTATCAATTTGTGTATGATTCAGATTGATTATTGGTTCCAGGGACATCTCAGCGTTCGCGGAATGCAGCTTCTTTAAATCAATGGTGTTGAGTTTAATTGTTCTTTGTGTGGAAATATCCTTTTGTTCTTCTACAGCAGATATATCCTTTATGGTTAAAACTTGTCCTTTTATATGGTCATTGTAGTTGGCTATCATAAATTCGGGGGTCTGTATGTAGCAATTCTTGGGTAACGTAACTAAATAGCTTCCTTGGATAGTGTTGAATAGAGTTTGTGTGCAAGACAGATGAACTTTAGTAGGCTTAGGAAGGCTGATGACATAGTGTTTGTCGTCCAGTTGTTCCATGGCTGCGGTGTTGAGGATTACGGACGTATACTGGCATGAGACGTCGATCTGTTGTTTCGTAAGTAGATGGCGTAGGCAGTCTCGCTGCTTCCCGAAGCGGTGACTGGCTTTATCTTCACAGAGGTACCATGAACTATACTTCGGACATTCTGTCTCTATGTACATTATATCCTCATTATGAATTGCTGCATAAGGATAGGAGGGGATTAAGATCATATTATTCTTATTGGGAGCTATTGCTAACTTGTACAATTCATAGGAATCAGGATAGATAATGGGAACTTTAAGAACTACTACTAACGATCGACTACTATAGTAATAACCTAACTTTATAATATCTAAAAATTCTCTAAAATAACATCTAATAATTCATCTCTTCTGTATAGAAGACTTAGTTTATTAGTAATATTTTTATATTGATTAAAATTTATTATAGAGTGGTGATTGCTTTTAGCGCGAATAAAAGCTAGTAAATTTTCTAATTTAATAAGCTCCTCAGATAAGTTTTCTATGTTGTCGTCCAAAATCAAAAGGAATTGAGCGAGGTGAGCATATTTTACTAAATCAGCTTCAAACTTAGTCTCATTATATATCATAAGATTGATTAACTCGTCTAATTTTCTCTGATTTTTAACTAAATTATCTATTGTTTCCATATTTTGTGACATCCAATTTTTATTCAGACTCATATGGACATTGACTTCATTAGCTATTTTATTCTCATTTTCCTCTAATAATTTTATAGCATTGTTATATTTTAGGGCATCTGTATAATCCAAGTTTCCAGATATGCTTTTTATAACGGAACCTAATCCATCTATTAATCCTCTTTTAACTCGGTTTGGTTCGAATGATTGTAACTGTTCAGATAGGTTAATAATTTTCGTAGTTAGATATTCAAGATGAGGTTCATAAAGTGATAAAGTTCTATTATTAATTTGAGGGATAGCTTTATTTAACTGTGCTTTAACTAATTCCAAATTAATTCGAATATTATCCAGATCCACGGGCTGTAAAAAGGAATGATAGTGTAATACGATTTTTGTAGATCCTAGTTTGAAAGGAAGTATGCCGGGTCCATCTTCCAGATTGCTAAGTGTTATCTCCTCTGCCTGCACCAGACTTAGAATCAGTAGTATCCTGCAACAAACGGGCACTTTTGGGAACTCTCTTTAAACGCGATTTTGCTACGGGGCCACGTTTCTTTTTAGTATATATGTGAATAGGTAGGTCAGCCATAACTGTATCTTTAGTGTATCTGGGTGCTAATTTTTGACGGGCAGCGACCGGATTGCGTATGAATATATTTTGCTCTGGACTATAACTTGTTTCGGGTTCCCTATCTTTATTAATATTCTCAGTTATTGCCGTGCGTTTATGGAGAGATGTCTCATTAATTATATCATAGACTTTAACCATTCTGTCTCTGTGATCCTGGATGTATTGTTGTAGTAAATATTCTGAGAGGTTTATACCTATGGGGTCCCTGGGATCAAAGTGACCAGTTATAATATCTAATGGTCTGCATTTAGTGAAAGAGTGTATGGAACTATTGTAGGCTAGTAAGGCATACGTCATAAGATTAGTGACAGACTCTCCGCGTTGTTGCAGTTTTAAAATACGTAAATGTTCTAAAAGCGTTGAGTGTACGCGTTCCACCATACCATTTTCATTAGGTGTATATGCTAGGATTTTATGGTGATGAATTTGATGTAATCTAATAAATTCTAAAAATAACTGATTTGTGAACTCCGGACCTCTATCTGTTACAACCGTCAGGGGAACACCATGATGGGTACAGAATTTTAAGAGGGCTTGTACTACGCTAACTGCAGTTGCATCTCTTAAAAGATAAGCTTGAGCGTATTTGGAAAATGAATCTACTATTGTAAGGTATTTTTGTCCTTCGACGCTAAACAAATCTAAGTGAACAATTTCGAAGGGTCTACTTGGGGGTGGTACGATATGAAATTTCTGTTGTATTGGATTTCTATCGTACTTTGCCTGGCCACAGATGTTGCATTCGTTAATGTATTTGGTAACATGTTCTTTTATTTTGGGCCAATAGTACTTATGTGTTAATGCCAAATAACACTCATTAATACCACGATGGTTGGTTTTACCTTCGTGATATTTTCTTATGATTTCCTGTTGTTTTAGGTAATCTTTTACGTTTTCTAGTTCAAATTTTGTGAGAATAAGATTCATAGAAGAGCTTTTGAACTTATCCTGGATTATTGGTATTATTTTATACATCTCTAATGGAGGGTTTATTAGGATGCCGGTTTTCACTTTTGGGTTAACATACTCCTTGATTGCTTCTACTATATCATGTTCAAGATTTGACTTAGAAAGTTGTATTGCAGTTCGAGTATGATTCTCAAAAGGCTTTGAGACAGTGGGGCGACTTTTAATATCTTCGACTACGGTAAAGTATATCTGTTTGTTAAATTTATTTAAAGGTTCGTCTGAAATTGGTACTTCCAGAATAGGGTTTTCGGCATCGGTGTGAACTGTAGCAGTAGTGGAGCCTAATACAGAAGGGGGATTTTCAGTGATATTAACAGCTAAGGAACTGACTTCATCATTGTGAATCTCAATGCGGGACAAAGCATCAGCATTGGTGTTGGATTTACCTTGTTTATATATAACAGTGTAATCGTATTCGCTAAGCTTTAGTCGCCAGCGAGTGAGGCGGGAATTTGGCTCCTTCAGATTCATAACCCATTGTAGTGGTCTATGATCTGTTATTATTTTAAACTTTCTGCCGAAAAGGTATGGCCTGAAATATTTAGTGGCCCAAACTATGGCCAGTAACTCCTTCTCGATAGTACTGTAATTTATTTCACTACTGTTAAGCGTTCGTGAAGCGTACGCTATTGGTTTGTCGGAACCTATAGGTCCCTGAGAAAGGACCGCACCTAAAGCTAAATTGGAGGCATCCGTTGTTAATACAAACTCTCTGGAAAAATCTGGATATTGAAGTATTGGGTCATTTAATAGCAGGGTTTTACATTTCTCGAAACAGTCGGTGTAATTTTGGTCTAGTATTATCTTTGACCCTTTCTTCAAACATTGTGTCATAGGTTTCGTAACTTTTGCAAAATCGGGAATGAATTTTCTGTAGTACCCTAACAGGCCTAAGAATCTTTTTATTTCCGTAGGTGTTTTTGGTAAAGGATAGTTCGTTATTGCAGAAATTTTGTCAGGATTTGGCTTTATACCGTCCTTACTTATAACATGCCCTAAGTATGCAGTTTCTAATTTAAGAAATTCGGACTTATCAAGTTGAATTTTAAAATTGGACTCTCTTAATCTTTGGAAAACTTTCTCGAGATTAACTATATGTTCTTGCAATGAAGTACTAAACACAATTATATCGTCTAAATAAACTAGACATATGCTATTTTGGAGATCTTTAAGCACGTTGTCCATCACCCTTTGAAAAGTTGATGGACTGTTCTTTAAGCCCATTGGCATTCGCAAAAATTCGAAGTGGCCATTTTCGACATTGAATGCAGTTCTACAAATATCAGCGGGATTCATTTCCACTTGATAAAATCCACTTACGAGATCTAAGGTGGTAAAGTACTGACAGTTACCTAATTTATCTAGTACATCTGCAATATTGGGTATCGGATATTTGTCATCTAAGGTTTTCTCATTTAATTTGCGGAAATCTACAACAATGCGCCATTTCGTTTTTCCCGAGGCATCCGGTTTTTTTGGGACTACCCATATTGGGGAGCTCCAAGCGGAGTCTGATGGTCTTATTATGCCTTGTTGTAGCATTTTATTAATCTGGTCCTGGACTTCTTGTCGGTGAATATATGGATATCGGTATGTCTTAGTGTATACAGGAATTTCGTCAAATGTTTTTATAGAATGTTTGATTTTATTTGTAAACGTAAGTGCTTCACCTTCTACGTAAAATATGTCAGAATAACGCGAGCAAAGTGCTTCTAAATTAAGACGTTCTTCAACATTCAAATGATCTGTCCGGAGACGTGACAGTATTTCCTGAACTCGGTTATTAGTCTCTTTGGTGCTCGAGTATTCAGTATTATGAATTTCAGCTATAAGTGCCTGATCCATAGAAAATATTACATCATGCTTACCAGGATTCCTAATCTCTACAATACCTCTATTGCCTTTTACTGTAGTAATACATTCACTAACTAAACAATTAGACATTACTTGTTCCCTAACTAATACTTCTCCATCCTTTGCATTAATAGGTAACCTAACTAGTTTTGCTGTTTCAGCTGATATAACATCCTCATATAGATTAGCATTTCGAGAGTCATAGACTTTTATCGCGTTCGTGGCATGTTTCGTAACAAGAGCTTTATGTTTATAATCGATATTAGCTTCCCATGCGTCTAATAAATCAGATCCTATTAAACCGTCGAAATAATCATGAAAGCGAAATATCATAAATTTAACGTCACTAGCATCGTTGAACTCTGAAAAACAAGGTAAGGTTATTGAATAGTTATCCCTACTAGTTAAGCGCGCATTAACTACTTCGAAGGGGTCATAGTTTAGAGGGACATCTTTAAAATATTGTTCTATGACGTGAGGGCAAAGAAATGATTGATTCGCCCCTGTATCGATTAATAACTTTATTGGTGGGTTTTTGATCTGGATATAGGGTAACTGACGCTGAGTCTGTAAATTTATCTCTATTTTGACTTGTTTGGGTCCGCAGCCTTCAGAAAATCCGGCTGTTCATTATTAGGTGCTGAACCCTGACGAAATTCGTCACTATGACAACTTTCATTGGGCTCAATATAACCAGAGTGCTGTGGCGGTTCGTACAACGATTCAAATGAGTTACAATAGTATTCAGGATAGTCAAAAGTCTCGTAACATTGCTGATAAAAATCGGGATCATATTCGTTATTAATAGAGTCATATATTGCACATTCATTGAAGTTCATTTCTTTAGTTTTAAAATAATTGCTAGGCGGAGGGTTACCAGATTTCGACCAATCATGTCCCCTAATAAAGGAACTCGGGGGTAATGTTCTAGGAACAAAATTACTAACACCACTCATTGGACGGGGCTGTTGAGAATTAAATCGCGGTAATGCATTCTGCTGTGGCATTCTAAACGTGCTATTAGGGTTATAATTTGGAGGTGCGCTGCGGAACATTTGTTGCGTACGAGACGGACCTGCCTGATACGATTGATTAAAATTTGGTCTCCATTGCGAGGGCCCTGATGGCATACTTGCTTGCGGTAATGTAGGTTTTGAAGGTCCAGAAGTGTTAAAGCTAAAAGGTTTTGGTGGATACATATTAAAGTTTTGCATATGTGGTATTCGAGGTAGTACTGATGGAGTATGTAATTTCCTATCTGAACCCTGAACACTACGCTGTTGCATATAAAGTGTATTCTGCTCTTCATGTACATATTCTAGAGCCTTCTCTATGCTTTCTGGACGCATGCATCGGATACGTGACCCTAGTGGATCCTTAAGACCACGTAAATAAGCTTGCAATGTTAATTTCTTGTAAAGGTCTCTTTTAGCTAAAATAGTTGTAGCAACCTCCTCGTGAAGTGAAACATATGTCATAATAATGCTGAATAAATTCTGACATTGCTCATAGAATTCTTGCGGGGATCCAGATCCTTGCGTTAACAAAGCTAGATCGTTATACAGCGCGGTCTCGTCACGCTGATCGGAGAAATTATTTATGAGAGCTTTACGAATACCTATCCAGTCTGAAGGTATACCGTTCGAGTTAATCAATCGGGCGGCTGACCCTGTTATTTTATTTAATATTCCATTAATGAGAGCAAGTTCGTGAAGCTTATTAGTTGGATCTTTTAAAACAAATTCTTCTACAAGTTGATCACATAATTTAACAAAGCGGGTTAATATATTTACGTTACCATCAAAATCAGGAACTAGTCGGAGCGCCTTATAGATGCGATCTAACTCCGACATCTCGACTTTAGGGCTATTTAAACTAATACTAGAATTTAACTCTAATTCTCTATTTATGTCTTGTAACCTAGACCTACTACTACTGCTTACCCTATCGTCCTTTAATATGCGTGGGTGAAAAATTTTGAATGGATTATAATATAACTACACAAAAGTAATAATAAGGGTACAAGGATAAAGTTAAGGAAGCAAGCAATCACTAGAAGAGTCTAATGTACTTACATGAACATATTCGGCCTCTTTGCTGTATCGATGGCTGGATACTTCTCGATCTGCTCGCCGTAGGTTCTGGATACTCGGTTGGTGCTTGATAGCCACCCGGGCGGCTCGCGTACGCGAATTCGATTTTAGAATCCCTATATATCGCGACCCGGCCCGCGAGTATCCTACCGACTGCGCCAATTAAGTACGGCAGCGCAGGAGAATACAAAAAAAACCGAAATTACTTATAAAGGTTTATTAAAATAAGAATTACAATAAAGATATTATTAATTAGATGACAATCGTTCTGCGATAGAAACAAAAGTGACGGTGTCAATTGCGGGGCCTTCGAGGTTTCCGCCGTCCTGGAATAATTGTGCTGAGCTTGCGGCACGTGTAAGTCGCTGGCTTGTTGCATTGCTTACGAAATATCTAGGTCGATGCTACATAGGCGATCAGCAGAGTTGTACGTCGTATAACAAGTATAACTGTAATTAACCGCTTTATTATTTACATAATAATATAATGTCCGTATGTGGACGAAGTAAATTCAGTTTACCTTTATTACCATCTCAGGCATGGGTCACCTCTAATTGGAAAAGAAAATAATATGTTGCGTAATCTACATACATATTTACAAGTTATATAGTTCAAAAGATTATAAGCTAAATGGGCGGGTGGCGTGTTACATTTCTTGGAGAACGATAACAGTTTGTGTAAACAAATTTTTGTGTGCAGACTGCCTAGGAAATTGTATCTGTCCGTTAATAAAATTTCCAGAAATCCAGAAGGAACGATGATCGAATCCTAGGCTGTACCATCCTCTAGGGAATATACCATGTTGATAATAACGTACATAATTTAGGTTAACATACATACTTTATTTGTACATTAAATATAAATACTAAATGTCAGGCATTATTTTTTATGAATTTATTTTTACAATTATGGTTTACTACACTTTCATTTATTTTACGCCGAGTGTATCTTTTAGATCATAGTTTTTAAAATCATCTGGTATAGAATTCTGGGTATTATTATACTCGCACTTATTGTGAACAAACTTCATATCTTTTGGACAATTCCCAGTATTTAAAATGTCGCCTAGATTGTTAGTGTCGTCAAGCATGTATGCCGTCAGTACCACATCATAGAGGTAAAACACCACGTCATCTGGGGAGGCATCTTTTGATATTGTTGGTAAAAGCGCAGAAACATTCTTCGTTGCTACATCGCCAACGGCAGCAGCAACAATTATGACTACGATGATTGTTGCTCTCATTTTGTATTGTCCCTTAAAGCAAACGACACTTGATTATAAATTGAGAATCGCTGGATTATTACTGGAACTGCTTCATTGATAAAAATAAACTGATTATTGCTGGAATAACTTAATTATTTGTTATCTTTACTAATACTAGCTGACCCAGCAAACGTTGTTTTGCCATATCAATTGAAGTTTATACATTTTTGAAATATATATCTAACTTTTAACTTGGTACCCGTGCAAAATTGGGGCGGGCCGCTAGTGTTTTATAAATGTATGTCCAGTATTAAAATGAACAAGACGTTTGTATTATTTTAACGATGATTAGTAAGTCACTTTTTGTCGTTAAAGTAATACAATTTATAAGATAATAAAAATAATGTGTCGCTGCTGATAAGTTTTTCAAGGGGAAATTTCGATTAACGAATATTAAATAATTGAACTATTATTGATGGAGCAAGTTTTTCAACTCAAATTACTTTGTACCTGATTTGTGCACTACCAAGCAGACAAAAAAACCAATACTAAATACTATGGGTCCTGTTTATTATAGTTTCGTATTCTAGCTACTCTTTTTTCTAAATATTTTAATGTACAAAAAAGAGCTCCACTTAGAGGGTTCATTAATTAATTAATATAAAAGATTGAAAACAGACTATTTTTTTTATACCACTTGGGTAGTAAATAATGTCCCGGCCCGCTTGATGATAAGCGGTTGCCTTAGTCTATAAACGTTTGTGCAACCCCAGAGGCTCGCACGTTACAGTCCGTATAAAAACAGCCCTAAAAAATAGGGCAATTATATAATTGCCCTATTTTTAACCAATATTGGTTAATATAAATATTGTTGAATATGAGATGGTGGCACAAGCAACAACAAATCAGCACACGTCTGCAGTTGGGCTATTCACAAGTCCACGAATTAACGGCTAGGCACAGTAAGTTTATGAACTATCGAATGTATTGGATACAACCGAAACTATCGAAAAGTTAATGATTTATTTATTAATAAATTTTGATCCAATAAAAATCCTTGGAATAAATTATGTAATCCTTCAATTATAGGAGGCCATCATTGACAAATATATTATCTAACCTACTTAACTACTTACTAATTTCTTACACTTATTTGTGATATTGAAATAAAACTCCTTTTACGGTTTATATCGTGATATATTGAATTATAGAATCTGTAGCGACCTCTATCTAGCTACATTCGAACTACTAATCCTACATCGCGCAAGTGACATTTGCACGCGAGATAGGATATATACAACCACCAAACATCAGCCGTTGGGCAGTAGACCGCCAGGCATAACACTTCGCCTGGTCGGAGGGTCCTCCTTTTTCAATGGAGGGATTACGGTTTCGGTTTAAAGAAATTTTATTCTCATTATTCAGACTACCACCTCCTTCCCTCCATAAATCTATCGTTTCGGATGCCTTACAGTCCTATCTGTTAGTCAACTAGTGTCTACCCGTGATTAGCATTAAAATCCGTAAAAAGTAGTTTTATTTCATAAGTAAGCTTTGTAAATTACATAATACAATTAGTTAGGCCCCTTTTCAAAGTTACAAATTTATCAATACACTTGAACGGTGAAAGATAACAAGCCTCGAGAGATTTTCATGGTGGCTTTTGAACATTGTCAATCGATAACAGGCTAGCGTGGTGACCTCTTAAAAATTAGAGGAGCCTTGTGCCCAGCTGTTAGATAGTAATAATAAATAATTTAATTTTACCTGAAAGTTATTAGTACGTTATTCAGCTTACAAACAACACACGAGTCACGATATGTCGGTACACGGATAATGAACTTAGTTTGGTAGTTAGCTGTAATTATATATACTTGCACTTACTCAAATGGCTCGGCAAATAAATATATATATTTGGGCATAAATGATAATGGTAATTTATTTAATTTTTACCTCGTAGACCCAGTATTTACACAAGGAGATAATGGAATTTATTACCGTGCAATAAAATGTAAACGACAAAGTTTATTATAATTCAACCAACGTCAACGTCAGTCAAACTTTTTTTGAAACTGTTCCAAGTCAATATATTATAGGTATATACATAATTTAGTGGAAATTACTACTACATGCTCAAACGGAGAACATCGTGAGAAAATCTTCATGCCTAGATAGAGTTTCTCGTTAGCGTGTTGCCAGGCTATAATAAATAAAATAAATATGTTCCGGACATTATTACACAGCGCCATCTAATTCCGAGCTAAGCAACGAAGCTTGTGATACGGATACTAGTCGGTTGATATACTACATATCGATGGCCCCACAGAATAAACGTGCAAGAGCTCTTACCCAAAAAATGTTTTTTTGCATTTTTCGTTTCTTTGGCCTATCCAGCACCTTCTCAATTTTTTTTATAATGTTTTGACCGAAAATACGCTTGTTACATCACTTGATTCCTTTATTCTACGGAAAAATAAGCAATTAATATCACAAGTATAATAGTATATGCTATCATTAAACGCTTTTTAGGTCCCCGAGGGCACAAGAATAAACATGTTACAACAAGTAAACGTTTGAGAAGACTTGTGTGTTTGTGTAATGGCTACTTACACGTTTATTCGTGTAATATTGCATGCAGTTTTTATTCCTAATTTTTCATATTATAAGATGAAAGATTAAATATATTTTTTACTGAAAAAAAAAGGTATTGCATTGTCCCTTACAGTATTTAATCGGACTGTTCAAATAAACTAATGTGATCAAAATACTAATATTTTCATCACATTAGTTTAAGTTAATGCATAGTAACGATGATCAACGATCCTTTCAATCCAATTGTGACTACACAGGCATTTTACTGATTATTTGTTCTATTTAGATGATATGATTGAAGTGACAGTATTCTTGTTTGTGAAAACATTGAATACTTTTATTCGGCGAAATATAAGGGTATTAACTGGCTTATTGGTTTAGTGGTTAATAATGCGATGAATGCGAAACCGGAGGTCTTAGGTTCGATTTCCACCCAGGATAAAATTTTTCTGCGATGTGCTTGAAAATTAGTTCTTTGTCTAAAAGCTATGCGTGAAATTTTCCACAGATAATTATACTGATTTCTGACACGTTCGCCCTTATTTATTATGTCTATCCTTTTAAGCAAAGCAAGCAATAATTTATAACAAAATGTTCACATCTTATAAGTTCTCTATGTACTCCCCTCTTCCCTCAGTCTTCAATATTGTTAAAAAACAACTACGACTACGAGGACGGTGGACGGGCACGGTATTTATAAAACACACAGAAATCGTCTTGTAACTGCAAATTAAAATGTTGTGAAAAGATAAATAAAGAAATAGATATCGAGTTGGATATTAAAATTTGCAAAACCATATTCTTAAATTACACAGCAAGTATTAAATATACATACAGCTATTTGGAAGTTGAAGAAGGAAATGAGAACTATATAAAAGATAACAGAGGAAGACCTAGAACTATGTAAGAGGAGACTGAGAGCAGCATCTTACATACTAATACACGACCGATCAAATGAATTGCTTGATAGAGAATTACACAGTTACTGAGTACAAATACCAAATAAAACAGATGATAGAGAATGATCTTTATAGATTTCAAGGAACTGATAAAATAGAAGAATTGATTAAAGGACATGAATCATGTACCTATTATTGTTCCACTGCTGGGTACGGGTCTCCTCTTATGTTAGAGAGATTAGGCTATAGTCCACTGCGCTAGTCTACTGCAGGTTGGCTTAGACTTCACACCCCATCGAAAAAACCTGTCAAACATGCTGGTTTCATCGCGATGTTTTCCTTCACTGTTTGAGCATGTGATAATTAAGCACATAACTTCCGAACAGTCAGTGGTGTGTGCCTTGGGTAACTCGAAATCTTTGACATACATGACATAAATATCTACAAAATTTACTGGAGTGAATAATATAAGTAAAATTCTCTCGGGAAAACGAATTACGAGGGTAGTGAGGAGAACCTACAGAAGATCCTGAACACTTAAGGTACCTACTTAGATCTTTGTAACCAATGACTGTAACGGGGGCACTTAATCTCAAGTATTTCAAATTACAATATGGTTCGTTATTTTTTTTGTTATAAGTTCAAGTTAATAGCTAAGTTTAATTTTAGTGTTTTACAATTTCATCATCATCAACTCATTATTATCCCACTGCTGGGCTCGGGTCTCTTCTCATTTAAGTGGTATTAGACTGTATTCCACCACGCTAGTCAACTGCGGGTTGGTAGACTTCACATGCTTTCGAGAAAATCTCTCAAGCAAGGTTTATTTACGATGTTTTCCTTCACCGTTTGAGCATGAGATGAATACTCACATAACTTCCGAAAAGTCAGGGTTTGAACTCAATTTTACATTAACATTAGTTCTTTAATTTGTATGCATGTAGATAGATAGTTATTTATTATATTTTTCTTTTATTTCACCTTCTTACTGTATAATTGATAAAGTAAAGCATATTACATTATAATTCTATGCAATAACAACAGTGTATTACATAAATGAGAATCGATCTTATGAACCCTGATATACATGCATTCTATCATTACAGTAATCAAACAATAGAGTAAGTTACTGTAAACAAACGTGCTAATGCCTATTACTGGGTATAAAAAAAACTTAATTTACGCCGAATAATAGTGTAATATAACATTATAAGTTTTGTTCGCTTGACATTTTACACGAATAAACGTATAATGACAATTTACTGTTATCTAGTCATACAAATTTTACGAAAATTAAAAAATTAAATGGTTTTTCATAATTTTCCGGAAATCCGATGGATTAAAAAATAAATAAAAAATGTAATGTAATGAGTTTTTTTTATATCTTTAATTTTATATACAATACTTAACCCTATTTACTTTTAAATAACAGTTATTCAAGTTCAAACGTTTTTATTTTTTCCTGAACAATTGATGTTTTTCACTTGCACGTTTATTCTGTGGGGCCATCGATATATACTTTTTTTTTGTAAATATATACATAAATTATACATAGAAACCTCCATGACTCGGATACAAATGTTTATGCTCATCACACAAACATTTGTCCCTACCGGGATTCGAACCCGGGCCCCATAGCACAGCAGGCAGTGTTAACTACCGTTGGACTAATTAGGTCGTCATAGAGCGTGTAAAGCCTGCCAGGCTATAATGATGGCCTATAGACTATATATTATGCCATCAAAAACATACTTGTATAAAACCCAAGTCGCGCTACTCAGTTCTCCTACCGTAAAAAGTTGTGAGATCCATGTAATACCAAGTCGGTTAATTTATTCAGTCTCTATTTTTAGATTTAGATAGACTTGGGCATCGCACTAAACAAACTTATTTAATACTAGCTGCCTCCTGCGGCTTTGCCCGCATGGTATATAGATAAAAAGTAGCCTACGTATGAATTCAGGTAATAAACTATATGCATGCTAAATTTCATTCAAAGGTGTTAAGCGGTTTTTGCGTGAAAGAGTAACAAACATCCATCCATCCATACTTACAAACTTTCGCGTTTATAATATTAGTAAGGATAATATTGTAGTACTTGTGAGATACTTTGTATTTCCATGCGATGCCCAAGTCAATCTAAATCTAAAAGTAGAGACTGAATAAATTAACCGACTTGGTATTACATGGATCTCACAACTTTTTACGGTAGGAGAACTGAGTTGCGCGACTTGGGTTTTTTACAAATATGTTTTTGATGGCATCTCATTTCTTTTTGTAGATAGTCCTACAACTTTTACTTTCCGCCCATCTTATTAAAGCCCACTCTCTGAAGGCTTTTCTTATTGTTGTGGATCGTGCTCCTCTTTTTCTTTTCCGGTACTACTTCTTGATCTTCAGCTTACTATAGTTTTTCTCAAAGCCCGTTCACTGTCTCTATGGGTTTTTTTCGGAGATTTTAATGTTACAATTTATGTCATTATATTAAATTACAACAGCAAGACCCAAAACCACCACCATTCTGTGACGGACGGACAGCGTGAAAGCTGCAGCGCGGGCCCGCCACCTTCGCCGGCTGCGGTTATTATTATTAGTGTTCTGTCTTTCATGGCTAATTCGGGCAATTTAATCTACTTAATACTTTTCGCGATTTAGATACATCTGCATTAGACATTCCCATTTCAATGTCTCAAAGTTAACTTTAAATATAATTCAATTCAAACATCACAAACAGAACCGCTCGCAGGTTCGACGACTCCCAGCCTCCCGAGCAAGCCGGTTTCCGAAAAGGCTTCAATTCCATAGACCATATTATATTCACTGCAGCATGTTATACTGAAGACCACAGAGTATAACCGACCCTTATGTTTAGCGTTATGTGTTGGACTATGAAACTTGGGCAAAAATGCAGTCTTTACAGCGGTGCCAAATTGATTATAAGTACATCAAAACGTTGAAGTGTTTTTACGAAAACGACACTATATCAGTCCAACTAAAGGATCACATCTCAAAACCTATCCTCTCGCAGCGTGGTATGAGACAGGGCGACGTTATCCCTTCGAAACTGTTCACGGCTGCACTAGAGAATGTCTTTAAAGTTCTGGACTGGGAAGGGCATCAACATAAGCGGCGAGTACTTCACTCACCTTCGATTTGCCGACGATATAGTTGTCATTGCTGAGACCCACTAAACAGCTTAGTTTATTCAATCTTTTTGTATTTTTTAGCTTATTTCAAGCTAAGATTTTTAAATTTTTATTAAGAAAGAAAAATTCAACCTCAGGCGGGACTCGAACCCGCGTCTTCTGGATCGGTACTCCAGACGCTCTGCCAACTGAGCCACCGAGGTATCCGCCTGATGTGTTGAATTTTTCTTTCTTTTATGTTACTTATGTCTTTACGGCGACATAGCAACATCGAATGGACAATTCTGCCCAACCCAGAATTCTCCCTTTACAGCGAGTAGATTCCGGATGATATTGCATTACCTTTATACAATCTTTTTGTATTTTTTAGCTTATTTCTAAGCTAAAAAATTAAGCTAAGCTGGATCGGTACTCCAGACGCTCTGCCAACTGAGCCACCGAGGTATCCGCCTGATGTGTTGAATCCATCTCGGCTGGGTAGCGTTCGGCAAGATATGCCAATTCATTTTCTCCCAAATAGCGCAGTGTCTATAGACGACAGTGTTTGACGAGTATGATTGTGTTACCAGTAATGAATTACGGCACCAAAAGGTGGCCGCTAACAATGGGCCTTATAAGAAAGCTCAAAGTCACTCATAGAGCGGTGGAGAAGGCTATGTTAGGAGTTTCACTACGCGATCATATCAGAAATGAGAAGATCCGTAGAAGTAACCGGGTCACTGACCTAGCCCAAAAGAAACGCCAAACTCAAGTGGCAGTGGGCAGGGCACATTGGCCCGAAGAACTGAAGGCCGGTGGGGCTCGAAGTTTCTAGAGTGGCAACCGCGATCAGGAAGTCAGAGCGTATCTAGGCCTCCGGTAAGGTTGACCGGCATCCTGGTAAAGGTCACTGGAATCCGCTGGATTCCGATGGATCCGAATGGCGCAGGACCGGTCGTCGAGGAATTCCACAAGGGAGGCTTATGTCCAGCGGTGGACGTAATTTAGCTGAAATTATGATGACGATGATGATTATTATACATAATTATATCTAGGTACCTATCTACACCTATTATTCCATAATTACGATTCATTCTAAATGCAACGCAAACGTAACTTTGTAATCCTACATATTTATATAGGAATACAAAGTTACGTATGTAGTTAGTGAAACTAAATAACTGGACTGAAATTTCAAGATTTTTTAGTTTTCCCTTTATTTGTACACTAAATACTCATTGCATTCTAAATGTAAAGCTTCTATGTCTGCTAGAAGTGCCTTAGAGTTTTGATGATCGGTCAGTCAGTGAGTGAGTGACAAAATTACGAAACTTTGACTAGTTATAATTCTTAAACTACTGGTTCAGATTGGATGAAATTTGAAATATACCGTGTTTACACACTGCGTGCTTGAGTTACAAAAATTCAAGCTTCTAGTTTAATCCACAACGAAGTTATAGGGGGTCGAGAATGGCCTGAATTGGTTCGAGAAAAGTATAGTACGGCCATGCCGCTTTTTTTTTTTGCTTGACTTGGCGGGGGCACTGCCGTGCCCCCAGATACTATAGTCCATCATTCTAGCCTGGCGTACAAATTTACACATACACGCCAAGACGCATTACCTTTACATCGAAAAAATATTTTTTCCAGCCGGGGGGATCAAACCCGCAACCCGTGACGCACAATCCTATCGCACAGCCACTGCGTCAATCAGGTTGTCAATAAGATAACATTTTTTACTGTTTAATTGAATATTTTTCTTAAAATTAAGCGATAATTTATGATGTATAACTGTATACATCATAAATCATCGCTTAATTTACAAAAGTTAGTTATAATTTTGATTAATATCTTTGTTTACGGCAAAATTACCGCTTATTTGATTAACTAATAATTTGAGGAAAAAATATCATTAATATTTCGTTAGGCTACGCATGCAAATTAAAAGGAAGCTTATCTTTTAATTTATATGGGTAATGGGTTTTAATTTTAAAAACCCCATGACATTTTTTTTGTGGCAGCTATCTCGGACCGATTTTCATCAAACATAGCTAAGAAAATAATGTACTCACCTAAGACTCACTCACCGTGAGTCGGGAGTGTTTCAAGCAAAAAAATAATCTAAATCGGTTCATCCGTTCCAGAGCTACGATGCCGCAGACGGACACACACATGCACACTGACCACAGGTTGCCGAGCAGTTTGAGCTTGTCATGCTCACTAAAATGTCCTGCCAATGGCGGCGTTGTGTGTCGGGTCGTTTTATTCCCTACAACATGGTTGAGTAGAGCGACGCTGATACACACGTCATACTCGTGAACTGATTTCGTTTTATTTTGTCTTGGGTGAATAGTTCATACATTTCACTTCAAACTGCATTAGTCTCATATTGATGTTGCAAATTAAAATTGTAAAGGAATTGACTTCCTATATTGTAATTTTTATTTATTTAAAAGAGTATCTATGGAGTTTCTTGCCGGTTCTTCTCCATAGACCTACTTTTTGGAACCGTGCAACTAGTTTGACAATTCAAAAGCACCTGTTATACTGGTCTACTTGAAATAAATTATTTTGCATTTTGACACGTCAAACTTATAACACCCCGTGGTTTTTACGTCGGGGTTTAAAAATAACATGACACCTTTTTTACCCATTCATCCTTTGTTTATCAGTTTTTTATGTCATGATAGAAACGATGCTATAGAGTAGTAGTAACGAGTGGAGAATGAATATCGGTATTTCAACGTCTTTAAGTAAAGAAAAAAAAAAAAAAAAAGTTTCCAGCGGTCCTGATGTTATGATATCTTAAAAAATCGGCCAAGTGAGACACGCACAAAGGGTTCCGTACCATTGACTAGGTAAACAGCAGTGGGTACACAATGAAATGAAAGGTAAATTGCGGTTTACGATTTATAACGTAGGTATTACAAAAATCGGTGGAAGTTTGCAAATCAAATAATTTTAGAAGGCCTATCCATAGATGCACATAATAATGGTTTGATGCAAAAAATGTTTTGAGTTTCAGTTCTAAGTATGAGGAACTCCCAAAATTTATTGTTTTTTTTTCTATTTTTGTGTGAAAATTTTAATGCGGTTCACAGAATACATCTACTTACCAAGATTCAACAGTATAGTTCTTATAGTTTCGGAAAAAAGTGCTGTGGAATACGGACGGACAGACAGACAGACATGACATGACGAATCTATAAGGATTCCTTTTTTTGCCATTTGGCTACGGAACCCTAAAAAGGTACAGTTTTTTTAAGAAGACGCTTGAACTAGCCACAATTTTTTGAAACTATGTATACTCTGCTTATTTTAATAGATCATATTATTTTAAACATAGACAGCATATTTTAAACACAGCAGATAAACATAGATCTACGAAACTCACACAGGTGCACACATAAAACCTAAATTATATTACATTATACTCTTTTTGTATAGCAGATTAAGAATGAAATCTTAAGGGCTATATACATATGTATCAACCACACAGATTGATCCCCAGAAAGAAAGAAAAACTAGCAATTCAGTGGTTTAAATACCTGAATTCCGAGATAAGAACCTCATTTTACTACATTATGGACCTTGTATACGGATAGATATAATTAAATAATGACTGCAGTTGTTGCTGTCTACACTGATAATACGGGATGGGTAATGGGTGCAATTAAAACATCATTTATGTGAGGAAGTACGAAGAAAAATATTTTAAAAAAGATTATATTTTCATTTAATAGGGGCCTTATCACCTAAACTCGTAACAATTATTGAGATAATAATAACCTGATTGCAGTTCCAATATCGTTCAGAAAAGTACTTAAGCGTAATCTCGGTGAACATCTTTACATTAACTGTTCTGTCACAGAAAAAATATGGTCGAGTTAAAACTTTTTATTATTTTGTTTGTTGCGTTTGGCGTCCAGGGTATAAAGTTTTTTTTATTATTGCTTTATTGAGTTATGTTAATATTATATTTTTATATTAACGATACGATTAGCGCAGCGGTAGTAAAAGCTGCCTTCTATGGTAAAGGTATTAGGTTCGAACCCGGTAGGGGTAAATGTTTATATCAGGGATGTTTCTAAGTATGAAAAATAAACCTACATATATAGTGTATCAACTATCCAGTATCCGTAACGTACACCTCGTTGCTTAAGCTCAGGACTAAATTTACTGTGTCATATTCAAATATATTTATTTTTCTTTTAAATTAATGATATGAGTAATATATAATAATAATATGTAAAATTGCATCCCTTAAAAAGTCTTACATTTTAGTAATAATTATTCAACAATTACTTATGTATGTTATCAGTTTTATTACTGTCTTAATTTTCTTGTATTCAAGATTGCTATATTTGCGTACTTCGACTGTTCATACGTTCAGGATTTTTTTCAAATGATCCGTACAAGACAATAAGACACCAATGTCTATGGTGTTAAGGTTTACTTTATCCGCGTCAGTAAATATTTTTCCGTTTTTCAGATGTCTTGTGTAAAAGACATAGGTTGAAAAAGGATGGGGGTAAAATCGTGGGAGGTTCTGATACAACCATACAGAGGTACCCTTACCAGGCTTACTTGTTGTTATACGATGGTAGTGACTTCTATCAATGCGGCGGTTCCATCGTGAGTAAGAACTACATCATAACTGCCGCTCATTGTCTTGAAGGGTATGTATAGGATTTGTTTGTATTTTTTTTTACCAAGAAGGTGGCAAAAATTCTTAAGGCCTGCCCGATGATAAGCAGTTACCGTAGCCTATAGACCAGGGGTGGACAACCTGAGGCTCGCGAGCCACATGCGACTCTTTGAAGGATTATTTGTGGCTCTCGATAAATGTACCCGAGTTGCCTTTTCATTTTATATTTATAAAAAAATATATTTTTTGCATAATCTATATTGCGACTCGCGAAAATTTTTAAATTTTGTAAAATGGCTCGGATTATCAAGGAATTTGGCCAACCCTGCTATCGACCTTTGCAACACCAGACGTGTATACTTTGCATTGTATGTATACATCTTTATTCTTTCAGAGCTAATAATGTGTTTTTGAGACTCAGAATTTCATATGGTCATACTAACCGTGCTAACAGTTTCATCACCATCAACCATCATCAACATTAATGTCCCACTGCTGGGCACGGGTCTCCTCTCAATTGAGAGGGATTAGGCTATAGTCCACCACGCTAGCCTACTGCGGGTTGGCAGACATCACATGCCATCGAGAATTCTCTCAAGCATGCAGGTTTCCTCACGATGTTTTCCTTCACCGTTTGAGGTTGTAATAAATACGGACATAACTTCCGAAAAGTCAGTGGTGCGTGCCTTGGGTTCGAACTCGAGACAGTTTGATTTTGCTAACAGTTTGATTTTGGGCATTAAAAGTTCAATTACAGCAGCGGTGATGACAGTCCAGATTATTATTTCTATAAAGTATACGTTAAATCAATACAAAAATAAAATATAACATATCATCACGTTTTTATTCCCGAGCCGTTAATGAAGTGAAAAGATATTCACACGCTTCATCGATGTTTTTTTTTAATCTCATATAATTATTCAAGGCGGCGAGCAACCAGTCACAAGTTCATTTTTTTTTCTAATTTTAGAATACAAAATGTATACATACGGATTGGGAGCACAGATTCGGATGCTGGGGGCTACGAGTACGAAGCTGATTCATTTAATACACATCCCTTGTATAATGCGACTGCCAGCGACTATGATATTGGTGTTGTTAAGGTGTATAATGGCATGAATTTGGATGGTAATAGTACCAAGAGTATCAGCTTGGTGAGAACGGGCTCCGATGTAACTGATGGTCAAAATGTCACATTGACTGGATGGGGAGCTACGAGTGTAAGTATGATGTAGGGTTATTTCTTTGCATTTGCATGCATTAAAAAAAACCGTAAATATACATGTTGTAATACTAAGATCTACCTGTATGTTATCGTTTAATCGATGACATTAAAAGTAACTATTTTATTGATTTCTTACAGTATTATGTGTGATTATTAGTAGCTATTAGTAAGCATTTCTATATCTTACATTTACTTGTAAATTAGATGTAAACTACTTTTTACGGATTTTGTCCTAATGTTTTGAATCCTTATATAGTATTAATTACATACATACTTCATTCAATATTCTATCACGCTTGTACCCCCGAAGAATTAAGCAGAGCTGTGCTGATGTACACCCTTAGTACTCCGGTATAAACAATATAAACAATGAGCGACCTTTTTGCTATTAACAGGAAAATCAAAATAGTATAATCAAAAACACTTGTTTGAACTGGTAAATCAATTATCACAACTTAAATAATAAGGCAAGCAAAGCAAGGTCTTAGCAAGTAGTGTATTTTACATAATTAATTATCATTAGTGGTCGCCCAGAGGTTGAAATTTGACCATCATCATCATCAACCCATATTCGTCCACTGCTGGACGTAGGTCTCCCCTAGTCTTTCTTTTTTTGTATAATTACCAAAAAAATAGTATTCTGCACTCATTCTCTATATAAACTTTAAGTATGTGTGAGAAATTTCATACTCCTCCGTCCGCACAATTTTCGTAAAACGGAGTAGGTACAACGTTTTAGCTTCTAGTATTAATATATAGATAATCTATCTTTTAGGAAGGTGGTAGTACAAGTTCAACGTTGAAGGTAGTGACGGTGCCTGCTGTTGACAGGCCGCGTTGCAACGAGCTTCTCGGTGGTGGCATTACCACCAGGATGTTCTGTGCCGGTACTGAAGAAGGTGGCAAAGATACCTGTCAGGTGATTATTGTAAACTCATTTGACTACTAATTGCTTGACGCGGGTTTCTTTGAATTTTTTTGAACTACATGCCACCAATCATTTGTGATGAGAAAATAAATGCATTTTTTATTTTTTATTTTTTTTTTTTTTTTTTATTAATTTGCCTAGCGCGGGTTAGGCGACTTCAGACGCCATTGGCAAAATCTCTCTGTCATGCAGTGTTTCTGTCATGTAGTAATTTATACAATGAAAATAAAAAAAGGGGTGCGTGTATTGTGCATTGGTATCAATTTTTTTCGACTTCAGAGTAATTTTAATCTAACATACAGGTTGTAAATTCCGAAACGATAAGACTGACTGATTATTTTAATCATAATTTTAATTAGTAGAAAACAGAAAATTGAAATATTCAGAACTTAACTTAGGCTAAACCACCGGAAATATTTTTTATTTTTTTCTGGTGTATTATTTTTGCGTTTGTTTATTTTGAATTTCTGGTGGGCATAACCCCGGTACCGTCTCATCATCATAGCTACTAGCGAGTTTTATGTACCTTTCATTAATAGACTAACTGTGAACTTAGAAAAAAAAGTGAATGGTGGTGGGTTTTTGGAGGCTGTCTTTATTATTGACATTCATAAAGAGCCAATTAAATTTGGCCTACTTTGAATAGTTGAATACGTGATATTTTGAATTTCAAATTCACTAAGCAGGCTAATATTATAGCTAATAGTATGTAAAGGTAACATCAATACCAATGTGAGGATTTACATTTACATACCATGACCCCTGTCGTCTCCGAAGGGTTAGGCAGAGATGTACTTAATTTACAGCCACATTTCGCCTGTATATTATAGTTACCATGCAATAGGTCCAACTCCGAGCTGCAACTGAGAATTTCATTGAAAAACCCAATATCACTTTGCTCAGCAGTCAGACTTTACGACCATTAAACCAACGAAGCAATCCCTACAAAGAAACTATACCTACTCCTGATGTTTTTTAAGGGGGATTCCGGTGGCCCTGCAGTGACTGATGGTAAGCTGGCCGGAGTAGTGTCCTTCGGCTACGGCTGTGCGCGTCCCAATTCTCCTGGAGTCTACACCCGCATAGGTAACCTGAGTATTCGATTTTACATCAGAATGACGACGGGCCTAATAATCTAAGTGTATTTCCGATGAATTAAGAAAATAATTATGAAAACTATATCTAGTGTTAATTCCACTACAGATCATTATATTAATTCTATGACTGAGGAATTTAGTCATCCAGCGTATGCTGGAGCAACAACATCCTAATAGTCCTTAAATCGGAGAAACACGTGTCATTTTGGTGAAATTATCTTATGTAGACGTACCTCCTGTGTACTGACCTTATTGTTTTGGACTGAAGGGACATATTTATATAAACTGATCTGTAACGGAAGTTTCACTAGATCGGTATATGTTTTATTTTTTAAATTTCATTTATAAAAATATGTTACTGGTTCCATTAATTGTTATTTATTTTTCTTATCTTTTAGTTGTTTGTGCTCATTCTTTAGGGAATACATAAATGTAATGTTACCTTAATTAAAAAGTCGATTATCAATATCAGTCTTAAGACAAGAATCTTAAGAAGACGGTAAACAGTGGTTTACTTAATTAATTATATTTTTGCTTGTAATCTTACTTTGTAATTACTGTCAATAAATAAAATATTTAAGATACGCTGTCTTTTCTTACATTCAGGGTCCCAGTCAAATATAAAAAAAAAACAACCTTGTTATGTTCAATGCGAGTCACAATTTTTGATGCTACTTGAAAAAAACAATAAAAAATATACATTTTTAATACAATGAAAGCAGGTAACCAAACTGATTAAATTGTTCATAATTTGTATTGAAGTCAGAGTAAAGTATTTCACAAAATGTAATTTAAGCCTAACCTTTGAATAGTGCATAACTAATTACATTTAAATAATTATTCAAAAATTTTTGTTTAACCTTAGCCTACATAACCTTTATTGTATTATTTGTCGGTATTGCTCATGGATCATTACTGTTCTGCAAAAATAAATCTTACCATCAAAATATTGCGTTATCGATGTGAATACATGCTAATAATATAAATTCGAACGACTGTATGTCTGTTACCTCTTCAAGCTTAAACCGCTAAACCTATTTAGATGAAATTTGGCATAATATAGTTTGATCTCCGGGGTAGGACATAAGATAGTTTTTATCTCAGAAATGATCCCATAAAGAGGCGAAAAGGGGGGTAGAAATTTGCATATTAAAATTGTAAATTTCTTAAAAAAAAGGAGTGTAAGACTTTGATAATTTAACTTTTCGAAAAAAATAAGAAATAAATAGGAAAAAAATAAGCTACCATAAACAAAATACTTATTTATTCTGTACAGATAAAGCCGCGGCCAAAATTGGCCAAAATCTAGTAAACACATAAATGTATGTCCGCAATTGATTGATCAATTTGTAATTAGTGAGTTGTACCTTACTCTTGGAAAGTTAACAGTCATAATACCACGTAATACTTCGATATGAATAATGTAATTAAAGGTTTCTCAGGGTGTTCAAGTGATTGTGATATTTTATGGCAATTAAGGACATTAAAGTAATGTACAACAAACTTATTTCTAAATTTATATAACTCTTGAAATACCTACTCTACATTAAAAAAATAATTAACGGTATTCTTTTAAGATTGCTTCGTTGTATGCCCTCTATCTGTCCGTCTGGTCTGTAAAGATTCCCTACTTCAGAAACTTGTTGAAGTGTGGAGTTCAAATTAATACCAAATTTGTGTTATCTTGAAGCTGTTTATCAAAAACAGGTAATTTGTGCTTAAAATTTGGATATTTTCGCGAAATTAAAACTCAGGTACTTCCCAGTGACCTATAATCATCAAATTTTTTTTTTTTTTTAAATTAAAAGCATCGAGCAATAGTACTTACCTACTGCAGCATTTTTTTCCGAAATTGTGCCGCCATATGGTTTTGCTATAATAAATCCTAACATCATATAATTTTTGTGCTAGTTATCTATTATACAGTCCCTTTATGAAAAAGCAAATTCGTTACATAAACAATGTTAGACGAATAATGCTGCCAGTGAATGTTACACCATTCGCGACAAAAAAAAAATGCAAATTCCGAACCAGCGCGAAGTGAAACTGGTAAAAAGCAAAACTTTTCTCTGAATGACAAAACTCGCAATGAATACTAACACGGAATCCCTTAGCATTTAAATGAACGAGACCTACTGAGTTCCCGTGTTGCTGAAACTTTTTTAATTTCGTCGAAAGGAACCAGGTGGCCAACTCACGTCAGTTTCAATTCGACAGACAATCTCTGCCCCTCCTCACTGAATTCTTGCGATAAGTCGAAGCGCTCCGGTAACAATAGGAAGGAATCATTTTGTTTTAATTGAGATTTCGTTTTTAATTTGTTAAGAGTTTTGAAAGTTTTTAAATCAATACTGCCACAGATTTTTTTGTATTTTTTACAGGGCACACCTGTTTAAATCGTTGTTAAATAAAATCCAAAATCGTATGTAGTGTTATACCTAATTTAAAATTTAAAATTATATTTGATATCCAGTAGAGCGCATTACTTTCTTTTAAAAATTTGTAATAATTAAGGTAAAATTATTTTCATAAATACCTAAAGCTACAAGACAATAATTCCATTCTTATTTGATTTGTAGAGATCAATGGTGTAACTAAGATGTCCATAGTTTTTTAGTTTGACGACCCGTTTAGCTCAGCGGTAGTAACAATAGTCCCGGGTTCGAATCCCGGTAGGGACAAATGTTTGTGTGATGAGCATCAACATTTTTATCCGAGTCATGGATGTATCTATGTATAATATGTATGTATTTACAAACAAAAATGTATGTTTGTAGTATATCAACTATCTAGTATCCATAACACAAGCCTCGTTGCTTACCACGGAACTGGAATGTCCGGAAATATTTATTTATTGATATTTATAGTTTTATAACTCAAAACTAAAAGATATAGCGTGACATACTTACCGAAAAGAAAAACAAAATACAGTCGAATCGGGAGATACAAAGAGTCAGGTATAAGCGCTGTGGAATGATACTCATAGATAAACAAATGGACTAAATAATAGCATAGTTTGTAATGACTGTAGTGACAGGTTTTGAATATAACGGGTTGAAGAAGGTTTATAAGTTTGAGAATGGTTGATAGAATTAATTTAAACTCTATTGACTGGTGTTTGAAGACCGATTTTTTTTAAACAAGTCTATTATAAAATACTTAGGTGGCTTCGCGGTGTTACTTACCCGCGTTGCGCGTTTTGATCATATTCATTATTATCATTATCAGTTATCAATTCTTAGGAACTCCTACTTTAGCTTTCCATTATTTATTGTATGGTTTGATTTTTGACATTTTCAAATTTTTGTAACATTAATCGAATATCTAATATCCTCTGTGTTCTAGTGGTTCGAGTACCGGACTGCTGATCACGAGGTAATTGATTAAACGTGGGTTCAATTCCCAGAGGGCACAAATATTTATGTGATGAATATAAGTGTTTGTGTTCGTCTGGGTGTTTCCTATGTATTATAAGTACCTATTTATTGACAAAAAAAGTATATAAGTATTATATCCATTGTCTAGTACCCATAGTACAAGCTGTGCTTAATTTGGGACTATATGGTGCTGTGTAAAATGTCGCAGAATATTTATTATATTCGCCTTTGACATATTTACTTTCTGTAAATTATATTTGCGGAAAATTTACAATTCTCAGAATTTCTCCAAGAAAGGATTGGAGTAAGTTTCTACCTTATAAATAGCTTGAGTAGGCCAAATTATCACTGAAAAAAATAATGGTTTAGTCGTTACTGTTGCTGAACGGACGAAACAAAAGATAAATGAAAACGTAATTAAGCACAAGGAAAACTTTTAGGAGAGCGTTAAAAAGTTCTTTAGAGCTTCGGCTGCATTATTTATTTATCTCCCAGGATAATCTTGTTATTTGTTTGTTGTATGTTTTTATTTTATTTTTAATTTATACCTTGTCTGATGCAGCGTGGGTGCTGTTAACTACTTGTTGGCGGTGTTATTTATTTGTAGTTTAATTTAGAACTGTACTAAAAAACTCGTTTAAAAGTTCGGAGTCTGAGAAGGTTTACATAATATTTGGGTAAGGGTTTTTTTATATTGTTGATAGGTTTACGCTTGATCGCCAGTTTGCCTGATCTTAAGCGACACTGCGAGATAAATTCAACTCAGATTATAATTCTAAAGATTAATTGAAGGTTACGTTTACCCAACATTATAATAATGTCCTTAATCATGAGCCCGTCGCTTGTCAAACTGCTTTATTCATCCAGTGGTTGCAAGAGCGGCTGCCAAAAGTGAGGTCCTTGGTTCGATTCTCAGTTCGTTTTAATCGATTTTGAAAACGAATGTGTAACTTTAAATTATCATAAAAAAAACATAACATTCAATAAAATTAAATAAAGACGTGAAATATATACATATGTACATGACTAATCGTGTGGTATCCGTAAATAATCGTTATATTGTAAAGTATTTTTATTTTTACAAGCTGTATTTTACTGAATAAACAAAGATTAATTTTAAATATTCAACAAAGACCAACACAAGATAAAAAGTGATTTAAAAAAAGACATCGAAGCGCCGCACCTATTTGCGGGGACCGAAAGTAATCCTACCGAAACAAGAAAAAGGTGGAATTTAATTGCAAAACAAAATTACTGTGTTACTAGAAAAGCCGAGTTACGGGGAAAATAAATGCGGCCGCAGTCAACCCTAACCCTTTTTTATTTACAGTTTACCGTTTCACCTTACCCTCACATTACTGTTACGTAGTATTTTTACCGCGCCACATCGTACGGAAATGTAAGTAACATGATTTTATTACGGATTGTATGTATATACACTGGTTTGTGTTGAAACAAACATACCACTGCACCTGTCTCGAAGGGTTAGGCAGATGTCTACTAATGTACATCCACATTTTGCTGGTACGTTTTAGGTCCCATGTGATATCGTATACAATCTAATACATGGCCTAGTATAGAATAAAAGAAAAGATTTGTGTTATTATTTTATTGTTCACTGTCATTTGGTATGATTATTAAAATCGAGTTATATAACTACTACAAATGATTTCACAATTATTAATGTTGCAAAAAAACATCGTGAGGTACTATAAACAGCGCTTAAAAAAAATTTGCGGTAGATGCTACGTTGTCATTACCATTTGTACGTACTTGTCAATAATATATTCTCTTAAACATCGGTTGACACAAAATTACATCAGCCGTTGAACGCAGGCCTTTGCCCTCCCCTTTACAATACAATACAATATTCATATGTTACTTAATCTGTCATTCATCATGCGAGACACCGTATAAATAATGGCACTGCATCCAATCTTGTTAATTTTCGAATGTGCACTCGCGTATAAATTGTTTAATAACTTGAATTCCGATTTTACAAATTACAGGAGTTATTTATTCAGTCTTTTTCGTTTGTATTCAGCAAAATAGTATTTTAAATGTATAGTAATACAGACTATTTAAATGTACAATGTCATATTCGAAAAGAGCAAGAAATCTATTAAGATGGCAAGATCCCTGAATCAGGTACTTTTAACGTAGTTTAGGAGTCAGCATTTGTTGTTTGACTTATCTTGGTTTGTATTGAGATCTAATGCTCTGTTAAATCAATAATAAGCTAACTAATCTCACCATCTCACTCTTAAATATAAAACTACTTTTTACGAATTTTATGGCGGTAAATACAGACAAGCGTTACAACATCCATGGTCAAGGGCAGATTCAGTCTCAATCAGCAAATTACCTAAAACGTAGGGATTAAAATAATATTAATAATATCGAAGTAAATCAAGTCATCGAGGAATATTTCAATAACAAGAAAAACTTTTAATTATATGTAGGTACTCTTCAAAATGTTTTGTTAAACCTCTCAACCTGCATACTTTTTTAATTACGGTTTCAGTTTGCGCATACACGTAAAATTCATAAAATCCAGTACCACGGCACAATCATTGTATATTAATTGTTTTCAAAATCACTCTACACGCTTAACACAACCGCATTGTGCATTGCACAACCTTTGATCCTTCAACAATAACTTGCAGCTTCGCAACAAACACGCCCATTGCTATTTTCACGTGTACCAATGTACGGAACCTTACAAAATCTTCCCACGGGGCATCTGTACGATTAGTGAACATATTTCAACCTCTGTTATTACTTAAGCGTCAAATAAAGGGATGGTACGATGGGAAAGGGATATATTAGGTATGTAAAACATCGGTCTACGTAGAACGAACATTACATAACAAATGATATGTTTTAAATCTTAAATCTATTTATAAAAATTTTAATCGTCCTATGATCACATAGGGTCTATATGACCGTATATTAAGACAGTTGTCTTTCATAAAAAATGAAAGAAATTTAAGCCTTCTATTTAAGAAATTAAGAACAAAGTATATGGACTAATGTCAAATATAATTATTATTCTTATATCATACAATATTTAGTTTTTATTGTGCATTTTAACTATAGGCACTAAGTTCACCATGCGATTCAATGTATAATAGTCCCTAAAAATTGATTAGGTACCCTGTTCTGGCCTACTGGTGCTTACAATTTATGAATATAACATAAAGCCATTCATTCTTGTTATTATTCTCTTAGGTATAAAGTACCTATTTCGGAGTATAATTACGCACCCACTTTGAAATATTTCTTTTCTTTCCACTTTCCTTTACCGTTCCCGTAATTAGCTCCACTGTAGCAAAGGAACGTATATCTTTTGTGAAGAAAAAAATCTTTTTTAAAATTCAACGATGGGTCGGATGTAATCAAAGCCCTTAATGATTACACGACATTTAGTTGTTCAATGTAATAAGAGCATAATCTTGTAAAAATCTTAAGAGTGACTGTTAAAGATATGTAATTAGAATTTAGATTACAGAGCCTGGCTTTGAATGGTGTTGATTATTTCACTCTTGCAAAGACATTTGCGAAAGAGAAAGATTGTATAACCGTTACTTTATGTCAACGCAAGGACTATCTTCATGGCGCATTACCTAACTTACGACCTTACTTACTAACGACCAATGTAACTCATCGGTCGATAACTTAGTCGATTAAAAGATTGCGGGTGCTCCTCGCATTCGGGATAAAAATCAATGAAATTCATCGGTCGATATGCGCCCGCGGTGACTGAGTCATTAGACCTCATCAGTCAACTTGCGGCTGCTCACATCAACTTGGAAAAACAAAAAAATACAGAAGGCAAATGGTAATCATAGAGAATTGCATTTGCAATGGCATTTATATACTATAGATTGTACAAAAATATAATAATTCGGTACAACAATACCGAAGATCTCAATGATGAATTCAGAGAAGACATTTTTTTTTATCTTATCGTATATTAATTATCACTATCACTATTACATCTGAAATGGTAAAGACATGAAGCCAAATCATTTTGCTTTCTCTGCACTATATTAGCTTGTACTAGACTATAACCTTACTTTACATAATTAAAAAAAAAAGACGTGACTACCATGATTAATAATGAAAGATCTGATCACGCTTGGAAAAGATTTGTGCCTTTTAATTGCACGTCTTCCAATCCTTATAAACATGTGATGAATTTACAGGTGGATTATTTTAAAAATAATTGTTTTGTAAATATTTATTTCTGTAAATCTACAGTTACTACATTGTAAGCCTGAACGTAACGCTAAGAGTATTGAACTATAGATTTTGTAACTATAGATTTGAGTTCGCAATCCGCCATGATGGCTGAAAGTTTTAACGAGACAATGCTACTTCTGATTCCAAGACAAATTCTAGTTGGACCAATTCTGTCTGGACGAAACTTTGGTTCGTTTCGGAGTCACTGATTTTAGTTTAGATGTACAAAATACCAGAATGTTTCTTAAGCAGAATAGGAAGTTATTTCTGTTTATTAAATATAATTATGTGGACTGTAAACATTTGAATTTTCTTGTCATTGGTTTCCACATTTGCCTTGTGCCCAACGTTAATAAAAGAATTCTTTAATTCTTTATTGTACATAAAAAAAAATACAACATAACATATATCAATAATACATTTAAAGTGTTGTGCAGAAAGGCGAGCTTAATTCAAGATTGAATTTTCTTCCAGCAAACCATTGAGTGAGAGAGTTTTAAAAAGAAGGGTAAAAAGACAAAGTGTACAATAATAACAAAGAAATTCTATATAGCATACGAGTAAACAAATAGAAAGATAGATAGATATATGTGTATATATAGCTTTATAAATAAATAAATATATATTACAATTATTGACATATTATTCTGACAGAAAATGCTCCCTAGTCCTCCCCCTGAAAATGTCCAGAGAACGGCTAGCGCGTAATGAGTGTGGTAGAGAGTTCCATAACCGTACTGCTTTTACAGTAAACGAACTGTCATAGCAGCTGGAAGAATGTGCCGGAGTTCGCAATAGAAGGGAAGAACTGACACGACAGAGTTTGTCCCTCGGGACAAGGTATTCAAAACGCTCTCGGAGATATAACGGCGAGTTAGGGTTGTGAAGGACAGAATAGAGAAGGCAAAGTATATGTAAGTCCCGGCGTCGCCGAATGGGTAACCACTTCAATCTGGCTCGAAATTCCGATACATTATCGTACTTCCGAAGCCCATAAATGAAGCGGATCCCCAGGTTCTGCAGACGCTCGAGTTTATTTAGGAGTTCCTCCTTTGCATCAAGAAAAGAGACATCAGCATAGTCAAGATGAGGGAGTAAAAGTGATTGCGCAAGTATTACCTTAGTTTGAAAAGGAAGGAAATTTTGAAGTCGTCTGAGAGACTGGAACGAACTGTACATTCTCCTGCTTACCTCCACAATGTGTGCTTCCCATGTTAAGGTGGAGTTTATAAGAACGCCAAGATTTTTGACACACTTAGAGTAGGCCACTGGGATTGAGTTGTAGATTATCGGAGGAAGTGACTGGTAATCTATAAGGTTCAACATGTATCTGCCACCAATGATCAGGGCCTGAGATTTTGTAGGATTTACTACAAGCCCAAAAGAGTTTGCCCACTGATGAATATTCTCAAGATCATCATTGATGGCATCTACAGCACCTTTGATATCGTCTATTTTACAATGACGATACAACTGCAAGTCGTCTGCGTAGAGGTGATATTGAGAAGTTATGACTTTCGTAATTTCGTTTATAAAAACGGAGAAGAGAAGAGGAGACAGAACACCACCTTGGGGAACACCCGCAGACAGTTCACACCATTTCGAGCTAACCTCTCCAGCGCGGACCACCTGCGAGCGACCATGAAGATAAGATTTGAACCACTCAATTGCTGAGGAAGAGAGGTTAAGAGAGGAAAGGATTCCTAGGAGGATATCAAAATCCACTGAATTAAAAGCACTGCTAAAATCCAATAAAATGAGAACCGTTAGCAGTTTCTTCTCCATAGCCAGTCGAATATCATCAGTGATTTTCACTAATGCTGTAACTGTGCTATGGCCAACCCGGAATCCAGACTGGAAAGGATTTAGCAGGCTATTTGAGGAGAGGTATTGTGATAACTGTTTTTGTACAGCACCCTCAAGGACTTTGGACAGGATTGGAAGGATGGATATGGGGCGGAATTGACATAGTAAGGTGGGATTTGAGACTTTAGGCAGCGGTAGTACGATAGCTTTTTTCCATAAAGAAGGGTAGGAGCCGGTCAACAAGGAAAAATTTATAATATGAGTGATGGGTGAGAGAATTTGGTTCAGGATGGGAAGACACATTTGAATTTGGAGTCCATCGTCACCTACTGCTTTTGTAGAGATGGATAAAATAGATTTCTTAACTTCTTGCTCAACAACTGAGTGGTTGATACACTACGTTTAACAAAGAAAGTATATTACTAATAATTATTTTGTTATTATAAACTAATTTTTGGGTCTCTTCGCTCTCTCTTAGAGTGATAAATCTTTAATATTATACTGATATGCTACACAAGGTTTTTTTATAATAAAACGCTCAATTGTAGGATTTCAGGATTCGCCTGATTATTACCACGCATATGACAAGACGTATTATATTTTACTTGAATTGCAATCGGTCTTGTTATTGCCTCAGTTATGACAGCCTTGTGGTGTAACCAGTGTACCGTAAAATCAAAAGTCTTGAGTTCAGTTCTATGTCACGCATCGCTAGCATTTCGAAATTATAAATGCATAATTTTGATGAAGGAAACCAAAAAGACATCCAAACCTGCTACTAGGTATTCATGGTCCACACGTATACATAACTCCAGCTCTCGCAAGCGAGAAAACTCGAGCTGAGAATTGAGACAGTAAATGGGTTGGCGATGATTACTTGGAGTTCCATTTTTCATCAGGCAAGACTAGGTTTAATTAAATTTGCCATGCTAACATTCCAAAAAGGTCCTCCAAACTTTTTCAGTGTTATTTATCATAGTTCATAATTATATGGCCATTAAAATAGTTTTTTCTACCAATAGAATGTTATAATTTGCTATTGCTATCACATTTAGTATTAATATTGTTATTAATTTCTCTGTGGAGTGTCTTCATCATGTAGTTTATCATTTATCTTTATATGGCTACTATTTGTAAAACTGCCGACTCAATTTTAATTATTGTGTTATGCCATTGCAGAATAGTATAGGTACATAAATTATTCGTGTTAAACTGTCGCGGAAAGTTCGAGGAAGGTGAAATAGGAGCCACGATCTCATTATCTAAGTTGCATAATTTCTGCTACAGCTCGCTGGATTAATGCCCTGAACGCTCTCCAAATACTAGAGAATTATTTGGAGGAATACTAGATGTTCGTTTAAATTTCTCATCATCTAGGAACATGCTAGTTGTTTTGCTGCAGATACAATTTTGATAGAAATTTATTTTTGTCCTCTTTATAAGTACAAATATTGAACTGTGGAGAACACCATCGTGAGAAAATCCTGAAAATATCTTGTAATTTGGTTGACGGCGTGTGAAGTCACCCAACCTGTTTCCCTAATTTTAGTAATAAATATAATGAATAATTATAATATATTATATACGATACCTTGAGCTACACGGAGAACATGGAGAGAAAAAAAATCGGTAACGTCTTTGAAATCTTTCACTTTATGAGCTTTAATTACAATTTAACGACTCAATTAGCCCAGCGGTAGTTGACGCTATCGTGCTGCTGATGAGTTCGATTCCGGCAGGGAACAAATGTTTGTGTAATGAGCATCAACATTTGTAACAGAGTCATGAATTTATCTATGTATAATAGGTATGTATTTACAAAAAAACGTAGTGTATCAACCTTCAAGTCTCCGTAACAACAAGCCTTTTTGCTTACCGCGGAACTAGATGGCGCTGTGTGATAATGTCCAGATTTATTTATTTATTATCGTTATTAATTATTGCTAAACACATTAGTGATAAAATTAAATACGTATGAGCCGTATATATATATCACTAAATAACACTTTTAGTAAAAATATTTTAATTTATAATAAGAGACAAAATGGGTTGATACATTCTAAATAATATTACTATGATTGGCTATTTGCCGTTTTTGCTATAAAAGGATCTCGAGTCTATTACAGAGCTGTTCTAAAAAAGGTGAGTGACTTTATCTCACTGATAAGATATTTAATTTCCTTTCCCAGCTAGACGGATGACGTAAAAAATGATGTTACGTTTTAGGCATCAAAAAATAAACTGAGTAAAATGTAAGTCTATTTTAGACGTGCCTATTCAGCTTAAGCGCACATCTTTGCACTTTTATTTCTATATTTAAAATTTCTAAAAATTAGAACAATTTTTCAAAATTTCTCAAAGTAAAATCACACAACGACTGTACAGTACCTATACTAATATAGTATATTTACTTTTATATAATGGATTTGAATATGTTATAAGTATTGTATACTCTTATCGTTAAAATGTCTCGATTTATCAATCAATCAAAAGGTTTTTATTTCAAATACACTTTATCAAGCACTTAAGATTTTAAATAGTAGCAACGGGTCTTAGTCGTAAGTAGACCTCGTTAGTCTAGTGGTCGTGGGGGTGACTGCTGGCTAAGCGGTTTTTGGTTCGATTCTCAGGTCAAACAAAATGTCATATGGGTTTTATGTCATTTTTATCAAATTTACTTAAAAATATAATAACATCACAAATGTGTACTAAAATCTATTCAATTTAGTTAATAAATATGCAACGAGAGCAATTCCTTCATTCAAATTCAGTACACAGTAACCGCCTAGACTATACAGTCCTATAAAAAGACTGAAAGGATTTGAGAGTATCACACTTACTCACAAAGAGATGCAATTTGCATTATAATAATTTTTTATTGAAAGCCTTTGGCTCCGAGCTCAATAGCTTACCTTATTATTTCTCACGAAATTATTGTTGCGTATTAATCCGATATTTTCTGTTCCATTTTATATGCTAAGTTATTCTCATGATTCTATTATCAGATGAAAATATCGCATGTGCCTGAAATAAAATTTTGTCGGTAAAAGGTATATTATATTGTTATTAAATTACTTATAAATCGGATTGAATTTTGACACTCACAATAAAGCCATAGATAGAAGTTTATTTTGATAGAGTATTCAGAATTTTTATCATTCAAAGATTTGACGAATTTCGAAATTGCGGCAAAGAAAAGTTAGTTTTAACTGCGGTAAAGAAAACAAAACTCAAGCAAGACAATGAATGAACACAAATTACAAAAATGATAATGAAGATATCTATTTGATGAAGCATACAAATAACAAAGACTGTAATAATTATTTTCGAATATTGCAACCAACAAAGACTGGGCAAGGCAATCTTTCTAACAGTTTGGGGTTATTAGTAAACGCAGAGCCTATGTTCAATTCAACTATTTTTTTAGATCTTCTAAAAATCGCCAACATAAAAAAGAATAAAACTTCTATTTTCATCATTTATAAAATATGCTAAGTTGCAGAGAGAAGTGCAAAGACAGTGAAAAATAATGCGTTCCCAGCAATCATGTTCGAAGATATTGAGTCCATGGTTGCGCTTCCCTGCCCTGTGGCAGTTATGAATGACCAGCTCGAAGCGTTGCCTAAAAGTCACATTACGAATGAAAAACCGCAGGATTGCCGTAATTGAAAATTCCCTGTGTAATATACGACTTGCAATTTCAGAGTGGAGCGGCTCTCGCTCCGTCCTACAGGGCGGTGAACATTTTTCTTCGCTCTTAACGATATTATTTAACGCCACAAATTTTACCATTTTTCTTATGGCCCCCAGAACTGCTAGCAATTTCATTATGATAATCGCGCATAACCTGCGCTATTTTATACAATAACCGTTCGAGTCGGTATTTTGATAAAATTTTAAGTTGGCACTCTTAATAAATTTCAAAAAATCTTATTAACCAACGTAGAAATTTGGAGTGGACTCATTAAGGTAAACATCACGAAATGGCGTTTGCTAAAGGAGTCCCAATGTAATAGCTTTTTGTTTGGGAAGATCTGAATAACCTCGGTTTTAAGGGAGTCGAATAAATCGCAGGCAACTTAATCTGTTTACAAAGAAAAAGTAATCTGGTGCTGTAAAGAAATGGTGGGATACGCAATGCAAATTTCTAACTAAAAATTGAAAGCAACTAGATGCAATAAAAAGTACCGCCGAGAACCTTTTTTTAGTTTCCTGTACAGGTGGTAAGACTTATAGGTACCTCAGGAAGTTTTCACGGATTGACTACTTTTTCGCCCTAGTCAATCGTGGCCGCTAAGAGTAAGGGCCTGATTCGAGTAAAGTATATTTTTTTCATCACATTTTCAGTGGCACTTTAGATTTTTGAGTTGTGCCGAACAAAGAAATATAAAATTTAATTTACAATTTATATTTGGCTCAAATTAGAATTTGTAATAATCTCGGATATTTTTTATACAGCGCCATCTAGCTCCGAGCGAAGAAACAAGGCTTGTTTTACAGATCCTTGATACACGTTTTTTTAAAAGTCAAAGTCAAAGTCAAATAATTTATTTCAATTAGACCAATACAGGTGTTTTTGAATAAATACATATGCACATATTATACATACGAACATCAATGACTTAGGTACAAATGTCTTCTAGCTCATCACACAAACATTTGCCCCACCTAGCTCAATAAACTTAAAAAAAACTGCGCGTCCCCACCGTCTGGGTGCAATTTTGGAGCAAGACGCTGTAAGTGGAAATAGAAAGAGTTAATAAGGATACGATAATTGCACTACACTCCTAACCCCGCTGCATCGTAAAACCCAATGCTAGTTGAATTAACTAACCTAATGAAACTGAGCATTACGCGTTTTACGTTCGACGTCAGCACTAAAATTGTAGATAAGTTGTAGTCAGAGAGAGACAAATGACAGAGTAATAGGCAGCTTAAATGCCAAAATCTCACCACTTCCTTGTGATAGTAAAAGGGGACACTGTTGTTTTGTACTGATAGGAGATCAGGAATAGGGAATTCATGTATGAAGATTGGCATGATTTTATTCTCAGAATTCCTCCCTATTGAGATATACCCAATAGTGGTCTATAAAAAATGACTTTTACTCACAAGATCAACATAAAAATAACATATCGGACCTAAACTCTCGCAAAAAAAGGCTGAGATGATGAGAAGGAATACTGACATGCCTACAGTTTAAATTCGTCAGTATGTTTTAGGTCATATGTAATAAAATAAAACAGAACAAGTACTTTACTAACAATAAATCTGCTATTATCCGAATATTAAAATCCGAGTATTAATACACACGTGTTATGGTTGTTATTGTACATATATGTGTGTGGAGCTTTTTACTCCATTCGATTACTTATCCTTGTTCAAAGAACAAATACCAGTATATGCAGGTAACTGAGAGAGACGCTACCAAAATCAGCTGAAAATCTAACAAAGCGTCTAAAATCTGTAATCTAGCTATATAATCTTTGGTATGAAAGTTTATGTTATTTTTACTTTTTGGGGATTACTAACTCTTTGCTCTGACTCATTTTCTTTGACTCAAATGTTTCGGGAATCAACAAGCTCAGTTTATCAAACTCGATAGAGCGCTAGCCGGCGAATCTCCGGAAATAAAGGCTTGAAAAACACTATTTTTAAATTAAATCATTGCGTTATATGATAAATCGTGGTAAACATTTCTCGCCTTAACCTGCAATTCAAAGCAGTGTACTGTCTCCGTGTAATTACGTTTTCTGAACAAATCGCCTGTCGTTGAATCGAACTCACCATAACATGTGACACTCACCTCAAAATATAGTGAGTTCAACTCGACGACAGGCGACTGTACTCTTTCTCTTTGTAACAAACACAAATTCGACATTCGTGTTTGAGCAGACCGAATAAAAACATCTATAAATTTTAGCAGCAATGCTTAACAAAACATTTTGATTACACGCGACCTAGGTACATAGGATATCTTTCATGATCAAAAATGAATAAGCGACATTTTACTATATTGCCCGTGAATGGTAATACATTCATGAAAACAAATTTTCACACACACCAACGGCGACATCAGGATCAACAACCTGTTGTAGGCCATACAATGTTTTGTTTTGTATGGAGATTAAAACTGCACCTAGTATACAGAAGTAACCACTCAGCCACTGCGCCATTATAATAGTCAAACCGTTAATGAATGCTCACTTCAAATACGTAACATTTATTTAAACTTCTTTTTACGCCAGTGTTGTCTCTAATTACAATGCTACTCGTACCCTCCGGGCGGCTGTTCTAGAGATGAGTAAGAATTGTTTCATGCCTTAAAACTCATCATTAGCGGGCTAATTACACAAGCGAACTGTTGCTATACCCTGAGATAAAATAGATGACAGAGAGGAGCCAGAATTAACCGTAATTAAGCTGAACGAAACTCTTTCAGAAGAAAGGAAAAAAATGTTCTTAATTAAAACGGGAGACTCCAGAAAGATGCCTTATGTTTTTAATTATTACTGTTTCTGTTCAAGTAGCTTTTTAAAGTGTCTAATAAAATGAAAAACATTAATGACATCCATAAATTCTAAGTAGTACTTACCTTTAATTAATAAAATTCAATCTTTCACGTTTATTGATAACGTGAAAACTGTTGAACTTATGAAAGAATTTTGTGATTGAATGTTTTATAGAAAATGTAATGCCCGCACATCACTGATTCTTGAGAAAAAAACGGGAATACTTAAATGCTTAAGTAATTAAAAGTTTTACTTCTTTTTGTTCGGTCTGTACGATTTGAATCTAAGCCCTTCATTAACAAACGTTCTAAAAGAGGTTTATGACTAAAACTTTATGGCTAATTCATTTCAGTTAAAAAAATACTAACCTACAAAATGTATTTGATTAAGTTTATTTATTGTATAAAACAACACTAAAAAATAAATGTTAGACGCATTATTTTTAAGCCGGAGCTTAAAAAGGAATTAATAAGATAAGTTTTAATTTACGTTTGATGATATTTTTTCGGCTCAAGTCATTTGTTCTCAGCAGTTTTAGGCTACAAATGACCAAATCGTGACTGAATCATGAGGAATTATGAAGCTTTTATCTGATTCATTAAGGTATATTTCTATATAAAACAAACCTATATACATATATAGCCGTTGCCCGTGACTTCGTCTACCTAGAACTAGTAATTTTGATAGCTTATTTTTCACCACCTGTTTTGTCCCCTTAAATGACGGTACAGTTATATGTCCTTTGCCGTCTAATTTTTATGTCAAATTTCATCGAAATCGGTTTAGCAGTTTAAGCGGGAAGGCGTAAGTCATTTGTTCTCAGCAGTTTTAGGCTACAAATGACCAAATCGTGACTGAATCATGAGGAATTATGAAGCTTTTATCTGATTCATTAAGGTATATTTCTATATAAAACAAACCTATATACATATATAGCCGTTGCCCGTGACTTCGTCTACCTAGAACTAGTAATTTTGATAGCTTATTTTTCACCACCTGTTTTGTCCCCTTAAATGACGGTACAGTTATATGTCCTTTGCCGTCTAATTTTTATGTCAAATTTCATCGAAATCGGTTTAGCAGTTTAAGCGGGAAGGCGTAACGTAACACACAGATTCTTTCGCAATTATTATATTAGTATGGATATGCAAAGTTAATAGGTAATTTAAGGGGCATCTTTCTATAATAAAACACAAATAGGCATATAACAAAGAGCTTTGAATAAAGAGTCGCTTCGAAATCCTCTTAGGCAACTATCGCAATGAGATTTTAAAGGAATATTTCCAATTCCAATTTATTCGTATCCACGCACCACCTTTTCCGTGTCTTTTCCAAATCAGTATTTCTTTAACCCCTTTCAAAAGTCCTACCCTCATAATATGCGAGGTCGCTAAAAGTAAGTTAAGCCTTTATTGGGATTCACTTCTGAAGGCAATTCTGCCCGCCTCTCTTTATTACTTTTTTACTATAGGAAATTGCTCATCGTCGCCAAGAGAAAATAGTGAATGAAGAAGTCTCCGCCTTTACTTTGAAATGCCGCTTTTATTTATTACATTTTCAAAGACTTGTTAGTTTATATTAAATTAAATATTTTTTTTGGTGTTTTGTTCACGTTAGTTAAAAAAAGTAGAGGAAGGGAGACGTACTTAAACCATGGAGTAAGTGTAAAAACGACCATTATTTGTATTCTTCTAAAATTACTTGTGGGTGAGCACATACATGTGTTGATTATTTTACAACTTTTGGAAACATGTTTGGTTATTTAATATATTGATTTCTTGTTTTATCTACGGAATGACAAAACACTTCATTTGTATAATCTTACAACATTCACTTGAGTCAGTATTTTGAATAATATTTAGTTTGATAAGATCTTGGTAACCTGACACTAATTTTTGCAATGGTTTGTATGAATTTGTTAAAATCGTATAGATTGAGAGTAAAATATAGCTGTCAATTACTACGAAATTGGTTAAAGGTTTGACCGTTTCATTTAAACTTGGTAGTGTCCTGCGGTGCAAATACCTTTCTATAGAATAGAACAAAGCGTCTAGACAAGACAGTTGATATGCCAACGAGTTACTTGTCAAAAACTCTTCAACTTTTAATTGGCAACTGTAATGCGCGTTTGAATGGCAAGAACTTCTCTACGGTAAAATTACAGAGAATTCCAGTCACAGACTCTGATTAATTTATCAGTCTGTGATTTCACGAGAAATGATTTAAATATTAGTTTCTTTTTGTTACCTGACACGATAACCACCCAGTTTTCCTCTACTAATAATCTTGATGTTGCACTGACATTTAAAACAAAACGCTTTCGCTCTATTTACAGTAAAGTCAATTTTACAAAACACTATACAGAATATTTTTGCCAAATTAACGTTATCGCGGTGTTTGTATCCATACCGGACAGCAAAATCCTTTTAATGTTATGCTTTGCCAGTGTTTTTTGTGGCAGTCCATTAATAACAGCGCTGAATTTAAAAAGGTTTCAGCTTTATCTCGATTTGGAAACTTGCAACAAGCATTGCTCATAAATAAGGTTGGTACTTCCATATTCTTATGCAGCTTAATACTACCGTCTGTTAGATGCATTATCTTTGGCACTTGCTTAAATTGAAAAGCCGTAGCTACCTGGCTTGATAGAAACAAGTTTGTAGAGGCCACTTGTGAAACTATTCCACTAAATATTGAACCCCAAACTAACAATGCACGATTTTGAAGCATGCAAAAAGCGATGTAATTTATAGTTCTAGTTTCACAGGATGAGATAATAATCGGAACAGTTGGGTAGAATCGAGTTGAAGTTTTCACCCTTAGTTGTTTACAATTACAACAAAAGTTTTTGTCCAAGTCTGGTTTTGTACAAAAATTTTAATTTTCTCGATACGGTACCTATTGTTTAACACGAATGTAATTTTTTATGTGCAGCATAAATCGATCATAAAATGATTTATCACCGGCTGTAATATATCATGTCATTTCGAACTTATATATGGGTGTGGAAGTACATTTTTTTTCTAATGGTTGAATTTAATCTTGTATTAATGATCACTTGTAGATTGTATCCGATATACATTTAAATAGCTGCTTACGGAAGAAATTGTGGTACCAATTAATTGTAAACGTTGGTTTAACGTGGAAGATTAATTGACCAGACAGTATAATGTATGAAGCTTAGTTTGGATCAATGCCTAGTTTACAGAAAGTTCCTTGTAACATTGTTTTGAATTCATATGTACCTATTTACAATGCGGAAATACATGTATGTAGTAAATTAGTGCTACTGTTTAGAACTTGAACTGTTTTGACACATAATTAATCATTTTAATTATTGTATTTTTTTAAAGGTATATTAATATTTTTTTTCCTATTAACTATGTTTCCATCTCTCTTTCTTATATCCATTTTCTTAGTAAAAAAATCCGTTAATCCCTTAAGCTGATAACAATATTGCTCTTGCTGTTTTTAACTCTGGAGCAATGATAAACAATGCTTTTCTCTCTATGAATATGGTAGCAATGGCGTTGCACAATAAATTTATATATTTAAATAACAATGCATAATTCATTCTAATATTGCATCCATGCCTTCAATGAATATTGTATCAATAACCGGTTTCTGAAATACTGATCTGAATTCTAATTTGAATTAAGCGAGTCATTTTATTATTTCGTAACTTTAAATAGTCCTTGTGTATTATATCTTACTTTAAGCAGTTTACTTCAACTATTCTTTAGATTTAAATAATAAAATAAATATAAATAAATAAATATTTCCGGACATTATTACACAGCGCCATCTAGTTCCGTGGTAAGCAACGAGGCTTGTGTTACGGATACTCGATGGTTGATATACTACATATATACTTTTTTTTGTAAATACATACATATTATACATAAATACGAGTACATCCATGACTCGGATACAAATGTTAATGCTCATCACACAAACATTTGTCCCTACCGGGATTCGAACCCGGGACCCACAGCAGGCACCGTCAACTACCGCTGAGCTAAACAGGTCGTGAATTTGGAGTTAGTTTATAAGTTCTGTTATTGATTTCTTGAGGCATCGAATTTTAAATTCATGAAATGATGAACAAGCAACTTATGTTGTATGAGAAACTCTTTGGTCTAGATAAAACGTATATAATTTCCTTATTTAAAAAAAGGTTTTAAATAATTTGACCATTTTGATTACTTTTATACTTTACTTTGATTAGATTATTGTTAATGTTATAAACGTTATCATAACAGCTCATCGTGACTGCCCCCTTAAAGGATTAGGGACGATGGACACCTTCACTTCGTCGATAAATGGCTCAAAGGAGCAACCTATGAGCCAGTGTCATCATCATCATCAGCCTGTATTCATCCATTGCTGGACATAGGCCTCCCCTAGGGAACGCCACAGAGCTCGATCTTCGGCTCTTTTCCTCCAGTCACTGCCAGCTGCCTTGCGCAATTCGTCGCTCCACCTGGCCGGCGGCCATCCTACACTACGTTTGCCGAGACGCGGTCTCCACCAGTATAAAAGTAACAAAATGTTAATTAAATAAACCGCACAATTCACGTAATAATAAAAAAACATTGGTTCAATTCTATCCACCCGTTATCTTAGGTGTACGAGTTCTCCCTATATTCTCAAATTGAGGCAATAAAATTTTTCGCGCGCCCCATCGAATGGGGTGGGTTTGAATAAGTCGTTTGAAATGCAATGAGTGTGTTCTCCTATTAATCTCCGGAATAAAAACGTTTTCATTTACGATGGTTTTTAATTTAAATCCTTTGCATACAATTTGGTTGAGTTGCATTTTAAAGATTTTTATAAATAAAGGAATCTCTCTTGACATTTGCTACGCTGAAGAACAATATACTTAAATACATAGTTACTAAATTGGAATATGTTCAGGAGTATGTTACGTACCTACCTGTAATACCTAATGGTCTAATTAAAATAAAAACCTTTAACTATGAATTAAAAGAGCATTCAAGTATTTGCATTCAACACTTTTCTTTGTGAAAGATTTACCGTAGCAAGACATAATTATGGTTTTTCTTTTTCCCGTTTTATTTAAATTTTGTTCATTACTTTTTGCATAATTAGGACAGGGATTGTGTCACGACGTGCATAAGCAGTTTTATTTAGGTTGCAAGACAAGGATAGTTCTATTCAAGCTGCAAAGCGCCATCCTACTCACACAACCTAAATAAGTCTGTAAAACACGTTGTGGTACAGCCGCTCGAATACTCCTGTGATGCCTTCATACATATTTTTTCTTCCCACTTTTTATAAAAATATATCTACTCGTAAGTTCAATTAAAGTATAAGTTAAATTATTTTGTAAGAGTCAACACAATATATATTATTATATAAATAAGTAGATATCATTATTGCGGCATGGTTATTTCATACTCACTCGTAATCTTATATTATTCATTATTTTTATTATTTTTTATATAATAATAAAACGTAATATGCATTATTAATGTGTTACCACAATACGTTCTTGTATATAATTTTATTAATATAATCTGACTGTAGTACCTTGATCTTGAAACATTGACACTAATGATACGTTAGGTTTAAAGGTTGCACCAGTGGGTGACCGATTCGTATCTTATCTCTGCAATTATCATACTAACATGTTGCGGCCAAAGCAGTAAACTGTGTTTATCTCTTAATCAGACACTAATCGACGTATTTCTTTTAATAATCCAATTAGCGACGTCGTGTACAGTCCTAACATAGTATTAAGACCTCCAATATTTCAATGTTTTTACCTCAAGTATTTGAAATAAGTATCAATTAAGTTGGTCTTTAAGTGAGAACATAAATCATTTTAAAGGACCGCCTGTGATATAGCTAAAAAGCGTAATCAAGTGGCTAATATTTTATAATATATGTACATATATACTAGATTGTTCCCGTGACTTCGTCTTCGTGGACTAGTACCCGACTTTTCATTATCTTAAAGGATGATTCCCAGGATAAAAACTATCGTAGGTAGATATATCTTTCCCTGGGACTATCCTGAAACTATCTCTATACCAAATTTTATATAATCGGTTCAGTAGTTTAAGCGTGAAGCAGTCATACGTATATTAGTAAAAGTATGGATTGGTCTTTCCATTGAAGAAATTTTGTTCTCTACCTTGCTCCGCTTCGGTTGACATAATTTGCGAAGCGGAGTTACAGAATGAAGTCATGGAAAATCGGTAACGCATCACTTATGAGACAAAGTAATATTTTGGACAGCTCTTTTTCTCCGCTCATCTGTACGCTCCGTTCTATTCAGTACACTGTCTTACGATCAGATATAGACCTTCATTGGTTATAATGAATACATGTTCTATTAATCCATGATTATATAGTATGCATGATTATATCTGCTATAAATGCTATTGTAGAACAAGCTGCTAATTTCATCGTTGCGGTAGAAATTCTTGGTTCTTGTAATTACATCGGTATAAGGTCTAGATTGCTTTGTTAAAAATTCTAAATATATAATTAGTGAAACATTTTGCTGCTTTGAAATTGTTAATTGTAAGAAGGAAACTTATACATTTGACGATTAAGTTGGATTGTGTATGCTTAAAACCTCAAAAAGATATGCACTTATTAAACTCAAATTTTGTCATTTCAATATTGTATTTCTCATTTCTCTTATAAGAATCCACAATGTTCCACACTTCGCTATCGTATCGTATAATATTATATTATTATATCTTGGAATTTGTATATCTTGGAATACAAAGACCTGTAGACAGTTTATCCGTATTCATTTTTCGTGTCAAAATCCATCTCGGTTGTATCATAAATCATTTCACATACTTCCTGCATTATCTAGGCAATAAAATCAAAATACGCACAGTATATAAATTCTTACATAAGTTCTAATCAATGGCCAACATTGGGGCATTGAGCCGAACGTTCGCCTAATGCACTATTCGTGTACTCATACAATAGCTGATAATTCACGGCGAGTGTGAATAAAGATTTTTTCTAACATTAGCTAGTATATTTACGTATATTCATTGTTAAATACGATGAAGGCTTGTGAATTGAAATTCTATGGCAGCTAAATTGAATTTGAATGTGATGACTTTGTACGTTTGGAACATGTTTTATATAATTGCGTTATGTACTGGGGCGGCTCCGTCCATTTGATTTTGATTTGTGTGATCACACTAGTCAAAATAAAAATGAAGAAGAGATGTAACTGATTTTTAAAGGCAATAAATAATAGTTGTGAGATGGGAACAAACAAATTATATGTATGTTATAACAGTTGCTGGCCAATAAATACAGTTTCTACAAAGTTAGATCGAAGCTTGACAATGTTGTACAAACCAAAGCGCACGACAGGTAAATCCCTGTGGCTCTGTGCACTGTACATAATGCTGTCGAACTTATATTATTTTCCCAACTGAAGTTGCGTAGTTTATTCAAAGTTTTGAGTGCAAAGATAACAAGAGAACTGTTTGAATAATGCAAATAGTTCATCTATGAGGCGTAAGGAGGTAAGGGGTAAGGTGTTTGTGCAGTTCATGCAAGAACCAACCATCTTTACTCTGTGAGGTGGCGGAGTCGAAAATTGAATGAAAGTGAATGACTTGCATATTACATCGCTCTGTTATCACGCCTGATTCCCTGCAGATTTAAAGTATATGTGTGACGAATCTATTGATATGAGAAAAAGAGACGAAAGGGAATATATTTTAATTATACCTAATATATCAATACAATAGTTCTATCTCGCGAAGGCGGTTGATCAAAACTTGTGATATGTAATTGTATATACAGGTTCATCGATATTTATTGAGTGATGAAATTAAAATATTCGCCATAACAAAATATGCCTTATTTCTTAATTATATTGTTGGTATATAGTTGAATACTGACATGAAATTTCATAATCCTCTTGTCTGGTCTGAAGTACCTAATAATATTTAACAATAGAATAATTGGATTAATTAAAATCCTGCGGTAATCAAATATCCATTGAGACGCGTGTAGCCGTATTGATTGAGTTTATATTAAACTGTACAGGTACCTTTGTAGATTAATTGAGAATGAATTTCGTGTTAGAAACTTTTCGAGCAAAAGGGTTGTGTTTCATGGGAATAGATTTATATGGGCTAATAGATACATTGATTTAATTTGTTATTCGCTTCTTGGGCTTTGTAAAGTCTGCCTAAGTTGTTATTAGATGTTAATTAGGTTTGAAACTTAGACAGGCATTATTAAATATAATATTTTAACTCGAAAAGCGTAGACAGGAATAATAAATATCGATTTTTTTAAACCAAGCAATGTCAATTTTTAGTCCTATGCTTACAATATTTAAATTTACTAGATTTAGAATATAATTTCAATGACTAAAAAGTAACGTCAATGATGATTACCTCTAAGAAAAATTATATAATCAAAATCACCTCTGACAAAACAATTATAGGTAAAGATGACCATTCCAAACAAAATCCGCAAGGGATCCTACAACAACTTCACAGATAAACTCATAAGTGGATAAGACTGATATTACCTTAATAAACAGTATGTGCGAAAAAACTCGAATCGAGGTAGGAAAATATCAGCTTTTTTTTCTCTAAACTTTTTTATATCCCTGGCTTCGCTATCTATTTATAAATGTAGCGAAGCCACAGATATTAAAAAAATATAGAGATAAAAAAAACTAAATAAAAAACCGGCCAACGAGTTAGACTCGTTGGCGAGTTAGACTCGCGCGCGGGTTCCGTACAAAATTAGGCAATAAATTGCGTTTTTTCATGGAAGCCCTTAACCCCTTATTTATTTTATTTTACTTTTATTATTTATTATAAAAGTATAAATACAACTGAGTATTATGTGAATATTTGTGTTAATAAGTGCCTATTTGTTGCCATTACTGATATCGAGCAAAAAAGGGCGGAAAAACCGCGTTTGTTGCATGGGAGCCCTCTTAAATATTTATTTTATTTTGTTGTTATAGCGGCAACAGAAATACATAATTTGTGATAATTTCAACTCACTAGTTATCGCGGTTCTTGAGATACAGCCTGGTGACAAACAGACAGACAGACGGACAGACGGACGGACAGACAGCGAAGTCTTAGTAATAGGGTCCCGTTTTTACCCTTTAGGTACGGAACCCTATAAAACTGATATTTTATAAAGAGTTCTAATATTTTTGTGTATGTAAATGTACTTATTATATGGATGGAAATTCTAGTCTAGAGGAGATAGGGAGATTCCAACGCTATAAGCGCTTGTTTGAAAGTAGGTACCTATCTACTTTCAAACAAAACAAAGCCTTTGAAGTTTTTCTAAGAAACACTAAAGATACTTATTACCAAATAACCTCATTACTGTTTTTAACCGAATTCAAAAAGGTTTTTTATTTATGTTTGTTACCTCATAACTTTCGACTTGGTGAACCGATTTTGATGATTCTTTTTTTGTATGAAAAATGGTGAAGATCTGATGAGTGGATCTTTGGGAATTTCGAGAGAAACCCTCAACTTTTCTACGTAGATGACTCGTTTATTATTCAACTCATTACATACCATCACGCCTGTCGTCCCCGAAAGGTTATGCAGACGTGTACTAATGTACACCCACGTTTTGCTGGTATGTTTTAGGTCCCATGTAATAGGGGTGAGCTTATTGCCATTAACCGGGCACGAATCCAAACTCCGACCTGCTACTGAGAATTTCACAGAAAACCTAATAACACTGCTCGATCTGGGAATCGAACCCAGGACCTCTTGCTCGGCAGTCGCACTGTACAACCACTAGACCACCGAGACCTATTACAACGATTCTATTACAGACACAACAAAGTAAAATAAAAAATAAAAAACTGCGTTTAAAAAAACTGACTTCAAAACTAAAAAGTTCTAAATAACTTAATGCAGTTTTAACTTCTTTTTAGTTTTAAAGGTATATCGTCAGAGCCATCTCGGGAAGATTCATGGGAAACGTCATACGAATACCTATGACAGTGATTTGTGGTATAGAAACCTGGAAAACCTGTCAATCCTGAAAACCTTAAGGTAAACCGCCTTAAGGTTTCTTAAGGTTGTGAATATCTAATGGCTCCGTGTTAAAACTAATATTAGGTCGCTCCTAGATAGATTAATTTCACCTTATTCGGAAAAGAGATTTAATTTTTGCATTAGTTTTTCAAGTACCTCAAGCTTAAGTGGCAATACGCACCAAATATTTATCCAATTTTGACGCAAGCAGACGTATTTTAACAAAGAGTTGTAGTATTTGTTATTTCTTATAATTATCTAATTGTAGAAAGGAGCTCAAAAAGCATAACGTTGTTAACGAAACCTGTTTTGCCTTATCTAATCACAAACATCAAATTAATTCCTTAATTAACAAGGCAATTAATTAGCATATAAATTGTATCATAACAAGCTCCCATTTTATTGTAAGGAGATGTTTCAATTAACATGATTATATTATTAATTTGTAAGATAAATACTGTGCAGAAAATTTAAATAGGTACATATTTTATCATTCATTTCAGTTCATTTGTCCCACTGCTAGCGGTCTCTACATAAATGCTTATTATGTCCTTAGCGTCTAGACTTATAATCTTCAACCCAATCATTGCCCCACAGGTGGGCACGGGTTTCCTCTCATTTTCTCCTCCTATGTTTTACATCAACCATTTAGTATCTATAATACAAAACCTCGGTACTAGACGGTGCTGTGTTATAAAGTGCAGACACATATTTATTTATTTGTGTGTTCTACTGGTACTTAGTTGTTTTGGTACATTTTATAATCTGTGTTTGTAATCTACACGACAAAAAAGAAGATTGTAGTATGTGAAAACGTTTAAAAAAATATTGAACAGAATAGTAAGCAGGTGGGCACTGTAACGGAGAGCTTTAAAAAAACAAGTACGAATATAAATATTCTAACGAAGATCTATGAAACGTTGGTTTAAATTGGTTTTTTATGGGCATGCATAAAATGGACTGCCGATAAAAAAGAAAAGCCTAGTCTAGTAAATTTTAGTTTACAGTACAACTCTGGCAGTATTGGTTCCATAAACATTCGTATGCATTCTCCCGAACGGATACAACAATCGGAATAATGTTCGGGTTTACGAAAGACCATTTTCCGCATTCAAACTTTACTCTCACCGACCAATATCAGCAATTTGTTACTTGGGGAGACACCGCCGGCTATATGTTAGCCAACATAAAATATGCTGTAATTATTAAAATGGCGTCGGATACTTACAATAAATTATTTTTATTTCCGTATACATTACATGAAGCCTTTTACGAGTCAATGTGGTTACATTTTTAGTTCTAGGCTAAGCGCCAGCGTTTTCTCTATAAAAAGCACCGAAACGAATTAATAAAATCATTACATCTTTTAAGTCTTGCTTTTGAGATTAGATGAGGAAATAAAATAGATTTAATACTCGTTGCAACCATATTTATAAAGAAAGGGATTTTTACCTACTTTTCAAGTTTTAATATAAATAAAAATAAATTATTCATCATTCTCTCGCACCGTGTGTGTGATGCTCCACACTCCGCGACGGGAGGCGCATATTAAAATTGATTACGTTCTGTAACAATTGAAACTCAGTCTGTTCAAATTGAGTTTGGAATGTGCAGCTGCAAAGGTTGCACCTGGAAGGAGTTTAAATGTTTTATATTTTTTATTTAATGTCAATAAAAGGAGATCTTACATTTTACTTATTATAAAACCGGTAAGAGAGTTGACTATTGCTGGGAGGCGTATGTTAGACTTGTTACTATGTTATGTTACAATGTTACTATCTATCTATTTCAGGTGGCTTCATGTCACTCAAACATTTTTTAGCTATCTTCTCACTAAGAAAAACTATCTCATAGATAAATAAAAAAAAAAACAGAATACTCCGCTGAACTCAGTAAACGTCTGTTCAGGAAATTCGTGAGGGATTAGGAAAAACGAGATAAAAGCACCTAAAGTATATCCTGGTATTTCGACTACTTACTGATAAGGTAAAGGAAATACACATACATAAAAGATAACCTACACAATACTACCGTTAGGAGAAGTTCATATAAAGTTTGTATTAACACACTAACAGCAGTCGCGCAAGAGTTAGCACTGGTACATAGCAACAGACTCTAACTTCGAAGAATTCTATATATGTAAGCGCAATAATAAGAAAGAAACAAAAAAGTTTCTATTCTGAACTCGCGCAGGACTTATTATAAAAAAAAAACAGCAACAGTTATAGCGGATACCCTGCACGAGTCTGAAATAGGCATCTATCTCAGCATCATGCTGTGACATTTGAACCTAAAAGCATAATATTACAGCACAGGTTTTCAGATGGGATACCTTTGATGCCACGCCCAGTTAAGACGACGAGCATAACGTTAGACAAATAATAAGGTTAAATAAATATAGGTAAATTATCTAGGTGTAGGGATAGATTCATATGTAGAGATATAATAGATTGTAATAATAATACCAATCTTGTCATTAGGTATAAATAAAAATATCATTCTTGCATAAAAATTCAAGAGTTATGGAATGTTGAAATTCACCAACATACTATTTATTTATAATATTGATAACGGTGCCAATTCACGCGAAGTTTTGAATTGCGTAGGCAACTCGGATGAAATTTCATACATCCAGAATCCAGAAATATTATACAAATAAACTTGTCTTGCTGTCTGAAGTCTAATTTTATTAACTTAATATTGCGAAAACAGTGTATTAAGAAAATCTTCCCTACGCTAAAGTCACAAAAGACATTTATAGACAAAAATCCCTTGAAGTATAAAAAAAACACAATCACCATCACTATGAATAGAGAATGTATGTCTTTTACCTATTATTAAATGTGTGCAAGAAAATCAATAGACGTATTGTTGGGAAATAAAAGTTCTACGGTTTTTCTTACATAAAATACAATAGATGGCGACATCTTTGCTTCTGCATTATTACTTAGTATTAATTGATGATTGTATGTTTTATGAACCGAAGGTATTATCATATAACCGGTATAGGCTCAAGTATTCGCCTATTTAGCCAGCATGCTTTGTATAATTTTTTGTCCTGATTAAGAATTGATTACAGGTCGCAAATGCAACACAGCTTAAAAAATAAAAATAAAATATATTTAAAGTCTTTCACTCACACACCTACCTGTCATCCCCGAAGGGTTGGGCAAAGATGTACATAAAATCCACATTGTTTCCTATGTTTTAAGTCCTATGTAAGTGTATTAATTTGAATTTTAAAGTTCAAAATTACATATGAAATAAAAAAAAAAATTAAACTGTAATGTAATAAATAAATGTAATAAAAGTATGAAGTCACAAAAAATCTGATATATCGACTAATATTTAAAAATAATGTTTGTATCACGAGTGTCTAAGGTTTATTTTTCCTTAAAGTTCTTAGAGTAACAGTAATTTAGGTGAAATTACATATTTATGTCATTCATTAAACGATGGGTCACAGTTCACTCTCAGCTGCCTTTCACTACAGTAATTATAATTACACCGATTACGCATGTGGGTTAAAGTGCTAGTACACATTTACGCAATTAAAACACAGATTATATAATTAAAGCTGGGGGTATTTAGTGTAAAGAAATATCGAACTTAGTGTCTAATTATTAAATTTGCAATAATTAGTCCAGCGACAGACGTCCCAATTAGTCGAGCGGTAGTTAACACTACCTTCTGTGCTATGGGTCCCGGGTTCGAATCCCGGTAGGGACAAATGTTTGTGTGATGAGCATAAACATTTGTATCCAAGTCCGTCCGAGTATGTATAATATGTATGTATTTACAAAAAAAAAGTATTTATGTAGTATATCAATCAACTAGTATCCGTAACACAAGCCTCGTTGCTTAGCTCGGAACTAGATGGCGCTGTGTCATAATGTTCGTTTATATAATGTTTATATAATGTATATTAATAATATTTATTTATTTATATTAATTATAACCGGCTACTAGAAATAACAAATCTGTGGTAGATTATCCTAATGGTGTCACCAGTGGACACCATTGGACATGTCAAGCACGCATGCCTGAAAGATTTTCTCAATGACATGTGAAGTCTGTCAACCCTATTACCGACTATTCTAACGTGGTAGACTATTTGGTTAATCCCCCTCAAATACCATGCTTAGAAGTGGGATAGTAAAATGGGTTGTAGCTAACGTTGATTAGAAATACATACATACCATCACGCCTGTCGTCCCTTAAAGGTTAAGCAGAGGTGTACTAATGTACACCCACGTTTTGCTGGACCTAAAACAGATCTTGTAAAAGGGAACGAGCCTATTGCCATTATCGGACACGAATCCAAACTCCAAGCTGCTACTGAGAATTTCACAGAAAACCCCAATAACTTTAACACTTTGCTCGACCTGGGAATCGAAGCCAGGACCTCTTGCTCGGCAGTTGCACTGTACGACCAGTAGACCAACGAGGCAAGATTAGAAATACATTCAATCTGTATTCCAAATAGGCCCGTAGCTTGTAAGAACTTTCTTGAATATTATTACCATCATCAGCAAATACTGAGTATACATAAATACTATTTACAAAAATAAAAGTCGCTATCCTTATTCCTTCCTTAAAAAAACATTTGCCTACTCCATCATTCACATAACGGAAATAATTATTTTCAAAAGAATGTGTCACAAAATAATATTGAACAAAACGCCCGTTGTAGGGTATAAAGTTTAGAAGCACCTGAGCCTGTTTATGGTGACCTTACACGTGATTGATTATGACAAATACGCCCAAGTGCACGATACATATACAACAGTAGGCACACTCGCGACCGAAGATACGTATTTAGATAAGCATAATGTGTACTTTATTAAAACGTCAACGGTTTTCCTGTTGCTCAATTTGTTTGTTATTTTTGGCCTTACGCAGCTCGTATTTTTAGATGTTTTTATTTATTTTTTTGATACTTATTTTAATTGTTGTTTGTATTAATTTATAGACAACATTTACTATAAGTTATCTCAATTTATAAAAATTGTGGGTCAGGGTTAATATACCTTCTATTATTTGGGTTTGAGGTGCTAACTATAATTCTTGAAAATCGTAATAAGTAACACGAAGAGTTTTCCTGTTACGCGTTGGAACGCCAGAACCTAATAGCAAACAAAATAAATATCATGGTTTGGAAAATCGTGAACTTGATAAAAGTTGAAGGATAGGTATGGAAAGTTAGCAAAATAGGTACTTTTAACCGACTTCAAAAAGGAGGAGGTTCTCAGGTACCTGTTTATAGTGGCCTTTATTTTGCATACAACGTTAGTTCAAAAATATATTCAAAAGTCGTAATCATATCGACGACCTCTGTGGTCTAGTGGTTCGAGTACCGTTTGCTGATCACGAGGTCGTGGATTCGATTCTCACGGGACACAAATATTTATGTGATGAATATATAAGTGTTTATGTTCGTCTGGGTGTTTCCTATGTATTATAAGTATCTATTTACAACAAAAAAATATATAAACATTATATCCATTGTCTAGTACCCATAGTACAAGTTCTGCTTAGTTTGGGATTAGATGGTGCTGTGTCAAATGTCGCAGAATATTTATTTATTTATTCACTAAACTAATTATTTTTCAAACTTAATACAACGAAAATATATTGAAAAAACATCAACACCAAAGTATTGCTAGAAAAAGAAAAGAAACCCCGCTATAAGTACGAATCACGGGAGTAACTTATAAAAGAAGACTTTTCCTCACCGGCAGAACTACATAAAATGCTTACGTAGCAAACCGAACAGTGTGCAAGTTGGCATTATCCGAGTATTCTGCAGGTTATCAAGAACTTGCAAAGTATCGGCCGCGGGGAAGTTGGACCGCTCTTTTGTTTTACCGGCATCGAGTATGGACCAAGTTGGGAGCGGAACGATTTTACCGTTAGTTATGAGGTGCTAGAATAACTGCTACTTTTTGTAGTCTGTTCTGCGAATAATAGGTATTTATTTTTGTAGGAACCCTTTGTCGGTAAGTTTTTTCTGTTATTTTTGTGTCTTGCAAAAACTTTGCAAATATTTAAGCGATCTTAAAGTTTGAATGAGTTTATATTAGATATAATTTTTTTGTATAAAGATCTTGAATTTAAATTAGTTATGAGATAATTCAAATTCTATTTTTTTTAATAAAAGATCGATTTTTAATATAAGAACGATTTCGTGGTGCATAAAAAGTAGGTATCATGTTAACGCGATTATTAGTAAAATATAGATATATGAAATATAATCCAAAATAATCGTATTATTATTCTTTCATCTTAAGACTGGGGCCGGATTAACTCTGGAAAATAGACGAAGAAGTGGCTTTTGAATAAGTATCTATTTTTTTTTTTCGTTAAAATACTTTGCTTTTATTTAGTCTCAGTTGTAACTTCAAACTTTACGTGACATTTTGACCATTTTATTTGTAGTTTTCTTTTATTAGGAACTTATCTTGAGTTAAAACTGAAATATGTATATAACTTGAAATTAATAAGTTAAGATTAAAAAAATGGGTTTAATCTAAGATATTAAATTTTTCGGTATACTTACCTATGTGAAGCATAATATAATATATACTTTTATTAAACAATGAACGGATTAACATCTAATTATAATTATTATGCGGCAAAAGTAATCGCAAAGATTTTTCTTAATTTGAGTATGATAATCATAACATTCATAAATACCATCACGCCTGTCATTCTCGAAGGGACAGGCAAAGGTGTACAATGTATACCCACATTTCACTGGTGTGTTTTAGGCCATGTACCTATTGCCATCAACCGGGCACGTATCAATCTCTGAGCTGCTACTGAGAATTTTATAGAAAAACCCAATAACTTTTTGCTCGACCTGGGAATCGAACCTAAGACCTCTTGATCAGCAGTCGCACTTACGACCACTAGACCAACGAGGCAGTACACAAACAGCGATGCTTAATCGTTCTGTAAATACTATTCTTGCCAAAATGATTTGTGTGTAACATTTCAAAGTATGGCAAATGTCAAAACTTTTGAATGGCAAAGTTTAACATCAACTTGCCAGTATCAAATTACATATTACATCCATGTACACTGAGCACAGTAAGTAAGTAATAATTGAGATAATACAGTCTATCCAGTAAGCCAGTCTATTTTTAACATTGTATAAATTGAGATCCATAGTTGTGTAAATACGCATTACTGGCAAAAAAACCCACTAATCGATTGGACTAATAATACCTTTGACATTGACAGTGTCATAATGGCATGCCTAACTGTTTATGTCAAAATGGTAAACAAATAATTTCGATGGTCACCATGTATATAAACCAAGGCCAGTATTATTCAATTGCCTCAATAGAACCTTAGTGGGTAATCTCCATTACCGGCCAGGTGTGCAAGCGGAATGATAATAGATATTATTATTTAGTTTATTCGGTGAATAATCGAGTACGCCGAAATAAATTGAACTATCTATTAAAGCGACCTGTCAGCCTGTCACTAGCCTAGAACTCTTATAGGCTTAAAACCCAATAGGTTGCACTTACAAATTGCTAAATGCAGTCACTTTTGTTGTTTAACTCAACTTAGTAGCGAAATATTGATTTCTTACACTTACGCGAATATTGGACATTGAAATAAAACTACTATTTACGGATTTTATCGCGGTATATTGATATTATTTTAACCCGACGTTTCGGATCCTTTACAGCATGGTCACGTAGTAGCGAAAGTTTGTTAAGCTACAGCAAACATAATGTAACCTCAATTAAGTTGTCGTGGACTTAAATACGATACCTACTATTTTACAGAAATAAAACGTGAACGGTTTCTTTTTCTATCTTGCACGTAAAGGGCATTATTTAATACCTATCTATTATAGTTATTTTAGCCCTCGTACCTTTCCAATCACAAGAAAATGTAAGGACATTGTCTTAAGGAAGGCCTTTGCCTATAAACGTGAGCGCACAACATAATATTACGATGAGTAATCGCCGCACTTTGCATTTATGGGAGAATTATTAAAATAACATAACCTTCGACATTATTTGCGGCTGCAACTCAAACCGCATCCGAAGATACAAAGGCCTCATAGCAAATGTGCCCTTTGAACTTTATCCCACGGCACTCGGCGGGAATGGCGCGTCGTGACGCGCGGACAATTACAGTTTTCCAGCTCCGCCTGCACGTACTCGAGTAAATCACTGTCTATTAAACCCGCACTAGAAACACTGACTCTATATTTAGCAAGCTAGCTTTTTGACACCAAATTGGTTGGCGGTCTCTCCTTTAAAGACACCTATCTAAATTCATACGCTGTTATTAATAAATGTGACAACTACAATTTGGCCAAACTGTGTACTGTGCATATAAAACGTTTGCAACGAAATTAACGTGAACTTCGAAGATGGTTTGTTTGAGTCCATTACGTGTCGAGAATGGCTCATAGTGTGGAAGCAATAATTCATACAAACTTCTATATCTAACTACATTTCTCAAAGCTATCAAACTTTACCCCGTAGACAATCCAATCGCGGGGGGAGTTCAACATCGACTTTTGCATACAAACTTTGTCTACAGATTGTTCGTGCAATGTCAAACTGATCCAGACAATTGAACCAATTAATCGGTTTTCGTGGAGTTGATATTTGATTAATGTTGAGCCGATTATCTACAGATATTATCGGTATTTGATTCTACAAAAGAAGTACTTACCCATGTAAATCGAGTTTGGCGAGGTCGTGATTCCTTTGATTGTGTAAAAAGGTGTTCTTTCTTCACAACTCAACTGTTGTTGAACCAATGTGTTGCAAAGAAGTATTGTTATCTTGTGGCTACTTAATAATCGAGCAGTATTATGATTATTACTGACATTTTGTTTTCAAGTGCTGTCAATTACTGGTTGGAAGTAGATAACTAGCTTCATTAGGGAATTAAAAAAAAATCAATAATATGCTATGGCTAATAATAGGTAGAGTAGGTTATTGCCAGGCGAATTAGATAGCGGTTTGAAACTAGACCAGTTTGTGATAAGTGCACGTCGATTAACATTTTGGTGTAGTTCATTTTAGACTGTCTTAAAGGCTTGACCCAAATATTTGTTATTAGTTATTTAAATGGCAACATTACAAACCAAGCAGTTTGAATGAACATATTCAAGGTTTCCGGGTAGAAGTCGTATTCTTTTGTTTTTTAATATTAACTGTAAGTATTATATTAAAGGAGTTTTTATAAGTATGTTCTAATCACTATCAGATACTACAAGATTATCTAATCAATGAGTGAAGCTTGCCTACCAACGTACCATGAACTGATTGAAATAGTTTACATCTTTGGCCGTCTTACATTGAAACTGAATATGAAATAGCATTATTAAGCAACACTATTTACATCAAAAACAGTGTTACCAGGTTCACAGAAATATACAGTAGTTAACACGTTGCGTGCTTACCTAACTACTAATTTGCACTAAAACTTTTGTTCGAAGCACGTGTGACAATGTAGCCCGTTCTACGGCTCATAATTTCACGCTGGTGCTTTATTTCGAGCCATAAAGCCTGAGATGACGTCATGAGCGGCCCTACAGCGGCTACAACCCGTCAACAATGTGTAGAACGATAAAGTACAACTATGTGAATAGGGCCGCCAAGTAATAGAACAAAATGGGACAATCTGATTAAAATTTTCGTTTAATTGCTCAGTCTTAGTTACAGGCTTGATACTGTTTTAGATGCTACAAAACATTATTAGACTCATATAGCGTATAAAAAAAAACTATATTAGATAAGTAAGATTTTTTCTTCTCAGAACTCTTTCAACTTAACAACCAAATCATATATATTACTAGCTGACCCAGCAAACGCAGCCACATTATAGGGGTTGGTGGATAACCCTTATCACTAAGGGGTATGAAAAATAGATGTTGGCCGATTCTCAGACCTACTCAATATGCTCACAAAATTTCATGAGAATCGGTCAAGCCGTTTCGGAGGAGTACGGGAACGAACATTGTGACACGAGAATTTTATATATAAGATTTAAAATAAAAACTACAATTTTGACAGGTAGTATCTGCCACAGACTAAGTTCACTAACAGAATTCATAATTATTATTATTATTTAGTGGTACAGGATTGAAAGACTTTCGTATTTTCAATCATGCGAGCGACATAATGAATGTAAAGAAATATAATATAGTGAGATTATTTCTTTTCTCTATTCGATATAATGTATGAATTGGTCTGTCAACACAATGAAACAAGATAGATCGTTTCTAATAAAAAAAAAGATTTTGAAATCCGTTTTACGTATGAGTATTAGAATGTCTCTAATGAAATTAACTATTCATAACTACAAATATTAGTTGCTGTAAAATATTTAGGAATATATTAAAAAAAATCTGTTTCTGATTTCCAATTAAAATCTGGTGTTGGAACGCAATACCGTCTCTCCCTATTATTATGGAAACTAAAATTGCCGTCGGCGAAACGTGGGTATTGAACCTCTTTATTCCTTGGGCAGGGACGTGTCAGTTATGTATGTATGTAGTGTATGTATGTTCTATGAAACATGGTAGGGTGGATATCGCCGCGGGCCAGTACTGATAGAAAATCCCGCTTTCGTCTTGCCAACGCCGTCGGCCCTGTTTTACCTTCAAGTTACAACTTACATAATTAACGGAACTGACTTCCATACAATCTAATTTGATTGATTGCGTATAATTTTTGGAAAATAATAACTTGGTTAGCAAGCATTTATCATTTATTATACGATAACAGTACTTATTATAGGCCAGTGTAAGCAGTCTGATGATTTCCCTTTAAAACCTTTGTCCGTACCGACCTTTTGTACCTCCTTCATAACCCTAAAATTGTTACATTAGGTGTGAACTAAGAATTGAACTATTCTGAACTTTATTAGGTTTAACTTAGCTGCCTTTATACTTTCTCAACTTTATCGTAGACTTTTTATTTGATTGCCTTTCGATACTGTAATAAAACCATAGCAAATCCCTAGACGTACAACAAAGTTTGAGGATTGTGGAAATATATTACGCCTTCGACTTTGTAACAGTCAGTATTTTAAATTTCTAGCCGTAAGATTTTACTCGTGTGAACTACCGATATTTTATGTTTTACAAATATTTTTTGTTTTAAACACTGAAAATATTCTTCTTCAATTTCAATAATATTGATTAAATTATATACTATTTCCATGCTGTTGTAACATCCACACATAAATAATGTAAGTAGTCAATAATTTAATTCGAATGAAAATAGCGACATAATTATGTTGGATATACTAAAACGAAGAAAAAAATTGGTTACGTTACGTTGTCAACGCAATTAAGGATAATTGACTTAAGTTATAATGTTATGTAGCTACTTTTCATGAAAATATGATAAAATATTACATTATATTATTACACGGGAATTAACGCGAATTTACCTTTTAAATTATGGGTGGATGAAGACAATTCTACCCCGCAAACGGAGTGACCTTGCTGATTCGACAGTCTGCTTGTGACCACGATCAGTGCAACCTGGTCGAGACGTCAAGCATTTAAAAGGTAAATTCGCGTTAATTCCCGTGTAATAATATAATGTATTATAATGCAACGCGAAAGTTTAAAAGTTATTACGATAAAATATTGTTTTAAGGAGTGTATTGTATATTAGGATTTATTCAACAAAATATTATTATGTTATCCAAAGCTTAATCATAACTGACTCCTCAATGCGTAAACCCATCAATATAGAGAACCATCCAATCGAAATTAATTTATGGATCACCTCAAAGTGTGTCAATATCCATAACTACATATTATCCTCATAAAACTGAAGACCATAAATTATAATTCTATAGATTGAAATTGCATATATTGAATGAGACAAAGACTTACGAATATAATTTATCATCCAAGGATTCATTGAAATTGAATTAAAGGCTTAGATTCCTAATCCTAATAGAATACACACCTAGTCTTGTTTTAAAGTTCACGTGTGGTGACTGGCGTTTTAAACTTGTCTAGAACTGCAATATTACGGTGTTTAACATGTTTTAGCTCTAGAAAGATACGGTTAAACAAAAGGTGTAAGAGTTACGACCTATTTGCTAAACAAATATATCTTTAAGGTTTGTTGCTAGTCTGGTTGAATGTATACAAACCATTTATTATTTTCGTAATTGGAAGTAAGTTATTTTAATTTTATTCTCACTGGCTAGTTTATGACGTACCTCTCATGAAATGGTATATAGTCTGTGAACTGTTAAATGTACTGCTACAATTATTGTTCTATATTCAAATTGAGATTGTTTTTTAATTTCTTACTCGCCACCACATCATTGCACTTACTAAATTGAATAGTAACCGCTTGTATCCGCTGAATGTACCCAATGTTTATAAATTGTGAATGTGACATTCGATGTCTAATTATAAAAAGATATTTAAAAAAAACACAAGTTTTAAGTAATATATCTAAATCAAATACATCTCAAAAATCTAGTGACACAGTATATACGTATAGAAATTGTTATTTAGCAAAACCAACCAGGGGCCGTAGCAATGAATTCGTAGCTTGCTTTATTAACATAATATACAATATAACAAGCCTAAAATGACAAATAAAGTTTATACGTTTTAAATACTTTAGTATTGAGTTTTTTTTAATTTATTTTATTATTCTGATTACGGGGCGTTTTACCGACCAAAGACAAATTTAATAATAATATTATCGTAGTAGTGACATCTCAAATGTAAACGTAGGTATTTAAATCTTTGAATTAGGTCTTATACACACAAAGTCTATTCAATCACATATCAATTTTATTATTTAAATTAGAATTTCATACATATACATCTTTTGGAAGCAGTTTGTTAATATAATATGCTCGTTTAATTAACGTATCTTAACATCTCCGTATGCGATCAGGCGGTCATGAATACATAGTAACCCGCAAATGTAACTATGTTCCATATCTATACCAATATTACCATACTAATATTATAAATGCGAATGTATGTTTGTCTGTCGGTCTGTTTCCTTTTCACACTATATATACTATAAGTTTAAATCCCGGGAAAAGAGAACGGGTAGTTTTTGTCGCGAAAATCATCCATTAACCGTTTCGCCTTCATGGAATAAATTCATTGTTTTACCCTGTACCAACGCAAAGGCAATTCTTAATTTTATTATATTTCTGTATAATTATAATTATACCTTTGCATTTTTAAACCTACGATTCCAAATCATCGTCCAAATCATTATTTTATAATATATCTATCCTATCCCTGTAATTTTGTCACATAATTGTTTCAATGATATAATATGTGGTTTTCGTATTGTTGTATTTTCTGATTATATTACAATAAAGAATATTCTATCTATATATGTACATGTAGAACTTTTGCGTGCCACATATATGAGATAACGGCGTTCAAATGGTTAAAAATGACAAAAAAGGTTTGCAAAAGAAAAAGTTTGAAATAAATAAAGAGATTAGATAATGATAAAGAAGAACGGTTTAAATTACTAATTCTACGCAGACGGAGTCATGGGCGAAAGCTAGTAATAATTCAACAGTGTTAATAGTCAAACAATTTGATATGGTTGAATATTAATTTGTAAATGTATCTACACAGTCGATTGTTTACATTGTCATCTTATCATTCGCGACAGACATCGGGTGGTTCTGTAAACGCGCATTATGTAATTACCTAACGACGAATTATGTATTAGAAGTAGGTTTATTATATACGATCTTCGTGACTGATTTGCATATAAAGTATTATTACCCAGTAAAAGTTAGATTGTTTATGGGGTCGTGTAAGTTTGGAACTCCTTTTTTGGTTAAATCAGACAAATATTATTTTGTTTATTTTGCTTTTTGTTTTATTATAATATGACTTCCTTTTTTATGATGCATATCAAATTAGGTCACATATTATTACATAACTGTATGTAAATGTTTGTTGTCTAAGCATTTTTGGTTATCTGATCTGTCTAGAATAATAACATTAGGTTTCAAGTACCTGCTGTGTTCAAAACGTTTGTTTAAGTTTAAAGTTTAAAATTAACATCATGTCACGTGCATAGCGTCATAATATAAAACCTCAGATTTAAAAAGTCAGCGGATTATTTTTATCAAAGATAATTCTAGATAGATAATTATATTTTCAATTTTGGCTTAAACTTACTTTGTTTTTACTAATGACATGAATTTTAATAGATACAAATGTATATTTATTAATTTGATGTAAATCTAGTTATCATTTAAAACACATTCTAACTATCAGTAAAATGTATGATTGCCAATTCTGTTCTTTTATATTTTGGTTTTATAATTAGTCACCACAATGATTCTCATTACCAATTTTTTTTTTTTTCAAAACAAACGCGAATTCGATGTTTATTGATCATGACGTATATTTTCTATGTACAAGCCCTACGCGTCCTACTCAATGAAACTAACAGGAAGAAATGCGAAGAAAACTCCTGACCTCTGCAAAGAACTTTAACATAGACAATATAAGGGTCCCGGCGTAGAATAGTCGGCACCCCCGTTTGGAGCAAATGTTTGTGACTTTTCTAATTAAGTTTTTCATCTTTCGAAAAAAATATCCCACTGACTATGGGCACATAATTTAAAACTTACATTTGAGCCGGTTTTATTTTATGGTACAATTTTACGTCAAAACAATCTATGTTGGCTCTGGCTTCGATATTAATTTTATTATTTACTTACACTTTGAATAAAACTATTCTAACAAAACACTATTAATAGATTGCTATTACTTAAACAGACGCTCGTAATTAAGCTAAATTATGTGCCTATAGTGTCCTCCTGCAGCGGATGGATGCAAGCTGCCCAAGACCGGGATGGTTGGCGCTCTTTGGGGGAGGCCTACGTTCAGCAGTAGATGGCAATAGGCTGATTATAATGTGCCTATAGACACAGGATTGAAAACATACCGGGAAAATGTGGGTGCACATAATACACCTCTGCCTAACCCTTCTGGGCTGGCAGGCGTGATGGTATGTTAGAAACAAATCGTTGATGTGCATAATTAAGACAGCCAGTTATACAGTGTGCTCATTCTGATAAGCTTATAATGAGCGGGATTTAAGGGTATGTAAATATGTATGCGTGTAAAATGACTTGATAGAAGAAGGTTATAAATGCCACTGCCGTTGATTGTCAGTTACAGTATTTATTGTTACCCGTCTGTCGCAAAATCGACGTCAAACAGGGTAAACTGATAATAAAAATCAAAAGGTTTTTATTAGAAATAAACTTCTTCAAGCATTTATGAAACGTTAAGATTCTAATTGCACTTTTAAAATCAGAAAGTTTTTATTTCAAATAAACGCTTCATTATCGGTTCTAAGAAGTAGATCTTATGGAGAAGAAACTGGCAAGAAACTTTATAAAACACTAAAATGTAAACTAAAAAAACAGTACAATATTCTTAGTAACAACCGAGGTCAATATACTCGTAGGTTTGTCTTAAATCTTCAATAGTCAATAATAAAGCTAGTATTGGAGACACTTTACTGAAATTGTACACATAGTTGTCTTGTTTTTTGCAAAACTGTCGCTTGATAAATGTGCTATCTGTTTTGTCCATCAGTTAAAAGGGCCTTTACTGTGGATTTAGTGCTGACTGCGCTTATGTAAAGTTGACTTTCAAGTCACATCTGGCTTGTTTTGAACTTTACAAGTGCGTCCATTGTTAAATACATTAATCGTGGTAGTGTCTCTTGTTTTATGACTGTTTTATTCAAGTTTGAAGGAGTGCTTTGCAACTGTATTTTATAGGCTGTAGCCATTATTGTTCCTTTAAATAGCACTATTAACATTGTTACTATGGAATTCATAGATTCACTATTAGCATACAACTCTGACAAGGTTTAATACTTTAAAAATAAATGTAATCCCGTTTGCTGCTAAGGGTTTGCTAGGTCAGCTAGTAATTTCGATTTGTACACCTTAATCTAACATTTATGTACAAAAGAAAACAATAAAAGTTTAACATTGCACATTTGAAAACAGTCTGAATAGAACCTGGTACGTAAAATAACAAAGATACGATACAGTTGTACGTATATCCTAGAGATAACTATCAAAGTGTATTGCGAAGTGAGTGGATCGTTTTGTACGGCTGCCCGCATTGCCCTTTGTGGATGACGTTACCACCATACTACCACGCCCGTGTTGTGTAAACAGAGGCAATCAAACTTGCCGACTGAGAGCCCTCGAGATTCGTACGGACGGATTTTACCTTAAGTGTTTTGCATCTCTGCAAATTGAATACGTGTTTATCCCGGCGGGATTGGATTAGGTTGATTGAATTTTTTTTGTAAAGTTTATCAAATAAGGACTTTCTGTGAACCAGTTTCATAATAGACGAACAATATAATAAAAATAACATAATATAATCACGTCTGTATCCTCAAAGGATTTTGCAGTGCTCGCCTCCATGTTTAGGGCCCTGACTGGGAGCGATTTTGTTGCCTCCACTGGGGCACAACTCCAAACTACGAGGTACTAAGGATTTCTTCATATAATTTAACCCTTAATAACAGTCCAGAATCCGTACCTGCAACAACATGTTTAAGAGCGTAATGCGAGACAGCGTCTTACAGGATGAATCTACTTTAAACACTTTATTATATGGCCGCAGTGGCTATGACCAATAGATATAAAAAGGATATGAAAATGAATACGGAAAACAAAATAATACGTCGTCTTTCTTTAAAATTATAAATTTATACTCGGAAAATTTATCTGATAAACACTTAGTTGATAATATCATGCTGAGGGCAACAATAAAATTAAGCTTAATATTAATATTGAAAGCGTAAAATTATAGTCGCAAGATTTAGTCGCATAGTTATCCTTTCCCTTACGGTGCAACGCCACAATTATGTTAGAATACGAAACACGTGGAAGTACTAATTTCAACTAAGTATTCGTGCAAATAAAACAAGTAAATATGTTGCGGAAAGCTGGAATCTTTTGAATCAAACGAAATCCAGAGCTTTGCTGTTGGCCAAACAATTTTCGTGTTCCAAAAAGAAGGTATGGCTAAGTGTTTGTGGATTCATTTCACACTTGGTTTCGTACGGTTTCATTCAAAGCAAAGGCTTATTCACGCCATGGGTTGTATTTAAGCTTAATTCTTTTATGAATAAGGTTAAATATAAACTCGTGGCATTCGGCGTCCATTTCAAAATTAGTTGCTACTAAAAAAGTTGTAGAATGGGAATATTGAACCCGTAGTGTCTACTCGTCGTAAGGTATAGAGTGTGAGGTCCTGAGTTCGATTACCAGGTTGAGCAGTGTATAAAATATTCTATAAAATATTAAATAGTCTATAAAATATAATAGAGGTTTTTACTATACTAAAGGTTCTTTCCGTACATGAGACCTAAAAATCTAAAAATAGCTTGCCGAAGTAGGTATGGACTTCCATCAGTGCTTAATGACCGTTAGGTATAGGGTTTGTGGGCAATATTTCTAAACTTTTAACTAGATTATTTCTCGATGATTAAGTTAATATAACTGTTCGAATACATTTAATTTTATAAATGCTATTTTTGCCTGCATGCAGGAAACATTTGATTATAGATTTTGTTCTATACAGCAATGAAACACTTTATACTACTAACGCATCATACAAAGCGAGTATACTAAACGCATTAAACCTGTCACTGTCTCCATACAATTGTATTCTTTGACACATTTGCTGCGAGTGACGCGTGCGTGCCTCGCCGCCGACGCACAATGACGTCATGAGCACTGAATGCATTAGAGGGTTTAACTGTACGGGCTTTAATGGTGCAGATGCATTAAGTCGATTCCGCTGGGTTTTCTGCACATTAAATGAGCGCATCTGACGTGTGTAAATGCGTAAATTTTCAGTCACGTACCGTACTGTATTTTGTCTTAATTTTACTTTCAAAAGTGCAGTGCCTTATATGGTAAATATAAATATATATAACTGTATACTTTCCCATCTTTAATGTAGTATATTTATAGATATTATTTTGAAATAAATAATAATAAACATATCCGGACATTACAGCAAAGCGCCATCTAGTTCTGAGGTTAGCAATGAGGCTTGTGTTATGGATACATATTTTTGTTGTTGTAAATGCTTACATTTACATATAATCATCAATGACTCGTATTTCAAAGGATGATGAGAAATTTGGGAGTATAATATCGCTCATAAACGCATCATGATAAAATTTAGTGGGTACTCAAAGATCTTGAATGATATTCAGTTTAACCCTTTTTTAGTAGAGCGGAAAATCCTTATAAATTGTTCACCCCGACAGGCGGTAGAGTATGTTATATGGCAGACTCATACGGACTTAAACCCTGCACAGTTCTAGACGGTGCTTGCGGCCCGCCCCGACGGTGCTACTCTACCCAAGCTGTACAAGCTTTTAACGTATGCTGTGTAGCGCTCAGCGTAGTACTATTAAGTAGCATATATTCTAGCGTAATCTCACATTCTCAGAAACTTTAGGGCTTTTTACTTTATTATAATAATTATTAACAGTGAGATGAGATTCTGAGTTCATTTTGAGCCATCTAGGTCGTATTAAAGTCTTATAATATATATGACTAGCAAAAGGGTTTTCAATAGATTTTATTGCAGAAATTTGAAACTTAAAATTATGCTTTTTTATCACTATATTCACTGAGGTTTATTAGGCCATAAAAAATAGGTTATTATAGTTATATATCTACCAGTTACAGTAAAACTAGCAGTTTGTGAACTGCCACGGCCATTCTATGACGTGCTCGCAGTTTGAATGGACTGCCTCAACTAAGTTAGTTCCTTGTTTGTCCCTATTGTGATTTACGGCAAAATGGTCCGCGTTTAGTTTTTATACTGTTAATTTAGGGTAAGTAGTTACTCTGGGGGATTTTGTCTATAGCAGGACATGAAGGGATGTTGCAGTAATTATATTTTTTCTTATTATTATTAAGTGGTCCTGAGGCCTAGTAGGTAGGTACTAGGAACTTCGTAGGGAAGACAATAAACATTATTATTTAGTTTACTAGTGATTAAAGGATGTTAAAAAGAATAAATAATATAAAGAAAACATAAAATAATGTTAGTTGAAATAGGAATTATTATTAGTGGTACGAGCATAGTACGTTAAATGAATATATGTAAAAGAAAAAATAAATTATACACGAGAAAAATCTGAAAGAAAGTAAACAAATGATCTATAGTTAATTTACATACTTATAATAATGTACATAATTTTGCGAAATATTATAATTATTCTAATTAAAGCAACTAATAAAGACAGCATTTAATTCTTAGTGATAACAATACTAGTTCAATTATGAGACAACAGTGCTAGTCGGGAACTAACTGGATAACAGTTTGTTGAGAACAATCGCAGTTACCCTGCTATCTACACTATAAGGGTTTGTACAGACGAGCTACTAAATGTTGCCGACTACATAACACAAGACAACTGTTTATTACAGGATTATAACCCCCAAAATACAAGGAAAGTTACAGAGTTACACAACATATATAGTTAATTATAATATAATGTGTCATATATAAAATACTTTCTTTTATTTTGTATTAACTATAAATAATTAAATAAATAAAAAATTAGGTATAATAAAATAATATACATAATATGTATCATTAAATAAAATAAAATACCTAAAGTTTAAAAGGGAAGTAAAACTTCCTCCTCTCTCCTACATTTGCCGTGCCCAACAAGGCCCACACATGTTTCCTTTAATTATATTGTAACATCTATGTAACTCGTGGAGTGCAATAAATGTATTGAGTATTTAGTATTGAGTGTTATGTACTTTGTCAGTACCTACTGGTCGTTATTTAAAAAGCTCACTAGAAGTTATCTATTTACATCAAGACGGACACGGTTACGGATTTTACGTAAACAATGATTAAAGATGACTTTATAGATTGATTTTGTGTGTGTTAATATAAACTGCCTCGTTGGTCTAGTGGTCGTACAGTACGACTGCCAAGCAAGAGGTTTTTGGTTCGATTCCCAGGTCGAGCAGTGTTATTGAGCTTTTTTATGAAATTCTCAGTAGCACCTCGGAGTTTTGATTTGTTCCCGGTTAATGGCAATAAGCTCGCCCCCTATTATATGGGACCTAAAACATACCGGTGAAACGGGGGTGTATATTAGTACACCTCTGCCTAACCTTTTGTGGACAATAGGCGTGATGGTATGTTATGTTATGTTAATATAAAGGTCGCATAGTGGTTGAGAGAAAAGGATTGGTTTCCTGGAGTAAAAATAATGGAAACGAAATAACTTATCAAAAAATTACAACATCCATTTCGGTTTTAATTATGTATACTTAATAGTATAGGCAATGATTGAGCAACTAAAAAGTTGAAACTAAGTATCTAGTCTGTGTATCGTCTAACGCCTGCTGCCTGCGTTCAACGTCATCTCAGTTTAGATATTAGCTTAGGATAAGTTGTATTAAGATGCCTTTCCGACACACTTACTGCTTGTGTTAAACTTACCTACTTGTGCTTTAAGTTGAACTATTCCTGGGTTAAAGCATGTTGCTAATGAAATTGTCTTAAAATAATGATTAATAATCATACTTTGTAGACATAATCATTGATTATGTCTACAAAGTATCAATATTATTATTATATTTATCTTTTCAATACATGGAATCGATACTAATATTGTAAATTGGAACGATGTGATTTTTAGTCTGTTTGTGTGAATGAATTGTGTTTGCTTTGAAACTATTGCACTGTTCTGAAAAAAAAATACTATTAGAATCTACATTATCCGTTATAAACATTAGCTATATTCTATTTAAAAACAATTAAGGTTTTATACCTATTTCTATCCGTGCGAAGCCAGGGCGCGCTGCTCGTAGTACATAATATAAAACGTGTAGTCATTTTCTCAGGGAAAAATCTACAAGAATCTTGTATTTTAATGGAAATACTGTTTATCTGGCATTAAATATTCTCTGTACAATTCCTTAATAATTAATAAATATATCATAATAAATTTTAAATCAGCTTGCTAACATGAAAGGACCTACCACATATCTTACTGACACTACCGACCCCAATAAGTGAGAGCTACTAGATAAGTTATTAATAGGGTACATTCTTTAACTATTGCCTTATTAGTCTACTAGTTGCAAACGGGACTGTAAGATCCTGAGCTTGATATCCAGGTTAATCAAAGTGTTATTAAAGTTTCTAAAAAATCTCAGTAGTAGTACAACGTTTGGATTTGTCCGGTTAATAGCAATACGTTCGCCCCTTAGAACATGAAAACTTATCGCTGTGTGGGTATTTATCAACTTTGGCTGTATTATTTGGCATTTTTTAACGTATTCATTAACCATAATTATGAATTCTCGCATTTTTATTGCGAGGAATTAAGCTGTGATTGTTGTCTTAAAAATCCTTCACCTTTACTTATGAAGTTTTAATATTATTTATTTACTTGAAGATAATATTAATAATCTCTTCATTTAATTAATACAACCTCATGAGCGTATGCAATTGTTTAATTTAGACAATTTCAAGTGTTTTATATTAATAAAAGGTCGCTGTATAAATAAAGAATATACCAGGGTATCATAAATTTGCAGGTAATGTATCACACCACTGGCACTACATAGATAACGTTAAGTAAAAGATGTTCATACAAATTTGTGACAAAAAAGTAAGTTTGTTCACGAGATAGCAAATTACCGAAATTATGATCATTCTGTACGTATTATACTATTATAAATTTGGTGCTGAACACAGGAAAATATCGTGATATTTTACTTCAGATATTGCGATAAAAAAGTAAAGTTCCAAGTAAGTCCTAATTGTCCATGACCTAAGATAATTTACTTACTAACCACATGATTCAGAAAACTGATTATTTTTGACCAGTTATTACATTTCTTTGTAAATGTCAAAAGATCAGATAACACTCATAAAAATAATGCTCTCATGTCAGTAAAATAAAACCAGCAAAAATATGAACAGTTTTAAAAAGTCGAGGTTGCCACTCTTCTGAGTAACCTGTGTAGGTCTCATTTTATGTAAGGTTAAAACGTTATATGCATAATGTATGTCTATTTATTTCTAAGTCTTCCTTATTCCGCGAACACATGATTTTGAAGTAAAACAGGATTTCTTACTTTGTTACACAACACGTCTAGTTTTATAACAGTAATACGTATTTTGACATGTAGAAATTATGGTGAAACATGTATTTCCTTACTCAGGCACGTGTAAGATATTTTATAAAACATTCGTCCACACTAAGATTTTCTCCTGTACATACATATAATGAGTGAGTTAACAAACATAAAAATAACACCAAGATAAACTACCTGTACCTAGGCATAATATAATTCGTATGAGAACCGATCCCGCAACCTGTGACACTGAACCAAGATGTTCTGCGCACGTCGGATAAAAAGCGCCGTGCTGACGCTGACAAAAGCTTTATCGAATGTTTTTTTTTATGGTTATAATATGAATATGTTATTAATATTAATAAAATTATGTGTATAAATAAATAAATAAATGTTAAACGTACAATCTTAAATAAGCACATCATAGGTACACATCATAAAAAAATAATGTTGGTATTTAGTATTTTTTAACTCTTCTATTCTTTACTGTAATCAATGTTCATTTTGCAATCTTGTAATGTTCTGCGTTAATAATAGTCCGCTATAACCCCCATTGCAATAAAAACAGATAATTTTTTTTTTTTAATTTTCTACATCTAATCTAAAACCTACTTGATAAAGTCTTTGTTTCAAGCACTTTGATCATCGTGAAAGATTACTGCGTGACTAATTAAAATATTATAATGAGCCCGACATACTGATTACATTAATCTGTACATAATATTGTCATAACAAGTTTTATTAGCAACGAAAATAATGATTAAGTTACTTGATACATATTGACACTTACAAATTGACGTGTAGCGGAAGTAACGAGTGACAAACTAGCAAGATGTCGATAGAACAGCCAGTGAGGCCCTATTACACTATCTAATAATCACAAGAATTAATGACTTGGAAAACTACAAGCCCTTTAAAGGCATGTATCATATTGCCACCTGTCTAAAAACTAGAACATTTTGCTTTTCAAATAACGTTCGCATTGATCTAAAAATTGTCTGTGCGAACATATAATTTTTTTTTATCGTCACTTACGTTCACGTTAACCATTTTTAGGGCACAATAGTACATGAAACAAGAGTTTAATACGATTGATAAAGCTTGTGATATTTGAACAAGGGTCCAATTCTTAACTCCTACGATATATTTATTTGGTTGACTATCTATTAGAGATAATTCTCTAGTCTTTCACGATGGAAAGCCGGGCCTAAGTCTGGCTCTTACAATATACATACAACAGTATAGCGTAATAGCCTTGCAATTGCCTTGGCAATATCTATTATTTGGTCTGCTACTATGTTGTGTAAAAAAGAGGATTCTGCGCGATTTAACATGGATTTTATCAGTGCAAGGGATACATAGTTATTCATTCTGCGTGTGTTTATGCTGTGGTTGAAAATAAGAATAAAAAATAAAATAGGCTTTATTATGATACTAACTACTCACTCCTCAAATTCAATATATCACCTTATTATTATTTTATGTCCTATAATTGTTATTAATTATTAAATTATTAATTCTATCACGTTCAATAGATATTTTTAATTTGTCAATTTAAGTGATATTTGTCGCATTTAAAAATAAAGTTTTCACCCCAAGAATCGGGCCCCAGGCCTCAATAAATAATTCATTCTCAGAACGGAGCCAAAAATACAGTTTATATTCCGAAATACATTATACACTCAATGATATGAATTAATAATTGGAACCTGCTTTTATTTAATAAAATTAAATAAATTTGACAAAAACATGTCACAGCAGTTAGTTAGGACGTAAAATGTTAGGAATTAATTAGTATTTTTGAGCGACCATGTGTGACCCTGTTACAATGGGTACAGCGAGTTGTGAGCGATAATTGGAGACCGAATGTTATATTTGCAGGTTCTTAAAATTGTCCTACAATAATTGGTTAAGACTGGTCACAGTTAAATTCACACGTATCACTTAAAATATTTAATTTTAACCTAAAATATTTTTTCGTAATATTGAGAAGCTCATTTGCAGTATTTTCTATGGTGATGGTCTTCGGAAGGAAGTCGACGTCAGTGCAGGACGATAATACTTTGCCACCATTCTATCGCACTGTTTGGATAAAACAATAATTAGGAGCTATGGAGCTTTGCCAAACCATACTGGAACTGTACTGATTAAAAAAGCTGTATGATAAAGTTGCTTTTACAGCTAATTGAAATCCGATTATAATACTATAAACTGAATTATTGCTACACTGCCGGATACGGGACTGCTCTTATTTTTGAGAGGGTTTAGACTATCCTAAACCCTCTATCCCAAATACGCTCAAAAATTAGATTCGACCCTCATGGTGGATTACAGAGTCAATCCTGCTAGATTACTGCAGATTGGCAGACTTCACACGCCATCAGAAAATCTCTCAGGACTTTAGGTCTTACAAGGTCTCACGATGTATCCTTTACCGTTTGAGCATATTATAAATAGGCACATAACTTCGAAAGTCAGTGCTGCGTGCCGTGGAGTTGAACTCGAAGCTTTTGACTTTACAGTCCACTAGTCACACCACTAATCTATCACAGTATTAGGTTTAAAGCAGAAGACACAAAGAAGAAAAATAGGCAATTATTATTCTTGTATAAAATAGGCTTCACTAATTTAATTCATATCGGTAGCTCTAAAGTTAAGCCACTTTACGCTCATCGCTTTCCACATAGGCTGATTGGAATTACAATGTCTAGATTATCCGCGCTGCGTACACAAATATTGCTTAAACATACACGACGGTATCGTGTGTGGCTTTGAGATAGCTTATGAAAATTTTATATAAAGACTTGTGTTTAAAGGCGTATGGAATATAATGGTAGGTACCGAATATAGTTAAGCTGTAGATAGGATGTTCATATGCCTAGTGGAGGTCCATGCAGTTCAATTTACTAGTCAAGCCTTTGCCGTTGTTAGATTTTTCTATATATATGTACCTACCAGAAATGCGACGACTGTTTATTCTATAGGACCTTATAAACTTATTGACGAACTGTGAATGTTCTTCAATGCATCTATCAAACCCTTCTAAGTTATAGAGATTAGGATGAAGATATAGGATTTGAAGATATAGGATTTAAAGATAGAGTATGATATACTCGGACGTACAAAAAAAGCTGTGATAGCCTAGTGGCGTGACCAGTGGACTGTTAAAGTCAGAGGTCTCGAGTTGTAACCCGAGGTATTCACCACCAATTTTTCGAAAGTTTTGAAGTGAAGTTGTGAAGTCTGCCAACCGCAGTAGGCTAGTATGGACTACGGTAGATTATAGTCTAATCCTTCTGAAACGAAAGCAGATCCGTGCCTAGCAGTGGGACAATTATTGGGTTGATGATGATGACTATTTTGTGAAACATAATTAATATTATTTTTAACGACACATGACCGAATTCAGATTCCATGACACGGAATAATTGCAACTTCATAAAACCTTTCTAAAACGGTATCCAATAGTCCAAAACAACATAAAACCTTCAACAGAATTTTTCATTTCCAGTTAAAAAGTAAATATCGGTGTCGTTAGGTGGAACGTAGCCCGTTCACGTGTTGGAAACCGTTAGAAAACTCTTGTAAACACGTACCCAACAATAAAGCGTGTTTGACGTTCTGTCGCGAGTAATTGATTTATGTCCGTGTGTGGCCGGTATTTACGATCCGACCCATGGCTCGTGTGATCCTTTGTTAGTATTATACCAGTACTCGATTCTAAATACAATGTCCTTCGGTTGTCCACCGTAATTTACGAATGACCTATTCATAATGTAATACATAACATACAAGTATTTTTTAATACCGATTGTTTACGGTTGCTTGCTGCAAATAAATTATCATTGTTTGATCATAAATAATTAGGTTTTTATTAATAAATAAATAAATGTAGCCGGACATTATGACACTGCGCCATCTAGTTCCGAGTTACGAGGCTTGTGTTACGAGTACAAGATGGTCGATACACATAGATAATTTTTTGTGAATACGTTCATAATATTATACATAGAAAATTAGAAATATCCCACGAGCAATGATCTCCAACGAACAGTATCTCTTACATATCCAATTAAATATACTGATCCTATAAATGTATAAACATCTACAGCTGTTGCTTATACTAGCTATCAATTAGTTCTTAAATATTCATCACAGATTTTTTAAGTTCTGAAAACTTTTCTACTATTAAATATTCATTTAGTTGTTCGATTCGTGTCAGCGATAACGTAAAAATGTTATATTCGAAGAAAACACTAAAACTATATAAATTCTATTGAAAATAATGTTACAATATAAACATGTAGGTGATTATATGAAACAAATTAGCACTGTAATAAAACTTTAGTGGTGAATTACTGTAGGTATGTGGCTACTTCCTTTCGGATATACGGCTGTGAACAGTTTTATTATGTAAGTGCGAATAGCTAGCGTGATTCAGATTTGATCGGTACGCGTGGGTTATGCTGTTCATTACATAGAAATATTAATGAACACATTTAGATATCGCTAAGTCGATACTACAGGGCTGGGCTCATTGGCGAAGAGTCATTGATGAATGCGTACATTGGATGGATTTTATTACAGTACGTCGCTAATATTTAATCACGACATTTTGGATCTTTTATATCATCATTCATCATCATCATTTTAACCGTTTGAATAGGTATATATTTTCTTTTATATCAATGGTTGATAATTAATAAAATATGCGTGGTCTCTCCTCTCTATTACTTTCTGAATAGCATAGGTACCTTCCTCACCTCGTACGTTCCTCATCATTATATCGTGACTGATATGATGATAAGGAACCTACCTATGCTATTATAGTAATCAAAATCACTTGTACCGTAACAATCGGTTAGGACGCAAACATACCGACGTCACATAGAAACAAAGTAAAATAAAAAAAAACTTGTTTATTAAATGTAAAATTTCTGTTTACATAATTAGTTTATTTAAAACCTAATTAAGAGATGCAGATATTTGACGACTTATTTTTACAGTTATATTATCAAAATAGAAAAAAAGATGTACATACTATGCATTTTCTTAAAAGCCTTGCAGTGTGATCAATGGAAGGTCAAGATAAAGGCTTCGATTTCGATAATTTTGTTGATAATCTCTCTCAAATGAGAGGAGACTCGTGCACGGTATAGGGAAAGTGAATGAAAACCAAAGCAAAATTTGATAATTATTTATCTGATAATAGTTTATTGATTTTTAAATTAACTCTACAGCGCCATTCAAGACACCAAGAACAGGGAAGGACCTTAATTAATCACAAAATAACAAATGTTTGTGTAACCCTAAAGTTTAATTTAGCTTATAATCTATCGTTATACTAACAACTAAATTAACATATTGCTAATCGCTTAGCACGCAAGGCAAGCATTTATCTACAGTCTCTATTGTAATTAGTTGTACAAAACTTTGTTCATTCCATTGTTGGACTGAAAGGATACCTATTAAGAAAATATCGATTTCCAATCGATGTGCATTCAATGTTCAGTATAAAAGCCACGTGTGAATTAGCGGTACGTGCTCAGTGACCAGTTGAAATGTATGAATAAGATCTTGGCACCTACGACATTAACCTCGACGACTCAACTCCCACAGTATCGCTCGATATTTCGCAACACTATTATCATTGCAATTTGGAAAGGTGCTGCACCTAATATAGGCAGGATTTCCTATTATACTATTACAGTATTATCCGTCTAGATAAATCGGAAACGATCGGAAACAGCACGCCCGTTTGATATTGACAATTATTTCGTGTAACGAATGGCCTGTGTCGAAATTCAACGTGCACTATTGGCGTGCTTCTAGGATTTAAATCTCGGACATGATTGCGTTAAATAGATAGGTGTACTAACTTAAGATATCGTGCTTTACGAGCAGTTGTTTAAGTTTGGGTTTTAATGTATCAAAACGAATCTTGCCACTCAATGTTTGGTTCAACGTTCGAGTTATTTAGAAAAAACGACGAGATAAAAAGATGTTTCACCAATTGTTGTAGTATACTATCGTTAATTACCGACTGGTTTTGTATGCATTAAATGTTTCGCATTTCAATTTGTTCCTGTAGGCACCTGCCGAGCGGTTGCGCAAGCGCGCGTCGCTATGCGAGCGCTGCACCACCTCTCCTACTCCAAAAGCACGTGCTATTCAAATTGAGCGTTCCAATTTTAATTTTAAATTTTGTACGCCTGTTAACTGAACGGCAGACATTGATTCACTGTTGACAACTGCCTAGTTTTTGCAATAAAACCTAGGCTTGCAACGGCCCATACGTTACTTAAAAACGTCACGGGAAATACAATTAAGCGTTTGATAAACTGTGTTATTTATTGCGTTATTTTCTGGGTAATTGCTTTAAATTTAAAGGCTGAACTTATTGAAATCTCAGGCTATTGTCAGCTAGACAAATGGTTTAGGCACAAGTTCACAGTATTAGATAGTATCAAGGTACGTAATTGTAGCGGGCTGGTTCAGGGTAAAATTCCTAACGCCGGTGTAACCATTACACGATCAAATATTATGACATTATGACACACAAATCCTAAATAATTTGTACTTTGACTTTAGGCTTGAAACTGGACCAACTGGGTGTTGCGAAACCACAACTATTAGGGTACTCAGTAGAACCCGTACAACCTTGATAAAGCGCCTGTTACTTAATTATTATGCCAGCCGAATTTAATAGAGGTATATTTTTGTGGTTGAGATAACATTCCGTATCAGTAGTTCTAGATTATTATTCATAATTTAGTATTATTGTACATTAAGGGTTTATCGACGTAACACAAGTCATTGGTTTAGACCAAGGTTAGGTAATGTGGGTGAATTTAAATGTCGAATGTATTTTCCACCTTTTATCGATGTGTATCTTTAATAAGCAGTGATTAACGTCAAGTGCCAAGTTAACTTTTTCCGACTATTTTGATGACAGCTAGTTAATTGTCACGTAGCGTTAGGTTACATCTGAAATTTAATTATTAGATAAATATGTACTATCGTCACATTTAAGATAGCTATTGACTTCGGTGGTTTGACGAAGATAGTTTACAAACATATTAGGCACTGATGTTGCGTTGGACTAGTGATCGTGAGTGGGACTGCTGAGCCAGAGGTCTCGGGTTCAATTCCCAGGTCGAGCAAGTTTTTCTATAAAATTCTCAGTAGCAGCTGAGAGTTTGGATTCGAGCCCGGTTGATGGGAATAGGAAACATGGGAGTACATACACCTCAGCCTAAACTAGGATGATAGGCTTGATGGTATGTTATGTTATAAGTATAAAATAACTACATATGTAATGTTTATTGCGGAAATGTTTTCTGAACAAAAAATATTATTAGAATGTGGGTCAAAGAGCAATCAATAAAGATTGAAATAGATATTATATCTAAATAATAGGTACAATAGATAATTAATTAAAAATACCCAGACATATCTGCGAATTGCAAAGGATAAAGAAGAGAAAAGGCATATAACATGTACAAACTAGTTACTACTAGTTTTTACAAGTGGTTTAGTGTCCTGCGGATTAACGGAGTGTAGATCTTGTTTTATTCTGTGAGAATTAACAAAATCCTTTGTACACACATTATAGAGGTACAACTATACACACAAGTTTTATACAACTGTCTACTAAACTGTCTACCAATCATATTGTTAGCTTTTTATTGTTTTTTTTTCTATTACTGTGATGTAAGAATTTGTGAATACTCACTATACATCTTTACATAGCAACCACGTACTAAAGATTATACTAAAGTAAACTAAACTTATTACTAATAAGACGATTATTTAAAGTAATTGCCGCTTTTAGTTTTAGTAATACAAATAACAAATAATTTTCTTCAATCTGAGCAAACTGAAATGTTTGTACGTTGTTTTTCAACTATGTTAAATATCTAGTTTATTTATTATGTGTGTATATGTTGTGTACTCAAAATAATAGTATATTTTAATGGCCTTTTAAGTTGTGGCAATGTGATCCAATTTAATTTAAGTAATTCAGACGAAACGACTTAAATTACGCACTCATTGAAATGTCAATAAATGTCGCCAGTAGTCAACGAGTAACCATTACATAGGTAACAGATTAACGAGAATAATTAAAGTTTTATGAGTTACCTATTTATACTATGTACATATGTTACTTATTTAGAATGCATGTATAAACCAATACAATTATAAAAGTTGCCTTTGTGTGCAGTTTGTGCCTGTAATTATTCGTTTTATTCGGCTTGAATAAATGTACAAGTGTAATAAAAAATAAAGCTGCGGTAATCATCGTCTGTGTGTAGGTACACGCTAAAACAAATACTTGGTTAATAAGTATTATAGATACTTTTTTTATGAGAATAAGACAAATAATTTAAGTGTATGGCGGCTTGGTCGTGTCGCGGCGGATCTTAACATATCTATACATATCGTCACGGAATAGTGACATTTCTTATCAATAAAGGGAATAAAAATATTTCGAAATTCGAATCTATATTTAGAATAGTTCTTAGACAATGGGTTTATTTCATATGGTTTTACTTATTCACAGGCGGTGGTTAAATTGCAGATGTGATCGGGTTATAAAAACGTATGTCGATCAAAGATGGTATTGCAATGATCCTACTGCTTGTATATAACTATATATAATATTATTATCAGAAATAGTAACTACAAGTTAATAAGGCCTATTTTTATAACTCGTATAGGGTTAGATAATATCTAGCAAAATATCAATTGAAAGGTAAAATTTTAACGTGGAACAGTAAGTTACGGACTTTAGCAGCATTTAATCGAATCGAATATAATTTAGTAGCATTCATAACATTTTTGGCTCAAAGTCAACAGGTGGGCCACTAGTTGGACTTGAATTATGACTCTTTGCTTTTTTTGGTAGTGTTACGAGAACTTATATAAGCTTACTCTGGGGAATGCACCATTTTATACGTAACATACCGGCTTTGCTGTCCGTCTGTAACTCGTTTTTGGAGGTTTCATAAGCAATAGTAATTTGTTTAACTCTATTAAAAGTAATGGTAATCTTCCTAGTGTTTCTAGTTCTCACAGTCTTTATTTGCCATCAGACAAGGTGCATTTACATTAAGTATTATCAACCTATTATTTCCCCACTGCTTGGCACTGGTCTCTTTTAATTTGAGAGAGATATAGTCCACCACACTAGCCTAGTGCGGGTTGGTAGTCTTCGCATGCCACCGAGAAAACCTCCCAGGCATGTAGGTTTCCTGACAATTTTTGAGCATGTGATAAATATGCACGTAAAATTCGAAATGTCAGCGGTGCTTTGAGATTGATCTCAGAACATCACTTAGGTCACAGTTTAATTAGACGCCAGTTTAAATAGTTCCGTAATAGTGATTCTTAAATCCAGCTGTATTTTGGAAGAAACAATAAAACTTCATACAGTATACACACTCACACATCTTGACTCGTGTCTCAGTGTGTCGCCAAGCTATGGCAGATCAGTGACAGCCGTCATTTTGTAGTGAAGGTTCTCGTGCCGAACGTGGCGGAGCTCATGAATATGTAAGCGCTCATCAATGCTCCGGCTCAAGATATCGGATTTTCCGCTTGAACTGTGTTGTTAAGGCTGCCAGTGCTATGTTTTATATCGAACGGGAACGCGTGTTGTTTTTGGGCTTTCAACTTTCAAAATCAATTTAAATTTAGAGTTACATTTACGGAAAAAAAAACGATTAAGATTTTAATATATTTTTATTTTTACCAACATTATGAATAGGCATGGTGCTAGTTGACAATTACTTCCCTTTTATTGATCTATTTGTTTTAGTCAAACGGATATATTATACTTATCTATGATTTTTAAATTCATTTTTAAATCTATGTAAAAACGTAAAGGTCAGGTGCGCAGTACTCGTAACCGGCGCGCGTGCATGACATATGAATATGGACGAGGCAAAAGTGGTATGCAGGGACCGTAGTGCGTGGTATTCTGTAGTTTCTGCCTACCCAGATGGGAAAAAGGCGTGAGTGTATGTATATATATATGTAAAAACGATGCAGATGTTCAGATAAATTTATGGTAAGGAAAATAAGTCTCAAAAGAATATATATTAATAATCATGTGCAAAGTTACTCGATGCTGTACGTAAGCCGTTACAGTAACAGTTTAAAAGGATCCCGCCTCCCCACAATCTCATGCATAATTTAAGCCAAATATCGATCTTCTTCCACACTCTACGGGCACCGCTCCACTAATAATGGGTATTACTAAGAATTTACGAGCATGCGCATATCAAATGTGATTTACGATAAATTGGGACGTGTTTGATAGACAGTTTAATTTGAAGACTTAAGGTGGCACTGCACTAGCGTTTGAAGCGCAGTGCTGGTGTGCTTCGTTTCTTAGTGTCAATGGGGTCGACGCACGCAGAGTCTAATCGAAGCGAACTTCCATGAATTCTCTTTGTCTAACAAAATATCAGTCGGAGTTAGGTGTTCGAAAAAGCGCGTGACTTTATTTTACTTCAGATAGTGGAAATATATGTCAGTATGATATTTTGCAATGAACTTCGATTCTGAGTCAATTTGACTTGCCTTAGTTGCAATCGAAGTGTCATCATCATCATCAACCATCTCTGAAGCATGCAGGTTTCCTCACGATGTTTTTCTTCACCATGTGAGCATGTAATAAATACGCACATAACTTCCGAAAAGTCATTGGTGCGTGCCTTGGGTTTGAACTCGAGACCTCTGACATCTCATTCCACTGATCACACTGCAGTGGAGCTTATTAACTGCACAGATTTAATTTTGCGCGTGAAAAGAAAACTTTAACTATGTCTAATATACAGTCTAACGTGAGATATTGAAAAAAAAAAAAAAATTACACACATAACCATTCATTCCATCATTCTATCTGCGAAACAATAGATTACTACAAAATCTTTTTGTATTTTTTAGCTTATTTCAAGCTAAGATTATTAAATTTTATTAGGAAAGAAAAATTCAACCTCAGGCGGGACTCGAACCCGCGTCTTCTGGATTGGTACTCCAGACGCTCTGTCAACTGAGCCACCGAGGGTCTTTCTTTCTTAATAAAATTAAAAAAAAAATTAATATATTACTACATTCCGTGATATTTGAGGTATTTTAGACATTTTAGGATATTTTTTGGAGCGACTCTATTGCCATTAATTGGTCATGAATCTAAACTTCCAGAAATAACTACATATTCGTTTAACATTATAGGTATCATAAAATAGGTTTATGTGGAGGTTTACCCACAGAACAGCAAATCTAGCGTGGTGTAAAATATACTCTTTTATTCATTGCAAATGTTTGAATTTTATATTCTAACATAACATACATAACATAATTATTATTTTATAGACATTTAAAATTTTGCACTCTCGGCGTCAACGTAGATATTCAGATTATTTTTATACATATTTTTTTGCATGTTGATGGTTCAGCCTGAGGCGTATTCATATGAAAACCGTATCTATTTAAAAGTATTTTTTAACAAAAATATATTCTGTGACATTTGTGTAGTTTATTTGGATGGACGACGAATTGACCTCGGTACATGATAGAACATATTTTGAAAAAACATTACGGTTCAAGATTAAAATGACTAAAATCTTTATTTATTCTGTTTCATTCGTAGATTTAAATTCAGTGTACATTTGAAGATACTGACTCCTGTAACAGAGGTTTTTGTCTAGCTCAGGGGTCAGGGCTTTAAATATATGTACTTCGTATTTTTATGTCAATAAACATTTTGGACAGATTCTCTCAATAACAGTTTTATATGAATAAACTGAAACTAGACAAAAAAAGGATTTTTCACTACTACTGCGTTGGTCTCAGGGTAAACAAAATTATATAGAACGACATACAGAGTCGATGGTTTTTATTTGTAATAGAATTAAAAAGTCACAAAATACCACTACCACCACCATTGCGAGGTTTATTCATAATGTTATGCAATCCTTAGTTTTATATTTTGTCATCACGTACACGTACAATGTATAGATTCGATTATGATTATACTCGGTAGTAAATTGACAATCGATGTCATGCGAAAGTAGAACTTAATAACAAGCTGCTTTGGTTTATTAAAATCATCATTACATTATATTTTAAAAGCAAGCAATACTTTTATTAACAATCCCACTAAAGATGAATTAAAAACTAACTGGTATTATATAAAAATATTGAAGATGGTTTCAGGGTTTCAAGTTTAGTCAGTGAGTGAATAAGTGACCGATCCCTTTTATATTTGAAACAAAGGAGTAATTCTCCCTCGATATACGATTACAGAGTTCCAAACTCTAACTAGCCACGATAACCAACTGACAATAATTAAGAGCAGTCAAACTTCCCCGGAGCATTTTCTTCCGTGTAGTCTGAAACTTTAAAATTGCTTCACCTTGGTTAAAGCGATCTTTAGTTCCCGTTGAAAAGATTCAAAGTATGCTTCATTAAAACTGCGTTGGGCATCGACAATGGACCAGGATCTCAGGACTCGGATGTAATTAGTGAGAGCCTACCGAGCCTTCAATAGTTATTAATCTGCACTGGCTGAATAGAAATTTAATAATCATCGTATTCATACTCTGGATGGGAATAATTAAAAGCAATAGCAATGTTGATATTTACTAAACGTATTGTGTACAAACTTATTACTGAAAAGCTTGTATTTTTAGATGGCAGGGAGAAAATCCACGTTCAAATATTTAACAGGGCAGCGGACGGGCCGCTCCAGTTTTAAGCTGAAATTATTTTCAATTTAACTAGTGTTCAGTGCGCCAGCCCAGATTTACTGCAGATAACGAGTGTATGATTAATATTGAAGGCAGCGCCGGCTGCGATGACTGTGATTAACGACAAGCAATCAACGGTTCGAATAATTCGGATTTATTCGGCTTACATCTTTTTTTTATTGATCGCTTCAAAAAAGTTCACAATGATTTAATTAAACACGTGACATCGCCACGTATTTTAATTTCCAGCCGAGATGCCTTTGCAGCGGTAAACGATTTTTAATTTTGTAATTTTAATATTCGACGGGATGTGGTCGGCAAAAATTTCTGTTGAGGTTTTATCGACGTTAACGGGTAATATGCAGTGGAGCTTAACATTACAGTATGCCAGTGTTTCCGTTTAAGTTTATTACCTTTAATGGCATCCATTCTGGCTTAAACCTTGCTTACAATAGAGATAACAATATTATTAAGCTAGTGTCAATTTAATGTATTTTTATGAGGTAGGTCCTATAATATTGTTATTTGTTTAAAAAAAAATCATACCTGTCCTCCCGAAGGGTTACGCAGAGGTGTACTAATGTACACCCACGTTTTGCCGGTATGTTTTAGATCCTATGTAATAGGGGGCAAGCCTATTGCCATTAAGCGGGCACAAATCCAAACTCCGAGCTGCTACTGAGAATTTCATAGAAAAACCCAATAACACATTTTGCTCGACCTGGGAATCGAACCCAAGACCTCTTACTCGGCGGTCCCACTGTACGACCACTAGAGCAACAAGGCAGTTAAAAAAAAAAATATACCTATATAATAAGCCTTTGTTACCACGCGAGTAATTAGTTTTACTACATATGCGTTATTGCGGTTTTTAACGTTTATGAATAATTTGAGCTTTCATAATCAACCAGATAACAAAAAAAGGCACGTGTATTCCTAATATACATATACTATTGCAGTAGAGTAAGATTTCTGTGTAATACATAATGCTATATAAAAAAATTTAAACACTAGTAAATAAAGAATATTATTACTATTATTACAATGACTTGCATGTTCCGGCACGTGCTCGGAAGTAGCAAGAATATTTACTGTCGGGTATAGTGTATGCTAGTCTTATGCGGTGCATGCTAGAGATGCGAGCCTTGCAAACAAGGGTGTCGACACAGTTTGCTAATCTCTTAAGTCGCAGCCGCCGCCGTTATTTGGTGGATTTCCTGATTGCAGACGTGATCCCTCAAAGAGACTAAATTTAGCAGTTCTGTGCATTAAACCGTTCATATTACGTGCTAATATGCTTTTGACACCTTTTGTACGTTACATCATCGTTGAGGATCGAAATTAAATAAAATTTATTTCAGCAAATCACATTCATGAGCTCGTTAGGGGAGTGACTGACAGAATGGGAATTCCTGTCAGTGTAATAATAATAATAATAATAATATTTCCGGACATTATTACACAGCGCCATCTAGTTCCGTGGTAAGCAACGAGGCTTATGCTACGGATACTAGTTGGTTGATATACTACATTTTTTTTGTAAATGCATACATATAAATACATAGATACATCCATGACTCGGAAACAAATATTGATGCTCATCACACAAACATTTATCCCTACCGGGATTCGAACCCGGGACCCATAGCACAGCAGGCAGCGTTAACTACCGTTGAGCTAAACGGTGTAGTACAACAAAGTGTAGTAACTCCCCTATTTTAAGAAACGTAAAACGGTTTTGACTGGGTCGGCAACAAGCAAGCGATACTTATGGTGTTGCAAACGTCTATAGGCTACGGTACCAAGCACGTGAACTTGTTCGCCATCCTCGTTATACAAAAAAGAAACACGCTTTTGTTAATACATGTCGATAAATTTTGTCAAAACTTTGCAAAACAAAAGTCGTATTTGTGTCAAAATGCTTAAGAATATTAGTTCTTATTATTAGTAATCTCCTACCAATAGACACAGGAATAGATCGACGCACGTTAATAGGCATCTTAGCTTGTTTTTTTATTATTTTAAGACAAAAAAATACAAATAAAAAGGTTTTTAACAATAAAAATATATAAAGTTTTTGGGACTGGCCATTTACGATACAAAAACCGTGAAATTCGGAAATTGAAACTCTCTAAAACATTTAATATTTTGTAATTTGCGAGATTGTCATTTGTATTTTCACTGTAGCGTACTTTAAAAAAATGTGTATTGTGTGACAATAAATTTAACTCGTTGAATATTTTGCTCATGGCTTTTTTTGCTGTGGCTAACGTCCACAAAAGAGTTCCTATAGATTGTTCAGCATTTGAAGCCCCGTTGTAAATTCGTGCTTCCAAGAATTTGGACTTGAAGTAATTAACCACCTCAACGACTGACGTGACGACTGCGGCTACATAATCTATTATAGATACCGTACGACATCACTGTTGGATTCTATTGAAACTGAAAAAAAAATTACTCGTCAACAAATTTTGTATCGTATTTTCAACAAATTTGTAGCTTGTACCAACAAGTTTTTGCCCGCGACTTGTTTGCATAGAATTTGTAATTTTATGACATCTGCTTTTTCCATAATCTGCTCATTTATTTTTACCCTCCGTTAAGAACTGACCGATGCGGCATACAAAAATCCACCCCCTTTCTGCTATATTGTGGGCTGATCTCCGAAACTATCTTTATACCAAATTTCATCTGAATCGGTTCTGCGGTTATAGCGCAAAGAGGCAACAGACAGACAGAAACACCTTATTTAGTATTGATATAGATTCGATCGAGCTTAGTGTTAAATATTTAGCATGTTCATAAGCTTTGGACACCGATGTGTTAACGCTTGCGTGTCAAGCAGAGCCGTTAAATAATTAACAAGTTTAATGAAATAATGTCATTGTGGCTGACTAATATCGTTAACGTAATAAAATATGGGTATACTGGATAGGTACTCATTTTGAACTAGAACGAAGAAGAATAGATCTTTCATTTTGAAAAGTTAACGATAAAAGTAAAGAAAAGTTAAAGCACCTTCAAAGAAACAGTTGCCTTTTTGTCAGTGAATAAAAACATTGTATTAAAGTATAGCTTGGTAACTATGAGATAGTGACTGTTTATTGTACGTAATCATTTCCCATACCATCATCATCTCTCATAACGACAACGCATCCGTACTTTCCTCTAACATAATATATACAAGTCTTATTCTTTCCAAAGTTCGGACTGATTACGCATCCGCCAAACAGCCACAACGCCCCACCTTGCAAGTTCTATATTTTAAATTCAAATTCAAATCATTTATTTCAAGTAGACCAGTATAACAGGGCTTTTAAATTGTCAAACTAGTTGCACGGTTCCAAAAAGTAGGTTTAAATCCTCAACTTAGCTTCAATTTTTACAATTTACTAGCCCGAAAGCGGCGGTGAATGCGTTCCACGAAGCAATTGAAGAGGACTCTCTGAGCTCTGGAATTACTACTACACATAATAGTTCCAAGGTTTGCAAAATGTTAGTAGTTCGAAATACCTACAACAAATATAATTATCATTAATAGGACATTTAGTCTCACCCAGTACCTTATTAACATCACCTACACCGGTTAAGACAGAATCAGGCTGCAGAATATCACAAATATTGTCTAAAAAGGAACTAAATGTTTTGAAGTTGGAACAAAATTTATTTTTGTCGCTAATCTAGTACTCAATGTATGTCGTAGAGGGCTTGCAGAACACGACACAAGTCATCTGATCGACTTTTTTTTTGCAAGCGTAATCCAAAGTATCACACTCAGTCTCTCAATCCCATCAAAATTACGAATACAATAAAACATTTGGACAGCCACAACGTAATGATGTACCATCGAAAATTCGGGGCACGAAAATTGCATGTAACGACATAACAGCCCTTTACAATACCCGTTAACTGTATCTTTGTCATATACACTGCGTGACTGGAGTCACCAATCCGATGCTTTTGCTCTCCAATTCGATTCTAATTCAACTAATCCAACCAATCACGTAACTCGAACGCGAGGATTTACAACTGAAATCGAGTGGACAAGTGCTCTTGTTTATGTAACTGCCGGCACTTCAGATATTGTGATAGGCTTTTTAAAATATGCATTTGAATACCATGTTAGAAAAATATTATGTTCCACGAAAAATTATGCTTTAGGTATATGCTAGCGGTAAAATGGTGTTGTATTAAATTTGGTTGAAATCAATAGTTTAGAGTTTTTTGACGCCCTATAACTTCTTTTATTTTTTTTTATTTTTTTTAAAATTTTTTTTAAGTTTGTAAATATTAGTTTTTAATTAAATAACATAACTTCATAGTGTGTTGGGTTAAGATCGGCGCAGGGGTGAGAACGTAGAAACCAAATTTCTAAATATATTTATTTCTTACACTTACGCGAATATTAGACATTGAAGTAAAACTACTTTTTATGGATTTTATGGCGCCATATATATTTATACCGCGATAAAATTCGTAAAAAGTAGTTTTATTTCAAAATTTCCAAATAATTTAGCAATATTTGCGTGCCATGGTAGAACATAAAGATTTTAACCCAACGCAGTATACGAATGAAATTAATATAATACCATCTAAGAAATATTCTGAACTGAACATAAATATAATAATTATTTGTTCACGATTGGAGATCGCGATATATACATAAACAAAAATACAGTCAAATTAACAACCTCCTTTTTTGTGAGGTCGTTTTTTTTGAAGTATTCGAAGTCAGGTTAAAAGAGTAAATAAGGTAGTTAATATACGATAAACCTGATTGTAAGTGCCAACCTGATAATATAAACGATAACACTATTATGAAATAGATAATAATTGTAATTTGAATTGATTAATAATTTGAGAGAGAGAGAGAGGAGAGAATAATTCTATGAAATATTGATTATTGTTCGATCTGTTTCGAACTGAGCCGATAATCGAATTCGTGACACTAATCGACAAGTTGGTCACTGCCCCTCGCCGCAACAATTAGTCCATCTAGTTGTACATCAATGACAGTAATTCAGTCATTATGTAGCATGCTCTTGACGAATGTGGCTACATTAGATAATAGGTAGCCCGTAGATGTCAATAAACTATTTTTAATTAAAAAAATATCTACATTTCTTTTAAAATCGGGACTTCTAATCAGGCAGAAAATTATGAGCAGATTATGTCAGGCTAAGCTCCCGTGCCCAGCAGTGGGAGTTCCGTTTGCTGTCCGTGTAGTTACCCTAAAACGCTCCCTATTTTGGGGTGTCAAAAAAAAGGGAGTTATAGGTTTCTGCGGGGTTGGCAACGCGTGAGCGTCACCTCTGGGTTTTCAATCATCCATAGGCTACAGTAACTATTCATCCTCAGGCGGGCCGTAAAAAATTCGCCTTGCATACAATATGTACCTAATTAAGTAAACTAGTAACTAGGTAAAGTAATTATTTTTGAAAGTTTTTAAAGTTATAGATTTATTGTTACTCGTTTCCTTCCTTTTTCACTTCTAGCGCAGGATGTAGCAATTAATTCACACTGTTAGTGGCTACTAGTAATTGCTCATAATGTTCTTTAATTATAAACGTTTATGTCTCAAAATTGCTTAAGCTTAGTCATTAAAATTCTGTGCAATTTTGTTATTTGCTAATGTGAAGTCTTGGAAGTAAACGTTTATGTATTAAATCAAATAGACATACCAATATGATCTAGATTTTATTTAAATAGACGTAGGTACGTAGGTTGATTAGGTATCATCGAAACTCTGTTACCTTTTAATGAACATACCATTTATTTATTTTTATTATATAATTACACCAATTCCCCACAGATTACACACTTGTGCTTAAAACGTTAAGCGGTATTGCCCTCCAAGAATAGAAATGCATTTCAAAATTCGACCCGAAAACGTTTTGAAGTAAAGTGCGGGGCAATTAAATCTAATTAATTATAACTATATTTGAGCTGCGGTAGCCAGTGGACTGACATTTCAAAGGTCTCGAGTTCAAACCCGGGCACACACCATTGACTTTTCGGAAGCTATGTGCTTATTTATCACATGCTCAAACGGTGAAGGAAAACATCGTGAGGAAACCTGCATGCTTGAGAGATTTTCTCAGTGGCATGTGAAGTCTGCCAACCCGCAGTAGGCTAGCGTGGTGGACTATAGCCTAATCCCTCTCAAAATGAGAGGAGACCCGTGCCCAGCAGTGGGACAATAATGGGTTGATGATGTGATATTTGGGTTCAAAAATTACAATTTCATACATCCGAAGCATTGTCAATTCTAAACTTGGGATTGGAACTTTATTAAGCAGCAGGCGCGACTGCTGTGCGTGAAGTTTTAATTTAGGTTTAATTTGGAAAAAAATCGACCATAGGAAAAATAAAATTTCTAGCCTTGGGAATATATTTTATGGGAGCTAAATTCATATCGGGAAACTATGAGTATACCCTCAGTATACAAGCCAAGCAGTGCTAAGTAGTGTGACAGTATGTTCTTAATATAGCGATACGTAAAAATAAAAAGCGAACGGGTAATAGGTATCATTGTACAATAAAGAAGGATAAACAAGCAATACACTGTCTATTAATCATAAAATTATCCACTGCCTGATCGTAGTAACTACGTGTGCACGTCCAAGGCGCACAACTATCTACGAGATATTTTCAAATATTAGTTCATTTCCTTGATTTATGACCCGTGCCTGGGCACTAGAAATATTGCCTACACAGGAAATACAATCAAAAGATACAGAGTCGAATATTTATATGGGCAACTTTTTGCCCGCTGTTTAGTTCGCCTGCGTAAAGGACTCGAAGCTTATAGAATTTTTGCAACAATCGGGTCTGAATCTTTTTCCAATCTATTTCTACCTTAAAGGGGTCAAAAATTAAATAAGTTTGAAACCGAAAGTATGGAAGTATGAATGGTATACCATCTATTAAATCGATTCATTGAATAGTATTACGTTAGCGAAATAGTTTTCTGTTCTGATGTGATGATATTTTTTCCAGTCCTTACCTATTTACTATCAAGATTTCCACATTCACTACATACATTAATGTGTGTGCATTTAATGGTTATCTACATACATTAACAAAGCTATATATTATAGTGTCTGTTGTGCGTCTTTATTTGTATATATGTTTTGTTTCTCTTCATAATTTTACCAAATTATCCCTTTCAATCTTTAAATAGATTTAGTCAAGCAATTAATAAAATGTAATCGTGTCTCGTAGTTTCTTAATATAGTGCTCGATAAATTGAATTGTCATGAGATAATTTGTATTGGACGTTCACAGATCGATTCCAAATAGAACTCAAGCTACATTCTCGTAAATAAATAGAAATAGTCGAGACCTGTTCGACCAAAATGCTCGAGAAAGCGGTAGCTGAATAAGGGGTCACGTACGAACTGCAAATCTTCCATATGCGGTATTCCAACGACGTCGTTTTTACATTTTACTGGAGTCAAATGCATTTGTGGAAATATTGTTTTAAAAGATTGGGTCCCATTTCGTCTATCAAGATTAGCATGCTACGGCTACTTTTCTTTACAGAATATGCAAAATATTGAAGTTGTGAATGTATAATGTAATGTGAATAATATATACATAATAAATGTAGCTTTAACCAATTAGAGAATGGATGTGCAGAGAATGCCCTTATTCAGAAAATTGTATTCGGAATAAATTGTGTGATCTCACATGTCGATTTTATGTCGTCATGAAATCACCATGCTTTAAATAATTTTTCATATAACCTTCGTGTGAATATTTTGCACAGCAAGCCCTAAAGACTAAGTGGCGTAACACATTGCCATTTTTAGAGTACTGCTCTTATTTGTTTGTTTTACATTTCATGCAATAAAATATAGCGGGTTTGTTTAGTTTTCCAAATGAAATGTAAATGAAATATCAGTTTCGCGCATTTTAGTACATATGTCAATTTACATACATACATTAAAGTAACAAAATTCTGTGTAACTAAACAATTTCTTTAACCAATTTAAGCTTCTTTAAGAGTACATCGAACCAGGTAAATGTTAACTATTCAGTTCCTCATACATACTTAAAAGCTTCAGGCGGGCCTTAATCATATTAAAACCACCGCTCCTAAATTATACATGCCATTACTTCTTCCTCTCAAGGTTTCGCTCAAGGAACCACGTACTCGTTACAGCAACAGTTACATTTGAAACCTGTAGCACGCTGAATCCCGTCGCCCCTTCAGTGGAGGGCCCTACTAGGCCAACTCGGAGCAACGCCAGTAAAAAATCTCCAGCTTTAATTGGATTGCCTTTTATTAGCGTAATAAAATTGGATTTACTCAGTCGAAACCGGACGCGTTTCGGCGCCCCGTTGTTTCGTTATTCCCAAATGGAATATTTGAATCGAGAGACGGTCCTTTGAGGCGATCATCCAACGTTTCTGAATACAATCGTAATTATAAGTACCTATTGGTTTTTTTTTTTGGGAAAAAATTTAGCGGAGAAATAATTAAATGGTTGGCTGACAGAAAGGGTCTTCACAAAATTGTCTGCTCTTACTACGTGTTGGATTTTCGACATTGTGGTCAATAATTTAATAAATTAGGAATTTAGATAAAAGCATTGTTTTGTCTTACCTTTACCTTACCTTAAATTGTATTCATTGTTCAAAAATATGCCGAGGAGGAAAGGTTATGCTTTCCATTTATTTTTAAAATACATACATACATTCATGCCTGTCGTCCCCGAAAATTTAGGCAGAGGTGTACAAATGTACACCCACGTTTCGCCGGTATGTTTTAGGTCCCATGTAATAGGGGGCGAGCCTATTGCCATTAACCGGGCACGAAACCCAACTCCGAACTAAACTATGGATAAACTATAAATAAATCAAAGCTTTATTATTATATTTTTTTTTTTATTTAAGCCTTTTATATTTCCCGATTTTTTTTAATTAACAAAAATAATATTATTTTATTTCAATTTTTTTTATGAAGAATTTATTGTTTTTTTATTTTTTTTTATATTATATATCAAGAACCCTCTCCGGTGAAGGAGATGGAGATATCGACTATTTGGATCCAATGTGGACCCGCGATTTTCTTAATCCTCCAATCAATCATCCTCCCATCGGGTGCACGGTCTGCCTCTAGAGCGCTTGCCTGGTGGACCTGTCCATGTCGTTACCATTTTGGTCCACCTGTGATCGGTGAGGCGCGCCACGTGGCCCACCTACGTCCAATTCAGCTTTCGTGCGTGGCTAAGTGCATCATTTGCTTTCGTCTCCAATCTTATTTTTCTGTCTTGTGTAGCTTTTTAATGTTTAGCATGCTTTGCTCCACTCCTTTTTGACAAGTATTTAAATTGTTATTTGTTTTATTTGTAAATTGCCTGGTTTGACATTATGTTGGGCATGGAATAAGGCATGAGCCCATAACTTTTTTTGTAAGAATTGTAGTTATATCACTCTTAAGTATTTCTTTGCAGCTCCAATATTTATTCCCTGTAATTTGTACTCTTGTCTCTAATTCTTGATCATTGCCTGGTCTCTGATGAATCCAATTTGTTTGCCCAAGTAAATATACTTTTCAACATTTATTCTAGCTCTTCATTTCCATTTTTTATAGCTGATCTTATCTAGGTGGTAATGGCTTTTGTTTTTGTTGTATTCATTTGTAAACCTACTAGATACTAGCCTTGTGTAAGGTTTCTATCATATTTATATTGTAGTGGCTGCTTGTTTCTGATAGCAAAACTAAATCATCTGCAAATCTTAAATGGTTCAAATATTGGCCTTGGATGTATAATCAAAGCTTCATAATGGATACAAAATATTGAAACGAATGTTTATTTATATATTTTTTATGTTAAAGGATCGGCGAAATAGGATTGCACAGAGGGGGTTGAAATTTCGGAATGGACGCAGTCGGTGGGCTATTTCATCAATGAGCGCCAATTACGAAATGAAACCCGTTGGTAAACTCAGTGGGCGGCTAGTTAGCTTCATCTGTCTGGCTTCAAATTAAAACGTATAGCTTTATGATTTATTTAGGTTTGTAAAATCTGGTAAGGGCTGGAGCCCAAGGTCTTCAATGAAACTACTTTATATCACAAACACAATATAATAATAGTTCACCTTTGTTACAGAATCTCAACGAAAACACATATTTCTAAAAACTACTTATACTTTCAGCGGTAACGAAACCATAGCGCGATCTAACTAGATGCCAACGCCATCTAGTTAGAAAGCGGATACTAAATTTGAATAATGTAACGTATTTTATCTAAAAACCTTTGAATTGAATGTGATATGGTTTAACAAGGTTCAAATCAGGTCATTATTAAGGTTAGGTTTTGTATCTACTTTATAATAATAAAAGTTTGAGCTTAAATTAAGAAATTAAAAATACATAAAGAAGCCTTTTTTGCGAATACCTTAGAAGTCGAATAAGTACCCTTTTCGAGGAAAGCTAAAATATAAGCACTTAACTTTTGCTTTTCCTACACAGACCACGCTTGCTTAAAGTTGCTGTATTTTTTTGGTTTCTCTGCAGCATTTAGAAGATTTAATTCATTTAAGTGCCTTAACATAGTTTGAATAAGAACGAATACGGAGTCGTCCATATTGTAACGATTTTAATAACACAAATGTACGTAGCCAAACATTCTGGCCGGTAAATTCACAGACCCAGACAGACATAGCAGTGTAGGCACACCATAAAACACCAGATAAAATCAACGAAGCGGCACTGGCCACTCGCAACAATATATCCAGTGCCACGTTCAACTCCAATGTGTCTATTTGGCAGAAAAAATATAATTGGATTGTTCCTGACGAGATAAATTGGAGGGCCGACACAGTGTTATGCATGGTTCAGCCATTTATTGCCGTGATAAAATATATTCGGAAAGGATGTCCGGTGCGTAGGGTTGGGCATCAAATGTGACCCAACTCGATTGGTACCGGTGGAATGTGTTTAATTTCATGTTGAGACTTGAATTGCTCTTTCGTATATCGTGTTATATTTTGAATACCCTCATGAGTTTTGAATACAGTACGAATTAATGTTCGGGACGCGATTATATCGAGTTGAATTTCGATATAAATTGGTTGGAATTACAAAGTCTCTGTATCGTTTGTAGCAATAGAGGTTTAGAGCGGTCTATAGATAAACTCCTACGTGCACCATTGTGCTCCAATTAAATGCTATTTATTGACAAAAGTCAATTATGTTCTATGTGTTTTATTTTCTCTTTTAAAGTTTTTCGAGGGTTTAAATATTTGAGTAGTTTTTTGTGCTATTAAGTTATAGTTATAATACGTAATTAATCAAAAATCAAGAATTTAACGTGTAATGTTCAGATTATTTGCCCAGATATAAACTGAATTTATATCTAGCCAATAAAAACAAATTTATCCGTTGCAGATACCATAATCGTTTTGTGTTAATAATTTTGGCCATTCAAACTCATTATTTTGTCAGTACTATCTTTAACATTTACATAAACAAAAGGGGCCGACCGAACACGTCTAAAACGTTTACAATTATAATGTATCGTCATCCGACTGTAACAAATGACTCGATGCTTCATGATAAGTGTTGGTGTCTCCACAACTTTTCCGCTTTAATTTTCCAAGATAACTGATTATACTTGATATTGTTTTTCTATAGGAAAGTCCCGGGAACATTATCTTTAGCGTAGCTTCTGTAAGATTAATGATAATGGGTTCACAAGGCGCGAGGTGACGCTTACCCGGAGCGACGCGACGGCAAAAAGAAAATATTAATACTTTGTTAACGTTCTACTTGGAAAGTGCTCGCCTGAAGTTTTGTGTTGTTCGTGAGTGGGCATTATCTATCACTTGCAATAATATCAAGCTGATATATTTCTTTACCATCCACGTTGTGAGTTCGATGCTCGGAGATGATTATGATATTCTTTTTATCAGTTTAAATTTGCACCTGCATGTCTTAACATGCAGGTGCAAAATAGATATTGCTTACAATATCTATATGAAAAAACTTTTGCTCGTTTTTGGACTTATTTTGGTTGATATGATGATGATAATTAAAAGGCAATAGTCTCACACATATTACTTACTACTACCTCATTGGTATTTTAAATAAAAAGTATAAAATCAATTAGCAAAATGATGTACGGGCCAACCTATATCTTCAATAAAAAAAAAGTTTCTTCTTTGTATAAAAATAATATTAAAGAAAAAACCTAACCAGTAACTAGTACCAAGTTAGCAACGATTACATTCTCGTAAATCTCACATAACACTACGACACATCACTCTCAAGCAATTTCCTCTAATTGCATCCACGATGTTCACCTAAATACCCATAAAATGCGACACATAACACACTCGTTGAGTTTCTAACATATCCTGTTACGAGTAACCTGTTTAGACGCGGAAAAACTAGAGCTTAATGGTGAAAGAAAAAAGGTTCGCGAGGTAAACAGGATGCAACGGTGAGGACAATCGATGACTTGATAGGTTTACGTAAATGGTAACCGGTAGATAATTGCATATTCTATTTATTAATAGCTTTACAGTGTCGTGAACATTCACTTTAGCGTTTGATGTTTTGTTGTTGTGGACTACTAGACAATATTGTAGGTTATTTGTAAAAATTGAGTATACTTTTATTATTTGATTATACGATTTGAAACAGTGGTTTCCAATTTGGTACCTACATATTCGGAGGACGCAGGTTACATTTTTTTTTAAATAAAGAAATAATTTAACACCTTAGAACTTATATATTATCGTGGGTGCATTTATTTAGAGCAGCATTTGGATGCACAAATTCTCAAACACTGGGACCCAAAACAATTAACTGTGTGTATGTGTTCCGGACGGGATCGAATCCATGACCTGTAGCGCAAAAGCCAATTTTTCAGCCCCTACGCCAATCATGACAGTAAAATTCTATTTCTAAAAAATCGTAGCATAATATTATGACCAAAGTTATTACACATTATAGGTAAACAAACTCAGGTTTATTTTACCAAACCGACAAAACTAATCGACAAAAAGGTTTTGGTAAACGTGCCTAGATTCCGATCTAGTAGTTCCCGGAGATAAACCTCAAGCTAGAATATTCTGAGCTAGAAGCGGTCACTTTAACATTTTACAATTTTACAGAAGCCCGTTAGTAATGTTACCCAGAACTTTTAGTCTTATTAAAAAAAATCTTGGCTTAAAATATACTATACATTTATGGTATTAAGGGTTCTTTTGTATTACTCATTACTTGCTCAAATGGTGAAGGAAAATAATCGTGAGGAAATTTATATGCCTGAGAGATTTCCTTTGTGACGTGTGCAGTCTCTAACTCAATCAGTGTCTAATCCACCAACTAGCGTAATGGATCCCTCGAGTCTAGCAAGGGGACAGCTATAATTATTATAATAAATATATACATAAGAACAGGGTCACTTTTTTCCTATTGTAAAAAGTTTAAATGAATTTATAATTTAGTCAAAAAGTCAAAAGTCAAAATATCATTTATTCAAAGTAGGCCAAATTTAAATGGCTCTTTTTGAACGTCGACAATAAAGACAGCCCCTAAAAACGCCCGCCCTTCACCGCTTCCTAGTGTTTTTGCTGGGAAGAAGAAGCGGCGCAACAAACTCCCCAGCACACATTTCTGTCTGTTTATTTAATAAGTGATTCTATACAATACTATAATCAGTATACAATATAGAGTGCAATCATTACCTATAGTTATGTGAGCTAGCATATACCAATCCATTTTACCAAGCCGAGATATAAAAACTACTGATATAGAAATACAGAACAACCGATGATAATATTAACACACTCTTGGCCTCCATTTCTCTGTATGTGCCCGCTCACACTTACACATCTCAACAATTACATTTTACAAAGTAGACTGCTATCTTGGACTAATCCGGCAACCATCTACTGTTATCACTAAAATAGTCACTCAAATTATAATAAGCCTTCTTAATAAGGCAATTTTTTACTTTACTTTTGAATACGTCAGTCGGTAGATCCAAGATATCAGTAGGTATTCTGTTATAAATACGTATACCAACCCCCTCAAACGAATTATGTACCTTATGTAAACGGTGACTGGGGGCACACAATTTATGTTTATTCCGTGTATTAATACTATGAACGTCACTGTTTTTACAATAGGAATGTATATTTTGCCTTATATGTATTATGTTGGCATAAATATACTGCGATGCAACAGTCAAAATACCAATGTCTTTAAAACGTTCCCTAAGAGAAACTCGAGCCCCTAGCTGATATATGGAACGAATAGCTCGCTTTTGTAAAATAAAAATACTTTCTATATCAGCAGCTCTACCCCACAATAGAATTCCATAGGACATAATGCTATGAAAGTAACTAAAATAAACAAGTCGAGCAGTGTCTACGTCAGTGAATTGCCTAACCTTTCTGACCGCATAAGCAGCGGAGCTAAGTTTCCCCGCGAGGCATGACACATGTGGGCCCCATTGAAGCTTGGCATCTAGTGTAATACCTAAGAATACTGTAGAATTGACGGTCTCAAGTACTTCTTTATTGACAATTAAGTTGGGTCCTAGATTTTTCACGTTAGGCAAACTGAACTTTACACATTTTGTTTTTCTAGCATTTAGTACTAAATTTTTAACTGTAAACCAATGCATTACCTGAACAAGTGCACTATTTACGTCGTCAAAATGATCTCTATTTCTATCTACTTTAAAAATAAGCGAGATATCATCAGCAAACAGTACTACATCACAAATGGATCTCAGATAATGTGGCAAATCATTTATATAAATTAAAAAAAGGAAAGGGCCTAAAATTGAGCCTTGTGGTACACCCAACTGCACAGACAATCCAGATGATTTTGTATTGTTGATATTTACGTACTGTATCCTACCACTTAAATAAGAAGTTAAGATATTAAGTGCCTTACTTCGAATCCCGTAATGTGCAAGTTTACAAATAAGTGTTTTATGGTGGACACAATCAAAAGCCTTCGAAAGATCACAGAATACACCAATAGCGTTCTGCGAATTTTCCCAAGCGTCAAAGATGTGTTTCAGTAATGCAACTCCTGCGTCTGTTGTTGAACGACCCTGTGTGAAACCATATTGTTCAGAGTGTAGGAGGCTATTTACATTAAAATACCTTAGTAATTGCTTCAATAAAAGTTTTTCAAAAATTTTACTAACAGTTGGTAAAATGGATATTGGTCTAAAATTACAGAGTTCGTTTTTACTTCCAGATTTAAATAGGGGGATTATTTTGCTATGCTTCATTAGGTCTGGAAAAGTACCTATGTCAATACATTTATTAAATTTTTTTTTTTTTTTTTTTTTTTAGGGACTTGCCCACCACCCAAATCCCTACTACTGCAACTCCTGTAAACCAGGATCAACAATAGTAACTATCCAGAAAATCGTCGAGACAATGAAGTCCGACGTGTCCCAGGGGAATGATTTTAACTGTCTTGGAACCCGCAGCGAAATTAATCATGAAGTTATATAGGAGGAGTAAGAAAAATATCAGTTTTTTCACTTCCCTCCTTATCAAGCGAGAGACAGAATAGAATTTACATGTCATTGATATGAGAACAGATGTTTACAACTGAGTTAAGCCCAGTTGCCAGGCACCACGGATGATAAATTAATAAGTTATGGGTCCTAATAATGTGAGCTATTATATCTGATTCCAATAATAGGTATGGCAAAAACGCTTAAACGCACGGAAATTCATCCTAGTCGCAACAAGGTCCGAGTAATAAATCACCCCAGATATAATTTGCAAACTATCGAGCATAATATTGCGTTCACTTTGCCATAGACTACACTCCCACAGGATATGATGTGCAGATTGCTCGTATTCACAGTTCGTTGAACAAGGGCACAATGGTGAGGAGACAAGCTTAAATGAAAACAATTTACTTTTAAAGTTGCCGTGTCCTGTAAGGAATTGGGCAACACAGTGGTCCACCTCCAACCAAGTCCTCTCCAGCCGCTCACGAACGGATGGAAAGAATTGGTGGAGATGGCGGCCCTTAGTAGAAGAATCCCACCTTATCTGCCATTCGTCTAAGAGTTCCTCCCAAACGTCGGCCTGGGGTTTAAACAATCTAATAATCTTAGCCCGGTCACGTTCTAAAAGGAATTCATTTTTCAAGTACACTCTTGAAGCGAAATACATTGCAGCACGTCGTTGTGCCTCGAGATCGACTGGCAGCACTCCCGCGAGTACTGGTAGTGCTTCCGTACTAACAGTCCTATATGCTTTACATAAAAATATCAATGCTAGACGCTGACTTTGAAGTAACTTACGTCGTACCGCACCTATGGTGGCCCTATCGGCCCAAACAGGTGCTCCGTAGCACATACAGCCTAGGTAAGTAGCCCCATAGATGGTTTTTAATGTATGAAAAGATAAACCCCATGTAGCCGTAGATATTCTAGTCAAAGCATAAAAGTTACGTTTAGCTTTTTCACCCACAGTTTTAATGTGTTCAATAAATGAAAAATTTTTTTCAAGTACGAGACCGAGGTAACACACTGACTCCTTTCTTTTTACGGTGACGTTATCGAATTTGATGCTAGGCGAGGATTTAAGACTACCTTTCAAGATTAGTTGAAAGGTTTTTTGCGGCGCGAATGTTAAGCGGTTCCGTTCGCCCCACGCGGATATTAAATGTAAACACGAGTGGGCTAAGTTTTCGAGACCAGACCGCGTATTTGACTGAATGAGCAGAAGGCCATCGTCCGCGTAACCAGTCAATGAACAGCCGTGCGGGAGCGGTATCGCGAGAAAATCATCAAATCCCAGATTCCAAAGGTACGGCCCGATTACAGAACCTTGAGGACATCCCATAGTCAGTGCCTTCGACACAGAATGGTGCCCAAGTGTCAGTTTAACGGTTCCGTGTAAGAAGTACGAGTATATAAGAGTGTAGATATTTCTAAAGCAACCACGACTTTTTAATTTAAGCAGTAACATCGGCCACCAAGCGTTGTCGAAAGCACCAGAGATGTCAAGGAAAATGCCGACGACGTATTTACAATTCGAATTATTTACTATCGTTCTAACAGAGAGTGCGGCGTCAGTTGTTGATTTGCCTATGGTAAACCCGAATTGGTTATTATGAAATTTAGGCCCGTCCGGTAACAAACGTGGAACAATTAAACGTTCGAGGAGTTTCCCCAATGAAGGCAGTAATGTTATGGGGCGGTAAGACTTAGGGTCGTCCGGGGGCTTGTCGCCACTTTTTGGTATTATTCGAATAAAGCCGCGACGCCATACACGCGGGAAAACGCCCTCAGAAATACACCGACAGTAAACAGTTAGTATACAGTCACCGGCTGTTTTACAGGCTTCCTTAATCATCCGATTAGATATTTTATCATCCCCTGATGACTTATTTACCGGCATTTTACATTTATTAAATATTACAGATAAATAAGGAGAGAGTATATCTATCACTGATTTTAAAACAGTGACAGACATATCCCATAAATCACAACGTTACGTATACCAACATGACTCTTCGAAGTCAAATTGTCGATCGTCACTCAACTCAAAAATCTTTTCGTATTTGCCAAACATATTGTGTATTATGCGTACATAATACACAATATGTTTGGCAACGGGCACCACTCGAGCACCTTCAAGCCGTAGCTTGAAGGTGCTCGAGTGGCGACCGTGAACTGGAAGACGCAGCGTGGGTAGGTCTCCAGCAAGGTGGATCGACAACCTGGTAAAAATCGCTGTAATCCGCTGCATGCAGGTGGCCCAAGACCGATCGTTGTAGAAATCTTTAGGAGAGGCTTATGTCCAGCAGTGATGATGACGATATAATATATCATAAACGTGTAGTCAATTTGTGTAATTAGTGAATAAAGTTATTAAACAAAACTAATAGGTTGATGAAAAAACCTAACTAGAGAGTACACTAGCTTTATGGTGGCAATGGAAACTCGTGACAGAGTCTATGTATGTTGTGAAAGTCAACCGAGTAAAACGAATTAATTTAGTGCTTGTATAGCTCACTACCCCGTCACTATTGATGTAACGCCGCCATTTTTGCTAGCTAACAGATTGTCAACGGCACAAACTCTCGAAGTGCGAGGCAACCATACTAAACAAATTACTACGAAGAACATTGACACAAAGGACTCAAGGATATTTCATACCAAGATGTTTTTTATTTCATTTATTTATTCAGGTTTACCTACTATTGTTACAGTGAAATTTAACTATAAATTTAGAGGATTTGTTAAAACGAGTTCAATAGAAAATTGAAAAAGAACTATGTTCTATATATATAAAAGAAAGTCGTGTTAGTTACACTATTTATAACTCAAGAACGGCTTTACCGATATGGCTGAAAATTGGTGAGGAGGTAGCTTAGAGCCAGGAAACGCACATAGGATACTATTTATTCCGTTCGACAGCCATAAAACATTTAAAACAAACTAAAAATCGTAACGACTAGGTATATTACCGCTTTCATTGTAACCTTAGCAGTTTACATTAGAAAAGAAAACTGACATAACTGTCATTTCTATGACTGTCATCTGTACACTACTGTGAAGCGTATATCAAAGTGCGTTCAGGGCGGATACAGGACCCGCAATCCTGATAGTTGTTAAAAACTTGGAAAGACGTGATATTGTGCTTACACGTCGCGATACTGGGCAACTGCAACTAATTAATGAAACTCACCATTACATGAACCGTAACTCATGTTCTGGCAAAGATACGATAATTATCACTGCAATATCAAAATTAAAAATCTATTGAAGAGTGAGTATCGATATCATAGTTTTCATTTCAACATACATAGTTGTGCCACTCAGCCGACTGTTGGGGCTTAAAGATTATCGAGTGGCGACCACGTATTGGAAGGTAGTCAAGGTGGGCCGATGACCTGGTAAAGGTTGCTGGAATACGTTGGATGTGGATGGCGTTGGATCGGTCGTCGTGGCGATCCTTGGGGGAAACCTATATCCAGCAGTGGATGTCTAACGGCTAATAGGATGATAATGATGATGCGTAGTTTTTTAGTTTCGGTTTCTAAAAGAAGTAGATCCACTTCTGATTTACTACTAAGTTACTAATTTCGTTGTTGTTATTTCAGGTAAGGAAAATAACAAAAAGTTTAGTTTGATGAATTATTACGCATATTTTTTGATGATTCGTGAAAATCCAGATAATTATTGGCTGGAATTTCAAAATAGAAAAGGAGCGCTTAACTTGCATTCGGTTCAACCAAGCTATACTGCGTTCGCAGGAGTATATTGATTTACACGTTGCAATGAGTACCCATAGAGATGCAACTAATGTTAATCGATTGACCATAATAACGGTGACGTACACGAGTAGTCCATCATATACATAAATATGCGGGAAGATGCTATTACGTACATTTGTCACTACGGTTAAAGGGATAATAATCAAGTGACAAACATCAAGTGATCGGTAAGAAATTACCACACGTGTCTTCAAACAAAAAGCCCAGTCACCAATGAACTATATTGTTAAGCAATCACGTCTTTTGGGGATCTATGCTTGATGTATACAATCAAATGCCAAAAACGAGGCTTGCCGCATGCATACATTCTTATTTGGTAAGTCGAAAGAATTGAACCACACGAAGATGGTATAATATGTGCCGATATTCCTGACTAACATAGACCGACTTGTTGTTATTGAGAATATGTTTCATGAAACGTGTGGCGCCATCAACCCCTACTCACCGTACATGGTCGACTGCAAGACTGTTTTTTATATCCTAACTAGCTGACCCAGTAAACGTTGTTTTGCCACATTATAGGGGTTGGTGGACTACCCCTAACTTTTAGGGGGATGAAAAGTAGATGTTGGCCGATTCTCATAGATTATTAAATATTAATTAAAGTTCAGCTAAAAGATAATATTCATTGACTGTAAGACGGTACGAAGTTCGCCGGGTCAGCTAGTATAATATATATAAGACAAATTTCATTTTTCAAAATGTAATTTCATTTAAGTTTTGATTGACTGTAATAATGTAAATAATCATAAATCCATTTTGACACGAGTAGCAATGGAATCTAAACTTTGTCTGGTATTATATTACATAAGTGTAAATTCTAACTCAACCAAAACTCAAATACAGCTTTTGAATCTGTATATATAACAATGTTTACTCGTTTCCAATTTCACTAAAGATAGTAAGCATGCAGTTAAACAATAATTTGGTTAGTTCGTGCATAAATTCTGAAATGTAAGCTACAAGACTGTATAAATAAATATTAAATAATACGCGAGGCGTTTCAATTAACACATAAGTAAAGATATAATAAGCGGAATGATAATCACAAGGCACGCCCGTTATAAAGCAAATAAATGTAAAAAATGTATATTTGGAATAACTTTGATTAGTCTGCATTGGGTTGATAATTGCCTGTTAAGGTATTAAATATTGTATATCAAAAATATCTCAGTAACAGTTCTAATGGCAGACTTATGAGCAAAATAGTCTAGAGCTACTTAATTTTAGGCAGTCCTCAAATATAGGCTTTTTCGTATACTTTGCAGGGTAGTGAAAGTGATGGATGACACTTTATTTGGCTATTTAATATTGACAAGCGTTTGAGTAATTTACTGTAAACCTAATTGATACTTATAATAATAATATTACACAACGTACCATCACGCCTGTCATCGCCAAAGGGCTAGGCAGAGGTGTAGTAAAATACACACACTTAGGTACAAATGTCCATGCTCATCACACAAACATTTGTCTCTACCAGGATTCGAACCCGGGCCCTTAGCACAGATACACAACTCCGCAGATACTCCTTTAAATTAAATGTTTGACATTCGATTCATCGATAATGAGGGTTCAATAACACTTTTAAATAGACACGTATCTATAAACAAACAATTATTTAGTTTCAACACAGAGGCTGTATTGGTTAAAAAATCAATGGAATGTGTCGTTATCAGCCAATAAGATCGATGAACTTGAAAATATAATTGTTCTCTGTCAATGACCGAATTACAATCTAACTGTGAGTGTAGCGAAAATAAATTAAAGTAATTAATTTATATCAATTACATTATATTATAAACTTGGCCTAAATTTTATCAAACATTGAAGGTGATATAGCTATTAATCGAACGGGAGAAACATTGATTGTATATTGGTTAAATCAAATAAATTTCAAGTAAAGTTTCTAAAATATCGCTATTTATTTATATTTTATCGAATTATCGATTGTCATTACAAATGCATAGGACAGCTGTCCTATGCATTTGTAATATATATGTGTCCTGTATATGTATTTTCCGTAAAATAGACATTTAAGTAAGTAGGGCTTAAAAAAACTACATGAAATAAAATAATTATGTCGCCGTACTTTTGTAAAATCCGTTGTGACGTAAATTTGTAAAAAAATATAGTAATATTTAATAGTTGATAAATATTTCCATGCTTGACGTAAAGTTATGCAAGCTACGCGGTAATTGGTTGTACCTGCAACGCCATCTTGTGCGATGAAGAAGGTTTACAGTTCAGTGGGCAATAATATCTTAGTAAATCGATAATACTGTAAAACTTGTAAATTTATTGGTGTATAGGTGATTTATTATATACGCGCATAGATTATTATACTATCTAATCAATATTGTAGTATAAAATCTATCATTTATACTCTGTGTTACACTCGTGTTTAGAATATTTCGGTAGTTTATTACTATTTTTCTAGATTTATTATAAACTAATTTAATGCCCGTCAATATTACGTAAGCTTATAAGGACGATTACTTAATTTATTGTTAAAGAGCATAAACTTAAAAATAACTGTAACTTTTATAAGATAAATACCACTATTTGCACAAGTTTTTGTCTGATCAACTCTCTTATATTATTATGTTTAAACCTGTTTCAAGTAGGTATTATATATATATGCTATTTAAATATCTTAATCTGTTCTACCTTCAGCTATACGTGACTTATCAAGTCACGTTTTGGGCCCCATAAAGAAATCCCTATTGAGAACGCATTCAAAAAGAATTAAAACTCTCATTAAGTTAACTACCCAAGTTTTTCAGCTCGAAGTAGTTTGTCAAAACAATTTAAATTTGTATAAAATGTTGTGACACCGATTTCATGAATTACCTCGGTACTTATGTAAATATTAAAGGTAAAAATATACACTGAATTTAGCAAAGTGTTTATCTTTACACGTAGATTTCAAACTATAGTAAATGTATGTATATTTTATATACACGAGACGTGTGCAAACGTGAATTGCAGCTTCAAAGCGAGATGCGCTCTCTCAAAAGCCTGCCCACACTAATGAGGAGGCGAGAGTGAAAATTTTCCCTCTCGAAAAGAAAATTTCAACTTCAACTATCTTCCCACTAAACGTGCGCTACATTTTTTAAATGCGTCCATTACGAAATTATTTTATTTCTGTGTGGGTAAGTACTTTAGTGGTGGTGATTTTTTTTCTACTTAGACATTTTAGGGTTGTGCATTTCAAAGTCTAAAGTGGACTTGCAGTGTTCTTTTTATTTTATTTTGCGTCCTACGTTTACCTGGCCTATGTTTAAAAAATAGCACAGCAGAAAATTTGCATAATGGGAAACTAGAAAAATCTTACAATCAGTTCATTTTTAGGATTTAAGTGTTACCTAACGATCAAATAACGGGCGTCTGAGGGCAGTCGTTTTATGTAAAAAGAACTGGAATTGGACTAGTGATAAAAAGCATGGAATCTTGATAAATTTTCCTATCTTTGAGTCAGCAATGGTTTGTAATACATCTCTGCTCTAAAACTAACTTCTTGGTTTACTGATTTATCTAAGGTCATTGCCGTGATGCTCTTTGCCTTAATGCAAGTAATTACATAATGTTAAGATAGAACTAATATAATTTATTTAAAAGTATCTGGTATCTTTTAAATTATATTATGGTTAAACGTTAAAACAAGTATATGTAATGATTCATTCATTCAATGGATAACCTATTTATAAAAAAATCAGATTGAGTACTTTTACATAATAGGTACCTATGTGTATCGGACGTTTACGTAACATTTTTTGTTTAAAATAAAACTACTTTTTACAGATTTTATTGCAACATATTGATATTGTTTAATCTCGATGTTTCAGAGCCGAGAGTTACAATATCACCATAGTCACGGACAGACTGATATTAATATACCTACTGCGATATTATCCGTAAAAAGTAGATTTATTTCAATGTTTAAAATTGCGTAAGTGTTTGAAATTACTTTATATAATGTTTGTTTTGTAATAAATCTGTAGATATAGTGTTATACACTCAGTCTACTTATTATCTTATTGCCTTTAAGCTTAAGAACTATTTTACTGCCGACGTCTGTGTCTCGGGAACTTTATTGATGATACAAATAAAGGCTTGAAACGCACTAGATATATTTTAGTCGGTGATTTTTTCTTATCCATAGTACATGCTTCACATATTGTTATATCTATGAAAAATGGAAGAGGCAGTCAGAAACCTAAAACATCTTCCGATAAACTTATCCTTGGGATATTGACGTAGTAATTATGTTGCGAAAGTCACACAACTCAGTCGTTCGATATGAAAAATGAATATTCAACCGCATCTAGGACTACTTTAAAAACATTAAGAAATAGCTAACTAAAAAATAAGCATTAATAAATCAGTAAAAAATATATGTAAATGCATAAGACACAAAGTATTGTCTTAATCACGTTAAATGCAGTTTAATCCTTAAGACTTAGAAGATCCGTAAACCTTCATCGACTACCTACCCTTCATTTGGGGTGTTACTTAAACATAAAACTTAAGGGCGACCCTGTTTAAGTAGTAGTGACTTATGCCATCGTAAAACTGACATAATTCTAAATGAGGTAGATTGACTGACGTACCTTGGAATAAATAAGTTTAACTTAAGTAGGTACAGGTGTCAAACAATTGTATGTTTTTTGCTGGTACATAAAAGAGCATTATTTATGTATGTAAGTGTGATTTTCGTATGACCTACTTGCTGAGCAAAGTGAGTCTTGTAAATAGGGAAAAGATTCCCTTAAAATTACTCATTGTGTCAGTGCATGTGTGGTCTTTATCTTTGCAGCAACAAGTGTTTTAATATAGAACAATTTGACACAGAGTACTGGAGTTATGGTGGGCATTTATAGCTCTGATTTTATTATTACGAATAGCAGTTAATATTAATAATGGAAAGTAGGTACATTTACACCTAATTATTATAATGAGAATAGTTCCCATCTTCTCAAAATAATACGGCTGTGAACGAAATTATCTGTGCAGGTTTGTATACACACGTCGACCACTAGCAACCGCCAACATGTATTCGGAAGGTCCAATATACTATATGTAGGTAGATAGGTAGATACATTACGGGTTCACTCGAAAGAATTGATTTTCGATCTTGCTCCGGTTTAAAATATTGCGCTTGTCTCCCACACACGGCCCAGGCTCCCACACACAGTCCGGTCTACCTACACAGCGCACCCTTAGACCGTAGACCTTAGCGTTGATGGCAAGTAAGTATATTAAAAAGCTGATTGTTACTCTAGGAAGCTTCAATAATTCATTCAAGAGAAGCGTTTTACGCCACTAGGCTTAGCCTATTTAGGTGTAGTTATTTTATAATATCTGTTTCTATTTCTTCTTCGCCATCATCAGCTTAAAGCTGCCGATGCCATACTCGCTCGCTTGGTCTACCTAAAAAGATTTATAGCTTGACTAATTTAGAAATTATTTGAATATAAAAAAATATATTATAATGATTTATTACATGAAAAATATCCTAAGTTCGTGTACAAGAAACCTCTACAATACTATCTTTACAGAAAGGATTTCTAATATTTGCAATTTTCTTTATGATCAGCGTATCCAAAGAATTTATTTGAAACGATACAGCATAATAGCCTTGTAAACTGTCGATACTGTCGAGCACACTATTTTAAGAGCAGCACTAGTGCGATACACAGGTGAATGACTCTGCAACGACAGCACCGCGGACGGTTCTCAATTTGTACATAGGTATTGCATTGGCGCCAAATGGAATTACAATAAAAAGAGGATTGTACGTGCTGATGGCGGGTAGGGCAGTCGATTTGTATAATCAAAACATACTTTTTCATAAGTAAATTATACGTTAAACCAGTGAATTTAAGATTGGTTTTTGCCTGTAATAAAATATAGAAATAGGGATGTTACACGCGGAAACTTTTCGCAGTACTTACGCAAAGATTCAATCACTATCTCCCTAGATGTTATGTCTGCCCTTAAGCACAAAAGACAAATGTCAAACTATGAAATAGTATTGAAAAAGTTATATAATTTTGCCTTTTTCATCACATTCAATTTATTTACCCAATGTTTTGTCGCTTCTGAGGTAACGTTTTATTATTATAATCTAGGTGTCCAGTTCATCCAGCTATGACTTAATTCTTCGCTTAACATCTTATGAAATCTATTCCATTGCAAGACCAGTCCACAGACTATTTGTCACGCAGTTTATGTGTCTGTCTCAATTCCGAATTATCGTGTGCAGTATTCTATTGCATCAAAAATACCGTGCTGAACAATGTCAGTAAAATAAATATTATTTAAAAATGCTAAAGCAAAACAATCCCAAAAGAATATCGTCCCAAATGTGAATGAGCCAAAAAACGAAGAGCTACATAGTCGACGCGCAGATCCGGCGGCGCCGGCGTCGGTTAATTCGTTGAACTGCTATTCGTTCCAGGGATGCATCTCAAAGTGATATGCCTGATTACAAAAATGTATGCACCGTAATCTAATAACACGAACCACACTCACTCCGCCATGTTAGTCAGTGGCTCTCAAACTTGTAGAGAATAAAGGCCCGGTTTCTTAATTCGTCCATTATATGTACATGTGTATAATGTATGTATGTTCGTGCAGAACTAACTATTTATGAATAGGTTTTGACAAAAATGTTACTTAGCATAATAATAATAAATTGCATACAGTAATTATTCAAAATAAACCTTTACCCGCAAAAAGTAAAAATAAGAACTCTAAATCTGTTTAAACTTTTATCGAAAAAAACACGAGTCGCTGCCTCGCCGCCATACCATTTGTGTTGTCACCGAAACAAGGCCAGCTTTTACGAATATCTCTTTTAAACTTTCAACATTGTTACAAGTTTAGAAATGTTAAGTGCTAAGTGCTAATTGTTGTTGTGCACTCAATGCTTCTTTTATTCAATACCCTCGCTCTACACCTCAGGCCACTATCTGCATGCATACTAGCTTACCCGAAGGGGCGGTTTCACTCACTTTGGGAGTCACTGTTTCAGAGAACTTTGCCAATATTCGTACAGCGCTCTCGTTAGAGGCAGGCGGTCATTTGCTTTTTGAATTTCCATCGTTTTAACATAATTTTCACGTGTGATATGTACGAACAGTACTGTGATTTTATTGATGGTGTATTTTCAGGAGGCATTTAATTTTTACAACCTCTTATTAGCGGTAAAGGAGTTAATATGAACGCTTTGTGGTGTGATCCAATTACCCGCCCGTGTTGCGATAACATGCAGTAGATTAACTGCATAATAAATGCATTATTTTATCAATATTGAGCGCTAAAGCTTTGTAGTGTAGCTAAACGTATGTAATTTGTGCCACTTAAAATAACTAATTTATGAGAATTTGATTAACTTTGTAAAGCATATTTGCATATTTGAAATCAGGATAATTTGTTAGTGAATGTTTTCGTTTTGAAAGCGGATAATTCCAGGAATGAGTCTTAACATTGTTAATTCATTCCTCATGATAAAGGAATTTTGATATTCTTGTCTTAAGCATAATTTCTTAAACTTTGTTCGGGACCCAGACTCGTGTGTCTTTTATAATAATATACAAAAATATCTTATTACAAGATCATTATGTGATCTTCAAAGAGTTGGGTTGTCGGAAAAGTGGAGCTTGAGTTTCAAAGGCGACAACTTTACGCTTAAGTATTAAACGATTTCAAAACACGCATATATTTAATAAGATGTTCACACAATCGTAATAGATCTTTTCTCTGTCATAATATTTTAGGGTTCTGCTGTTACCGCCACATTTCTGGCAGTATAAATTGTTTTCGGTTTTTTAAAGGACGAATTAGGAGGTCAAATACGCCGTGTACGCTTCGTGGAAGTGGTAAAGCAAGAAGTTTTTCCTAATTTAAATAAGCACCGTAGCAAAATACATTTCTTTCGAAAGAAATAATATTGTAAAAACAATAAATCTCTGCGCTCGTGCGTCCATAAACACGCGCGCATAATCTACGTTCAATATAATGCCTTAACCAACCTCACGTCACCGAGGTAGGTTTATCCATCCAATTTGGAGAGATTATGTAAAACACGCCGAATTGTTTGCGTTTGTTTTATAATAAGGGCACACGTCGGTGTAATAATGTCATAAATGTTACATGACAAGGGAAGCCACCGGGAAGTGTGTGCCTATATTAAAATTCTGCCATTTGAAGCGACAAATAACTGGCACTCTGTACGTAGAATATTACGATCATAAGCACTTTCTTGTGGGAAAGAGCTCATATATTATGTGCCTACGCTTGCTGTTTTGTTTTTTTTTTTGTAACACTATTTACTTTGAAACTGTTTGAACACTATTTATCTTGAAATAAACGATTCCAAATTTCGAGTTAAAATAATATCAATATGTATCAGTAACTAATCGATATAAAAGAAGGTAATTTTTTCCAATTTTTAACCGACTTCCCAAAAGAGGACGTTATTAATTCGACTGTACTTTTTAAGGCTGTATTAGAGATGATTATCATATTGAGATGTTTTGATCGTGTACTTGCGGAACAGACTGATATTCTCGATTCATTTATATTCCTTTCTATCATCCTATAGAAAGCCTATCGAAGCGTTGTTATGTACTTGTAAAGTTTATTGACCCTGAGAATTTTCATAAAATATTCTCTGACAGATACGTGCTCAGAAACCTCTACTGATTGTTTTCTGCAGCTTAAATTGATGAAAAGTCTGATTTTATGACGTAATTCGATTTGACTTTTATTACACTACCTAATAAATTACAGTTAACGTAGGTTTGTATAGGCTTTAAACCTAACTTAACCGATCCGATTCTTGATTGCTTTCGATATCTATGATAACAAGTCGGTTAAGTTTCAGACTTATCATAAGCGGCACTTAAGTCTAAATTAAAGGAGATACTAACAAAAGCATAGCATTAAATTGTCTATTAATTCAAGCTACTTCAGGATAAGACCGATCAATATTGCCGATATCCATTCTATCTAATGATAGGTTGATTCTGTGAAATTGAATGTTAATTAGCACTTTAAGCTAATGCAATAAGGTGATTATCTTTGCACAGACTTTAAAAGGTTTGTTGAACATATTATCGTATAGTTTTATCACAAAAACAAAATTAGAAAATTTAAAATGTATTTATTTATTTTAGACTGTAATTCTGAATAACCCTGAATAGAATATAATAAAATAACCCTTCTGAATAACCCACTAAATATTGAATCAATTTTAATTAGATTTTAAATAGAACGTGATATTACTGTAAATATAAATTTGGATTGGTAGTAATAAAATACTTTTTTATTGAACTCAATGAACCAAACGTTGAGCCTTAAATGAAGAAAGAATATTATATTTGAAGAGATATGAAATTCATGAAATGAAATATACCTACCTAACTCAGATATGTTTTTTCATAGCTTTAAATAAATATAAATTGTATGGATTAAAAAAGCATTAAACATGCCAAGTCAGAACTAAAAATACTTTTATAATAAGTACATACCTACGATAGAAAAAAAGCTCGCTCCTAGCCGGGGTCCAGCTATAAGAGCTGGACCGAAGCCCGCCGGGGTTGTGGTGCATGCTTTTGCGAATCCCATGGCCCCGGCAATAGGGTTAGTGGCGTTGACGGGTGCGGTTTTTTAGTCGGTAAACGCTCAAGCGGAGTCCGACACACCCCGTCGCCTCCCCAGGCGATGGGACGGTCCGTAAAGGATTTTTCCGCACTTAAAAAAAAAAAAAAAAAAAAAAAAAAAAAAAGGCATACCATCATGAATATAAATGTACACAGTAGTAATAAATTATTCAACCAACTAACTTACTATGATAAAAATATGTGTAAAAATACTGTGGTACTGTACATACTTGTTAAGTGGTAAAAGGAAGCTTGTAAATTATTCGGTTTGTTAAACGGTCCAAGTTTTTAACTACACGCAATTGTATGAAAAACTATTTCGGAACTATCAAAGTTCGTCGGGAATTACCGCTTGCAAATTGCCAGTAATTTTGAATGAAAATGAACTTTGAAAATTCGTGTGAAGGAAACTCCGAGCTAGAGTTAATTCATATTATGACTGGAATGATAGTTGGATGTTAAGAACTGCTCTAAAGTATTCCGACGGGATGATATTTTCAATAAACTGGGGTCATGTTTACTGCTACTTCCAAGAGAAGTTATATTTCTGTTTTAATAAAGTGATAAAGAATGTCAGAGAGAATTTTAGAGTCGACATCGTTTGCTGGCCTGGCTCTTTATTTAAATATTGTTCTAGAATGTTTCGTATACAACATTATTTGATTTTAAATACAAACGAAGTAAGAATCTGCGAAAGCACAGCTATTTAAATATTATTGTTCGTTTCCCACATGTTATAACATAATTACAATAAGCGATAGCAGTGGTTATATGACTCAAAAATTGTAGAATAGCAAGATAACAATATATAGAATATAAGAATATATTAAGCGCGTACACGCGGAAGACAGAGTGTTATGGTGCAGTTTGGGAGAGGCCTATGTCCAGCAGTGGACTGCGATAGGCTGGGAAGTGTACACGAAGGTATAGTACGAATGCAACCCTATTGTTTTTGCACACATTTACTTTTTCTTACAATACAAAATATAAGAAGAGCCTGTGCTCTTCTTATATACCTCCACAGGCATCAGTAGTCGTTTTTGGTTATCAAAACTGAAACAAAATAGTACCTAAAAACTATATTTATTTGCAAGTTTGTTTCATTTGAAAATAAAGTTCCTTTCTCATCTGACAACATCATCAGATTAATATTACTGGTAATTTAATCATAGCTGGAAGTAACGAAAAATTTCTTCACTGCCTTTGATAATATTTATAAACATTTTCTTGCTGACAGGGAGTGATATAAAAGCTGTCAAGAAAATAAGGTCTTCACTATGGAATAATTAATAACTTAAGTCCGCTTAGCAGTTCTTTAAAGGTATTGAGCAAACAAACTCCGTTCTAGTTAGTTACTTGATGGAAAAACTTATTGTTTTATAGACAGTAGCTACTTAATGAAGGTAAATTCATTTAAGGCCTTATATTCGCACTATGCGTGAAACGGAACTTAAATAAAAAAAGGCTTATATTTATTAGAAATGTTATAAAATAATGGTTATTGGCAGTTTTTCAGAAAGTTAATTAAAGATTGAATGCTGTGTTAAGTTAAATAACAATATGAGTATTGATTATATGAATACAAATAAACCACTCATAAATTTTGAACAAAAATATCTATACGTTGCATGTTAGGTGTACAACGTTTTCACGTTTTTAATCGTATTACGAACGCTATATTATTTTTGACGGCTTGTTTATAGAGTTTTTTTTATATAAATAGGTACCAAATTTTAGCATATAAAAAATTTTAGCATATAAAAGATTTATATTAACTTTAAAAAAAAAGTATTTTTAAGTAAGTTCTTAATCACTTAGAAAAATCTACTCAAAAATTCGTTCAAAAAAGCAAGTGCCTGAGGCAACAAGAGCAATAATCGTACACACGCAAGTTTAATTTTTATTCCATTACCTACTGACATTGAGCTTAAAAAGCAGGCTTTTTTTGTAGGCTTGTACGGTGACAATTGTCAAGACTAATGGGAGAAGACATCGCGTTTCTGTCCGGTGAATATCAAGGGATATTTGTTATATGCGGATGACCAAGCTGGGGCGGCCCTTTTTAAAAATCTTAATAATAAAAATAATATTATATACAAGTCAACTGCCTCGTTGTTATAGTGGTCGTAAGTGTGACTGCAGACTGCAGTTCGTGCTCTGTTGATGACATGAATAGGCTCGCACTACATGGACCTAAAATGTACCTGCGAAATTTGGGTGTATATTATACACCGCTGCCTACCTCTAAGGGGACGACAGGCGTGATGGTATGTATGTGTTATATTAATAATTTTAATTTATACATTAATTAATCTGAGCATACTCTCCATCTTTTCATATTATATCGTTTCGCTTTTTTGAAAATTCAGTAGAATTTCGTAGTTTCGTTTGATGGATGTGACAGCCCTAGTGAGTGACTAGTATAATTAGCATTGATCGCACGTGGGTTATTAATACCTCAGCGTATTTTATTTCATTTCAGCTTTGAATAAAATATATTACCTAAAGCATGATTTATTGAACCCTAGAATTAATAGGTACTATTCTGAAACCATCCTTATTGCAATATAAATTTGGAACGGGATACATACTTTAAATATAAACTTATCGCCCCTAATTAAGTACATGGGACCTAAAAAACATACCGGCGAAATGAGAGTGTACACTATTACACCTCTGCCTAACCCTTCGGGTACTTAGGGCGCGATAGTATGTTATGTTATTTAGATAAATAAGTACCTATAGGTATTAAAAAGGAACCTATTTATGTAGGAACATAAACTGAATGTTTTAGCAGATAGAGGTCCAATTTATTTGACGTTAAGTTTACAAAGACATGTAACCTGAATAAAGCAGTAGCATTTAAAGCAATCTGATACGATCGTTCGGCCAAACGATAAGCTCACAAACCGGGTATTTGCAGTGCAACTGTACCGAAAATACTTGAAATATCTCATACTCTATCTTTGTACCTGTAATAGAAACGTCTTGTTATAGCGCATATTTTACATCTAACGCCGAAACATAATAGTAGGTACGTTACGAAAAAGAATTACGAGCTTGCGAGTGCCATAGTACTATGTGGGTAGGAGGTACGCTAAGATATGGCCGCTTGAGCATGTGTGTCACGTGCCGGATTATAAAAGCTTTTTCCAATTCTCTATTGTAGGAGCTCTCGGGATCTCACGGCGACCACGTAGGCGCTATATCTTACGCTCTCTGTACGCTTTTATTTTAACGAAATTTAGCCACTCCCCTGTCACTGGCGATTACTTTCCATTGTCTCGCCGAGAGGGTGTAATATCGTATCAAATTGGGAAATATTGAAAGAAAACGTGGTAAGCGATCCAGTTGTATTGCGCGGTCTCGGCTCGGTAAGCAGTTTGTTTTGTTGATGATACGACCGATATGAATGTATGTTTTTGTGCCCAATTTCTTGCTCTGAATTAGCTCCGATGCGGCTTTTATTGTCCTAAATTTCAGAACAAAGGTACTACAGATATTATTTCGCGTTCAATTCGAAGCTAATCTACATATTACTTCATATTCCATCCCGAAATACAACGCGACGGCAAATAAAGTCATAAAATTACTCACCAAAATAATATTATTGGGTGCGAACGTGTTTTTTTGTGCTGTCGCATACCCACAATAGAGGGTGCGCTGTTTGTTGTCCTCATTCATACAAATCCGGAAAAAATAAAACAGATATTAAGGGCACCCTCACAGTCCGGGCTTCCCGCCTCGCACATTAGTGTTCCCGAGAATGTCCCCATTCTTATTCAAATATTTCCGGCAATTTGTTTGTCATATCGCTCACCGGTAAACAATAGGTTAAGATAGAATACAAATCCCGTTTTATTTAACACGATTTATTATCAAATATGACAAGTACTCTCTCCATCTGTCTCTGTCAATTTGGTTGCGTTTGGCTATCAATCCTGACTTTTAGACATAAATCGTGCAAACGGCGCTTGCGTTGTGTTTTTTGTGTTTTATATCCGATAGGAACACTGCACTTCATGCATTTTAAATAGTGAATTCAATTTTAACGATATTCAAATAGTGGTGTAAAAATGTCCGCGGACCAGTCTAGTAAAAGCTATAGCCTCAGCACTAGCAAACGAGTTTCTTGCCAAAAAACTTGGTGAGTTTATTAATGCAGTCAAGCTGCATTACTCGCGCCGAACCGAATCCTTTGTTCACAAATACTTGGAAATACGAACTAAATCTTATAATACTGCTCACCGTTAAAATAGTGTTTTCCTGTTTTGGCACAAATTTGTACTGAAAATAGGAATAAAGCTATTGATTGTAAAAACACTGATTCATTTGTAAGTCGGTAAGTTTTATTGTATAATAATTGATTTAGATATAACAATGCTTTTGCCTTCGACTGAAGTAAACAGGAACTAGCGATAAATTTACGAGATCGATAAATTTAAGAATGAAGACCTATTTCAATTGTTTAAAGAAATCAGAAGTCGTACTATGTATCACTCTAATATTGGCTATAAGAGAGGGATAGCGCTTTAAAGGTTGAATAGCGCCTTCTCTCTCTTAAAACTTATATAATAAGACGAAGAGCCTAAATACGCTATGGAAAGCCGTTGGTACGTACTTAGTAACTTCAATAAAGTTTGATAATTTATGAATTAAATATACGTACTTTTAATATAATTTAGCTGCTGCTGGAAGATATAAATCATAAAGTTTTTGATTAACATTGACGTAAAAATATTCCTTAGCTGTTCTATACCTTGCCTTATAATATTTTCTCTTTAGTTGCTGCTGTAGACTGTTTAAATATATGTACCTATTAAGCGGGCCTTGAAATTGCAACCTTTTGCCAATCGTGACGGCATATTGTTTATATGGTTTTTTATTGATATTTCAACTAATATTTATTTATTTAGCTATATCTAGACTGCGCTGAAACAATATAATTTTTGCAAGCGTTGCCTTAACTAGCCCAGTTGGTTGAGTGTAACCTAACTCCTCCAAATATGAGAGGAGACCTGTGCCAAGTAGTGGACTGCGAATTAAATGAAGAATCACGCGCCTACTCGCATGTGTAACAGACTTGTATGACTGATGTTCCTACATATTTAGGCAGAGGTGTAATCCCTTTATCATTAATATTTCACCGGTATGTTTAAGGTCAATGTAATAGGGGCGATTCTATAACCAGCAACCAGGCACCATCCAGAAAAATACAATAACACTTAGCTGGACCTGAAAATCTTAAATTACCTCTTGGTCCGCAGTTGGACTTGACCACTTGTGTTTCACCAACAAGGCCGTATGAAATAATTTGAAAATTTAGACCAATCTACAATGCCAATGGAATTCAGCTATAAGTTAAGCTTATTAGTCGGTCACCCTTAACATTTTATCATAACATTGGCCTAAGAACCACGCCTAGCAAACCTTGCGTGCTAATTTCTCGGAACTAGATAACACTGACAGGCCTCGGCTACGCTTATTAGTTATCCTAAACAGCAGCCGACCTTATCATAGTGCGTAAGTTAATGACAATGCTGTGTTTCTAAAGTAAGGTAGGATAGAGTGTTTATAGCTAGAAGTTTATGTGATTAAACGCGTTTGGCGTAAAGAGTGACAAATATGAATGTGGTTACTTAAAGAATATGATCGAAGAGAGAGCCTGAGTGATTAATAATGTGATGACTTACAGGGGTAAATTAAGAAACGACATACTTTTAGTTCTAATAGTTTCGCTTCAAGAATTCCATATTATTTTTATGAAATGACGAAAATCAGCCTTAATTGCACCCGAATGATATTTAGCGTATTTTGAATAGGATTCGATGGCAAATATTAGATGTTTAAATAGCTATTTTTATTGATTTTATCGTTTTATCGAATCCCAAAGTTTTGGATCCATGGTCACGGGTAGAAATTTCAATATCAAATCAGTAAAAGTTTCATGTAAATATTTTGTATTTTTTATTTGGTAAATATTTTTACTATAGCCTAATCCCTCTCAATTGAGAGGAGACCCGTGACCAGCAGTGGGACATTAATGGGTTGATGATGATGAAATATTTTTCTATCGTAAAATGATTTCTGATAAAATATCCACAGAGTCTAACTGACTCAACGGTCTCAAGCTCAGACTTCATGCTAAACCTAATTAGTCTAGTAATCATAAGATAAATTAAGCACACCTTAATATATCCTCCATTAATAATACTTCTTTGTTCCCATGCGACGCAGACTTCTTGAAGACCTAATTAAATCAATAGTACAAACGTCATCAGCTTTCGATTTATTTGCATAAATATGCGAACGGCGATGGTCAGGACTAGTTCGTGCTTAACAATGAGCCTCCAGTCACGAGCCTGTTGATCCTTGGGATGTTCTGATCAGATATATATGGTCGAATGGGTCGCCTTTCTATTTATTAGCGTGTGGGAGGCGATATTAATCAAGTATCAATGACGATTATAACGATAATGACATTGTTGTATGATTATTCAAGGCTGTTAAAAATGTCACCTCAGAAGGTAATACTGGTTAACATTCGGAGGATTTTGGATTTCGGTTGGTTTTGAATTTTGGTCCTTATTAGACTAATGGTCCTAAGTATGACTACTCAGTATGAAGTTCTCGATTCGAATACAAAATACTTAGTTTCAGCTCAGAGTTTGGGAAAAGGTTTTGGCCCCTATTTACATAGAGCTTAAAAACAGTAGCTGCATATAAATTTTGTAGACACGCTTCTACTTAACTCTTCGGGGATATATACGAGGTACTATATTATCTGTGATAAAAAAAAATATGTTATCTGTGATATGTTCTCTGAAAATAAAGTAATTTAACTTAATACATAATATGACAGATTTGGTAGAAGTGTCCTACCGTACACCTTCAGCGAACCCAATGTGTCTTCTTTTTTTTGGACAGAGATATGCGCCTATATCGTGCCCTCAACCAAATAGCCTAACCTACGAGACCTTATGCTATAAAGTGGCCACCCCACACCCAAGGGCTCAGCCTGTCGAGAACTGTTTGGGTACAGGACCTGTGGGAGGCACCTTCAATGGCCGCCCCACGACAACAGACCCGGAGTAGCGCTGCCCCTCCTCAGTGTTCCACTTTGCTTCACCGTAGCGTCCAACAATCCTCGTCTAAGCTCTCTTGCCATGACAATACGAGAACACCTTGGATGTTTTCATATCCTACTCCTATTCATGGGGTACACATCTCAGATGATAGCAGAATAAATAGCTACAATAATAAACTGTAACCACAAATTCTTGACCTGCACATAGTCCCTTTACGGTAGTTAAATTTATTTTATAGAAATAGTAGCAACTGACCAATATTTTAAGTATCGTATTCCATTTGAAATTATAATTGCGTTACCAATTAGTTTTCACCTAGTTTACGATACTTTGCAAAATTTAAACCACAGAATAAAGGTTATAATATCAATACATGTTTTGATCAAACTAGGTATAATTCTTGAGGTATTTATTATGCAATTTGAATAGGTAATCTAGTTAATAAACTTCGAAAATGTATGTTTAAGGTAGGTAGGGTAACTCTGAGCTAGGAGATAATCTATCGTACTTCCGGCGTTCGCTTTATAATTTTTTATTGCCTTTAATCATAGTGTTTTAGCGGCATAGAAAATAGTTTAATGGGATAATAAAAAAGTAGATGTTGGTCGCTGTCGAGTATTACACTTGTTTGGGAGCGAGAGTGCGTAGGAAGTCATCGCCAGTTATTGCGTGCTAATTATGTGTCTGAAGGGTACGCCAGAAAGAGAGGGTATTTATTATATGGCCTAGTGTCTCTATGAGCTATGACCCACAGCAGTGGTAATATACGTTTTACAGGTAATAGGGAGTCAGCCGAGACCAGTGACGGCCCCCGTATAAAGGAACCGCTGCTTATCGGTGTCGTGATGTCTCTTTGTCCGCAACTAAGACCTTTAGAATTTTAGCATGAGAAAGCTTTATATGTCTTATGCCGACTATCTATACATTAATCACTATAGTATTACTTTTTTCAGCTAAATAGTTGACTTTGAATCGGTGAAAAATTTCACGAGATAGGTAAGTAGAGGGAGAACTAGCAGTAATTAACGGGTAACTATGAAACAACTACAATGTGCATTGGCCGATACATACTTAGTTGGATTATTTTTATTTTCAATAGATCTATATCACCGTCATCATAAGTATAAAACTCAGAACATCATAACACCAATATCAAATAGCGAAATATCACCCAATTTCAAAATAAAATATCTTTGAACGTGTACAACGAAGCCTGTATAAAGCGAAGTGCATATTGCATGAACTCCTTTATAGCGACAGAGGGCGACAATGGCTACAAATTGAGTGTACGTCGTGACGCCAAGTGTTTACTAAGCGATACGCGACATAGTCACGGGCGCGGCGATCGATGAGTAATAGCCGCTTCTGTGAAGTAGGCTCTATATGTGAATGTGTACGTGGTGAGATTAAAGAAGTAAACAGCTGATATAAACGTGCAGCAAAGTGTATTTATTTTCAAATTTTAACAGTGTTTACTTACTTACAGGAAAGATAAGAAGGTGTGTTTTGCTTATGTAAAACATGTATGCGCATGAGTGATTATATTATAATATAGCGGTATTTGATGAATCAAGTCTTTTAGTGTTATGCTGTTGGGCACGGACAGACTTCATTCGCCACGGAGAATATCTCTCAGGCAGGTTTCCTCATGCTGTTTTCCACCACATGATTTTTTCACCGTAACTTTATAAAGTCAGTTTTGCGTGCTTTGCATAAGATTGGTTTCGAGACCATCAGGTCAGAGATCTATCAAAAAAAGTACAGGTCCATCTGTGAAATTGTGATAGCCTAGTGGATGGATCATCCTCGTTACGCCACCATAAGTAATCTTTTTATGTGTTTGACAATAGTACGCCACTTTGTACTTTTGTAGGACCACCAAAACCCGTTATATTTACCGCGGATTGTATCTACGATATTAAAATTTATCATCATCATCATCAAAATCTTCTAACCGTAAAGCAGGTTGATATTTTGTAAGTCGTTCCCACGCAAATGTGAGCGTGATAAACTCGTAAGCTTGTTAACAAGACAACAATCTGTACAACAAACTGCGGAGAAGCTGAAGTATTTCACTTTAAGGTGACGGAGCCGCGGCATTTTGCACCTAGTTTCTTTAGTTAGTAGTAGAGTATTTATTCATCATCATCATCCCAATGCGTAGAACAACTCTGTTTCTAGGCACGGGTCTCCTTTTATTAATAAATAAAAATAAATAAATATCCCTGGATATTATGACACACAGCGCCACCTAGTTCCGAGCTAAGCAACGAGGCTTGTGTTACGGATACTAGTTGGTAGATACTACATTATATACTGTTTTTTTTGGTAAATACATACATATTATACATAGATACATCCATGACTCGGATAAAAATGTTTATGCTCATCACACAAACATTTGTCCCTACCGGGATTCGAACCCGGGACTCTTAGCATAGAAGGCAGTGTTAACTACCGCTGGACTAATTGGGCCGTCAGTTCAAGAGAAATTAGCCCATACGCCAACACGATAGCCTAGTGGGGTTGACAGACTCCACACGCCATCGAGAAAATCTCTCAGGTATGCAGGTTTCCTCACGATATACTCGTATGCTACGTACGCCTGATCATAATAATTAATTGGCTACCAAACATTATAAAGCCCAGATTTTATCTCACTCGAGTCTATTTATTAAAGAATTAATTATAATGATCAAGCGTAACGAAGGTTAATTTTTACCTAAACCCTACAATTATTGTTCTCGCCTTTGAGTGCTTTATGTTTTAATTTAATATTGAGAATAATGTCACAATTTATAAGGCCGCGGTAGCAATTACCAATTAATTTGAAATTATGATTTGTCACACTAATTTCTTGTTACTAAACGGTCAGGTAAAGTTGTATTTAAAAGTGAATTAGGTAGAATTGAAACCAATCGGCACGTGTACTCAATTATCGGTATTTATTATTAACAAACTAATGGAAAAGTTGACTGTAATTGTTTGTTCCAAGTTTTAAAGGTGTGTGCTGTTTAATGGGTTCTTTGCGTAAATACACCCTGACAATCTTTATGACGATCATATAACAGTCATAACATCCCTTTCTTACGTATATGTAATTACAGTATAGCATAATAACATGTTTATGGCAGCTAATGCCATCTAAATATATATAAGTCAAAGGTGACTGACTGACTGACATAGTAGTGATCTATCAACGCACAGCCCAAACCACTGGATGGATCGGGCTGAAATTTGGCATGCAGGTAGGTGTTATGACGTAGGCATCCGTTAAGAAAGGATTTTGATTAATTCTACCCCCAAGGGGATAAAATAGGGGATGAAAGTTTGTATGAAAACTATACCTAATTAATAATAATACTTCTTAACGCGAGCGATACCGCGGGCAAAAGCTAGTAATTTTATAAAATTGATCTCTGATCGCTTGCCATCGGCAACGAATTTTTCATTTTCACACCAACTTAGCACTAATATTATCGCGTTATTATATTACGGTTCCAGAGTAATTTTATACCACATTCAATTAGGCTATGGAATGATGGCATAAGGTTCTTCAAGAAATGAGTTACAAGGATTTTTCGGGGTCGGCAACGCGACATCTCGGGTGTTACAACCGTCCATTTGCCATATTATACCTACGAGGTATAAGAATAAATTATTGAAAAATACAGATACAAAAATAGTAAACGATTGAGTAACCAACTCGAATGAAATGTAACAACACAATCGGAACTCGAAAACAAACAGTAAGGCTTGGCACGAACTTGCGTTTAAATCGCAACGAACGTCAAGATTTATTCGCTTCTCAAAATTCGTAGTCGCAATACAGAGTCGCGTTTACATGGCAGACAAATTAGTTGTCTCGCCTCTGACAGATGAGAGAATCGGTCCCGTGCAGTGTGCATCTGACGGTCGATTTATGTCACGACACGAATGTAAGATTTAGCACCAAGTTGCGATTTTAACGGCGATACTGACGAAACAGTATCGCGCATATATAAATGGAATTAGAACAAATAGTTTAAGTGACTTTCAGATACAATACATAGTGATGAAATGCTTAATGTCAAATAGATTAGATTTTGTAACAAAAGAAAAAACAGAATTAACAAAGTTTTTCAATATCTTTGACATTCGATTCAGTTTGTTTTCACACCTTTAAATCCATAAGAGCAGAAATTAGTACAACATTATATTTTTTTCCAAGTTAGTTTAGTAGTTTCAAGTCCATATTGTTATACTTTCGCGGCAAACATAATAATCGAATGTAGTGTGTTTATTGAATTTGCATTGATATTTTCTAAATTATTACAATTCCTATGCATGATTATAAATAAAAGAACAAATAAAATAATAAAACGTGAAAAATTTAATATAACTCTACAAACAAATAATAGCGTATCTGCAGAACCAAAGGAGGTAGCCAATCTCTTTAATAATTTCTTCGCTTCTATTGGAAAAACTGATACGAGCCCAATTAACAGCAAATTAAAACGTACCTCTGCTACAACCTTCTCTACAGAGAATACAATTTTTCTAAGCCCGGTAGACCCTTATGAAATAAACACAATAATAAAAAACTTAAAAAATAAAACAAGCTATGGAATAGACGAGCTCCCACCTACATTACTGAAAAAATGTGCAGATGAATTAACCCTACCGTTTTATAAATTACTAAATCAATCTTTTGAAGAAGGCACTTTTCCTAATCTTTTAAAAAAAGCCCTAATTAAACCAGTACATAAGAAAAAATCAAAAACAGATCCAAACAATTACCGTCCCATTGCTCTCCTACCAACAGCATCAAAAATATTTGAGAAAGCTATGTGCAATAGAGTTTATGCATTTTGCGAAAAATTTAACATATTTAACGACTGTCAGAACGGTTTTCGGAAAAACCGATCAACTATTTCAGCAGTATATAAATACTTACAAAAAGCACTGGATATTATTAACACCAAAAAATATGCCATAGGTTTACTGCTGGATATGACAAAAGCTTACGATAAAGTTCAATTCAAAATATTATTAAATAAACTACATAGCATAGGAATCCGTGGTAAATGCCATAATGGGTTCACATCGTATTTACAAAACAGAGAACAACTGGTAGAAATAGAATTTTTTAACAATAGGACGAATGAAATAGAATTATTCCGATCTAACAGCATTCCCATCAAAGCTTCAATCCCACAAGGGAGCGTAATCGGCTGTTTTCTATTTCTTGTGTACATAAACGATCTACCTAACCATATAAATGAACACTGTGTTTTGTTTGCAGATGACATTTCAATAATCGCCTCTTGTGAATCTAATAGTAACATCAATAATAAACTAAACTCTATACTCAACTCTACAACAAACTGGATGACAGACCATAACCTTGAAATTAACTTTGAGAAAACTAAAATAATGACATTCCACCCCCGACAAAAAAATCCGATAGATATAAATTTTCGGTTTAAAGATTCCAAACTAGAAGTAGTTAATAAGTTCACTTTATTAGGCCTAGACATTGATTCACATATAAACTGGAAATCGCACATTCGAAAATTAAGAACGAAACTATCTAAATTTACGTATCCCTTCATGAAATCAAAAAAACGACAGACCTCAAAACCGCGCTAGTCACATACTATGCATATGCATATGCATGGCTCAAATACGGTGTCATCTTATGGGGAAATAGCACAGATGCGCCCACATTACTAACTATACAAAAAAAACTCCTAAGAATCTTAGTTAATATAGATAGAACCGATAGTTGTAAACCCCACTTCAAACATCTAAAACTTTTAACCCTACCCTGTCTTTATATTTTTGAAATATGTAAATTTGTGCGCAGATATCCTGAATTATATACAAAAAGAGAAGAAATCGAAAATAAAATTACATTAAGACACAAAAATAGACTAAACTTACCAATATCGCGACTAAAAATGCATTCATCTAGTACCTATGTCATGTCTATAAAACTATATAATAAACTACCGCAAGCAATTAGGAACATAAATAATAATCATATTTTTAATAATAAATTAAAGCAATTTCTATTAATTAAAACATACTACGACATAAACGAATACCTAAATGATAAACTATGATTACAATAAAAAATAATAACACACACAATATACTTTAAATGTACAACACACATATATATATCATATTTATCTATTTAATATAAAAAATAGATGTTATTCATGAACCATTATAAATATACCTATTATATACTAAAATATAGAATAATTTATACCTATATATAATAAAAATGATCTCATTTAATTTTAATATTTAATTTTAATATTGTAATTTAATTAATATAAATAAGAATTGTTTTGTTTTGTTGCATACCTGACACTTTGTTTTAATGTTTTGTTTTATTTTATTAATATTTTAATTTTAAATTTGTATGTATGTTGCTGTGCCCTTACAGGGTCCATAATTGTACTATAGCTCTAAGCCTTTATATACCATCTTATAAACTTTATGGAATGCAATAAATAAATATGAAATATGAATATGATTTTGTTTAAGAAACAAATATATGATTGGCGTACATACTGTTAGAGAAAAAAGAACTGTTAAAATTGAACGTTTAACAAAATAATAACTTTAATAATATAATCAATAGATCTGATGAGGTTGAACGGACAATAATTTTTAATTAGATGGAAATAATCTTATATTATTATTTTGATTCCTATCTATCCAGTAGGCACTTATAACTTTAATCATCGTCAACATTCCTGTAACGTTTTCACCACCCTATCATGCATTCAAAATTAAAGCAAACATTAACAAGACACCCGTCTCTTTCTCCCGCATACTCTTACCGCAACACAATTACAAAGCATTGTACTGCAGTGAAAACATATTAATGTGCCAGACGAAACAATGGAAATAGCTTTAAAACGTCACCCGGCTTAACAATGGAGTTTTAAACGTTTGCTAAGTGTTGCAGAAAAGTCAGAGCGGGAGAACAGAACAAAAGCTATAAGTTCTGACTGTCAAGGACGTCTTTGGCGCTGAAACACGTACGCTTTGAACTCAAGTGATACGAAAAGCATGGCTTAATGTCTTTTTGTATGTGAAACGTTTGATTATTCAACGGGTTTGCGAGAAATAGTGGTTTTAAAGATGTAGTTCGATCGTAATGTAGCAACACTAGAAAATGTAGCCCTTAGACTCACAATTTTCTACTATTCTTCTCATAGGAAGTGTTCGATGAAGATATATCACTGCCAAACGCAACTATCGTCGGAGCGCGGAAAATATAGAAACTAGAGAAATGTTGGATGGGAGTTATATGTAGTATGATCATATTTTTTTATTTTGGTATTATACCATTGTTTTGCTCTTAAAAAAAGACTAGAAAATAATATAAAACTACTTTGATGGACCTTGAACGGTATAAAGGATCCAAAACGTAGAAATGATGTAATAGTAATATTCAGCGATAAAATATTAATAAAATATTAATTAGTCTAACATGTTGTCACATGTTATATGTCTTTCCAAAATGACGTAGTTTTTAATAAAATAATTTAATAATTTGTGATAATTTTTTCATGATTTAATTTTTTCGTGACATACGTCAATTCAACACGAACTGTGTGAACGAGGCAATAAGCCGGAATAGAGGCTCTAAAATATTTACCAGAGATCAGTCTGTAGGCCAAAGTCAGTTGACAAAGCTGAAGACCGACGATGGCAGAATCGTGTCATCCAAACCTGAGTTGCTCAGGGAGATCGAAGGATTCTATGGGCAGCTGTACACTTCACATAAATCTGTCGCCAATCTAGCGGGCGATCCAAGAGCTAGATTAACCCGGCACTACACCGAAGATATCCCGGACGTCAGCCTGTATGAGATTCAGATGGCTCTCAAACAGCTTAAAAACAACAAGGCACCAGGTGATGACGGAATCACAGCAGAGTTACTGAAGGCGGGTGGAAAACCAGTCCTTGTGGCCCTTCAGAAGCTTTTTAATTCAGTCATCATCAAAGGGAAAACGCCGCAGGCATGGAGCAGAGGTGTGGTCGTTTTGTTCTTCAAAAAGGGCGATAGGACATTTTTGAAGAACTATCGTCCTATATCACTTCTGAGCCATGTCTATAAGTTGTTCTCGAAGGTCATCACAAACAGAGTCTCACGGAGGTTCGACGACTCCCAGCCTCCCGAACAAGCCGGTTTCCGAAAAGGTTTCAGTACCATAGACCACATACATACGCTACGGCAGGTTATACAAAAGACTACAGAGTATAACCGACCCCTATGTTTAGCGTTTGTGGACTATGCGAAAGCCTTTGATTCGATCGAAACTTGGGCGGTAGTGCAGGCTTTACAGCGGTGCCAAATTGACTATCGGTACATCGAAGTGTTGAAGTGTTTGTGCGAAAACGCCACTATGTCAGTCCGACTACAGGATCAGACCTCAAAACCTATCCTCTTGCAGCGTGGTGTGAGACAGGGAGACGTTATCTCTCCTAAACTGTTCACTGCTGCAATGGAGGATGTCTTTAAGGTTCTGGACTGGGAAGGACTTGGCATCAACATAAACGGCGAGTACCTCACGCACCTTCGATTTGCCGACGATATAGTCGTAATGGCTGAGACCGTTGAACAGCTAAGCACTATGCTCAATGACCTCTACAGAGCTTCGGAACGTGTCGGTCTAAAGATGAACATGGACAAGACCAAAGTGATGTTGAATGTCCATGTTGTACCGACTCCGGTGAAGGTCGGAAGCTCTGTCCTCGAAGTTGTTGACGATTATGTTTACCTTGGACAAAATATCCGGTTAGGTAAGTCCAACTTAGAGAAAGAGGTCAATCGTCGAATCCAACTCGGCTGGGCAGCGTTCGGGAAGCTACGCCAAATCTTTTCATCTCAGATAGCGCAGTGTCTAAAGACGAAAGTCTTTGACCAGTGTGTGTTGCCAGTAATGATTTACGGCACCGAGACGTGGCCGCTTACAGTGGGCCTTATAAGTAAGCTCACAGTCACTCAGAGAGCGATGGAGAGGGCTATGTTAGGAGTTTCACTACGTGATCGAATCAGAAACGAGGAGATCCGTAGAAGAACCCGGGTCACTGACATAGCCCGAAGAATCGCCAAACTCAAGTGGCAGTGGGCAGGGCACATTGCTCGAAGAACGGATGGCCGTTGGGGCTTGAAGGTTCTCGAGTGGCGACCGCGAACTGGAAGACGCAGCGCGGGTAGGCCTCCGGCAAGGTGGACCGACGACCTGGTAAAGGTCGCTGGAACCAGCTGGATGCGGGTGGCCCAAGACCGGTCCTTGTGGAAATCTTTGGGGGAGGCCTATGTCCAGCAGTGGACGTCCTCCAGCTGACATGATGAATTTTTTCATTGAAATTGTATTTGGGTGGTTCGTTCGAAGAAGTCGAATAATAGAACCTACTGGCCCACTGGACTATGTTACTTATATCAGGGTCTTTAGAACTTAAATAGGCTTCACCAGCCATATCCCTCATAAAAGTCAACAAGGTTTGCCTTAAACGAAATGAACATTTATCATTCGGCATTCAAAAATAAAGTACTAGATTTACATATTTTATTATTATTTTAGCTGTAACTTACTATTAATAATAACAGCATAATATCTATGTATAAGTCCCCTAAAGGTGCGGTGTGCCTATTTATCTATCTGTCCGAACCCATAGTATCTAAATGTGGTGAATGGATTTTGACAAATGGTGCGTGGAACAATTAGTCATGATCCCGCAAGTGACAGACGCCGTACATAATGCGCCCATTACAAAGATAAAACGGTAATACATTTTTCAATTTGTATTGCTTTGTAAGCTTATGGAGGGGTTTCTGGTTTAATAACGTTGTTAATTTATCAAACTGTAAGGTTAAGTTGCGTCAACCAAGGATAGTCTAAAGATGGGTAGTTCAGCATTTGAAGGCGTTGACGCATTGGTCTTCCTTATCATACGAATATAATATGTAATTAATATAATATTTATGCTACTAAATACTACCATAAATTGAATATCCAAAACCTAATAATCGAGTATCAAAAGCCTAATAATCTTAATAATCAGTTTATTCTTAGCATATCAGTATTGCCAGTTGCTAAGGTTTAATGAAAGTTTCTTATTTCAAGTGTTGGATCAATATCCAACACTTGAAATAAGAAACTTTAAAAACTTTAAGAAACTTTAAGAAAAATATTAGCTTGGATCAATATCCAAGCTAATATTTTTTCATTTTCATGATTTCATGGTTGTATATCGATATATATATTTATTTCATATGCACAGACGGTAAAGATGAAAAATATTAGCTCGTTAAAAAAGATCAGATTTTATTCTTCATAAACTCATTTATTTTCCCACTGCTGGGCAAGATTATCATACCACTCTATCGCGAGTAGGTAAATTTTACACGCCATTGACAAAATCTGTCTCTGAGGTACTGAAACTGGTTCTGAACCTTATTGGTTGTTTCAAAGTTTTCTTAAAAGTTCCTTGTGTTTTCACAGTTCACTGGTCACACCTATAGCCTAAGGTCATCACAGCCTCCCAGATTTTATTACTGCCTTTAATATATACCATAGTATTAATATTTATTATAAATAATAATTACTTCACATATTTATACTAGGTTCTTAAAATATTAATAATAGTGATTGCAGTAATTATAAAGTTTACCGTTGATGAGTCATAAGGTGATTCGTATCATAAAGTGAATCATCTAGTTCTAGTATACCTTATTTGAAAAGGTTTTTTTTTATCTATTCTACGTAGAGTGGAATGACTGTGGTCTGGTATTTTTCTAAATAAAAATAAATATTAAGGTGACGTATGCCGCAGCAACAATTGCTTGTTACTTATAAAAAAACTAGATACACTTTGAAATATTTTTCTATATGATGTTTATATTATGACGCATGAGTAATTACTCGATCAAGCGGTGAAGAAAAACATGAGAAGAAAATACGCAGTACAATGTTTGACGAACTTGGCTGTGCATACTAGAGCAGCGTAGTGGAAAAAGACCGTCCCACTTTATGAATGTCTTACATAATTATCAAGCCTAGCATTGATAAAATATCATAATTAAATCCCTCAAGATCCAATACAAACATAAAAATATATCCTAAGTCTCAACATTCCGACAGAAACAAAGTAAAAAGCTCTGAAGCATAGCCGCAAGTTGGCGGTACATGTTTGACTTCCTAAACATCTGTTGCATTTATAAAGGAGAACTGTAATCTGTTTCAGTTTTGCCGCTTCTTGCTCTATACCGCATATGGTCGGTGACAATCGCAAAAACTTTACTGTGCGCATTTTTATTAAATGCGTACATGATATAGTGGTTCACGCTATTTTGGATTCTACACTGTCCATATTTATTCCCAGCTCGAGTTTAAAGTTATTTTAAGTACTAATTCTGTATTTCGTCAGTTGAATCACCATCATTACAACGTCTGAATGACCAGCATTGCTAAACAAGGAGTAATCCCAAATATTTGACGGTTTCTGCAGGGGTGTGCAACGCATTGCAAGCCTTCAGGTGTTGCAAATGTACATGGGCGGCGGTGATCACTTACCATCAGGTGAGCCGCCTGCTCGTTTGCCCCTTATCGCAATAAAAAAAAGAAAAAAAAAAGTATACTGATGATTGAGTCTATCATGTATTGGACAAAGGCGACTTCAGCTGCGTAGAATTAGTAATTGTATCCAATCTGCTTGTTTCTATCCTCTTATCAGAAATATCTGCACTCTACCGACCCACACTAGCAATCCTTATATCTATCAAATGATAGGAGACCCGTGCCCAGGGGTGGGAACATAAAATTGGTTTGATGATGTGAAAACTTTTTAATATTAACTTTACCTGTTAATAATAATAACATGTAAATTTGTGTGTCTGTAACTCAACACGCAAAATGGCTGACGGATTGAAATGAAATTTGCCTTAAGCTTCTTACCTTTTTTTTTATTCGTATCTTACCAAGAGCCAAGACACCAGGTGGGGTGAGCCGCAGGCGTAACCTAATAAATACTCTATACTGCTATGTATCCGACCACTTATATCCTGTTAATATTCATTATATAGGTATACAAATAGGCAACAGTCAACGCCTACGGGCTAGTATATTAAAAGAGAAGGGAATAATTACTATTGACGGCCCGACTAATTGAAGTGGCAGAAACATTTCGATTTCCGTAAATATTCACACATTTCAGGAACTATAATTTAGTGTTCATAGTGCAATAATTATACATAATTAATCACCTTTTTTGGATTAATACAAAACCTTTACGATAGGCTATAAAATAATGACAAGGGTAGTTGCCTGCGACTGCTGGGAAAGAGATCTTGGGTTTGATTCCTAAGTCGAGCAAAGTGTTATTGTGATATTCTATATAATTCGCAGATTCACCTAAAACATAACAGCAAAATGTGGGTCTAAATTAATACAGCTCAGCCTAACCATTCAGGGACGACAGGCGTCATGGTATTTTATTATGGCATGTTATTTACATATATACATACATAATTATGAGTAAGAATAGTAGTACAGTATGCGAGTTTTCAATCATACATCGTTTTTTTTGTTCGACGTTGCACCGCACTAGGATTTTCTCCTGTGTTGTGGGTGCGTTAACAAATACAGATTTTCACACACACAATCACCCAAACACGGATCAACCTGTAAATCGCACAAAATATTTGCGAAGATCGAACTCGCAACCCGTGATGCACAAGCCAATCACTGAGCCACTGAGCCAATCAAGTTGTCGAAGTACATCTATTATTTCGACGTACCTAATCTGTTCTTAATTAATATTTTTTTTTGTTGAATTGACTGTATTTTCTTATAAGTAAAAAGGGAATAATCATGTTACATACCTGTTACATCTTGTTATTGTTTCAAACTCTCTCGATGTTTTCTGTGAAGTTATTTAGGTCTTGTGGTTTGGCGATATTATTAAGTTATTTTTATTTTATAATCTTTTTTGGTCTGCGGTTATCAAAATTCGTTTCAACCATTACATAATATTATATAAGACTGTTTACTATCCATTAATATTTTATGTAACTGGTGAATTTATGAAATGTATTATTATTAGTATTATTAGTAATATAAGACTGGAAGGTTATTGACAATCAAACTATTTCCTAACTAATTCATTCAGAAAATAAATGCGGTACGCTATTAATATTTAATTTTATTTATTTGATATCGCAATATAATGGCAATTATTTGAAATTAAAGCGGCAATTGCTTAATCAATGTAATCGAGTGCATATAATTGGGTTTGCTGAACATAATATCTTATTTTATGGTCAGTAAACGAGCGGTCAGCGGTTACCGTAGGTATGGCTCCTAGTTCTAGGAGACGCAGAGGAATAGGAATTCGCCCCGATACGAGCTCAAAACGGGCGACGTGGTGAGGCAAAACAGTATGTGGTTTTACTGGTAGATCACCTATGTTAGATGTAGTACCTATAACACGCACCAGCGCCTTCCTCAGTCAAAGAGCGTTTTGTGAAATTCAGTTCTGTTTCAGTACATAATGATTTCTGTTCGTTTAAAAAATCGGATTGTTTGGTTGCCCATGGTACTCATTAAGTAATGTATGAAATCTAATATATATTATATGAGCCCAAGTACTCCGACTTGAGTGCTGTCACCTATTTTTATGGACTATAATCAAAATCGGATAAGCCGTTCATGAGAAGGCAAATTACAACACACACACACGCTGCCTGGTATGAATATATGTATAAATATAGTCTTCATTAAGTTACGTTAATAAACATCTACTCCTAGATATAAGCTAGTTCCTATTCCATGCCGATTCTTATCGAAATTAAATCCTCGTACCCTCAATCGATTGCGCGATAATCCGCTCAACGAAATACAGACGGATTCATTTCGGGGCATATCGAATAGAATCGATTTTAATTCTGAAATGACGTTAGAGATTGTGTTGGTTTCATTTTTGCAGACCAATATTAAGCTTTTTTGTTATGGTAGTTAGAATATTGAAAAATATTTATATACATACATATATATGATATCTATGTCTTCATTAGAAAGTAAAATGTAGAAAACAGTGGCGATTGTTCCACCGACAAGATCTGGTAATAATATAAAAAATGAGGAAGGAAGTATCATATCAAACAAAATTAAACATTATCTAAGATTGAGTTTTAATAAAGATTCAAATTTAGAGTTGGGCTCTGAGCCCAATGCAGTAATTTTTCGCCTATATGGACCGTAAGTGCAAAACAAATCAATCTACTTTGTTCTCGTTTTCTTCATGCATATAAATGAGCTCTATTCTATTATGTTATGGTAACCTTGACAGCGTACAGAGAAGAGACAATCACTGCATAGCTAGTGGACGCACCCAGGTCGTACAATGTGAATTATAGCAGGAGTAGACGGAGGAAGGTCGACTCGTCACGCCTTGGGTTAAGGACAGTAGGGCCCGGGCAGGTCAGTGTCACACAGAACGATGCACTATACCGTAAATATGTTTGTCTTATTACGATCATTTATCATCGACCGGAGGGAGGAATGCATTTCAATTATATGTGATTGTATATTTTTTATCTGTAGTTGGGTCAATGTTTTCTGTTGTGCATTTTATTCGGGTGGGAAACCAAAATTATATTTGTCTTGATGAGTATTTTTGATCCATGAAACATGTCTTATCTTGGTAACTCTAATCTTATTTTATTCATGGATAACTTATAGCTAATTTAACATAACAGTGATCATTCTAATTTAACACAACAGTGATCATTCTAATGTTATATATAAAAAATCATAACATTATATGATAATTCTAATTTATAAAAACAACATTTCTTACTTCAACCCATTAACACGGATGGCTCGTCAGTATAACGACTTGGTTAAATTAAATGTAGTATTAGATATCTCTATTTATATTAGATATCTATATCTATTACTATGAGTCATGATCATAATCTTGACTCATATAGTAAAATTGTAAAAGACATCCTCCATAGCAGTTGGGCCTCAATGGGTCCTGAGTAGCCTTAAAGGCGTCAAGATCTTATTTTGTGCCTGTAATATTGCTTAATTATTGTTGAGCTGCTATCTGTTTGGTAATCGTACTTTATTATGTGCACATATTTGTTGCGTTACAATCCAGATCAATACATTGTACTTTTAATTTAAGTTTTTCTATGATTGTAATGTGTTTTGTGCATTTCAATAAAAAAAAATCTAGTATCCAGAGAGTCAATTACAAGTTTTGTCTCCTAAATGATATAATAAAAGATAAATGTTAGCGGTCTTTTAATTCTAATGATAATATCTTTCTCTGCAGTCTGTCATCTCGCATTTAAATAGTGTTTGATGATCATTGGTTGGCCTGGCCTTGGCCTCACTCAATCTGAGAAAAGAGATATAAAAAAATAAAAGATCATTGAACTAAAATAGGCTATTTACAATCTGAAGTTATTACACCTAGTTTATCTAAAGCCATTTAGAAGATATCCACTGCAATAGCAGTAATAATCTTAACTGTCAGTCACTCTGTTAAGCAACTGTTCGATAATTTCCTGTGCCAAACGATATTCAATTAATACCATGTTGTGAAATGTCTATTATAAATATTGTTAGTATATTTTGTAGTGGCCTAACTGCTTGGAACCAATTCACATACAATTTCTAAGCTATCACTAACCGGAGATTTAATATTGTAAGGTTTTTCTTTTTTTATCATCATCATCGTCAACCCATTAATGTCCCACTGTTGGGCACGGGTCTCCTCTCAATTGAGAGGGAATTAGGCTATAGTCCACCACGCTAGCCTACTGCGGGTTGGCAGACTTCACATGCCGTCGAGAATTCTCTCAAGCATGCAGGTTTCCTCACGATGTTTTCCTTCACCGTTTGAGCATGTGATAAATACGCACATAACTTCCTAAAAGTCAGTGGTCTCGGGTTCGAACTCGAGACCTCTGACATCTCAGTCCACTGGTCACACCGCTAGGCTACCACAACACCACTTTTTTTATAAAATTATTGTTTATAGATTATATAAATTTTAATACTTTACTGATATTTATTATCTTGTAAAAAACATAATGAATCCTTAACTGCCAAAATCCAAAATACAAAAGGTTTGAAATTGTTGTTATTAATTGTTGTTACAGTACGTCTATAAGACGATTTCACTAGCTTAGATTTTTGAACACAATGAAATATGATGTCAAACATAAAAATATGTGTAATTTCAATGAAGTCACAATTTTATTTTTGTCAGAGGTAATAAAATTGGTTTGAATGCCTATAATAGGCTCGAAAAAATAGAAGTAAGCTGTTTACAACGAGCGAACATAGGAAACACCAATAAAATGTGATTTGAGATAATTTCACATACATTTTGAATGTATTGTAATTTGAATGTAATGTTAATTCTTCTATACATATGTGTGCTGGTGTAATATTTTTTTATGCCGAAGCCGCCCCTTCGTGGCTATTTTGTGATATTGTTGCCATAGCATGCCAGTCATCATCAACCCATTATCGGCCCAATGTACGGGTCTCCTCTCATTTAAGACGGACTAAACTACAGTCGACCACGTAAGCCTACTGCGGGTTGGCATATTTCATCTGTAATCGAGATAATCTCTCAAGCAAGCAGGTTTCCTCACGATGTTCTCCTTCATCGTTTGAGCATATGATGAATACGCACATAACTTCCGAAAAGTCAGTGGTTCCGAAAAGCCTAGAGTTTGAAGTTGAAACCTTTGTCATCTCAGTCCACTGGTCACACTACTATGCTACTACAGATCTCCACAGCATGCCAGTGATGTAAGTTGATTTATTTTTTACCTTCTATGTAGCAATGCCTAACACCAGACAGGATGGTCCACTTATTATGATTTCTAATAGCCATATATACCCGTGCCTAGTAGTGGGACAATATTGCATCAATGAAGATGATATCTACTGGGGCCCAAACACACACTAGTTGCGTTTGCTATTTAGTGAAAAACTTAATTGTTATGCTACCTGATAGCATATCTGTATATCCGTGGTGCTTGGCAACTGGGCTTCATCCAGCTGTAAACATCTGTTCTTATGTTAACGACATGTAAACTCTGTTATGTCTCTCTGTCTCTCGTTTGATAAGGAGGGAAGTGGAAAACTGTTATTTTTTTTTGGCGCTGCGGGTTCCAAGACAGATAAATCGTTCCCCTGGGACACGTCGGACTTCATTGTCTCGACGATTTTCTGGATGGTTGTTGATCCTGGTTTACAAGAGTTGCAGTAGTAGGGATACGGGTGGTAGGCAAGCCCAAAAAAAATGCTACCTGAAACAAATGTTTCTGATTTATTTCCTTTAGAATTATAGCTACAAAATCGCATTGGATTTGCTCAGGCCTAACATGAGTAATCATCGACGCGTTTATAATAAGTAATAATAGGCAGGTCGGTGGGTGGCATTCTATGACAAAATGAGTGGAGTTATTAGTTTAAACAGACAGCGTTTATCTTCTTATTCTTCGTCGTTTTTTTAGTAACACCTGTGTAGTACCTTATCTTTAAAAAGTTCGGCAGATACGTAGTCATGTATACACAAAATTTGCGGGCATATTTCTTGGTTCTATTTAATGTGCTCTTTGATGAAGGCCTACAATCAGCAATGAAAGGCTGATATATATTTAATACCATGCTCCATTTACCGGTTTCAAATATAATTTGAGTACCTACTGAGGATTTTGTAGAAAATAGAAGCAAATAAAAGCCGGCCTTTATTTGATTACTTTGATCAACAGCTTGTTAGTTACCTATACGATGGTTATGGTAAATGGTTACAGTACCTGATTTTATTTCTCTAATAGACGTAATTTATTGTGAAGTATGTAGTCCACAGAAGTCGTGATGATCTACTGTCCGTCTCCATTTATAGTGTGCTCACTGAATATTCTATTGTATCTAAATGTGTGACTTGATTTGTGGTTTCATAAGTTTGTTTGAATATAGTTTGGTATGATAATATCCATTACTATTATAAGAAGGTTCGTATAAAATATGTACCTTCTACTTAACTTTATCTTTACGCACAAAAACCTAGATTTATTGGTTTCAGGTTTAATATATCGATCGGTTTGAGCTACGTATTGGTTAATTAGGATATCAGCTATCATTGCACGTTCTTTAGTTTTCTTAAAGACGATTTAGATAGGACTGCATAGTCTTTCAGAAGTTATAGAATTTACACCTATAAACAATTTCTCGTAGCATTTGAGAAATAAAAAACGTCTGTACGTACATCCTGTATGCTTAAAAAAAATTGGGGATCGTAAAAATCTGCCAAATCCAACACGTCTGGTAGTTGATCTTATGATCCACATGGCTAGCTATCTAATACGTTCACGTTTGAAAATCCCGTCATTCCGCTGTTCAACCAGATTTTAGTTATTTCTTCGTGTGTATGTAAACAAACCCTGAAAAACATGTATCAGTATAAAGAAAGGAAGCTGTGATAACCTAGTAGTGTAATGTAGTTGACTCTGATGTTAAAGGTCTCGAGTTCTCTCTTCGGCCCATGGCAAAGACCACTGGCTTTTCAAAGTAATGTGTTAATTTATCACATACTCAAAAGTTTTTTTTCTGGTTAGTGTGTGAAGTCTGCCAACCTACACTAGGGTTGCATGGTGTACAATAGCCTGATCCCTCTTAAATGCGTGAAGACCCGTGTCCAGGAAGGGAATAGTAAAATGGGTCAATGAGTAAAACACCTACCTATATAGAACAACACTGTTTGATATAATGTCCAAAACAATGATCTTTTGCCCGTTTTTAATAAAGTTTTCTTTTCATTTGTTGTCAACGTTTTCAAAATAAGTTAAAAAAGGTACCTAGCTTAGCTTCTAGCGCTTCTCAGGACGCTAGAAATGCTAGGAATTTATTATTAAGGTGTGGAGTTCCTCACGATGCAGTCCTTTGGTCGGAGGTGGCGGCAATTACAATGGTATGCGCTAGAAACAATGATATATGCGCACTTAGACTACACATTACGTACCTTCACAAAGGTTATTCTAGATACTCCCAATTTAGAAGATAGTATTTACTTTGCTAGTATTTATAGCTACAGCAAATTGGTTTCAATGAAGGCTATTTAAATCAATGTGAGAACTTGTTTTTAATATGCTGTGTATTCCAGTTGATCAATCGTAATTTAATTGTTAGTAAACTAAGAGTAGTCGCTATACCCAGAAAATGGTTTTGTGAACAAGAATATCAACAACTTTTGTTTCAAAATTTCAGAATAGAATTATATTAATTAAATTAATATATTATTACACTGCGCCACCTACTTCTGAGTTACAAAGCTTCTGTTACGGACACTAGTTCGTTGATACACTACTAATAGTCACTACATTTATAAATTAAAACATATTATACATAGATACAACCATGACTTATGTAGAAATGTCCATGCTTAACACACAAAAATTTACTTCTACCAGGATTTACACCTGGAACCCTTCAATATCAATAGATATATGATTAAATGGACATTAATATCAATAGTACTTATTGAAATTATATTTGTAGCAGTCATCAAAATTTAATATTGTGCATCACCTACTGCTACTGTTGAGAAACTATGTTTGAGTTGACAGACTTTCAATAACCTTGTCGTCATATTTCGTCGGATTTATCATCATCATCATCATCAACCCGTTGCTGTCCCACTGCTGGGCACGGGTTTCCTCTCATTTGGAAGGGATCAGGCTTATAGCTATAATTTCCCTTGAATGTAAAGCAAATGACAACCATACTGTAAATATTATGACCCCTAGTTTACACTGAAAAACATTCACACATGTTATACTTTCATATCACGTCGTATGAAATATAATTATATCGTAGTTGTAGCGTACACAGCATTGATTATTTTGAAGATTTTACAACGAATTCCATGTATGAAATGCGGTGTCAAACATGTTGCGATGCTTGATAACGTTTAAAAAAAAACTTCAAACCTCATTTAGGTTTTTTCATGTGTCGTGCGTTTACAGATACTAATTTTGACATACACAAACGCCCAAGACCCGGAACAGCTATGTTTTTATAACATTACAATTTCCAGTAGAACTTAAAAGTGAGACCCTAAATTGAACTATTATTTTGGTAGTCGATATACTTATCTCTTCTACCGATATACATAGAGGTAATATTAATATTATTGAACATTCGCAAGCTGCACAATCACACCTCCTGAAACTAAATTGAGGTTATAATTTGTAGTGATGTTTCCAATTATACAAATGCATGCGATGTTAATTTGCGGTCATCGTGTTTGTGAACAACCCAGATGAATAATATCGTACGTGCGCATGGTTGATTTGAATACTAGGAATTGGATAACAATGTTGCAGAAATTCTCTAGCGATTTTGGTAATTATTGTCCCACAGCTGGGCACGAGTCTTGATTAAGTTATAGCACACCATGCTTACCGCGTGCGGGCTGGCGCCACACGCCATCGAGAAAATTATCTCAGGCGTGTAATTTTCCTTACGATGTTTATTTTTACCGCTCCAGGATGTGATGAATACGTGTGAACATAGATAACTTTTGAAAAGTCAGTGATGCGTGACCTTTGGACTTGACAGTCTTACCACCACATTTGTGGTAACCTAGCGGGTTATCACAAATGTAGTGGTAAGAAACTTAATGGGAAAAAATCCTGTGCTTAAAAAACGTCTTGCCTAACTTCCTCAGGTGCTTTTAATAACACTCATTGAATAATAATAATACCGTTATTCGTGAAGGTTCTTTATGTACCTGTGGATGGACGCTAAATAATTAATTAATTTGTACGGACTGTACGCAACTATATGACTATTCAGTCGACTTCTACGAATTTCTTTTAGCAGTATTTATTTTGCATAAAATAATAACATTGTAATATTTATGTTTTTCCGACCTAGATAAATTGAGAATCATTTTGTTCGTGAGCAGGACTTGCAGTCACTATCTCAAAAGGGTTCATCTAGATAAATGCACATAAATCCAATACTCACATTTGTTGCAACATAAACAGGACATGAATGATTCGATTCAAATAGAATGACGGGGGCGCGTACGTGCCGGTCGGGCGCATACTATACTGCCATGCCCCTATATGTTACAGTAATGTAATCAAATTTGTCTCTCCCTATAAATCCTGTCACCACTATCTCTTAATATAAAGTGGGGTTAATGAGGATTGTAATTTAGTGATAATAGTAGATAATGGAGGCGCTGAAAAGAGCTATTAAAAAAAATCTTCTACAAGTGAACTGAAGACATTACTGACTGCACCATTGATGCAGTGAAGTTCGGCTTCTACAACATGGGTGGCACTTGTGATCCTCAGACGGCCCAATTTATTAATGGTCTTCAGGCATTGCTAGCATGAAATATTTCACTTGCGGTAGCGGAGAACATTCTAAGCCTTATTAGGCTTACTTAAATAAAATGTAGTATAGGCCGCAACAAACGAAATCGACATTAATGCAATACCTACGATCGGTTGGGAAAATATAAAACAAAATCTTATCTTTTATTGAAATACGTTTCTATGATATGCTGAAACAAGTTAAGCCAGAGACAAAGAATAATTGCGAGTGTGAGTGCAAAACTTCTTAAGATATATCTATTTCTAGTTTTGGATTGTTTAGATAAGAGATATGGTAATGTAAGCAGTGACAAAACTGTCTTCAATTTGTTAGAACGTAAGCAATTCTCAACGTTTTTTCCCGTTCACAACGAAAGGAGGTGATCTATCACAAAAAGCCCCAAAATAAATGTTCTAGGCTACACTACGACTACTTTAGGCGCGTCGTTTCGCTAACCCAGGCTCTAGGAAACGTGGGAAAGTGATAAATTTGTCAGGTAACACTGTGTGTTCGGAATATGGGATGGTAAAAATAGCACGAAATATTCCACCAGATTGAATCGTGGTTTGAGGGGAAATTTCCTAGTATGCTGTTGAACATTTGAAAGATGGCTGTTCCTATGACAAACTGTTTATGAATATTACTTCGTGGTTGTTGTGTCTTACTTCCCAATCTATTCTCATCAATAACTAAGAGACATTTTGTATATGTAACAATTTGTTTTGCTATCATATTGATAAAATAATAATATTTTTTGTTACAAAGTATCGATATTATCTACATTGTGAACGTCCTTAATTTAATACAACCGTGTTGTATACTGCGTTGTTTCTATGTCGCTTATAATGGGAGTAGGATAGGTACCTGGGTAGTCAATATATTTCAAACACACGTTGTACTTATGTAAGTGTGTATGTGTGTTAAATTACAATACCTATATACAAAGGTTAGGTACTTATAACTGTAATGAATTTTCATGTTATAGTTTTATGAAAGTAGTACAGTTATATAAGCGGCTGTACGTGTAGACAGACTTTGCTCCTCAAATTTCAACTCTACCAGAGCAGTCCAACACAGAAATATTGATACCGTTTTGCATAGAAAAAAAGACGAAATATTAACTTCTCATCATCAACCCATTAATGTCCCACTGCTGGGCACGGGTCTCCTCTCAATTGAGAGGGATTGGGCTATAGTCCACCACGTTTTCCTTCACCGTTTGAGCATGTGATAAATACGCACATAACTTCCGAAAAGTCAGTGGTCAGGGTTCGAACTCGAGACCTCTGACATCTCAGTCCACTGGTCACACCGCTAGGCTACCACAGCTCTCCTTCTACTGTTAAAAAATATAAAACTTCTATTGTTAAAAAATATATTTTGTGGAGTGAAAATAAATTACTCATCTTCATGCAATAACAAATATTTTAATTTAATTTTCATTTAGTTCCTTTTGAACAGGATTATTCAAGAATAGTTAATGCTAGGTAAGACGAGTGAATTACAGTCGAGGAATACAGTTAGTAAGGATGGACAATAATTGGTTTATTTGGTGTTGCATCGATATGCAGAACAATATTTTTGGATAGCTACAAGTAATTTATTTATCATAATATTATGTATTTTTTAATTTATATTAAAAAGATGTTGGAGTAAAATAAACATCTTTAAGTACATAGTAAATGTGGGCTATAATTACAATCCAAAATCACAACGTAAATGTAAGAATTAAATACCTACCGCAAAAACAAAGTAATTCGCACGAAATGCTCAACATAATCGCTAGCTATGCAAAGAACCATTATCTATAAATTTAGCATAATTATACAGTACAGTTTAGAGCCGCAAATAACTTAGAGCATAGGAAAAAGTTAATTTAACATTAAAAGCGCTTTCTTGTTGGTTGCAAAATAATCAGCGCTTACCATCCCTAATGGCCGTGTGTCACGAACGGCATAAGACAAGTTTGCGCTGGACGTACATAATGCCGCAAGTTTGCCGTTGACAGCTCCAACTAGAGCTTATTACACTGAATAAACAACCCTAATGGCGGATGTTGGAAATTTGACACTTGTGAAGTTTGATGTCTTCATTTTAACAGATAAGTATCAAAGTTTTTAATTATTAAAGTACTTTAATACCTTTAGAAAATAATGGTGTTTCAAAGATTTTTCTTTTGATAGACATCGGTTTTACGGCTAAAAGGTGCTAAGCTTAATTACACCGTTAAAGTGCTTGAATTATGTGGCAAGTGAAGTCTGCCATCCCGCACTAGGCTACCCTAGTCCAGGGGGTCTGACAGATGAGGTGACATACACAGCTTAATCTTTCACAAATAATGAGAGGAGACCCGTGTCCAACAGTGGAGCGATAACTGGATTAATGATGATGATGTGACTTTCATAGTCTCTAAATTAAATGTTGATACAATTACGTAAAACGCGTAAAATCTAACAACATATATTGTACATACATATATTGTACCCATGTGTTCTAAAATGATTCGACTATTTCTATCTAGTTTGAAATGTGGTGAATGTAGAGTGACATCCAACGAATTCCTGCACTATTTTTCCGTAATGTTTCTGTCGGGGAACCTCGTCGCCATCGTGACTCGCGTTCCGTGCAAAAATAGACACACTCTTGACGATACGTCGAGCGAGGTACATTTGCTATAGTACATACATAGCTTCCACCTAAATTATTAGTTAGTAGGTAATATCGTAGTACATGAGTATGATTTCTTTATCGTAGATAATATTAAAGTTAATGATAAGTTGTGTGATAGAATCGAAGGACATTTTTATAGGATAGCAAAATATCATTTCGGATTGTCTAGTATTATTCAGCTCGAAGTTTGAAAGCAGATGTTAATATAAAGTTTAATTAGAAATTATTTCACATGTATATTAACAAGACATAATCTAACAAATCGTAAACTTCAATATTAAACATGACAATATTTTGGGGTTTGTGAAATATAGTTTTGATCATCAGACAACTGTGTACCGAAATATTGTATTAGTTATAGCAAATAAACTAGTTATAGGGTAGTGAGCACCGATAACTTGGGTGCTCAGATAAATTGACAACTAAAGAAAAATAGGTAACATTTTGAGTATACTCACCTACTGCAAAACTTGCCAGTGTATTATGTTATGTAAGTTAACATATTTGTAACGATGTAAATTTGCATTTACATTCGCATTTGCCTATTCAATTCAATACGATTGTAAGTATCTTAAGAAATGAATATTCGGTATAACATCATTCCCAGGGACCAACTGTCATCATGTTCAACTAATCCAATCGGCCACAAGTAGTCGCTTGCTTATTCAATTGCTATCAATTAATTAGCAATAGCGTTGATGGCATGAACTGCCATTATAATGGATTCCGGCCTCGTTATCTGGCATACAATATTGTTAGTGAAGCGAATATAGTCATGTCAGTTCGCGTCGCTTTGATTTCCATGCAAAGCTTAAATGAATTATTTAATTTATGTAATTTGAATGTTTGTCTTTTACAAGTAATAGTTTAAATATAAAAGTTATTTATAGGCTATGAAACGCTGAGCATAATAATTATTTATGCTGCGGTTGGTGACCACGATACCAATTTATAGGTACCTATATGAATTTTATAATGACCGCCAGTCACTGGAAAATTAGCTTCCTGCGTATACACTGAGACAATAGGATAGTAATATTAACTACTATTACTGACTTGCAAGAAAAGAAGAATATTGTATTAAGTAAATTTTGCAATAATTGTATAATGTTTTGATAATAATTGTATATTGATTTTTTTAAATAAAATTAGATTAGATCTGTTCTACAATTAGAATTAAATACTATGTACATACATATGGCGACCTCTGTGGTCTAGTGGTTCGAGTACCGGACTGCTGATCACGAGGTCGTGGGTTCGATTCCCACGGGGCACAAATATTTATGTCATGAATCTAAGTGTTTGTGTTCGTCTGGGTGTTTCCTATGTATTATAAGTATGTATTTACAAAAAAAAAGTATATAAGTATTTATATCCATTGTCTAGTACCCATAGTACAAGCTCTGCTTAGTTTGGGACTAGATGGTGATGTGTAAAATGTCGCAGAATATTTATTATTATTATTATTTATATGTATACGTTTTCAATGGCGGCTCCCATTTTTTCCCACAGCAAGATTCAAATCATACCTATATTATGTTGGTTTTGCTTACTAAAACCGCCAAATAAAACACACTACATAGTGTATATTTACAAAGTGGAAAGATAAGTTGTTAACAATTCAACGGACAGTCTTAGACTTATGGTTTATTTTTAATATTCTATACAAACAATTGCAAAATATGGCAGCGAACCGCGTACAAAAGGAGGCACAATGTAACTTTTGCGAGTGGATAGCATTTATCGAATGCACTTGGCAGAGCATTTTGCTGACCGCGGCACGGCATGCATAACCAAGTAGTAGTCCCTGTCTGCGGTAAACAAGTTCACTGAGACAGAATAAATGTTCCAATGTTGATACATTGCCGACAAACGCAAGTGGAATTGAAATTTATTTGTGCCCCATAAAAGTGCATTTTTCTACTTTACGACGCGCGATGAAATAGACAATCGGTTTAGGTTTATTGTGCGTTATGTTACATTGAAGAATATTACACGACTTCAATATTTATGTTTCAATAATATTTGTTTAAATTTTTATTCAACTTTATCAAACTTCTTCTGATGTCATACCTGAACTGTTATCTAAATTTTATAATATGCATTCTATACTATTGAGCCCTTAAAATTGATATTTAAAATTATGAGACATCGATTTCATGAATTTGCGAAGAAAAGATGGGAAATAAAATAAGGAACTAAAAAATATGACACACTTCATAAGCCTTTCAGGCCTCAGCCTTTCATAATACTTTCAGGGCCTACCTATAATATAATTAATACGTTAGGTTAAAGTAAAACCAGTAAAAAAAATGTTTGTCGTGCCATTGTTGCGTTTCAGTGGCAGATATCAGGTAATAAAAACGTTATACCTGGACAAAATGTCGAAATAAGTATTCCTGTTTTCGGTCTAAACAAAAAACTCAGACGTTGGAGTTCCTCACATTGTTTAACATGCAATCGGAAGACAGCCTAGATTTGGAGCAAAAAAACAGGCTATCGTTTACTTCGTTGTAAGTGGAGACATTTTTTTTTGTGTGTCCTGCACAAAAAATTGCAAGAAATGCATTTTGAAATTGATATTGTGTTTTTTTTAGGAATTACTTATCACTATACATTTTTGTAGGCATCAGGTTTACACATTCATTAAAATGATAAAACAAAATTACGCATGTAATCCAAAGAGCTAAACAAAGGCAACTGAAGTACTTACACTCACAATTCATTCAACTGAAAATTTCATACCAAAAGTCAGTAAATAACACAGCTTGCCCCCGGGAATTGAAAATAGGTTCTCAAGCTGAGCAATCACAGCCATTATACTTAACCAATGAAACAGTAAAAAATTGTACCCGTTTGTTGGATGACATAGATTTGTGGTCAGTTTACAGGCCTGTGGTAGACTTAATAACTTTCATTTTCTTTCGTTCCTGGCGTGCAATAAGCGCAGCAGATTCGTTCCAGTACATGAGTGCTATATTGTATGGGTTTTATTACAGATTTCGGTGAAATATACATCTTACTTTTTCCTGAAATATAGTCCAATGCAAGGGTATATATTTCAGAAAGGGAGTAAATTGCTTCGTAACTCCACAGCCTAACGAAATTTCCAGTTAAGTTTCAAGGGGATTTTCTCTGCAACATGTGTAATTAACATGTATATAGTTTAATTACTCAAACTGGAATCTGCAGGACGCGGGCGGCGCATGGCCGGTTATCGTAGCGATCTTTGGGGGAGACCTACATATGTCCAGCAGTGGACGTCTAACGGTTGATTTGATGATGATGATGCTCAAACTCCTTCCAGTTTTTATTCAGTGAGTAGCTATTCGATAGGTACCGAACTTTTTAACTAAATAAACTGCCACATAGCATCTCAATAGAAACTACTGGTTTCTGTATAAAATTGTGAATACATTTTCGACGGCATCATATCATGAAGCTATCTTACGTCGGCACGATGGCACATAAAAAGTAAAGGTGAGCATGAACAAAAGCCTTATCGTTTGAATGCACCCTAACAGCGCTTTTACCTTCAGCTTACATTTTAACTAAAGCGCTTTAGCGCTATCGGGCGAATGCACAGAATCCAGCCATTAAATCGCCAACAATTGGAGTCGGCCGGTGCTGAGACGATTTTCAACCACTTACGTTGCGCCGGACATTTTCGGTCGGCCACTAACATTTTTCATGCAGACTTGGGATCTGGCACAATTCACAATCTAAGGTACAACCTACAGTAAGTAACTGTGAATAATTTATTTCCGAGAGTGGGTCGAGATAGGAGATTCGTAAGTAGATACATTTCTGTACGTTGAAATATTAGGATTAATGTAGCTCTTGGAAGGGAAAATTGAGTTGTTTTTGTCTGTTGACGATATTAAATAAATAAAGGTACAAACTGTACCATTTATCTTTTAAATAAAGTAAATGTTAGATCTTGCATTCGATTATATTGAATGCAAATGCATTTGCATGTACTTCCTATTTAATACATAAAAATAACTACCTAATATTAGGAATTAAACCATTATTCGGCCGATTACGGCAGCTTAGATGAGTCCAATCATATTATTATCCTAAAAGTAGGTAATTAGGTTACAGCGCTCACTACTTAGACCACTGTCATAATTGATAACAATTATATACATCATCATCAACCTATTAACGTCCCACTGCTGGGCACGGGTCTCCTCTCATTTGAGAGGGATTAGGCTATCTATCTATAGCTATAGTCCACCACGCTAGCCTACTGCGGGTTGGCAACAATTATATACGGAAGATGTGATGTTGAAGCGTGATGTTGATGTGGTGTTGTGATGAAGCGACCTGAGATGACATTATTCAGTACAGACACGACATAGTCACGCCTATTATTCTGAACGTCTTTAATTTACGTGGATTTACGTATAACTTTTTATTTTTATATATACGACGAAATGAGAAACTAATTTTTTTTTTTTTTTCAGTGCAAGTGACGCCGCCGTCAATCGCCGGCTAAGAGAAACACGCTTGTATTTTTTTAGCATCTACGAGTACCTACATGAGTGATAGCTTGTACAACAAACACCACTGCCTGCTCGTAACTATGTATGCTGTAAAGGATCTGAAACTTCGGGTTACAATAATATAAATAAATAAAAAGTAAATAGTTTTATTTCAATTTCTAATATTCGCTTAAGTGTGAGAAGTCAAAATGGTTATCGTCAAAGCTCGTAGAGATAGAACCATGAAATGTCTATGCGCGAAGGCTGATTGATATTGGACCAAGTAGTTTGATGAAATATGTGTTTTGTGTCTTTTTGGTGTCGGTGTTAAAGTTATTTAAAGCGCCTTGGCTTTTTAACTCTAAAACTTATATATTTTTTTACTTCACCAGGAAATTCTGTGTTAGTGTACCTAGTAAAACTAGTTGACCTAATAATTCTTAGCATATAAATGTTTTTATATCTACCAAAAAGTAAATGCATCAAATGTCAAATTTAAGAAGTAATAACTTCAACATCAATTAATTGACAGTTTGTAATGTGACGTTCGGTCGACGCCAAGAATTTAATTAAAAATATGTAGCAAAATTCTTAGTATTATCCGTTCAAATTATAAAGAGTAATATCCAGTTCGTAAAAATGTTAGCCAAAAGGGAGCCCGACGAGGCCGTAACACAAAAGATAATATGTTACGCAACAATGATACTACTGTTGGTCTATTTCATGAAATTTATGAAGCATATGACTACTCGACGTGGTCCTACTTGTGGGTCAGAACCACCTCAGTGCGAGGCTTGTTCCCAAAATTCATGCACACACGAGCCAAAAGTACCACATACTGAACCCTGTAACAAAGAGGACTGTAATTGTAAGAAGCCTAAGAGAAAGCACCATAGGTATATGCCAGAACAGTGGCTGCCCAGAAATGCTTCGTACCACCATAATGATTTATATGACGAGTAACCAAATATAATTCTTGTGTCAACATTAACTTTAATGGGAATTTCCAGAAAAAACAAGAGCTTGTTTGTTCACGCTATCATTATATTTGCATGTCCATGTTAACTTAAGATTAAGCAATTAAAAGTCATATTTCAAAAAGGGAACAGAATGGTTTGCTTTTGTATTGAAATATTATCTTTACTTTGCTTAGCTCGGAACTAGATGGTGCTGTGTATATAATTATTCATTTACTTACTTTTAAGTCTGTTTGGAATATCCCGTCTGATAGATTATGGGCTACCTAGGAATATTATTGAATCACGCATTATGCATCGATGTAGACTTGGTTTTAACTGGTAATGGTTTGTGATTATTAGAATCTTACTTTACAACATCGAAGACATTACCGACAATAGGTCATTTTATCTAAATATATATAACTCAAAGCTGACTGACATAGTGATCTATCAACGCACAGCCCAAACCACTGGACGGATCGGTAGATGTTATGACGTAAGCATCCGCTAAGAAAGAATTTTTGAAAATTCACCCCTAAGGAGGTAAAACGGGGGTGCAAAGTTAATATGAAACTTTTTTTTTGTTAAATTGCACGCGGACGAAGTCGCGGGAATCATTAGGTAATAAATTAATACAAAAGATACACAGTAAATAAAGTTATTTAATCTTCCACCTCATTCATTATATAAAATATCACACCAAGAGCCGTAAATAATTTGCCATCATTTTTCACTACTTTTACACCCTATACAGGGAAAAAATGTTCTTGTTGAACAATTTCTGTGTGATTTATCTTTAATCCCGTCAGTCGTGGCTCCGCCGTGACGGGACGGGTAATAACTTTGATTACGGTGCACGGCAACGGGCTTATTTGTCAAAATTACGCGAGATCCTGCCGTGACCGGTCTCGCCCTACACGTGTTATTTTGATGTCGTTTACGTCATTATGTGATAGACCGGGAGACTGATCGGTGTAGAAGGGGTTTTTTTTTGTTATATCAATTTTATTTAAAAGAAACACTTTAGTTAGTATAAGGCAGTGATTACTAAGTATTTCTTTATTATTGAAGTTGAAATACAAAGATTTGCGTACACAACTTCTTTATAATGAGCATATTGGAAAATATAATTATATATATCTGAAGCAAACTATCACTACCGCGTAAAAGAAACATTTTATGACAGATTGTATTTGTATTTCATTTTCATGATGTCGGTTTCTCAAATATACATTAAGTATGTTTACAGTAATTACTGTTTGTCGTCAGACTTAAATTGTGTACGACCTACACTTTAAGACCTTATTTATTATCTTTCTTATACAAGACCCAAACAAACGTATACTCGTAAGATTGCTTTGAACATTCCAGGCACGTACTAAACGATAGAAAATTAGCACTAACATGAAAACAAACATACCAAGATTGCATTCAGACCATTAAAATTGTGCCAGCAAAGTAAGATTTAAGTCCGTAAAGTGAGTTTCACAGACGCAGAAAGCTAGGCGTTCTTAATTGCCGCAAACTATTACGCGGCGTGTTACTTAGGCTAATTAACCTAGACTAAAGAATTGGAACGTGAGTATGTTCCACCTAGTTATAACGTGTGGGGTTTAATAATTTCCTTTTAGTTGTCATGTGTATGTATGCAACGTGACCTACTTTTTGACTATGAAATCTCTTTTGTAAAAGAACCTCTGTTGTATGTATTGCTCCTTAGAAGTTTTTTTTTATGTAACCTACAGCTCGATTTTATTTACTATTTTTGTTATCTCAAATTCTAAGATTATAACCAAGATTGAAGCTTTATCAAAATTCTTAAAAAAAACACCAAAACGTTACTTCGTGATAAGTATAGTGTCAATAGATGAAACGTTTTAACGGTCACATCAATCGAAGCTGTATTCTCTGTTGCTCTAAGCATGGTGCATGAAATAGTTCCTTCATAATAATCTACATACAATACAAACAAATTGAAGACGATCATCGATAACAGGGAAAATCGAAGCCTTAAAAAAAACAAAAAGTAAGAGACGGGTTAAACAGATTTTCACGCAATGCATCATTACGCAATATCAAGCATAAATATGTTAATAACCTGATTTAACTTACCCGCTTTAATGTTCCAATTACTGAAATTGGGAAACAAAGCAGCTAATTCCGTCAATCCAGTGCCAGTAGCAATTGATTGACACTAATAACGTGGATTTACTTTGGGCAGTACTGGCTCTCGGTCTATCGCTGGGCTCGCAAAGCTAATCGTCCGCTAGATTGGCTGGAGTCACGTTTTCCACTCACGTCCTCAAAGATTTTTCGCCTTGTTGTGACATGTTCTATTATAACGTGTCTCATATTACGGTGATAATATTGTTTGCAGGTGTAACTACGAAATATTGTAAGGTAGAGGCAGATAGTTTTGTGAATCATATAATATAAACTCAAACTCAAGATATTATTTAGTCAATATTATTATAGTTGAAACACTACCTATAAAAATAATTCTACTTTTGATTAATTTTATCGCGGTATATTGATATTGTTTTAATCCCGATCATTAGGATTCATGGATATGATGCGCCTGTAACTATATATTTGCTGCGTTAAAGTCCATAAAAAGTATTTCTACTTCAAAGTAAGAAATCGGTAAGCCCATTAATTATAATTGGCGCTTTTTGTACGTGTTCATACACTTACGAGTGACATACCAACGCACTTAAATCTCTGAAGGCACAGGTATATTAATGTACTTTCACAGGTCACAAAATAGTTCTTATGCGTCATACTGGTTTATTCTACTTGCTTGTGTATCATGTTTACAAGATAAATAAATAGGAGTATATAGGCTATAAAATTAAATTGTAAAATCAAACCACTAAAAAATAATTTCCAGTACCTAGAAATTCTTTTTGGAAAGAAGTTCCTTATCGCGCGTTGCGAAGGGGGCTAGACGGAAAAAATTAATACGAAATGTTGTAACGACACTTTTTGCGATAGTAGGCGCATGTTTATCTGTCTGTCTCTCTCTCTCTCTCTCTTATAGAAAGCAAGGGACACCCTTAGTGAAGGGTCTTCAATATTCCTCACAATTAGTGAAGGAATTGTAAAAAGGAACTTCGTTCCAGCCGGGTGTTCCTTGACACCTCTTAAGACTTAACACATCACAAAATGAGGTCAAGTAAAAATAGATAGAGAAGAAGGTACTACTTAAAACAAATGTATGTTTCGTCAAAAACAGCCTGTAAACCATTTGTATCCATTACATACTACAATATATCTAGTACAGTTACACATAAACCGAATAAAAAAGAGAATTTCACCTACAAGATAGATTATCTGCAATGAAATTGCTGAAGAAAATCTAATAAGTGGGGGAGCATTACTGGATGAAAGTCCCGTGCGGCAAAGTTGTACAGGTGGGGCATTAATCTAGTGCTGCCGCATGAAGCCCGAGGGTTTAATGATTCTCCTGATCCGATTTCCCCCTTTCCATCAATATTGTGAACCTATAGCTACGGCAAATAATTTGTTGAGGAATAGCTTTCTCGTTGATCCAGTAGGTATAATATTCGGTTCGAGGACTTTTTAAATGCGAATGATAGTAGGTAACTGTTCTGTACCTACGTAATTTTTTGAATGCCCATTTGAATTTGCAGTTCTAAACATAATATTACTCATTTGGTTTAATATTTATTAGACGATAATAATTATTATTTAATATTGATTAGCCCAGCAGTAGTTAACGTTGCCTTCTGTGCTACAGATAAAATCCGTAAATAGTTTTTATTTCAATATCCAATATTTGCGTGTGTGTGTGTGTGTATGAAACTAATGGATTTAACAATAATCGACGGTATTTAATTAAGTACCCGGGCATTATTATAGAGCTATTTTTTGGAAAGACATACATATTATATGATTCCATGACTTAGAAATAAAACCATATTAAATACCTAAAATAAAAGCCGTTCCTACCGACTATCGAGTGATCATAATATACCAACGTAAAATAATGACATCTATATAAGTTTAATCAACCCAAACGAAGTGAAGTGTATGCGTTATAATCGCCTAATATGAGTTAAAACCGAATTGCATAAATTAACCCTAACGTACCAACTCATGAGTTTGGCTACTAATTGTTAGTTAGCTATGCATATTCTAGTTCAATTTGTAGCATGTGGCATTTCCCACAAGCAGTAGTCTGTAATTTACTATAGATACCTTTTAACTGCAAACACGTTAACGGGTCGGGTATATATTTTGGATTATAGCTTAAGAAATGGATGCCGATCGTATGTCTAGACTATATTTATTTCTTGCTTTTGTATTATAGAATACATACTTCCATACTATAATATTGTAAATGCAAAAATGTGTCTGTCTTTCTGTTTGTTTGTTACTTCCCCACGCTATTGAACCAATATAGATGAAATTTTGATTGGAGATAGTTTGTATTCCGGGAAAGGGCATTGGGCAGTTTTTATATTGGAAATAACCCAATAAAAGAGCAAAAATAGAGTTGGGATGATATATGCAAAACCCTTTTTTTTAAAGCAGCTAGGAATAAATAAAAAGTTTAATAAAAAATAAAGCTACTTATATGGCCGTATGTATTCTAATATACAGCGGTGTCTGGACTGGGCAATGTCGCTGCCACGATGCGGTTGCGGCCAAACTCCTAACCGCAACTTCTTGCGTTTGACGTTTGACACGAACGCTGCAACTGCAACTTGCAACGTGTTTAGTTTGAAACGAGCTGTGCAACTTACGAAACTGATGTACTTGGGAAGATATTTTGAATTTGTTTTGGTGTCTCCGATAATTAATGCCTTAACTGAATTATTGTAGGTTAACCTGTTAAGTTACCATCAGGTAAGCCTCCTACCCGTTTGTCCCCTTATTTCCATAAAAAAGCTGACACAACTAGCAAATGTTACTAGATAGTGGAACATATAGATTCTGTGACAAATCCGAAACGTCGTGATTCAAAATAATATTCTCCTATAATACTCGTTCAAACGGCGAAGGAAAACACCGTGTGGTAACCTGCATAGACTTATTTGTTTTATGTGTAATTAAATCAAATAGATCGGTTCCGAAGGCGGTGTGGGCCGTTAGAACTTCATAAAGAATAAATAGGATTTAACAATAACGTTTACTTACACCAAAAGTAATAAACGTAGTCTGTAGGAAGGTACATCATTCCATTTACAATGCACAAAGAGAGTTTCTGTACAAAACAAATGTATAATTTCTGCGAAGAAATATTATACGTTTGAATGGATTTTTAGGAGTACGTGTCGCTCTCATTTCGTAACGATTTCTAAGCTTGACGTAACAGGATAATATAATGATAGAGGTCGATTCACTAATACTTTGACCCTAGACTTTTCCAGGATAAAGCTTTACTTGGGCCGACATAAGACTTAGGCCTCTAATATTACGGTCGAGAAAACCGCAAGACGTAGATCTAATTAATTACATCAGTAGGTACGTAATAATTATGTACTATCAAGAAAATTTGCGGTAAACCACTTTTAATCCTTATTATTAATGGCATAAAGTCCAAAAGTGGTCAACCACAATTAGACCCGCTAATCATGTATTGATATAATTAATAAATAATATGTATTTCAATACACAATTAGTAGGTGGTTATATAATAACCACGTATGTATTTGTGAAGGGCTAGACACGTGTCCTTTCAGACATTATATTTCTAATAACAACTCTTAAACTTTTGCGTTGCATTATAATATAAAAAATATATATATAAGAAGTCGTCAAGCATTTTACCTTTAAAATGCTTGACGACTTACAAAATCAATCAGATTAAATCGCATCATTCTCATATTTGTTCATCGAAACCGTTAATTCTTCGTCGCTGTAACCAGCCTTTAAAGTTCACGCAACACTATCTCAGACGGGAGTTCAAAATTGTTCAATGGCACGAGCAATAACCGTTCTAGCTAAGATATGCAAATGAGGTTAAATTGCATGTGGCGGTCGCACGAATACGGCTCGTTTTACGAAGTGCTACACCATTTCAGAGCCATTTAACCCGTTGTAATTCACAGTTTTAAAATATTCCCTGAATATGTTTCAATGTAAAGGCGGTGAGTTGGTGAGAGAGGAAATTGAAATTCATATAAAAATAGAAGTTAGAAAAGGAAATCTTATTTCACACAAGCCAAATACTAACTGCATTAAACGAGACTATTCTTTTACTCAAAGAAAATACGCCACAATTAATATATATAGATATTATGACATAGTGTCATCTAGTTCCAAGGTAAACAACGTATAGATTATTTTCTATATAAAATTTATTATTTTAGATATAAATATCCATGACTCAGGTACAAATTTTAATGCTCATCGCACAAACATCTGCTTCGTACCACAGAAAGCAGTTTTTAATATCGCTGCGTTAAATGGGCCGTCAACTTCAAGTAAATTGGTTTATAATTAACAAAGGTATGAGCTTTCATAAACCAGAAAAATATAAGGCAATAACAATTGCTATTTTGAAGTCAGATAATTACAAATTTAATAATTATTCTGCCAAGCCATTTATGACAAAATGTCAATGTTCAGATGCCACATAATTACCCGTTTACGAAGCAATAATTAACAACCACCATATATACATATAACAACCCTGAATTTATTCCATTGGGAAGTCTACCTACTAATTGACCAAATTCCTGATTAATAGTCTTCCTAATTGATACACGGTCAATTGCCTAATTTAAGTATCTATATTATCAACCAATTTAATATCCCACAGCTGGGGTTAGGTTTTCTCTCATTAGAGAGAGCATTAAGCTATAGTGCACCACGTTAGCCACGTTATCAGGCATGCAGGTTTCTTCAAGATGTTTTCCCTCGCCGTTTGAGTGATATATACGCACATAACTTAAAAAAATCAGCGGTGCGTGCCCTAGGGTTCGAACTCAAGACCTTTAAAGTCTCATCGTCACTCGTGGTGATTATCCATATAAGAATTAGAATTCACAAGAAAGTTAGTTTACCTTGTCCTCAAAAATGTAACGTAGGTTTCATCTCTGGACAAAGCTGAAGAAATATTTTCCTATTTGTAAAGTGCTTCACAACGCAACAACGCTCCATTCTACCCTGGTCGGGGAGTTTTTCTGCAAGTCTGATGCTAAAATGCATACTTGCCAGTTATAATTAAAGCTAATGTAGAAATAAACGGACGTGGAAATCTTTTGACGCAACAAAAAAACTCCAGTGAGAATTCCGCTTGAGGTTTTGTGAGGAAAATACGTGCTTCTCGTATAAATGTTATTTCTGGCGAATATTTACGCTATAATATGGCTTTGCAGTTATAGTAGTTAACTAATAAAATTTTGTTTTAAGTGCCGAAACAAAGGCCTCATATATTGTGAAGAAAAAAAACTATTTTACTAACTATTATGTCATATATAGGCCCAACTTCCCCGTTTGTACACCCTATCTACCAAACATCTCGTAGTGAACAACCCGCGAAAATTGTATGTCCTATGTCCCATGTAGCGCGGACGTAGGAGACGAACAAACAATCATAGATATATTATTTTTTATATGGTAGAATAATACATAATAATATGACGTTTCAAGAGTTCATAAATGAAGAATACGAGTACCTAAATAACTATTTACATATATTGCATACCTTGAGGAACATCAACTATGTAACTACTCTTCCCCGAATAGAGATTAATATTGGCTTACTATCAAAGCAAACATCCAAAGGCCATGATATACATAGGACGTAACTTGTGTAGTGCGTCTCAAAGCTTAATACTAAAATAGAGCTGAAAGCCGACTAGATCTAATTGAATAAAGGCATGCCCGACCAAGAATAGCTCAATCTGTTTCCATTAGAGGGTTGCAATAACGTGGCCGGTAGAGAGAATCCATCAATATCGCCCGCTCCAAATCCACTGACTGCTACTAACTGTGGTATCCTCTATTATTCGATAACTTAGAACTTTGTTCAAAACAAGAGCAATTTTTCTCGCAGCTACGTGCAGTTGAAACTTTGTTTTTATGTGATAAGTGTTAGTGAGGTGCCAAAAATAATATATCGGTTCATTGTTCTTGAACATACTACCTGCACGTACCGTAACAATCTTTCATAAGAGGTGTTTGTAGTTGCTAGGTAGCTCATGCACTCCACTAAATAACGTTTTCCTTAATAGTTTTCTGATAAAATTCTATCTAGGTACTATCGCGCTCATAAGTGCAGTAGCAATCCTACGCAACTATAGCGTCAACACTAGCACTACTTGTGACCTTTTTCTTTTAAGACAATTCACACGCATACATATAAATTGTTCTTCCGTAAGAATATTATCGATAATTTCGTTATAACTACGTAAGCGACCGGTGGCCGAGTGGTTCTAGCAAGAGGTTTATAAGTAATACTTAGGTAGACGGTTCAAATCTTCAATCCTGCTAATCACTTTTTGTATTTCATTACACATATAAATAAAATATGATTCTTAAGTAGAATATTATTTGTTAAACTTTAGCAAAGATCAACATAATATGTAAAAAGTATGAAGGTAGATTTGAAATAAAATGGAATAATTAATTTCGCTCGCTGCTAACACTAACATGAAGAAAACAAGAATATTGGTATCTTTGTCTCGTATTGACCTCACACACTATCGCCTTCTCGTAGTTATACTATTTGACGTAAATGTAAATGTTTGTATAGGTAGCAATAACTCACACATGTATGTGTACACGCAGTTACCGTGCAAGCGAATACGATCTTAGAGGTGCTACTGCACTTATGAGCGCGACTGTACTTTGCAATAAGGGGCTAGTTTCTTTGAGTAAAATTGAGAAATTTAAAAAAATCGTGATCCTTGGCGCCCCAGCCTGTCGCCCAACCACTGCCAAAAGTGTCGTCAAAAATCCTAGCGTGACATAGAAATAATTGAAAAAAAATATGTAACATGCCATTTGAATATTACGACTACTATACCTACTGTACTACATTAATTTTTTCCAATAAGTGAGGGTAGGTGGAAACTCACCGCTTCATAAAATACTGTAGTTGGTATTTATTTCGGAACCACCAGTTCTTTTAATAGAACTATATAATTCCAAGCCATTGTAGTTTATGTACTTTCTCAGTAAGTAGGTAATCAGCAGTGACAAATCCAGTGATGTAACTCATAGGCAATTCAACGAATATACGTTAAGTTAAGCAGGTGACAAATACACTAATTTGGTAACGTAATTAGCTTTCTGATTGTGTGTTTGCATTAGCTAAACCGTGATACCTGGGTTTTACACTAATTATTACACGTTCGGTTTCAAAGGAGACATTACATAAGTATTTTATATAGAAATTTATAAAGTCTTATGTTTGTGGCACCTTTGAGAGATGTATGGTAAAATATTTATATTATACATGCATTATTATGATATTTTTTCCACTTGCGTGGAGTTCATTAATATTATTAATTTGGGGATACTTAATACTACGTCATAAAGACAAGAGTTTTTTTTTCATTATTATTATTGATCCAATTACTATCACATTGCTATAGTCACACTGGTACTAATAGACACTAGTACACACTAAGGGAATATTTTTTGTGATGTGTTCTGCTGCGTTTTAGGATGTAATTAGTTAACATAGAAATCCGAAAAATAGTAGCGCGGGCTTTGAGAACAAAAATTTAAAATAAAAGAGACCTTTGAATTCACAGACCTCACAGGTAATAGTGTGCAACTAGGTTGTCGAAACTTGGAAATATATATTATATTAGTCTATACGGCACAAAACCATAATTGCTTGGATAAGGATGTCATCCTGTTGAGACTTAACTCTTTATGTCACAGACTAAATTAAACCAGTTGATTAAGTGCAGCCCAGTAATATATGGGAATCGGATTTGCACTTGACGTCAGACCATGGTTATAATTAAGTACCTAATTATGATTAGGTGTGATTTAATGATGCAGGGTAATTGGTTAATAATGCAGGCCACTGATTTTATTGTAACGCTTTGCTAACGATTGCTATAGTAAATGGTTTAACTTAGACCTAAAGTGAATAAGCCACCGACGTTTTTATTAACAATTTCAAACACGTACTCAATGAATATAATAGAATTGAATTACGTAAATTTAGTCAAATTGAGTAAATTATAGATTACATACTTCAAACGTAGGTATACTCAATGAAACTAATCAAATAGTTTTATTTCAAATGATATTTTTCATGCATTTATGAATCGTTAAAATTATAGTTTCACAGTTCCAAGAAGTGAATCCTAAGGTGAAGAATCCAGAAAGAAACTCCATTGACACTCTTTTAAAATCAAAAATATTACAGTACAATAATATGTAATGTGATAAGTGTGCGATGTCAATGTAGGTTGGTCTTAAATCGAATATACGTCATATTATTATAATGACAACAACGACTAAATAGCTTATTATTATTAAATAAAAATTATTAGGAATACGTAGTCTCATCAAATTAAATCTGTAGGTACTTTATTTTAAATTAATATAACTTGTAGGAGAACTATCCTTCAACGGCCACACTGTAAAAAAACACCGATACAAAACACATTATTATTGTGCAGCGTGTAATTCCCTACTCTAAATTTTTTAATGGTATTTCGAATTAAGAATGTTGATTATAATATTTTTCTTTTATTTAAATATAAAGAATATTTTCCTTATTACACATAAAACATTTATAGTAAAAAAAACAAACGAAGCTTCAAAGTGATTCGAAAAAAGAAAAGCCTAAAATGAGTGAGTATCTAAGAAATTACAGAAAGTGGAAACTAAAGCTCAGTGAAACAGAATTTGATTGAAACATATAAAAAGAATAGGCAATCAAGTTACGTCTAGACATCATTCGCAGAATACCTTAAGTATAGATTCTCATTGATTAGTTTTTGTTTGTCTCTATTTACAGGTTTATTTACGTTCGAAGCCAAGCAATAGCTTAATCAGAGACCTAAAGTTTGCTCGTCTAAATAATACACCGTCAAACATTACGCGCTCCAGTTAATTCCGTCGCCAACGTAACTCTATATTATATGGGACTACAAATATAAGTTGAGCTCCCCTGCCCCTCAAGGGCCGTTGAGTACAGAAGGGGCGGAAGCAATCAGATGAAGTGGCGGGGATCAAGATGGGCGGTTTGAATTCACTGCGGTGTTTAGGTTACTAATACGCTTGGCAAACATGCTTCGTGATCCGCTTACACATAGTGAGAGTGTGGTAGCGATGTTGATGTGTAATTATTGAATATAATAAGCAGCATAAGCACAATACCTACATATTTATATGATTAAATTTGAAGTAAAAGACGAAAAATATATTAGACGTCCCGTTTAGCTCAGCGGTAGTTAACGCTGCCTGCTGTGCTATGTGTCTCGGGCTCGAATCCCGGTAGGGACAAATGTTTGTGTGATCATTATTTGTATCCGAGTCATAGATGTATGTATTTACAAAAAAAATATGTAAAAAACGTATATATGTAGTATATCAACCATCTAGTATCCGTTACACAAGCCTCGTTGCTTACCACGGAACTAGATGGCGCTGTGTAATAATGTCCAGAAATATTTATTTATTTATTGTATCTACATCAAGAACTTAATTCTAGATAATACGTAAAAGTTGTAATACTAATACAATCACTACACGAATAAAGTCTCTACCTACAAGTATAAGTAAATAAGTTTTTCAAGATAATCAATAAACACATTTCAATATTTATAAAATTATTTCAATATTTTCCCAGAAGATAACAAAATTATTATATTAAGGCTCCAATTGGAATATTTAACTACACTAAAAATTTATTTCACAATAAAATTTTTAAGTACTAAGAATTTGTACTAAATGAAATACCTTGTCATGACGAAAGATAAATTAGTACCTCATTACTATAATTGCTGCTGCTACGTAGAAAATTCTCTAGAAGAAAACGTGTACGTAAGAGTTTAATTTGAAGTCTTCATAGAACAAAATATTGAAGTAATATTATTCTAAAATGGGATAATACAAAGAATATAATCATTACGTAGTCAATATTCAAGCAATGTACGCGTATGAAGTTAAAAAAACCATTTGATCCAGCGTGAAATCCATTGTCTTACGTCCCAACAGTATATTGCCGTAATAAATCTTTACGTAGGAGAGAAAATATAAATAAAATGTACTTGTTTTGACATCCTGCAAAAGCTGTCTCTTCGGAGTCACAGCTGTCTCCTGATATTAAAATGTATGCTAACTTGACTGTCTAATGACCGCAAGATTTAAATCTTAAGGCGGTATACTTTTGCTACAACGTGCGACTTAAATAAGAAAAGTTTCTTTATTTTTCTTTTGTTTCGTGTAAAGAATGGAAACGAAGTTTGTTTAAAACAAAAGCCGATACAGTTTCTAATTATATAAAGCTGACTGGCTTATGTATAGGTTTCAAGCGCATCTGCTGATCGTAGGGTCATGGATTTGTTTGCAGTGTTCCTGGTTTTTTTATTTTTTTATAGAAAATCAGATATAAAACATTGTTTTTGAACTTCATCTGCATACAAGTAACGTCACGGGGCACTTGCGATACGCGTCAGCTGATCAGTTGTTAGCTTTAAAAAATACAAGACTGTTTTAACCGGAGTAAAAACTAATTTGGTTGAAACTTTTAAGTGTTACTTACGTGTGTGAGTGATAATTTGTGACATTCCGACATTGATAACACAACTCTCGGCATAATAAACTTTTCATTAGCTTTAATTTTATCAATTTTGAGGTCAGTGTATAAATATTGTGGACTCCCGGTACCTTATAATAAATACTGTTTAGTTGTCATTGACAGCTGATCTACAGAGTGCAAATATTCTTTGATCTATAGTATAGATCATTTAAATTGTCAACTAGCGCCATCCAGTGTACATAACTGAAAACTTTATCAACGATGGCTAAGTGCTCAGCTTGTGGTAAATTCTTAGCTACGAAAGGGGGCGCCACCTGTAGCAGAGCATCTTGCTGTAAAAGATATCATCTTGCCTGTTTGCTTTTGCCGGAGACTGCGCAGATGAGCAGTGACTGGCAGTGCCCTGACTGCAAGAAGAAGGTACCCCGGGGTGATAACTCTTTCACGCCAGTTAAGGATTTAAGTAGTGGTCCTAATGAATCCACTGCCTCTACATCGGCCTGTACTGGTATTTCCAGATCGCCGGTAAGAGTAGCCCAGGTGGAAAGCGTGCCCTGCACGGGTGGTGACAATCAAGAGTCTCCGCCTACCCTTCGTGAAGAGATCAGGCTTTTTAGATCTGAGCTTCGGGAGGTGCGGGATGAGCTGCGTGAATTCCGACGCCAGATGAATGAGTTACATTCATCCTATGGTGACTGTATGCTACGTGTGGATGGCCTGGAGGGTAGGGTGCTAGCCTTAGAAAACAGGCCCATAGTAGCTGCTCCGGATACTAAAGTTAGTGCGCTCGAGTCCACTGTGGCACAACTTCAGCTAGAACTTAATGACCGCGACCAGGAGCTACTCGGGTCCGACCTGGAGATAGCTAATCTCCCGGAAGTATCCGGTGAGAGCGTACTGCACACGGTCGGGCTTGTGGCGGCGAAGCTCGGCGTAGTCCTCGATGAGCGGGATATAGTGTTCGCGGAAAGAGTGGGCCGCAAAACGGAGCGCGAAGTACTGAGTGGCGGCGGAGCGGGCTCGGCGGCTGCGGCGGCGGCCGGTGACGAGCGCGGGGCGGCGCGCGGCCGGCGCATCGTGGTGCGCCTGGCGCGCCGCTCACTGCGCGATGAGCTATTGCGCAGCGCGCGCGTGCGACGCGGAGTCAATACCGCTGATCTCGGCTTCCCTGGGACTGCTCGTCGCTTCTTTCTCAATGAGAGGCTTACGAGAACCAACAAGTCCATATTTTATCACGTACGAGAAGCAGTTAGTCGACTTGGCTGGAAATACGCCTGGGTCAGGTCTGGTCGGATACTCGCCAAACAGGGTGACGGTCAACCAACCTATTGTATACGTTCGGATCGTGATCTTGAACGGGTTTTTGGTATCGGCAGTGGCACTGTTAAGGAAACAACATAATTACGTTTTTATATTTTGTATTTATCGTGTATTTATAATAAGTTACACTCGAGTGAGGTCAAAGAAGCTATCGTATCTTAAAACTATTACATCATGGGCAATTGCTGTATTAATTCATATATCAACTCATTTTCTCTTTTACATGATTCTATATTTGAGTCTTTCTACTTTAAGCGAATTTACCTCTTACTATTTTAATTTTCTATATACAGTTCTACACTTCATACACTTATATAATTATAAACATATACATTTATTTCTTTTTTTATATACATATACATTTATTTTTATTTTATTTTATTTAATGCTATGCACAGTAAATGCGGGAATTCATAAAATAATTTACATTATGATAAAATCAAATATGACGAAGTATGACATCAGAAGATATGTACACTTAATCTATCGCAATGACTAAAACAAAAAATTTAAAGGTTGGCTTATTTAACGCGGGGTCCCTTGGCTCGCGTCAGGAGGAGTTTATCGTGGCCATGGAGAACCTATCAGTTGATATTATGGCAATAAATGAGACTTGGCTTAGGCAGGGCGAAGAGGGTCGCGCACCCACAGTACCAGGGTATCGACTGCGTCATGTGCCGAGGCCCCAGGGCGTGCGCGGCGGGCGCGGCGGCGGCGTCGGCTTCTATGTGCGCCGCGGGGTGTGCGTGCGCGCCGCGCCACACCCGCCCGCGCCTCAGGTTGAACAGATGTGGCTAAGACTAACCGTTAATTCGTGCTCAGTTATTATTGGTACTGCATATAGACCCCCTTGGCTTGATGTCAATGTGTTCCTCGATGCCCTAACTGACTCTCTGACCTCTTTTTCTTGGGCTGACAAGATTCTCCTACTTGGCGATTTTAACATCAACGCGCTGAGCCGTGCAGACAACAAACTCAAATTGTTAAACAATTTTCTCAATTACACAAATTTAAAACAAGTTATTGGGGAGCCTACACATTTTACAGACCATAGTGAAACCTTAATTGATGTTGTATGTACTGACACTCGAGTTCGTGAAATCACTGTGTCACATATACCAGAACTAGGCCAACATGCAATCATTTCTGTCGAAGTGAGTTTCAAGTTGGAAAAACCAGCACCTCACTGGATCACTTATCGGCCTATGGGGGACATACTTGATCATCTATTCACTAGGGACCTATATAAAATTAATTGGGAATATATTGAGAATATGAAGGATGTAAATACTATGGTAGAAATATTAAATTTAAACATTTTAACTTTATTTGATTTGCACGCACCAATTAAAAGAGTCTGTATTAAGGATAGGTCTTTCCCATGGATAACCGATACTGTGAAGGAAATGATGGGGTTGCGTGACAAGTTTCATAATAAGTATAAATCTGGGAGATCGGAAAAACATCATAAAACATACAAGGAACTCAAATATTTGGTTAGATCTGCAGTTGAGAGTGAAAAAAGTGCATATTATAACACCTACATTAATAACAACATTCAACAACCCAAAAAGTTATGGAAACACCTCAAATCTACTATTAGTATTTTTAAAAACCAAAATTATGATTTACCCTACCTATGTAATGACCCTGAATTAATTAATAATCACTTCATGAATGTGCCAGGGAGTGCCAACATACCATTATCAGAATTAACCTATTTTGAATTCAACCGCTTCAGTTCAGCTGTCTTTCAATTACAACCTGTGAAAGAGGATACCATCCTTAATGTTCTACGAGGCCTTAAGTCTAATGCCCAAGGATGTGACTGTATCTCCTTAGAGATGCTTATGATGACACTACCTCAATCGCTGTCAGCCATCACTGCTGTTGTTAATAAGTCGATAACTACCTCCACTTTTCCTGACTTATGGAAGAAGGCAATAGTTAGGCCTATTCCTAAAGTACCCATCCCAGCTGGTGCTAATGACCTTCGACCAATCAGCCTTCTGCCATGTCTCTCTAAAGTTCTGGAAAGAGTTGTTAGCAACCAATTTAGGGAATATATTGAAAAATCTGGTATATTACCCACGGCTCAATCTGGTTTTCGCCAAAAACACAGTACAGCGACGGCCTTACTTGACGTGGTTGATAATATTCTAGAGGCCAGAGACCAGGGAATGGTGACATTACTGGTTCTTCTGGATTATTCTCGCGCTTTTGATTCTATAAATGTCCCTCTACTTTTATCTAAGCTGGCATATTATGGTTGCAATTCTGAAACTGTTCGGTGGTTCCACAGTTACCTGAGTAATCGTTCGCAATCTGTACAGCTGACTGACAGTATGAATGGTCGCTGTGTAAAATCAACTCCTAGACAGGTGACTAGAGGCGTACCTCAGGGGTCTATCCTTGGTCCACTTCTCTTCATACTGTATAGCGCAGACATAGTGAACTTGCTATCATACTCTAAGTACCACCTCTATGCTGATGATCTCCAGCTATACATCTCCTTCCATCCACAAGATGCTGTACAAGCTGTTGACAAAATAAACAAGGATTTAGAAAAAATTGCAATTTGGTCAAACAAAAACTCATTAGTATTGAACCCTACAAAAACAAAATTCATGGTCTTCTCCTCAAAAAATAATTTAGTTAAACTTCAAAATTATAACTTAAATATCACGGTCGCTGGCTGCCTTATAGATAGAGTAGAAGAGGCAAGAAACCTCGGCGTATTATTTGATACCCACCTCCACTTTGAGTCTCATATACTGGAAGCAGTGCGAAATTGTTTCTATCGGCTAAAGTTACTTTACCGAATTCGTCCCTACCTAAGTGTGGATATGCGGGTTATGCTTTGTGAGTCGCTTATTTTATCCAAGCTTAATTACGCTGACACAGTGTATGGGACCTGCATTCTCGGTAGAACCGATAAAATTCTGCAACGAGTGCAGAATGCATGCGCGCGATACTGCTATAATGTTCCACCAAGATCTCATATCACTCCATTCTTAAATAAGGGTAACCTGATGAAGATGACTGCTCGCAGGAGTCTCCACCTTGCTTCCCTCATGTTTGATGTAGTTCTCACGAAAAAACCAGATTATTTATATAAGAAGCTGACTTGGTCGCGTGATCACAACAAACATTATACAAGGGCATCAACTTACCTTCTAAATACACCCAGACATAACACAGCTGCCTTTCGTGGCAGTTTTAGATTTGCTGCTACTCGCTGCTGGAACGATCTGCCACCCCCGATACGTGCTTCTAAAACAATTAACACCTTTAAGATAAAGTATAAACAATATTTATTATGCAAACAAAAGTCTATTGTATGAAAAATGCAGGTAAGTACTCACTCATGGTCTATACACGTATGGTAATGGTGGCATTAAGCTAAATGCTAATTTTAGCACTATCGAGTAGCAGCAAATTCTTCATTCTTCATTCTTCACTCAATAGTTTCGTGTTGCGTCGTCATAGAATTCTCGGAAATCACCACTTACATATTTACATAATCACACTTATCACACACGTATTTACATATTTACATATCTATTCACAATATTTACAGATTACACAAAAACAAAATACACACAGTTTTTGTCTATCATATCTATTATACTTTCAGTTCTTCTATTTCTCTGATTCTTATATAAGTGCAAGCGCATATTGGCGTCCCTTCGTTTGTCATTTTACTGACAAAGGATAGGGAGCGCTTAGCGGACTGAGCACAGATAAATAATAATATTAGTTCTGTTATATGTATCGTAATTAATTATTTTATTTAACTTTTCCGAATTATTTATATAGATTTAGTTTATTTTAGATAAAGAAATATTTATTTATTTACTATTAGTTATATTTTACATTTTTTTTTTTTTTTCACAACTGCCCGTGACGTTACACTGCGGTCGACGGTCCCATCAGAAAACCAGCGCTGCAGCATTAATTCATTAGTGCTGCAGCAATACGCTGAGATGGGGTCCGTTTTTTGGCCTCGCTCGGGTTAATTATTGATATATTTTATAATGTCTTGTCTGCTTTTTTTTTTTTTCTCACTTATTTTATTTTTTATTTTGTTATTTTATTATTTACCTGAGGAGGTCAAGAATAAATGTTTTTCTTTCTTTCTTTCTTTCTATACAAGATACTGGTAAAGATTTTTTGAGTGTTTATTTTTTTTTGACTAAGTGGTAAATGTTATTGTGTAATAAATTCAAGTGAATCGTAGCCAGACGATACTTAACTTGCAGACATATAGGCTGATAACAGGTAATTACACTGAGTGTAGCTAGCATCCATAGGCTAGTCATTATTACCATATCAGTCAAATACTGCGAAAATAAAAGTTCTTCGCCATTTGTACAAATAAGTACAAATGACTTCTATTTAATTTTAATCTGCATGCATTGCACAACAGGTTCTTAAAACCTACGTGGACCTAAATTTTACTGTCGAGTTTCAAAAGGTTACCTTAATGTACTTTAAAAACTTGTAGCATATAAAAAAAAATTTATTCCATTAGCCATTTAACTCAGCCTCATATGCTAAAACCTTCATAATATAGTTTTTAACGCACCGTCTGCAAAATATTTAGATTTTCCAGAACACGTTTTTTTCCAGTCTGTACTAACTATAATTTTATAAAGTAGGTTATAAATTTATCTCAAGAGCTTTTATTATACTTTCACGCTATACAAAAAGCCTATTTGCACTCATAATAAATAAACTTGAAACTTTGAATTTTATAATTAAATGAATAAATATTTGGGTAGTTACCTAGGTAGGTTATACAGAGAAAACATTTTGAGACATCTATTGTGGGATGTTATCGTTGAAAACATAATTAATAATGGAAAACTTCATAAACCTATGCATATACTTATACTAAAACTTTGCAAAATTAAAACTAAATTTACAGAAATGTACTTATTTGTAAAAGCTCATTAATTAATACGGTTACAAAATGTTAAAGGATAAGTGTCCAAAATGGTATCCAAGATCATTGTCATCATAGAAAAAACGTTAACATTCATGTAGATTCATTAAAAAACTACTAACCTTAACATTAAATTTAACTGCGAGATTAGAGTACGGTAACAAATGGCGCCGCCCAGTTAACAATGGAACCTTAGCTGTGCAGTGCTTGTAAAAGAATTCCTGAATATGTCTCGAGATACTTTTGAGATAATGTTCTGCAGCAGGTATGCAGGTCTTTTATGCGCAATACGAAAGGAGAAATTTAAGTACTTCAAGAAATTTTCGATTTAATGTATATAAGACGGTGCAACGGAAGAAACTTACATCTTCCGTTGCGCGTGGTAGAAATTTAGATAATTACATTCAATGTTATATATATATATATATATATATATATATATATATGTATGTATATCTTATATATAAAAATCTCGTGTCACGGTGTTTGTCGCTAAACTCCTCCGAAACGGCTGGACGAAAAATTAAGAAAAAAGTTCATAATTTGTAATAATATTCTAAATTTCATAAGGAGTAGGAGTATGTGTATTTCTAATACCCCCAGGTGATAAGGATGTCCCTCATCAGTGTTTTTTCTTTTTGTTGAGAAAATATTTCTTGAATATTTTTTATGATTTGGTATTCAAAAATATGTACTTATAACTCTAAATTTTAACTCTTCTACCACCAACCCATATTATGTGACAAAAAAAAGTTTGCATGGTCAGCTATTATTTTTATATAAACAACATTCACAAATGCGACTCCTGAGCAGTAGGTCCTAAATTCAATTACCAGGTTAAGTAGTATTATTTATGAAAAAGAAATCAGATTATAGTCTAATCAGCTCACATTTTACATTATTTACTACTATAATTTACATAACATCTACATTTAAAAACGAAATAATTATTTGAAATGAAAAAGAATATACACTTTTAGGTTTTGTGTTAAATTGGGGCTCTGGGTGCTCTAAATTCACAAATGGAACAAAAAGATGAGATGAGATCGAGCTTAAAAATTTTCTTCATCCACGTCTACTAATAATATCATTATTTTTATTAGGTAGAGAACGTATTATCACTATTAGTTCCAAAGGACTTTCATGATGATTTTTTACAACGAGGTACGTCCCTATATTTCCTAGAAAAAGTAACCAGTACAAGGGTAGGTAGGTAGGTAGCTAGGAGCCGCCTGTAGTAGCAGTATTTTTTTACTGAAATAAACAGCCAAAAACATGTTTTAAAGGCTACAAACAAGCCTCCTACCAACGAGGAAATACGAGTACGTAGTTGGTCTAGATTTTTAGTCTATTTTCAAGTGAGCACTGCTCGTTGATTTGTAAAGAGCGAACAGGCGAACGAAACAATGGGAAAGAAAAAAGAACGAATCAAGCCAAACATTTTTTCCGATTAGTAGACTGGCCCCACATTCAGCTGATGTCATTCATGTACTTTATATCCCCATACGGAATTTTCCAATTCAAACGTTGGCACTTTCAAATATTCTCTGCAACTGCACTGGTCGGGTCGCACCCGCACACAAATCACAACTTTTGCACCTACCCTTTCATGTTTGTTTGCCGCCAAAATGCTACGACGCCATTTTAAAAGCTACGCTGTCGGATTAACATGAGTTGAAAATAGGATAACTAAGTTTTAACGAATTGTTTTAAAATGCTGTTTAGTTTGAACCGTAGTAAATAGTACGGATTGTTTACTTCATCGTGATTTATGGAAGTACAAAAGGAAAATACTAAATACTATTATTTAAAAAATGACTACCTACGTATTTCACTCTTTACTTTGTATTGCCAAATGTTGTCATACAGATATTGTAGATACACCTTTACCCGCTGACCTACAACGTCCAAGAGATGATTAATTCCTTAATACTTTTATAATTACTACTGCTTTTATGGTTACTTCGACAATAACTACAAATTAATTCAACTAACGTATGGGGTTTCATCGCCAAAATATGCTAATAAAAGTTAATAATATTTTCGGAACGACGACACCACGATCAAAAGCCGATTGACAGTCACGCAAGGCGATATTTCCACAGAGTTCAGTCCTGTAAATTTCTTTTTAGGGTTCCGTAACCAAAGGGTAAAAACGGGACCCTATTACTAAGACTTCGCTGTCTATCCATCCATCTGTCCATCTGACCGTCTGTCTGTCGGTCCGCCTGTCCGTCCGTCACCAAGCTGTACCTCAAGTACCGCAATAGCTAGACAGTTGAAGATTTCACAATTAAGTATTTCTGTTGCCGCTATAACAACAAATACTAAAAACAAAATAAAATAAATAATCAAGGGGTCCATACCAAAAACATCATTTTCTACGAAACCCTTCGCGCGTGAGTCCGACTCGCACTTGGCCGGTTTTTTTTTATTCCCTGTGGCCAGTACCAGAAACTTTCATTATACCCCACGTGTATTGACATGCTCTATAATCCAAGCAGGCTACACTGCGTGTAAGCCATAGGTTGCCTCATTGGTCTGATGTCCCCAAGCGCTTTTTTCTAAGAAATTTTCAGTAGTAGCTCGGAGTTAAGGTTATTTATACGAGTAGCAATAAGTTCGAAGCCTAGTTAGTAAATGGGACTAAAAAATCTTACTAGTAGAATGTACGACGGGAGTCCCACACTTACATACCTACTCTTCGGTCTACCCCTGCGGGGATAAAGTCGTGATAGTATATTATGTTATAATACAAGCAACCACGGTCTACCCACATATATGGGCACCGCTTTTACACGTATCTATGCGACGGTAACCTCCGGGCCATTTTCTTAACAACTTTGACTCGCAAATCAACGTGATATTGTTCTTTGAGTTCGTTCATTAAATGTTCAAGCATACCATCTTGAACATTCCCGCTAAAATTAGGCCTTGTTTGTTTTATACTTGTGACAATCAGACGAAGGGTGACAAAGGATATGTGAGTATGTGACTTGATAACATTATATAAATTGTGACGTCATTATACCATTAGCGAAACTGAGACCGTTTTTTGTTTAACCAGAAAAACGATTATAGTTTTTATAAGTTACGTTTAGAATAAAATATGCTTTATTGCTCACCATAAGATTAAAATGAACATTAGAGTAAAGTGGGTGTTCTTTTCGATAACTAGCGATATTTACTATCTATGAATATTATAACATGATGATCTGAAAATCAAACCTATGTACACAAAAAGGGAAGATTTGAAGAAACGTATAAATAATTCTTCTTTTAAATTATACATGAACGGTTCGAGATACGTAACTTCAAATCATTATAATTTCCACGAGCAGCGTGCTAATTTTCGTGGATTCCATTGTATTACCGCTTCACGTATATTTTACAAATTTTCACCCGTGATGAAACAATCTCGCTCTTATTTCACTCTAGCACCTTGAGACGAGAGCTTAATAACAATACTTGTTTAAATTAAACCGGCTTTCATTCTGGATTTTATAAATGCAAAATTGTTTATAGCTGGTTGAGAATTATTAATAAATATTTATATTTAGTTGTTCCTGTAGCGCATTTAAAATTTGGTAATAAATTCTAAAGATTACATTATTTAATTTTATGAGCTAAATATTTTTTACTGCGGGCAAGACTTCTAAATTATATAAAAAAAAGGGTTCATATAAAGAACTATGATAGCCTAGTGATGTGACCAGTGTATTGTATGGATATGTAGGAGGTATGGATCACTGGAATTTCGAAGACGTGCGTATTTTTTATGGTAAAGGAAAATATTGTGATAAAACCTGCATGCGTGAGAAATTTTTTTTCGATGGCTTGTGAGGTTTACCAACTCCCTTATCTCTCTCAAATAAAAGGGTTCCAGTATTATTAATACCAATTATTACCAACATTCGTTTAATAGTTAATTAATTAATTTATTACATTTAAAAGTGGGCGGTTCTCAATTCTGACTTGTTATTTTGTGTGTATTTAATATGATATCTTCATCAATTGCGAACCGGTTTTAATGATTCTTTTAATTTTGAGTTCTGCGTGGCTCCAAATTATCCCTGTATCAATTTCGTTGCTATCGGATACTTCGAAAATACATGTTGTTTTGAGTTTTTTTTTTAAGTTGACGTATTTATTTGACGCCAACCACAGTAACTTTGTTAATAAAAGGGAAATACCATTCAATTACTGTCTATTCACAATTTTAGAAATTATAAAGTCTACTTTCGCTAAGAGAGTATTTCAGAAAAAAATAGATAAATTCTACAAATAATGTAAGTAATAGCTCTCGCGGTGCTACACCACATATCATCACGCTTATATCCGGGAAAGGCTATGCAGAGAAGCACGCAGTTTATAGCCAAATTATAGGTGCCATAATATAGCGGCAAGTATATTTACCCTTTATCGGACACCAATCAAAACTCCAAGATGCTGCTGAAAGTGCCTTACAAAAACTTAAGACCCGGGAATTCAGCCGAAGTCACTAAAAGCGGAACTTGGAATGATAAGAAATAAGTTGTTTTTAGTTTACTAGTTCCATAAAAACTACTCCATTAATATATGCATCATTTTCTATCATACTATTCCTACCCTAACATTAACATTTATATATAACAATTTTAGCTATAACATCCCACTGATAAACTTTGCACTATGAACCTTAAGACGGGTCTTAGGAAACTGCTCCCAACATTAAACAGATCAAACATGGCAAACAGTTATCGCTCCCTCGAGGACGATCCATATTGCGTCACTAACGATGTTACGTCATAAGATGACAGGGATCAGATTAGACTGTCACGGCCAGTTAGTTTGGAGTGCATTTCCTTGCTCCAGGGGCGGCCTGTACAAGCCTTTAATAGAATATTTACTACGGCATGATAAAGTGGCGACCACAAAGTAGAAGGTATCAGACAAAACAAACTATTGTACAGTTAAGAAACAGTTATTTTATGTGAAGCTTGAAAGTGTTGTTATAAATTATTGTTTGTGGGATCACAGCACAAAATAACAAGAACAATATTAATAACGATATGATGGCGAGAAAATAATCTTCCCAAGCGATAATATAATTATTAGATATATAGATATTAGATATCTACGAACTAATTTTATACACCTACGTGAAAACTAGTCGATGAAATAAAACTACTTTTTATTGTATTTATACAGCTGCCCGGCCGATTAAATAAATAAATAATAAAACATTTAAATATATTATCTGCAAATATAAGAAAAGAAAACAGTCAAACAAATTCTAAACAACATATATCTTTAAACCCTTAACTGAATAAAAGTATGTGACAGATGGGGCGCGTAATAGGCTAGCGAGATCAACTGTATTGCAGTGCGGTGCATGAGTGCACAACTCACCGTTCGATCTCTCACGAGTAAATGCTTTCAAAAACCAAGATGGCCGGCTGTGACGTCAGCAAACTTGATTTGTGACCCGCTCCACAAAGTAATGCTGGTGAGGGGTGCCAACATTCGAATTGGAAAATTTTATATTGGCTATAAAATTTGACGGACACAAACTACAAGTTTGCGGTGTGCCTCAGTTGTCGAGATTTCAACGTATTAAAAAAGAAGGACCTTCTTTGGTTATTATATATACTTATCCTTATAGAGAAAGGAACCAATATCCGATTATTCCAGATTTTATAATGTACATATATTACTATTTTGTAGCGTTACACTTTGATAAAAAAATTATTTAATCTCCCACTATCTCTGCGAACAGACATAAATTTTTATGGCTTTTAAGCTAACATACAGTTGTTTTATTCAATTAATTTTTATAAGCTTTAACTGGATTGTTTGTGGAAATAGTAGTTCCAAAAATATGTTTACTCTACATATACATATTTTTGCTATACTCTACATTTTTTTGCTTTGTTTCACAGCAGACATATTATATACACTCATACATTTACTCCAAGACGATATTTTGAAATATGTGAGCGCGAGTTCATCGATTAGTATAGGCATAGCATAGGCAGATGGTTAGTATTTTCACTGACGTCTACTTTATAAATCGCCTATCTGTAAATTTTCTCAGTTGTTAGATAGGTAGGTAGGTATGTCTCAAAAGACCAATCGAAAGTAATGTAATTTAGAAACAATTTACTCATAATATTATAAGCCCAATTCAAATCAGAAACGATACCAGAATTAGATTGGTTTATAATAGAATTTCGCCTTCAAATTTCGCTGATGGCCGCGCGTAGTCAGGTCGTATTTGTTCCATTTAAGTAATGAAAGCGACTGGTATCTGTCCGATAAATCAACATACATAGGCAATGGAAGTAGCTAGTATATTGACGGATTTGCTACAGAACGTATAACAACTAGCTATAGATATCACTGTTTCCTTGTTTGCTAAATAAGATAAGTGATTGATTGATAGGCGTTTTGTATGTTTGTCGACCCGTATGTTTCTAGTTATATTAGAAATCTGGGTAAATACGTGTGTATGTAACGGCTATTGAAAGTCAATATAACAATAACAAAATAAAAAGTTTTGAAATGAAATGTACTTAAATAAAAATGGATAGATATTAAAAATGCGGTCATGCTCCGCCAGCTAGATGCGGGCGTCTAGGTCGTCTAGGTCATCGTGGCGATCCTTGGGGGAGACCAGTGAGCGTTTAACGATTGATGTGATGATGATGATGGGATAGAAAAATAAAAAAGTTTAGGAAATAAAGCTATATGCGTATAAGCAACAAAGTTATAATGTAAAAATGAAAACCGTTACACAACACTTTGAACTGGAAATTGAATTAGATATCACTAGAAATCGTGAAGCAGAAATTACTTATTATAATACATATCGATGTAAAGAATAGTACAGCGCAGTGGGAGATTTGACAGGTTTTTAGTTAACTTACAAGTTTAGATCATTTTTATAAATGAGATGAAAAATCATCTTTGACTGGACATTTTTATTCGTAAGCTTCTTGCTTGCGCGAGTTTTCACAAACTAAACTGAATCAAGCTTGAATATTAGAGCTTAGCAAGTAAGATATACTTTACTACATCATATTTTAATAGGTATGCTAAATAGTAATTTTCCGTGTTAGTAGTCATATATCTCAAAAGCATGTTCTTAAGCCTATATCGCCTCCTTCCATTCCTTAAGTCATAAAAGTGGCATTTTCAGCCATTCATATTTAATTTGCTTAAAAAGAAGGCGCACATTGCGAAGAAGGTATATTCTTTGTTATGTGTCTTTTATGTTTTACGAGTATGCATAATTACGATTTTTTTATGTTTTAATATAATTCTTGTGTTAGTACATCTAATCCGTTAACTGAAGATGTCCTCTAAATAAAGATATTCACCTTAGTGGCTTCAATCTGGTAGTAATTTTATTCAATATAAATAATTTACTTATGTTTACCAAACTGGTTAGTTCCTGTATACATCTGGGAGGCACATTACATTATTATATCAATACAGTATATATTTCTTAAATTAATACATATAGGATCTACATAATGTAATAAGGTACTATAAAAATATATTGAATACATAAAAATAATATTACCTTTTTGTTATGAGGGCAAGGGACTATATCGTGCTGACGGTACTGGACACGCCATTTCCGTAGCCGTCGGAACCGCAGTCTCTACTAACTATTGTTGCTGACCGTACGGAACTACAGGCTACATCACGTGAAGATGCAGTTCACAATTACAATTGGTACATAAGATAGAGGTAGAAGTTGGGTTGGAGTACGCTTTTACTAGTATTCAACTACCTACTATAAATGTATTATATTTATGTAAAAACTGTATTTCTTGGTGGGTATTGTTTATGTCAAAAATAAAAACATGATTGCCTAATAATGATGGAATATCCATTCCAAGGCTTTGAGAACGAATTTAAGATGTGTTTATTATAATTTTTCACTCGCTTCTAGCGAAACAAAAAAATCATGAACTATCAAAGTTTCTCAACAGGCATCTACATACCCCTTGCACTTAAACTAAGTAGTCGAAAGCCAAATTCTCAGAAACGACCATTGGGACCATAAATCAAATAAAATTAAATTGATAAAAAGTTAATCCTTTGAAGAAACTATTTATTATTATACAATTTAAATCAAGTTCTGCTTTTTTAAACTTACGCGAATATAAGACATTGAAATAAAACTACTTTAAAAATACTTTGACCGAGGGACACAGTGAGCTCGTTCTGTGTTAATCGGATTGTCAATAATAATTAAAAATGTAAGGTAGCTGTTAGTAATTATAACTTCAAGACGACCAACACCTCAGTCGGCCCGTGACCATAAATGCTGTAAAGGATCCGAAACGTTGGGTTAAAATAATATCAATATACCGCGATAAAATCCGTAAAAAGTAGTTTTATTTCAAGTTCTACTGTTCAAGATGAAATTTCTATATTTTTTTTTATAAAGTATTAGGTATACATAAATTAAGCCAAATCAGAAGCTAATTAGTCTAGGTTCACCTAAAAGTATTAAAGACAGCACAAAAAGATTCAACTAGTTAAATACTTCCTATATTACCTATACCTTAGTGTCTTACCTTTATAACCGACCAAAATTACCATTTATAATTTAGTTGTCAATCCAAATCAAATGTCAAGTCATATTGTACGTTATAACATTAGATAAATCGTGACTTCCTCTTTAGTATCAAGTTACATTAATATGCATTTGATATAAATATACATTATAAAAAAAATACATCAAATATACCACTATTGTTATATGAACTACGTCAAAAAAATAAACAATGCATGCAATTAGCTGGTGATATTTTTTTTGCAGTATAATTATATCAATGATTAGCTGAGTAAAGAAATAAATGTGTATTTCAATCTAATGTTTTTTTCTTAAACTCAAACCAAACCTTATGTAATATAACTTATTAATGAATAGTACAGTGTATAAAAACATAAAACCGTATCTTAATCAACCCAATGGTCTCTTCTCATTCGAGAGAATGAGCTATCATCGCATCACGCTAGTTTGGGAGACTTCACATGCAATCGAGAGTATGACTCAGGATAGACGAAAAGTCAGAGCTACCTGCCTTGCCTTGCCATGCTTTGGATCGAACTTTTGACTTTACAATCCACTGGTTACACCACGACGCTTTCATCACTATCCTCCTAAAACCTTATTATTATTGTATTCTATTTCACAGAAATGTAAGTAAAGCTGTATTTCTGTTCATCTACATTCGCCAGTGTATTAAGGTGCCGTCAACGATTGTGATTTACTGATTTCATTCAATGTGTACATATAAAACAGAAATACTACTACTACTTTTTAATGATTTTATCGCGGTGTAATGTTATTATTTTATCCCGACGCGACGTCCTGAACTTCGTGGTGGTGATTATTGCATAGATGCAATTAGTTTCAATTTGTCACGTTTTAGTCAATCGTGTATTAGTTCCTGTTTTATAAGTTGTCCTAAATGAATAAACTAGTAGTAGTTAACACAGTTACCCACCTATAGGACCAGTCTCCGCTGCACACCGAGTCTTATAACCAATGAAGCACTCTAAATAGAAAAATTAGCGAAATTGTCTTGTACCTCAGAGAATATACGTTAGGCTGGTGGCCCCAATTTTTGTATTAAGCTACTTTTAGTTAGTTTATTATAATCGAAAATCTATTTCAGAAAGGCAAAGATGAAGAACAACAAAAGGCTTTATGAGCAAAAACATTATAGGTATTATAAAACTATAAAATAGGAGGCGTTTTCTGTAATAATTTAAAAACTTCAAGTTCATTAGACAGTTGATATAGTTTAATAACATTTGAATAAAATCATAGAAGTTTTTTTATATTTTGATACCCACAATATTGATATAGGTTTAATAAATGTAATAATCTGTATAGAATTATGTTCAACAAAGACTTGATATCTTATTTACTACCTACCTATCTAAATAAATTAAATACGTAAACAAAAATTTACTGCTAACAACAACGTAGAGTATTCGCATTACAACCAGCGCTTTGGACTCATGTAGAAATATATTAGGCTACTTACAGACAAACGATCCTTCACGATGTATCTTGGTAGCGGTAACCGTCGCCCTCGTCAGTGTCAACCATCTATTGCCGTCGACAGGCGTTGGCAACCCCGCGCCCATTCCGTCATCTGTAATCGTCGGGCAACTGTCTCAAAGATCCGTCTGTAAAAGCCCTAGCACTGTATAAAGTAAGACAGCTATAATTAATAGCCAACTCTAGTTGCTGTCATGCCGTTATGAACACGATCACGCAAGGGAATTACCAAGAAAACCTGGGTTCAAAACTATCACTGTCGTAATATATCTTTGAAATTTAAAGGATACTCGTGTTATTTATTTGCGTGTTCGGATAACATTGGTATACGATTGTTTTAAATTGTATTATGTTTCTTTAGGCCATTGATTTAAGGCCGATTTTTCGGTGGCCTGATCAATTTTACCAACTGTTTGATAGATTTTCTATACAAGAGCCGGCCAATTTATTCCTTTGATAAAAGTTATCTGACTATTGAAAAATCAACCCTTAAAGAAATTGATAGCATTAGATTCCATTGTTGATCATTGATTTCTAGAAACCTTAAGAATGTTTTTCTCACAATGTTTACCTGTACAGTTTGATTACGTGATAAAGACGCAAATAACTCATAACTGTGGATACTGTGTGTCCTTTGACTTCACAGTTCACTCGGGTATCTCTAATTATCTAAATACATATTTATAATGATGAATACAAAAAGTCTGTTAAGTGTAGTCTCTGAATTTATCACTGAATATTCTACCCAATGTATTCACAAACGACGTGATGTTATTTTTAACAAATCTAACTTAATCTCTTCGAACAGATTCATCGCTTGTGAAAAAGCGCGATAAACTTTTTCGCTCTCGCGAAGTCCCCAAAAGCTTAGTTTGGAACTGTAATTAATTTTTAATCCGGTATCCTTACTTTGCGGCTTCACATAATAAATTAATTTTCACCAGCGTTCGGATGATAATCAGTTAATTCAGCGTTCCTCTTTTGCAACAAAAAGGATTTCAAAGCGGGAATTGTTCTAATTAATTATTTGGGCTCAGGAATAAGGGATGATACGCCAAAGAAACCTTCTCACGTTTGCGTGTTTACCGCACGATGAAATGTCTGCTCATTGTGTCGCGTTTCACATGATATTTAATTATTCTATTTATGGGTATTGTGTGAGACGTGGTGATATATTTTATATTTTTAGACATTTAAATATCGAAAGCAGACTGCCCTTCGGTGTTTAATATTATTTATGGTTTTCTGAATAAGATTTATAGTTTGTAGATCTTTTTATCTCTTTGCATTCTCATAGAATGCTCGAAAACACTTTCCCAAAAAGACATATACAATATACATATAAATTTCTTGTATCGCCATATATTTTGATCATCATCATCAGCCTATATTCGTCCACTGCTGGACGTAGGCCTTTATTCTTAATTCACATCTAATACAATTGCAAATAATTATTGTCGCCATTGGAAAACCTACTTATTTAGACATCGCTTATCACTCGTAGCTTGTAAATTACACACAAAAGGACTTTGGTGTATCTATATCAATATACAACGTTGGTTGTTTTCCCTTTTGATCTAGTTCACGATGTCAGTGGCAATTGATTGGAAGGAGAGGGGTGACAGGCTTTTTTTATAACAGCATAGTCGACGTTACACAGTGTTTTGTTTTTGTTTTAGTACACGCACCTTTTGGAATATTTAGTTGAATAGTGTGCCATCAGAAGTGCCATTTGACTAACAATAGATTTAGTAACATTGCATGGTATATTATAAAATTTCCTCAATAAGATAATTTAATTTCGATATACTATATACATAATATAATCATGACTAAATCTTTAAAGAAAGATTTACCCCATTGGTGCAGTCAACGTTCTTATCAAAATCAACCCTTTTCTCACTGAGAAAATATAAAATTTCCCTTCGGCTCCCACCATCCCTTCCCACGTAAAAGTATCAACCGCAAAACGTTTTAATGATGAATATTACGAAATTGCGAACGGTCAGCAAATTTTATGATGATGGATTGAAAGTGGCACACGTGGCAACCGGGTCCCACATGAATAAATTAACGCGCTTATTAAAGTCACACGGATTATGAGGGAACTGACCGTTGACTTATTGCACAGTTGAGTTATGATTTTAATACGTTCGTCGGGTCGCGTGCTGAAGTTGCGTGACAAACGAACGTGTTATTAGTGATCAATTGCGAGGCTTGCCACTTCTAGTTTTTCATTGCTCTATGGTTATGAGCTGCTTTTGTTTTTCAATTTTTCGTAATTACAGTTTTATCGTGGAAGTTGACGTTTATAAGACATTTTCGCTAGTAGTGCAGCTGAACGATTCTTGTAGGTATAAATGCTACCTATCGACTAACACTGTCAACTATTTTATGTCTTATTATAGGACACAATCTCCGCCCATTACGCTGGCTTGTTACGAGTTGGTAGACCTTATATGCCGGGGAAATTCCTTTGAAAACTGTTTCAGGTCAGCATGGTAATGTATCCATCGCCACGTAATGATATATAATTGATATATCATAGGTATACCTATAATTATATGTCCTGCCTCTCAAATTAATCACACTTAGGTTGACAATTGATAGAGGGAACAATTTAGAATAATTTCTTCTAATTGCTCCAGCTGCCAGCGTACTTAATTACTATATAGATAACAGTAATCATTGAAATAATTTACATTACCAAAATTACATTAAAAACTTTCACTAAATTACTTTTAAATTATTAATATGGCAGTGTTGCTTGTCTCAAATAGAGTAACAAGAACCAAGAACGAACTAATAACTTATTGGCAATATTTGACACTGATCGTTAAATAACTTTCTGTGTTCGCCCTGTACAAGGTAATTAATCGTTCTTATTTATCGTATTGCAGCGAACCATTTCGAGTCCACGTGTTCCTATCCGAATATTTTGCATATTTTAGGCCAGCCTAGTTTATAGGTACTTCCGAATTAGCGTACATAATAGTAAATCGATTGCGAAACTGTTTTAACAACTTCAAACCGCCTGCGGGAATTATATACCGTATAACAAGCTCGTTGCTTAGGAGAATTGATAGCTAGTTTATTGAAATGAAAATTAGGCTTGTTTGCCTTAGGTATTATCCTGTTCTTATAGTAGCCGAGTAAATGGCTTTTGGTACCGCATTGTCGCTTCGTTCGTAATAATTTTGGTAAATGATGTTTCTTGACTTATTGAGAGAACAAATATAGTATACCTACATACATAATAATATTTGATAAGATGGAACAATCGTAAGTCAAACCGACAGCTTTCAAATAACATTGTCCAGTATCTGTAAATAGATACTTGTAAATTTAACAAGTCACATTACTTTTTTTCAAAAAACATTTTCTATCTGATCAGGAAGAAATGCTTAAAACAAACTTAGAAAATCATCGTCGCTTTCAAGGTGCAGACATTTTGACAATGTATGTATGTGAGTCTTACAATGTAGGTCAACGTACACTAACTTCTGAACTTCTTATAACTTTCATGTTCGAGTCTGCTTAACAGTCTTACTTAAGTGACTTTCGGGATTGTAATACTTACTAACGACTGTCATATGTATTTTTATGACAGCGGTTATTGAACGCTTAATTTGCTTTTCATGCAATATGCTCTCATAGCTCAATATGCATTCATAGCTCCTCTATATAATAAACGGGTAATTTATCACAAACCACTGCAATATCGAAAATACCTGCTTAGCCCACGAGTAATAATTAGTTAAAAAAGCCTCCCAATAATAGCTCATAAAACCTCTGCAAGCTACATTAACTACAGCACTAATCGAATGCGTTATCGTTGCGAACAGGCGAACTTATTTACCGATATCGTTGCTACCATCAACATCCTATTACCGTCTACAATATGCGGTTAACGTTTTTTTACCACAATCACGTACTAGGCAGCACGATTTATGTTGTACTTGACATGGCAATTAACACGTGTTAGACACATTAGAAGGTACAATCGTTTCGTGAAAACAAAAACAAAACACAAGTGGAATAAAGTCAGAATCAGGGTAGTCTTTTCCAAGTCCTAGTCTGCTTTTATAACCTTAAAACGTAAAATAATTACCATCTACGATCAAGAATAATCTGGTGTAACTGGTAGGTACCAGACTGCGATTCAATTACTACATATTTTCGTATTTATTCTGTATTAGATTTTATTAGAGGTGCATTTTTCTAAAACAGAACTTCATCCAAGACCAACAAAATAGACCTACAATACCTGTATGTCATATAAATATGTTTATGTCATAAGAAGAGATGTGCCATTTTTGTTTAACAATTTTACTTATAATATTACTTATCTTCTAATTTCAAATCTTCCAACTTCTTAAATTTTGACTACCCATGGATTAATTACAGCATTCTTATAATACTATAACTTTTTTACCTACCCGTAGACTGACCATCCTAAACGCGACTTATATCTATAGATCAACGCATATCGATCGATTGGGCCAATTGCCATTTATTCCTGCAAGCCTCTCAAGGCGTACCTAATAACTTGCAATGCGTCGAAGTGAACTGTTCTGAACTGATTTTAATTAAACTAATACGTGATACGATACACGACTCCGATATTTTACTCTTCATTGCTTTGTTAAGCTACGTTTATATGAATGTAGTAAATCAATATTTAAGTACAGGTATCGATTGTAACAAAATTGATAGGGTGCTTATTATTTATGTCTTGTTATATGTATTTAGTTGATTTTGGTAAGAACCTTTTAGTTATCTATCTATCTATATATCCAACCGGTGACACCCACTGCTGAGTAATGGCCTCTTCTCTATAACGCCACTGTTGCCGATCTTGTGCAAGTCGCACCCACTGATTCCCCACTGCCCTCACAATGTCGTCAGACCATCGGGCTGGTGGTCTGCCCCGAGTTCGTTTAACATCTCTTGGCCACCACTCGGTTACTGCTTTCTAGTTATAACTAGTTATAATTCTAATTTCATTGTTGTGCTCACGGCTGCTTTGCCTATGATTGCAATTATTATAGAATGAAGTTAAAAGCCTTAAGCAGCAGCAGAAATAAAAATTACTAGGTATATGTAATTGGAAATCCTAAAATAAAAATATTTGTTTTGTTGCATATTCTAAAGTCAGCCCTTGATATGCATTCTATTCATTTATACGCAACTTACGTTTGTTTAGACATTTTTCATACTACTTTATCATTTTATTTGATATATTTACACACATTTACCTAACAGCTAGAATGTGTGCATATGACGGGAATAAAAAATAATACATCAATCAAATCAGAACATCTCAAAATCCGCAAAAGTAACCGTTTTGTCGTACTGTTTTGAGCCCATTTACCTCGGCAATGACAAGACAAAATAGGGCGGTGTATAACTGGCCTAACGTCGTGATTAGTCTAACATATTGTATCCGCTGGAATGTGAACAATTCAGTGACACCGTAGCATTCTGTCCAATTATTGCACTTAGATTAATGCCAATTTGTGGAGCGCTAACGATGTGGCATCGATATTGGATGTGATTGTAACAAAATTGGCGGAATACTTAAAAGTTTGTTGTGAAAAGTATCTTCTTGTTTTTTAATTAGGTATGTTGGTTTTTTCACTATTAATAACACACAAGTTTCAAACCAAAACATAAACAAAATCGGTTTATCCGTTTAGAAGTGACAAGAGCTAAAACGACTTCTTGCGTTGGAGATTTGAAATACCTTTAAATTAATATGTGAATATAGTTTTACTTTTGGGCAAAGATTTGTGACATACCATCACGCCTGGCGTCCCAAAAGGATTAGTCAAACATATTTCACCGATTTTTTTTTAGTTTAGATATATTTTTTTATTTTGAGCTGCTACTGAGAATTTAATAGTATTAATAATATATAACATTTTTCTCGACTTGGGAATGAAACCCAAGATCCCTTGCTCAGCAGTCGCATTTACGACCAGTAGACCAACAAGGCAGATAAATATATGTTATGAATGGCATCTTGTTCAATGACATCTTAGTTGTCATCCTTGTTTTAATTAATTGTTTTAGAACGAGGCAAGCACCGCATCCCTACAACCTTGCAATAACACGCACTAATTTACCTTGGAATCAGTTAAACGACGTGACATTGATCTCTATTCTTCATGTTAAAAGCATACGTCTAAAACAAAACACGACAGGTGTAGGTCATTACATAAACAATGTATGTTGTCACAGTCATAGAAAAAGCACAATAGATTAACGCCATTAAAAAGTACACATTAAATAGCATTCAGTCTTTGCCGGAACAGTTCAATGCGTAAAACCCATAAAAAGTTCAAAGAAACAAACTTCAAGACCGTAGTTTTCAATCAATTGTTAGTATCGCATGGAGGTTACAAAGTACATTTGATAGCTTTCGGAATGGCCCTATACGTGATCATTGAATAGATTTACAAGCATTCGACGAACGATTATAGCCGATATAAAAGGTCATAAAAGTTCATTTTATTTTAATGTGTATTGTGCGAATGCATTTGATAGTAATATTTTATATTTAAGTAGATTTTATGATATGTGTTTACACAATACAAAGTGTATTACAGTTTATTGTTATATAAGTATAAATGTAGTTATTATTTTTCACGGATTTCAGAGAATGAACTGACAGCTTTCAAAAGTTTTTTTGAATAGGTGACTAATTAAAAAAATATATATTTTTAACTCAGGAGGTTTATATTGCATATTTTGTTTACTACTTAGTATATTTTATTTAATATCGATTTAATAAAAATATGACATCTTGGTATATTTTTGAAACCTCATAAGTCAGGAAGTTAATTGTACACAGAAACGCCCAAACCAGAATAACTGCTGAATGTACAAATATTTCGCCCGTGCGGGTATCGAACACGCACACCGACCGCGCAACCACTGCACTAATTGATTGATAAACGTCGTTTGGCTTTAGTATAACACGTGGGTTTTGTAGATTTTTACATCTTTTTTATTTATTTATTTTATATTGATATATTGATTTACTCTATTATTTTAAACCCGATGTTTCGAATCTTTTGCTGCAACTGTAGTCCAATCGTAAACGGCATTAACATAAAGTGTTATTTAAAAGGTTAATATTCGCATAAGTGCAAAGAAAACAGTGAACCTGCTTAAGGCAAGTTCAAGTTCTTAAACTACATTTCAGCTTTTAACCTACAAGCATAATTTATGTAAATTACAAGTAAAAAGTTTATCCAAATAATTTATGCTACATAACAATGTGCATAGTTTTCAGTGCATTTGCTTGAGTAAAAAGTTCACATGTTGAGCTCCGAGACTTTAAGCTGCCTTGTGTTCACTTTATGTTTCACTGACATACAACTTTAATAAGGCTTGGAAACTGCAGGGAATTTTACTTGTATCTACTGTTGGAATAATATAACAGAGTTCATCTTTTTATCTTGATTTATTGCGAGCGCCAATAATAATAATAAGGGGATTATCGCAACTTAGGTGGATGCTATTCTAGAAGTAAGATCAATTTTTAATGAAATATAAGAAATTAAATCTTTACTGCTGGCTTATTCTTTTAGAGAGCATAAGCTTTTCTGAAAGGCCAGCAACACATTTCCACGTCCTCTGTGGTTGCAGATATCCATGAGCGGCGGTGATCACATACCATCAGGTGAGCCACCAGCCACTTCGCTCCCTTCTAATATATAAAATTCTTCTGTCACGGGGTGCGTAATCGAACTCCTCCGAAACGGCTTGACCGATTTTGATGAAATTTTTTGTGCTTATCCGGTATCTATGAGAATCGGCCAACATCTATTTTTCATCCCCCTAAATGTTAGGAGTAGTCCACCCCTAAATTTTATTTTTTATTTTTTAGACAAAATATTTTTTTGTATTTTTTTTTAGATTTGGCATTAAAAAATACATACAACCCTAAATTTTCACCCTTCTACCACCAACCCCTAAAATGTGGCAGAACAACGTTTGCTGGGTCAGCTAGTATTTCCATTAAAAAATGTGGTTGAGATACAAGACCCGTTGACTTAAAGCTTTTTCATATGAAAAGATACTGCAAATGGTTATTTTGTCAAACTGGTATTATATTCTACACTGATGATTGTTATTTTAAAAACGATCATGATTTTTTATTAAGGATTAAAGGAGATAGGGCATAGCGAGATTCTTGGCTCAAATTGAGCTGCCCGACTGGGGAAGTACCTCCGCCAGTGAATCTACAATGGTTGTCTTTCTGCGAGTGAGTAATGTTACCAGAGCTCGTTGGGGAGTGACTATTCTGACAGCATGGGCGTTCCATTTGCTGTCAGTTTAGTAATTCCGTTCTTCAGTTTAGTAAATTTTAAGAAACCAAAACGGTTTCTGCAGGGTTGTCCAACGCATTTGCAAGCCATCAGGTGTTGCAAATGTCCATGGGTGGCGGTGATCACTTACCATTAGGTGAGCCGCCTGCTCGTTTGCCACCTTATTGCAATAAACAAAAAACATAAAATAAAGCCATCAAAATTCAAAACACCTGTTTTATTGAAATAATAAACATCATTAATTTCTTTATGTTCTTTTTTATAGTAAATAACGAAAATATACGTATAGCATTGTATATATTTTTTAGAATATCAATGGATTGGTATTCTATGAAATAGTTGCGATTAGCCAGGATTTACTGAAAAGTACTGCCTTCGAACAGTTTCTAGACGCCATTTCGTTCCATTTTGTTTTAAGCACAGCTTAGCATGTTTAATAGACCACTCAGTCGCAATAATATCAATGGCTACCATTGATACAAGAATGGAATTTTATATGTTCAGTGGTTGGAAGAACCGGAAGTAACCAGAAATGGTTAATAGCTATGTTGTGAAAATTACCGACACGCGATTAGCTAGGGATATTTGACATAAGAAAGCTAAGTTAGCCCAGACTTTGCAATACTTTATAAATGTTCAGATTTGAATATACATAACATTCACGCCTGTCATTCTAAGGGGTTCGGCAGAGGTGTACGCTCACATTTCGCTGGTACGTTTTAGGTCCCATGTAACTGAGACGTGCGTATTTCCATCAACTAGGCTCGAAACCGTTCTTCGAGCCACTACTGAGAAAATCCCATATACGCTTTGCTCTACCTAGGAAACAAACCGAAGACCTCTTCCTAAGCAGTTGCTCTTACAACCACTAGATCAACGAGGCAGTTGACTTAAATTATGTTAACGAAAAAACTTTTATATCCTATTAATTAGAGACTACAATATACTATGAAGCTGTTGATGTACAGCTATATACTTAAGTGTATACCTAAGATACAAGTCCTCTTTTTCGGTGATAAATTCATAGCTTATCATCAAAAAATATCAGTTCTAAAAATACTTAGAAGACTAGACATATAAGTATATATAAGCGTCCTAATGATATGCCTCGTTTCAGTTCATATACAAAATATGTGCTAGAGCAAACATTTCTCTCCAGATTCCCTTTTCTCTCATTCGCTGTAGTTTTTCACACCGTCATACATATGACGAATATTACGCAACGTTGAATACACAAAGATGTTTACCACTAGCTTTGTACACGCGGCCATGTTTTCTTTATAAAGTCGTTTAATAAAAGGGCCAGATGTGTGGATATAATCTCGAGGCGGTCTTGAGCTTCTCCCGTTTAGGTTAGAAATGTGAGAAATTTTCTGTTGAAGTGCACTCTTCTCGTCGCGGGATGGTGCGAGCGTACTTTGCACGTGTTCTTTGCGCGAAAACTCTTTTAAGACTCTGAATTATTATAGCATCTCCTGTGGCGCGACTTAGCGCTTCAGTAACAACCTACTCGTCCTGATATTTCGTGCAAATTGTTTATATAAAACTTAGTACAGGTATCTTCTAAAAGCTTCAACCTTTATTTTGCTGCGAATAAATGTTGTAATGTATTGGAATTCTAATTTGGATGAAGTAAAATGTCAAGTAGCACTTCATTTTAAAGCTTCGATAATAAGATAGGAGTGTTTCATAATCAATTTACGAAAACTGGAGGATGAGCGAGGCGGGCGCTCTAAAAACATAATGAAATCAAATAAACTTGATATTTTAGGTTTAACCTAGGAAGTGGGAAAATTTGTATGTTTTAGTCCTTCAATCTTTTAATTGAAGGACAAAGATGTGCGAGTAAAGAAAAATAGAATAGGAACAGTCGTAATTTTTAAGAGTCGTCGTGAGGTGTTCTTATTGTTTTTGTTTTGATTAAACGTGTTTGCACCTCAAGAGAATACATACTAACTTGAGGAAATTTCACTTGTGAACATTAGTTCCTCCTACAAATGCCGAGTCGCTTTATTCGTTCGTGTGTTAATAGTTAAAGATAATATTCTCGGCAATGTTACCAAAATCAAAAAATTTTTTTCGCTATTGTTGTCAACACATTAGCTCCCGTTCGGTAGTTCCAGTCATGCTTGGCATGTACATAAATAACCATTAAGGACTATTTGAAGGGTATCACTGCCAATATGATTTACACAGCACACATAAAGTTTTCTACTGACCTAATTATGGTACCTACCTGCAATCTACGAGTTCGCCGTACAGATTTATTTAAGCAACAAAAGTGTCAAGACTTTTTTAAAAGAAAGTTATCATAAATCTTTTGCGACAGTTACACTAACAACGGATTTGTAAATACAAAGGTTTCAAAAAAAGAAACGAGTATTTCGTCTACGGTCGTTTGTCTTTATTTAAAATTTCTTACTTACTTTTATTCCTAATTCAAGTTTATTTAGTTTAAAAGCAGTTTCAGTCTGATTGAAGGTTATTTTGAAAGCTTTTCGGGTGACCTTCATAATGGTTTGGTTTTAGTAAGCTATTTATTCTTTTAAGTAATACAAAGAAGCAGATTACTAAAACCACAAGTGTAAATTGCCAAACTATAATTATATAAAAATATACCGAACAGTTGAGCCTGTAAAGCTCCACCTATACCTGCGAGGAATAAATGTGTAGGTATTTGTTAATTTTCCCTTGACCTTTGCTGTTTGTGAAAGCAATTAAACATTACACGTCAAAAATCACACATGAAAATCTTTGTAAAAAAAAACAGAGAACTAAATGTTACTAGGTATGTAATGTAACTGAATTTCCATGTTTTTATTAGAAAATCCACTAAAACCACTCTAGTTATGATAGCAACATATATTTTAATTAACATAATTGGATAAAATAGCAAATAATTCCTCATTTTCTACTAGATCCAACTACAATATTACACTCGGCTAAATCTACGAATAACTTTTTGAAATACACTTGCATGTAAAGTGGAAATTTTACTTCATTAATAAACTAAATAACATAGTTTGTTTAATTACTAATGTTGTGTAACAGAAAATAGAGAATAAATTAAAACGATATTTTTCGTTCCGTGCACCTAGAAAAGTTGGTCTCACGTCACAGATAATAAATATGACTGCCATCGTTTTATAGTATGTTAAGTAAATATAGTCACTTACTTTACTATTCCATTCCTCGCAAATGAGAGGTGACCCGTGTACACCGGTGGGGTAATAATGGGTTGGTGGTGATGATTTTACTGTTCCACTTTTGTCCGTCTCTGTCAGTAAGAGACGGACAAAAGTGTACTTTGGCTGAGGATCTAATGGTTCATCTGACTAGCTATCTCTCGTTTGAAACGAGCGCCGAACATAAACGGTGTATTTTAAACTTGTTATACATAATACCTAGAACTTTTAATGTGCCAGAAATATGGTCAAACAATTAACTATTGTAATAGTAAACAATTATGTTTTTATATTCATGTTTTTGACAGGTTATAGTTAGAAGTTGCTAAATGATACGGTGTTTTGAAATATCCCTATAAAATATTTATTTAAATAAGTTTTGAATTCGAAAGAATAAATTGACTCCAAAATATATTTTTTATTCAAATTCAAAGAATCCATAGTTCATCAAAGTTACCTATAGTTAAAAATAGTAAAAAATATCCAGACAAAGAATCGAAAAATGACAAAGTAAAAAAACATTTGATTAGTGTATGATAAGGTCAGTTGCGCTGTGCAATGTAATGCGTCGTGGCGGGTCCATTTTGAGTGACAGTTGCCAGTCAAGCTCAAGGCCCTCCAAGCCTCACCTTAACCCTGCTACCGCCAACTGACTGCTCTCATTAATATTACGTGACTAACAATATAGAGGAACTGGATATACTATGCACTTTTTTACAGAAAATTTATGTTTTCCTATATATACAATAACCCAGATACACGATGACTTAATGTATTAATAGAAGTAATGCGATTAGACTAAATCAAATCAGTAGGTCTTCGTTTGTTTAAAGGCCAGAAAAAACATAGGTTCATGGTCAAGATTACCTATTATTATTAGATTATTATTGAAGTTTTATAAAGACACTTTATAAAACATATAGAATTCAATAAAAAAAATTAGTCTATAATATAAATCTATATTGGATTAGAATTTATATATTTTGTATAAAATCTAATTAATTGAATAAATAGTGTCATTGATATAGTTAAAGTAAATACGATTAAGTATTCTGTTGGCGTAAGCCACATCTAGTTACTTAGTATTTAAGTCTAGTAAAATAACAATGATTCGATTACAATTGGATTATTCAAATCTAATCGTGGGCAGATATTTATTCAAAATACGGTCATAAAGAATGTAACTTTACATTTTATCTACACCATTTATCGATACATACGATTATCGAATTATTCGATATGAATTGTAAATCGATCGTTAGCTCTAAAGAATAACATTGAAATAATCTGAAACGAATATGTAATTTAAATCGACTTATCACCAAATTTATTTGATTGTAATTGCTTAGATGATTAGAACTCCGAACGATATTAATTTGTCGGAACGCTTAATTGATATCCGGAAATCCGTGCATTCCGATAGTACTATTAATCATGTTAAATATAATTACTTTGCTATTAAAACTGTTACAAATCTCCGTCGAAAAACAATTATTCGACTCATAATGACTAGCACGTGTATTTTTTAGGAAAAAAAAGGGCAAAAAAGAATCTGTAGAATATTGACAAGTAATATAAAAATAATCCATGAAATAATGTACTAGGAGGACGGAGGTACGGGGAGGGGGGACATCGCTCGAAGATCGGATGACCGATGGGGCTTGAGAGGCGACCACACACTGGAAGCACGCAGCATGGGTAGGCCCCCGGTATGGTGGGCCGACGTCCTGGAAAGGGCGCTGGAATCCGCTGGATGCAGGTGGCACAGGACCGGCCCTCGTGGTGATCCTTAAGGGACTATGTCCAGCAGTGGACGTCTAACGTTGATGTGATGATGTGTAAGTCATTCCGCCACCCTCAACATTGATCGAGAGATGCGCTCTTTGGTTCAAAAAAAGACTTATGATCACTTAATGAAGCTTAAAACAAAAACATATGAAAAGTCGTCTCGCGACCATGTTGTAAAGAAACTGCTAGGTCGGGGTTAAACTGATTGCTAATTGTATTGCTTATGTGCCTATAATATTAGCAGAAGATTAAAAAATAAGTATAACACTAAGCTTTGTTAATTAAATAGTCATAGACAAAATAGAAACCATCTGACATGATTAGAGTCGTGATTTTCCCGCGCAAGCTAAGTCACGAGAAGACTGTTACTTCGTTATAAAAGTCCTTGTACAATAGTTGGTTTATATGATGTAATAAAATGATATAAACAGTTTATTTTATTAACTTAGCACGCTATTGTTAATGTCATTGTTTAACAAAAGATTATGACGGCTTACACACGTTTTAACACTGCATATTTGATCAATTTCCTTGAACTCTACCTCCTTCGTTGGTGGGACATCTCGTTTCGCGGCGTTAATGGACTTTATTGATTTATTATTATGTAGATTTTTTTCCGAAGAAGTAGTATTTTAGTGTAGTAATACTAAGAGAGATAACAACGCCTATGTCATATATTTTGCGAGATATGAAAGAGGTAGGGCATAGCGAGATTACTCGCTCAGATTTAGCTGCCTGACTTGGGAAGTATCTCCGCCTTACAAAAGACCGCAGTGAAACAACAATAGTTGCCACCCTGTGGTTATAAAAAAAGGTACAAGTTTGTGAGGACTTAATTTGGAGTCGAAACCAGGTCGAGAAATCTTAATGTATTTTTCTATAAAACTTTTAGAAGCGCTTTTGGGTTTCATCAAAGCCAGAAACGTTTTACGAGAAATCTTACATAATTATACTTTCAACGATTCGATTTTCACTGTCCGAGTGATCGTCTTGTATGTCACGGGTTGCGGGTGTGATCAAAGTAAATAATTGTACGACGTACAGGTAATTATTTCGTAAACATAGGAGAAATAATATCGAACGCATTTTTAAATAAATAATAAAACCTACTAATGAAATGTGTGCGTCCTTGAGTAGGCACCCCTGACCCTTCAAGGAGTTCAGCGTAATGGGCGTACTGGTATAGGTATCACGGTTTATTTTACAAGTTAAAACAAAAGAAATCTGAAAGAAATAGCAGTAGCGATAAGGCAGCATATTTTACATAATTATGCATTTGCATGACGTTTTTAATTAACAGTGTACGTTGAACTTTTACTTTGAAGTAAAAAAGGATTCAAGACGTCAAGATTAAATGATATCCAAATACCATCATTTAATTCGTATTATAATACTTATTTCAATGTAGTATTCGTATAAGCGTAAGAATCATTCAGTCATTTTACAAGTCTTTTACTTACTAACAGATCAATGCCTTTTCAATTTAAGAAAAGTCCAGTGTCCAGTGTTGTATACTATACCTAAGTATAATAAGTAAGTATCCCACTGCTGGGCTCGGGTCTTCTCTCATTTGAGAAGGATAAGGCTGTGTTGTGCCTAATACGGGTTGGCATACTTTACACGTCATTAAGAAAATCACTCGGCCATGCGGGTTTCCTGACAAAATTCTTTTGCCGTTTGAGCATGTGATAGCTATAAGCACGTTACTTCGAAACATCAGGGGCTTAGGTTTGAAATCAAAACCGTGGATCTCACACTCCACTGATCATACGATTGGGCCATTACAGCGTCCAAAGACATACAAAGGCAACCGATTTATCGTTCAAATATCAGTATTTCCCGAAGGTTGTAGAGGTCCGATGAAAGTAACTGTTTAAATATCGAAGAAAAGACTACTATACCGTACCCGTGAATAAAAGATTCGCAATTAAACTCAACAAACATACCATCAGGTCTGACCAGAACTCTTAAAGTCAGAGGTGTGTGTTTGCATATTTACACAAGTAGGTACAGTGTGCCAGAATGTTTTCTGGTTCCATGTAATAGGGGAACATTTCGCCTATTGCCACTAACCGAGCACAAATCGGAACCCCGAGGTGCTACTGAGAATTTTATAGCAAAACCCAATAATACTTAACTCGGCCTGGGAATCGAAATCCCTTTCTTTGTAACATAGATACTCAGAAGTAAATGTATATTATGTATCTTCCTAGATAATAAGCACTTAATACAGTAGAGAACAACATCTAATTACATTAAAGCTAATTTTGATATAGCTGACGACCCGATCCTATCAAATTGATTACAGAATAACAGAGTACCTATTGTTTATTCAAATATGCAAAGCACTTATGTAATCTGAACACTAGTCAATCATTACCTAAAGTACGTACCTATATACATACGTAAATAGTATCTGAACATCTCTTCAATTTTGAAATTTCTACACTTTTTTAATAATCTCCCTTCCTCGAAATTTATTTATTTCCAATGAAACCACTACAAATAAACTTTTACGATTATGAAAATTTCTATCGAAAAGTGATTAAAATATTATGCGAAAGTAAAACAATGAAACACAAACTAAGTGATCCGTAAAAGTAGTTTTCATTTCAACTCCGCTCTCAATGGGGAATAACAAAATAATTCTCGCTATAATGTCATAACATTTAAGAATAGGGGGCTAAAACAAAGCGGCTATAAAAAGTTTTGGGAGCCACCTTTTGTTTACCTCACTAAGTCACATTGGCACAATAATGATAGTTACAGAAGGTTCACTCCTTCTAAAGAATGACAAAAGCCGAACGCAAACATGGACGTGCATTTTAGACATAAATGCACGTCTTTCTTTAAAATGTCCAATAAATTCTTTATACAATTTGTGTAATGTAATTAATGTATTGTAATTTTATGTATATTTTGATACTATAAATACATTTTAATTTGATGTTTTCTTGGCCTTAAAGTACCAGTTATGTGAAGCCCGCATCCAACATCTTCAGCGACCTTATCCAGATCATCTTTCTCTTGAATGATACATATGTATTTATTTAAATTTTTCATAATGGGCGTTATTTTTTATACCTAAACTGTCTCGGAAAAAACCTTTAGATACATAAGACAATTTCGAATAAAATCGGCCGAATGCGTCGACCGAGTTCGCTACATGTAACTGTCTATTTGTGTGGATTTGTATGGAGTGGGCTATCTGTTACTGATTTCTTGTAAACTATTAAGCAGTAGACTTTACATACAAAGAGTCTCACCCAAACAGGAACCGTCAGCACAATACAATTCCTCCTACACGTGTATGAGGTGTGAAGCGTGATATGGCAATCAAAGCGGTGGTGACAGACATATCTATTTGCCATGTCACCGTGTGCAGGAAGATGAAGTCGTAGAAATAGTTGACGACGTCACCAAATGCCAGCCTAATTTGTGCAAGGTTTTGAACACTGTGTGTTGGAATGACAATGGCGTGTGGGCGTGATCTATACTTAGGGTTGACGAATATTATTGGTACCTTCTTAATATATTCAGTGTGAATTTATGCATACTTTCAGTGTTAATAGTAGGATGTTAACATTTTTGATGATCATAAAAAATAATTGTTGACGAAGGACATTCAGCACTTTAAGAATAACTTCCTTGATAAAATAAAATCCATAACTTAATATTTCAAACAATGAATACAGACCGATTTCTTATTGTATTTACGCAATACATTTTACGGTTTTTTCTCGCAGTATACTTATGCGCAACGAAGTCCGTAAAAACTAGATTAATTTTAATATTTATAGACTTAGTCGTAATAAAATACAGACGTATTGTAGTGGTATACAAATTTGCATTAAATTTATTATTAAAACCACAGGACTTATAAATTAAATTTTCTTAATACCAACCCGAAGAACTTGTAAAACATAAATAATTTTAAATCAAATTAAGACATGTTGGGTACGAAATTAATTCTAATTATACACTTATAATGAAGTTGGAGGCGTCTCAATAACCAGAGGAAAATTAATTAAGTTCCCTCATTGTGTTCCAATTAGATAACTTCAATACCGATCCGTTTTCTAAACAAAATGAGTAACAAATGCTTTCGCAATAAAACACCACATCCGTACGTAAGAAAATTGTTTTAGAACAACTCCTAGAAACGTATACGTTACTTAATTAATTTTAATTAAAAAATAACACATATTAATTTAAAAAATAACTGAAATGGTCTTAATTCTCTTTTATTTTACATTTCATTGCATCAGATTGATAAAAATCTGATCTTTGCAGAAGGAAACAAATTATCCAAGAAGTTTGTCAATAACAGTTTGCACAAATTTAGGGTACCTGTTCTGTTTTCTGCAATTATAACATCAAGACAAACATAACATAATTAAAAAATATACTAAGTACGACAAAATCCGTAGAAAAATTGTTTCTTTTTTTCAATGTATTACACTTTCTCTAAAAAAAATCTTACCACAAACTAGAATTTAGTCCTATATCTCGGTTGGGGTTTCGAACTACAAAGTCTTGCATAAACGATTACCTGATACCCCAGATTACATAATGATATCACATATTACAATATAAATGACGACCCAGTTAGTCCAGCGGTAGTTAACACTGCCTTCCCGTGTTTGAATCCCGGTAGGGACAAATGTTTGTGTGATAAGCATAAACATTTGTATCCGATTCATGGATGTATCTATGTATAATATGTATGTATTTACAAAAAAAGTATATAGGTATGTAGTATATCAACCAACTATTATCCGTAACACTAGCCTCGTTGCTTAGCTTGGAACTAGATGGCGCTGTGTCATAATGTCCAGGAATATTTATTTATAAATATAATTAAGATTAGATCATAATTAACACCGGTGTAGACATTCCAACAAAATTAACCATCAAATTACATTGAAATTATTTTGAACAAACTTTATTAATCTCATCGCGCGACATCATCTATCAAGCGCTTATTATTATCACATTACACATAATAATTATTATATAATACCGGCGTAATCACCGATGATGAGTTTTACATAATTTATATTGTGTCGCTATGGGCAATCACAATGTGTCTATCAGTTTGTTTGTTCGTGACCCATCAACGGAATTAGGTAAAGCTCTACATAATCATCATCGCAATTTTGCACCGTATGAGTAATAAATATGGTTTATTATTAATTACGTTTTCTGCTGATTACCGTTGCTACTTTTTTATTAGGTAGCCTGTGTGCTAGTTATCTTTAAATGTATTATAATAAAGTGATCGAGAAAGGATTAATTGATTTTACTACGAGAGGTTTGAACAAATATAAAATAGCTTAATATTACATATAGTATACATACCATCACGCCTGTCGTCCCCGAAAGGTTAAGCAGATGTGAACTTATTAATGTACACCCACGTTTCGCTGTGTTATGTTTTAGGTCCTATGTCATAGGGGGCGAGCCTATTGCCATCAACTGAGCTCGAATCCAAACTCCGAGCTGCTTCTGAGAATTTCATAGTAAAACCCAACAACACTTTGCTCGACCTGGGAATCGAACCTAAGACCTCTTGCTCAACAGTCGCTCTGTACGACCACAAGACTAACAATATTTTGAGGTATATTAATACAAAAGGTATTAATTTATATATCACTATATATAAATTAATACCTAAATAGTATTAGCTGATTTGCAATTTAAATACATAATTGATAAGGTAGAAAATCCTACAACATATTTTTCATATAAAATAAGATTCACGCAAGTGAAGCAACGGGTAGAAGATGATAATATATAAAGGCAATCGAAGTCGCGCCGCCCACGTGCGCAGGACCTCGGCTTAATGAGCGGGCAGCCGTGAACTTAAGGCCGTGACATGCGCGTGCGCAAACAATCCACTGATATATTGCAATAAAACTGGATACCAATTGTGACGGTTTGTATAATTACATAAATATGCATATACATATGCATATATACATATATATGCGCTTTGCCGGTTATGTTTTGTAAGTTTTAGTGAAAATATTGGACATGTGCTTCAAAAGGTTTGCAGAATGGCCAAGTCAATATATCTGAGCAATAAAATTAAAAACTCAGATGATAAAATTAAAGCAACTTGGAAAGTTATCAATAATGTCACTGGCAAGATTTCACAACGAGAGAATAAATTCGAGATAATTGATAACAATAGGATGCTTACTAACGATTTTGATGTAGCACACGCTTTTAATAGTTTCTTTGCTAACATACCCATAACTACTACTAGTTCCTTAGGTCCTTCTTCTACTGATGCTGAAAATTTACTTCGTGAAAGTGTGCCTAGGTCTCAAGCTACTTTTGTATTTAATCATGTAACTCCTAGTGAAATTTTAAATACATTTAAATCTTTAAAATTAAAAAGAACTGGTGACTTATGGGATATGTCTGTCACTGTTTTAAAATCAGTGATAGATATACTCTCTCCTTATTTATCTGTAATATTTAATAAATGTATTGACATAGGTACTTTTCCAGATCTAATGAAGCATAGCAAAATAATCCCCCTATTTAAATCTGGAAGTAAAAACGAACTCTGTAATTTTAGACCAATATCCATTTTACCAACTGTTAGTAAAATTTTTGAAAAACTTTTGTTGAAGCAATTACTAAGGTATTTTAATGTAAATAGCCTCCTACACTCTGAACAATATGGTTTCACACAGGGTCGTTCAACAACAGACGCAGGAGTTGCATTACTAAAACACATCTTTGACGCTTGGGAAAATTCGCAGAATGCTATTGGTGTATTCTGTGATCTTTCGAAGGCTTTGATTGTGTCCACCATAAAACACTTATTTGTAAACTTGCACATTACAACTATATCAACAATACAAAATCATCTGGATTGTCTGTGCAGTTGGGTGTACCACAAGGCTCAATTTTAGGCCCTTTCCTTTTTTTAATTTATATAAATGATTTGCCACATTATCTGAGATCCATTTGTGATGTAGTACTGTTTGCTGATGATACCTCGCTTATTTTTAAAGTAGATAGAAATAGAGATCATTTTGACGACGTAAATAGTGCACTTGTTCAGGTAATGCATTGGTTTACAGTTAATAATTTAGTACTAAATGCTAGAAAAACAAAATGTGTAAAGTTTAGTTTGCCTAACGTGAAAAATCTAGGACCCAACTTAATTGTCAATAAAGAAGTACTTGAGACCGTCAATTCTACAGTATTCTTAGGTATTACACTAGATGCCAAGCTTCAATGGGGCCCACATGTGTCATGCCTCGCGGGGAAACTTAGCTCCGCTGCTTATGCGGTCAGAAAGGTTAGGCAATTCACTGACGTAGACACTGCTCGACTTGTTTATTTTAGTTACTTTCATAGCATTATGTCCTATGGAATTCTATTGTGGGGTAGAGCTGCTGATATAGAAAGTATTTTTATTTTACAAAAGCGAGCTATTCGTTCCATATATCAGCTAGGGGCTCGAGTTTCTCTTAGGGAACGTTTTAAAGACATTGGTATTTTGACTGTTGCATCGCAGTATATTTATGCCAACATAATACATATAAGGCAAAATATACATTCCTATTGTAAAAACAGTGACGTTCATAGTATTAATACACGGAATAAACATAAATTGTGTGCCCCCAGTCACCGTTTACATAAGGTACATAATTCGTTTGAGGGGGTTGGTATACGTATTTATAACAGAATACCTACTGATATCTTGGATCTACCGACTGACGTATTCAAAAGTAAAGTAAAAAATTGCCTTATTAAGAAGGCTTATTATAATTTGAGTGACTATTTTAGTGATAACAATAGATGGTTGCCGGATAAGTCCAAGATAGCAGTCTAATTTGTAAAATGTAATTGTTGAGATGTGTAAGTGTGAGCGGGCACATACAGAGAAATGGAGGCCAAGAGTGTGTTAATATTATCATTGGTTGTTCTGTATTTCTATATCAGTAGTTTTTATATCTCGGCTTGGTAAAATGGATTGGTATATGCTAGTTCACATAACCATAGGTAATGATTGCACTCTATATTGTATACTGATTATAGTATTGTATAGAATCACTTATTAAATAAACAGACAGAAATGTGTGCTGGGGAGTTTGTTGAGCCGCTTCTTCTTCCCAGCAAAAACACTAGGAAGCGGTGAAGGGCGGGCGTTTTTGGGGGCTGTCTTTATTGTCGACGTTCAAAAAGAGCCATTTAAATTTGGCCTACTTTGAATAAATGATATTTTGACTTTTGAAAAAAAAATGAAGTTTGTTTTTTAATAAAACTTAAATGTAATTAACAGTTAGACAAAGGTGTTGCGGACATCACTACGCCTGGGCGACCGCGGCGGGTGCCGCGGGGAGTCGGGGCGGCGGAACACCGGTCGTGCGCCGGCCACCAGCTGACAGAACGAAACGGACCGCGTCATCGTCCGCTAACCGAGGACACACGTCCTAACGGCTACCTAACTGTAGTATTGTTAACCGCGTATTCTAATTTTATTAATACAGTCCACTATAATTATTACCGGAGTTTCCATCCTCGTACCACCTGTAGGATATAACCATTCTAACTATGGTCCTTCGAGCCATCGAGTTGATTAGTTGTCGGAAAGTATATGCGGTTTTCAAAATTTGAAAACAGCCGTTGAAATTTTCATCAACGGACTTCAAGACGACTTCTCGCAGCCGTGCGTGGGTGCCTGGAACCTGTGTGTGGTCTTCATCTTCGTAGCGGGTGTGAAAAATAAGGCGCATTTGTTGGAGCGATCATAGTTCTTCAGCGGTCATCATCGACGGGTCATCAAAATTTGAGCCCAAGCTGAGCCCGAGAACTTCGTCATCCATATCAAGTCTAGAAGCACTTCAAGCTAGAAGACGGTTATTCAGGACGCGCAGTCAATGCAAAGGATTTCGTGAGATCTTTCCATTTTCTTACTAACATTCATTTTCATTTCAATATTGCACATACTAACGTTATTCCATTTCACCTTGTTAGAGTATTACGTAGTGCATTAGACCTAGTATCATACACTCACAGTATTCATAACGGAAATTAGTAACGCGTATCATTAATTAATGCCGAGTTAAGTTTAACAGGTTAAAAGTGTCGGGGTTATTGATTATTTTGTTGTTATTGTTCTGTGTAAAATTGTTTTAGTAGTTTCATCCCATTCATATGCCATTCCATCCATTTAATATTACTACATTATATTAATCACAGTAATCTAGTTATTATTAAGTTTCGCATATTGACATAAACCTACCCACATTTTTTTATTTTATTTTTTTATTTGAAATTTGAATTCATGTTTTCTTAACCGCCTATGACCTTTGAACAGACCTTTCCACAGTCAGCTGTACACTCCTTGCTATTAATTAGGCATTTCTTCGTGCTTATTTATTGTTATTTTACGCTTAGCATAAATTACTAGCTATTTAAATTTAACTTTTCTACTACTTACTTTCCTGCTTAGTCATGGCTGAAGAAATGACAGTTAAAGAGCTTACAAAAAAGCGTGCACCAATAAAGGCTCAACTTACTCAATTTACGACATTTTTAAGTACTACTAAGTCTTGCGAACAGCTGAGCGAGGAACAATTAGTCGAATTGGAGATTAGAATTGAGAAACTGGTTGCCTTACATGCTGCTTATGATCAATTACAGGGTCAATTGGAATACTTGTCTACACGACCTGACGAGCAATATACTGAACGTGAACAGTTTGAGAGCAACTACTATAAGCAGCTTGCGTCTGCTCGCGTGCTTTTGTCACAGCATCGTGCACAGCTTGTTTCTAAGGTAAGCTCTAGTGAACAATATCCAGTGGTGGCTAGACAAAATAATGTTAGACTTCCAAAAATTAATTTACCTCACTTTAGCGGCGGTTATCAGAATTGGTTAGAGTTTAAAGACATTTATGTTTCATTGATTCATGACGAAAAGGGTATAGACAACATAAATAAATTTCACTACCTACGATCATCTTTACATGGCAGTGCTGCATTAGTAATTAAAAGTTTGGATTTCAGAGGGGATAATTATAACAATGCATGGGAATTGCTTTGTGAAAGGTTTGACAATAAGCAATTATTAGTCAGCAATCATATTCAGGCTTTATTTAACGTTGAACCTATACAAAGGGAAAGTAGTCAGAGCTTGCGTCAAGTTGTAGATGTGACAAATAAAAACCTAAGATCACTGGCAACCCTAGGGCAGCCCGTACAACATTGGGATGCTATAATTATTCATTTAATGGCATCAAAGTTAGATTCTGTTACGGGCAGAGAATGGGAAGAACATAGAAACACTCTGGCTGAGCCTCCGTCTTTAGACGTGTTTATTAAATTTATTTCTAACCGTTGTAATCTTTTGGAGACACTTGAGGAGGCAAAGGTTTTAAAATCAAAACCAGAGTCATCGCACAGTAAGCTAAAAAGCTACTCTGTATCGACCAGTAAAAGTAAGTTCGATAACTCATGTCCTCTGTGTAAACAAAATCACTACATATTTAGCTGTGAACAATTTAAATCCTTTACAGTCACTGAACGTTTATCTAAGGCTAAAGAGTTTAAACTGTGCCTGAATTGTTTACGCCCTGGTCATTTGGAAGCGACTTGTCGGCTCGGCCACTGCAAGTACTGTAAAATTAAACATAATACTTTGTTGCATTCTCATGATGATTCTGGCTCTTACAAAGAACCTATTATAACGTGTTCTGGTACTAATTATGAATTTTCATCTAGTCATGTATTGCTTTCCACAGCATTGGTAAGAGTCACGGACAATTCCGGGATGCCGCACAGCGCCAGAGTCTTACTTGACAATGGAAGCACGGCTAATTTCATTACTAAGGCCCTATGTGGTAAGCTACATTTACCTATTTCTAATGTAAACTCACATGTTGCAGGTATAAACAATCAAGTGTCTGCTTTAACATTGTCTTGTCCTTTACATCTTCAATCCTATGATGGGTCTTATGATATCAACATTGATTGTTTTGTCTTGCCTGACATAACCTCTCATATCCCACATACATACATAGACACATCAGACTTAAGGCTACCGTCAGGGATAAGTCTAGCTGATCCGTCCTTTAATGAACCTTCTACGATTGACATACTCGTAGGAGCCGACATCTTTTGGAACGTGATCGGTCACAACCGTATATCGTTAGGTAAACATATGCCAACGCTCTTCGAGACCAAGCTCGGATGGCTCATATCAGGCACCTTACCTCAACATAACATAAACCAAACAGTGTGTATGTTCACGCATAACAAACACACCACACATATTCGAACACCCATGGATCTTACAAGGTTTTGGGAGCTTGATTCCATCTCGCCCAAATTTAATTTCACATCCGAAGAGCGAGCATGTGAGCATAATTTTATTAACACTACGAAACGTAATGCCGATGGACGGTTCGTAACCACCATTCCCTTAAAAGAATGCCCTAAAGTGTTGGGTAACTCCTATGAGATGGCCAAGCGTCGATTTCTGTCATTGGAACGCAAACTCGATAGAGATCCAATACTTAAGCAGCGCTACGTGGAGTTCATGCAAGAGTATGAAGCATTAGGTCATATGAGTGAAGTCTCATACCCTTCTTCATCATCAGCAACTTATTCGTATTTCATCCCTCATCATAGTGTTCTTAGAGAGTCCAGTACAACGACTAAGCTTCGCGTTGTCTTTGACGCTTCAGCCGTCACAACGTCCGGTAAGTCGTTTAATGACATTCAAGCTGTAGGCCCTAGAATTCAGGATGACTTAATATCCATATTATTGAGATTTCGTCAGCACAAGTATGTCGTATCTTCAGATATTGAAAAATTCTTTCGTCAAATCCAAATACACGAGTCGCAACGATTTCTCCAACAAATATTGTGGCGCTCTGATCCATCATTACCCCTAAAAACTTTTACTTTGAACACTGTGACCTACGGAACAGCGTCTGCTCCATACATCAGCACACGATGTTTGACTCAAGTGGCAAAGGAGGCAACAAACACTCATACACGTCTATCTATACAACACGATTTTTACGTAGACGACTTTCTGTCAGGAAGTGACTCTATAGAGAGCACTATCACTCTATGTAGAGACGTTATAAAAACACTTCAATCTGCACAACTAACTCTTAGAAAGTGGCAATCAAACAACCCACAAATACAACAGGCAATCACTACAACCACACTTGACTCATTCACTCATAATTCATCCACTAGTTCACATACAGACACTCCTAACTCAGTTAGCTTATGCACCGATGAACCAAGCAAAACACTCGGTCTAAATTGGCATTGGCATACTGATACACTTTCGTTCTCCATTCATTTACCTAACATTACATCTACCACTATCACAAAACGACATATACTCTCTACAATCGCACAAGTATTTGATCCCCTGGGACTCGTCTCTCCATGCATAATTGAGGCTAAAATTTTAATGCAAAAATTATGGAGAGACAAGTGCTCATGGGATGACGATATTAACACCGATATTAGAAAATCATGGCTTAAGTTCATTAACACCTTACCACAGCTCAACCATCTTAGCATACCACGCTGGGTTGTTTGTTGTGATAAGCCTTTATCTGTGGAATTACATATATTTACAGATTCGTCAGAAAAGGCATACGGAGCTTGCATATACGTTCGTTCCGTAGCAAGCAACGGTGAGATTCGTATGAATCTACTCACATCCAAAAGTAAGGTTGCACCAATCAAATCGACCACAATCCCAAGGCTAGAACTCTGTGGGGCCTTATTGGGAACTAGGTTGTGTACAAAGGTACTAGAGTCCTTAACACTTAAACCTAACAAATGCATATTTTGGTGCGATTCGATGATTGTCTTAGGTTGGCTGTCGGCATCACCTGCCACGCTTAAACCGTTTGTCAGGCATCGAGTGTCGGAGATACGGGAAGGTTTTGGTGATTACGATTGGCGCTATGTGCCTTCTAAGGACAATCCTGCTGACCTCATCTCCCGTGGTCTTAGCGCTGACCTCATAGGTCAAACTTCCATGTGGTGGTCAGGCCCTTCATTTTTATTATTAGACCCGTCCCTTTGGCCCTCAATGCCTAACAAGGAAGTTAACATAATACTACCAGAGTTATTAAAATATGAACTTAATATAACCAATCAATCATTACACATAATTAATTCTAATAAATTTACAAACAATAACTTATTCCAAACCTTAATTCACAATTCTTCTAATTATTCTAATTTACAACGTCTTTTAGCATATATACTTAGATTCATTAATCGTAGCAGAAAGGTACACAATCATAGTCTTACACTTACTAATTTAGAGTTAACTTACAGCGCTGATTTCATAATCAAAATAGTACAAAGGGAAATGTTTCCTGAAGAGTACGAGTTGCTTTCATCAGGAAAATTACTACCAAAGAAAAATCGCCTTAATAAATTATCACCTTTTATCGACGCTGGTATTATTCGAGTCGGTGGTAGATTAGAAAATTCTTGCTACGATTATAATGTCAGGCATCCAATAATCATTTGCAGTAAACATCACTTTGCTAAGCTTATTTTTAATACCTATCACTTACGCCTATTTCATGCTGGTCCACAGCTACTTTTAGCTACAGTCAGACACAAGTATTGGCCATTAAGTGGCAGAAACCTCGCCAAATCAACAGTACATAAGTGCGTAAAGTGTCAGCGATTCAACGGTAGAACAGTTCAACCCATTATGGGTAATTTACCTAAAGAGCGAGTTCAGTTCGAGTTCCCTTTCTTAGAGACTGGCACTGACTATGCTGGACCCATTCTTATTGCTGACCGCAGAGGTAGAGGGTGTAGACTCATTAAATCATATATATGTGTTTTTGTTTGTCTAGCCACAAGGGCGGTTCATTTGGAGCTTGTCTCAGATCTAACAAAACAGGCTTTTATTGCAGCACTTAACAGGTTTATTGCTCGTCGTGGTAAACCAAGGACCATTTATTCTGACAATGGCACGACTTTTGTTGGAGCATGCAATGAGTTAGCTGATATATTAAAACAGGACTTTTCTTCAGAAATGGCTGACACAGGTATCAACTTTTCTTTTATTCCGGCCTACACCCCGCACTTCGGTGGTTTATGGGAGTCTGCCGTAAAATCTGTTAAGCATCATCTAAGGCGTATACTAGGCTTCGCACATCTCAACTATGAAGAGATGTCTACATGTCTGATTCAGGTCGAGGCAATACTAAACTCTCGTCCTCTTACGCCCCTTTCCACTGATCCTTCCGACCTATACCCTTTAACTCCTGCTCATTTCCTCATTGGGAGATCTCTCACTTCCTTGCCGCATCCGCAAGTCATCAACCAGAATATCTCCAACTTGAAACGTTTCCAACGTATAGAGCACCTGAAGCAACAATTTTGGAATAGATTCTCTAACGAGTACATCTTTTATCTCCAACAGAGAACAAAGTGGACGGACTCCGATGGGGTGCTTAAGGAAGGAGCTATGGTGGTACTTAAGGAGCAATATTCACCGCCACTGATGTGGCCCCTGGGTCGTATTGTACGCCTCATACCTGGGAGAGACGGGATAAGCAGAGTCGCAGATGTAAGGATCAAGAAAGGAATCGTTCGACGTGCTTATAACACCATCTGCCCTCTTCCAGTCTAATCCTTGAAGACAAGTCTTCAACGCCGGGAGCATGTTGCGGACATCACTACGCCTGGGCGACCGCGGCGGGTGCCGCGGGGAGTCGGGGCGGCGGAACACCGGTCGTGCGCCGGCCACCAGCTGACAGAACGAAACGGACCGCGTCATCGTCCGCTAACCGAGGACACACGTCCTAACGGCTACCTAACTGTAGTATTGTTAACCGCGTATTCTAATTTTATTAATACAGTCCACTATAATTATTACCGGAGTTTCCATCCTCGTACCACCTGTAGGATATAACCATTCTAACTAAAGGTGTACTAATGTACACCCACATCTCGCAGGTAAGTTCAAGGTTCCATGTAATAGGGGGCGAGCCTATTGCCACGAAACGGGCACAAATCCAAACTCGGAGCTGTTGCTGAGAATTTCATAGAAAAGCTCAAAGTGATAGGTATCGGGTTTTTCTTTGAAATTCTCAAAAGCAGCTCGGAGGTTGGATTCGTGAACGTAGATGATGGCAATAGACTCGCCCATACATTAGTACACCTCTGCCTAACCTTTCGGGGACAACAGGCTTGATAGTATGTATCTACTACTATGTTCGACCTTGGAATTGAATCTAAGACCTTTTGCTCAGCAGTCACACTTACAATCGTTGGTTTACAACGCTACAGATGCGAGCGAAATGGAAATTACCAATTTATTTTACTCAACAATAAATAAGTATTAAAACTTATATATTAAAATAAAGTTGCATAATTAACGAGGCAATTGAGAACGCGCGCAAAGTATTAACAATCGCACTAACGATCTGAGCTAACATTTAAGCTCACAAAATATGGGAAAAGATGGCGAATTCAAATGCCATCGATAGGTAACATTGTAAAGGGTCTAAAGCTATTTATTGCTTTAAACAATATACTTACTTATTGAGTGTTATATGTATGTATTAACAAAACATTAACAGGTATCTTAACAATTGCATCGTCCTGAATTCTTAGACTTACGTGAATATTAGACAGAAATAACAAATTTACATTAAAATACCTTACACGGATTCTATCGCGGTGTAAGTTAAGGAATTTGTCCCGTGAATGTTATGAAGGATCGCTGATGTCAGGATTAAAATATTATCAATATATTGCAAAAAAATATTTCTATTGAATCATGTTCAATATCAACACAATAATATGCCCAATTTTTCTGAATTTTATTTGAGAATAATTTAATTTAATCGTGAATTTTACTTAGGGCTACACAATACAGCAACTTAAAAAGATAAAAGAAAAACATACACGTTTTCGTATACGATAAGTTTCTGTCATTGGCATCTGAAAATAATGGCAGTACAAACGTAAATACAATTTTATTGCATTTTATTTTAATGTGTGCATTTGTAACATCCATAATAATTCACCAACATTCTGCATTCGTTCTACTTATAAACGAATTATGCTAAATCTCACTGCTACGTACGTGCAATATGCTTAAAATAGGTACCTACATAGTTTTCTCTTCACGTATAAATATATAATTGCGATATTGTAAGGCAATAATAATTATATCTTTTAACAAGCTTTTAAAAGCTTAACCAATAACTATATTAACAATAGAGATATTAGAACATGATCCAATTGTTGAGATACAATCTTTGTATATAAATATTTGTAAAAAAATTGATTGACACATTCATAGGTAGTGCCATAGATGTTGTACCAAACGTATATGCTTAAGTACGCAAACAATAGAACAATGGACTAATAAGCATGTTCACTCATTTCCTATAAAATAAAGCTTCCGCCATACATTTCAAGTCATTCAAATGTGTATTAATGATAGGTTGTAGATATTTATATACGCATATATGTACGTACAGGCGTGATTAATATTTCAAATTAACAGTCAGGTGCGTATTTCGAATAGAAATTAATTTGAGATTAACTGTGCCATGAGGATTTTTCCCTGTATTTAATGGAAGACTAGACTTTACGCAAACATATAATATATCGAATATATTATATAATATATCATGTAGCTTTTTTTTTCTTTGCACAAAATGATACTTTAGATCCCTTAATTACAGAGCAAAATCAATCGTTCATCCACTGCGTCAGTTAAGTATTTATTTTTCACATTAATTGTATGAAACATTTAAATACATTCATTTATATTGATACTTACCTGTGAATGTGCCTTGCGAGATAATGCCCCAATCAAAAATACCAGAATAATTATAATTATGTTTGTATCCCGGGATCCTCCTCTCTATGTTTCTTAAACTTAATTATACTTTAGCTTTGTGTCTGTTAATGACAAAATTACTAGTAATGCAATTAAAACAGGGTAGTTGTACAGAATATAGCATGCAACCCTGTATTATATTAATTATATCAGTTTTGACAGGTTAATAAGCCCCTTCAGTAATAAATCATTACGCCTAATGACTTACTGTCTGGATCTGTAACAGAATATAATGACTAAGATATAACTATTATTTCTTTTAATATGTATAAAATAATTAATGAATGTAAATACACTCTTTGTTATAACTACTGTAAAAAAACAGTTACGGCGTTATTGTAAAGTTTTTATGTAAAGTAGTTTTTAATTCTTGGTAAAAGAACTTAATAAAATTGTAGATCTCAGAATTTAAACAAGACAGTTTAAATTGGTTTCTCTCTATTTACATTTAAACAATCCAATGCTGACTGAAAAACTTAGTTACCTACAATAAATTTTTATTTTATTGTAAATGATTTATTGCTCTAATATTCAAAAAAACATATCCGGACTACGAAGCCTGTATTACGTATTCTGGCTAATATACATAATAATACATACTTAGTCTCTATGTTTTATGGTCAAAGGGCCAGTTTGTGGTAGTAGTTGTTGTAGTAGTTGTCTCCCGACAACGACCCAAAAATCTTTTCTGATTTAAAACAAAAAATACGTTTACACGAAGTAACTGTTCTATAGAGTATAACCTCCGGTGTGAAAGTAAAAAACATAACTAATATCCCGAGGATAATGTAGTTTTAAGGTTTTTGACTACTGTCTTACTAATAGTTAGCTGAATGTTAATCAGGATCAACGACGTTAACTACTAAACCTATCAGATTGAAAGATTAACTTGATTATAACTTTTTTTCTTAGTTATGCAAACTGACCATCGACCTAACAGCTGTAACTGTCGACCTATTCAGTGCGAATCTCCAAACGGTCTGCAATTGACTTATGTGAACCAATATATTAGGTGCAAGCAGCATACGCGTGGCCGATCAACATAATTTACGTGACGATGCATCTGTGCCCTAATATATGGCAAAACACTTGCCGACATAGCACAGAACTTAATGGCATTATAGACATAACTCAGTCCTTCGTGTCAAACGCACACCGACTGCATTCATGGCGGATTTGCATACGGTGTAAACTAACGCTAAGTGATCACACTGGTTGTACTAAGTACCTTATACCACTTATAAGGAGTGAACAAATTTTTTGATGTCATCGAAATTCTAGAGTAGTGTATGCTAAATCGGGATTTACATTCTTTGGTAAATTGGAATAAATTATCTCGTTACTTAAATTATTTGACTGTGTTCGAAAGTTTTTATTTGTATCTATGATGTATTTCACAAAAATAAATCATTGTTATTGAATTATAGAATAGAAATAGTAATGTCTGTCAAGTGTGACTGTAATAATAAGTGAAATATTGCAACAGTCACGTTTTATAGCCTTCGTAGACACAAAATCCTTTTAATTTCAGCTGTCCGTACATGTGTCCGGCTACATGTCAGACCCTGGGGATTAAATTTATTTCAATGCACTCACGACTTTGATATTTTACTAAACATGTTTTGTTTACACCGGAAAGTTGGATTCGATATATGAAATTGGAAAAAATCCAATACTACGGTCCACATAGAAACGTACTACATACGTTATGAATTTTATTCCATTTAATACAGGAACTCTATAAGAAATTCCATTATTTATTTATTCCCGAATAGTAACGCTCAAAGCTACCTTAATGTGATGCCATTATAGAACATGATGACGTCACTTTATTATTATAATAAGTAGAATTCGTTTACTCATCCTAATTAACCCATTTACTGTCCCAGTGCTGGGCATTGATCTCCTCTCGTTTAGAGGGATCAGTTTATAGTCTGCCACACTAGCCTAATGTAGGTTAGCGGCCTTCACATGCCATCGAGATAATCTATCAGGCAAGTTTCCACACAGTGTTGCTCTTCACCGGTTCAGCATTTGTTAAATATGTACATAACTTTGAAAAGGCAATCGTGTGTGCCTTAAGTTTGGACTTGATACCACCTAGTTTATCACAGTTATTTATTAATACATAATAATAATGTTGACGACCTGTTTAGCTCAGCGGTAGTTAACGCTGCCTGCTGTGCGATGGGTCCCGGGTTTGAATCCTGCTAGGGACAAATGTTTGTGTGATGAGAATCAACATTTGTATCCGAGTCATGGATGTATTTATGTACAATATGTATGTATTTACAACAACAAAAAATATAAGTAGTATATCAACCTTCTAGTATCCGTAACACAAGCCTCGTTGCTTACCACGGAACTAGATGGTGCTGTGTAATAATGTCCAGGTCTATTTATTCAAGGATGCGGTGCCGAGTTTTAAAATAGTGACTGTAATTATTTAATTACTGTTCAAGCATCTAATTGACTAATTAAACGTGCTGACAATTGATGGGATATTTTATTCAAAATATCAATATTGAACGGCTTGCTCTTGAACCCAGACCGTTGTCCACGAAAGACAATTGTCTGTTATGGACAAAGATTAGGCAAACGCCTTACCTCTTACCACTATCACTATCATATTCGATTCCCATGATTCACGGAAAAATTTTGCTATGTAACATAATATTTGTTGACGAAAAGAGACATGACGAAAAGACATGTTGTTTTATAATACGGGAACAAGAGACATCTTTGGCGCAGTGATTGACATCTACGCCAAGGGTCGTCTGTTCGAACAAAGCACGGGACAAACCATTGTATGGCCTACAGGGGCTGTAGAAAGTTATTTGAAAATGCATCTGTGAGTGAAAATATCGAGACTTAAATTGTTTGTAATCGCACCTTTGATTCCCCACATCATAATATACTAGCGCGAGGAATACTTATTTCTTAAAAAAACTGCGTTTCTAAATAGTATAATTATGTTTTTTTAATAACTATGCACAATTGTCCATAGATCATTATCATTCACTATCAGTTGACAAAGACATTACCTCGCTCCATAGACTGCCCTTTCCTATTGACTTACAGACAAAGCATTCACCATGATTGATGGTCAGTCTAACATTATGTCTATATCAATATAATATATGTATATAGAAGCTTCATTAAGAATATACACGCACGGCATAATTAACAAACCGAGCTTTAAATCCCTAATATATCAATAATATTATAAATGCGAAAGTATGTTTGTCTGTTTGTTTTTGTCTGTTACCCCTTCACGCTTAAGTCACTAAACTGATTTAGATGTGGTATGGAGATAGTTTAGTATATGACTTCCAAGTCATCCCTTAAAATTCCTTTTGTGTTGTACGAAATCAGTTTAAAAAAAAAAACTAAATATATATAACTCAAAGGTGCCTGACTGACTGACTGACATAGTGATCTATCAACGCACAGCCCAAACCACTAAACGGATCGGGCTGAAATTTGGCATGCAGGTGGATATTATAACGTAGGCATCCGCTAAGAAAGGATTTTTGAAAATTCACCCCCTAAGGAGGTAAAACGGGGGTGCAAAATTAACATGAAACCTTTATTATGCACGCGGACGAAGTCCCGGGAATCAGCTAGTAAGTATAATAAATTTACTAATTCTGAGCTGAAGAAGTCGCGGGCAAAAGCTAGTATTTCATATGTCGATTGATAAATGGTTTCGCACGTTTGATATTAATTTTAGAATCGGTTATTAACAATCACTGTTTCCTGCCCCGGGCAGTTTCGGGGTACTAGAACGTATTATGTACATATTTTTGTGAATACGAGTCAAGGCAACTATACTCATTATATACGCCTTATCGCCTACACAAAATCGTTCGAGGGTTTCCTTAAGTATTATAATGATTATCAAATATAAGCCTTTGTGAAAAATTTGGATACAAACATATTTATGTAGGTTTTTTGTACTTGAAGATGTATGCTAATTAGAATTCGATTTTTGAATACTGCAACGGAGTATAATTGTGTCGAAAATTAGCGGTATGAAACTGCAATAAAAAACTATTATTGTACCTACGACGCGGTAAAAAATAATAATGGGATTAACTTACCTGATTCTAAGCAAAAGCATATCCTTCAATTAAATATCGTGTGTGGGATTTATAAAGACGTTTTTTGGATAAATAATAATGAAATGTTCACCAATCAACTATTCAATACAATTCAATAAAAAATATCATTTATCGGCTAAATATAGTACGGTTACATTTTCTATGGGATTTTGTTTATTTTTACGATCAGTACCTATTTCTCCCAAAACTAATGCCAATACACCACCGCAACCTGATTAGTGGATAAACTGTTAGTTTTCAGGTTTTTTATTACCACTGACAGTTTGTGTGACAATTTTAAAGGCATATCGTGTACTCCAAGGCACGGAAGTGACTTAATGTGTTAAGTTAATGGTTACCCATCCATAAGCTGTCCTTGGTAAGCGCAACGTAACCTTACAGATCGATTAATTAGCATGATTATTTCGCAGCCACGAGATCTGTGAGTTTAATTTAATTTATTGCTTATAAATCATTGACGTCGTCAATTAAGGGAAATAGTATTGAGTATTTGCGAGAACCTTTAGCTAAATTAAGTAATGTTTAACTGATTGGCAGCCTAGGAATCTAATGCTGCGTTGTATGCATTTTATTGTCAGTAGTATAGTAACCATGACCTGTCGTCCACCTTGAAGTATTCAGGTAAATCTCCTTACATTACCATAACGCTTTAACAACATAACTGGCTGTAAAAGGGTTTGTTTGTGTTTAAAAAGGGCGTAAATGGCTTATTTTGCCAAAGAATTTTCATTGAAACTTTTATAGCAGCTATTCAGATTAGAATTAATGAATAAACATTGTTTGATTTGTTTGGCTTATTGAAGGTGAGATGAATTAAAAAAATATTTGTTTGATGATTCTAGCTATTCTCTAATAGACTATCCGATTTTATGATTAAACTACATAAATATTGATTGAATTGGATTTGGATTTTAATATCAAGGTGATTATTAAATCAATAAAAAAACTAATATTTAATGATTTGACTGATATCTTAATATAGCTATTCATTTTGACATGGTCTTCCAAATCATTATAATTAAATTAGGTACATCAACTTTCAAATTTCTTGGACTTGACTTGCACTTACAACCTCTAGACAAACAAGGCAGTTAGCTTTGGTTAAAGTCAAAGTCAAAGTCAAATCGTTTATTTCAAATAGACCAATATTACAGATGCTTTTGAATTGTCGAATATACCTAGTTGAATTAAGTTGCACGTTAGTCTTAGGAAAAAATCCAGAAACTAAGCAATGTGAGCTCAGCTCATAAGATCAGCTATCAATAAATACACATAGAGCCTACAAATACTACAAATATTAAAATGCGAAAGTTTCTATGAATTTTTGTTACTCCTTGATGCAGAAACCGCTTAACAGATTTAGACTAAATTTAGCATACATTTAGTTTATTACCTGGATTAACACATAGGCTTTTGGCACTTGTTATCTATTACTACTACTATGCGGGCAAAGCCGCGGAAGGTAGCTAGGTGTCACTAATATTGTTAATACGACAAGTACGATGAACAATTGTCGTATTGTTTCTTAGCCGATCTGATATGCATCACTGACAGGCTGACAATGTAACCTACGGGTTCAATGTACGAGTATGTACATACCGACAACATGTCGATGTTATCAATTAGCGGATCAAATCTATGCCGTGTACATAACGCTGAGGGTGAAGAAAGTGTGATGAAGAAATGAATCCTGTCAGTTGAAAGTAATAGCTGTTTTAATATTAATGTGAACCAAATCATGTGTGTCTTGTTACTCACAAACTGTTAATAAAACACGAGAATATTGCGTACATATCACAAAGTACTAAGGCTTTTATGAGTGCCTCTTAGTGTTCTCTTACCCAAATAAGGCTTTTAATCCTTCTCTAGCAAACTAAAAAAGACTACTTATACCTTTTTGAATTCCCAAAAGATTTTTGACATCATAAATAAGCAAATAAAATATGTCGTTGTTTTAAACGGGCAATAAACAAATGCAGAGTTAATTTAAAAAATATTTTTATATTATTATCAGTAATGAAAACTCACATATTGATTCAAGAAAATACCTACGGGTGGCAACATAATATAATAATATCGTTATTTATGCTTAGTAAATAGGTACAAACTTACAAAAATAAATATTATTAGATAACCTTTTTTGTGGCCATACATATAATTGTTATCATTGATCAGTAATAAATTAAGTTTTTACTTATTCAAATATATTATAATAATATGATAATCAAATTATTAATGCATAATACAGCGTGAGTATGATCATTGATCAATAAACTATAGATTTAAGATAAAATAACTTACAAACGATAAGTTTTGAAGTGGTTAGCTTAAGATATTATTGTCGTAATGAGTCGTAAATTATTTAAAAGATAGATACGATTAACTTAGTAGCGTGGCTTCTAGTCAAGCCAAATGCATTTGTAGGTATATCAATATTTTATACAAAACGAACCGTTTCTAGATTCTGTGACCCAAATTCTGAGCAACATGGACATCCTAAGGAATTTCAGCGATCTCGGTTTCCTAACAGTGCCGTGGTTAGGTTCACGATTATCCTGAAGCTGCCCATTATATGGACTGACTTCTTGCACTTACTCACTAGACCGAATGTTACACATAAAGCTGATACCCACGTACAGATGATTGTAATAGTAATTGTATTTTAATACAAAATTCATTGCACAGCGCCATTTCATTCCTCTAAGAGACTTGTATTACAGATTTAGTATCCGTAACATGGTAGAGCTGTGGTAGCCTAGTGGTGTGACCAGTAGACTGAGACGTCAAAGGTGTCGATTTCGAACCCAAATTACGCACCACTGACTTTTCGGAAGTTATGTGCGTATTTATCACAAGCTCAAACGGTGAAGGAAAACATCGTGAGGAAACCTGCATGCTTAAGAGATTTGTCTTGATGGCATGTTAAGTCTGCCAACCCGCAGTAGGCTAGCGTGGTGCACTATAGCCTAAACCCTCTCAAATAAGAGGAGACCCGTGCCCAGCAGTGGGACGTTAATGGGTTGATGATGATCCGTAACATAAGTTTTTCTGGTACACTATGACGACTCGAGTGGCGCAGTGTCTGAGCGGTCGGCTTGTGCGTCACATGTTGCGGGTCCGATCCCCGCATGGAGCAAATATTTGTACGATCTACAGGTAGCTGTTCGGAGTACAGACATTCACCTATGTAAAAATAATAATAATAATAGTTTGTAAACGCTCCCATGGCACTGGAGCAAATCCTTGTGTGGGGCAACGTAAGAGAAGAAAGAGAAAACTAAAAAGCTTTTTGTTGTTTTATTTATGTAGGAGCATCATAATTAAAAAATAAAAATATAGAAATTATAGAACACTTTGTTTCGTTCAAATTCATGCTTGTAATGAATGAATGAATGAATGAATTTTAATTTTATTTCAGACAGGAGTCCATAGGGTTAGTAACAATTTAACTTAAATTCTAATGTTAGTAAGTTACAGTCACATAAAAATATACAATTAAATTTCGGCGTTAAGCCGCATCCACCTCCGCAACATCGGGGAATCCCACCGATCTACGATTGTAGAATGTAATGCATTGATGCACGAGAGTTTTGCACGTTACCTTTTTGAACTGTTAATAGTATCAATACAATCCATTATATAAAACATATTTAGTTATCAATCATCTAGACATAACATATTTAAATATCAACGCCATCCAAAACTTTCCGATCGAGATAAATCATTGATTAAATAATATTTCGGTGAGACATATTTTTTATTGACACCATATTGCATAATAATGTTTTTATAAAGTAACGATTATAATAATTAGATTCATTTCATTAACAAATCAACATTATGCGGACGTAAAATATTATAGAGCATGTCAAAAATAATTGGTCGCGTTTTAAATTAGTTCTTAAAGTGATTAATGTCTTATTCTAAAAGTAATATGTCACAATATTATTAGAAATTAAAGACTATTAGCATAAATAATTATTACAAAATGCATGGCCGTTTAATGAGTTGACACCTGTTTATAATGTACATATTTTTTATGTTATACATATGTATTTATTGAATCTATGATTGCTTACTTAATTTAAAAGTTGGAAGATTTCATGTATGTGATTCCTATTAACAATCAATGTATACGAGTATACCCACCAAACCATCAGAAATCTCTATGGTACGGAATCAGACTCCTTTGCGTTAGAGTTAATAGTTCTTTTTTTTTGTTTTCAACCTTATATGTATAGTCTTATACGTATATGTATAGTCTATTTATTCTAAGAGACAACTAAATTATACCTTGAATAATTTGCCTCAAATTGAAAGCTTACTTTGTGCAAGTCATACTAGTATAGTATTACTACTATAAAGTATGCGTTTTTATCAATATAGGCTACGAAAATTCTAAAATAATGAAGACAAGAGTAGAGTATGGTACTAAAATATTATATTTGCATTCAATTTAAATTATTTTCTCTACAAAAACATAATAAATTGCAATCAATAATAAATTAGTTTTTCTTGATGTGGAAATTCGTCCATTCCTAACAATCGATAGGTACAGTCAAAGGTACTTACTAAATGCTTAGTAAACAGGCTTTATCCTATAATTAAATACGGTAAGCTCAAGTTTAGCAGGCAGCAATAATTAATAGTGAACAAAATACACGATAGTTTTAGTAACATTAATGCGAAGTGACAAGGCTGTGTACGCTCACTGACGCGTGTGTTACACGATCGAACATCCGCGTGTAACGCCAGTGATCACGACAAACAGGGCGAAAGTGACATCACCAGAGCGTTATGTGTATTTTAATCAATAGGCACTCACTGGTACTTTTTCACAGCAACAGTCGTAAGCAGTAACATCGTGCCGCGTTGCCTTTTGTAGTGTTTGCCTACCCTCACGGGAAAATGGCATATGTACAAGGTCGGAGATTATTTAAAATACAGTTCTGGCTGGTCGAGCTGGGCCTTGGTCGACCATACGATATTTTTTTTTAATTAAAAATTTTGTGGTTATCGAATTAGAGCCTGTCATCAGTTGTATATTCTTCAGAAACAAAATTAAACGCAAGTAAAACCAATTTAAACAAATTAAATTAGAGTCAATACAACAATATTTAATTTAAAAGTATTATTATTGTTTCTCGGGATAATAAAGCCAACAAGGAATAAATTAGTATAATTTACATAGATAAACAATTCGTTAAATTTATACGGGTATTGTTTATATTTTGTTTATAAATTGAGTTGGCCACTCAGGGGTAATTGTTAGAATGTAAAAGCGAACCTGTTTTCAATAACCGGAGATGAATTCAAAAATCAAACTGTTACTGAGAATATCACTGAAAATCGAAGTTATTGTATTGTTCAACCTGCGAAATGAATCAATGACCACGTCAGTCAGTAGCTGCAATCGCAACCACTGGACTTAGAAGTGTAGGTAAGAGCGAGCGCAATTTTATCTGATAACTACGTACGTAATGTTAAGTTAATTCAGTTCTTCGGTTCAGAAATTCGACGACGAATTCAAGACGACCAGTTTAGCTCAGCGGTAGTTAACGCTACCTGCTGTGCTATGGGTCCCGGGTTCGAATCCCGGTAAGGACTTGTGTGATATTGTGCCGAGTCATGGATGTATCTATGTATAATATGTATGTATTTACAAAAAAAAGTATATTATGTAGTATATCAACCAACTAGTATCCGTAACAAGCCTCGTTGCTTACCACGGAACTAGATGGCGCTGTGTAATAATGTCCGGAAATATATAATTCTAGACTAAATTTGCATTTACCTCTGTCATTATACATAAAAAATAGCCCCAAATACAATAGGAAACAGTAACATGTAATTTGATTTCAATATACATATAAAAAACAACTGAAAGTAGCTTTTTTTTTCAATTGTTAGCTACTAAAAACGCGTTATCATTGTTTTTAAGTTAAACGCAGTTATTTAACTAACATTCCACTGTTACTATATGGAAAAAACAACTGACAAAAACTTGCGTCAACTGTTCCGGTAACCTATATTACCCACTAATTATTACTGTGCTCTAATTAAAATTTATACAAAAACGTTCAATCATTGAGATAACATCGGGGTGTCATAGTGGAGGCTTAGACATGCTCCGCTACCGATCCTTATCGTTTGATGGGCGAGATAATTACTGGGACCTGCGTATTTTTTTTCTAGTTCTACTATATAGGGTGATTATTAAGTAATATGTCTCTTGAACCGCTTTATTGACTTCTGGTATATATCAAGAGTTTTGAAATTAATACTGCAGCTGACGATTCTTTTAAATTTTTTTCGGCCATTGTGTTTTTTTTATAACATTTTTTTCTTTCCGTGGGTTCGATGCCCACGGGACACAAATATTTATGTGATGAATATAAGTGTTTGTGTTCGTCTGGGTGTCTCCTATGTATTATAAGTATGTATTTACAAAAAAAAAGTATATAAGTATTTATATCCATTGTCTAGTACCCATAGTCCAAGCTCTGCTTAGTTTGGGACTAGATGGTGATGTGTAAATTGTCGCATATTTATTTTATTTTTATTTATCTATGCCTGAGATCTTAGTAAATTAAGTCTCATCATCATCACCTATATTTTTCTATGACTAGATATCGGCTTCCATTACTGAAGGTCATAGAGAAACTTTACTGTCAGCTGAGGAAGGCGATTCCCCATGCCTAGTCATTTTGATGGCTACATTACCTTTTAAACCGGTACACAACAATATCATCGCACTGAGCAGCATATTTTTCAATACAATCACAATGTTCTTGACAAATATTGGTGAAGCTTTAGTTCTACCACTCTATGGGGTTGTAGGTTAGCTGTTCCGTCTAACAAGCCAGACGGGTCTGTCCCCTGGAGACTTAATAGGGAAAATTTGATTCTAATGTCTAATCAAGCTATACAAAGTGCAAAAATGTGTGCGTAAAGAATCGTAAGCTTGTATTCAAGACAGAAAACTGCGTACCAAACTATGGAGAGCCTGAGGTCTATGATGTCAGTCAGGAGTAGAGAGAGCGTGACCGATGTTGGCTGCCTTCTATGGCAAAAAACTACGGAATTAAATCCCGGTAGGTGCAAATGTTTGTGTGATGATCATGGGCAGTTGTACCTGACCAATTTATAAAAAATATAATAAATATCTGTGTAGGTATAATTACCATCTAGTATCCGAAACACAGACCTCTTTGCTTAGCCCAGAACTAAATGGCGCTGTGTTTTTTATTATTTAGTAATTATGTATATTGATTTATACAATAGCACTTTTATTGGTAGTTTATAGGTAGGTAAACGATACCTAGTCTAATATTTTTTTTTATAACAATTATATTCGCTATGCCCAGTCCTTTTATAAAAAAACTCTTTCATCGTTTAGGAACCATTACCTATAACATTCCGGGTATAAATAAGTGCATCATGCATCGACTATTAAGTACATAATGTTTTGTGACATTCCTTTTTCGAACCGATGCATTGTTAAAGAGCTTCGACGTGGTGTTTTAAATTCCACGAGCTCCATTTAAATCACAATCTGTATCAACTGCTCCCGTATGTTATTAGTCAATTTTTATTCAGTATGTTATGTAAAATTCATTAGTCGAAAATATAACTTGACTTAACGCATAAAAAACTACTACTCGTCACGGATTTTATCGCGGTATATTCATATTTCGCAGTGTGGGCAGGCCCCCGGCAAGGTGGACTGACGACTTGGTAAAGGTCGCTGGAATCCACTGGATGCGGGCGGCATATAACCGGTCGTCGTGGCGATCCTTGGGGGAGACCTATGTCCAGCAGTGGACGTCAAACGGTTGAAATGATGATGATGATATTCATATTATTATGTCCCGATATTTTGGATCTTTTTCAACATCCACGGTTTATGATCGTGTATGCAGGCGTACACAAACTTGATTATGATTATAGTCTCTCTTACATAAAACGAACAATATATACACACACTCACGTCTTTTTCCCGTAGGGGTAGGCAGAAACTGCAGAATGCTACGCGCTACCGACAAAAAAAAATTGAACAAAAAAGCATATAAACAAACTTAAAATACTTATAGGCATTCCAAGAAGTTAACAGTTTGTTAACAATCACAAAAACATCACAGATCTGATAAATCATGAGTCCTTGCAAAACGATACAGATTCCTGTCCAATATCAATATAGGTACCACGATACAATTCGAAGGAAAGTAGTTTTCAATCATCATTTAATTTAAATCATCAACAATAATATTCGCATAGGTGTCAGAAATAAGTATACATTTGATAATTTACACAGCACTACAATTTACGTACATTCTAAGCACGGATTCACAAAACAATTATATCACGTTCGCCGTGTATTCACGACAATAGCGTAGGTTTTGCAACATCAAGTGCAGGAGATTCGTGAGTGCGCCTGTAAATAACGATCGGGCCATGAAACTAGATGACGCCATTAGACGACAGTAAAAAAAAACTATATGGGGACGTAATTACGAGGGTTTGTTTTGGGTTTTATATGCCTTTAGTTAAGACTACTTACTGGTAGGAAAGGTTAAGTGGTCACCAAGGAGATCGATCGGATTACAAGCTTACGTTGTTGACTGTAGTCTCACTTGGATAGGTTATCTTTTTGACATCGTTTTCGTTTAATATAGGTCATAGGTAAACATAGATGCATACATACCATCACGCCTGTCGTTCCCAAAAGGATAGGCAGAGGTGTACTAATGTACACCCACATTTCGCCAGTATGTTTTAGGTCCCATGTAATTGGAGGCAAGCCTATTGCCTAACCGGGTACGAAACTAAACTCCGAGCTGCTACTGAGAAATTCATAGAAAAATCCAATAACACTTTGCTCGACCTGGGAATCGAATCCAATACCTCTTGCTTTCTAGACTATGAAATAATTATTAGTTTTTAGTTTGGAGTAAAGATTTGTACCCAAGATTAGGTTCGCCGCTAATTACATGGGACCTTTAAACATATTGGCAAACTGCAGGTATATATCAGTACACTCTCCTAGGGTACAAGCATGATGGTATGTTATGTTAATGGCTCTCTGTTACTTACATGATATCCTAATTGTATAAATACCTTGCCATTTGGGAATATAATAATTTTATGTAAATAAGATACTTTCGTAAATATGTATGTAAAATCATTTCGTTACTGATAAAATTTTGCTACCATTTTTTTTTGACACTTACTCTATAAACCGCTAGTTTCATAGTTCCAAGTTACATTTTGCAACAAACAAACCTTCGCAGCTTATCATCTCATACTGCAAGCCAACAACGCGTGATATTTGAACAATTTTAGTATTCGCTATTAGCACCATAATTTACTTAGAATAATGCATGGCTATGAATTTCGTAATTATGCAAGGTGTATATGGAATGTTACATATAAGATTTCTGTAGTGTATATAGAATTTATAACATACTTGGGTAAGTGTACTTCTAAAATAAATTTTCTTGTAATATATTTATCACTTGCTCAAACGGTGGAGGAAAACATCGTGAGGTAACTAGCATGTTTTAGAGATTGTCTCTCAAATGAGGAGACACGTGCCCAGCAGTGGGACAGTAATGGGTTGATGATGATATAGAAACCCGAAATATTGTCCTGCAGGTACCTTAGTGAACGCTTGACATTTAGAGTAAAGACCGATCGTTTCAAAAATTCAAAATGAGTATGTCTATTTTAACAGAAATTAAAACATGACATACTTACTTAACTAATATCTCAAGTATAAGACGAAGACACAAAGAACCTTTTTTTTAAATTTACGTTCAATTTGAAACAGCCAACTTTTAAACAAATGATAAACTCATGCCATGATCCAATAACTGATAAAGTAAGTAAAATAATAAGTTTTTGATCGCTACTTTGATAGCACATAATATTAATTCAGTTACGACTAAAAACCCAGCGCTATCTAGTTATATAACGCCTTGTTTAGTCATATATTATAATAAGTAAGTTCTTACATACCTACACGTCATACATCTGTGTGAGTTAATATTCGTAAGTAGTAGCAATATTTGTGATGCACTTCAGCTATTGCTGGGGTGCACCCCTTTTCCTTGCGGAGATGAAACGCACTAATTCCGCCTTTATAATTATATCTGTTTTAGTTTATCTTATAATAATGTGCATCACTTTTTGTAAAAGAATAAATATTGGTTTTATTTCTTTCTTTCATATCAGAAGTCCAGTGTCTACTATTACACTACTACTACTACTATTACAAAGTCAAACACTTTGAGATTCTTTTTTATATTAACGTTTCTTTTTATTCATCAATTATTCAGTTGGATAAATATGTATTACTATGCGCCATAAGTAAAATAGCAAAATTAAATTTTTTTTTCGTAACAAAACTTTTCTAATTTAATCTGTTTCGTTTTTTCTTCTCTGTTTTTTTGTAATTCCTCTAAAAAAGTCTCAATAACAATTCTTCTTCTTTCTAAATAAAACGAACGTATCACTAGTGGACAACATCCATCAAAATTTTCTTACAAGCAACGATAAAAAAAGTAATTGACGTAAAATTCTTGCACGAGTTACGCTAACGGTCAGGGATTAATAAAACAAATGTTTCCCCAGTTCTCTTCATCATGCTCTTAATAGACAAACTTGGGATGTTTTTGTTAGCGAAGTTGTTACAAAAGTGGAACATAAGTTTGGCGTATTCAGAGTCCAAACAATACAGTTATACTTTCGATGTAAGTTACGATAAAACGAACACGAATTTTCGATTTTTGTTTCACAAGTCATTGCGTTTTATGACCGTCGTTTCTAAGTAAGTATAACATTAGTTAATGAAACGTAGAAATATTGTTATAACGTTTCTGGATTAAGATGGGCCGGTGGAAATAGGGTTTTGCTATTGATAATTTATTTTATTATTGCGTTTTTTCTGCGTTCCATAACAAAGATTAGTTTTGAGTACCTATTCAAGTTTATGTTACATATTTTTGCATTTTGATTTTATTTACAAAGAAGTATTTTAATTATGTCTTATCAAAACAAATGATACAGGTTTCTATTAAAAATATTTTTAATGTAAAATGTAATCAACAAAATTTGCAGCGACTTTCCTCGCTGTAGAAAAATAGCATTAATAGGGTCTGTAAAATTATTATAATAATCTCTTCTTATATAGTTTTTTTGAAATATAAACAATCGCGCTAAACAAAACTTTACAGCCTTGTAGAAACAAATAACTAATGTAGTACTAGGTGAATGCAGCTTTCCCACAAATATTTTGTTTGTTGAACTCGCAAACACAGTGTTACTAGGAACGCATGACTGACCTGTATTGGATGTTTTAAAAAGTTGGACTGGGCTTTGAATGAAACGTTGTTGACATTTGGACTTTTTAACGGCTGATTGCTTTAGTTAGAAGCAAAAGAAATTAGGAGCGTAGTATGTATTCTAGACTTTGTTTATATACCTAAATATTTGCCTTCTTTGTTTATTCCAGAAGATTCATGGTATTGCCTGAAAGACAACGTTTTTGGTGACGAAATAAACCGATGAGTGAGCGACACACCCTAGCTCAGTGCCAGATACCACAAACTTGGACGGACATAATATTGATTTTAAACCATTTAAAATGTAATTTCATTTGATTTAATACTGCAACTAACCAGAAATAAAACAGGTAAGGTGATATTTTTATTTCCGTTAGTACAGGACAGAGATAAAATGGCAAATTTTCTATTGTTATATAATTTCGTATGTACGAATATCCCACACACTGCGATGGGTTTTTCGTTTTAATACGGTTCTATAACAGTCTTGGAACTTATTACAAGACTGTCTGATTCTATTAACATTATTTTTTAAATTAGTATTTTAATAATAAATTCCTACCCTTGTTGTGTTAACAGTTAAGAGAACAAACTGTTCTTAAATAAGTAAATATAATTAAATAAGTAAATAAATAAAATGATATGAATAAGAATCATTCCACAAAAGCAATCATGAATCATTAAATTCTTAATGAAATCAATCAATCGGAGTATTAATATAGACATAGATGTAAGCATTATTATGCAACCGTGATGAATTTTGACATTAACCATTGTAGCAGTTTAATAATTTTAATAGTCATTGGCATTGCGTGCGTGGCGATCTTAGGCTGCCAACACACTAGGACGTATCAAATAGTTGTGCAACGTTTTGCCTAAAAACGCCATTTTACTCACATCTGTATTTTGTGTATTTTAAATAAATTATTTAACAATAAACCTTTAAAACATTATTTAGTTAGCAAGTTAGGTAAAACTTCCATTATTTTCACGTAGCTGTCGTTCACCATATTTATACTAACGAAGTTTTTGAAATGCTTTATGGACATTATATCGCAATAAAAATATATGATATATTTTTTCTCTTCACTACTAAGATACAGGAATACATAAACAATTTTGTCGTGTGATAATGTCGTGTGACGTGCGATCACATGTCACCCGCTACCACCGTGGCCGGCGCGCGGCGCTCATAGAACACGCCGCCCAGCGTTGGTCAAAAACGACGCTTATGCCGCAATGATGCGTTTCGCACACGGAGTTCGCGTCGTTCACATGCTCGCGCACGCCCAACGTGCGGGAGGCCTTACGAATAAAATAGTTTTATGATACTAATCATTATGGGTAGTGCGTGTGCGCATTTTAATTTATTTTATTGGTTGTGTAATTATTTATCATAACAGTTGTTATTGACGAGGAAAGTACGTATTCGATTATAACCGTAATATTTATTTAAACTCATATTATTTCACAAATGAATGATTAGTTCGTAAATTAATTTCAGTCACAATAATTTGGAACAATGGGAAGATTTCATATCACTTAGGTATTTGAATGGCAATAATATATGGTAAATACTTACGATACCTATTAAAAAAAAACAACAGAATTAAGAGTAATATAAATACCATAAAATAAAATTGTTTTATACTGCTTAATTAAGCTCCAATGGATCCTTTACTGTGCTCACAGGCAAAGACAGACCGCCCGGTGTCCTTGACATACAATAGTCTGAAATGATCTATCACTTAAACTGACAATTAAACTGACATTTAATATTCATTCAATGTATTCCCGTAAATGTTAGAAACACAATTAATATCCCTGTTTATAATTGTTCAGTAATTCAGCGTTACCCTATGCGGTACCCTATGAACACTAGCGCGATAAACGCGAGGTCGAGTAGGAAGTGAACTAACCGAATGAGGTCATAGTTCACTGTATAGATTGTGGAAAGCAGTTCACTTTTAGCTAGGTATTTTGTTAGAATAAAAGGCTGTGCCAATAAAGTTTTCTGATTTCATCAGGATTAAAGCTGGTGGTATATTTTAGTTCGCGAACTAGCAGTGAGAATTAATGCGGCTGGTTTTTTTTTATCTCTTCTTTTTCTCCCTCTATGTCTTTTTCAATTGAAATTAGATAAATATGCGCTTAGCACCTAGTAGCGGTTGTGTTTACCCATGCAACCACGTTCGTGCGCGCGGCATTGTATGCATGAAGAAAGAGATATCTTAAAAGTAGGTAGGTATTTAATTTGATATTATTGATTAAATTTCCATATTCCAAATTAACCAAAAAAAAAACCTAGATTGTATTAGTTTCTGAGTAAAAAAAAAAAAAACAATGAACTTTCACTTACATTTATGTCATTACATTAGAACCTTCTTACTGATTTAAAATTCGTGACTCATTCGTCAACTCGCAAGCGTGAAAATCGCGCGCGCGCGCGAGTTGGCACCTTCCGATTTTACCTACTTTTTTCGTCGTCAACTCGCGCGCACTGTTAAAGTACAGTCAAATAAAAATGAATTAAAACCAAAAATCTTTAAATAACTTACTATACCTGTGGCTTTGCCCACAGTGGCTGATTCGGAGAAGTACGGTATAGATGAACACGTTACTTTCACCATTAACAAATTTATTTAACTAGTTTAGTTTTCAATTGTAATGTTTGTTATAAAAATAATTTACAACAAACCCTAATCTGAGATTTTTACAGTTCCTTAGAATGATTAATTTTAATATTAAGTAATCATTATCCAAATTCTATACTTGTTGTTCATTACAATTTTCAGATTTAATATTTCACTCACATTATATGTATTGATTTTATTTTTTGTTTTATTTGCATACCTACTTTAGAATTTTTTACTTATAATATTTAGGTTTTATTACCTATTATTACTTATTTTGAGCCTTAACCTTCTGTGTCGAAACTTCACCGTGACAAAAGTACCAATTTCCTTGCATTTGACTGATTATTGGGTGGGAGTTCATTAATCATGATTGTAGAGTAACTGAACATAATGCAGCCTAACTTGATTTAGATCAAATATTATTACGGAGGGAGATAAGAATCTTAAATCTTATATTTATTATATTGGACGTAAAAATTATAGGTCTGCTTAACAATACAGTGTTAAATCGGTAATCAATTATTTAAAGTTAATAATGACATGGTCTGGTTGCGCTTGCGTCGTTTTTGTTTTCTTGCTTAATATTTTGACCTTAATTTAAATACTTACTTCTTTTACTTTCAAATGATTTAGCAAGAACCTATTTATGTGTAACTCATTATGGGTGGTAATTAAAATTACTTTTAATTTATATTTCGAACGCGAATGGAAAAATGGTGAGTGTAGAAATATTTAGGAAATATATTTACGATGTAAGTGACTGACTTATGGCTAAGTTGCAACTAAAGTGACCATTATCAAGATCGAGACCATCTCTGTGCCTCGTCAAACCATCAATTTTGCCGTACAAACACTTCTGACAATCGTCAATGGTAGTCAGAAACAAAATAATCCTGATAACTATGTACTACCTACATACAAATGTGTATAAAATATCACGCAATATCCATTGAATAGCTTAATCACTTATCATTGTATTTATTCACCAATCAAAGAAACAAGGAATCGGTGTTAGTTTTTTTTTCTATAGTTTCCCTCCGACAGGAAAATCTATCATTGCATTTATATCTTTCAATAACTTGTAACAATTTATAAAATTCTTCTTTAAAAGGCCTTTAAAGAAGAATTTCCGCCGAGTTTGTAACGCTACATGAAAACATTCAACTTTATCATGAACGTTGTGTTGAAAATGTATAAAAAGTTAAAATAAAAGTTTGGTACGCATTCATAACATGTAACTCAAGCCTTAATATGTGGAAAGCTATTAAAGTTAGAATGTTTATTTCACAGGCAAAAGTTATAGCGTGGCGTTTTTGTCAAAGGATAACGAAACCCGCTACAGCGAAATGGTTCGAGAGGCGACGAGTTCAAAGACTAAATACAGTATATTTTGACTTTGTCATTTTATTTATGGACCTTGCATCACAACATTACTGTCAGTACTAAGGATTTAATAAAACTACTCAACAATGTTTATATATATTATGTATTAATTTAGTTGAAATGCTTTAACTTCAATCTTTAAAGACCAGGGTCTATAACCAGTGCGTCCTACCCGTGATGACCTACGGAGCCGAAACGTGGACTCTGACCAAAGGACTGGTCCACAAATTCCAGGTTGCTCAGCGTGCAATGGAGAGAGCAATGCTTGGGGTTTCTTTGGTGGATAGAATTCGCAACGAAGTCATTCGCCAAAGAACTAAAGTCACCGACATTGCTCGTAGAATATGCACGCTGAAGTGGAAGTGGGCCGGCCATGTCTGCAGACGGACGGACAGCCGATGGAGCAGACAAGTGTTAGAGTGGAGACCGCGATTGGGCAAACGTAGTGTGGGACGACCTGCGACACGATGGACCGACGATTTGAAGAAGGTGGCTGGCAGCGGATGGATGCGAGCTGCCCAAGACCGGGATGGTTGGCGCTCTTTGGGGGAGGCCTACGTTCAGCAGTGGACGGCTATAGCCTGATGATATAACTTCAAATTAAAATTTTCAAGAATGACTGTCTATACCATCGACACGTAAAACCAACTGTCAAACTGGTGATGAGATGCAATTGAGTGATGATAAACAGCTTCTCTTTAGATATCGCAATACTCCATGTATTTTGTCCTATAATTTTTATCTCTAAAATAAGAAACAACGGGTAAACAAACGCGATGGAAGATAAGATACGTTTATGTATATACAATATACATGTATGCAAATGGACACAAAGGTATTACTACTACACCATTAGCTTTTGACCGTGACTTTCTCTCCGTAGAATTAGTAATTTATACAAGTTGCTTTTTATTCAATCTGCTTGACGATTCCCATTCAATACTTGCGCAGGGCTAATTCTGAAATGTTAAGATATGAATAGATAGATATACATAGATTAGTTTTAAGGCTATCTTATATCTGATACTACGAGTTTCAATTTGATTCAAATGTTAGCTCTCAGTCACAAATTCGTGAACAAAATTGGTTTTGGGAACAATAGACACAACTCTTAAACAATTCCAATTACAAGTTGTCCTCGTTTACAATTGACCAAAGTAACAACAAGCGATCGGTACACGTATCGAAGATAGAGAACACAGAAAACATAATATACCATCATGCCTGTCGTCCTCAAAGGGTAAGGCAGAGGTGTACTACTTAAAAAAAATATATTTCATAAGGACATGCCCACCTTCCGAGTCCCTACTACTGCAACTCCTGTAAGCCAGGATCAACAGTAGTAACTATCCAGAAAATCGTCAAGACAATGAAGCTCGACGTGTCCCAGGGGAATGATTTTAACTGTCTTGGAACCCGCAACGAAATTAATCATGAAAATTAGATAGGAGGAGCAAGAAAAAATATCATTTTTCCACTTCCCTCCTTGTCAAGCGAGAGACAGAATAGACATTGACATAAGAACAGACGTTTAGAACTGGGTTAAGCCCAGTTGCCAAGCAAAGAGGTGTACTACTTACTATACACCAAAATTTCACCGGTATATTGTCATCAGCCGGGAATGAATCCAAATTCCTAGCTGCGAGTGAGTGCTACCTACTGATAAATTTACTAGAACACCAAATAACACTTTGCTCGACCTGAAAATTAATCTTTTTACTTTTAACTAGACCAACAAGGCAGTTTTGAATATCACACAAATTTTATGCTTTTTTTTCTGTTCTTTATTCCTGAGTCTTTGCTATCATTTACATAATATGAGACGTTGTATCTTTCTAATTATCTGTGTAGTTTCTGTTTGATGTAGAAATATATATGCAAAACTGCATCATATTTTGTTGTAATGACCAGTTTGACACTCAAAATACTAATATTGGTCTATTTTGTATCTAGAATCTATCCAAAAATAGATTTTTTTTAAAACGAGTCTGTATTTTCAATGCTCCTATAAACTCTCCTCTGAATATTTTAAAATGAAACGTAACATTACAAAGATTGATAGCAGTATTTGATGCTGCAGCAAACTATTCCAATCACCATAGTCAGATGATACGAAAATTAAAAAGATTTTGTGCTCTTATAAGGGAAAGAATATTGTTGTTTAGATGAAACTTTTTTCTTAGATATATTGAATTGATACAATCGATTTCTACTGTTTCTATAATTTTAATTAACTCATTGTTGAGCACAGATTTAAGAAGGGTATATTATTATTATTATTAATCTAGATGTTTCGGATCTTTTACGGTACCCAAGACATGGTGTAAAGATATCCATAAAACGTTTCAAAGGAGCTCAATATTCAAAGCAAATGAGTTTTCAGTAAACTGAGCCACCTTGCTGGGGGCTTGTAGTTAACCACACGTTGGGTCGCAGGTGACTAAAAAAAGAACCATTTGACAACATAAAGGACGTAGAAGGTGGCTACCATGACTGTCTGTCGGTCGTGAACTCTTGCCCCGAATGATTACTGTTTTTATAATGCCCAGATAATAATTAATGAATTGCAATCAAAATAATTCCCAACAGCTGCTATTCAATTATTCACTTTTTGTCAATTAGCAATTCATCCGTCGTTTCTTGCGCTAATGTCTCAGAGATTATTATCTTAAAAGCATTACGCTAACATTACATGCGACATATTTAATATAATACAATATAAATACAAGACTATATCAGTCAAATGAGAAATGTATTTAATTGTATATAATTACTATAAACGCGAAAAAAAAACATACTTTATAAGGAATTTGTATTTATGAACTTGGTTTATAAATTAAATAAATACAGTATCTGGGTGTTCCAATTACGTTATGTTTACAATATGCCTCCTTATTTATATGTTTATTGGTAATGGTGTAAGCATGGAGACGATTTCAAGAAGGTGGATGGATGGAAGCGGATGGATGCGAGCTATCTAAGACTGGGATGACTGGCGTTCATTTGGGAAGGCCTACGTTCAGCAGTGGATGATACGATGGAGATATATTTTATACGGCGTGGTTTACAGTAACAGCAGATTGTAATAATTTGTACTGAGATAATGATCATGTTTAAGTAAAACCCTATTTTAATAATAGATTAGGTAAATGGTAAATCATACACATGTAGGAAAAAGCTTGTTTTTTTTTCGATAAATATTTTATGAATGACTATGATTATTATAAGTGTATTGATATATATTTTTTTTATATTATTTATAGGTGTTTTTTTATTATTATATCGCGCAGGTGTGTATTTATTAGATACGTCCAAACGCATGATGTGTAAATAAATTATTTTTGTTTTTATGCTGTTCATTAAAAACTCAGTTTTGCGGTCTTAATCGATGACGTTCTTCCTAGCACTAAAATATTAGTAAATAGATGTATTATATATAATTGTATATTTTGGAATTATCCATTTCCTGATGTATCAGGAAATCACTTAATAAATAATAGATTGGAATAAAAGAATTGCTAGCAATCATCTTCATTATCTAAATAAAATAATAGCTATAATCAACATTATGTTAGATTAACTTCGTTCCGGAAGAAACATCAGAATACATGAACTTATAAAACTGTATATTTAATATACAGCCGTCTTAAGCCAAAAAGCCCTACGTTCTAAAATTTCCATTCTTTCTTTTTCCATTGGATTCATTAGCATATAAGGATTTTGTAAGCAAAAAAAAATCGATTTTTATTAAACCCATCAATTTTATTAACTTAGTACGTGTTAGCTGCAGTGTTGCTCGGTTCTATACGTAACAATGTACCTAGTATAATATTATAAAAAAAACTCGTAATTATACACCTCTCTCCTACAGACTTAATTAAACTATACTGTTCTTGACAGATCCCATAAATAATAAATTGTTTCCATTTTAAGAGTACTAGTATGTATAATGTATATGCAATATGGAATGCATTGAATACATTTTTTATTCATTTTAATTTCCATCGACAATTATAATACAGGTTCTATAAACTTCTGTTTACTCACAGTTCAGGAGGATGTAGCCATTTAAACGTTAATAGTATGCAGTGTGATCTAATCTTGTGCTATAAATCGATGGCCGCTCACCATAATTGATTATGATGGTGCCCAGACTAGATTGGTTTGCACCTAATCTATGTTAATATTGTGTTGACGTGGGAACACTGGTGTTCGGATTAAAGGAGTTAACGGAATACATTGGCTTCTGTTGTGACGTAATCATAAGCAGACGTAAATCGCGTAAGATATACGTAGATAGAAGTCGGAGTATATGAAAATTCTGTTGTAACGTAATTATACATGCATGTAAGTCGCGTAAGATATATATTTATTTATACATATATGTCATCATATATGATAGGAGTGATTGAATTATCAATTGGGTTCTGTTGTACTCTAATCATAAGTAGACGTAAATCGCGTAAGATATACGTAAATAGAAGTCGGAATATACGAAAGTTCTGTTGCAACTGTTCTGTTGCTGTTATTAGGAGTGGACGTTAATCGCGTAAAATATACGTAGATCTACGTCGCTATATATTAGAGGAGTGGTTGAATTCTATATTGGAGACTGTTTGTACGGTTATCATTTTCAGATATAAGTTGCGTAATATTCACGTTGATAGAAGATAGAAGTATATTAAAGTTCTCTTGAAACATAATTATGAGTGAACGCAATTCGCTTACGTAGATGTAAGTCGTGATATAATTATTAAAGGAGTGGTTGGAAGGTATTGGGTTCTGTAGGACTGTAATCATGATCAGACATAAGTCACGTATTACATACGTAGAGAAAAGTCGCAGTATATTTGATTTTATTACTTATCTTCCAAACTAATAACACAGTAAGGCGACAAATTTCTAACTTAAAGTGAAATTGATATTTAAATATTCATGTTTTTTTTTGGGGATAAATATTCAAATATAAAAGCGGGAGATAATAAAATAAAAACAGATATCGAGAATGGTAGTACCTATATAAAATCATTATCATTTGAACGTTATCTTTTGACAGCTAAAACAATGATAACTTTGTAAAATGACTTCAAGTTAAGTAATATTGATGAATGAGTATTATTTGAAGAGGTCATCAATTAAAGGCTTGTTAATGATCATTGGAAAAGTAGAAATGGATTGATTTCAGTTGAAAGTTGTAATATGAAAGGGATAAGAAAACAAAAAGTCATTGTCAATTATTGATTTACCAATAGAATATACCTAACTATCAAAAGAAGAAAAGGTTTAGATAAAGGAGGTAGTCCATCTAGCGCACCCGGCTGAATAGCACCCGCGCGAATAGCACCTCGCCTAGTCCACAAAGAGCACCTAAAATTATTACGAGTAACACACCCATGAAGTAAGGGGTTAACATCTATAGTCTATCAGGTACAATTACAAACTGAGCTACTTCTGAGAACTTTATAATAGAAAAACCCGAAAAAATGTTGGTCGTCCAAAAATCTTAGCCAAGATATCACACACAAAAGTCGCGTTTGTGACTACTAGATTAGACTACTTCAATCTTCTAGAAATCTAGAATTATAACTGAAATCTGGACAAGTCATTTTAAGAAAAGCTATTAATGTAGATGTTATCATAATAAAATGGTTTTGCAATCAATATAATATTTGTTTATTATAATCTGTCAGGATCACAAATCAATCTGCGCCTAAATCAATATCTATCTAACTCTAGTCCCATTATTAAGTACGTAATGTTGTATCGAAATTGATGGATTCACAATACGACCTACGGTACCCTGCCGCCGCACCAAAACCCGTACACATGCTGAATATCAACGTGTTTACTCCCATTTTCTATTATGAATACAACCCGCCAAGTTGTGTGATGGTATTATCAAATTTCCTATCATCGATAAACCCTTTTACGTAAATAGCATATTGAGTGCTCAGCTTCGTCCCTATATAACATTGTCGGATCGTTTCCTGCTGCCGTTTAAATGTTCCAGATCAGGTAGCCTCGATGTAAGCCTCGTGTAAGCGACTCAGATGTTCTTTGAAAGTAACAACGTCATAATAGATTTCAGGTATCAGCTGTGCACTTCAAAGGGTAGCGGGATAACGAACCCTATTCATCTGGAAGCTTGCACAATCTAAAAGCTTCTATTAATCGGTGATCGCTTTTAGATTATGTCATAGTAAATGTATTTATTTAGTAAATTTGACGGCCCAATTAGTCCAGTGGTAGTTAACACTGCCTTCTGTGCTATGGGTCCCGGGTTCGAATCCCGGTAGGGACAAATGTTTGTGTGATGAGCATGAACATTTGTATGCGGGTCATGGATGTATTTATCTATAATATGTATGTATTTACAAAAAAAAAGTATATATGTAGTATATCAACCAACTAGTATCCGTAACACAAGCATCGTTGCTTAGCACGACTAGATGGCGCTTTGTGTCATAATGTCCAGGAATATATTTATAATGTTGGCTACGTAGATTATATGAGTAATGAGTATTTTAAAAATAAGTAACGAAACAAAAGAGAGATTATGCACCACGAGTCTGGTGAGTGTTGGGAGATGTCACACGCCATCGAGAAGGTCTCTCAGGTCTGCAGGTTTCCTCACAAGCTTTTCCTCCATCTTTCGAGCATGTGATGGATATAATGTGGTGCATGCTTTGGGATAGAACTCGAGACCTTTAACTTCACAGAGCACCGGTTACACCACGAGGCTATCACAGCTTTTTTTGTAAGTACTAAGCATATATTCAATCAAAATATATACTATAGGTTTACCTACTATTAATGTGTAAGGAATTAAACAAGAGTTGTGCATAGTTAAGTAAGGACCCCTATATAAATGTATCTCCCATTAAGATCCTGTGAGACGAGGAGGTTTCGCATGAGACATGTCGGATGCTGGACAACATTATATCTATTACGTATTATATACCAAAGACTAACAAAATAAGGAAGTAGCGACTGGTTGTTAATGGGCTATTGTTCTAAGCAAGAAAAATACTAATAAATATATGCATAAAGTAAATGTTTAAATGAGCAATCGTTATATCTACTTTGATCGATATACTATTCGTTAAATTAGTAAGCAGAATCAATCTTTAAAAATCTGCTATTATACATATGTGTTATTCAAAAACCTTATATTTATCAATTAAAAATTGATAATTCACTTTCTTTTCTCGGTAAATGACGTCACATTGAACAAGATTTAGGCTTTCGTTTTCGTATCAGAATGTAAAATAATAAGCTTGAAATTCCTACATTTTTGGTGTACAATGTACCTAAATATCGATATAATACAGATATTAAAAAAAATGTGACTTTTATTTCGACATAATAAAAAATTTAAACAATTTCCAAAATAACCGATACATAATTTTGCTGTAACTTACAGTTTTATCTTATCAAAGTCTAATTTAAGTAATAAGTTCATTAGCTTCTAAAAAATTATTATAAAACGATGCCTTAAATGTACCTACATTCAGAAAATGGGTCCCAAAGTTGTAATATTAAACTGAAATTACTCTCATTTAAACAATAGCTAACTTCACCGATACGGGAAATCTGCAAATGTTTCCAGTCAACGTTTTCAGATAACTGCATTGTTTCAACTGCAGTGAAATCGAATTGTTTTCTGATCTCTGCAAAATGCGCAATTATCTGGGGAGTCCGCACAACACCTAACATACGTGCATTTGCTTACCTTGGTATGCAGAAATAGCTTTACAGAACTAAATGTGAATGCTAAAATGCAACTATTTACTATTCGGACAAAGATTATGAATATTTTCATATGAGATTTGATGTTTCGCTCATTTTAGGCACTGCATTCTTGGGTTTCTTCTTCTGGAATTTCTATCCCCTCGTTTGCTCCAGCAAAGTAGTGTTATTGTACCTAAGTATGAACATTTTAATGTGCCATACCCAAATTTATCGTCAAAAATTAGTTTATTTTGTTAGAAAAATATATTTTGGTGATCTTTTGGGATAATTTGCTATGAAGAGTTCTATGCAACGGGCCTGCTGCTGTAGGTAAATTAATAAATTACTATTCCTAACCTTTAGAAACTCCTCAGCTCTCTCGACTTTAAATCGTCGACACTAATTTTTTATGTTAGATACCACAATCTTTAATATTCGTGGGATGGACCCGACAAGCCCAACACTACTGCTTACTTCAACCTACCTAGTTAGGAAAATGACATACCTATGTATATAAATGATAGGGTTCAACATTTATATTGAGTAAGTTTATATTACGTAAAAATGCATCTTAAATACAATAATATTAGGCACAATTCTGCTGCCGCATCTGTGGCTATTTTACATTTATTCTTTGTGTGTGGTGCTGACCATTTACAGACCGTGTTCACAAGGGAGTCGTGAATACGTAATGTGATAAAACGATGCATAGTTAAGGGAAATTGAAGTGGCACATCGCAGACTCGGAGTCTTCACCCTCAAGTAGAGTCGTTCTCAACAATCAAACATTGATTGCATCGATAACAAACTTTGATGACTCAGAACCTATAACTTGGAAATTACCGTTGGAGGTGGTGATTTCCTGGGTAGTTAGATCAGATTACCCCAGAAATCTCCAGGAAAACCAATGATTGTGCAAAAGCTTATTAAGAATTATTTTATATCTATCATATGATAAGTTTTGGATACAAAGATACACTCACGATTTTTTACCATAGGGGTAGACAGAAGCTATTGAAATGTCACATGCTACGCGTTTACCTCATAAATTTTATTTCGCTTTTAATTTGTTCACAATCATACATAATATTAAAATTAATTTATTGAATTGAAAGTTAGGCTATTTATTTGAATAATCTTTGAATTACCTTTTAATTAATTGAAGTAAGCTGCTATATGTTAACTTAGGAGCACAAACAATAATATTGCCACGATTGGGTTACTAGGCACCGATCACACAAGACTCACAGCTAGTGCTGTAGCTAGTGGTGGCTAACTCTGAGTGGCAAATTGGTGTAGTAATATAGATAGTTTTATTTATATATTAATGTTATTAGGTAGATATATATATATATATATATATTACTACACAGTCATGTGGATATTGTATTCTTATACGTATATTTAATTTACAAAATAATGTATCTAATCGAGACCTTTAACTTTATAGTCCACCGTATTTGTATGATAGGTACATTAATAGTATCATTCGAGTTTTGGCTGACCAACAAATTGTCCATATTACAATGACAAAGACATTTAACCACGCTCTTAAAATCAGAATATTCTATCTTATAACTTCCGTACATAAATTTGACTTTGATATTCGGCGCTAGTATTAGTACTAGCGCCGAATATCAAAGTCAAATTTAGGGGCAAGTTAAACGATATTGTGTTCAAGTAACTAGCTCGAGTTATTTCATATAAGAGCCGAATCACAAATGCCAAAGCCTGGCATTTGTGACACCCCTCGTTATTAATGAGAAAATATGGGGTATAGGTCGCTTATGACGTAGGTTTATTTGTTTTTTTTTTTTTTGTCGGTTGGGGTATAATGTAGTTCAGGCTATTTCGCATCACAACAAGATAAGTTCGTATTTTTTTGCGTGATAGCAAGAATAGATATTTTGAGTCCTTTGACCCCTGAAAGTAGAAGGACAATAAAGCTTTTATACTATCGATAAGAGTCTTTTTTATTATCTTTTTTACTATCGATAAGAGGTTATAAAGTAATTAGATTATGTGCCTACCTATAGATTATTGAAGTACAGAGACTTAAATAGTACGCGGCCTTAAGGCAATAGGCATATGCCACATTCTCCTCTTGCTGCTGTTCCATGGACAGGCTTTACAATTATTTTTGAATCATCGAATAACTAACTATTTCATCAAGAATCGCTGGGGCAGTTTGTTGTCTCGGAAACTAGCTTACAAGTCTTTATGCACACATTGCGCCAGTATTTAACCAAATGGTTCCTTATTTTCGTATTGGATAACTAGTATGCACCAGAATCAGACATAGTCGAACACTTATAGTTGTTTTTTATACAAGATAATTATAATTAAGTCAGTCTTACGTTAATGTGTCCAATAGAAATGCGATTGTCGTGACAAACAAGAGCCGATGAAGGCAAACATCGCGAAGTTTCCTCATTCCTACATAATAAAATTAATAACTAGCTCCGAACTAACAATAGGTAATAAAATAATCATGAGATCAGTCCTCCCACACTGAGCATGAAGTATTTGGTTTATGCGAACACATACAAGTCACGATGTTTCGGCTACCCTCCCGACACTTAATGACGTGAGACAGACTGCCAATCTCAAGAATGTATTATTACTTGTTCTGACTAATTCATCAACGCAGATCCTAAACCATAGGCGTTAGAAACTTGTTTATTTTTACTGATGATGCATTTTATATTAAGATTATTATATAGTTTTTTTTATGGTGATAAGGGAGCAAACGAGCAGGCGGCTCACCTGATGGTAAGTGATGACCGCCGCCCATGGGCATTTGCAATACCAGAGGATTGCAAATGCGTTGCCAAACCCTTTAGAAACCGTTTAGGTGTCTTAAAATAGGGAGTTACCGAACTGACAGCAAACGGAATTCCCATGCTGTCATTCCCCCAATGAGCTCTAGTGACCTTATTCACTCGCAGAAAGACAACTATTGTTGATTCACTGCGATCTTCTGTAAGGCGGAGGTACTTTCCCAGTCGGGCAGCTTATTTTGAGCGAGAAATCTCGCTATGACCTACCTCCTACAAAATTTGACCCCTAAGTGGGTAAAAAAGGGATGAATGGTTTATGGAAATCCGTCATTATCAAAGTTAGAGGTAAGAAATTTCATACAAGTTTTTGACTAGAAATAAATAAATGCGTATTTCAGGATTTTTTTTTTTTTTTTTTTTTTTAATTTATTTATTAGGTTAACCAACGATTGTTTCCACAATACATTTTAACTTACTATCTAAGATACATTTACATGTGTAACAACCACTTACAGGCTAACACCGCATGCACATTAAACGGACATAATACAATAATAATGGATTAACTATTGTTTATAATAAATATTATTATAATTTTATACATATTTAGATTATAATTATGATTATGATTTTATTCAGGTTTATTAGATTTTGAAATTAAGATTGCCACTTAAAACAGTGAATACAACTTATAATTTAAACCAATAATGAAATCAAATTTTTAGAAACAATAACAATAACAAGTGTATAAGTAAAATTTCAGAAACAGAAACAGAACGGCCGGTTTAATCAGATTTGTCATGCATAAAGGCCTTAATAAAGCTACTCATGCCGTCATGATGCACATCAATTAAGTCACTCTGGCTATTGAGGATTCTGCATAACCTTGGAATTAATCAATCTAAGAGGGTAAAATAATGGTTGAAATTTTATATGATGAGTCCCTCATTTTTACAGCAAAGAGATTGAGTTTTAAGATTAAGCTACTCAGCAAAAATAAATACATACGAAGCGATATGTTTTGTCGATTTTGGAAATTGAACCCCGAACGGGAGAAATAGGAGGAGGAATTAGTATCAAATTGGGCGAGCGAAGCCGCGAGTAAATGTATTTATTTGTACTGAATTTTCATTATCAAGGTATTTTCCTGTACTATCCTCTATAATATTTTTAAGTGGTACAATAAATACATTCTTCTGAGAATCATAAAAATAAATAAATAAAGACAGAGTGAACGTGGGTCGGTGTATCCTGTCTGTTAGTGACAATGTCAATAAATTATTGCAGATATTTTCAATGTTGTGATAATTATTATTGTTAATTCTCTACCTTTGTCTTGGCTATGTAATATGAAATATAATTATTTGTAATTAATATCATTCTTATTGACTAAAGATAAAAGTCTTAATTATCTTATCTACCTCGTTGGTCTAGTGGTCATACAGTGCGACTGCTGAGTTTTGGTATTGGGTTCGATTCCCAGGTTGAGTAGTGTTATTGGGTTTTCTATTCTCAGTAGCAGCTCGGAGTTAGGATCTATGCTCGGTTAATGGCAATAGGCTCGCCACTATTACATGGGACCTAAAACATACTGGAAAAATGTGGGTGTATAGACATTAGTAAACCTCTGCCTTTCGGGGATGACAGGCGTGATGGTATGTATGTATGGTATTATTTAATTCTTTATTTTGATTTTAGAGTTTATAGTGTCCAGAGTCCACATGAGTCCATTGATTTCATCGAGAAAATATGGACCGTGTGGTAAATATGCCACAAAGTTTTAAAAGGTGCGTGCCTTGGAAATGAACTTAAGACTTCACTTTCCACTGGTCACAACATTAGGCTATCACGACTCACTATATTTCGCCTATTAATCGAAGAGGTAATTAATTCGGCTGATATATTTTTATGCTTAAGTTAATAATGGCATAATACGATTACTTATATTCGATCTCTAGAATTCATCGAACTGTGAAAATAATTAAATCTTGGACGGCACGAAGGACCCTCCTATTTAGAGCAAGCCTTCGTAACAATACCTATATTAAATAATATTATTAAGAGAACCGGCCCTTGTCAGGAATTATTATTGGCCCGTAGACTAAATAATAAGGGAAATCCAAACTAAATAAGATTAAGGAACTTCCGACGCCTCTGCCTAAAAAGAAGCCTTTTTTTTGGGGGTAGGTGTGAAAAAGTTAAGACATATCTCGGAAATTTGATTTATATTTTTAATTAATTTATTCATTATATCTTTCTATTTTTTTATATTATTAACATTGAAAAGATCCAGTATTTGGGTACTCACATGTGCAATAGTTTAATGTGACAACAAGCACTAATTTACACCACCTGCTAGTTCATCATCAACACTTTCACCACTCACTATATAAAAACAATGTCTCAACTCGCTGAGATTTTATCAGTCCAGAAGACACTTGAAGAGAGCTTTACAAAGAAGATGGCTGAGTTAGAAATGCAAATCCAGGGCGCCGGACCAGCCAAAGATACTGTAGCCAAGATTGCTGAGGAGTTCCGGACATTCAGGGAACTGATGTTCAGCATGCTTGGGTTGCTTCGCAATCAAATCTCTGAGTGTGCTCGCCAAGTTGATGGATTGGAGACCAGACACCGCCGGAAAGCAGTTATAATACAGGGAATTGTTGAGGCCGAAAGCGAAGATTGTAAGGCAGTTGTCCTCAATGTACTTAATAGCAAGCTTGGAATAAAAGACTTCTCAGCATCTTCCATTAAGGTCTGTCACAGATTAGGTGCAAATAGCACAGAGCATCATAGGCCTATGCTGGTGAGGTTTTCCAGTTATGATGGTAAATCTGCAGTCTGGAGGGCGAAATCTGGCTTGAAGGGGACCAAGATTTCCATTAAAGAGTTCCTGACCAAGTCTAGGCAGTCTGTCTTCGCTAAGGCGCGTCTTCACTTCGGCATGCGATCTTGTTGGACTCAAGACGGTGTCATCTTGATAAAAACCTCAGACGGATGTAAGCATAAAATCACTAACATCGAGGAACTTAATCCAATGCTGACCAAATATCCGAAAGCTGCTGGTGACCTGCAAAACAAATCACGTAAATAGTGTCATAAAATCTATATAATATTTCACTTTTATTTAACTTTCACCAACAAAATTACATTACTTACTTTGACTTATTAGTGCAATTGGTTCTGCAGTACCTAGTAACTTTCCACATAGTATTTCATTGTATTTTGATCAACACAGGTATAGGTATCACACAGATACCGTCTATTGTATGTATTCGATGTGTAGTTTTGCAGTCAATTATTATGGTTTTGCATTTTCCTAGAGCAGTCAACATGACAGATCAGCTAATGTCAATGTCAGCCTATTGTTATCTTGTCAAATGTCAGATAACTTAGGCTAATACTCAGTTTCTGTTTCGGATACATTTGACTAAGGTTGGCATCTGGGTACGTTTCGTAACTGCTCAGAAGAAATACCAGTTTATTTATTTTTTTTGTTTCTTTTGAACATCTCATTCGAGCGTTTCGTAAATTATATTAATAAGTTTGTTTTACACTGTTGGATTTTATTGTATTGTTTTTTTTTTTTTGTTATTTTCTTTGTTTTTTTTATGTGTTGAAGTGGACTGGCGGGTGGTGCAGAGTTGCAACACCATTCCAATATTGTGTCCTTGTGTTATTTTTGTTATAGGTATAAATTAGGTATTTATTTATATTACTATAGTATTATTATTTATATATGTCCAATAATTCTAATGATTCTTTTTACTCTGCCAACGATTCTTCTATATCTTCTAATGATCTTACCTTTAATTCTTTAACTGACACTCTTGGTGACTTATTACGTGATAATTTTATTAACAATCCTGACCATTTAAATGTGTGTCACATCAACGCTCAGAGTGTAGCCAGTCATTATGGCGAATTGTATGACACATTTACCAACAATAATGTCCACGCCATCCTGATTTCTGAAAGCTGGCTCAAGCCTAATCTTTTGTCCACCGCCTACTCCCTCCCAGGTTTTGTCCTCGTCAGAAATGATCGGGTAGGTAGGAGAGGTGGTGGCGTAGCAATATATTTGCGGGCTGATTTCCCCTTCAAACTATTAGCTACCTCTTCCGTAAACGATGCCGCTGAGTTTCTTTTTCTCGAGGTTTGTGTCAGGGGAGCTAAAGCAGTTCTCGGCGTCGTTTATTGCCCGCCTACCGTTGATTATTTCACCGAATTCGAATCGGTATTGGAATCTTTGGGTTCACAGTCATCATCAACCCATTAATGTCCCACTGCTGGGCACGGGTCTGCTCTAATTTGAGAGGGATTAGGCTATAGTCTACCACGCTAGCCCACTGCGGGTTGGCAGACCTCACATGCCATCGAGAATTCTCTCAAGCATGCAGGTTTCCTCACGATGTTTTCCTTCACCGTTTGAGCATGTGATAAATACGCACATAACTTCCGAAAAGTCAGTGGTGCGTGCCTTGGGTTCGAACTCGAGACCTTTGACATCTCAGTCCACTGGTCACACCACTAGGCTACCACGGCTCCACAGTATGTACACCATATCATCATGGGAGATTTTAACACAAACCTTGCACACAACTCCCCTCGCTCCCGTAAACTTTTACACCTAGTTGAGTCGGCCAACTTGCATGTGCTGCCTCTTCAACCTACGCACCATAATGCTGTTGGAGATGATACTTGGCTCGACCTAATCCTTACCTCAAATCCTTCCCTTGTTTCGTCCCATGGTCAATACGCTGCTCCTGGTTTTTCTCACCACGACCTTATTTTCCTTTCCTATATCCTTAAACCATTTAAATCCAAGCCTAAAGTTCTGTACCGGCGGTCCTTTGGACGCATCGACGCAGATAAACTTTCAAAGGATGCTTCTGAAATCGATTGGATGCCCCTGGCGCGAGCTAACACGGTAGAAGATAAAATCTTATATTTCAACTTTGCTATTGTTAGCCTCTACGACAATCATGCTCCTGTCAGAAGAATTAAGCTAAAGCGTCAACCTGCACCATGGATGACTAAGGGCATTCAAATGGCAATGCGGCGACGGGATCGCGCCTTTCGGAAACATAAGAAAGAGCGCTCTGAAGACAACTGGAATCTCTACAAGGCTGCAAGAAATCGATGTAATCAGATGATACGCAACGCTAAACGCCGCCACATTCTAGATAATATTACTTCCTCTTCTGCCGATATCTGGAAATTTCTCAGAACTCTAGGTATAGGCAAAACGCGGCATTTAGACCTTCCTAATACAGTTAGTTTAGATGATTTGAATCGTCATTTTTCCACTGTCTCCACTTTAGATCCTCTAACTAAATTTCAAACTCTCGATTTTATTGCTGGTCTAACGCGTCCTAATATCATTCCCTTCCGCTTCACCCCAGTCGACCCAGGAGAGATTAAAAAGATCATTATGTCCATTAAATCACAAGCCGTGGGCTGTGATAATATAAGCCGACGTATGATCGTGATGGCTTTGGAACACCTCATTCCTGCTATTTCCCACATTGTAAATTTTTCCCTTGATTCAAGTGTCTTCCCTTCCCTGTGGCGAAACGCTCTTGTAGTTCCTTTACCAAAAATTACTAATCCTTCTCTAGTCAGCCACTTTCGCCCGATATGAATAGATATCGGGCGAAAGTGGCTGAAAGGGGCGAAAGTCCCTTTCTTTTCCAAAGTGCTCGAAGCTTGTGCTCACAAACAGTTTTCTCACTTCATCCTTCAAAACTCCCTTATCAGTCCTTTACAATCTGGGTTCAGGCCTGGGCATAGCACCATTTCTGCCCTTCTTAAAGTGTCTGGCGATGTCAGGGCAGGTATGGAAAACACCAAAGTATCAGTCTTGGTGTTGATTGATTTTTCTAATGCCTTTAACACCGTCAGTCATGATATCCTGCTATCCATCCTCTCTCATCTTATGGTCTCTCCTGAGGCGCTGGAATGGTTTTCATCCTATCTTCAAGGGCGTCGGCAGTCCGTGCAGATTGAAAACTCTTCATCGAGTTGGTGTGACCTGCAAGCTGGCGTCCCGCAAGGCGGCATTTTATCTCCACTTCTGTTTTCTGTTTTCATTAATCTTATAACTGCTGAGCTTCAGTGTGCGTATCATCTTTATGCTGATGATTTGCAGTTGTATAGTCAGTCAAGGGTTGATAGTATATCTGATGCGATTGATGAGCTAAATCGGGATCTAAGAAGCATCAAAGCCTGGTCGGATAGGTTTGGAGTGGCAGTTAACCCTACAAAGTGTCAAGCTATAATCTTAGGAAGCCCCCAAAATATCAGGAAACTGGACCGCATAACATTACCACCTGTGCTATTTAATAATGTAGTTATCCCGTTTAGCTCCGATGTCAAGAACCTCGGTTTGTACGTTGATTCTACCCTTGATTGGCGAAAGCAAATCACTAGTGTTTGTCAGAAGGTTACCGGAACGTTGCGATCTCTGTACCGAATGAAAAATCTTCTACCACTTAACACTAAATCTATGCTTGTACAGACTTTAATCTTTCCTATAATTGACTATGGTGATGTATGTTACTATGACCTGAATGCAGATCTCCTCAACAAACTTGACCGACTTCTAAATAACTGCATTCGATTCGTTTTCAATCTCCGTAAGTATGATCATGTCTCTGAGTATCGATCGCGCCTTAAGTGGTTGCCGATTCGACAACGGCGAATGCAGAGGGCATTAACTACCTTATTTTCTATTCTTGATTCTCCCACTACCCCCTCTTATTTATCTTCTCACTTCCAATACTTGTCCGACAGTCACAACAAAAATCTTCGTTCTTCCAACAACCGTCTCTTACAATGTCCCTCGCATCGCTCTGAATTCCTACACTCTTCTTTCTTTGTCCAATCAATTCTCCTTTGGAATGCGCTCCCTCGGGATATCAGGATGGCTACCAATCGGTTGTCTTTCAAATTAAAAGTACGTGAACACCTCCGTAACTCGTTGGCATAACTACTGTTAGTTTGTCATGTATATATTCGTTATATTACGTATGTATGTATTTATGTATGTGTGGTTGTATGTATGTATCTATGTATGTATTTATTTATGTATGCTTATTATTTTTGTTAGTAAGTAAATTTTATATATTATATCACTTATCACATTCAGGATGCACCTACCATGCTATATCTCTGCATCACCCCAAGGTAGACTGGCAGAAAATGCCTATGGCATTAAGTCCGCCTTTGTACAATGTATTTTTTATATTTTGTGCATAAAGAATAAATAAATAAATAAAATAAAAAGAACTCTACCTTCGTAATTACGTAATTATGTTCTTAAATAAGACATTCTAAGAAACTACTGGTATAATATACTATATCTTGTTTCACGCTCGGCTGTTTATCATCTTGTTGTGTGATTTTTATCTACGCTACCTGAAAATATCTAGATGAAATAACTTAATAGGGATTTCATGCTTTTATGTATGAAGGAGCTAATAAGTTGGTAACTTGTAACCTTTATTTATTTATATATATTTTTGTTCTTTTTTGTATTTACAGTACCTATATGTATTATAGTGTATCAATATGTGGCCTTTTATTATTTCAAACATTGTTTAGCCATTGACACGATAAGAATAAGTGTATCAATCATTCAGTATCCGTAACACAAACTTCGTAGCTCAACTCTGAGACAGATGGCTCTGTATTATGATGTTCGTCTATATTTAATAAATATTGTATGTTTATAAGAAAATATTAATAGCCACTTAATAATCTAACTGCCATTTACACCAAAAAAATAAAAAATACGTCATGCGTAAATATGGGCGTAAAAGACAAAGAGCATCGTAAAGGTTTCTCAGGATTAATCACCACAAACTTCCCACGTCAGACCTATGACAGGGAGTGCATCACTCACATTGGTTGATTAAGGCACCAAAAACTTTATCTCTCAGACAATATACTAAGAATCATTTAGAAAAACGAAGAGGCCATATTAACACATTGTGATAAAATATTCGTCAACATTCATACTGATTCAAGAACAGAAAGAGTCTGTGCTCGGTCAGCAAATTCAAATCGTCAAATCGAACGCTAATATTTACGACGCCCGCACACTTCATATTTCTTTCATTTTCAGTTATTTTTCTGCAAGCTTTGTGATTCTCGAGGGCCTATCTCCATATACCCAACATTAGAGGACCCGTATTTGCTTGTAAGCCCGGACATGTATATACGAAAATGCCCCCTTTATGATTTGTTTTGATTCTTGAGTTTTATTGATACGTTTATACAGCTAGACTATATTTTTATTAGAATGAGTCTGTGTCTTGTCGTGTGTGTGTGTGTCTTTGGTACTAATTAATATTTTTAAATCATAATTTTGAGAAGTTAAAACTTAAGCATAACTAGAATGTAAAGCTTGCAGAATAATTACACTAGTTTGTCTCACATAAGGGTAGATACTATAAGCTGTAAAGTCGAAACATCGGAATTAATACTACTAAGTTCTATTCCAGTGTCTAATCTTCGCATAAGATTAAGAAATCAGTATATTAAGGTTTAATGTTTATAAGGTTATGTTCGAATATGGCTCTGTGGTATAATAATATCTTTATAAATATACACATTAGCACAGCTATTCTCGCTAATATCGTGCTCCGTCGACAACTACCGGCACGGAACGATCACGACATTAGACACAATAGGATTCAGTAATGTGATCTCATTTATTTCACGTCTGGTCTAATAACTCAACCACTGTTCTATATTCAAGGTTAGTGTGGTTGGAGCAAATAACGTTAGAAAATATACTAATAGTAATATTTCATTTCATTGTTGAGTTTTGTTAAAATCACTATGTTTGTTGTAATTTTTTATACCGACGTAGAATGTATGGTTTGGAAGATGAATCACTGGTTTTGATCATTTATGGTAGATAGGTAAATATAGGTTACTAGCTGACCCAGCAAACGTTGTTTTGCCACATTATAGGGGTTGGTGGACTACCCCTAACTTTTAGGGGGATGAAAAATAGATGTTGACCGATTCTCATAGATACCGGATAAGCAAAAAAAATTTCATCAAAATCGGTCAAGCCGTTTCGGAGGAGTATGGCAACGAAAACTGTGACACGAGAATTTTATATATTAGACTAGCTGACCCAGCAAACGTTGTTTTGCCACATTATAGGGGTTGGTGGACTACCCCTAACTTTTAGGGGGATGAAAAATAGATGTTGACCGATTCTCATAGATACCGGATAAGCACAAAAAATTTCATCAAAATCGGTCAAGCCGTTTCGGAGGAGTATGGCAACAAAAACTGTGACACGAGAATTTTATATTTTAGATAATATCTAAAACCAATAACTACAACTTTTTGTTAAAAGTTTAAGCAAAATGTTGGAATGGTGTTTTGTCATTTAGGCTCAAATCAAATCAAATCAAATCAAAAGGTTTTTATTTCAAATAAACTTTTTCAAGCACTTTTAAAACGTTATGATTCTAGTTGCACGGTTCCAAGAAGTCGATCTTATGGAGAAGAACCGGCAAGAAACTCCATAGACACTCTTTTAAAATAATGGGTATTGAATACAATGTTCAGGCAATGGTGTGCGAGGTCAATGTAAAAAATGTAATGTATGTAATGTCTTAAATCGTCAATAGTCAAATTAGTAAGAACAAAATAAAATAATACCGTATGCATAATTCTTCAGACATTAACTACATTGACCTAACATTTACAGTAAGATTTTACAAAAAATATTAATGAAAACAACAATTATTTTACAATATTAATGAAAAACAACCTCAGGGTACCAGGGAGGCCACAAGCACTTCCGTATTTAACTCCATACATTTCCATCGTCAACATAGTCCTTAATTTTATAATAGGCTTTCTTGACAAGAACAGATTTCACGAGATTTTTAAATTTCTTGCCAGTGAGATCGGTGACAGATTTCGGCAGTTTATTATAAAAACGTACACAGTTCCCTAGAAATGATTTATTTGTTTTAGTAAGTCTAAATTTAGGTACCACTAATTTATGTTTATTCCTAGTATTAACGCTATGGTAGTCACTATTGATGTTAAATTTATCCTGGTTTTTCCGGACATACAAAATATTTTCGAGAATATACAGTGACGGAAGTGTAAGTATATTTATATTTTTAAACACTTCTCTTAAGGAATCGCGGGGGCCCATATCGTAGATTGCGCGGATGGCCCTTTTCTGTAGGATAAATATAGAATCAACGTCCGCAGCTGAACCCCATAGAAGGATGCCATATGACATAATGCTGTGAAAGTAAGCAAAGTATACAAGTCTAGCTGTAGGTACATCAGTGACTTGCCTAATTTTCCTCACTGCATAGGCAGCAGAACTTAACCTTCTAGATAGAGATGAGATATGTGGCCCCCACTGTAATTTGTAATCAACAGTAATACCAAGGAAAACAGTTTCATTAACTAACTCGAGTTTGCTGTCGTTAAGCATTAAATTAGTATCGCTTTGAGAAACGTTAGGTAACGCGAATTTTAGACATTTAGTTTTATTAGCATTCAGAAGTAGGTTATTCGCATCAAACCATTTAGATAACGTTTCTAGGCTCTTATTAACATTCAGAAGAACGCGATCTTTTCTATCGATTTTAAAAATTAGTGATGTATCGTCAGCAAACAATACAATATTAGCCAAATCTGACATCATGTAGGGAAGATCATTTATGTAAGCTAGAAAAAGAAAAGGACCTAAAATTGAGCCCTGGGGTACACCCATTCTAACAATAGACCCTAAGGAAGTGACTCCGTCTATACTAACTTTTTGACGTCTTTCTGTGAGATAGGAAGAAACAAGCTCTAAAGAAAGCCCTCGTACTCCGTAGTAGCTGAGTTTACGGATAAGCGTGTTGTGATCAACGCAATCGAAAGCTTTAGAAAGATCACAGAAGATACCTATGGCATCCTGTGACCCCTCCCAAGCATCTAAAATGTGAGAGACTAACTTCGTACCTGCATCAGACGTTGATCTACCTTTGGTGAAGCCATACTGTCTGTTATGTAAAATATTATATTTTTGAAAATGTGCTATCATTTGCTCGAGCATCAGTTTTTCGAAAACTTTACTTAACGTTGGAAGAACAGAAATCGGTCTATAGTTAGAGGGATCCATCTTGCAACCTGATTTAAAAATTGGAATAACTTTACTTTCCTTCATTAAATCAGGGAAGGTTCCCGATTTTACGCTAACATTAAATATATTTGCAAGTATTGGAGCAATATTGTCTATGATTGAATTTATTACTTTAACAGATATGCCCCATAGATCTTCCGTATTTTTCATATTTAGACTTCTAAAAGCTTTTTTTACCGTAAGAGCTGAAACCTGAGAGAAATCAAAATTCGGTATATCTCTAGCAACAAATTGTTTCACTAGAGATTCAGCTAATAAAGATGATGAATGTAATGACTTTGTCACCTCGATGGGAATATTGGTAAAATATCGTTCGAGCGAGTTCGCGACTTCAGTTTTGTCTGAGACTACTTTGTTATTTATTTTAAGAATCAGATCGGAGCCCTGTTTCTTCCCTTTCCCAGTCTCAGTATTAATAACTGATTCTCCCAGTCTCAGTATTAATAACTCATTTTTATCATTCGTAGCTTAGCCAACAATATGGGCTACAGCACGATCTTATTTAACCTGAGAGTTGACCCATCCTATCCCTGACCCTATGGCAATGGCAATATCAATGGGACCGAAATAGGTTCATGATGTAGGTAATAATGTTCATAATTATATGTACATCCTCTTTACGTAATACTGTATTTGTATTAAAGTCTTTTAAAATTTTCAAGCAAATCTAAACCCTATCTATGAATATTCTAATAACAAGAAAATGAAGCCAAGCTCGGGGCTGTTGTTATTCTATTTAGTTTTGATTAAATTTATCTTTACTTAAAAGGTTCCCGGCAACTTTGCTTTGCTTAATTTCATTATATTACTTCACGCCGTTCATTTTATATTCTTGACAAAATAATAACGTTCTTTTAGGTTTTTATATCACTGTGGCTATGTTTCAACAAGCGAATGGGTAAAAATAAATCAACAATTAAAAATGAGTGGAGGTCATTGACGGATTTATCGCTGTAAAATATAATCCCAAAAAAGTAGGTTTTTTAAAAAAAAAAATGTCTTAAATTCATAATTATGAATATAAGACATTATTTTTTTGTATTATTTATTTATCTTCATAATTATGAAGATAAATATATTTTATTTCACATATTCGTTTAAATTTTGCAATGCTTTTTATTTTGTACCCAACTTAGGTTATCTATATATTTAGGTACTTTTCTTCAGTGTACTTATATTAATCATTTAATTTATGAACATATAATGTAATTCTATTTGAATATAGGCGTATATTTACGAAAAAAATATATGCCAGTATTAGTCATGTTAATGTGGCGAATGAATAACTCAAAGAGTTTAGCGTCTCAATTCTTGCAACAATATGTTTTTTAAACAACCAAATTTACTGAACGACGCAAATCAGTCTTTTTGACTTGGTTCAGCGGAGAAAGAAATGAAGCGAAGAAATGAGTTTTCCAAAAATGTCTTGTTTGAGTCATGCCTTTACGGAGTTTTTTTTTTGGATGAAAAAAACACGAATCGTCCGAAATAAACGTTTTACAGGAGAAAACTTTAATGTTACGTATTAATTGGTATCTTTATACATACATTATAGATAACTAACTCAGCAAATAGTAAAAAAAAACAGTGTTGAGTTTTATATTTAGTATCACTAAATATAAAACTCAACACGACTAATTTCTTTTTAAATCTAACCAGCAACAATTTCCGAGCATAAAATTAAAACCGCATCATATTAACCGAGACAAATTAAACGCGCCTTTAATTTAAAAAATATTAAAAAGAGTGGCCCAAATCTCATAAAAGCTTTCATAATTTACGTTGCAAAGAGCGTTGCTATTATTAAATTGTCATTTACATTGGCAAAGCGGCGAATCCTTTTTGCACTAGTGCAGTGGGCTGCACAAACACTAACGACTTGAATATTGCCGCAGAATCTTCCGAGGATTGCGGCATTTGCATGCTAACAAGCACAGCCACGCTTTCTTTATTAATTGCTCTAGTACAGCGAGTGGCATGCTTAAAGTTGGTAATGACTTGACACGTGGGATTCCAACTAGGTTAATGTAGATAATAAATTAATTTTCGCCTTGTAGATTAATAAATTTAATATATTACTATTACAATTCTCAAGCTAGACAATCAAGCTGTGGACTTGTGACAGATTGTGGAGATATCACAAGTCACAGGGCGATTTTCAGAGTTATATGTGTATTTATCACGTACTCAAATGGGGAAGGAAAGCATTTTGAGGAAATCTGCATGCTTAATCAATTTTCTCGATGGTGTGTAGTCTGCCATTCGCACTAAGCTATAGGCTGATGGACTATAGCCTAGTGCCCTTTCAAATGAGAAGAGACCCATGTGAGCAAAGGACTTCTCTCATTTGAGAGGCAGTGGAATATTAAATTGGTTGATGATGAATCACACTCCTGTCCCCGAAAGGTCTAGGAGATGTGAACAATGCTGATATATTCCTGATTTCATTTAATAGGGGCGAGCCTATTGATTGCAATCCCGGACACAAATACAAACACCGCACTGAGCTGCTAATAAGAGTATTCTTATAGAAAAATCCAGAACCATTTTGCTCGACATGGGATCTAGGCTTATGATTTCAATATAGTTTTCTTGATCTTGGTATTTGAGAAATGTTATGTTTGCTAACATACTGTACCATACAGGAGTATGACATGGTGTCGGGTAATGTTTTTATTTAAACTATATATGGACCTTACAGGGTGATAGCGGCAATACACAGATCACGAACGTCTACAAATTGCTTTTAATTGACCAGGCGTTATTAGTGTTGTTGTTTTTTGCTTGAACTACTAAACACGATTATGGTGGCATGTTAAGTTTGAAGTGAACATGTGTGTAAAATTTCTGACTGTATAATAATATTATGTATGTTATCCTTAAGAGATAGACATATGCCATCGCGATTTTTTTGTAGACCTATATAAGAAACACAATTACACCATACATTACTTTGTTATATCTCATAGGGTTCAGGCAGCGTTTTCAGACGGCTTATTTTTTTCCGACACCTCCAACAAATATCATTATATTTTAGCCAATATATTTAAAAACTTGACAAATTATATACCAAAATCTTCCTCGACAACCACTCTATCCATTGGTGGAAACAACTTGAAAATCGGTGCTGTAATTTTTTAGTGTATCGCGAACAGACAGACAGACACAGTCGCGGCGGAGGAATTTGTTTTATAATATGTTAGTGATAATGTTATGAAATTTGTTTAATCCAAGCGCATATTAACAACAGTTAAAGTGCTTTAGCAAGCATATTAAAAAACTGATCTATGACATCCCATAACATTTTTCCGAACGTAATATTTATATATTTTAGTACGTAGTAAGTATTTGTTTCGATTAAGACACAATTCATGGTCAAGATAACTAATATGTAGTGACTTTTGTTTAAATTTGGGACATAAATTTTCATAACATTTTATAGCTTTAGTATAGCAGCACCATTATGCATTGTAAGCTCACCGTATTTTGATTGCTGTAAGCTTTTGTCTATAAAATTAAAATGTATGATATTCCCAATAAATGGTTCAGATTTCAATTGAACAAGGTACCAATATTGTTTTTGAGTAGTTTTTGTTATCATTTTCAACCCCTTATGGACCACTGGGCAAAGAAGATAATTTTTATTGCAGTTGAAAACGTGCAACGGACCGGACATGTGTGGAATTGAGAGTAAAATCGATATGCCGAAGCCTGTATTTTCACATTGGAACGGATCTAGGAAAATGGATCCCGAACCAGGTATATAAAGGATAGATAAGGATTAAAATAGGTTGTATGTAAAGGTCTAGTTTAAGTGGAAATTCGTCTGTTTCGGATTTATGCTGAATGCTGTTATAATAAATATTTGTTGAACAATGTATTCCGATAAGTGAATAACTACGTATTGGTTTATATTTTCATGCCTTAATTTCGATAAATCTATCTAGTTTATGTAATTTGGAAAAGATAACGGACACTTTTAACACTTGTATTTTCTGAAATTATAAAATCCTAACCTTATCAAACGGTCAGTTTTTAGCAAACATATGTAATACTTTAGAAATTAGAAATGAAACCTAACATTTAATGCCTAAAATGAATATCCTTAATTACAATAACGATGGAAACAAGCAAGCCGGGCGCCGCTCTGTTTCACATCCTGAGAACAGTTTGCAAAACTGACAAAATACAGAAGATTAAAATTAATTTATGTAGGTACAAAGTATTAATTTGTGACACTAACACCCTTGTCAGGGGCACACAACCTTTGGTCCTTTCCGTAGGGTTGAACGCCTTGCGCTGGACAAAGCAGGGGTAAGGAAGAGGCTACCAACACTATTCACACGAATTTCTCACGAAATCCCCTCTGTCACATAAAGTGCACTATTATTCATACACTGGGTAGTAACCTAGTTCAACTGACGCAGATCTCTTGTATGATAAATTGAGAATTTCTGGAGGTATGCCTTTTAAATTGGATGGATTTTGTGATCTTTTAAATGAGAGTGCGGTATAATGCTGTCAGGATATTCCTATCAAATACGCTTGTCCTAAACTCTAATTAAAATTTGAGTAACTTAAGGTCTGCATTTTGGACTCGTGGTTCATACTTGAAAAATAGTTTTTGAATAAAATTATGGTCGCTTGCTACATTTAGGTATTATATTTTATATGTTTTTTTTAATCTGAAATTGCAATTTATTGAAAATAATTTTTGTTTCTTATATAATTCTAGTTATTATTTTTTTGTTTCGAAATGAGTTATACAATCATTCAGTAATGCCCTTTATATTAATATATAAATAAATCAAGTAATAAAAACTACATATCGAAACATTCAAACATCTATCTACAAGCAAATTTGTAACTTATAACGATACAAAAAGTTTACGCAGACGAAAAAGTCGTGTAACTACAAAAGTAACTTATTGAGTGCGTAAAAAATATCGTCCATTACAAATGTAGAGGATTTTGAAGAATAATAGGTGTCATTTGTATTTTAGTCTCTCCAGGTTTTTGCTCCGGCCGTCAGAAGAGGCCGAGAAAGGGGCTTATTTACTAAAATTGTTAGTCTTCATTCTCTTTTGTTAGAACGTAATGTAATGTACAGACAAAAACTAGCTTTGGGTAAAACTATTTAATGTTTTATTTTGTTTTCGGCTTTATTTGGCATGATGTTGATGGGTAAATGTAAAGTCATAGTTCCCTGACTTGTGACTGTAAGAACCTGATAGCGTGGAGAAATAACTATATGCTTTCTTTCTTCTGATATGTGTTGAGTTCAAAACACATGTAATGTATTGCAACGCATTATTTCACACGCCCAACAATTTATTTTTTAACCGACTTCATTTGTCTGATCAATGCCCTAGATAGATGAGGAAAGTGGTATGATGACTGGTAGGTACCTAAGACCTACCGAATTATTTTTATAGCTTTTAGTACATTATTTTCAATAAAACCGTTTATCTTGAACATTTTTTACCAATTTTTTTTAGTTATTACGCTCATGTTTAATGTACGATTGCAGATTCAAAACATATGTACCTAAATGGAAAACATAGGTAGCTACTTATTACCTCATCAGTGTAAATTACACCTCTGAATTTATCAGAGGGGTAATTCTCGTAATAATAAATGTAAGTGACAAAATATCATCTCATATTGGTCGTGAAATCTGAATTTTGAATTTTAAACACAGCTGTTGTAAACATGTGATTTTGAACCAGAACTGATGTGATGTAATATTATTTCATATAATAATAATAATTATAATTATTTTGTTTCGGTCAACCATATAGTTTAACTAACGCAGAGCTATTCCAGAACTGTTGTGATTGTGGCTTACCGCTTTCATTTCGTTATGGAAAATATTTAATTACAGTTTATTTATTTTGAATTAATCATAATTATCGTTAGAATAAATACAAAACCTGTGTAATTATTAAAAATAATAACCCTTATTATTACATATATTAACATTTATTTCTCACACTTACCTGCACAAAATACTAGGCATAGAAATGAAACTGGTCACAGCAACCATTTTAACGGATTGATTGTGACAATGACCCAATTAGTCCAACGGTAGTTAACACTGCCTGCTGTGCTATGGGTCTCGGGTTTGAATTCCGGTAGGGACAAATGTTTGTGTGATGAGCATAAACATTTGTATCCGAGTCATGGATGTATATATGTATAATATGTATGTATTTACAAAAAAAAAGTATATATGCAGTATATCAACCAACTAGTATCCATAACACAAGCCTCGTTGCTTAACTCGGAACTCGATGGCGCTGTGTCATAATGTCCAATATATATTTATTTAATATAATGCAATAAAATCCGTAAAAAGTAGTTTTATTTTAAAATCGCGTATTCAAATGCCAAAAAGGTGAAACATGACACATTATCGTCACGGAAGAACAAGTGTCTAATCTCTGTGAGGTAAAAGATATTCTGCAGTTATTCTCGTTTTATAATTCAGGCGAGCGTGCGGTCGAGGCACGATCCATTCTGTTTTTATCAGCGAAGCTTTGACATGTGAGAAATTTTCATCGAGATATTTGTGAAAACTTGGCAAGGTAATTCCACAACGGTAAATGCAATTTGCTTAGTAGTAACCTCTTTACCACCGCCCTAACTGTCGAGAGGGTGAACGAGGGAATTTCTCGCGGGATTTCTCATTTCAAGCTCAATTTAAAAATTTGTCTAGTATCGCTATATTATTTACTTTAATATTTCTCGCAGACATTCTGTAAACATACTTCGGTAACGTTAACCTTTATTTGGCGAAATATTTTAGAGAGTTTCAGTGCACTTGGGAATGTTTTCGTGATATTCCACCCCGATTTTATCCCCGAAGGATTAGGCACAGACTGTTGGTTGCTTTTAGGTCTCATATTGTAGGGAGCAAACATAAATGGCCTTTTACCGGATACAAATCAAAACTTCAAGTTAAGAATATCATAAAACCCAATAACACCTGCTCGACCCGAATTTGGTATTAATATTCATCGTTATAGAAGTCATAAATCTACATTTATCAATATCTGGAGTGTTAAATACTGAAGAATTTCCGCACGAGTAACCTTCATATTCGAGAGAGATAAAAATATTTTTTATTAAAGTCGTCAAATATCGGAAATGCTTGCGTGAAATCAGAAATGCTGAATGCCGCACGTCTCATAGGTGTCATAATGAAGAGCAATAAAGTTGGCAATAATTCTTCTGAATGTCATAGACCACACGTGTTCCGCTCTATGTGGATAGCTTAAAAGGTTCACAAAGGAAAACCTTTGTGTGGCAGTTCGTAAGCGCCATTCATTTTTCTGTCATTGCAAGAAATGTTACCTATGATTTGTGAGCATATATTGAAAAGTAGTGTGAAGCCAATAAAACTAGTAAAAAGTAGTAAATTTTTTTTCACAGGTTTGTCAGCTGTTTTATCTTTGCTTTTTGCGAGTTGGTGGACTTCACATGCCATCGAGAAAATCTGTCAAGCATGTAGGTTTCCTCACAATGTTTTCCTTCACCATATGAGCATCTGATAAATACGCACATAACATCCGGAAAGTCAGTGGTGCGGAAAGTCATGCACCACATGGGTTTGAACTCGAGACCTTTGACATATCAGTCCACTGGTCACACCAATAGGCTACCATAGCTTTTTAAAATGAAAATGAGAACAGATTAACATATTTTTCATGTGGCGTGGGTGCGTATAGAACACAATATTTATTTTATGTAGGGATTGAACATGCGACGCGCGGTGCGCGAAGTCGTTCGCTCGACCACTGCCAACCGTGCCGTCAAATAAACTAAATATAAACAATTTTACTAAAATCCGCTCTGTCCACCACTTTTCAAAAACAAACTTACTTAAAACGGGAAAATCTTCTGCAGTGCTACTTTAAACACGTATTCTTGAGGTCCAATTTTATCTTTTCGATAGATGAAAGTGTTGACTTTCGAATATATTGAGGTAATATTGATTTAAACGTTGAACCAATATTAGCAGTAATTTCCATTAAGTGATCGTCTATTCTTTAAAATCCATCCAAAGTAGTTAAAATCAAACATTATCGAATGTATGAATATCAAACAATCGTACGATATTATAATATAGGTCTTATTAGTACTTATTGTAAGCATAGCTGCTGAGGATGTTATTGGATATTGCTATAAAAATCTTAGTATCAGCATCTTTAAACCTAGCTTAGAGTTTGGGTCCCCCTTATATCAGGAGAGCTAAATATATAGAGTAACCTACAAAACAATAGAGGTACCCCTCTGCTTAATAATATAGGTACACTGGCGTGGTTGTATGATATATCATCGTAATACATAAGAATAATGCCAACATTCTTGCTACATTCGAAGTTGTTAATAAAACTGAAACACTGTGCCGATGCTCAATTTGGATGTCAGATATAGACATGATTCGCAAATACTCTAGCTTCCCATTAGGCAACAGACAGCTAGCGTTCCAGAACAATATCACCCCCTCCTGTGAGTTAGCTCGGCAGCCCTACTGATCCGTGAAAACGAACATCGATAACCTTTCACTGTCACACAAAGGGCGCATTCAGCCGCGAACGGACGAAATTGATTTTTGCTCATATTGGACTGAAGACTACGGGGCACTACATCGTATATAAATTCAACAACAAAACAAAGTTATCAGTATAACCTTTAACAAAAACGGACAGATTCTGGTTCGACAACGGTTTTGACAGGCGACAAGGCCTTTTTTAACAACGGTCGATTTTCCATTTACGTGCTGGCGCGGTATTGACAAGTGTTGAAGCCGGTCTTTACAGAAAAAAGGTGTAAGTGACAAAGAGTTTATTTTAAAGCTTATTTGTAAGCCATTATGATTTAGATATGTCATGACCGTGGCTTGATATTAAATCAACTGAATATAGGCAAAACAAATATTAAATAAATATTCCTGGACATTATGGCACACAGCGCCATCTAGTTCCGTGCTAAGCAACGAGGCTTGTGTTACGGATACTAGCTGGTTGATATACTACATATATACTTTTTTTTTGTAAATACATACATATTATAGATAGATACATCCATGACTCGGATACAAATGTTCATGCTCATCACACAAACATTTGTTCCTACCGGGATTCGAACCCGGGACCCATAGCACAGAAGGCAGTGTTAACTACCGCTGGACTAACTGGGTCGTCGTGACTACTATGTATATTAAAAAAGTCATACTTAACAGGAATTTCCAAATAGCTGCAGATAATAATGCCTCATGTGAGAATCGACAATGGCCAGTCTGTTTTCGCAAGAGAGATAATTGCCTCAATAATTAACTGTTAAATAAAAGCAATATGTTCCGAAATTAAAATGACTTATTAACAAAAAGTCAACACATTATTCACGTGTTTAATCACCCAGTGTTTTATTACCGCACATGTGTTTTGACTATGCAAATTAAGTTCAATGAACGGATATTGATTACCAAATGAATTTGTGCAATCAAGCGCGGGGACCAATTTTATCAGATGCAGTTCAGACGAATCCGATATCTGCAATGCCATTGATGCAATATTAAGGGTGCTTATATTATAACGATGCGTATGGGTACATACGCATCATTATAATCAATCCATCTAATGTCCAACGAGACTCCTCATATTTGAGAAGGATTAGGGTATGATCTACCACACTAGCCTAATGGAAGTGTGCAGACTGCACACGCTATCGAGAAATTGTCAAGCATGCAGGTTTCCTCACGATGCTTACCTTCACCGTTTAAGCATGTGACAATTACACGCGTAACCTCTAAAAGTCCAGGCGTGACCAGTCTAAGCCAGTCAGACCAGTCTAGTAGGTATTTTATATAGGTATCATATATGATACCTATATAAAATACATATAGGTATCATATATGATACCTATATAAAATACCTACTAGATACTAATTTAGACTTGAGAACAACATAACGTAGTTTTAAACCTTGGATTTATCAGATATTGTTTCATAAGAGTTGTAAGGAATCTGAAGTTTCCCGACAGGAAAATCATTCAAGAGAAACAAAATTGCTCACTGACCTTTGAAGCTTGAAATTTAACTTTGAATTAAATATAAACCTTAAGTGTCAAGATTGAAATTAATAAAAATTTATAACCGGCTTGTGTTGTCTCAGTTATACTTTCGGACATTTCTTTTTTTTCAAACGTCAGTTGAAACCTTTATTATTATGTGAATATTGGCATGGCTGATGCAATTAATAAGAACATTTACATTTTGTTTTCCAGGTCAGGGCGCGAGTCTGCGATATCGTTTGTGCCATAAAGAAAAAGCGTAGATACCTCTGTGACAGTGCCTTTCATACAACGCCACAACTTTCTATGAGGCCACCCTACGCCACTGGGACAGGCTTATAGTGCCGTGAGGCCCGCAAGAGGAACCTCCAGTGGCCGCTATATAACAATAGACTTCCCAAGCTAAAGCCAGTCGAAGCAGGTTGCTTTTGCAGACCCCTTGAGACATCACCCTGGCAACCACTAAACTTCTCCTTGCTTCTGCCAATCCACGGCTACTAATTCTCTTTTCCTCTCCCACAACAAAACCCCCATAAGAGAAGGGGGAGATTCCAATTTATCGAGATAGTGTTTGTTTAACTTAAAAACGTGTTGAATAGTTACCACATAGTTCTTTTCACGAAAAGAAACTAAAAAATATTGCGTTATAAATAATATCCCCAAGGTTACTTCAAGGTCAGTACCGATCGCAAAACTTATAGTTATTACCCTTACGAGTTTTGACCCTTTTCCATTTCAATTTACAGATGTGTCTTCGATACTCTAGGGGGCAATACGACGGCCCCTTTGAAAAAAAGCAATATTCCGAAAAGGCTTTAAGTTCTGACGCTTTCAAAATAAACTTTAGGGATGGGGCCATTTTAGGTGATAAAAGAAATAAAAAGTTTAATGTAAAAGATAAAGATAGTATGCATTTTATTACAGAAGATTAACCAAGAGATTGGTTTTAATGGTGTTGACTCAAAACAATCCCAACATTTTTTTACGTTATATTTATCTTTTTATATCCATATAATGTAATCTGTGTACAACTGTACATAGCAGAACATTTTGATAAATTTAATCCAACTGTGAATGCCTAGGTATTTAAACTGGTACATTATGTAAACTAAATTACAGACTATGTTATATTACCTAAATTAAAACAACTGAAATCTAAATTGGGTAAAATAATAATAGCTGAACGCACAGCTCGAATGCACCAATTAGGTAATTTCATTGTAACGAAATACATATGTATTTTAATTCGATTTCAATTGAACTATTTACGAAATATATTAAAATTTTAAGTATAATTTTGAGTTTATCTATTAAATAAACGGTTTATTTGTTTATATGAATCTTAAATTGTATTACAGGCACGACGTGTGTAACTCGTGTAAAAATATATTTACATGTATTTTTTTACCACGAGGGTGGCAATAAAAATTACGGCCCGCCTGATAGCTAGTTAGAAGCTACCTTAGCCTATGGATGTTTGCAACATTACAGGTATCGCTTTTCACTCCTTTTTCCTAAAACCCCCAAAAAAAAAAATAGAGTATATCTTATGTTTCTTAAAATAGGAGACTTACTGCATGGACAGCAAACGGAATTCCCATGCTGTCAGAATATATACTCTCTAAACGAGCTTTGGCAACCTTACTCAGTCACAGATATACAACTATTGTAGTTTCAATGTGATCTTGTGGATGGTGGAGGAGTATCCTGGATCCTGGAAAAGTATCCAGTTGGGCAGCTTAATTTGAGCTAAAAATAGCCAAGTTCAATTCTTATATTAAAAAGCAAGTTCTTTATTAGTTATTTATTATTTAATACTGTCACGGTCAACTTATATATTATAACGTTTTTTTACCAAATACATAAACATTTTATTGCTACTATTAAACTTAGCAACAATTCGTGATTCGGATATCAATTCAATTTCTTATCAAAAGTAAAATTTGAATAACGGCATTTGGGCCGAGTTTTGGGAGGACTATTGTAAAAGTTCCTAATGAAACTTCTCTAATATTCGAAGTGGAAATTTATTCTTTGGCTGCCATCGAGAAATAAACTGGGCTCTCAGTGTGATTGAACCAAATTTATTGAGGAAGCGAAATAAAGCACCGCCTGTGTAACGGGAAGGGCTGACAAGCGAACATTGATGAATTTGGTCGCGGTTGTATCAGTCCCGACTAATATTTTGTACAAAATAATGTCTATTTTTCCGATTCCTTTATTTCTTCCTAAACATGATTATTTATTGCTTGTTAGAGACGTAATTCCACCTCATTACGCTCAATAAAGCCTTTCATATTTCAATGTAGACGCAAAGTATGGCAAATTGGTAAAGTGTGTTTACTTAGATATGAAAATCTGATACAAAGTACTAATACACTCTAGAGATGCCATATGCAATTTACCTTAAACTTCTATATTTTATGTTATTATTTGCTCTTTTTATACCTTTTTCAGGTACATATAATTTTACCTGCTTCATTAGAGAAGTATTGCAAGCACCACTCCTCAGCGCGAGGTCCATTTAGGGTCAATTCTTAGGTGAGGAAAGATGTTATTCGGTTTTTATTAAAATTCTCAGTGGAAACTTGGAGTTTAGTTTTATGTGTACTTATAATTTGCCAAAAATATACACACGACCACACTCCACAATCCTTATACTACTTTTGCTTCATCCACATCTTGTCATTCGCTGGGATTTCTACGCATCTTACCTTTTTAAAACCTGTGCCCTCCCAGGTTTTCCAAACAAACAGTATATAAAAAAAACATCAATGTTATATTAGCAATATATAGCTTAGAGATAATATTGTTATTCACACTATAAGTCCTGGACATTTGAAATAAATTGTTATAGAAATATATAGTTGTTATTAAGTTATGTTGTTGTTGTTTGAAATATACTTTCCGCTATAAAATAGCTAATATATTTTATGAATACAAGTTTAAAACAAGACTCATATTAAATAGACCGGTACTTAATTACCTACTTACTTCCCATATGTACCGGCTTAACTGTGAATTCCCCACACACGAACTAGCAGTGTTTTGTTAAACAAATTTTATAGAGCTTAACAGGTGCAAAGTTTGAGGAAAATTGCATACAGCTTGCATAAGTTTACCTATATTAAAACTACTAAATTAAGGAGAGAGTTTTATGTAGAATACAGAATTTTAGTTTTGCAATCATTATGCGAGTATGGTACGTAGGTATCATAAATTGTTGTATTTTTTTAATTAGTTGATTAAATAATGAACCATTTTGGGCAGAGTTTATTTGTATTTATGAATTTTTCGAGTGCTTATCTTTAGTTACTTACAATTTAAAACATAATCAGTCAAATTATACGCATGAGTATAATATAAATAAATATATCCGGACATGATGACAGCGCCACCTAGTTCCGATATAAGCAACTTGACTTTTGTATATATATTACTGACTCGGGCACAAATGGATCGAGATTTGAATCTGGAACCCTTATAACAACATAATATGAGTCTTTAATATTTTTACTTTATCAGGTCTTCAAAGTACCTATATGTATGCATTCTATATCTAAATTCAAATACGTATCTTTTTACGAAACATTTTTAAAGATTGAATATCATTGACTGCCGAAATTCGATTTAAAGTATCTCGCATTTGAATGAATAAAAGTCACATTTCTGGTGGTGTGATGTGGCAACAGACTCCCTTTACTGGCATTTTGTATTGGAATTTTAAGCAAATGGTGCATTCGACGAAATAACGGGTTTGCAAGTGGTTTGAATGGCTCATTTGAATGTAAATACGTCAGATGCGTGCGTGGAGGGTGGACGAATTGATTTACATCTATCTACCCATTGAAAATTACTGCAATATTGAGAGTCATTCACATTTTAATCACAGTATGCGACACAACACTTACAAAATAATGATCGCGTTCATGTTAATTCATCGCAGGAAGCGGCTGGTTTCAGGGATCGACTGTATCAGTTTTTTTTAATGAATATTATTATACATACGGGTGACACGACTGACGTTATAACTGAGCAATAATTCTACTACCTACTGAAACGTTTAATATTTAATTTCATGATCTTATTTGATAACAGATTACTACCAGATTAAGATAAGACTAATTAAGAAATTATTAGTGACAAGCAATGTACATTTAAACTATGTTTGGGTTACATATAATATCGCTATACAAGTCGAGTAAAGTCACTATTCTTTTGAAATGACGAGACGCGAGACGCGTTCCTACGAATTGCGAATGTCATTGGGAACGCTGAGAGCAGACGCCCTAGAAAGACATACTTTAACCTTTTTGATATTAAAGCCCTCCAAAAAGCTCAGCTATGTGCATAATACGCACAGTTGGCGTGAATGTACATGTATAATTATATATTCGCATAGTGAAATTTCTCGCTGCCCGGCTCCAGAGCTCGTTAGGGGAGTAACTATTTTGAAACCCTGGGAATTCTGTTGGCTGTGAGTGTGGTAACTCCTTTATTTTAAGAAACATAATACAGGCTCCGCAACGCGCGAGCGACACCTCTGATGATGCTTACATCCATCATCATCATCAACCCATTATTGTCCCACTGCTGGGCACGGGTCTCCTCTCATTTGAGAGGGATTACGCTAATAGTTCACCACGCTAGCCTACTGCGGGTTGACTACACACGCCATCGTGAAAATCTCTCAACCATGCAGGTTTCCTCACGATGTTTTCCTTCACCGTTTTAACATGTGATAAATACGCACATATACACATACAGACATACACTTACGCCTTTTTCCCATGGGGGTAGGCAGAAACTACAGAATGCCACGCGCTACGGTCCCTGCATACCACTTTTGCCTCGTCCACATTCATTCCGAAAAGTCAGTGGGCGTGCCCGGGTTCGAACTCGAGACCTTTGACATGTCAGTCCACTGGCCACTAGGCTACCGTAACTACTTACTATGAGGCGGGTCGTAAGCTTGTTTTTTACGCTAGAGGTATAAAAAAATATAATAAACATGGACGAAGCCAAAAATATAACTAATATTACATGTAGGTAGTGTTTTGTAGTTTCTGGCAACCCTTACACAAAAAGGCTTGAGGGCATGAATGTATATTATTATCTGCAGTGGATAGCAAAGTTGAAAGTGAAGTGGTTGGTTGAATGGGTTGCCATGTGTATTACAACCCCTGCATAGCAACCCCCATACATCCCGCACCCTTCTCGGGATGTTAACGCATAATAACGAACATGTAATTTAGATTCGTAAGAAAACAAAAATATAAAAACCCTTTGTATACAATATTTTCAATGGGAATATATACTGAATACTTCTGGTTAATCCTGTTGATATATAAATATACCCAGCCGTAAAATTTCAATAAAATAATTTTGTTAAGGACACTTATAGGTACTAGTCAACTTTAAGTGAGAAATTCTAGACATATCACAATAAACACAAAAGAGAGACTTTGGCAACGCTTGAATAATAGCTTTAGTGTCTAATATACGACAATTATAATGTAAGATAAGATCCACAATATAGCTTGATCAAGACAGCAGATTAACAACTTTGATCCTGGCCATCCCAACGTACTCGCAGGTAGGTGGTACCTACAAAAATCAATCAATCAGGTATCAATCATATAAAGTACATGATTAATATTAAATGGATTTATCAACATAATTATTAGCTGTATTGAAGATCACCTAGTCAATGCTAATTTCAAAATTGGACATTTTGGTCTTGGATTTGAATACGAGAACTATGAATTTGTAGCCCGCAGTCTAGACTATCACTGCGCCCGTGTAACTTTTTGATGACGTAATTGGCGCAGTGGCTAAGCGGTCAGCTTGTGTGTCACGGATTGCGTGATCGATCCTCGCACTGAGCAAATATTTTTTCGATCTACAGGTTCCAAGTCTAGGTGTTTTTGTATATAAATTTTAGTTTATAAACGCACCCATAACACAGGAGAAAATCTAAGTGTGGGTTCTGAGCTACATTTTCATAAAAAAAAACTGCTAGGAGATAAAGTCAAATAAAATTAACTAAAAAATGCGTCGCACAAGATTTGCAACAAACAGCTTTACTAAACGGTGTGAGTGAAGAAATAGAAAACAAATCCTAAAAAAAAATTTATTATAGGATTGTCACTTACAAGAATTTAATTACAGCAGTCAATGGATAGCGTTTTGGCATTCTACACAACAATTTGGAACGTTCAAAAATAGGCAAAAAAGTAGCCTGATTTATGACTCGGTTTCATTCGTTTTGATTTACGGGACCGGCGCGCGAATATTAAAGATTCGTATTGATATATTATTCCTTTATCCCATTCTCCCTCACTGCTATTTACGAGAATTTCCCCTACCCTCATAACTTTCATCGTCCTTTTTATGGTGAGACTTGTAAAAGCAGCTCGGGGTTTTCATATAGTATAAATAATACCGCGGTATGATCACTTAAAACCGAGGACCGGCTTTTAAATATATGCTTTGTTAGATACATCGTTAATATTTAAGTCGTCAATGTAATTCTATTCTATAATTATGTAATTATTTCGGGTACAAAAATAAATAAATAATGAACTACTCTTACACCTTACTCTTATATTTTATTATCAAAGTGTTGGACGAGACACAAGCAACCAACTTTCTTTAATTAATCCACTTTATTCGAGTATAATTGAACTAATTATAAAAACAATTAAAAATGAACACTTTCAAATATATATACATGTATACTTGATTATATTTTTTTGAAATAATATTATAGTATAACCCAGCAAATGTTATTATGCCACATTATGGGGGTTGATGGTACTTCTACCATCAAAGAAGTAAAAATGTAGAGTTATAAGTATTTTTTAATGCCAAATAAAAAAAAAACATAAAATAAATGTTTAGTTAAATTATTTTTTTTAAAGTCTGGTGAGGGACATCATTATCACCTAGGGGTGTAAAAAATAGCCTACGACCGATTCTTAGACCTATCAAATATACAGACAACATTTCATAATAATCCGTCAAGCCGTTTCGGAGGAGTTCAGCGACAAACACCGTGACATGAGATTTTTATATAAGAGATTTTAAGTCTTAAAACTGTTCTTTTTATCATATTATAGGTCAGCGTTTGCCCACATTCTCACCTGATGGTAAGTGACGTTGTGATCTAAGATGAAGCACGCTTACATAAAAGATACTTATTCACTCGTAACTTGGAGACCCCGAAATTGTACTCATCGGGAAGTACAGATATTTATATATATACATATCATATAAATACCTACATAGTCTAGTCTAGCGTATTGGCAGACTTCGCACGCCACTGAAAAATCTCTCAAACACGCTTCAACTCATATTTTCTTACCATTTTCCTTCACCATTTGAGTTCTTCATATAACATACAAAATTAATTGTCAGTCACTTGGCAACAGACTTGAGACGTTCGACTCGACAGTCCCCAGTATATATTGTTAGCTACGTTGTAGATATGTGATGAAATTACTATTATATACTGATAAAGTCAATCCCATTAAGGCTTGTGCGTATCTAACGCTTAGTCATCAACTCCGTAATAGAATATGATTGCGATCTTTTCATTTGCAGCCAGCCATGATCAATTCCGTCCTTCCACGATACTTATAATGAACACGAAAATTATGTTATATTTCTGATAACTCTATTGTTCCAGGGATTTTGATTAAACGGGGTTCCGCCATTTCAGAATTTGTACTTAAAGCCGAGACAAATCATTTCGGATTAACGAGATTTCTTGTATAATGCTGATTAAAAAGTTTAATTCGCGCTTATTAAGCCCCCGAATAATTAAAATACTTTGCGAAGGAGTGAATGTTTTGTAAATAGAGTTGTTTATTATGAACAATGAGGAGCTGTTTGTAGCGTTACAGCTGTGACTGAATATCTCTCTAACTTGAAACTAATTGAAAGTCGCTTATTAAGTGATTAGTTTGTTAACTTTTGCTTTTCATTTTCATAAATTTTATAAGTTGTTTGAAATAATATATACCATTCCGTTTGCGAAATAATGAAGAACAAAGCAGAAATTTTATTTTTAAATTAGCAATTGGATCTCTTAAATAAAATATTTATAGCATAATGAGTAGGCGGAAAGATAGAAAATACTTAAGTAACTTACAGTAATCTCAAAAATAAATTTGAATGTAATATCATAATAGTTTCCTCAAGATTTCATGTTTTTTATAATGTACCAAATCCAGCCAATGACAAAATCATGATCATCATATCAACCGATAGACGTCCACTGCTGGATATAGGTCTCCCCCAAGAATCGCTACGACGACCGGTCATGCGCCGCCCGCATCCAGCGGATTCTAGCGACCTTCACCAGGTCGTCAGTCCACCTTGCCGGGGGCCTGCCCACGCTGCGTTTTCCAGTACGTGGTCGCCACTCTAGAACCTTCAAGCCCCATCGGCCGTCCGTTCTTCGAGCGATGTGCCCTGCTCACTGCCACGATTCGATCACGTAGTGAAAGTCCTAACACAGCCCTCTCCATGCTTAATGCATTAATGACAAAATGCTTGCCCCTTAATACCTGGGACCCAAACATTTTGCCGAATTGTTTTGAGTCCCAAGAAAACTTTGCCTTCCAAATTTCAATATTATTTTTTATTTCAATAATAAGAATTTCATTCACACAAAAGACCCGATCCTGAACAATTTTATTTGGATCGCACAGACCTACAACCTGCGCCGCGGAAGCAAATCGCTGTGTCAGTGCACAAAACGTGGGATAAATAGGTACCTACTTCGAAAATGTTTTTTTTTATCTCCACTTAAAATGTTTATGAGCACATCTAGCATTCCATATTTAATATACTTAAGCACCTCGTCTGCAAAGAGAATTGTTACGGATATGCCGTTTTACGATTCACAAAGGTTTTAATTAAAAGAAAATGTACCTTAGGGAGGATCTATTAAGATACCCCCTCGGTTTAAATCACGGTATAAATAACGTGGGAGCTCTAATACCTGTCCGTTTGCGTAGATCTACGGATCCACGTAAGATATCATTGCATCAATTCTAATGAGATGTTCACAAATTAAAAAGTTGATTTGCAAGTAAAATGTATTTTTATACATTACGCTTAATTTTTGTTTGATGTAAGTGTATATAATTTTTAACATAATTCAGACAAAGTTCTTGTAGATTTTCTTTATTTATTCACTTTATATTTTTTACAGAAAAATAATTTATATGGGTTGATCATTATAATTGTTTCATTCAGTATTTTCTATTGCTTTGTTATTGTATTGGAATGTTATATGTAGGTATAGTCAATCAAAATGACAGATCCTTAAAAGAGACCATGATTCTCTGAGTATATTTAGGCATTTCTTTTCGAAGGCGGAGAGAAAATGATAACGCCCCCTAAAAAAACTAGTAAATACGTCAAAACATCTTTTATAGAAATAAATTATAATAATACTACTACTAGTATGTTTACAAGAACGTATGTATTTTCGTAAGAACCTAAGGATCACATCATCCTTGATGTATAATGAATTGTCTTCTGCCATTTCGAGCTGAAGCAAATAACAAAATTGTTTGCATTTTTCCTTATTCTTAAAAATAAAGTGATGCTTCCTTTGAGTAACATTTGCTAGTTTTAATAAAGTTTCTTCCCTCCAAGGCCCATTTGTATTCTTCATATCTCATTATATATTTTTTTGTATATTATATTACAATAATATTAGCTGTGTGAACTCGAGATTTTTCAACTTTTGTCAAAAGTCTCGAGTTCAATCCCAGTGTATATATTGCTGACTTTTCGAAGATACGTTCGTAGGTATATATGACATGAACAAACTGCAAAGGAAAACATCGCGAGGAAAGGCTTTCACACGACATCGAGAAAATTTTCTCGGATGGATCCTTGATGGATGACGTGTGAAACCGCTCCACCTTAAACAACAACTTTAGCCTAATCCGTCTTAAATGAGAGAAGACCCGTGGCCAGAACAATAAACGCGTAATGTTGATGATATATAAAATATAGAAACGGCCTTTGTACCATATTATTTAAATTCATCATCATTCTTATCATTATTATTAATGTCCCACTGCTGGGCACGGGTCTCCTCTCGATTGAGAAGGATTAGGCTATAGTCCACCACGCAGACTTCATATGCCATCGAGAATTCTCTCAAGCATGCAGGTTTCCTCACGATGTTTTCCTTGAGCATGTGATAAATACGCACATAACTTCCGAAAATTCAATGGTGCCTTGGGTTCGGAGTCGAGACCTCCGTCTTCTCAGTCCACTGGTCACACTGATAGGCTACCACAGCTCATTGTTTAAATTAAATCACACTATTCTAATTCTCTATTTCACATTTGAATATGTCACATGTTATGCGAATAATTACCTAGTTTCAGTATAAATAATATTAAAACAAAGAACTGAAATAATTTGAATTCTAACATTCTACTTTTCGCGGACACGGACAGTTAAATAACTAGCACGTATTTTTCAAGGAGACATAAAAAGAGCACATTCATCCGCTAACGAATTGCCTCCTACCGAAACTGGTCGGTGTTACTAGTTGCCTTATTTAAGTTAACAGGCACTTGTATAGATTTATTGTTTCATACATAATACATACTCTCTGTCTGTTTGGGGAAGAAAATATGACCATTATAGTTTGTACCCACGTAACTGCGTAGAGTAATATATTTTGTCGGTAATAATGTTTAAGCAAGTAGGTGGAACAATATCGTTATCGTTAAGGGTACTTCAGTAAAATGTTCCTATCAATGATATATTGAGAAAAACTTTGTTAGTCTCAAGTACCTACTAGAATAGAAATGAAGTCAATGACTTGTTTATAAGTACGTATTGGACGTAGGTCCTCTCCCCAACTTATAAGAAGTAAAGTTTAGCTCACATTTTTTATTTTAATCATACAGCAAATTTTTTATTTATTTATTTAAGTTTATTTATACAAGTAACAATTACTCACTAAATAATATTTTTTATTAAAGACTATATTAGTACCCTTAACCTAAGCTGTATACTTATAATAAAAATAACAAAAAATAATAATAATCGCAACTCTGAGTGGCGATCTCAGAGTGGCGATTACTATTTAATATCTAATATGTTGATATTTAACTAGACATTTCATAAATATTCGTCTTAGTAAGAGAAAAAAAGGATTAAGATAAGTTTGTTAAATAATATCTTATTCTGAAAATATGTTGAAGGATACGACAAAATTGAATCGATTCCACCCACATTCATTTCATGTATAACGATATAAAAGTTTTTTTTTTACCAAAAAGTTTTTAATTTCAAACGACTCTACATATGGCTTATTATTTGTATATAGCGAGGTCTTAACTGGTTTTACTATCATAACTGCAGAGAACGTTGGATTATTAAGTTATGGGAGAATATTGCTTCACTGTGTCACTGGTATCTTAGATAATATCATATCATTATCCCCTTGAGGTCAGACGTGATGGAGTTGATAATGGTGTTATAACATAACTGTACCATAAAACTATCTTTTACGGAGTTTATTGATGTATTGATATGATTTTAATTCCAACGTACCGGATCCATAGTCCGCAAAATCCGTAAAAAAGGTTTTATATTAGTATTTAATATTCGAGTAGGTGTAAGAAAATGAAAATAGTACCTGAGAATATTATATTTTATGAGTTTGATTCCCTGAACTTACAGTGCGAGTTTTACTATGGAATTCTCAGAAGCAGCTTAAAATTTAGAGTAATGCTCGATTTATAATCCAAAGCCCATTTGTATTCTCTCTCATGATAATTATATTACCTGTATATTTTTTGTAAGTTATATAATTTTATAAACGGTGTGGTAACCAGAAGACTGAGCTGTCATAGGTCTAAAGATCAAGACACCAGTGATTTTTTGGAAATGATGTGCGTATTTATCAAATGTTGAAACGGTGAAAGAAAATATTGTGAGGAAACCTGTTTGAGAGTTTTTCTCGATCGCACGTGAAGTTTGTCAACCTGCAGTAGGCTAGCGTGGTGGACTATTATAGACTTAAACCTCTAAAATGAGAGGAGACCCGTGCCAGTGTGACAGCAATGATAATAATGTGTTGATAATGAAATTTAAAATAACTTAAGTAATGCCTTATCATATTCATAGCTTCTATAAAACTTCAAATGATCGTAATTAACTTAAAACAGTATAAAAGATCAATTACACCGAAACTAGTTAAAATGCGTCAATTATTTCTAATTATGAAAACTGAATACTCGTTATTATAACGTTAATAACCCCTTTGAACTTGTTTCCGGCAATTGTGTTATTAAGTTATTAAATTTATATATATATGTACCTACATTTGGTGTGCCTTTTGTAATATACACATTTTTTTAAATCTTCATAAGCAAGACAGTTAAACCCAGTAGGTAGTGAAGAAATTCCATAAACCACGGATATCTTTAACAGTGAAGGAAGCCTGTTATTCCAAGTTCATGACAAATCTATAGAAAAATAGAAATTGTATTATTAGTATGTATCTAAAACTGATATAAAGAAAATATCTTGTAACTTGCTAAATCAACAGTCAGGGTACAAGAAAAATCTAGAACAATCAAGGCGCGGATGCTATTCGAATAAAAACTCACTGGTACAAAGTACAAATCCAAATTTCCATTCGCGCACTCTTGTTTCTTTCATTTTCCACACTGAGGCCAGGAAATAAAATCGCCATGAAGCCAGTGCCGGTAATTTAAAAATAATGCAGCAAAACGTAGGAATGCGAATTTCGAGGCAAATTGCGGTGCGGCTAGATCAGGCGCCTGATGGCACAGGATGACGCTGCCTCGTGAACGATGCTATGATACTGTACCGAATACTGTATTAGATTATCTCTGTGGCTTATGGGCTACTATTGTGGAGTTTATGATGATGTTTATTGAAGCATATATTTCTCTAAAAGACCTACATTGGGAGCTATCAAGTCAAGATAACAACGTACGAATACCTAAAATGTATGTTGCATCTACTGGATGATATTTATCATCAGGCAGTATGTATGATTCATCATCAATCCATGATTGTCCCACTGCTGGGCACGGGTCTCTAGCTCCATGAATGCTTTCTAGTATTATTTTTTTGTATTTTATATTGTATTTGGCAATCTTAGGTGTTGTAATAAATATTATTATTCTACATGAAATACGACAAACATATTGGAGAGAATTGAATAAACAATTCATTTAAACTTAAAATGACCTACATACAATTATGTAGGTAATTTTATATCCTTGTGTATTCTAAACATTCCGACAACGTCTTGACGCCTGCCTCAAGGAGGACGTCCTACAATTTTCTCTATCTACTTCTCCCATTAAAATTTAATAGGCACGATAAGAAGAATAATACGTCAACATCAAAAATAAATAAGTAACATTTAGCTTAAAATAGCGTATTCTCAGAATCTGGGATATAATTCGTCTCGACGTTAACATCCATTCTCCCTTGTCGTTACGTTTTGCTCACAAATCATTGAACGCGACAACACGGGACAATGTCGCGACATTTTCTTACAAAACTCCATTTTATTGGACCAGGGTATCATATTAAATGAACAATAAATTCCAATATAAGTCACGAAACAATTTGCAGTTGTAAATACTAGCTTATGCGTTGTTTTTTAGTGCTTTATTTGAGTTGTAGATCAAAATTAAGTGGTTAAAAATATTTATAGCTTTTTTGGATTAGAACTGTAAACTATTTAAATATGTAAACGGTTTATAGTTAACATGTGAATAGTCTTTGTTTTAAGTGTCAACGCCGTGGACTTCTTGACGCGAGAACGAAGTTGTTTTTATTTAGCCGTATTATAATTTAAAAGAACGGTGTATTATTAAACGTAGCGTTCATGACCGTGGGTGGTGCATGGGTGTTGGCATATGAAACTATGTAAAACAGTCAGTAGTGGCTTTTTTAATTCCACGTTGAAGTCCGCGTGCGGTTTAAATAAAGTGGGTGCCACATCTTTACTGAAACTTTAGAGAGTCGAAAGAGGGTAAACCATTTATGATTCTTGATATATTAAACAATCCTCACTCATAATAACTTTTTAAGGCTTAGCGCAATAGCTGTAGTAACCATGCCGTTAAAACATATTATTAATAATATAAAACTCAACTTCCCGCATTGTCATAAAAAATACTTATCCCTGGCGTCATTTAATACTGTACTTACGAGCCAGTCTTATGATGGCCGGGGCCGCTCATAAAGTTTCGTGAAAATTTACAACTACAATTGAAAGAATATCTACAACCGTTTTATTAAAAAATAAGTTTGTGTTTTCATACAATATAAAATCAAATAAAAAATAATATTTCACAGGCGTTGACAACACATCCAAATAATAAACAAAGTAGCGTTGCTGATTACATGGTATCCCACAAAATAATTCCAACTTGTTCATTTTTCGTCGCGTCCAAATTACACAAAGCGCACTTCATATCAGACTACGCAGACAAACATAAAGAAAGTAGCTTGAACGTCACTTCTTCAAGCGGTTATAATCCCGCTGAAGCAAATTTCGAGGGAGGATAATCAGTATTATTCAACACAGCATAGCTAAAGTAAGCAATGATTTATTATATTAAAAATCCTGCGTTATCCCTTGGATGGGATGGGCTGACTCGGCTGGTCATAAAGAGTTCCCGGATTTAATAAAATTTATTCAGCTTCGTGCTATGGGGACCAACAAATCATAATTCTACCGAAATACATACTTATTTAGTCGGGACGGGAAGTTTTAGCTAGTAAAGTTTATTTACGCTGGTGCTCAAGAGAATACTCAGAATGGACAAAATGAAACTTACTTTGGTCTATTATTATAATCCGACCTAGTTTTGTCCTATAAACTAATAAAGAAATGTTCTGTCCTTATAAAACTTTTGATGACCATGTTTACGAAATATGTAAATTTAGTATATCATACATAATAATCTGTGGTACTTGTAAACCTTAAAATATTCCACAAAAAAAGGTTTAATTTGAGTTTAAAAATTATATTAGGTATATTATATTCACCGGTTGATATAAGTGGTTGAACTATACATTATTGTTTCAATCGAATAATATATTTATTTCAATCGCAAAATGAAACTCGAAGCGAAACAGACTGCCAGTCATAGCAAATCTGCAATAAACTTATTGATTAAATATGCACTGTTTTGAAACTCAATTAAAATTGAAATTAAGTTGGCCGAGCGTTTTGTAGTAAGCTGATTAATTTCCACAGTGGAGGTTCAAATGACGCAATTTCTTTTGGGCTTTAATTCTCCAATTTGACTCAAAATTAATTTAGGCTGTTTTGAAGTAATTGCTTATTAGTGTCAGCGTTACTGTGACCAATTATAGTCTAGACTTTTTTATTAGTTTTTACAAGAAGTAAATATTTTGGCCGTTGAATAAAAGCCAGGCAGGCATAATAACATTTATTAGGTACTTACTTTTTGCTTTTTAGTTTTTAATGTCGGTTTTTCCCTTTTTCTGTACTTATCTCACCAAAAAACCATAACAGTAATTCAAATAGACACACCTACATACACACACACACACACACCTGCAAACACATGTGTGCTACCTGTGTGTACACCTCAAACTTATTTGCTAAAGTCATCATCAATGTGCTGTAAACAGTTGAGGAACTTGCATCAAGCAGCATCAGATGATGACTGAAAAACGCAGATGTAAATGCGTCATCTACGAAATAAATATGAGGAATCCCCTCGATTTCCTAAGTATTCACTCATGAGATCCTCATATTTTTTAAGGGACCAACCTAAATGTACTTCCTTTCAACAAAAAACTAATCATCAAAAACAGTGTAGCCGTCTTCGAGTAGTCAGTGAACAAACATAAAAAATAGCCAAATCCCAATTTAGAACCTCCTCCTTTTTGAAGCCGGTTCAAAAGAAAGAACTACGGTGGAATTTCAAGCACTTGGCGACCATTACCATTTTTTATTTTTCCTCGACCATTTGAAGGTAGATTGTAAAGCCAGGTAAGGGCTACCGTTAATGAGGTTTGGACACGTCATCGAATGCAATATTGCTCCAGGAAATGGAATTGGCTAACCTTTATAGACAATTAACGGGAATTAAATACTGTAGGAGAGGGTGGTGTGGTGGGCTATCAACAACCATTAGCATATCAGCAATTCCATTATTGTTATGGTAAGTTATGTCCAAGGTGGCTTTCATTATATGGGGCTCATGGAAGTCTGGGTGGTTCATGAAATTTGTAACCATGTGGGTTACAAATTTTGGTTGTGGGGTGCAACTAGTAAGTGTAATTATTGAATATACGTAAGTACATTTATAAGGCGATTGAGTCAGGACTAATTATAGTTAGTCTCGACACCTACCATAATAATCTTTTTCTCTGTAGAAAAAATAATCGACACATAAATATGAGGAATAACTATGACCGCACTGTGAATAAAATAGATATAATTCTACACATAATTACCCCTTCTTATTCATAAAGGGATAGGATGTGCATGTTTGTACGCCCATATTTCGGTATGTTTATGTAGGTCTCAATTAATAGGGGCGTGTCTTAACTCCAAGCTGCTTCTAAAAATTCCATACAAAAGCCTTGATTTACATGCGAATCGAATTCTAGGAGCTCAAAATTAGCAATCCCGCTCATCAACACTTTAATTAGATAATTAAATAATTAGTCATCATTATATTTTTTTTAAATATTACAGCTTATCTGTATTAAATACCCTGTTGATACACATATTTTTTAACAAATTCAGAACCAAAAAAATATTAACTATAATGTAATATAACCAAAAGTAAAACATATAAACTACGATAAAAAAAATTATGCGATTACACTTTTGACCAGCAACCATCACACACCAATAATGTTGCCAGTTGATTTGCGGCCCCAATAAAAAGAGCAATTTGCTTTTTATTAACATTACAAATCACCTTCGCTGGGGAGCCGTGACCGCAAAGATACCTTGATTCTTCCATCTGAGCCTACAATTAACCTCAAGCGAAGGCTTATAACGAATGATTTCATAAATCACCCAAATTGCCCTTTATTACGCATCTTACATCACTTTAATTGAGACAACCGTAGCAATGAGCGCTGAATTTTCGGTAATATCCTTCGGTCGTGTGCGCATTTCATTGTGTCAGTCCCTATTTAATTACTTGCAATATTAGAACATAATTACTACTTTCTCTGTCCTCTTTAAGACGGCTTGTAATATATTGCTTAAATTAAAAGTCTAGTCATCTGAGGGCGATGAATGATCTGAACAGGAGGATTTGTAGGAGGTAGGGCATAGCGAGATTTCTCGCTCAAATTGAGCTGCCCGACTGGGGAAGTACCTCCGCCTTACAGAAGATCACAGTGATTCAACAATAGTTTTCTTTCTGCGAGTGAGTTAGGTTACCAGAACTCATTGGAGAAGTGACTATTCTGACAGCATGGGAATTCCGTTTGCTGTCAGTTCAGTAACTCCCTATTTTAAGAAACCTGAACAGTTTCTAAGGGGTTTGGCAACGCATTTGCAAGCCTCTGGTGTTGCAAATGTCTATGGGCGGCGGTCATCACTTACCATCAGGTGAGCCGCCTGCTCGTTTGCCCCCTTATCACCATAAAAAAAAGAACAACGTAAGTGCGACTACTGAGCAAAGAGTATTCAAACGCAAGGCAGGAGGCTAGAGTTCGATATCTATGAAACTCCTCAGAAAAATTCTGAGGAGTTTCGTATAGAAAAACAAAATTTTAACTCCAAGAGATAGATCCACGGAGTTCGTGCCCGGTTGAAGCAATAGGCTGGCCTCCTATTGCATGGAACCCAAAAACATACCGTCGATATATAGATGTACATTAATACACCTCTGTTAACTCTTCGGGGACTGTTCTTCTCAAGACGGCTTGTGATAAATTGTTTAGATTAGTCTAGTAATCTGTTGCTAGCTAGTAGCTGTTCTAGCGAATATTTGATCGTAAAACATAATTGTCTTTCAATTTCTCAGCTATTTGAAATTGTAGATAGCTAGTTTAGTAATTGAAAATACTAACATTTTAATTAATCGTTAATAAAGTAGAAATACTTCGACATTAATCAATACACAAATCCAACTTAGTTGAAAATAATTTTGTAGTTAATTTATCGAGTCAGAAAGATTATAACTGAAATAGTTAGTTTTTAAGTAATTAACTTAATCCAATTAAATTGTTAAATTATGTTTAAGTATTCATGTATATAAATACTCTATGCTATGTATATGTGTACTCATTTCTTATATTAACGGGAATATATTAAAAAACTTCTACTTTCTAGTTCTACTCATTTTTTTTAATTTGCCGTACATTATGTGATGTGACGACCCGTTTAGCTCAGCGATAGTTAACGCTGCCTGCTGTGCTATGGGCCCCGGGTTCGAATCGCGGTAGGGACAAATGTTCGTGTGATGAGCATCAACATTTGTATCCGAGTCATAGATGTATCTATGTATAATAAGTATTTATTTACAGAAAAAAGTATATATATATGTAGTATATCAACCATCTAGTATCCGTAACACAAGCCTCGTTGCTTATCATGGAACTAGATGGCGCTGTGTAATAATGTCCGGCAATATTTATTTAACTAAAAGCAACAGCATCCGTGGTCACAGGCTTCCTGTAAGCATGGATACTATAAAAAATCCGAGACAATTAAAATAACATAAATATAATAGTTTAACTCTATAGTTACTTAATAGCAGTAGTTAAGCAGTAGTGAGTTACTCGTATAGTAACACCTATTTTATTTTTTAACCTATTTTATATTAAAATCAATAAATGGTTCTGATGGCTATTTTCTTTATTCAACCGTTAACGAGCTCAACTCCATCAATGCTGCCAATAACTTAACTCCATATAGATATCAAATATAAATGTCAGTAGTTATAGATGGCGACAAAAACATGCATTAATTAACCCATTATTCCATTCCAAAAAACCACACATGCTGATGGAAAATGATACGACACATATATAATGTAAATGTAAATTTTAGGTCACCCTGTTAATTATGGCGGCTGCACAAGCTCTAATTAACGTTTAATTGCGTTATTTAGAAATGATCACGTCGTGCTAAAATATGGCAACATTACAGACAGATGTTGTAATAAAAAACATAATTTTTTTTTTTTTTTTTTTTTTTTTTTTTTTCCGGACATTATGACACAGCGCCATCTAGTTCCGAGCTAAGCAACTAGGCTTGTGTTACGGATACTAGATGGTTGATATACTACATATATACTTTTTTTTTTTTGTAAATACATACATATTATACATAGATACATCCATGACTCGGATACAAATGTTTATGCTCATCGCACAAACATTTGTCCCTACCGGGATTCGAACCCGGGACCCATAGCACAGCAGGCAGCGTTAACTACCGCTGAGCTAAACAGGTCGTCCTAATTATACGAGTATAATAATTGTCTCATTGGTCTGATATGTAGTCTATCTATGGGGCTTTTCTATGAAATTCTCAGTAGCAGCTCGGAGTTTGGATTCGTGTGTGGTGTCAATAGGGTCGCCCCCTATTATATGGAATCTAAGCCATACTGAATAAATGTGTGTGTACATTAAAACACCTCTGTCTAACCCTTCGGGGACGACAGGCGTGATGGTATGTTAATGTTACTGTACAGACAGATGTTAGAGAAAATAAAAAACATATCATTATGTGGCGTTTTGAAAGGTAGTCCTACCCCTTTGTTTTATGAATAAAATATAAAATATATACACTCATGATAAACTTGATATTGTTTCGTTTCAAGCAACATCATTTATTTACAGGTACTCTTATAAATGTCACCTTTGATGTTAAAAGGAAATACAAAGAATATTTTTGAGTGGCAACAAAAGGGTTATAAGACAACGTGAGTGCTTTTTAAATACAAAACTCAAAGCAAAAGTTGAACTCTAAATAATTCTGAACAGCAAAAATGTATATTATTTTATAATAAAATGGGGCAAAGTATTGCCCCATTTTCAGCTTGTTCATTTTTTTTTGTCGACCTTTTGATTTAAATGTCATGCGGCGGTTTGATTCGGAAATAAATGTTTCTTCTTTTTTCTTTCTTTCATAGACCTAGACGTCAACGTTATTCGTATGTATAAATACATAAATTCATACCATCACGCCTGTCGTCCCCGAAGAGTTAAGCAGAGCTTTACTAGTGTACTGCTGTTACTGAGAATCGTACAGAAAAACCCAGAAAAACTTTGCTCGGCCTGGGGATCAAAACCAAGACCGCTTGCTCAGCAGTGACACTTATGACTACTAGAAAAATACATGTTACAAAATCGGTGTACCAAATATCAAGTAACAGTTCTGTAGAATTAAAGTATAATAAACATGTTATGACTTCCAAGAAGCACCTACTACGGTTCACAGGTAAGTATGTACTTAAGTAAGGCTCCAACTTTATTAGTATCGTAGTCACTATAACGTAACTTGTTAAGCGCTCAGCTGTTAAAGAGATGGACAAAACTTTCATGGAATCAGCAGTAGAAATAGTTTCACGCTATCACCCCGTAATATGGTCCATTAAGCCTTTGATAATGGGTCACAGGTGGTCTTACGACAAACGCTGCCAGATCCACGCCCGCTATGTTAATATGTTTTTAATTGCTTTTCTATCCCCAAACTAAGGTAGTTTCCGAATACGCGATTGTCGTAAATTACAGTACTGCGCTGATTGGAATTAGAATAGTTATTATTTATTTGCTAGTGTTTACTTTTGGTTTATTTTAACAACAAATATAATATTTTTGGTAAGCATTTATTATTAAAGTTTACTATTACTTAGTGGCTGGTACTTCGTTTGCGTAGTCTTAGATTAAAAAAACAATAAAATTAAAAATATATCAGCTTAAACAATCATTTTCTACTGATTTCTTAATAAAATCCGTAAAAAGTAGTTTTATTTAAAAATCATTTTCTACTATTTGACACGATGTCTACAAGCGACGTGGTTCAGTAAGCAAAAAATATTTTGCATGTTTAATCCAAGAAAACACTAGCTATTAAAAATCATACAAGTAACAAGAAAATGTCAGTTATTTTCAATGGAAACCGAAGACACTAAAATATATTTAGTTAATATTAAATCAATTTGATAGGAACCAAAACAGTTCGTCCAAATAGCTTTAATGGATATGGTAACACTCCAGTGTAAAACTAAATACATCAAATAATTAAATACAAAATATTCCCATTTGTTCCTTGTCATTAACAGACACTTGAATGCAATGATTGATAAATAATAATTAATAAATATATATTTATTAATATTAAATAATAATTAATTTAATGATTAATCGTGCATGATTACAAATGCAATATATAAAGCCAAAATTGGAGAATGCATACAAAAGAGTAAAACGAGACCAATATACTATAAAATGTCGTTTATTTAGATATTTTAAACCTAGAAGTATGCTATAATAACATTATCATAAACGTAGTCTCCATGATAGTGTTATCATGATAAATTATAATTCCGTTTTAAATTTTTTTTAAACAAAAACTGTAATTCTGTATATTTTATTTTTTTTACACATCACCATCTAGTCCCAAACTAAGCAGAGCTTATACTATGGGTACTAGACAATGGATATAAATACTTATATACTTTTTTTTTGTAAATACATACCTATAATACATAGGAAACACCCAGACGAACACAAACACTTATATTCATCACATAAATATTTGTGTCCCGTGGGAATCGAACCCACGACCTCGTGATCAGCAGTCCAGTACTCGAACCACGAGACCACAGAGGTCGTCACTATTTAATGAATTAAGTAAACGGGTGAATGTTTCTTCAAATTTAGCTTTGGCCGCCCTGAACAATATACATATACATATTCTTTGTAACTTATTTTTAAATGCAAGTTCGAAAAAATAACGCCTGTAAAGTGCCATATATTTTCTAGACTTCCCGTCATATACTTTTCCAATGAAACACTTTAAAGAATCCATTGAGTACCAGCTGCTTCTTATCCCATGTAAGGTGTAATAGGCAATTCAGGAAAATGGGTCATTGTGGTACTCGTAGACGTGGCGACTACACGACTGAGACATCTGCTGTTTCCAACACATCTGTGCGGAAATAGATTGTCATTACCAGGTGCAAACACTTACTAAAGCTTAATAACACTTTATAGTGAAACAATTAGAATGTTTACCAAATAACTGCTCCAAATTCAGTCCACAACTTTTTCTATAGACCAACTAGAAGAAAAATTATAGCATGTAATGCCAACCAAACCGTGCCACAACTTGTTTAATTAAACAGTTGTAAAACAGGGACAGCGCTATTCAACTTGTAAAGCGTCATCTCTCTCTTACAAACTAAATAAAACTGCATAAACATATTGTGGCATGCTCTCCGTCAGAACTTATATTTTTTAGTCTAAATGTAAACTATGCTGTTGGCTATAAAATTATCATAATATAATAAAATTGTCAGAAATCTCTTCAAAGTCAAAGTCAAGTCAAAATATCATTTATTCAAAGTAGGCCAAATTTAAATGGCTCTTTTTGAACGTCGACAATAAAGACAGCCCCCAAAAACGCTCGCCCTTCTTAATCCTTTTAACACTTCTCCCTCTTCTTAGTATACAATTAAATAATTAAATGTTTTTGCCCGATAATACTCTAATTCCCATTACGGTTTAGGCCTGCTCGAGCGTGCCGAAGCTACTCTAGTCTCGGAGACTCGGATTGAGCGAGTTGCGACCGCGAACCGCGACAGGACTCGGCACTCCGAACTTTGTTCGTTACATGCGTAACTTTAGAAAGAACTTAATTTGTTTGACACATACATTTTAATGTCGTCGAAAATAACACAACTTTGTAATGAAACGGTGTACCTACGTAATTTGGTTCCTTCATTTATTTTTATCGTGTGTTTTATTAGAAAATCTTTCCCTAGGTTATATTTTAGTTTTTTTCAAGATTGTATGATAAATTTGATAAAAACGCATTTACCTCCAGTAAAACAAAGCGATAATAATAGTAGTAATATTTATTGAAATCTATGACATAGGTAAGTACAACTTGCGGCGACAAAAATGTTATGTAAAAACTTTTCATGTAAAATCTTTGTATACGCTATTGCATTCAAATAATACCAAAAAAAAATATATATAGAAAGTATATTTTTTCAAATCAATAATCTTAAATTCCACACTCAATTAAATTACAAACAAAATTGTTAAGGCATAAAAAATAATATCAAAATCTTTATTGTCAGAATACTAGTCATAAAATAAAGCCTTTGACAAAAACCCTGTATTAAGCATGAGAACTTACATAATATAAGAATTTAGTAAAATAAAGTGTCCGTGGTACCTACATCCAAGAACCAGTTGAGACCTCTCACCGACATATTAGTGGCAGTAATTTAGGGATAATGCTCGTGTAATTTCGCCCGGGCCCCACGAAAACTATGGCCTTTAATAAACGCGAACGAACTATATGGAAACAATTATTTAACAAAATTACTGCTTTACATGGTACCCTTAATGAAATCACAAACAACGCATTGTGAGCGAATATTTAATTTGAGAATATAATTAATGATTATGTTTTCATTATTTCGGTCCTCTTAAAATACTGCCACAGTGGTCGTATTTCGAGGTGTCTTGCAAGTTGTATTTCACAAATATATTATATTAATATGATTTTACGTTTCAGAAATTTTAACGCCTAAATAAATTTTACGCGCTATACCTGAATTATTGAAAGATTTAAAATTTAGTTTCTTTTTTTTAGCCTTTGAAATTAAATCTTCGTTTCATTTAAAAAAGCTAAATAAATCCTATTAATTAATATACTAACTAGCTTTTGCCCGCGACTTCGTCGTGCGTAAAATTAGTAATTTTATCAGATTTCAAACGTCCACCCCACTTTTCTCCCTTTTTAGGGATGAAAACGATCCTATGTCCTTACCTCTACCAAATTTCATCTTAATCGATTCAGCGGTTATAGCGTGAAGAGGTAACAGACAGATAGACAGACACAATTTCGCATTTATAATATTAGTAAAGACTTAAACACTATGAAGAACAAACTTGAAATGCAACTTACTTAAAACAAAAAGTATTCCATCAATGATCACAATGAAATATCATTAATACAGAAAGGTAAAAGGGTTGGCGTAGAATTTAAGCAAATCCCGTCTTTAGTCCCCGGAATTGTTGAGCGAGACACGATCCGCGTTCAAATAGTACGGGGCCCGGTGAGCCCACGTTAATGCGTGCGTTAATTGGCGGACCCTAACCCACCCCATCCTCCTATTCCTAAGGGTTCGTCTTCCGTTAATAAGAATCTGACACTTACTATTTATCACAATTGATTAAATTTACTTTACGCTTTCATTGTATTAGAGAGTAGAAATTTCGGCGTCCAGACTGTTATAAAATGACGTCCTTTTTGGCAGATTGAAGTGTTAAATGTCTTAATGTACTACACCTCATTCTGCCCGTGATCATGGATACCGAAAACGAAACCTAGGAATGTGAAAATAACCGTAAAAAAATAGTTTTATTTCAATATAAATTATAGCATTCGCCTGAATGTGAGAAATCAGTAAACTGCAATCCAAAAAAAACCCTTCTTCATCGTTTTGTTCACACATGCGGATGTCCATTAATCCAACGTTTTGATGAAGTAGGTGAAATCCAAACGGTACTGACCGTGGAAGTGACAAAAAAACGGCATAACGGTGATAAAGCCATCAGTCTTGATCCGTCCTGTCTGTTTGTGTGTGTTGCCGCTAGGGCTGACAGATCGCGTATTGTCAGCGGTTGTGGACATTTTTCGCGTCACCTTGACAAATGAAATAAGAGGATTTCTGTGACACCCAGCCCCACGAGTGCTCGGAAAATCATATGCCGTCGTGAGCTGAATATGGGATTCATGTTTTTGCGTTTGTTTTGATGATAAGATGAAATATTTTAACACCTTTGTAATAAATAATAAACCCAAATGTGACGCCTTATAATTTTGTAAAGATTAAGTATTATAATAATATGTGAGAATAGGCTAACATCTAAAGCAAAATAGAAAGAATTCAATAATACCCATTAGAACAATCCGATTAGCGGTATTAAAGGCTGTGGTAAGGGTGCCGGGTTTGAATTTTTGTGAGATGAGTTGTTTCATGGATGTTTCTAATTAAAATATCTATGTAGTATATCAACCTTTGTATCGGAATAAGATGGCGTTGTGTCATAATATACGAAATAGCCATTATTTTTATTTATTACATATGTATATGATATGACCAAGAAAGTTCACAATAAAATATAAAGATAGCGCTTTACTTAGTGCACCACTAATTACATTTCTAGACTTACGTTTAAAGCCACGAGAAACACTGGGTGCTTGTATGAATATGTTATTCTTAAATACGGCTTAGCTCGACAACGTTATTATAATTTTTGTTTAAACGGAGTCACTGAACTGTGTACAAACACAGTTATGATATTTTTGAGCCTAGAAATTTTATTAAAAATACCAACATAACATTTTCTTTAAAGAATATCTGTTGGTCTATATGTATATTACAGTTTCGTTTAGATAATAAAGGTTAATAATTTCGTTGGGAAAACTGTGTTTAAAACTAGCAAACTATAAATGCATAGGTATAATTTGTAACGAAGTCCATAAGAATAAAAACTATTTTCTGAAATTGACAAAATTATTAAGTATTCATTGTTTACAGTTTTTTTATGTGATTTGCTTTTTAAGGACATATAAGCGAGCACACTTATTGATTAAATTACCAGGCCACAGGTCAAATAGTTTTATGGTTCTGCATAGATTATGTAAAGTCAAATTTCTTAATAAGTATAAACCATTTTTTGGCTTAATATAAAATGAAGTTGAGAATTTTATTTCGTGGTCAGAGCAAGGTAAATAGTAATGGCTGGTTTAGTGAGGATGGAATTATCCCCGCCGTGGCTCGCTTGGCTAGCAGAGAAATTAAATTTTAGGGTTCCCAATCGGGGAATCGGTGGTTTTTGGCTGACTATGTTTTACTTGTTTATAAGGGTTGTCGTAAAGAGTTCCAGTATTATGATGAACGCATAGTCTAGACAATATCAGATAAAGCTAAGTTCCAATATTTGTTTTCGTTGCAAACTGGACGCATGCAGTAATATTCAATTAATTGGTAGGTACCACGCATTTGGTGTCACAATCTGCGACGGAGCCAAAAAGAATAATCAAATTCAATATGAAGTTCACATATAAATAATTACATCCTTACAGAAAAAAACAGATAATTGCTTTCGCTTGTAGCGGAACGGTCTCTTAATTTCACATTTAATTGTGTTTCATATTTAATGTTAAGAAAAATCAGATTATTTCATATGGATGAACCACGTTATAGGTGTAGACATTTAACGTTTTCTTTTGCACGAAAAAGATACGACACGACACGATATTGTTAGCCTTAGTCGGCGTATATGTGTGTATAGATAATGAGCAACATTATAATGTTAGGTAAGGAAGCAACTTTTTGTAGTTTATTTGTTGCTTCCAAGTGTTCTGTCTATGACAGAACTGAGATGTTTAAATGACCGCAGCGCCACAGTCGCCGATATTTTTTTAAAGAAACGCGTAACGAGTACATCTCTGTTTTTATGATTGTTCTTCTTTTATTAGAGTACTTTTGTTTCTTAAGTGAAATTTCCCAAGTTAGTAAGGCGGGGCTTTTGCTGTAAATCCGCACTTACTCTTTGTGTCGTAAAAGTTAGGTGATTGAAAAAATTGTTTCTTTTGTGTGACTAAATCGCTGTTAGCTTAATTTACCTTTGATTCATTGTGTCATTGCAAGTTAAAATTAGGTTAAAATGCACGTTATCAGGCAATGAAACTGAACTGTAGTGGAATAAATTCAAATTGTTTAATGCTCACGATAATAACGCTAATTATGGTTCGAGCTTACACGCTATTGAAGTAAAGAAAGTGGAGTTATAAGCGTGGGCTATGCAGAGCTTGTGCAGAAACATAAAACTGCAAGGCGAAGTGGATTGACTAATAAGATTAGCATAATTACGCGCAGGGACTGCACGCTAACCCATAGCTTTTCATAATTAGCGCCCGTTGTTATAACATTCGAGAGTCGTGTGTTGCTTGCACAAAATACACACACATACATAGCTAAATATACTATAGTTACGTTTAATCTAATAATAACTCGGATTAAATGCAAATGAAGTGGGTTTTTCCTTCAAGCGTTGAATAAATGGAAACGACAGTTTCTTTTAGAATCCAGCAATAATTTGTGTATTATGATGCAACACCGATCCAATACCCTTAAAAAGAACACAAGTAACAATATTGCTTCATCGTCATCATTATAGTATAAAAAACAATTGTTGCAAATCCGTCACACTGTAATTAAGTTAAAAACACTTTGAGTAATTATTATCTAGTGCCGTCTAAGATAATATTTTAAATTTTCCAATTACATATTTTGTATATTTTCCTAAAAGTGCAATTTTTTACTCTTCATCGATTCATACTTCTACATCCAAACTTTTCCATACTAAAATTATAAATGCGAAAATGTGTTCGTTTATCTTTCAGTATGTTTTTTATTCACGCTTAAACCGCTGAACCAAGTTAGATGAAATTTTGTATGCAGATAGTTTGAGTCCCAGTTAAGACAGAATAGTTTTGTCCAAGAAATCATCTCTTCAATGGAGCAAAAGGGGGTGGAAGTTTGTATGCGAAAGCAATAATTTCTTAAAAAAATAATCAGCAAATTGAACTAAATTACTAAGCGGACGAAACCGTAGGCAAAAGCACCTTGAATAATTTTCAATTGCATCACCAATTAATCCACAATACAAATGAATCAATGTAAATAAAGCTGGGTACACAAATAATTAATCGAGCCCTTTAAACACTCATTGGAAAAACATACGATATAAATGCTGACAGCGATTCAACGGTCGGATAGTGGTTGGCCGCAGAGCAAATATTCAATAAGAGTACCCGTGTATTGTATTGCACCCGCGATTCAGTTTGCCCACTCTTCAATATACCGATATTGTTTTGGTCGTATTGAAAACGGAATCAAACAGTACAAATTGCGGAGCCGTATTGTCGCGTAGTGTGTACCTAGCTACTATTTGCTTCTAGTGTTTGGCTAGACAGATCACGGAGTTCGCAATTTTTAGATTTTCTTTGTCATATTTTGACTTGAATGTTGAGATTTAAAGTCGAATATATTTTAATAATATATATAACTCTTAAAGATTTATTAAGACAACGAAATAGCCTTTTTTGTATAGCTCCGATGCAATTACAATCTAGCTTAAATACATTTAAAACAATACTTTCAATTTTGCAAAAAATGCTCTTCTTTCATTTATTCATTTAAAAACTTTATTTTTTTTTCATGTTTCTTTGTAGACATTTCTTTTTTTTTAGATTTCAGTAGTCAACATGCCACTTATGCTGTTCGTATGATATTATAGGATACTATACTACTTGTCCGGTTTTATAGATTTAATCTTCTTTGATCAAATTGTATCATGGCTGTGGTTGCCATTGCTTGCATAAACAGTTGGTTTGAAACGTGGACACTGGAATAATAAACACGTAACATGCGCGTGCGAGCATTTCTTGTGGTTTTGTCGCGCATTTATAGGTAACAAAAGTGAAGCAACACAGACACACACGTACAGACTTTCATCAGGAAGTTTGCAGAAGATAGATGATACGTTTCCCAATAAAAATAATACCACGTTATTACAACACAAAATAAATATGCAAAATCATAATACGTAGCGTTCCGTTCTTTCTGCATACCAAATGGGTAAGCGTATGCATTTTTATGTAGGTATGTATCAAATAAACAGTGGATTATCTACGTCTGCCGAAAGACTGATGGCTGATAGTGCCAGCTTGAGCTAATTTTAATTTTTATGAGAAATTAAATAAAGAAACTTCTGCCTGTCTTTGCTTATTGACTGAACAGAATGGTTACAAATTCCATTATAAGTAAATAAATTTTATTATCCTTTCTATATGAAATTAAATTGTATACATCATACAATTTATTAACATTATTAAGTAAAATAATAATGCCTGCTACGGTTTTGTAAAAGCGTAGATGTCTGTATTCAAAACGTAACTCTCAGCACACGAGTTGAAAATCTATTCAGAACTCGACAACTAAATTAATATCTTTCTATCAATAGGCATTGAAAATGCACCAACTCTGGGCATTGAATAGATCCAATAGATCCAATGGGTATTAGAGCGCGCACTCAGTTCACGTATTCAATGTAATAATGTTCTAAATTCAAGTGGTGAAATTGAATAAAAACGTTAAAGCCAACGATCGTCGTGATCTTTTACATTTCAATCGTTCCAAATCGACCTGCGTAATTCGCCTTATTAAAATTTAGGCAAATAGCATGAGAGTCCACATAAAATACCATCACACTATATCCTTAAAAGGTTCAGCAGAAATATTTGTACACGCAAAGTTTGCCAGTAATGAGTGTTTTGGTCCCATACTGCCCGAGTTTATTGCCATTTACCGGGCATACATTAAAACTTTGGGATGCTATTAATTAAACTGCTACTCCTGCGGTACTGTGGCGTCACGAGTTGCAATTCAACATCACTCACTAAACAGAACTTTAACTAATTCGCATGATAATTTTATTTATATTAACTAGAGCAATATAATTATTGTTAATATATTCGACCAATCGTTATAGAATTATATATAGAACGCCAGTGGGCCGACTTCATTTGCATTAAAAATATCTCATATTATGAATAAGGCCAATATACCTACTCTAAGGTATTTAGATCACACAAAAAATACGCTTCGGCTTTAGAATTTCCTATTTTAATTAATTAATTTCTTAGTAGAAATATAAAAGCCATTTTCAACTTAAAAAAAGCAACTAAAACGTATTGGAACTAACTTTAATAACGGGACAGTTTCCCGTAATTTTCGGCAGGGGGCAACACTAGAATTTTATGGATGGGACAGATGGAAACGTCAGTGCGGCAGCGGGGTCTCCGCGGTATAACATTTGGATTTATTCAGTCGTGAAATTAAACAAGCCCCCGAGCGCCCCCTATCACAATTTATGTTCGCACTAGATTGTAAAGGTCCAGCGGCAAGATCTGACTGTACCCTCATTAATTGGTGGAGTCATGACTGGCTTGTGTTTTGTACTTGATTTAAGGACTGGATGATGTGAGCCTTTGTCTCGTTTAAATAACGCTCTTCGTCAAATGGGTCGATGTAAAAGTTACTTACTTTTTATGGCAACAAAAGGAAAATAAATTTGAATTCTCAGTTTATATGTTCCAAAAGGATAAGGTAACAAAATAATACATATTCTAATGTGTTGTGGATGTTAATTTATCTTTGAAATTGCTTAACTACAAAATTTAATACTACAATTTAATAGACTGAACTTTCCTTGTATTTTTTTTTTAATTCTATTCAAACCATATCGCCGATCTGTAAACACCAGCAATAAATAATAATTAGAATTTACTATCACAGGGTTTTTACCAAAGTTAGTAAACGGTTATATAGAACGATGTACTGCGTTATTTTTTTAGATATGTTCGTGCTTAGGTAGAGCTATTTTCACGACTGTCGCAATATTTTTCCGTGCCTTTTCCCTTTTTTGGGGGCTCCTACCAGTGTCCTCAAATGCGGCTGAATATTAGTATTGTATACAAAGCTAACATAGCTAAGAATAATCTGGTTGTCAAGATTTTTTTTTATCTTACTAGCTCTTAAGAGGGGATCAAGTCGTATCAAGAGGTCAAACAGAAAGCAGAAGATACAAAACAGTGGCGATTGCTTCACCGATAAAAGCTGAACTAAATTAATAATAATAAGTTCTACCTCTTAACGATTACCAAGGGTATTCCCATGATGACCGGCACCGACGGCTTACCATGCTCTCCGAGGTACGGAGGGGTCGCATTGAGTCAACACTGGTCACCCATCTATATAATGACTTTGGCAGGCATAGCTTAACCTCGACGATCGATTGACCATCTTGCTTATTACTTAACCACGATATTGTATGTGTTATTTTTGAATAAAACGTAGAAATCTATAAAGTAGAAAAGAGTGACGTAAACAGTCAGAATTACGTACTTTCATTCAACTCGACAGTGCCTACGTTGTCCTATCGCCCTTCGGCTCTGTATCTCACTCATGGCCTATAATATCGCCCTCCGTGCATCGCGATAAGGGCGCGTAACTCGGGGGGTTGTGAGGGCTCCCTAAATATTCATTATACTGGCAACATTGAACTCTTGTTTAAGAATAACACGGCATCTTTCTTGCAACTTTATTAGAGGAAAGTTAATTTCCATAACTTGTAAAGTTACCTCACTTCTAAAATTTACCAAAATATTGGGCAAATTTTTTGGGGTTCTTAAGAATATACTGACATTAAGGTCTCTTCGTCGTAAATTACGTCACGTGTAGAATAAAACCAAGATGTAGGTAATATTCTCGAAGATAAAGTTGATATGAGATAAGCATGAACTAAGAAAGTGAAGTCAACGGTCATAAGTTCGATTCCAAGACACGCCACTGATATTGATGACATTGAAACTAGATGTTCCCTATTATAAATTTCATTTCAGCTTCTTAGGTGAAGTAATTGTTCAGGATTCATGTTTGGACACTGTGGGTGGGTGAGTAACCTTTTGCTCTTATCATATAAAGAATGAACAAATTATAGATTTTGTAATATTGGATAACCAAATCTATCCAATGAAATCCTTACAATATTTTAGTCAGAACAGATTTTATTAAACTTAAACCCCAAACGTATCTTCAAATCCGTTTGAGACAAAGCTTTAGTATCAATAGGTATCACTATTTTACTGTCCAAATAACTTCTGAAACAAGGGTCTGTAGTTATCCTTACACCAACTACACACATTGGCCCCAACTATTGTGCCAACGTTCACTAGTTTTTCGAACGTAGTTTTACCAATCCACACTTTGGCCTAAAAGTATTGGCGCGAACATTGAAGCCGGTGTTACACCCCATAGATATTTCGTGCCAAATATTTTCTTCTGCTTAAACCCCTACGCCTTTTTGTAGAGGATTTTATAGTATGTAGTATTCAATGTCTTTTGGATCTTATCTACTACTCGAGTTGAGTAACTCGACCGAAATAGAGATGATTAAATTGACGATAGTGATGAGGTTAAAAAGAAGTCAAACTTGGCTTGAATGGCACTGTCACAGGGATAGTGATTGCGAGCGCGGCCTATCTTAGGGCACTATGTCTGGCTCATAAATTATACAGTATTCATCATCAACCTATTATTGTCCCACTGCTGGGCACGGGGAATTTGCTAACGAATACTAACAACTTTAATTTGGTACAGTCAGATCTGGTACATTAAAATTATTGAACGCACATGTATTATTGGTTCATGCAATGATTTATTCTTGTCTTTAATTTTCTAGCACACGACGTATTTACCGTGAACTGGCTAAAAACACAAGCTTATACAATTTGTTCCCTTTATTTTCATCAGGCTAGGAAAACAGAAATAGCTAACATCGCCTGTAACTATTAAAAACATTAAATTCCCTACAGGTTGTGAAGTCGATTAAAACAAATGGAACAACTAGCAATCCACTTGTATTTATAGCACTATTGGAAATATTAAAGTTGAAAATTTCTGCAACTTATGTACGTAAGTAGTGCTTGACGCAAATCAATGATTCCTGCTTACCTTTATAACTATTAGTTGTAAGAAAAAATACTCGCTAAATATATGCCCTGGTTTAAACAAATGAATCAATCATATGAATGACACATATGTATATTATAAGAGGAAGACACCTGTAACAGGTTTATTATTATTTGACAAATTTCAGGATTTTAGATAGGTATTACAATCTTTTTTAATCTAGGTTTATTTACAGATCATATTGAACCGATAAACAGCTGGACAACTGATACTAATTATAGTAGTATTTAACGAAAAAAATATTATATAGTAGGTACGAAATCCTAAAACATAAAATATGTATAGAATACATGGATATATTCAGATAATATTTATCAAGATAGTACAAATAAGGTAATTATTGTGTTTGTATCGTTTCCTATACGACAAAGAGTAAAAGAACGATAAAAACTTGCGCGATTGGCGTAATAGTGCTGCGATTGGCATAAATAACATCAATTGTGATGTTTTCTTTGCTAATGTCGTCGCCGGGAGCACTGTGCGGGTAATGTGCGATGCCATTAAAAGTACATAAATACGCGATCGTCTCAATAAAAGTCACGTTGCTCGGTAGTTTGTTGTTGTAAATAAACTGCACCGTGCAATCTACAATGTTGTTTTTTTATGAGTTCTGCGAGTTCATTAAAGCCAGTTATATAGGTACAAGTCGGATTGATTTACTTTGACCGTTTTTGTTGCATTCGATAAGGAACGGTGCAATTTTGTTTGGTCCTGCAATTAATAATAAAAAATATTACAATGGACCCAGAAGGCATTACACGGAAGACATCGCCAAGACTTAAACCAACTTAACGTCGACAAGTTAGCGTCGAACGAATGGTTATGTCGCGGAGATCTATTCCCGGAGACAGAAGGGTTCATGATAGCGATCCAAGATCAGGTTATTGAAACCCGTAACTACCAAAAACATATCATGCGAAGTCCATTAGTCCAGGATACTTGTAGGCGATGTAACAGTTCCTCCGAAACTATCCAACACATAACTGGGGCATGTAAATCAATAGTTCAAACTGATTACAAACACAGACACGACCAAGTAGCCAAGATAATTCACCAAAAAATAGCACTAAAATATAATTTAATTTCGACGTCACCATTACCGTACTACAAATATAACCCTCAAACTGTCCTTAAAAACAACACTCAAAAACTCTACTATGATCGAGCAATACTCACTTAATTACACTTAATTACACACTACAATAGACCAGACATTACACTATTAGACAAAATTAACAAAACCGCACAAATCATTGACATAGCCATACCAAATACACACAACCTACAAAGTACTATAGCAGAAAAACTATCAAAGTATATCGACTTAAAAATTGAAATCAGCCGCATGTGGCGTTTAAGTAACGTTAGCATAGTTCCAGTAGTATTATCAACCACAGGAGTAATTCCAAAGCAATTACACCAATCACTACAAACTTTAGGCCTAGCTCCATACACCTACCTGAGCCTACAAAAGGCTACCATCTTAAACACTTGTAGAATAGTTCGGAAATTTTTGCAAACTGATCTACAAATAACCACATCACCCCTTCAAACATCGCCAACTTCTTACACCCTGTCACAGAATCATACTACATATACATCAAACCAAAACATCACTTCATTACCATCCCATCGTACTATATCATCAACAAATTAGGGTAGGACTTGGCTTCGGCCCGTGCTATCCTAACAGCCGGCAATTAGAGCCGAGATACAAAAAATGTATAACCAAAAATAATAATAATAATAATAATAATAATAAATTTTTTATTCATGAATTACTCTTAGAATTGCGATTTATTGTTTGTATTATACATAGGTTTGTTCTGGTAGTGAGTTGTAATAGTAATAGCTCAGTGGTGCCACTGGAATACTCCCCAATGGTCTTAAAGTCGATTCCAAGACACTCGCCACTGATTTTTCGAATTTATGTGCGTATTTATGACATGCTCAAACTGTGAAGGAAAACATCGTCAGCAAAGCAACCAGTCTGATAGATTTTCTTGATGCCATGTTGAATGAGGCCCAAGGGCCTAGTAATGGTGGGAACTCTCTCACTGGGACTTTTCCCAGTGGGAGAGTTCCTGGTATTTGTAAATGGGTTGATAATAATGACATGTTGGTTATGAATGGTTTATATGACATACATAAATATGGACAAGCTGAACAACGAGACTTGTGTTACTAAACGTCCATTTTATTCACATGATTATTTGCCCCGTTCGGGATTCGTATCCAAGACTTTTCACCACCTTGAACACGGGACTGTAGACTCTTATTTTTCCCTTGACTCTTGGTTTATAGTAATATTATTTTTAGGTAATTATTCATTTGCATCTTACACTTAAATCGTCAAAATAATCTGATATTGATTGAACTGAGTAAAAATGCAAGATAAAATAAATAATTTATTTTATTTCAAAAAAGATTAAGTTCTCAAAAAAAAGTTATTTTAAAATGGTGCAAGCCAACATAATCGGTTTTGCAGCTTTTATTTTTGTTTTGACTTTTTCAAAACAAAAATATTAATAATTTTAATAATTTCCCAAGTGTACAGCAATAAAAATATAAACATACTTGCTGTATGTAGGTAGGTACCTTAAGATTAATTTATGATCACCACTATAATAGCATAAAATAGATAAACACAGAAGTTCTACTTAATAATAGAAATGATTAAATTTAATTATTAGATTTTATCATCATGTTCATGAGTTAAATGGGTCATCATAATTATCACAGTATGAAAAACTTAATAATAATTTGGGTTCTTGAGTTTTATGAATCATTAATCAATAAAATTTTTCTTTGACAATATATGGTCTCTAAATGAATACACAAATGATAAGTGATATTTTTTTCTGTAAATAAATCTTTTGATGACAGTTATACAAGTAATATATCAAATATTTTTAGGAAATAGATTGAGTCATTTTTAGGAAGTAAATTTTCCTATTCAGCGTTCACTGTTGGTTACTAAACAGCTGTAATCTGTTCACCTAGTTTGTTCACAATATGAGAATCTATCAATTTCAGTCGTTTAAAATAGTCTTTGGAAGAAAACGCCACAGCATTAGCAGTCCTTGCTGACGGCACGTATACGTCAGCCATTGCGTCGCTGAATAGTTTTTAACGGTTCAACGACCGACACACGTCAATGACAATGCTATAGGAATACAGAAGCCACATAATAAGTTAATCGGCTATCACATCTTATTAGGACTAAACCTTCTTAACGTACCTTTCTTAGTTGGAAATTTCGTAGCGCGGTCACAGAGTAATAAACATAAAACATGAAATTAAACTTGTGCACGATGAAAGCTATAAAACCTTACACATTACGAACTATAGGCAAAATGCCAGAGGCTTTCATTTAAAAACTAGGGGCACGTACCTACTTATGTTTTTTTTATTTTTTTTATTCTCGTTACTTGCAACACCGTCCTTAAGTGTAAGCTTTGTCATTTTAATGTGACGTCGGCGTGCATTGTAAATAAAAGGCTTTCGAAAACGTTTGAAAGATTTGTTTCGTTCGTTCGTTCGTTCGTTCGTTCGTATGTGTCATAAACTTTGATAGTGTATTGTGATATCACTAATGTGGACTAAAATATTTTTCTTTGAGACAAATGCTTTGAATTGTATTCTCTACTCAAACAAATAGAGAATACAAATGTGTTTCTAAATGTTTTGTTATATAATTTGATTTATAAAGTGAAATAGCTGCTTATACGTATTTCTTACACTTAAGCAAAAAATAAATAATAAATAAATAATGTCATTTAAATAAAAGTACTTGTTTACGGATTTTATCGCGGTATATTGATTATATTGAATTGAGACTTTTTAGTAAATTATTAACTATATTCAAGCCGATTACGAAAAAAAATTGTAGAAATGGTAAGTTGTTAGTAGGTAGTCATAACTTTATAACATCAAGACAAACGCAAAAAATACTAGTTTGATTTCAACACAAGATAATATATTAATGTAATCTAAATTTCTTTCACATATAATATAAATAATAAAACTAATAAAAATGTTATTCGTGGAGTTTTTGTTATGTTTTTATAATAACTGTTTCTTCAGACTGGAATATTAAAAAAATGTGCCGAACAAAGTGTTACTTAGGCCTAAAACTTAGATAAACTAAACAAAGAACATAACACGCAATAAGCTCATACTTATTTTTTTCTCCAATTTCTAACTTCTAATCCAAGTCAAAAACGAAATAGCTGTAATCAAATAACAGCACACATAGCGATAACACAACATTATAAATTAAATACGATTTATCGTAGCGCCGCTACGGCAGCCGTAGCGCCGTAGCGCCGTAGCATTATGTCTACGAGTCACGTTTAACTTCTAAAGGCTCAAAGTGTAGTTAATAATGTTTTTCTTTTATTTTAAAACTGATTTATATTGTAATTTCGTGCGTAAAGGGTGAGCGATAAGGTTGCGTGTCATACAGCAATATTTTGAGTGTTCAAAGACTTTACAACAAATAGTTTTTTTGACGCTAGGTTATAAATGTTATTAATTTTTCTTTTAAACTTGAAGAAAATATTTGCTTACTGCTTGATTATGAGTTAAAAAAATAAACTCTTAAAAGTCGGACGGAATACGCATTAAATACACACACGTCAATCGCAAATCAAAACATAAGTCTAATCCGAGTTTGTTTTGTAAGAAGTAAATAAGATTTATTTATATAATTTTAATATTGATAATTTAATTTAGGGACTACATAAAGTCATAATTCAATGCTATGTAAATTTGCATTAGTATTAAGATCTGGTGTTGGTTAAACACTGATATTGAATAGTTAGTTATATTTACTCTGCTTAATATATAATTTAAACTAAGCTTGCAATAAATTTTGCAGATTTCTATAGTTTATATTATTATGAACCGCCTCATCGATTTCATGGTCGTAAATGCGACTGCTATGTAGGAGCTGTGCGTTCGATTCCCAGGTCAGGGAAGTGTTATGTTATAACTGTTTGTTTTTATGAAAATCTCAGTATCACTTCGGAGTTTAGATTTTTGGACTCGCCTCCTATTGAATGGGAGCTAAAAGATACCGGCGAAATGAGATGATACATTAGTACACCTCTATCTGCCCTTTCGAGGACGACAGGCGTGATGGTATTATGTATCTAACCGTAGAAACCCTAACCAATATTGATGCTTTCTACAACTGCAATATGGTCGGCTAAAATCTTCTTGAAGTACCGTGCTGTTTGCCTAGACAGTAAAAAAAACAAGAAAGTACTTAAAAATTGGGGACTGATAGTATGTGTAACTAGTAGGTGCTAATATTTTTATTCTAGGGCATTGAAAATGTATATATTTTAGTTGTTTTTTTTTATTCATCTTTTATTACTTTCAATTGGTGTGGTAAAAAACATCGTTGCTCTTTCTTTTTTATTTGCTTTTAAGCTACAAATAAACCACAAGGAGTAGCTTTTAAAATGTTTTGTGTGTGTATTTACAAACGCAATTTGCTATAACATTTTTTAAATATTAACTTACATTTATTTTTCAAAAATGTGTACTACCTTTCAAGAGTACATTAGTAACGGCTGAGCGCGGACCCACGTAACTTTTTAATTGTTACATGTAATTTATCACTTAAACTAGAAGGGCTCCTAACGACCAAGCCCAAACAAAAGCCCCCATTATATCGCGTGATTCTAACTCTCACGAAAATGTACCGAAATCCAACTAATTAAATGTTTACTACGTACTTCGTGTACCCTTGTTACTACCGCATTATACCACATTGTTTTCAAAAATACGATCGGCGAAACACAAGTAAAACAAAATGACAAACGACTCCTTTCTACCCAATTAAAATCTACGATTTGTACATGTTAGCCGATGTTTTAACAAGCTACTTAATGCTTCGATTACGTTTGTACACCAAACGAAACGTTTTGTTTATCCGTCTTGTTTGGTGTGCGTGAACTATATTATTACCTTCTAGCTTCTATCCCCGGCTCCACTCACGCGGTCCGTCGATAAAAAGATGGGCTATGCACTTATTTTGTGTAAGTATATACTTAATATATTATACGCGACTACTGAACCAAAAGTAAACTAATATTTAGGGATTTTTGTGGTGTGTATTTTTTTTATCTTGAAAAACAGCTGTACAATTCGTAAAAACCAGTTTCGTTAGGCGTTAACAGAGCTGTGGTAGCCTAGCGGTGTGACCAGTGGACTGAGATGTCAGAGGTCTCGAGTTCGAACCCAAGGCATGCACCACTGACTTATCGGAAGTTATGTGCGTATATATCACATGCTCAAACGGTGAAGGAAAACATCGTGAGGAAAACCTGCATGCTTGAGAGAATTCTCGATGGCATGTAAAGTCTGCCAACCCGCAGTAGGCTAGCGTGGTGGACTATAGCCTAATCCCTCTCAATTGAGAGGAGACCCGTGCCCAGCAGTGGGACATTAATGGGTTGATGATGATGAGTTTCGTTAGGCTATGTGTTTACTCTAAGTAGGTCTTTTCTTTATGCCTTATCGAAATCCATTAAAAAGTTTTTGCTTGTTTTAAGTAACAATAACTAAAACATACAACATTTACTCATTTATAATATCATGTAGGTAAATTATACTGATAGCTATCACATTTATAAACATAAGCAGGGCAACATCGCGTGCACTTCAATACACTCCCTTTTAACTGTTGTTACCATGTAATAAACTCCACAAGTCCTTTTTTAAAAATAAACTGCACAAACGGAAACTTACGCGTTACGTAATACGAAAACAATGGCTAAACCCAAACGCGTTACATTATACAGTCGCGAATTTCTTCGGTGAAAGGGGAAGAAAATGAGTCGATAAGGGGTTTATTTGATGGGCAATTCAGCTGTTACATTTTAAAGAAATCGATTTTTTTAAAGAGGGGTTCATTTAAATGCAATAGAAATAAATGTGGTCGATTTTTTATAATGGGTAAAAAGAAAATATATTGATTGATTCAGTGATTGATTCGGAAGATGTGTCGAAAAGCCACGGGGTTGAATAATGACGCTTTTCGCAGAATGAAGCATGGAGACGTGATTAAAGAGCTTGAGTCATGTAAGCCGGGAAACCGCACCTTGGAACGCGCCCGCGCAAAATTAATAAGCAGAATTACTCTTCTTTACCGTCTCATAAATTACATTGATGGTGGCTGGCAACACTCACCGAAGCCATAAAGGCGGGCTTTATTAATATCAAACATCAGGTAAAAATACACCGTCGCCATTAAATTCGATTTGAAATATTTCTTATTGAGAGCTTTTGATAAAAGGCTCAATAAATAAAAATAGAATATCGAAATTAATAGAAACAGCCAACAATAAACGTCAGAAGCAAATCATATCTTCATTTCATTCAATTGTATTGTCTTGTTCATTTTTATTGTGAACGTTTTCTAAGCTATCGGAGTATTGTCGGAACGTAAGAGGGATCCTATTGTATACTTAAATCAACGAGGGGTGGACGCGGCGCGGCGGTATGGTTAGCAGAAACAAAGGCCTTTCTAAAATCAACGTCGACGCCTTCAAAAGTGTCACTTCACTGGATTTCCTTTTTGTTATTCTTGCATGAAATTGACGTTATTTTTTGTCGAATTTTCGGCGAACCTAAATTATGGAAAGTTTTACTTGTTGTGTTTTGTTTTGATCTGTAATGGTTTGTGAATTTGTAAGAAGTAGATTCCTTTTTTAATATTTTTTTTTATTGTTGATCGTAGTCCGACTGAATTATTAGTTTGTTATTGAATACTTTCCCCTTTTTTTTCTTTACTCTTCTTTAAATGAACCTTTAGTTATTTATACTAACCAACAGCAATAAATATGTCAAAAATATTGATCCATCCATTACTATACTTTGCACATTCAATAATAACGAAAAATAAAAGGTATTAACATCAATCCAATAGTTTCTTGATAAAATTACAATATAATACAAATTAACAAAAAACAGATTTATTGAATTGAATAGATGTCAAATTGCAAAAGATACAAAATTGATAAAATGCGCGAAACTTTTGTGAAGTTTCGTTATAAATCGCAAGTCAGGCTTCGCGCGTTCAAACAAACATTTCGTGGCAAAGAGTAATTAAGATAATGTTTACTTTTTAAACAGGGAAGGCACGTGATGTAATCGCCATAAAATGGCTCAGGCATCGGAGCCTCTAATTAATCCACGAACCAATTACGATACTAAATTTCATAAGTACTACATTGCATGTCACACCGGCTATCCATAATTAGACGTTCTTGAGTTATTGTGCGATGAAGAAATTTTTGTTTTAAATTTTTTTTATTGGGGTAAGTATAACGCAATCGCTTGATAAAATAAACCTGAATAAGGATAGACTTCCTCCCATTATATGTGTGTCATAGCAAGTATAAATCTAGAGTTGGTAAAATATTTTTAATTTCATGTTCAAAGTTAAAAAAGAACGCGTGGTTTTACAAACACGACACATCAGTATTTTATTACGTACATACAGGTAAATCATACTATTCTAAATGCCAGGCCGTTCGATAATAATTGTATTAAAAAAATCTCACGATAGCAATTTAGCGGGTTTGCTTTCTGAGATCTGAATTGGCCGAAGCGCTCATAATGGGCGAGCGCGTTTACGTTTCAATTGTGGAAACAAACTCACATAAAGCACTCTGAACTTATCAATACAAAGTCATAAATTGCAATCTCGCTTCTCACTTCAGTTAACACATATTTCCTCGGCCGCGGTAGTTGTACCTACTCGGGACACCGATGAAAACGTTATTTTTTTATGAACATATTTTCATTCTGTTAGTGAGTTATTAAAGTTGTGTGCGTCGTAAAACCGGAATGAATAAAAAGTCGGCCACTCCTCGAGTGATGTAGGCGCTGCATGCAATGCGAGGAAGTTGACAAATGAGACTGGTTTTCACTGTATTTTTTATTATTTTTTCCCCGGATTCCCTTTTTAATGAGGGCGCGTTGAATGCCTTATCTATGGCGATTCACAATCCGCGCTAATACACTCTCGCGCCATTTTTCACAAGTCGCCGTTGAGCGCGGCTTTCAACACTTTTCCGCTGTTTTGAAATGGAAAATATAATAAGACTATGAATCAACGAAACAAGTTAATTGTGTGGAAACTTCAACCCAGGATATTGCGAAGACAATAAGAATAAAGGACAATAAACTAACTCAATATTTCATTGAGACAATAGAATTCGAGCCCTTCATCTTTCTATAATTTCTAATAAATATAATATTAAATTGGATGTCTATATTATTGGCACAAAAGTTGGTCTGCCAGAAATTGGTTGGTGAAAGGAGGCTGTCTAAGGCTGTTTAGCTATAGTAGAAGCCAACTTCAACGAAGCTCTTCTTGGAATATCTAACTCCTTCAATCAAAACTAACGTTTGATCAAATAATTATACACGTATTACACTGGACTAAAATCATTTCCTCGTGGGAACACAAAAATAAACAACATATCGTCACGTCTGTTGTCCACGAAGGCTTAGGCAGGGGTGTACTTAATGGACAACCATTTTTCGCTGATACCTTTTTTTAGGTCAAAGGCACGAATCGAAACTCCGAGCTCCTAACACTTTGCTCGACCTGGGAATCGAACCTAATACCTGTTGCTCAGCAGTCTCACTTACGACCACTAGAGGAACAAGGCAGTTTGCCACATTACATAGATGTATACGAGAGATAGAAATGTCTATATGAGAGTAGAATCCAAACGATTGAACTTAACTTAACTACCGACTTATTGACACAATTACACTAACCTTAACAGTTGGTTAAAATGATCAACTCCTGGCGTGATGCATAGTTCGGCATATGGATCACTTTGAACAGTTTCAAATGCACAGTTATTTTAGTAGTCAGTGGTTTTAGTCTTCTGGGTGTAGGTATTCGGCTGTTGGAAAACATAACCATCCGATCAAAATCACGGCACCTGACATATTATTATTAGCACGAGCACTCGCGGATTCGTTAGAACCATATCCAAATACTTTGCGTTTGTGTATTGAATAAGACATTATTACACGACACACTACAGAATGTGCGGGTAGTCGGCTATTATCGGGGGACGCGGGAGTAAGAAGTTGCGCGGCGACCTGTCGACGCGACGCGGGCGCATCGCTTGCATTATTAACGAGTACGCGGTGCGGAAATGGGACAGATACTGGGTGGAGAGGGGTTGAGCCTAGCCGCGTACGGCGTACCGCGGGAAGTTATCCACATTTCATTTATTTATAAGGATAAGAAAAAAAATTAAGTACCTTATTTTGTTACATATTTATAACTAGCTTGTGCGCGTGACTTCGTCTGCGTAATGTTAGTAATTTTATATCCACCCCACTTTCCCCCTTTTAAGGGATGATTTCTAGGATGAATGTCCTTCCCCGGGACTCAAACTGTATCTATACCAAATTTCATCTAAATCGGTTCAGCGGTTATAGCATGGAGAGGTAACAGACAAACAGTTAACAGACACACTTTCGGATATAGTAAATATAGTAGTGTAGTATGGATGAGAATCGAATGCTGAGTACTCTCCTTTAATAGTATTAAATGCAATTATAATAATTTGGTAACTTGTAATAAATCCTAAACGATTAGTAAGAAGTAAAGAGTGTGTTACATTTTTTTTCAATGTTTCAAGCTAGCATCTAGAAATCAGATAATAAATAATAAATTACGAAATTCCACCTGAATAAATAAAAACCAGTCAATAACATAGAAAACAGTAGTGAATAAAGTCTAGTTTAGAGTTATTATTCAGGCCATTTATTATTCACCTATAGCTGTTGCTGAAACATGATAGATTTTCAACCGCGTTGAAAAATTTCAGTTCAATATTTATGATCCACTTTTCTCTCTCAGAGCGTCGTGTTCATATTCTAGTGTTTGCTATTTTTCCATTTCTGCTTCACATTTAATGGTGAATCCATATAATATGGAAAAACTGGATTATTATAGTGCTTGATTGAAATTATTCATCGATGGGTCATAATAATAATAATAAATTCAATTGATGCAAACAAAAATGATAACTCAATGTTTTTACCTCATGCTAGTAAAATGTGCGCCCCAGTTAAGTAGACTGCCCAGTTAAATCTCAAATCTCTCTCTCTCTCCATCATTGAAGGCATCAATGGGTTTTCAAATTTTGTGGATATTTATCATATTATTACACCTACTTAAAGAGTGGCGGACAACTTCATGAAGAAACGCCTGTTTATTAACAGATGGAAGTAAACAATAGCTGTAATTCACTCAAATGAGAAGTCACATTAAAAAAGAGCATTTCATAAAGCATATTCTTTCCATGAGGTGAAAATAAGTTTAAACGTATTCAAGTCAGAAATATAATATTAAAAAAATCTAGTTTCTTTTTTCAAAGTAAACTCTCCGGTAATATGCTTCACATTGTAGGTTACGTAACAAAAGAACTATTTTAAAAGTGAGTACAAAGTTCTTAGTGCAAGTAATTCTTCTTTGTCATTTTCCTGCGATGTTAAGTCTGTGGGCTAGTTTTTGCGCACTTAGCTCGCTTAGTCATTGTGCGTGTTTCCTATGGTTCATTCTACACACGTCGTTTTATTAAAGCATTTAAAGAGTATAAATAATATAATAAACTAGTATAACATAAAATATCAACACGCCTGTCATCCCCGAAGGGTTAGGCAGAGGTGTACTAGTGTGCACCCACATTTTGCAGTATATATTAAAAACCCTTTGTAATGTTATAACAATTTGTTCGACCTGGGAATTGTACCTAAAACTTCTAGGTCAGCAATCGCACTTACGACCTACTAGACTAACAAGGCAGATAATAAACCTGATATAATAAACAATTTGGTATTATATGTAAGTGTTTTTAATTCTATTTTAGGGTATCGAAATACCTCGGGGTATTAAATTTACCTGTTGTTATGTTCCTACAATGTACATTCATTCGTTTCGGTACATTAGTTGACAAATTGTCACGTGATATCATGTGGATTATTATTAATATATTGTATAAGGATTAAAATAATGTTTTGTACTCAAATTACAAAACACATGCCAGTACGAATAAATCAAATACATGCAAATTCAAACCTTATTCATAAATTGTGTAAGGATAAAAATTGTACTTAGAAATCATGGTAATTATGACGTATGACGATAATATATACGCATAAATTAGGTTTGCGTACGATGAGCAATCATTTCTAGGATTATGTTTCTATTCTGTCGAGGTTATTCTATGTCATAGCTTTGTTAACACTGATGGAAACCTCTAGAAAATTATTTTGTATATGTGTAAAAGTAAAAGCTAGTCTTTTAAACGCGACTTCGTGTGCGTAGATTTAATAATTTTATACAATCTGCTTTTTCATTCAAACTTCCACCACCCTCATCGCTCTTTTGGTTTGATTTCCGCGACAAAAATAATCCTTTGTCCTTTTCCAGGACTCAAACTATCTCGATACCAAATTTTATCTAATTCGGTTTAGCGATTATAGCGTGAAGAGGTAACAGACAGACTCAGACACTTTCGCTTTTATAATATGAAGTATGGATATACGTATTTTTCTTAAAGCTTGTATATGACAATACGATGAGAAGGTTTTACAGTTAAAGTAGGCAGTATAAATGACAATCAGTCAAAAAACATATGACTGTGTCGACAGACAATAGCGCTTACAGAAGCAAAACACGGACTCGTACTTTATTTGGCTCTCTAGACGCCGTAAGATTTTTATTATAATACTTACCCTTTTTGTTGTAACACACCGTGCGGGCGTATTCGTTGTAAGGAGCGGTAATGACGCGCCGAGCGTGAAATACGCGAACATTTCGCTACCCTAGAAATGGAATGCACCTGCCTCCTTAGGTTTTATGTGAAGTTTCCTCACCTTCTTACGATCCTTAGTAAGGGCTGCCAATATCGCCGTCCTCACTTTGTGACCCCTCATAATACGAGTAATACTTCTTGAGAGGGTATTGAACGCGGGGCCTGCGTTGTGCCGCCCCTAATTTTATGAGCACGCTTGTACTACAATTTGTTTCTTGTTGATGTTATAAGAATGTTTGGTATTAACATTTTTATGATGTTACAACTTGATATTAAGACGAAAGTTGATTTGATAGTTTCACATAAACACTATCCCTTTTTATGTGAGTTGCTCTGTACGGAATTTAATAATATTCCTTTAGCTTTTTTTATGTTTTACGACGAGAAACTCTTTTGTTGTGTTACGAGTTGATACAATCATCTTCAGTTTTCTTTTAGTTTCAGAGTGACCAGGCTGTAGTCTATTACTGCGAGTCAGTGGATTCCACTCTACGAATTAAACAGTAATAAAATTAATCGACTATTGCGTGGCTAAATGGATAATATGTTTAAAAAAACGCTGTCAACAAGCAGGTAAGTATCAAGTAGGTATCGTAAATTTTTATGACTTTGAAAAAGTGTCCTTAAAAAGAGTGTTACTCAAATAAAGTATAATTTCATTTTGAAGATACTAACTTTAAAAAAATCTACTTAATAATATACTGAATATATAATTATTTTATTTCAACCTTTTAAAATTTTCAAGTAAATGAAATGTTTCAAGTCGCTCAAATACTACCTTGTATTTAGTTTTTACTTAAAGCAGTACATGTTATCAGTATCGTTAACAAACAGTAGAAATATTACTTAGAACTTAGTAATTATTAGTTACAAGGAGGTAATAACGAAGTAAGTTCAAAACAGTACTAATTCTTGAGCCGTAAACTATAGTCCAACTATGTTGTACAAAGGATAAAAGTAGGTACAATACATATTATATACATTGTATTTTTGTATGTAGGTCAACGCTTCATATAAGAACGTATGATATTACTATTTTTGTACACTCGGAAATGTTAAGTAGTGACGTTAATCAAGACTTCCCAAATTCGTTGAAAATTCTTTAAATGCCATCTTAGCGGATAATACAAAACCTACAAAATATGCATCTTGGCAGTTTGGATTTCGCTTTCTTCCTTCAAGAGTAATTTTTCACCGAATGTCTGTGCGTTCTTGTTGTCTTTTCAATAACCAAAGATACACATTGCTGCGAGATTTTGTTATTTATGTAAATTAAAAATGTTATTCAGCCATTGTGCATACAACAGAAATTATTCAAAATCACACACCCCTAGAATCCATGATGATACTCTAAAAGGTTAGGTAAAGGCGTACTGATATAGGTGAATCCACAGTTTACAAGGATGTGAGCCTAAAACCATGTATCGAGCTCAAATCCAAACATAATAAATAAAATCAACAAAATTCTGCTCGACTGAACTTGGACCCGAGATCTCACGCTTAAAAGTCTTGCTTAGAACAAATACACGAATAAAGTAGTCATATGTTACTAAACCACTATAAAACACCAGTCCACCAATCAAAACCAATCAATCCACCAGTTTCCTGCTACTTAGGCACCTTATTCACGGCTGCTCACGTCACCTCGTCTTGGAAATTCTCTTCAACTTGATATATTATCTTAGTATATTTATAACATCAATATATTGTGTAACAACACCTTGTTCATATAACTTAACGCCCCCACGTAAGCGTTGAGGCATAAACAGTAAACACGTGTTAAGAGATTCGCGCGTACTTCATACATACCTCACACCAGACCATAAAGGAGGATAATAAGCAAAAAAATAGGATTTGCACACTGAACACAAATCTTGCCTGTATATCCCCCCAAATATCCACAAAAAGTGGAAACTACTTCACGTACGACCACCAAACAAAAACAAAACATTGGTCTAAAACCACAATATGTTACCTCCGATATCTTTTGTTCGGCTCACCTTTTGTTCTTTGAATAGCAATTGGGATAATCCAATTTCGCCCGAGCATTATTGCGACACTATTATAGAGATATATGTTACATGAAACGTTTTATTTTGTATTCGACACCGTTTAGCGGTTATGGAGTCTCGAAACCTGATCTGAAGCACGTGATAGTCTTATCTGCGAGCAATTCTTCTGTCTGCTCTATAATTGTGAACAGAATAGTCAGTCAGCAGATTTAGAGAATGGCAGACGGATGATGATTTATAAATCATCGCTCGTAGAAAGAGTTTCAATCCTAAAATGTATGTACTATTTAAGCAGAGAAAAAGCCTATTTTCCTTTACACACAACAATTTGGTTATAGTATTAGACTGGGAGTAACTTAAAAAGGGTCCAGTTAAATGTTTGTACTATATATATGAAAAATTATAATAATTATATAATTTTCTTGCTTGAATATAATTTTTATGTAAAAAATATTTCTTAATGTATTTTTTGACATCGGTCAATTTGTGTATCCACATTAAAAGTCCTGTTAGTTGAGGAATAATTTTCTCTACACAAACAGGTGGAATTGTAATTTATTGTATCACAGTACCGACAGTTCTTTGGAAATGATTATTTTGATTCAATTGACGTTTTTAACACCCATAAATACATATTTATTTTACATTGGATATTGTTATTTAATCCGTTCCGTTAGTTAATTCAATATAATGATAACAATGCGGTTGGAGGCATTAATTATTTTGAATTGTAAAAGATATGGGTCAAATATCGAATTAATTGTATCATCATTATTATATTAACACATTGATAATATTGGAAATGTCCGTAACATTTTAACGAATACTGCTCATTATTAATATTACTTAATAAAAAATAATGGATCACACAATCTAGTGCAATATTTTCAATTCAATTCAAATTTATTGCATTCCATAATGTTATAAATACAGGTGTTAAGGCTTAGTTCTAGATACAATTATGGACCCTGTCGGGCACAGCAAAAGTATAGTAAGAGAGAGGAGGAAAAGTGATTTTTTAGCAATTTATTTTATATTATAGTATATATTATATAATATATTAATATATATATTGTATCTAATTTAATTTGTTATTGTTTATTCTTCTTGTTTCTATATCAATATTAATTATTTTTTATTTAGTATTATAGTTTGTTTATACTGACAATGTTATTTATATATTAAATCAAGATATGTATCATTTATTTTTTGCAGTAATTGAATTATTAAAAGGTATGCTATCACATTTTTTAAGGTGTGGGTTATACAACGCGTCGTATCATTATTTTTATCTTATAATTTTGCTACTTTATATTAGTCTGTAAGCAAGTGTATATTCAGCTTGAAATAAAAATACAGATTAATGATTATTTTCATAACATACAGCTATTTTCGATATTTTCAAACAATCAAATAAAATTGTTATGATCACGTACAATGGCGGTATGGACAAACAAATTAATTATATAAAACAAATTGAATTCCTTCATGATTGGTCGAATTTCAACCACAGGCGACACTGATTTTAATTAAACGATATACTTATATTCGTCTGTAGACAGCCCAATTAATGCAGCGGTATAAATGCTGCCTTCCTTGGTATGAGTTACGCGTTTGAATCCCGGTAGGGAAAGGGTATGCAAATATTTCTGAGATATGAATGTACATTTTGACTTTGATTACCAAAATAATGGATGTTTCAATGGATAATATGTAAGAATCAGAATGCATATGTAATTATGTACGTATATTGTTTTTTAAAGGTGTATATATATAATATTTGCACGTATTCACGTTATCCCTTTATACTTTTAAAAGCAGAATTACGAATTGTAGCTCCAACCTGTATTTGTTTTGGACTGTTTTATCTTTTTAAAGCATTTTTTCCGTTTTCCCCGTAAACAAAATACATTTGTATGTTATGTACTAGATTTTATACGCTGTTATAACTATTTAAATGATTGGGTTTGGTATTTTAAGACAATATAGAAACGAACACAAAGATATTTAGTGTTTTATTATCGTAATCACGCCCAACGCAATTGATATTCAGAACACAGAGAAGTGTCGAAATAACGATTGAAATAACTAGGTTTCTATAATACTCATTTAAAAAACTAGGATCTATGATGTGGGGTGGGATAACGATAGTGAAGATAAAAATACGTCATGCGAGTCTGTTGGGCACCAAGCACCAGTACATACCATGGCGGTACAAAATATTTATAGAGTTGCATAGGTTGGTTTATGTCCAGCAGTAGACGTCATCTAGCAGATATGATGACGACGATAAGGAATGGTAAATCAACGTCCGTATGTCATCACTGTGTGGCTTGCCCCGGGGACACAGAATTGTCTTGGCAGTGGTTTTCAGCTTCATAATCACTCAAGCACTGCTTTGTATCACGTTTATTTCAAAATTATAAGCAAGATTATAACGTATTGTTTAATTGTTGGAGGGGAATTTCTATCGCGACTTTTCTTTAGCAAAAAACAATCGAAAGTGGAGTTGAACGGCGGGCGTTATATGGTTTTTTTTATTGTTAATTTGGCCTACTTTGAACACATTATATCTTAAGTTTGACCGTGTATAAAACTATTACGACACCTATCAATCCTACACTTAATATATTTCATAGTCAAATTATAGTATGGGGATACTATAATTTGCTGTGTATTCTGAATAGTTATCTATTCAGTCTCAGAACGTCGTAGTTCCCATAACGTCAAAAAGAGAGAATTTAATTTCCCCATCGCAGCGAAGATATTAAAAACGGATTGGTTTATTTTTAACTTATATTAAGAGCAATTTTCCCCTGTGACTCTGTAGAAGCGTGCTCTGTAGACGATAATTATGTAATATTAAACTCTCATTCCACTCTATAAGGTTGTAATTAACCTAAATAGTTGAAGAGTACCAGTACCCAGGACACGAGATATTATATATTTATATTAAGGTTAATCACACATTTTTTAAATTACTGAAATTAATATTAAGTTTGTGTTTAATCCACACAAAAAAGGGTACCAATGTAAAAATAAAATGAATATTGTTAAGATGAATCTGAAAAGTGTTTCATCATCATCAACCCATTATTGTCTCACTGCTGGGCATGGATCTCCTCTCATTTGAGAGGGATTAGGCTATAGTTCACCACAACACACCATGCAGCATGATTGTGATAAATACGCACATAACTTCCGAAAAGTCAGTGGTTGGGGTTGAACTCGCGAGCTTTGACATCTCAGTCCGCTGGTCTCACCACTAGGCTACCACAGCTATAAAAATATAATAAGTGTTTGGAATGAATTAATTTTATAACGAGTACGCATATTGCAACGTAAAGCGTATTAGCGGTATAAAATCCTTATTACCTATAGTGTAAGTGTATATCAGTACACGGAAGGCAATTATTAACCATTAAAATCTGCTGGTAGGGTTTTCAAATAGCAAGAGAATGATGCAGATAATAATTGTGATGTCACCACTATCAAAGTGCGGGGCTTTCAAGTGACATATGCAAATATTCTACGCCACAAATTGTCCTTATTATTTTATAAAATACTTACGACGCTTAGAAAACAGGTTACTTTTCAATTATATCTATTGTTCCTTGTAAAATAATTAACAAAATTAATTTTATTCTCTGATTACATATCAAACCAATTTGATATCTAATATTTTCACAAGTGTTCGATGTAGTAATCTAGTAAGCCTTTAAACGACGTACCAATTACATATGTAATAATTAATTATTCAGCCGCAGTGAAATGTAAAAGGTCGTATGTGCTTAAGCAGGTATGGAATAAGATATTTTATTACTATGATATTTTACTAATTTACGCTATAAAATGAGATTCGTTCCAATAAAATTCCGTCTAGACTTCAGAGTGATATGTTTAATATCCGAAGACTAGCTGTCTTCATAACGAACGTGAAGTTTATAGTTGAAATTCAGAGTGCATATCCACTAAATGCATAAGATATCGAGTTGGTAAGTTCTGAAATAAACGAGCGAAAGTTACGATGAAATAATAATTTTAGATAGAGGACGATTTATTTTTCACCGACCTTTTTGTTGAAACTCTTTAAGAATATTAATTGAAGATATCTAAAGATTGGAAAGTAACTTTCAGTTTGAATATTGTTAGTGCCTGACTGCGTATTTTTAATACCCACTAATATAAAGCCTAAGAACTTCAAATTTTCTTGAATAATGTTCATGAGCGTACTCACTCAAGATTTTTTTATGTTTTTTTTTGTGTAAGTGGAAAGAAATGTTAGGCGAGAATTTTCTCATTCCATTTTTGAGCTAATATTTAGGATTTTTATGATACCATATTTTAAAGATATAATATGTTAGAGCTCACAAAGAAAGGTAGTTGAAAGATGATACGTGAGTATCGGAGTAGGTCGAAGGACCTGTTATTCAATCCTAGGATTATGTTGAAAGGTGGGTACGTAAAGTAGAAAGTACAATCTTTAGGTTTAGAAAAGCTTACTGGACACACAAAGCTGATGTACTTCGATTGTGCCATCAACCACTTTACGATAGTCTTGTCGTAGTGTTGTATTCTATTGTATATATATAATATTTTCCCTACTAAAATTAAGTACCCTTCTCTTTTATGTTTATTATAGGTGAAAAAGATACTGAACGTAACATCACGCATTTATCCTCGCAATTGTAGGCAGTGGAGTACTGAATAATGTACTCCGACATTTATCGGTATGTTTAAAATCGCATGTATGGGGCAAGTTTATTACGAAAAAACTATAACCCGAACTGCTTCTATAAGAAATCTGATATTATAATGCTGTCATATCCGAACTACATTAACACTTTGGTTCGACGTAGGATTCGAACCCTAGAAGACTAAACAATCAAAACCAACAAGTACATTAGTTTTGGTTACTGGTAACTAATTCTACGTCTGAAGGCTGTAAAACAGAATAACAACTTTAGCTTTCTGCATAACATAAGCAACTACATAAAAATTTCAAAGGCACATTGACTAACAACTTAAGTAACAATAACAGAATCGTTAGAACTACCTCCTCTCTACACGGGGCCCTATAAAGGCAAAACTACCCGTAAGTGGCAATAAAAATCTTTTGGCACACCTTTAACGTAGGTTGGGACTACAAACGGCACTACATCATTAAAGGTGCTGTAATTGCTCACACGTAAACGTTAAAGGGAAAGTATTTCCAAATTCCGCCAAAAGGGCTCCCGTAAATTGTGATTATCTTTAGTATAACGTTGCTACCAACAGAACCACTCGTAGTATTTTATGAGGAAAGCCATCTGGGTCCCCGTCTGCTACAATAAATTCAACGCACACTGTTATGTCTTTTTCATGGACACCGAAGATATAAAGAAAGAATTTTATTGCGTTCAAAATAATATTTTTGGCAACGTAAAAGTAACAGCTACTTAGAAGTAATATACCCATTTAGTACGGCATCGGTAGCATCGTGGACCGTACAAACAAGTACAAAATAAACGTTTTGTGATTATTTTCTAAACGCGAGGAAAGGAGGTTATTTTGTCGCAGAGTTGTCTTCACACTAGAAATATGTTTCTGAGAGAGTGCCGAGGGAAGTACTCTTTCGCTAGATAATGGACGTTTATGACTTGACGCGGCGCAGCGTTGATATTCAAGCGGTTAAGATACATTTTTGCTTGACAATTTTTTTCTAAAGTCAGCTTTAGGCAAAATACGCTTTGTACCAAATACAAAGAGCAATTTGACCTTTCCGATATTAATACAAAGGAGGAATTGCGTGTGTTTCTGTCATCCTTTGTCAGCGATACAAAAACATGGAGAATTATAGGTATATCACATCAAAGAAGGAACCATTATTCACGCGTTTGGCAAATATGTCTCCAGGCGACCGCCCCACTCGGCAAATACAAAAGGAATTACTTTTATTTTTCGTCTCAACCGCAGCATGTTGCCTTATGATAAATCACTTTCGCGCTACTGCAGGAGCGTTCAACAAAAACATTTGAAACGATCTAGTTCGCAGCAAAAAGGTACACATTCGTGAAGCTGATGCTCGCTTTATCAAAGTAAAATCTGTGCTCTTTTTATACACAGTATCATTTCCATACGTTCTGTGTAAAAACATACAAAGTAGTCAGTAAGTAGTTTATCATCATAAAGTGCTCTCGTTTTGTCTTTTCATATTTTAGATCAATTTTACTCATAAATTCACTTGTACAAGCTAAGACTAAACGTCTTAATTTTAACACTACCTTCACTCCGCAAAGAAGGCAACACTAATAAATAAAGCAAAAAAAGTGTTAAACACTTTACACCGAGCTAGGGTTGACACCTAGTTAGTTTATAACAAAGGAAATACTTTACTAAAACAGTACTTCCTGACTACTACTAAGCAGGGTTGCGGCAAAGTTTACATTTAGCTTACAGAACAAGCAATTTCATTTAACGGCAGAATGCAAAAAACAGGCTTTGCGGTTATTTCAATACATCGCCTTGGTGCCCATAGATTCTGTGCAATAACATAGATATTGGACACAGTATATTGTTATCCTTTGTTATTGTGTCTATTGGAAATAAAGTACTAATAACATTGTCACAATGTAAAATGAAATATTTTAATAAAACGACAGTCAAGAAGAATTTTATTAATATATCGATGTTTCAATATGAATGTAGAGTGAAAAGAATGTGTATTATATCTTGCATGGGTTGTTTGCACATATAAGTGACTCTCTTTAACAACCAGGAAAAATAACCAGCCAATGAACCCAAAAGAGTCTACGTTACACCAAATTGAATGGCTAAATTACAACAAAAATACATAATAGGCGACTTGCGAATTAAGTTATTCAGAAAATACATATTAAGGGCCAAAATGTCGGGATGTCCCGTAATTCGTTGCTCCGAAATATGTTGAAGACCACACATGAAATGGGGAGAGGGTATTTCAGTAGTCATTGTGTTACATTCGTGTCAATTATCCGGGAGTTTTGCCCTGCGACGATTGCGGGTTACAGCCATCATTTAGCCGGGCGGGCACCAATCTTGTAGTACTGTACATTTCGACTGCCATCAGTAATGTATGCGCGTTATTAAAGACCCGTTGAAGCGATCCCGCGCTTAATGTCTCAATTAGAAAACAGATGCTGCGCGCCGGATTGCGAATTAAAGCTTTTTTATTTACGCTCAGCTTTAATCGCTCCGCTCCACTAATTTAAACATGTTGCTCGTAATACCCCGACATTACAGTAAGACGGCACTTTTTTGGAACGGTATAAAAGCGGCATTAACTATTATCGGCGACTCGTATATAAAGTGGTAGGGTTATACGCCGGTCACTTTTTCAAGCATCCGATTTAGAGAAAACTGTACGTGGTAGCAATTTATGAGAGCGATAATATCTGGATATAAATTCAAAGGATAACAATAAGACCCTTTATTGCCCCCGTTGTTTTCACAAAAACGATTCAGCGAACGATGTGGAGTTTTTTTTGCGAACATATAAATTGGGTTATGTCACGTTCCTTGATATACAGATCTTTGTGTCAGGAGTTTTTTACTACTGGAGCATATACCGTTAAGTGATTTGTGCCTTGGATTGGGCCATAGAATATATTAGTCCTAAAAATGCTAAAATCTTTATTATGAAATTTCCATTTGCTGCTTCTTTTATAAAAGGCCGATAGATGGTTTCATAAAAGAAGATGCAAGTTTATTTTGTATGAAATAATAATTTTAAACAAAGATTTTATTTTAATAATGTCTCTAAATTTATTGTAAAATTGTAAATATTAAAAATGCGAATACCAATTCAAATATAATGTGTAAGGCTCTGAATATTGCAAAACGATCATAATTTTGAAGTGTGTAAATTCTAGTCGTTCCCAAATAAATTATTCTCGGAGGTGCCCGCGTCATACATAAAGAGCACACGGATATAATGAATTCGCTTACGAAGCGTTACGGTCCTCGGATCATTGAATATAGATGAGGGATCAAAGGAAATTACGACTCCTCGATAAAATTTGTGCTGCGCAAAGAAATTCCGCTTACTTCCTACGAGCAACACTTGTCTACATACCTTGAACTATCATTTTAGCTCCTAATCTGTCAATCAACGAAAGAAACTTAGAAATAACACAACAATAGAATCAATTACGAGATACGGGAGACTTTGAAAAACATGAAACGAAATAAGTCTTGGTAGACAAGAACACAGATTAGCCAGTAACACCCGGAGATGCGATGCCGCAGATTCAAATTTATAAATTAACATATAAATCGAAAAGATTTACCCTAAACAAGATCAAAGGAATTTGTCCGATGCTTGGGAAGGCTGGCGTCTGATGACTGTTTATGGTGGGGGCGTCGAGCCGACAGCGTCAGAGGTCGAGCTCTACAATTTTCCATTTACATTTTTGTACCTTTTTGATGGAAAAACTTGATCTTTCCATATTACTTGGAGGAACACGGATGGAATTCCTATATGAATTTGCGTTCAAACAGTGTAGGGAATACATTCTTTATTCATTTGATGTGCCTGTATTGTCCTGTTTGCGATGATTGACATACACCGACACATATTTACCGATTGCTATGTTGTAGTTCAAACATCGATTGTAATCATTTCGACATTACCTTTGATGACAATAAACCGAATGGCATGTCTGTGTATACATGGGATTTGTTGACTGACCATTGCATTTGCAATCGAAGCATAAAATAGATAGTGTAGCCAATGAAATCGCGTAAAGGTAGAAAGCTAATTACCATTCAGTCAACTCAATGGTTTAGTTTTATGTATCTATTACATGTTAAACATCTGAATTACTATATTAATGATATGTAATACACTAGTTTATTCTGATTTGAGCCATATATTATTGTTATTATAATTCACAAGATACACGCTTGTTGAAGAATCATACTTACGTCTTTTAATAATTTCATTAGCGGCGTACTCATTTACTCAACCAACGCAATTTTTGGCAATTCAAGAGGGTTTAAATATAATTATTATTGAAGTGTTTGTCTTATAGTTGAATACCAAATTTGAATGTCTTAGAGGCTAAATTATAAACAAACCTAGATATTAGGTAGTAAGTATTGTGTGAATAAAGTTATGAGCGACAAATATGTGAAAATGTTACGCTACTTGTAAGTCAAAAAATGATGTTAATAATCGTCATTTTGTTAATGTTGCTAATTCGAAAAGTATAGAAAAGGCGAGCACGATATTTTTGGATCTTATAAAAGAGATATCCGAGGACCGACAACAATATCATTGAGTAGGTTCTGAAATGGTAAAGTTAATTAATAATTTCCTGTCCCATCGTACCTTAATAAAATCAACAGAAATATATAAATACTGACCGAATAACCACTAAAACCGTATATAATATAAAATTGAACGACAAACAAAACAATCCATGGCTCTAGATCTAACATCAAAAGGGTTAGCCGGGGTATGTTTGTACATTACACTAACAAACAATCAATGAAAGCAATCCAATTAACGGGAGCCCACTTGGCTTTCTTGGCCAAATGGTTGCCATAATCATTACGACCAAGTAGGTATTACGTCTTGGGAACGTATCGAATGCCTACGTGGGATCCATTTTCTTCAATTGGATTGGTGCTTAAGCAAAATATTTTTGCATATAAGTACACCCTTATCATAATAAAGGTGTATTATGATTTAAATTAATATATTTTGTATAAAGTTTGGGCTCAATAAAATTTGCAGTGTCTTAAATTAAGATTTCTGCAGGATTTAGTCGATTTTTTTTCTTTTGAGACATAAATTGAAACATTCTTAGTTTGCTCAGCGTTTTTTGGTGAGAAAATACGACGTTTGCACAGTGCAAAGTAATTTTATGTGACAGAACGCTCTACGTGTTTATTATTTTTTGAGTTATCTTGACATCTCGGCTCTTAGATTCAGTTGAAATATTCTGAATAACTCATGCCATACACACATCATATCCAGGATTTTCTCGCGGGGAATAAAGCTTCGGTATGAATACTTGTATAAATAAACCATTCCTTACAACACACCAAGTTTCACCATAAAAACGAGCAAAATAAAGGGAATAAAACCAAGAAAGACGCGTTTTATCCGTATCTATGATTTACGATTAAGGCAAATAGATACTTGCTGTTATTCTCTGAGTTATAGACGGGTTCGTTCTATTGCCTACACAATGGGGATACTACACACGAGTCCAAACAAAGATGGGTATTTAGAAATCTAACGTATATTTTATTGTTTGGAATTGTATAGTTGCATAACTATAAAAACTATATGTTCACAACTCATAACCGCAATCTAATATAATTTTATGTGATTTTATACCGGTCACCGTACCGCTGAAATATATAAACAATTATTAATTTTCGTTTGCTTAAGCATCTTATTTGTACAGATCCCCAAAACTAAGAGAACATGTTTAATTTTTTAGCTGAGCCTTTAAAAAAACCAACATTTCGTTTAACGCAGTAGCCATTTAGCTACCTCCTCCCAAATACCCCCCGTTCTAAAAAACAACGGCAGATTGAATGCATTAATTAAAGATAAGAACCAATGCTTCGGAAGAGCCTCTTGACCTTGACTGCATACTAAATCAAGTTCAAGGTCAGGCCGTCTTCTTTTTTGATACCCATAGACAAAAAAGTGTTTATATACGACTGTATTGCACTCCGCAGTCCTTATGATAGTGAATCATGACATGTCTCAAGGCCATTACTAAAACTTTTGTCTACTTTGTCATTAGTGAGTGTGTGTCAGTCTCTCCCTTTGTCCATAGCATTGGAACTCTTTATAAGAATAATTGACTTCCATGCTGAGGAGATCTTGGAACAAAACTAAGTTTAGAGTAAATCTATACTAATAAAATAAAGTGGAAATGTTTGTTTGTATGAACGCGCTAATCTCAAGAACTACTAGTCCGATTTAACATATTTCTTTATAATAAATATTGTCGGTCAATCGGTCCTCTTCATTTAGGAAACTTTAAAGCTATTTAAAATCACGCGACGAGCTATATGAGGAGATCTTTAAAAAAAGTTGCAAATACGGGGAAAATTTTACCCACTCTCTCTTATGTGAAGCAGACGAAGTTGCGCCGGCCATCTAGTTATCAATATGGCGCAATAACATTCACAATACAGACCTGGTATTATTTCAATGCATAGTATTTGCGCGGGTGAGTGTAACAATTCGAAGAAGTAAAATATAGTAACGGTAAGTATTTAGGACTATAATGAAAGTAAGTTATCAGCCGTTATACAAACATTATGCCTATTTAATCTGTAGCTATTAAGGGCAAAATTTAAAGCCGCAGGTGAACTGGCAATAAAATAAAATAAAAACTCTCTGGTTCGAAGTTTGCTAAAAGGATAAACAATATTTAACTGTGATCAAAGGTCAAAGAACTATAGACACTTAAATTTGTTTGTGTATATAAAAAATACCTATACATGAGAATTACCCCAAAGTTATTCATAGCTGTAAATGTTTTTTTTTTCCATACCTATGAGGATTCATTACTTAACTATTTCTCTCATTTTGATAATATTCTGGGAAAAACAACCATTGCACGTGAAAATTCTGACAACTGTATTTTTAATCATTAATCAATAATTATGAAAATATACTACATTTGCCCAAAAATTCATTGGCTTGGCCTGTAGTAATATATTTTTGCGATAAGATTTAGGCTCTATAATTATAGTCCAATAAATTCCCATGTTTACCAAAGTAAATCGAAAGGAATTCAGCGTAAAATCATAACAGGTGGACTGGCTTTCGCATTTATATAATAAGTATGGATGAATAAGTACCAGTACATAGTAAAAATTAAAAAAATAATGCCCTAGATCATTCAATATTCATAATAATACCTTCAATTCTGGATTCCCTAAAACGTCTTAGAAAAATTCATTTCATTCCTATGTAAATACATCTTCTTCCTGTGTGAAATTGGTTTCTATTGGCCCTGTGATCTTAGCCTTATTGAAACAAATAAACAGAAACATTGAAAAGGTAATACAGTTTGGGTAAGGAAAACAAATTTTTATTCATTCCTTTTTCTTTTGTTTCGTTACTGCCTGTCTTTTGTTAAAACAGTATTAATACTTTATGAGATTTCCTTTTCTTGCAGTTTAAGAGAGTATCAGAAATTGTTCTGTCAGCTTACAATTTATATATGTCGGAGCCTACTTAAATTTCCAATTAATGGAAATATAGTAAAGATTTGAATATTTTTACACATTCACAAGTATAATTATTTCATTTAAAAAGTTATTGTTCAAATGATACAATAGAGGTAAAACCCAATAATTCCGTATGTTCTAGCATATATTTTTTTTATTGCTTTACAGTTGCAATGTATGCTATAATATAGGTAATCATAACTAAAGCATTATTCACTAGCTGAATAAAAGTTAAACTATTAAAGTAAAGAATATGCTCCTATGAATAATAATTAATTGTATTTACTGCAAAGAAGACTTAGTCATTCATTATCTACAAAAAGATTAAACCTCCTTTTTTCATCCATTTAAGTATATTATTACGTTATAGTTACAAAATCTTGCAGAATTCTGCTCTCTTATACGACTATCCTACGATGAGCTGGAACCCTAATCCAACTACGATAAAGGCCCCGATAATACGAAAGTCATTCATCAAGAGTAGCCTAAAGTTGGATAAGCATTGTATAAATAATTCGCAAAATGTAGGTGCCTCCGTCATAGAATAAAGATGAGAGCTCATAGGGTAGGATATTGTCCGTCTCGAGGAATATCGATCTACCTCTTACGGGCCTTTATCTCCGTCAAATAAGATGGCTCAAGCCATGATTGGATGATCATGTGCAGCCGTTTTAGGTCCAAACTGCTTTATAAGCGAGAATGTTTCGCAACATTTTTGAACGGGATGAGAAAGATAGGGGACATAAAATATGAGTTTACTATGAATAACTTGCAGCAAAATATTTTGTGTACAGCCATTTTACTATGAAATGGCGAGGCTTGGTATCTATACATGTATATGGGTAGAGAGTGTGTTAGTATTGGAGAAATTATGAGGATAAAAAATATTCTTTATAAATCTGAAATAAAACTACTTGAAACGGATTTTATCGGGGTATACTAACAGTGGCCTCATATTTTTGTTAAGCATTTGGTAATTTTAACACCAATGCACGCAATAACGGATGCTGTAAACGATGCTCCAAAATCTCGAAATTTTATTTTTTGAATGTTACAATGTCGTAATGTTTTATTTTAATATACCACGACAAAATCCATAAAAGCAAGTTTATATAAATTAAATATAACTAAGAACTCTGTTATTAAAAAATAAATGCATGTTTTTCTTTACTAGTAAATACAAACAGAAATTTTTGTTCTTCAAACAATATGAATATTCAAAATATTCATGATGTCAAAGCAGACCCCACAGGTACTTAAGCACGTACGACAATACTCGTAAGATTAATGATAAAAGATTGAAAATAACGATGAGTTAAGTTGATGTTAACCCTCCCATAGCTTCGGAGGCTAAATCTATATATATAGGATTCAGTTTAGTATCACTTTATAGTCAAGTACCTACATACAATGTATTTTGAATCTTTAATTAACCTATACACAGTTACTTTTATAATGATAAGATAGGTACTTTTCGTATAATTAAAAAAACATCGCTGTAAAATTTCTGGTAGAGCAGCTGTTTTATTTGCTAGTAGTTTACTACAAATATGGTATAGAATTTGACTGATTCATATATAAACTTCCAACCCTTATTTTACTCCCATAAACACAGGCTTATATTTTCACAAGAAATCCTTTCTTTACAAAAGGAATCTATTGTTTAAATATCATATTGATTCTATCTTCAACATAACAAATAAATGTTGAATACGTCAGTAGGATAATTATGATTTATGAATTCATAACGAGACTGGTACAATTTTAGAACCCAGAAGGTATAGATAACAATTTAGGAAGCCCGCTCAACTCTGGAGACATAAACATGATGGAGCTCTTACTAAAGGATTCGCCATTCGACCCTCAAGATGATAAACAAGCATGGAGGCCAGTCATAAAGTGAAAGTGACATTAGCGGGAATGAAAACGTTACATGTGATAGTGCGACCCACATGAGTCAAGAATTATGACAAGCTCACTAAGCAGATATTACTCAGAAGTACATTTGAAGAGATCTTAGAAGACTGCATTACCTATTTCTTTTCAATTCGGTCACCGTAATTGAGGGAAGCTTGCGAAAGAACTAATTGGTGCAAGAGTGTTATGAAGGGTTTCATGAATGATAATTCAGAGCCTTCGATGCCAAAAGACAGAAACATTAATACTCTGGCATCGGTTTATTTAGCCACCAAAAACATCGTATCTCATACATCATATAATATATAATGAATCGTCTGGATTAGACGAAAATGCCTTCAAATAAGCGTTTGACTACAATCTCACCTTATGGTAAATGACGATGTGGTTCAACATGAAGAGCCTTACCTAGAAGATATCTATGGAGGGAAGGAGGTGGTAGTCCCTCCATTGGAAAAGGAGGATCCTCCGACCAGGCGAGGTGTTGTGCCTGGTGGGCTACTGCCCAACGGTTGATGTTGGGTGGTTGTATATATGCTATCTCGCGTGCATATTTCACTTGCGCGATGTAGGATTATTTGCGTCATCGCGCTGAGTCGTGGCGAGATAGATGTAGCCACATATCTATTCACTCGTAACTTGAAGCCCCCAAATATCCCTTTTTTTTTTAATTAGCTTAAAATTGTCTTATAATTCTGGCGAAAAATAACAAGTTCACCTTCTTTCTTTACCCAGTGTAATAAGTGGTTATAAATAACACGCCGGGAATGTGGCGTGACAATTTTCAATTAAACATGTTCGTACGCCGCGCCCAACACGTCACACTGCCGTAAACACGTATATTAAATAGCGTGAGGGTTTTAATTATTATTTAACTTAATAAAATTATATTACTTGTGTGTGCGTTGCCCTGATTTAAGTGACCTCTGTTATATTGACGTCGTATTATGCAATGAGGAATTTATTTTTATAGACTCGAACAATATATTAGTCCTTAGTGTTTTAACAGCTACATTAGTATTGATTTTTAGATTACTGGGCGATACTCGAAATACTCATATCTCAAGGATAAAAAACGTGATAGCCTATTGGATTGACTACGAAAGTCAAAGGTCTCAAGTTCGAACTCAAGGCTGCCAACAACACGACTGATAACCACTTCGTTCAAGTTCTCCGAAGTCCAGTGCGTATTTATCACATGCCCAAGCAGTGAAGAATAACATAGTAGGCAAACCTGCATGATCTAGATTTTTTTTCAATGGCGTGTGAAGTCTGCCAACCGCACCAGCTGTTCCAGATATACAAATTGGAGAACTAGCCGTCCTCAGAAGTGAGGAATAATAGGATTGATAATGATATCTCGAGGAATAATTGGATGTGAAACTGAAAAACTTCGGTTCGGTTTGAACAGTATCATCTCTCTCCGATAGATATCCAAAATTTTAGTCTTGTTAGCCCATCCATTAACTGTCCTTGATAAGCGCAGCTTACCCTTAGAAATCATGAGGGTATTACATATTTATAATCAATAGCATATTCAAATAAACCCTCTATCGAAATCGAATTACGAAATCCAAAGCTACGAAACAAAATTATATTATTTCAATTTAAATATCAATATAAAAGCTCACGAAAAATAATAATCATTACTGTAAAAGGCGTTGTGTTGATATCTATTCAAGCAAACATTTTATAACGACACCCATCCAATCGGCAGAAAATATATTTCTCTCTGGCAACACCCTCGTTAAATCTGTCATTACGTTGTTTCTACGCACCCTTAAGATATTTCCGATTCGATGGTTACACGGAGTCAATTTTTAAACAATGTCAGATACAATACTTTGTTCTGAAAAAAGATACTCGTATCCTTATAAAAAGGTTGAGAATCGACAATCGTTTTATTTCATTAATACTTTCTTTTTTTCTTAGTTCAAATAATTCAAGTAAAAATACATAAGTGTGTAATAATAAGTGCAAACTTATGTACTTATAATGTACACACTAGTAAAGTAATAATATAATAAATAATATTAGTACTATTTGCAAACTAAGTATTTATTCGCCATTTATATTTTCTCTTGAGGCAGAATAGACTCGAAGGAGGTTTAATGAAACACTTTTTAAGTATCTTTTACAAAATCGACTTTTACTGCCTTTACACTTAGACCGAAACCTGGCCTAAACTTCAATTTACCTTAATAAAATCCCTAGAAAATAGTTTTATTTCAATTTCTAATATTTGCGTATGAAGTGAAAGAAATCAACTTAAATTAATAGGTATGTAGTTTTAAAAATACTCTACTATCCAAGTCATTTTATTTTTAGCCCTATTCAATATTATTAGCGTAAAATTCACACTTAGTCATGTTCACTAGTTCCAATATTTTTGGCGATAGGATTGGTACGTGTTGAAAGTACCTAATTTGTTCATTTAACTTTCAGGAAAATTTATACTATAATTTTTCCCCTTCACTTCACCGCTATTGAAGCGTCGAGATTAAGATCGGGGCAGACCCAACTCGCGTGAAACTACAACTTCAAGTTCGGATATTAGTAGCAACGACAAAATTCCTATATTAAAAGGGTTTCATGGAACACATCAAACATTCATAAAGTCTTTATTAAACTTTATGACCACTCTGAAGTTGCTTATGACTGACGAAATAAGGTATGTTTTCTAATGGCAAATCGTATCAGAGCGATCGTAAACTTTGTGTTCGTCTTAATATTACAGAAAAGTGATTTATTTTGTTTTTTATGTCCTACATTTTTGTTACTGTATCTTTTCCTAAAGCTGAAATATGTTTTAACACTTTATATAGAAAAGCACATACCGAAACGGTTGTCGATAATTTATTCCAGGCCTCGAACTATAGCCTTCCATTACGTTAAGAAAAATCGATGCCTCCCCATTGTTTAACGTTGCGCTCAACTTGAAAAGCTCTTTAATCTTATCGCCTCAGCTTTACCGCCTAGGCCAAGGAATTGAACTACTAATGACCTACCTGTCTATCTTTACGTCACTGTGGAACGTCTGTACACGGGTTGTGTGAGTAATAAAAATCACACATAAAATATTTATCCTTCACGTGTTCTTATAGATAGCACGTTATAAAATTTATGAAGTTGTTAACTTTTATGTGGTCGATATCGAGTAGTCGATACTTGTGCGGACGTTTACCTTAATGGCCTCTATAAAAATGTTTCTTGAGAAATATGTGATTGCGTATAATAGTAGTAACGGTGATAAATATTACGCAAGCACAGTAACTGTGATAAATATCACCACCTTACTCAGCCTTACTCTCTACTGTACGGGACTTGCTGTTTAGTTTGGTAAATACGACGTAAATTCACTTAAAATATAATACTTTTGTTGATTTAAATACTAAATTGAAACCTTTTGGGCTATGGTAGAAGCTGTGACGGTATAATTGAATAGATAAATATGACTGAGATAATGGTTAAAAAGACACAAAATTCAACGTTATCTGTAGGCTCGTAAAATCTAATTTCCATTTTTCACAAATTACACATTCCGCTATCTAAGAGTAGAACGTATCTAACATGGTATCAGTAATGCTAACGCTTAGGAATCGTTACACATAAATCTGCGGGGGCAGCCCTATCTGGCGGCCATGATATATATGTTTTATTAGTTGGCGACTTTTAGCCCACGACCCACGTTCGTTACAGTTATAACGAGACTAATTTATCGTTTTTGTTTATTACCTCATTTTACTTTATAAAGTGAGCCATATGGAGGGTAAGCTTGGACACTAATAACTTCTTAATGAAACCTGCTCTCCTGAAGTTTGTTAAGGCGGTATAACTTGATTATGCGTTGAATAAGTTGAGACGTAGAGGGAGAGAGTCGTGTACTTAAACTGGATATAACTTATACATATTGAGATGAGAAATTATAAAAAAAATAGAAAAAAGAGAACGTAGCCGATTTAGCAACTAAACTACAATTTAAAAAATCTATTTGGGCCTGAAAACTAATTACTGAACTCAAATATACTAACTAATACGTATTTAAAGTTAAAATATAACTATTTTTTACTTAAAAGAATATATTGTGGTATGTTTATCCATGACTAAGAAGTTAAAAAGGATCGGTTACGTCAATATTTTTAAAAAGAGCATTTAATTTCAACATACTCATTTAGAGAACGCCGTTAACCGGTCAAAAATAAGTTAGATAAAAACTTTGCGTGTCAGCACACACAAAGCAATCAGTGCTAACGTGTTTGGCTTTGGACAAACCTGTCTTTATAATAAAAAATAGTGCTAGAAAAATATCCGGAAAAACCTGAATTTTGTAAAAAAACTGGCTGACTCAGCAAAGTTGTTTTGCCCACAATAGGGGTTGGTAGTAGAAGAGTGAAAATTTTGCGTTATAAGTATTTTATCATCATAAAAAAATCATACAAAAATATACTGTTAAAAAAAAAGAAATAAATGAGGGACATCCTTATCACTTAAAGGTATAAAAATATATAGCCTAACCGATTCTCAGACCTACCAAATATACATACAAAATTTCATAATAATCCGTTCAGCCGTTTCGAAGGAGTTCAGTGACAAACACCGTGACACGACATTTTATATATAAGATGAATTAAAGGTACCTACTCTTCTCTTTTTTTGTGATGGGCATTAGTTGTTTTGAATAACTATAATGAACTGTGATACGCAAAGATAAAAAGAATATTCATGCTGAAATACCAGTACTTTTTACGGATTTTAGTGTTGTATACTGATATTATTTTAATTACAATATTTCGGATCTCAACTACGACGTATAACTATAACTATGATGTAGTTTATAGTTTTATTTCAATCCATATTATTTTTATAAAAGCGAAACTATGTCTGCCTGTCTGTTACCTCTTCACGCTTTAACCGCTGAACAGATTTAGGTGCAATTTGGCACAGAGATAGTTGGGTGCCAGTTCAATTTAATTAATAGTAGTTTTCAAAAATTGCAACAGCCAATCTAAGATTCTTCAAAAAGTTATAAATCTCAATCCGAATTTGTCTAGTACATCAATATAATCGAGCAAATGATACTGATACTCCCTCAGGTCGGTCAGTTTCTTGATTAAATTGCTGTTCATGCATTAAACATCCCGGTCCTCTTAAATTATAAGAAAACTTTCACGAAGGTAGTATTTCTTATTCTATTCTTTTCAGATGTTCAGATTGGAAAGGCTTTTTACACACATCCCATTTGCCGGGTCTAGAGAATACATTCCCTATATTGGGGTGGAAAAAAGTAGGAAACGCTTTATCTTCAAATGCCTGTTATTTTCTTGAAAGGTACTATAAAAAATGTACGTAAAACATTTACGCTCCATAAATTTTAACATTGAATGTTATTTGTGGCCATTAATGAAATTACTGAAAGAAATATATTGGACATTTGGACCCGACTGTGCTAGATGTATGTCCTATTGCGTGTTTAAGGAAGTTGCGTGTGAAGTTTTAATTCAAATAACACGAAATAAGGTTTAGATTTGATAAGCAATGCGTAGAGGAAAACCTGGATAAAATGTATTTGGCTATACATTTTAACTTTTTCGTTATTTTTTATTTTATATACCAGGAGTTACGTGAGTGGCATTAATCAAATTTTAATTCGACCGACTTCAAAAAAATAGAAGATTCTAAATGCGACGTTTATATTTTTTCTTGGTATTTTTTTAGTATGTTGCGCGATTTTGTCAATGCTAAACAGATTTTAATAATAATTAAAATCTGTTTAGCGAATTTGACATAACTTCAGTATTGTCTCATATTTGTAATTTAATTCGAAATACATAATGATCTTTGAAGCCAGTGATAGTTAAAATTACTATAATTTGTGATTAGATTGTTTCGCAAAATTAACAATAATAGTGATCAAGTGTCCGCTATCATAAAAATCACTAAAAGTTGTATGTGAGAAATATTCTAAAAAAAATTGCTTGCATTATAATATACAATATATTTATCAGCATTTTTTATAAATTTATAATATTCTTATCTGAATTAATAAGACAAGTAAGCTTTAAAATATTTTATAAGACAAAATTAATGTTTCTCAATGGATAAATTTCCTCATAATTTTATGATAACCTATCTACATAAAAAGCTTCTGAAAAAAAAAACCCACTCACCTAAAATTATGAAAAGAAAAAGAACTTTAGATAATAAGGATGAGGACTTAATTTTATACGAAATTGGAATACCAATTACCTAACTGAATTTCATTACATTACGCCATTATGATATTAATGCTCTCTTATATCAATATAATGGTTTATTCACCATAACATCAAAATGTTTGACAAAGAAATCTAGTAGTTTATTACTAAGGTAATAAACATTAATGAGATTTGGGAAGAGGTGATTGAAACGCCAATCAAAGGGACGAACGTTAAATATCGTGATTGCAAATTCTAATTTCATGGGCGACTAGAGTACAATGATGGCATAAGTTTTGGGACAAATCTAGCCATTAGAAAGATTTACGGGAGAACTGTGAACATTTGACTCAAAAGTCTAAGGCTTTGAGTTTGATCTCGAAGCACACATCGCTGACTTCGAACTTATGTGCGTATTTATCACATGCTCAAACGGTGAAGGAAAACATTGTAAGGAAATCTGCATGCTTGAGAGATTATTCAGTGCCATATGAAGTCAACTAACCTGGACTTAGCCTAGTGCAGTTTGGACTATAGCCTAATCCCTTTCAAATGAGACTCGGGCCCAGCAGTGGGACAATAAATGGATTGATGTTGAGAAGATTTACGAAGAATATATTGGTGAAAGTAAGAAGAATACTACATTAAATAAAGGTGTATAAGTAAACAAATAAATACAATTGTATGCTCTACGCGGGTTAAAGATAAAAGAGCTAGTATTTTTGGATCAAGTAAGCTCCTAAAAACCTTATGAAATATGGTAGTTTTTCGTCATTTATGTACAACACTTTAATGTTACTTTTAATTTGAAGTTATTCTTACTTGCACGAGAGGATCAAAAATAATGTTTAAAGATCACAGTGTAACTTAAAAGAAATAACATTATGAATACAAATCCTCTAAACTTAGAAATACTTTGTCCTGACTGATTTTTTAGACAAGTCAGAGCTAAAAAAGCTTAACCAAAACTTTAATAAGTCACAGGAAGAAATTTAAATTCGGAAAAAATATTTCATACTGAACTAACTACATATTTCATACTTCTGCAAATGAAAGGGTTTTTGAAAATTCTAATTTTAAGGTTATTAGCCTTATATAATATTCCAATTAAATATTAATATAATATGTTTCTAACTAATGTTATAAGGTAATCTTGGAAATCGCTTCACGTATTTGAAAAATATCTATCACAATTTAACTAAACAACGTTAATCTAAACCACTATTATATTTATAATACTAACCTTTTAATTTATCAAAAACCTCCTTTTACTTTACACAGGCTAAATAGATAGCCTTTATTAAGCTAATGATTGTTATCAAATTTATATCATGACCCTTTGCCATATTAAAAAATCCTGATATATTTTTTGCTTACGTCTAATACAGTTGGCTAATAAAGCATAACAAATTTGCCCCGGGCTCTCACTGTAAACCATGAACAAAGACTTGTTTAGATAACGAATACACAAAAACGAATACAACTCTTTTCTTTGTGTCCATTGTTTGTTAGCTATGTTTTTATACTGTGACCCTATGTGACGTCACAATGATCTTTTTTTATATAGGTAACTGGCCGCTTACGTTTTATCTGTATTTACAAGCGTATTAATTTGGGTCGCAACGTAATGATATGTTTCCGGTGTTTTGGATTTAATTTTTTAATTGTTCCGAAGATAAGGGTTGTTTTTTCGTTATTGCTGTTTTTGAAAGGTAGCTATTTAATGTTCAAAACAAATTTATAGCCTGAGCAGTAAGGGTTATTTCTACCTGTTTTGTTTTCACCTATATACAATGATACATGATAAAAAAGAGTCAGTCTTCTCATTTTGTTTGTTCTTTTCATAATTTGACACAACTTAGATCATGCCTACCTACTTACACAGTGGTCTAATGTATAGGCAGGCTTTATTCTTGTATAAAAGGTTGCAGATTTTGTTCTTAACTATGTACATATTCTTCCTTCGTTAAAACTTCTTATATCAATTAGACCATCTTAATTTATGTTACTCCTGAGGTGACCAAACAATTAAGACAAGAATAATAAAAACTTTAATCAGCATCAACCTATTATTCTATCATAACCCGAGCTGGGCACGGGTCTCCTCTCATTTGAAAGGCATTAGGCTATAGTCCACCACGCTAGCCTACTTCGGGTTGGCAGACTTCACATGCCATCGAGAAAATCTCTCAAGCATGCAGGTTTCCTCAAGACCGATTGAGCATGTGATAAAAACGCACATAACTTCCGAAAAGTCAGCCCACTGGTCACACCACTAGGCTACTACAGCTCTAATCGCATTATTTAATCACAATCTTGATTTTCTAAATACATACATACATACATACACTCACGCCTTTTTTCCATGGGAGTAGACTCAGTAGGCATCTAAATTACTTTCAAAATACATAGTAAGTATATAAACCCTCTAAATAAAGAAAATAGTATTAGTCAACAATACCTACGTATTCTCTCTATTTTAATAATATGCGCAATAGTTCCACAATAAACGCTTCTAAGCAAGTCTGAGGCACCTGTTCCTTGTGGGCCCTTTCCCTAATACGGATTGACACGTAAATTTCAAAGTTCATGCATAAACAATACGGAAGGGCTTCTAGGGAACCGGAGGCTTGAGTACAATTTGTTTTATCTAAACGTGTGCGGCTTACATCCACATAAATGTATGTCAAAGTTCGCATTTAATTACTTTAAGATATCAGTGTTAACGTACCAATTTAATTTCCATTTCCATTGTCTCTGTAGTTTTAAGAAGAACCTAGTCAATAAATTATGGCATCTTTCGTCAACTTATTTTTCTTATACCTAAAAGATGAATAACTGAATTAAATTAATTAATCAAACATAGCTAAGAACACTCCCAACGAAATCACCTTTCAAACAAATAACTTTCAGAATCGGTTCATCAGTTTGGGAGCTACGAGGCTACAGACAGACATACATACACACACAGACACGTCAAACTTAGAACAACCTGTCGTTTTTGCGTCGGGGGTTAAAAGAAGCTTACGACCCGCCTAATGGTAACCAGTTACTGTACCCTATAGACATTTGCAGCATCGGGCTGCTCGCGCGTTGTCAACTCGCTACTACCGTTTCGGTTTCTTAAAATCTCTTTCTTAAGTGATGATTACATCGTAACCGTAACGTGCTTGAGAGATTTGTCTTGATGGCATGTGAAGTCTGCCAACCCGCAGTAGGCTAGCGTGGTGGCCTATAGCCTTAGCAGACAGGTTGGCAGACATTACATGCCATCGAGAAAATCTCCCAAGCATGCAGGTTTCCTTACGATGTTTTCCGTCACCGTTTCAGCATCTGATAAATATGCACATAACTTCCGAAAAGTCAGTGGTGCATGCCTTGGGTTTGAACTGGAGACCTCTGACATCTCAGTCCACTGGTCACATCGTACACCTTAATTATATTACGTTGTATATAGTAATACTACATAAGTTATTAAAGTGACTTAATTAAATTCATGAAAACATATATCTAGACACACACTCGGTGTTTGCAAGTACCTTATTATACCTACTTAAGCTGTTTCAAAGGACTTATATAATTGGTTTAGAAATTACTATCTTGTTTTTGTAACTTAAATTATAATAAAGTACTTTTCAGTTTACTTGTCAAGAAATAAGAGGTGTTTAAAATTCAAATAGGTATGTCGCTAGTAACGAAACATAATTTGCATAAAATAAACTAAAATTTACAGTAAGTACACATCTTATTAATATGTAAAACTAAATGTGCTACAGTCGAATAATAACATTAAAATAACTTATTATCTTATATATAAAATTCTCGTGTCACAATGTTCGTTCCCGTACTCCTCCGAAACGGCTTGACCGATTCTCATGAAATTTTCTGAGCATATTGAGTAGGTCTGAGAATCGGCCAACATCTTTCATAACCTTTAGTGATAAGGGTTGTCCACCAACCCCTATACTGTGGCAAAACAACGTTTGCTGGATCAGCTAGTAAAATATAAATTACTATAAAAGAAATTGGTAATATACCTATAGACATTAACATACCAAAAGAAGTTGTGTATTCAGCAATGACCTTTCTTATTTATTTGAATAAGGATTAGATTTACGCCGTGCGTGATTTAAATCCGCCTTTTCTAGGTCTATTTCATAGGAAACTGTCTAACGCATCGTCTTCTAGTAAATGGTCTCCTCCAGAGAAATTCTTTACATCGGCATACCATTATATCAACCTGAATTAGATTACAGGATCTCCTCATTTTTAAATGAGAAATTATGCTGGAATGATTCGCGTTACGTAATTGTCAATGTTCACTCAACTGGACGGCGTGTCTCAAGTATAAGTCTACTCGTTACTAAGTAATTAGTGATTATGACTAATGCCTTTTAGCGTGGTTACTGTACTATAAGAACAGAACATTTTCTTGAAAAGTAGTGTAGCTTATTAAACATCGCTAAGCCACTACATCAATCCATTTATAAATTTCTTAAAACTTTTGTCTCAAAATAAGCTTTTGATGTTTTTATCCGAATCGCTATCTTAAGTCTGGTTAGTCTTGGCTTTCGTTCGAGTCCCCTTCGCGATAGAAGCAAGTTTAAAGATAAACCATAATTGAAATGTCAAGAGCATTCTTTCTGCTCAGTATTACTGTGGGTTGCCAAGTAACAGTACAAGCTCTCGGCTCTTGTTACAGCATTGTTAAAGAATCAATACCTATTTTAAGATAACAAGATTAAAAAATTGGGCGCGCCAGAATTAAAAAAAAAGTGATTTCAAATTTCACTTTTCAAATATCAGGTTGCTGTTGGCAAGAGTATTAATAATTTGAAAGACTTTATTTATTTGTGAAATAAATCGTGATTGAAATATTTCTGTCGATATAACTTAAATGTTATTTTATTAAATAACTAGCTTTGGCTTGCGACTTCGTCTGCGTAGAATTGGCAATTGTATCCAATCTGCTTAATTATGTTTATCCTCTCTTAAGAAATTATCGATTCCACTCCCCTTTACGCCCTTTTAACAGCTGATTTTTGGAAAGAAAACTATTATGTGTCTACCAAATTTCATCTTAATCGGTTCATCAGTTACAGCTAGAAGAGGTAACAGACATATTATGTCTGTCTGTATTTCGCATATTTATAATGTCAGTATGGAGTATGGATAATGAGATCTTGTAACAAAAATAACCTATCTTTAAAAACAGGACCAGATATAAATAAAGATTCATTTGTTTCATAAAAAACACGTTACCTTTTTTGTCCAAATGGATAATAACGGCAGTGTACAATGGTTTTCCCTGCAATTTCATGTTTTATCTAGAGACCGAAGCGAAATATGATCAACCGGAGGTTGCCCGGGCCGCGCCAAACGTATTTATTTGTCTTGTTAGTGCAAATCTATTGGAAAAACGACAATAGCAAAACACAAAGCTACATAAACAACTGACAGATAAAGATTTATATTTTTATTTGTAGCAATTTGTTACTGGCATTGGAAACTAGTTATACATTTTATTGGATGATAAATATCTATCATTATAAAAAATTATCAGTTCTTTTGTCTATGTTATTGTAGGTATGATAACCTAATTTATATGTTTTCAATAAAATTACCACGTCTTCAACTTTGACAGTAAATACAGTCATAACATTAAGCTATAAAAACCATGGATGATGGTAGTTATTATTTGTTATAACATCATTTAAATTATTATTCTCTTTTAAAGTAAAGCCATTCTATTGGCCGTAAGCTTGACAATTTTCAGGTTCTAGTTTCAGTGCCCAGTTCGGGCAATGTGTATACTTTTATGAAATTCTCCGTAGCAGCTCGGTGTTTCAATTTGTTTTCGTTTAATGGCAATAGGTAGATACCTATCCTGCCTGGGATGTAAAGATTTACATCCCACGAAAATGGTCGGAAATTGTGAAAATCAACACTGGTTTACACCTACAGTTCACCGGTATTTGCTTTCGGAAGTTTTCCAAAAGAGTATTTACTCCTCTGCCTCCCCTCCCCTCCTTTTGGGAATAAAAGCGTGTTTAAGATATGAAATAAATATGCCTCGCTTTGGAATTTAAAATGTATTACAGAAAACGATTACAAATTATAAATTTAAATGGATCGCGTAGTACGTCCAGCGGTGACCGAATCTGTAGGCGAGTAGCGGGGGGCACGGACATCGCCGTCGATCCGCTGTTACCCCCTCCACCCGCGCGTCCCCCGCCGCTACTGGTACACGCGTATGATGCGTGAACATCCTCCGGCGCGTTGAAAGCCCTTGCTTTCAAGACGAAGACGAGGGAGCGAGCCTGGAAGCGGCCCTCTCTGCTTCGTTGTCATCTTTAGATTCTGAAGTTGGCAAAAGGCATAGTTTATTAATTGCCCTACGTATAATGCCCTTTGAAGTGGTGACGTCTGCTACCCTACTGACGCCGTCGGTCCCTGGATAGAGGCGACACACTCGCCCTAGCCGCCACTGTAATGGCGGTAAGTTGTCTTCCTTCAGTACAACGACGTCCCCACAAGTGAGTTCTTGTTGTCCAGTGCGCCATTTGGTGCGCTGCTGCAGCTCAGAGATGTACTCCCGGCGCCATCTCTCCCAGAAGTGCTGCCTTATTTTCTCTATGAGCTCGTATCTATTTGGTCTGGTTGCGGTGATTGGCTTCGTTGGAATAGACATAAGTGGTCTTCCAATTAGGAAGTGGCCTGGGGTCAGAGGAGAAGGATCAGTACAATTGGACGAAAGAGGAGTCAGCGGGCGTGAATTTAGGATAGCTTCAACTTGTGTGAACAGTGTTGCTAGCTCCTCAAACGTCAAAGCAGCCTTTCCAGCTACACGTTTTAAATGAAATTTTGCTGATTTAATTCCAGCCTCAAATATTCCACCGAAGTGGGGAGAATATGCGGGGCTAAATATAAATTTAATTCTTTCAAAAGTGGCATAATCACTGACGGACTGACGGCTGGATCTAAGCAGCCTACCTAATTCATTGTTGGCACCTACAAAATTTCTGCCGTTGTCGCAAAAGATCTCATGGCACTTTCCTCTGCGTGACATGAATCGTTTCAGGCATAAAATAAAAGCTTGAGTACTCAGTTCACTCACAAGTTCCAAGTGTATTGCCTTTGTACTAAGGCATATAAATAAACATAAGTAACATTTACTGATTCTGTTACCACGACCTTTACGGTTACTTATCATAAAAGGTCCGGCAAAGTCAACTCCACACGAGTAAAAAGGGAAACAAGCATTAGTACGCGCTTCAGGTAAATGACCCATTATTGGTTGCACCGTATTCGCTCTCAGACGAACGCAAATAATACACTGTCTAACTACTTGCCGCGCTAAGCATCTCCCACCAATAGGCCAGTACTTATCACGCACTGACGCTAACAGTAGCTGTTGACCTGCGTGGAACAAACGTATATGTTCACTAATCATTATTAATTTGGTTAAATTATGTTTCGAGTCTAATATAATAGGATGTTTTTTATCAAAATTATAGTTAGAATTTCTTAAACGACCCCCTACACGAACAATGTTATTTGAATCTATAAATGGAGTTAACTGTAACAATTTATTTTTCTGTGGTAATGGTTTTCTTTGTTTAAGTAACACAAATTCGAACGAAAATGATTGTAACTGACTAAATGTAATTAATAACATAACTGAATTATTTATTTCATCTGAGTTTATGGGGCCTGAGTACTTTTGTTTATTTTTATTACAGTTGTTGACAAAACGTAGAACATACGCAAATGTTCTACTTAATTTATTGAAATTAGAGTACTTATTGAAATCTATAAATAAACTACGAGTATTGTCGACAGAATTTTTTGGTGTAGATAATAATGAATGTACCTTTAACTCGGGTAATTTATGAGCTACGAACGAATTCTGTGGCCATTCTAATCGTTCCTTCTTTAGGAAAGAAGGACCTTCCCACCACAAAGAAGATGATGATAGGTCTTGGGGTTCAACTCCCCTGGACGCCAAGTCAGCTGGGTTCATGTTTGTAGATACATGTCTGTGTTCAAAATCATTAGTTAACTCGTTAATTTCGTTAACCCTGTTACAGACAAAAACTTTAAGATTTCTTACATCTGTTTTTAACCATCCTAAAACCACTGTTGAATCGGTCCACATAGTTTTACAACTTATATTAAACCGTAAAGATTGTAGAACTTTATCACATAATCTAGCTCCCAGCAAAGCACCGAGCAGTTCCAATTTCGGTATGGTAATAGGCTTCAAGGGTGCAACCCTTGCCTTTGCGCACAAAAGTCTTACCGTAACCTCGTTTTTATCATTGATTGAACGTAAGTATACACATGAGGCATACGCTTTCTGTGACGCGTCAACAAAACAATGCAATTCTATAGAGATCGGAAAATCACAAAGTACATTTCTGCTAATTTTAATATTAGAAAGGTAGTGCAAATTAGAAATGAATTTAAACCATGTATTTAATAAGTTTTGTGGTATAGGCTCCTCCCAATTTAACTTAATGACCCATAACTGCTGTAAAAAGATTTTAGTTTTAATAACACATGCACTAATTAATCCTAAAGGATCAAATATTTTACAAATAGTAGCTATTACAACCTTTTTTGTAATTATTTGCGGTGGCGATTCGACCCTTGAGGGAAACTCAATAATGTCTAGCTTTGGAGAATAATTCAAACCTAGCACATTGGATTCTTTAGTCAAATCTACTGGGTCGAACATAGTGTTATCACCAACAAATGCTTGTGAACAGTTAGTACGAATCTTTCTCAAGGGGAAGCATGCTGAGTCTAGAATTTTCTTAACTTTTATATATATATACTGTAATTCACTTTCACTATCTGCTCCCGTATTCAAGTCATCTATGTAAAAGTCATTTTTGATAATATTCGCGATAGTATCGTCATTACATTCTTTAGCTAATTGTGATAAACATCTGGTACTCAAAAACGGAGCGCTGGCTAACCCGTACGTTACTGTATTTAATTGTAAAACTTGTAAGTTACTACTATTATCGGGTTCCGCAAAAGATGAATCCCTCCATAAAATTAGCTGAAGGTGACGTTGAGAAGTATGTAAGGCTGTTTGTCGGTACATTTTCTCAATATCTCCTAAGAGAACGAACCTATGCCCGCGAAAGCGTAACAAAATTGAGAATAAGTCGGACTGTACAACTGGACCTACAGCTTGTATGTCATTTAATGACTTACCAGAGGAAGTTTTAGCTGAGGCGTCGAATACTACTCTCAATTTCGTCGTTTCACTCTTCTCACGAATTACGCAGTGATGCGGTAGGTAATTACCAAAATCTGGGCGATCTACTTCGCTTAAATGACCTAATTCTTTATATTCATTTATAAATTTTGTGTATGATTCCTTAAGTTTCGGATTTTTATTTAATTTTAATTCTAAATTCAAAAAACGTTTCTTAGCTAGATAATATGAGTCACCAAGACTAGTTTCGGGTTCTTTCAACGGCATACGGACACAAAACCGACCATCAGGTAAGCGGCTAGTGTTTTCTATAAAGTCAGTCTCACAAAACTGTTCCTCTAATGAATATGTTTTTGTCTCTACAGGTAGTTCTTCAATCTCCCAAAATGTCTTAAGGGAGTTATCAATATTCGAAAATTGATTGAAATAACAATAGACCTTAGACTTCGATTGAATGATGCCGACTGGGCCGGCTATCAACCATCCCAATTGTGATTCTTGTAAAGTAGGCTTATTAGACCCTAGCTTAATTTGATTTGTCCCAATAATATTCCAAAATATATCAGCCCCTAATAGCACATCTATAGTAGAAGGTTGGAAAAACATTGGATCCGCTAGCTTTAAACCGCACGGAATCTCTAATTCTCGGACGTCTATTTCTACGCCGGGTAAAATACCTGTTATCGTTGGCACTAATAAACAGGAGACCTGAGTACTGTATGCAGTGGAATAAGAATTAATTTTTATGACACACTTTCCTAAAATGTTAGTTTTTATGTTATTAAGCCCACAAACATTTAAGGTTTCACTGGAGTTCTTAATTAACCCTAATTTATCTCTCATAACATCTGTTAAAAATGACGATTGACTACCTGTGTCTAACAATGCTCGCGCTTTAACCTTTTTATTGTTTGACTCATTAACGATTTCTACCTGCGCCGTACACAACAACGTATGAGTCATCGTCATAGCCGATAATGTAACCGGTTCGCTTTGTGAACTATGTGCACTTTGTTCTACGCAAGTATTCATGTCATTCTTATGAATCAAAGTGTTATGCTTACCTTTACATATCTGGCAAGAACCCTTTAGACGACACTGATAACTATTATGCCCCTTACGTAAGCATTTAGTGCATAGTTTTAACTTATTTACTTCGCGAATTCTATCGTCGTAATTCATTTGTTTGAACTTCGGACATTCATAAACAAGATGATTCTGATTACAAATTGCGCATTGATATTTTCCAGTATATGAAACCGAAGCAGTTAAGAAAGATTTCACCGGCTTGTTATTTTGAAAGTTCGACTTATTATATTCGTGTTTATCAGATCTATTATAGTGGGTAGTTTCTAAAATGTCTGCTCGGTTGCGCAAAAATAAATAAAATTTATCCATCGACGGTAACTCCGATAAACTATTCCTATATTCCTCCCATTTCATACTAGTAGTGGAATCCAACTTTGCTGAGACTATAAATATTAATAAAACATCCCATTGCTCAATAGGAAGCCCTAAGGTTTGCAAAGAACTCAAGTTTTTAGATATATGATCAATTAAATACCTTAATGCCTTAAACGACTCCTTCACTATAGGATCGATACTTAATAACGACTTAAGATGGTTATTTATTAAAATATTTTTACTGTTATAACGGTCACATAAAATTTGCCATGCATTTTTATAATTATCAGCAGTAAATTCAATCGATCTTATAACGACAGCGGCACTATTTTCTAAACTTGATCTGAGATAATGATATTTATTTATTACCGGAATCGAGTCGTTTTTATTGACGAGAGAATCAAAAGTATCCCTGAACTCTAGCCATTTCAAATAGTTCCCATCAAACTTTGGCAAATTTATAGTAGGTAATTTTATAGAATTCATGGAATGTGAGCAGTGGTTCGACATGCTGTCGTCATATACTGATCTTTTTTCTAAATTAGCACATTCAATCAATTCTTTAGCCGTGGAAAGAAGAGAAAAAAATTGAGATTCAACTAAATCCCGCTCAGTTAACTGTTCATCTTCATTTGAAGAGAGTAATTCAATATTCGATTGTATCACGTTGAAATCTGATAACATTTCCTGTAATTTATCAACTCGTAAAGATAATTCTTTGACTTGAACACTAGTTATTTTATTCGCGCCCACCTGCGTTAATACATTCACAAAGTCTTTAAATTTTGTCAATCTCCCTTTCATTGTGCTACGCTTTTTGACAAGGTCCTTTAAACTCTCTTTTCCTTCCATGACTAATTATTGGGGACAATGAAATTTAACAATGAATTAGGCAAGATAATGAAATGATCAAACCAGTTACAACAGTTCCGTCGCACTTTGATCCCGCAGTCGCCACTCATGCACTCAATGGTCTCGCCAATCACAATCCAAGCACAACAGAATGGAAATTTCTGGATGCGGTGTTAGGCAGTGCTTTTAGAGTTTATCTGGAATGTTTCATAAATGCGTATAATTTAATAACCAATCTTACGATAGGGGGTAGGCGGAAAATCGGTATTGAAAATACCTCGACAATATTTGAAAAAATTGATTTTAGCTTTTTAGATATTTATCAAGGGATAGAAGTATTTTATGATTATTATGTATAGTTGACCATTTGAAACTATAAGCTAAATGGAATTTATGGTTTAAGAAAGAAATAAGAATACAGTAGTTATAGGCAAACTCTCGCAATAGCCGAAGCGTAAACAAAAAAAAATAGTACGTGTACACGAAATGCTACCTCAAACGTCACTTTCGGAGCGGCAAGCTGCACACAAATTCGAAGAAAAATGAGAAATAGCGGAAAGGATTATGTAGGCCTACTTCCCTTGAGTATCCAGCCAGACGTCTAGCAGTCCTCGGCAAAGTTCTTCACTTCACCAGGGCAGAAGGCAGCATAAGCAGCAATCCGATCCAATTTTTCTTTCAGTTAAAATTCAAATCTGAGTAGCGGTTATCCGTTGTTACTCTTGATCCGTTGAATGCAGTATTCTGTTTTTAATATCGAAGACGGTCGCCAAATGTTTAAGATATGAAATAAATATGCCTCGCTTTGGAATTTAAAATGTATTACAGAAAACGATTACAAATTATAAATTTAAATGGATCGCGTAGTACGTCCAGCGGTGACCGAATCTGTAGGCGAGTAGCGGGGGGCACGGACATCGCCGTCGATCCGCTGTTACCCCCTCCACCCGCGCGTCCCCCGCCGCTACTGGTACACGCGTATGATGCGTGAACAAGCGTGATTTTCTATATAGAAAAATTAAAAAATTTTTTTTTGAACTAGGTATCAGTATTCATACAGCGTATCGATATCGTTCCTGTATGTATGACACTACCTAATATAATCATAAGTTCAAACTCATCATTAACTCAATCAAATCAATATTAACTAATCACTCATAACCATTATCTTATTTGATTCTTTTTTATTATTTTAACATTTGTTGAACAAAGATTGTTAAAAATAAAATAAAAAGAATACTGATCTGAAAATTCTTTAATATGTATGTAAATCTATTATGCCAATCTAAGGTTTACTTTAAGCCTTAATAAATAATAATAGGAATGCAAATTACTCTCAAGTTTCAATATATTGTATTCCTAAGATATAAAGCTAGAATGATAATTTCTCTTCAAGACGAAGCCGTGTTTCTTTTATGTTTGAAAATGAAGTTTACTTTATATACATAAATTCTAAAGGATTGTAAGACAATTTTGGATATACAATACGAAACATCTACTGTAATACCTACGCATAATTGTTCGTTTGTTTTGAATAAAAAAAATATATTAACAGCATACATTTTTTTGTAATATTATGTTAAATAAATTACAATTACTTTCTTTAGATTTCATTCATCATATATGTATAAGGTCGTTTTTATAAAAAACTAGCTGACCCAGCAAACGTTGTTTTGCCACATTATAGGGGTTGGTGGACAACCCTTATCACTAAGGGGTATGAAAAATAGATGTTGGCCGATTCTCAGACCTACTCAATATGCTCACAAAATTTCATGAGAATCGGTCAAGCCGTTTCGGCTTCGGGTATGGCAACGAAAACTGTGACACGAGAATTTTATATATTAGATATGTGTAGGTATCTAAAACACAACATGAATTTAAAAAGAATATCCATAAACAGATTCTGTTTCTTACCTTTATTATTAAAATTTACTCATCTAATGTATGTATTTACTTGAATAAGTAGTTCTTTGTAAATATCATTAGGCTTCGAAATAACGTTAATAAGTTCTCGAGAACAGACCACGCACAAAGTACAGAGCGTAGGACGTCCTCAAAAGAGGTAGAAGGACGTTCTACTTAAGATCAATATTTGTTGGATGATAATATAAACGTTATTTTGGATATCAATTGGGGGTACAGGTGCTTTGTTTAATAGTGAACGTCACTTCTATGATCTATTGACTGCCTTGTTGGTCTAATAGCCGTAAAGTACGACTTCTGAGCAAGAGGTCTTTAATCCAATGGTTTTTCTATCAAATTCTCAGTAGAATCTCGGCGTTTGGGTGCGTTCCAGCTAATACCAATAGGTTCATCACCTAAAACATACCGGCGAAAAGTACAATATTACACTTTTGCCTAACCCTTTGGGGATGACAAGCAAAATAGTATATTATGGTGATTGGAAAAAGACCTACAAATTCCCGTGATCGACCTGTTTACCGTCCCACTGCTGATTACAGGTCCCCTCTCCTTCGAGAAGGATTAAGCTAATTCCATCACGAAACGCCATTGAGAAAATCTTTTAGGCGTGCAGGTTTTCTCACGATGTTATCGTTCACCTTTATATCGAACAGTACTCCATTAACTTCAAAGTAGTTATTGCCATTAAAAACTACACTAGATAGTCTACATCCTCCAAGAGTGCAAACAAATTGAGTCTTTATTGGGCATAATACCTCGACCGATTTTCAATCGTGTCACGTGCCGATTCTAGCCTGTCCGGTTCAATGTGACCACACACGGTACAAATCTGCGACGTTTACTGCCGTCACCTGACGCCGAAGAGAGAAAATTCTATTCCTACCTTGTACAAAGCAAACGGCATTCTCACTGGTCAACAAATTCTAAATTTCTTTTAGAGCCTTTTTGCTTTTTTCTGCTAACTACCTGTAGAATTTCAGCAATGCAAGCTCGGATCAAACGATTAATATTTTATTAAATAATGTGGTTAATATATAATGAACTAACTTATGCCTGCGACTTTGTCTGTATAAAGTTGGTAATTTTATCCAAATTATATTTTCACCAAACCCTCCTCTTTTAAATTGTCGATTCCGCATAAAAAACTTCCACTAAAACAATTTTTTTTTCTTCCTGGAACTCAAATATGTATCTCCGTACAAAATTTCATCTAAGGTATATTATTATGGATAATTGCAATTGCGAAAAATTAAAAATGTTCCAGTAAGTTTTGATGACTATCCAAGCAAAATACAAAATAAGCTCAATTTATTTAGAGATAATAATTAAATTGGTACAACATTAGCGGAATTAAACGCAGATAATAATCCAGCGATATCCGGATAAAACCGGTACAAAAGCGGCCATGATTAACTCCCAGAAACAGGTTCAGTGTACGCATTATGTCAGTAGGTACTTGGCGGTATAAATCAATCTCAGTGGGGCTTTCAACCTTAATACTAGTGCTATTGATAATTAATAGACGCTGTTATTTAACGAAACCCGCTGAATAAGAAACCGCTTCATTGAAATCAAATTGGAATTGATGGAGTCGCCCCGTGTAGCGCTAAGTTCCGCCCATGCCTCTCTTTACTCTGTAAATAACGTTCAATAATTTTGCCTTGACTCTAAATTAACTTACGGTGGGCCATTGATTCCTTCGGATATTGAAAATAGAGAATAAATATTACGCAACGATAAAATTAATTATATCACTGACATGCTATGTATTCAGACATTTTATAGATATTAGTATTAGATCCTACTAATATTATAAACGCGGAAGTTTGTTAGTATGGATGTATGTATGGATGGATGTTTGTTACTCTTTCACGCAAAAACTGCTCAACAGATTTGAATGATATATAGCATACATATAGTTTGATACCGGGATTAACACATAGGCTACTTTTTATCTATATACCATGTGGGCAAAGCCGCGGGAGGCAGCTAGTAGTGAAATATATTAAAAGAGGATTCTAATATCGATTTGCATTCTTTAAATGTATAATTATTTAAATTTCTCTTGAACGTTTGATTTCAAAGAGACATTATCATCATATAACATCTTAGGTATAGTAAGCAGCACAATGTATAATATATAGTAAGCAAACTTAGTTTTATTAAAGAAATTCAAGTGAATTTAGGTTTTATATTTTTTTAGTTTAGGAGATTTTTTATTGATTCTTGGATCAACCTCCTTAAAAACACTTATTCTTATCTCACTTTAAGCAGTTGTTGTGTGACCCGTTTAGTTCAGTGGTAGTTAACGCTGCCTGCTGTGCTATAGGTCCCGGGTTCGAATCCCGGTAGGGACAAATGTTTAAGTGATGAGCATCAACATTTGTATCCGAGTCATGGATGAATCTATGTATAATATGTATGTATTTACAAAAATATAAGTACATATGTAGTATATCAACCATCTAGTGTCCGTAACACAAGCCATGTGGCTTACCACGGTCTGGATATATTTATTTATTTAATTCAAATCAATGACAATATCTAGAAAGGCACCAAACAGGTACCTGTTATTATTTGAACCACAAAACAAACACCGTTCAAGATCCATAAACATTACCGATCTCGCTTATTAGGTCACAAAATATGATAGAATCTTGGAGCTGTAAACATCCAAAAATATACTTCCTAATTTAATGTGGCGCCTTCTAAACATATCTCAATAAACATGAAGGGTTCGAACCCCAATACTGCGAGCTAGCTCGTAAAAATGTATAGGTGACAACACATCCCGACGCATAAAGCATTGAATTTATTCCCAATATAAATGTCGCGACGGGAACAAAAACAAAAAGGTTCTGAACACGCCTTGCAGTGTAATTTATTTAAAGAGATATCTTCATATACATTATATTACTATGTACCTATAAATTCTTCTTTTAATTAATAAATAATAAATAAATAATAAATAAATAAATAAATATTCTGCGACAATTATATGTATTTGTTAATGTATACCGAATCAGTATATACTGTACGTAAGTAACCAATCACAAGGGTTATTCAATATAATATGTAGTTCTCAATGACAGCTAGAAGTTTGCATTTGTTTACAGTTTTCTATTTAAGCTGTATGCTGAAATTAGAAAAATACACTTTTTTACCATAATGTTGATAGAAAACCGAAGGAAACAGGAGATCTAATATGCTTCGTTTGTGCATAGAAGAAGAAATAAATAAAACAAATCCGTAGATCTAACAGATGTCTAGCTTATATGTTGTTACGTAAGACCGTATCTTGTCCGATATGCATGGAGCTGGAACAACTGATTCCATTAGAAAATCATTCCCTTTCTGCTAGCTCGATCCAAAGGTATTTCAATCCGCTAAAGCATATTGTGCTGAAATGCATTGAAAACTCTTTGATGTTGCAATTCTTATCGCTGCACCGTTTCGCTTTTAATTTGCGAGAATCTCTTTCTTCATTTTGAAGACAAATTTGTTATAAGTTTAAGTTTGAGCGAAAGAAGGATTTTATAGAAGATGTCGATGTCGATAAAACATTCCGTTACCGATTGCATACTGCTGCAAATTTGAAACGAAAGTGAATCGAAAATGAAAAAGAACGAGCTACAAACTTAGTGGGTATATTCTTTCTTTAAAATGTCAAACAACCTGCATGCTAAAAATATCACACATCAGTAGGAATTTTGAAATAAAAACACCTACGCCATCAAAATGTAACTGACTTTTAACATTTGTTAAAAAATATTAAAACGATATTGATACACATTTAAATATAGAGTTCTGCGAAATAAGGTCGTCGTCATTTTACTGATATTGACGCACCGTTTTTTTTAATTGTTACAAAAGTAAATTAACGCACTTGGAGCGTTTCAGTCTTTTTTGTTGTATACAATTTATCGTACAGAAATAACATTTTATTATTTTAGGTCCACACAAAATATAATTCATCTACAAATTAATAAAAAAACTATGTAATTTAATCCACAGTTCAAAAAAGCCCCAAAAAGGCCGTTTCATTGCTAGCTTATCATGGCCAGTTTAAAGGAAGGTATTCGGTGCAAATACCAATGAAGCCCTGGACACGAGTATTGGGTTTTAGTTTCTAGTCAACGGTTCTGACAACAATGGCCGACTTCAATCCATTCCCGAACACAAATCTCGCACCGTCGACGTTGACTTTACTCGAATATCGAACTGAATCTACGAATCAAATTACGGTATTACTTCTGGTTTGTGCCCATTTCAGTTGGACTTGATACTTGGCTTTAATGTTCGCATTTATGGGTATTTTGTTTTACATACATCTGTGTTTCTATCTATCTGTTTGGTTGTTACTTTGTTACTAGAATGGATTGAAAGTGTTATCGATTATTCATTTTATTATGTAAGTATGTTTATTTAATATTACCTTATGCAATATTTTCTTGATCGAAATATTAATAAGAAACAGCCCACATCATAAAAAAGAAAACCAGCCAAGTGCGTGTCGAACTCGCGCACGAAGGGTATTTATTTTATTCTATTTTTAGTATTTGTTGTTATAGCGGTAACATAAATACATCATCTGTGAAAATTATAAACTGTCTAGCTATCAAGATTTATTAGATACGACCTAGTGACAGACAGACAGGTGGATGCTTAGTAATAGGGTTCCGTTGGCACCCTTTGGGTACGGAACCCTAAAAAGAAAGAAACGCCGTTTTTTTGTCCCTACCAATTAATTATAAGATAATTTATAAATATACTGATTTGTGAAAGCAAAATGGGAGGAGCCTAGCTCAATATAGTATAGCTTATCCTTTTACTTCTAAAACGGCCACTATTCACCTCACTCTAGCACTAAATACCTTCAAGCCATGCAGTTCGTTATGTTTACGCACACATTTGCATGTGTACTTACATCATGTAGTTTAGATAATTAGTACAGCCCGGCCACTGTATAGTAAATGTTCAAATTAGTTACACTACATAGTACATAAGTACCTTCTAAATTAATGCACTCGAGCGAGTCGAGCCTACTTTTGCAATACAAATGAAGGTTCTAAAAAAAAAAAATTGCCACAAAATTCATCAAAATTCATCATATTAGCAATGCTCCCCTTTTAACTAAATCAGATCAATTACTTAATTAAAGACAATAAGGGTATAGCAGTAAAGCGATACATGTTTAAACGAACAAAACATTCAGTATTGTTCCACGAAATCTGTCTGTCAGTCTAATGGAATTGGACTGGACATGGGACGAACGCCCCTAAATAGATAACATCTCCAGTAACTTCTGAGAGACTAAGACGAGGATAATTAGTTTAATGAACGCCCCGTATCTGGAATAAAAGGGGATTGTTTCTTTTGGTAAGGATTTATTGCTGGGGGCCGTTGAGTAACAAACGTGATTTTTCGACTGTCGGCTGCTTGGAGTTTGCGTTACGGACTAAAGTGATATGTGTACATTAGTACACCTCTACCTAACCCGTCGGTAATAGCAGGTATGATGGCGTGAATCTGATGGTCTTGTGTTTAAAGATATTCTCTATTTCAAATTGATGATGCCCAATACAAATAAAATTAATCAATAATATATCCGTACATTATGCAAGCACCATCTAGTTCCAAGCTTAGCAACGAGGATTATGTTACGGATACTAGATGATTGATATAAATGTATGTACTGCAAAGATTTTTGTCATATCTATGTATTCTACCCTGATCCTTATTAATTCAGGATTACGTATGTATTTTTCTTTCATAGAGAGTATCAGCCGTTATTACATTCGTTACTTTCTTTCTTTTGTAGTTATATTTTACTTAACTCGTGCTCCTTTGGACTCAAATCAATCGACATACTCAAAACCTGTCCGGGAACTAACAAGTTACTTACCTTTTGTAGGAGGTAGGGCATAGCAAGATTCCTCGCTCAAATAGAGCTGCCCGACTGGGGAAGTACCTCCCGCCTTACAGAAGACCGCAGTAAATCAACAATGTTGTCTTTCTGTGAGTAAGGTCACCAGAGCTCATTGGGGGAGTGACTATTCTGACAGCATGGGAATTCCGTTTGCTGTCAGTTCAGTAACTCCCTATTTTAAGAAACCTGAACGGTTTCTAATGGGTTGGATTGAATGAATGAATGAATAAATGGCAACGCATTTGCAAGCATCTGGTATTGCAAATGCCCATGGGTGGCGGTGATCACTTACCATCAGGTGAGCCGCCTGCTCGTTTGCCCCCTTATCACCATAAAAAAAAGACCTCAGGTAACAACAACTCTGAAAACAACCCTACACATTAAAGAGCCATGGAGGTGGGGAAAATTTGTGTTCCGTTAATTTATTTATTTATTTATTATTTATTTACACTAATGAAATTCAAAATATCATTCCTTAACTTTCGATCTCCCCGAATTCAAATCGTGATTTTGAAACACCTCTCGTACATTATCGGATTATCTAGGTACCTTTTAGGCCACAGCTGTTATGCCCCACGCTAAAATTACGGGGGCTCTTAACTCGGAAGCTTATTACCCGACTTAGGCGAGGTGCTGTGTTAACGGCTTTCTCGTGATTTGTATGTACTATTCTAATACAGAATCTATACATTGTTGCGTAATTCGTATCTGCTGGAATTGGGTCACCGTGTAAATTTGAAATGAGAAATAGAAATTAGATTAAGTTTTCTTTTCTACTAAACGTTTCTACTAATTATTCCAGCAACACTGTTGGAATAATTCTGTTTTTTTTTTAATATTTGACGGTTCCTCGAAGTCAATAAAAATATTTTTAATAAAGTTATGAACCTCTTACCTTAGTAATGTGTCTTAAGAAAACAAAGTGACGTTGTAACTAGTGTTACCAGGCGTCCTATACAAGCGGACACTGTCAGGCATTTTAATTGTCTAAAATGTGCCAAATGTCCAGTTAAACTAGCTAATCTGTCCGTCTTTTCGGTCCCAAAATCCCAGTCACGATCCAAAGAATGAATTAATATCGAAGACTCGTTTTATTTTTGTATTTTTTATCCTAATAATGGTTATAGCGTGGTCGTTCTACACGTGCCGTAGTATTTTTTACGTAAGTCCATAATTAAAGTATAAGCGGACGGCAAAGCAATTGCTGCTAGCCGATGGTAAACTGTTCCAAGAAATTAAAATCGATCAAGTACAGCGATTGTGAAATTGTTTACATTTTATTTTATACCAAGAACTTATTGTTGGAAAATATCCTGAAATTGTTAGCTAAAAATAAATTTTATAACTGGGATATATCAAAAACTAAAAGTAGAACAGTCTCCGATTAAATGGGCATAGTACTATCTGATAAAGGTCGTTGAAAGTCGTTGGATGTGGTGGCTATTATTAGGTAATGGTCCTTGTAATAATCTGTCGCCGAGATCTTTGTGGATTACAGGATACTAATATCTTTAAATAAATAAATAAATAAATTACTTATTACTTCGCACCATATTACCAGCTTTGATCCTCTTGGGCAATAATAAAAGATTTCTGTCGTTTAAAAATATTTGTACTGTACAAGTTTTAAGAGTTTCACAATTCGTATTATTTATTTCCTGTTGTCACAGCTCGTAACACGATAAAAAAGTCAACAAGTAAGTAGTGCAAAGTGTGAAAATTCACAAAGAACACGGGCCTAAAAACACGTTTTTCAAATTCCACCTGAAAGAGAATTTTTCGGGGGAAATTAAGAAAAATGCGGACAATGCCACGGGACGGAGTGGCCTTAAATAATAAAACACCAGCGAAATAAAGCACTATAAACTATTCAAAACCATTTCAGCTACTCACGTGTCTGTTACGGTTTGTCGGCCTTTCCTGTGGCTGTTGTGAGGGATAAAAAGCTCTATTCCTCTTACATATTAGGGCTAAGGTCCCTTGGGGGCGATTTGCATTCCGCAATCAGGTGAGCGACGAGGGTCTAAGATTCACACATCTCAACAATTCAGAGTTTGTTGTTGACTGATTTTGTACAGCGTAGCAAAATGTTGTTATACAACAGCAATAAAGCTGTTGTAAGGAAAAGTTTAGTATGTTTTGTTTTGTTAGTACTTGAAGCGGAATATTTGTTATACTTATACACAATGAGGGCTTTTATTACACGTGTCTTTAGGCTCAGCCCACGACGTTTATATTTAATCACAAAGTCTAATTATTCGTTCTCAACAATCAGCACAAAGTGTAGGTACAATTGACATCAGTTGTCTAGAAAGTCATTCTTGTTAGGGAGGTGATAAAACATGAGTATTAAAGTGTCATTCTTCTAGCTCTACGTAGAACGTAAAATAAGCCATTAAAGGCTCAAACGAGACTTTTTGAGATAATACAACTTAAAAGTTGTAAGCTGAGAAAGGGATTACCTTCATATATTGAAATAAAACTATTGTTTTCGGATTTTTTCGCGGTATTATAATAATACCGTCGTTTTGATTTCGCAAATGTAATTATTAATCAGTGAACCATTAAGATTTCAGAATAGAATAGTTAACTAGTAAATCTTATCGTCAAAATAATTGTACTGCAATTTGCGAGAAGCCCGAAAACGGTCTTAGCTGCGATTCTCAGTTTTATTTTTGCAAAGTTTGCTCTTTCGTTTTGCAGACATTCCACAAAAATTATCTCTAGCACACATTAAAATTTTACTATTAGTGCCCGTACTGAAATATTGAGATAAGCTTCTCTACTGGTGCAAGCCAAATATCTAAAAATAAACTGTTTAACAACTGAGGTTGTCATAAACATTAAGTTGCCGTTGTTTATTGTATATACGGTGCATTAAATTTGGTATTATTTCCGCAGTGAGTGACGTCACAGAACGAAAAGACGCAGTGTTCCCATTTTGTTTTCGAGCGTAGGTAAAACAAATAGATCACCCACATCTCCACACTGTACCTACATTTTACGGCTGCAACATTTGAAGTAGTCCCAAAATGGTTCTATTTTATCAATCACTGTTTGTAGCTCGCAGCTTCGCTCGCGCAATTTGGTGCAAAATGCAAAATGGTGTCTACTCCTCATTTGGCCATTCAATTTCCCAAAATGGCGTATTTAAGTATTTATTTTTGCTGAGGAGCTTGAATATTAAATTTCATTCTTTTTACTTTAAAAACGACTGTGGTTTAGGCTCTGCGTTAATGAATCAATCAAGATAAGCATTTATAATTATATATTCAAAAGAAGATGATACGATCAGGCTTGTACTTCCCACTGAGTCACACATACATTAAAATGATAACTGTGTATATAAACTAACATTTTTAGCTTCATTTTCACTGCTGGACACAGGTCTCCTTTCATTTTTGAGAGGGATAAGGCTCTAGTCCACCACACTAGGCTGCTGCGGGTTGGCAGACTTGACATGGTATCGAGAAAGTCTCTCAAGCATGCAGGTTTCCTCACGATGTTTTCCTTCACCGTTTGAGCATGTGATAAATACTTGGGTTTGAACTCGAGACCTTTGATATCTCAGTCCACTGGTTACACCACTAGGCTACCACAGGTTTTTTTAAATTATTATCTTCTTATAATAGACCCACAATTCACAAATATTTGAAGATTCATAATTCTATTTAATAGTGATGGTGCCGGTTGTCAGTAACCGGACTGCCAGTGAAAACCAGAAAGTCTCTTCTTGCACCCACGCCACGTTTGCAACTACTAATACAAGACCAATTCGGCAATGTAAAAAAAGTCACTTCGATATAGATATCGTTTGTTTTTGGTTTCATATACTTAATTGTATTACACTTAATATAACTGTAGTGCTACATTAATAGGAGTTCAATGTACCTAGCGAAATTATGCATATTTTTCAACCGTAGTTAATCATCTTGGGATGGGGCTACGGATAGTCATTTTCCCGCCAAGTTGGTTGAGCTTGGTTATACTACAGCTTGCGTTACATTAAATTAAAATGATTCTTTTCATTTTGGTACAACTAGATTATTTAAGACAAGTCTTCGCACAACTTGTCAGAATAATGTACCTACTAGTTCAAAGTGTAATCTATTTTACTTTAAAAGAGTGACTATGAAATTTTTTGTCGGGTTCTTCATTAGAAAATAAACTTTCAGGAACCGTGCAACTGGGGCAATTATCGTAACATAAACGTTTAAAAGAAGTTATGTGATTTAAAAACCAATTAATTACGTAGCCAAGTTCAATATACACATTTATCCTACTCACACACCCACTTATTCTTCCAATGACGTCAAACAGTTGCCGCCTCAGGGAGCACAGCAACTTTATTTTGTACCAAACATGGTATTGTAATTTCTCATATGTTTTCGTATGCCGTTAGCCAAGATCCGCCGAAGGGCATATTGATAAACGACCGCTTAGGCTTCACGACACGCATGCGAATATATTGTCGGGAATATTTCATGTTTAACGTCTCCCGGTTTCCCGCAATGCTTACTACACGCTGATTCGAGATTCTTTGCTAGGATGTCATGTAAATAGCACTTGGAAACTAATGTTACACAAATGTGGGCCTTATATTGTAATATTTAAGTATCTTGCAAACCGAATGAATGGTTAAAAATTAGATAATTAGCCTTGAGGTGGTGAACTGGTAATAACTGAAGTAAAATCCACTAAGGTCCTCGACTCAGGTCAGGTAAAGTGTGGATATATCGAGAAATATTCAAAAAGTTTTTAGACAATAGGAATCAGCTACTAATTGTATACGGGAGTAGTTACCAATACTGTATAATTATTGCTAAATATTATGCCACAGGCATCTCGGAAATCTGCGTATGCCTCGAAAAACACGAAGAAGTTGTCAAATTATGCTTATGATAGGTATTTATGAGTAATCAATGTCTGAAGGTAATAACTTCGTTGAAAATCATAATATGGAGCTGCACTTGGTCAAAGGTTAGTAAGGGTTTCAAAATAACGACTAACATAATTGATTTACTACTTTTAGAAATACCAAAATACAATATTCAAACCAGTGTAGTACTATTTTTGCGTTCCCGAGGTTATTGAATCGATTTCATTTGGTAAACTGAATGTACTATATACAGTTAAGTGCATTACTAATGTAACTAAGTATTCCTTGCGTGTCCTTCACCGTATTAAGCCATTGAAGGTAAATATTTAAGTAACATTCGTGACTGTTCCAATCAAGGATTATTAAATTCAATTTGTCCACTAAATACAGATATGATGATGGGTTTTAGCTAAATGGAAACGATCGATTGTTGTATGGCGTATTCCCTTTTCTAATGTCCAGTTCCTATGTTCCTAGCAAACCTTATTGTACGTTTATCTTAACGAGGGACATCATGATACGGGAGCATTATGGGCTCAAGCACACAGGTTTGATACTTAAGCAAGATAAAATAATATAATGATTTAAGTAAATCGATGGAAGGGGCTAACTTTGGCAAATATACAACCAAATTTCAAACGGGGAGAACCTAGGACTACACTTATAAAGTAGTATTTCTTTAACATAGCACACATAACGTTTGTATTCTTATATTTAGGACACATTAGTGTTCAAAATATTTTTAATATTACTCAAGCTCTAAATTTTTATGGCTTGACGTTGTCAAACCCAAGAAACGACACTAAGCAAGCTGCGTGTCCAATATGAGAATAAATTTAAGTCTATTATATGTAATTGATAAGGCGGCTGTCAGCGGAAACGCTCTAGAAGGACATACATCGACCTACTTGGTGAACTCCTTCAAAAAGGTCAGATGAGTAGTACTCGCAACCGGCGCGCTTGTATCAATGTGGACGAAACAATAGTACAGGAATCGTATACTATTACTTGCTCCGGTGGAATAAAGGCGTGACTGTATGTATGTGTGCTACAACCACTGAAGGTAATTATTATGAGTAATGTGATACTTAAATATAGCTATATTCAGTACACCTACATATCTTTATACCAACGAAATAATGTGAAATATTATTATAAGGGAACGAACGAAACCTCCTGGGAGTTGTGTACGGCGATAATGTTCGATTTAAGAAGGTTGTAAAATATTTTACGACGGAGGCCATACTCTGAGCCATTGAGACGGGCTCCCTTGTCAATTATACACACCGCAGATATAGATGTAGATATTTACTTATTTGAGTATCATAATCATAATGTAATGGATATCTGCCGGTAGGCTGAGAAAGAAAAAACTTTTGTAAATTTTATTTTTGAGCGCTGGGAAAAAACACGTGTTGTGAAAGTCAATAACACTTTGCATTTTTGGTTGTAAAGTTCAAATCACACCAAATCTACTTCCGTATTTTACAGATTCAGTAGTTAGGTTCAGTATCAGAGAGCATAAAATACCATGAGATGACACATCGTATTCACTATGTAAAGCCTATCACACAATTTGAGCCTTTGATGGTTCCCTTGGCTTTTTATTCTTGTTCCTCGCTCCCTCATTGTTGAGGATCGCCAGCCCGTGCGATTATGCGACTTGTTGACAGCCCGGTGTATGCTACCATCCACTGCCTTCCTCACGGCATCAGACCAGCTTGTAGGTACCCTGTTCTATAGTCAGGCACTATAAAACAAGCTGAGGATCTGATTGTACTTGTTTTCACATTCACCAAGAAAAACATAAAACTTGCTCACTACAGTTCAGTATAATCTTTATAACCAGCGTATAAGGTACAAATCCATTCAAGACACAAAAATTGTAATTATCTTTTTTAATGGCCTAATAAAAAAAATACGTAACGTCAAATAAATACACAGTTGCTAAATATTTTCAAAGAAGACCTTTTTGTTTGATCTTGAGATGAAAGATAATAATAATTATTTATGTAGAAGACACATTCATTAATTCGGCATTGATAATCTGAATTTGTAAGTCATGTTAAAAGAAGATATTTACGTTTATAAGCTGTTTCTTTCATCATTTAGGTTAATTATAACTATACCCACTCTTTTTTAAGGGGTTGATATACTTATCAACCCCTTAAAAAAGAGTAGGTATAGGTATAATTATATACTCAGATATAATTATATATAGAGTAATATATATATATATATATATATATATATATATATATATATATATATATATATATGTCTATAGGTATTACTATACCTATAGACATATATAATACATCAATTTGTGTATTTTAATATCTGTCTATTGATGAACCGCTTTAGTAGTCGTTTTTTTATGTGAAATGTGATTTGATCGTTGAAGATCATCAGCTCTGTGGGATTTACAATTATACTAGTATCTGAACTTAAACTCTGGACCAACCAATTAGAAGATTAATTTTTTCATTACGGCTCTTGATGCCTAACTGCAGGACATAGCTAAGTTATTTCCAGTAGGTATTCAAATTGAAACTGAATTAATTCTGAAAATTTAAGGCTATTCTGCAAAAAATCAGGTCACAAAACAACAAAGACACTTTAAGTACCAAAATAAACGTTTGCAATATTTCCATTGCTGTCAGGTTATAAGCCTCTAGAGCGACATCCATTCCATTTATCTTGGCTAGTTCGCACAATCCCAGTAGATATAACATTTACTCGTTGTTCATTACTAAATACACGTACATATATCATTTAATTGCAGTTTAGCAAACTGTCTTAGTACTATAATCGTATTTTAGATGAAGTTAGTTTACGCCAAGAGACGAGAATTACTTATGTTCATTTATGACAGTTTTTAAATCTTTAAAATGTCTACATAAATTAAGACGTCTACGTTTCCTGAAGAAACTTCTAAACAGCAATGTTATCATGGATCTGAACATTAATGATGTGTTACTTATGGGAAAAACACCGTGTCTGTAATATTTTTTATATTTTGATTTATCATTTACTTGAATTATTTTGTCATTTCATATCTCACTTTTAGGTCGGAGTGTTCTGTCATTATAAGTTGTCAACTACGCTATCCTAGAACAGTTTGGTAGGCTTCATACGTCTCCTAGAAAATCTCAAGCTTGCAAGTTTCTTCCATATATTTTCTCTCACCTATCAAGTAAGGTACGTACCTACTTTAAAATTGAACTCCATTCTCGATTAACAATACAGTACCGCAAGAGTTCTGAGGCAATTATGAAATTGTACGTTCTCTCTTTCACTCTTACACAATGATTATATAAAGCTGTATAGGATAATAATTACAAAGTCAGTAAACAGAGGTTTACGACTGAAATGCGCCACAGTGGCAACGCTTGAATAAACATGAATCATGAACGCTTTACAGCATTGGAATTCGACCGATATCTGCCAGGAGTAGGGTTGTCGTTTCAAAGCGGAGATATTTTTCGGGGATCATTATAAATGCCTAACGTTTTGAATAACTGGAGACGGAAATATTATAATATTATAATATTTTTAGTTAAGAAAATAACTATTTATTTGTTTTACAGATACTAATACCAATAATTAATAAATTAGTTTGTAAAATATGAGAGTGATGTTGGCTCTGATGCTGTCTTTGTAAAATGTAAAAATCCCTACCCATTGCCAGGCAGTCTGAGCTTGTCATGCTCACTCAAATGTCCTGCTGATGGTGGCGTTGTGTGTCGGGTCTTTTTATTCCCTACAACATGGTTGAGTAGAGCGACGCCGATACACACGTCATGCTCGTGAACGGGTGCTGTCAGTTGGGGCTGGTCGGCTCATACATGTTATGGCAATCTAAAGTGGTTATTATTAGTCTAATTGCCTTTGTATGTAATACGTACGTTTCACATCAATCTGCACCATTCTCATATTGTTATTATATCCATATCTAAGCCATTGTAAACGAAAGCAAACAATTTTGTAGTTTTTTTTTTTTTCAATTTTGTCTTTTTTATATTGTTTAAAAGAGTATCTATGGAGTTTCTTGCCGGTTCTTCTCCATAAGACCTACCTTTTGGAACCGTGCAACTAAATTCAATTAAAATTCGACAATTCAAAAGCACCTGTATTGGTCTAATTGAAATAAATGATTTGACTTTGACTTTGACTTTGAATACACTTAGAATTTAGGTTTAGGTTAGGTACTATTCAGATATTTTAATTTGAAAATATTACCTGATTGGTTTGATAAACTAACGTTGATGAAACTAATGATGATCATGACATGTCTAATCATGTGTAATGAGCTGTTGTCGCGCAACTGTTAAGGTCTTGCTCCTGTAATTCAGTTTTACTATGAAATCTTCTAGTTGAAGGCAATCGGCTAGCCATCTATCATAATAAAAAATACAATAAAAATCTGAGCTTAACTGGTAAATACAGTCTGATTGTACGTCTAATATTTTAAACATTTACACTGTACATCATATTTTAAATTAAAATATCTACCTTTCACCAGAACTGGCATTTCTACTCAGGCTCCTCTATGACGAAAAAATAATTAATAAGATAAAACACGGTATCAGATTCAACATACCTGATAATAACGATCAAATGGTAGCCCTAGCTGTGGGCAATATCTTCAGATAATGACTTTACATTTGGCGGTTTACTTGTTAATTTCATTTCGGGACGGGTTTGAATGATGTGGTAACAAATGCGTTACGCTTGATAAAATTATCCACAAAACAGTTAAATCAAATCGTAATTTGTTAGTAACGTTTCACGCCTCTGTGGGGGTAAAAGCTTTTAATAAATAATTTTAGCTGGACCCTTTCGGAAGGATAGGTACAAACAATTAAATTTATCGAATAATTTTACGATATTTATCAAAACCGGAGTCTCTTAAGTTTAGGATTAGGCTATAGTCCATCACGCTAGCCATTGAGAGTTGGCAGACTTTACACGCTATCGAGAAAATTTCTCAAGCATTCCGGTTTCCTCGCGATGTTTTCTTTCCCTTTTCATATATACATACATACACTCACGCCTTTTTCCCATGGGGGTATGCAGAAACAACAGAATGCCACGCGCTACGATCCCTGCATACCATTTTTGCCTCGTCTACATTCGTACATCTCGTCCGTTTCCCTTTTCAGTTTATGCTAAATATGCACGTCATTTCAGACAGCTGATAATGCCTGCTTGATGTTGAAAACCTTTGACTTCAGTCCACTGGTCAGACCACTAGGTTATCACTCATTTTAACACTACACTTATAATTATATACAACATTCTCAATTATTTATTAAGTGAGGTACTATAAAGGTTAAAATGACCCAGAATAGAACATACTAGACTTGGAACACAAAAAAGACTTTATGAAAAAGGGTCTAGTTACATTCACAATCAAATTGTATTTGTATTATTTTGATTAAAAATGTAATTGACAAGGATTCGTTACGTAAAGCCATAACAACAAATGAAATCATCACCATAAAAAATAAAGTACCCGTTAAAGCTCCCCATAATAAGCATTTTTAATGTTCTTTATATATAAATGTGCAATTAGCTATAACACTTTTTCCATTGCTGTTTTATGTACACCGACTAGTAATATTTGAGAATGAACACTTGAACAGTGAAATAATGTAGGTACTGGGATCTCATTCTCTCTCTTTCTTTTCTCGCTTCACTTCTCACTTCTCTTTTTCATTTCATTTCTTTTATATTACTATTCCACTAAGAAGTAATTATTTTGCAAGAAAATAATAAAGATATATTATGTACTAAATAAATATTAGTCCATACCAGGATTTGACAAAGAATAGGTAAGCTTAGTTTGTGTTGTGTGCTGAAAGGGTAGTTAAGTTTATTCTCCAGTGTGAAAAACGAAAGAAAAGATTAAAACTAAATATAAAAGAAGTAACTATGCATCACTTTATTACTCCACCATAATAAGTCTTAAATCTTTAAAAATCCAACCGTACCTATAACTAACTTTATTAACTTTAGCTGGCCATAACGTTATCAGACTGGCACTTATAAACACAATTAGCATGGTAGAATTTGCATACAAAAAGAAAACATCAAAGATAATCCACATTGACTAGAACTGTCTTCTATCACGAAACATTTCATGTATTTACGTATAATATATGTATAGATGTCGTAAATCGAACTACTAATATCCGTAACACAAGCCTCGCTGCCTTACCATGGAACTAGACGGCGCTGTGTCATAATGTGCAGATATATTTATTTATTTATAATTATGTATTTACAAAAAATATATAAATTTAGTGTATCAACAAACGTGTATCCGTAACACAAGCCTTGTTACTTAGCTCGAAACTAGACGGCGCTGTGTCATAATGTCTGAATATGTATTTATTTCACACAATCCCGTTTCAAGCACAAATCAAGAACAATCTACCAACAAAACGAACAAACAATGGCTATTTAAATCACACCGTCATGTTTAACGTTGATAATATAGCCAATCACGAGTTACGATATCCATGATATTCGTGGTTCGCGAGAGTCGGCGGCGCGTGATCCGAATACTAGAGCACCCCGCGATAACGCCTGTCGAATCAGATTTGAATATGAATGGAATATTAATGAAAAACTTGTTCCCGACTATCAAGACTCGTTGGTGATTTGTTTAGCTGTAGCATCCTCTATATAGATAAGAGTAATACCCGCGAGAGTAGAATCCTTACGAAAGGGAGACTCAGATTATACATATAGGTACATAGTTGCGTTATGTGTTCGTGGAAATTTGTTGCGCTACTTGAATTATAATATAGGTACCTACGTTTACGTGAGCTCTCGATTTATGTTTACACAAACTTAAACGCTACGGCAAAGATCCTCGCAGATTTCGTTGTTCTAATAAGGATTTATATAGTAATCGAGCCTCATGGAAACCAAAGTTCAGATAGGTAATATGTTCTTTTTTTTAATGATGCCATTTAAATAAAATATTGATTAATATTCTGATTTCTTACATTTATGCGAATTCTGGATGCTGAAATATAATCGGCTATGGGCAGACTCTATAGATGCTACACTATAAATCTTTGAAGAAATACTTAAAAAAAACTATCTAATTAAGGACCCGTCGGGATCATTCGTGATAAAATTTGTAAAAAGTTATTTTAATTTATGTTGTTAAGGGTTAAATGTTTAAAAAAATATATATAAATACGATACCCATTAATTATGCCTGAAGACTGTGGTCTTATCACAGACACACAATATTTGACGCATCTGTGTGCGTCAAAACGTTTGGAGTACAAAATGTTACATGTAACTTTTAAATGAATACTCTTGCAGCAATCGAGTCTTTTGAAACTTTCCTGAGTGTTTAGTGAACACTTACAAAGAAAATAAAATTCATAGAAGGTAATTAAGTAGTGAGAACTTTTCGGGGTGAAATAAATTTTCAAAAGTCGAGCAGTCGACATTGAGCAATTGCCATACTTTATTTTAAGCTGCGTTTTTAATTACTACTGAGCACTTTTAAGTTCACCGCTGTTACTTAAAAAGCGTGCAAGATTTTTCATGTTAAAAAAAACTTCTAGCAATTTCAAACTATTTACATAAAAGGGTAATTTAATAATATCTTGTTATTTAAGTACTGTAATATTTTTACACCAATCTGTTTTTCGGCTTTAATACAACTAGAATTTATTAAAATATGTTAATTTTAATATTCAAATAACATTTAGCCGAAAACATTATTATGATAATTGATGATAAAATAATAAAGAAATCTAAAAAAAAATTAACATTTTGCAATAACATTATCATAATGTAACACTACTAGTCAAAATAAAATTGTTTCTGAAAGTAATTCCAAATTAAGTTATACACGAAATTACGAAAGTGTCTTCATTTTAATGAGAAAAAAATATTGTTCTTCACTTTTGTGAAAATCTTATTACATTAAATTTCACGAGAGCGTAAACAACCAAAGATGAAATTTTAGTTGGAGAATGTATTCTTTTAACACTGAAAGGCAAATGTTATCAATTATGTACAGACATCATAAATAATGTAAGCCAGTTTTATAACTAGCTAGAAAGCCATTAGCTATTATTAAATTCAAAGCTAAAAAATATATTTTATTATAAAGAATAATAATCATAAAAATTCTGTAAAAATCTCTTAATAAAAACGTGATTGAAAGTTTCTTTCGGAGCCAGTTGATCAGACGGCACGCATGCATCATGATGCTGGACCATCATTTTAAGAGCTCAGCAATGGGTCAGTAGCTTTGTTCTTGTTAGCAGAAGTCTTCATTTTAATAAATGATGGAGCTAATAAGATACCAAGATTCAGGGTCATAGACTCGTAGACTAATGTTTTCAGTAGCTCTCTGCGCACCTTGTTTTTAGCTAGCAAAGAGAAAATTATGTATTTTTCCTAACCCTTCAGATTTTTCCAAGTTTATTTGCTAATGTTAAATGCATAAGTTTCCATCCAAACGTCTCAATGCTGATTCAACGAAATTGTGGGGTGACGAGGCACCCTTCAGCGGCTCTCGGGACGATTGGAAAATGGGACATGTGCGCAGCCAAGTGTTTCGGAAACACCTTCCTTGTTCATAGTTGAGTTATTCGATACGCCTCCTTTATACATTAATGTGTTTATTTTCGTTTGAAGTTGAAGAACGTATGTATTTATAACGTGCAACAGAACTTTGAAGTGTATTGATGTAGATAATGTAGATTGCAAATCGATATAGTATTAACGTTCTGAATGCCACGGCAGACCTTGTCTCCCCAAACCATAAATTTATCGTAAAAAATAGGGATTCTATTCTTTGTCTCCAAGTCTCTGTTTTGTAAAAAGGGCACTGTATTTTTTGTCACGTATTTGTGTCATTTGATATACATATTTCTAACGTCGTAATATTATTGCAAGGGAAAATCGACCTAGTTGTCCTTTGACGTTCAAATGAACATCAACCGTAAGGTGGTACACCACATTTTTGGTCAACTGTACGTGTTTTATGTTAGATTTGATGATCCGCCTGATGGCTACTTTTTAGTCTTTGACTCAGACTGACGCCATAAAATCTGACTCAATAGATATTTTATCCTTGCATTTAGTTTTCATCAAGCAAGATACTCGACGGATTTTAATCAAGAATATATTGATATTAATGCATTAACCCCATGTTACCCCTAGGTAAACCTTTCGCCATTTGCATATTACGAACAGTAATAGAATTATTATTTATTACCATCCACATCCATGTTCCATCATCCTCTTATATGTATACAAATAAATCCATTGTTGGTTAATAATCATAATTTACACTAGATACAATAACACAGTAGAATACAGGGCCATACTGTAAATTTATTTTTGTAACAAATAAACATTTTTATTTTTTTATTATTTTTACTATTGATGGACACGAGTTCTCCACAATTAATAATAATCATCATCATCATCACCAACCTATTAACGTCCCACTGCAGGGCACGGGTCTCCTCTCATTTGAAGGGATTAGGCTATAGTCCATCACGCTAGCCTACTGCGGGTTGGCAGACTTCACATGCCATCGAGACGAATCTCTCAAGCATGCAGGTTTCCTCACGATATTTTCCTTCACCGTTTGAGCTTGTGATAAATTAGCACATAATTTTCGAAAAGTCAGTGGTGCGTTGGGTTTGAACTTGAGACCTTTGACATCGCAGTCCAATGGTCACACCACTAGGCTACCACAGCTACAATTAATAATCAATCTAATAAAATAATTAATGGGGTTAAAAGACAGGTAAGGTATTGACGATAACTGTTATTGTTGCTGTGTCACAGTGGCCTGGTATGTGCTGGCACACTATACCTACCGCTCGTCTAGAAAATTCTCAGACAAGCAAATGATTACTCCTTCAAAGTTTAAGAAATTCGAAGAGTAACGATATTAAATAAATAATATGCTATTTATAGTGAATGATTTTCCAAAACCCTGATATTTCAACAGAACTACGGTAGAATTTAATTAACATAAATAGCCCTCCTTATAACACAAATTAGCACGTACATTACTATAGAAACAGCTTTATAGGTGCTTAACCGTAGCTAGCTACGCGTGTCGTAGCATACGTAGCGTGTACCGTATGCGCTACGGCTACGTAACGAGCTACGGTAATGTGAATTGAACGTTAACGTCTTCATAAGCAATGACGAGTAACTAACAGTTACTGGCCAGTGACTGTTCAAGCATGCTTGTCTATGCGGTCGGTACGAGAACTGTGCATGCATGCCCAATACGGCTGTTCATGCATGCCTGACGTTTGCACTTATGTGCATACTAGCTTTTGCCTGTGGCTGAGCTCATATGGTACATATATAAATAAATAGTCGCCTATGCCTATGTGTTATTTTAATTTATTTATTATATAACATTAAATTTACGCTAAATTCCACCTCTAGCAATACATCGGGGAAAACTATAATTCAATTTCATGCAGTAGTTTTTGCGTTATGCATTATTATACATGCAGACAGACTGACAAAAAATATAGACAGACAAAAACTCTAAATATTGTTTCCTTTCGCTTTCCGTCAATATCTGTAATGTACAATTTTATTTATTTATTTATTACATACCTTCTTTAGATATACAACGCAAATATAGTTCTATGATCATTAAAATTAGAAAGAATTTTCATCAACCCATTTGGTGTTGCCATTGGGCACGTGGCAGCAATGAGGATTACGGGATCTACAAAGCACAACGCTCGCCTAATAGGTATTGGCAGTCTTCACGCGCCGTTGTTACAATCTCTTTGGCATCAGGTTTTGATGTTACTGTTTCGTAGTACAAATTAGGTCACAGACCACCTAGAACTTCCTAGAACTTATAATATTATAAGTTTACTTTGGTGTGTTCTTACACATAATTTAGTCAGATATGCCAAGCCTTTATTTTCTACTAAGGTAACTTATTTAAATTAAGGTGACGCTTCGGGAACCCAGGCTTTATGGTAAATGTAGATACCTACGTGGACCACACTGAAAGGTACTGGCCACAATAAATAAATAACAAAATCCCTTAACGAAATTTGAAAATGGACTCGTACATTTACCTCGAATAGCAAAATACATGTATCCTAAATAACAAAATTTCTCGTATTTATAAAAAAAAAACAATTTCAGTTGAGTTAAGCTAAATATGAACATATGATTGTGTTTCTTCTTCCCCAATCTGGACAATGAAAAACTAATATTAAAAAGAGGTTTTATTACAATACAATAAAACATATTTCACAATACAGATTACGTAATGTGTGCTTTCTGTGAAATGTTTATTGATGTCCCGCGATCCGTGACGCACCTTAGGGTATGTGAACAAACATTGACGGCGAACCGTCACGCTGTTTCAGCTATCGTCAACAATCTCGACTGGATACAGTTACAATAACATATATTATGCACTGTCTTCGGAGCAAATATTAAAACGAAGGAAAATGTAAGTATAACAATTTGGTTAAGGTTTTTATTTGAGTGGCTTTTGTGTATGTTTTGTGGCGTTTTCTGTAAGAGACATCGTTTTGGTTGTTTTTATTGATATTTTTAGGTCCAATTGATAATATTATAAAGTAATAAAGTATGGAAGTATGGATATGGATTTTATCATTTATCGTAGGAATATTTTGAATGTTTATCCTTGCTCCCTTTTACATGGAAATATAATAATATATAAAAGAGTGAACGGGTGGACGAATGGAAAGTTCATTTGTGTGAAATCCGTGGCGGCATACAAGCATAATGTATTAATAAAAATATTACGTATAGTGTTTTGTATCCAAAGTTATTCAGACAAATAACTTATTTATAACTTTATGCCACATGACCCTAAAATAGAATCTCGGGCTAAACATTAATTCAACTTAAAACCAACGATAATTCACAATAATCTTCATAGAAACACAAAGCTAACAACATTACAACAAAGTTTGAATAAGCAATTAACACAGCTACTTGAAAAAGACGCACTGCAGCTATTAAGTTGTTGTCAAGTTAAATAAACACCCTTTATCCCCCTCCGACGGCGTGCCCGCAGACCGAACTCTAAATATTTGGTTCGAGGCGACTCGCTTATTACATTTCCTCGGACAGCAACCCCTACCTGGAAAATTTAATTGTGTTCTCCACATACGCCCCGATTACTAAAGCCAACGCCACACTGATAGCTGAGCGAAATGACTACGCTAGCGCCACCCGTGAGAAAATGATCCTTTTCACTCCAGCATACAAGAGTCCTCTTTTATAGCCATCATATGCACGTAATAGTTTAGCAACCAGAACTCGTAATGGACGCCCGTCCTTTAGCCCGTAGTTATTTCTTCCAAACCAACATTCATTTTAACTGATGAGAACATTTCTGTGTGCGCTTTTTAGCTTTGTGATTATTCGGTTTGCTCGTTCTACGGATTCTATTATTATAGAACGAGTAAACAAAGCGTTGTAAATTGGTTTGTTTTGTTTTTGTTTTGTTAGAATCCTCGCTTTACAAAGCACTGGCTGGTTTAATAACCTTCAATTAGAAGAACTAATTGTCCCCATATATTTCTCACTACTGGGCACATGTCTCGTCACTGCTGTCAGATTGAGAAGGGTTATGGTATGAGTCCATGGTGGCCTATACTTCGAAAAGTTAGTGTTACAAGACTTTTGATTGAACATGAGACCTTTGGCGTCACAGTCCACTCGTCACATCACTAGGGTATTGTAGCTTTTTCGTATTCAGAGCAACTAATATTAATTTAATAATAATTTATTGTTTTAAATGCGAACAATATTCGTGTAATACCTGTTATGATTCCAGCAGCTGAATGTTTTAATTAATCCTTATAGCCGTGATAAACATGTTATTTGGAAATAAATGAACTGAGTGGTTTTAGTGCTTTGTTTTTAGTCTATTTAAATGACAATGAATCGCTGTTTGAAAAGGCTATTAATTAAGCAAGCTTTTAGGTCCAACATGTTATTACAATTATAGACGCTTTTAATAATACTGTCGAGAACCATTTGAATCTCAAAACAATTTTCGCAAATATGAAAGCTCCAACAATAGATAAGTATATAATATAAACTCGTCTCCACATCAATTTACTCAACTAACATTTGCAAAACAAACAACGTAAGCGATGTTGCAATCAATAATACAATCACTTCAAATATAGTTAGCAATTCAGGATAAGCCCCGTTTTTCGATACAGGTTGAGCTCGAAGCGGAATTGAGAGCCGAGAATCGAGAATCGAGACTCGAGCAAACTTACCTGAATTCGTATTAAGCTGCGTTTCTCGAAATACATAACGGGAAATCAATTTGCTCGTCGAGTAATATCAAGACGGCTCCAATTGCGAGAAGTTGGAGGCACGGCGAGAGCCCGACAACTGTGGTGTATGGTAGGGGGGAGTTTAATATTTTTGTCGAGGTTGAGACGACAACTCCGTCGCTTTGCACGAAGACGCTGCACGGTAATCAGGAAAATTATTTACTCATGTCTACGGCCCTCGTTGAAAATACACGCAGGGTTTACACAAACTTGTTTATACATACATTACTTGAATTTTATAGGAACAATCCGTCTAAATAGAGGCACCTAAATTATTACGTTATTATAATAGAAGTCATCATAAGCAACCCGTTTATAGTGTCCCATTGCTGGGCACGGGTCTCCTCTCATTTGAGAGGGATCTGTCTATAGACAACCACGATAGCCTAGAGCCATTCCAGACTTCACATGCCCCCAATCTCTCAGAGATAGTGACACATTATATTTACCTTTACCGTTTGAGCATAAATATGATAAATATGCATGTAATTTCGACAAGTCAGTGTTGTGTGCCTTGGGATTGATTAATTGAAGTATTATGAGTTAATTTGCTTTATGTATGTGTTTAATAATAACATTTGTGTGTTTTGGGTTAAAGAGTAAAGTGGCCAGCTAAGTTACTAGGCAAATGACACTTAACTACTCTATGAAAAAAAAACCATGTTTCTTTTTGTTATAAAAACATACTTATGACAGCCCTGGTACATTGCAAGCAGAATGAAGAGCCAAGGGAAATACGCTCGGGGGACGCTTTGTAAATAGTCACCGCAATGGCTTCTTGCAGATTAATTTCAAGTGAGAGTGCATCGTGAGACCGTATTGAAAGCGAGGCGCGTCATAGGACTTATATCAACTCTAGTATATACGAGTGTACTGAGAATATTGACTACTAGTACTTGTATCATCAAAGAAATCTGAATAAAATATAATATTATTAAGCCAAACAGTATCCTAAATAAAATTTCAAGAGGTTAAAAAATAAGCTTGAGCTAAATTAGTTTAAAAAATTAGGTTCGAGATTGGATAATAAATCTGTGTTTATTATATTAGCTCAATTTGTAAAATAATCCTTGATTAAATTTTCTGTATAAATATAACTCTTTTATGTATTTATATTTTACCGTACTGAACTAATAGAAGTCCCTTATTACGCTTTCATAGTAAGCAATCGATTGCGTCAAGTTTTATGTACGTAAAGGCACAAAGCTGCACGCTAGGTTCTACCGATAGTCGGGATTTCCAACATTACCTACATTGTTGCCAATAGATCCGGACTGAGCATTGTGCTGACTGCTAGTTATCCGTATTATGTTGACGCAATATAGCGCACATTGAAGCTAAGCGACTCCTGACTAAGTACTCGTAATAGCTTGAAGAGATTGATGTAGCTTATTAAATCGCTTTAATTGATAATGGACTTTAACAGAGGTAAGTCAGATACTACTTTTACTCAATATCATCGCCTTATAAATTAAATGTTAGTTTAGACTAAACGTGAAATTAAGGATGTATACACAATGCATGTAAGCACACATGCAAGCAATCAGTGATACTGGCTTCTCTACTTTTACAATAAAAAATAGTGCTTTTAGTCATCAAGTCAAGACATATTTTTGTTTTCACTTTTCATTTGTTTACCATGATAGCGTCGGAATTTCTTTTCTCAAATTTCTTCTCAGAGTGGTCACTCTGAGAAGAAATTCCGAAAGAAACTTTTTAAACAAACATATGATTTCACATGTGCAATTTTAGATAATAGAATATTTATTAAAAAAATGCAAAACTATATAATTCTCATCGATCAAAGATTACTCTTGAAACAAACAAAGTGACCTGTAGATTCATTTGTATTATTTCCAAAGTTTAATTTAATCACAGTGAAATGTTTCAAGAACCACTTAAAGCAAGTTTGAAGAGTACTTAGTACACGGTAGGGCCACTTCCAACTTAGAGGAGGAGATAGTCAATGCCATGACAAGTATGGAGGGAAGGAGGTTGCAAATCCCTCTACTGGTAAAGGAGGATCCTCCGACCAGACGAGGTGTTATCTCTGGCGGGCTACTGTGCGATGGTTGATATCAGGTGCTTGTATATAGGTACCTATGCCAATTACACTTTAATACTTCACGATCGCGATGTTGGATGAGCTTCGTGATGTGTCATATTGGTTGAGAGTCAAGCTTTGTCGGCCTAGAAGTTGTATGTATGACTGCTGAACAATGGGTTCTAGTCCCAGGTCGAGCCAAGTGTTATTGGGTTTTTCTATGAAATTGTCAATAGCAGCGTGGAGTTTGTTTTAAAAACGAAATGTGGGTCCCTTCAGAGATGACGATTTTTAAACTATGTATTTTGTACTATGGATAATAGGAGACTAAAAAATAACTCATAAAATGGTCATACAAATACTCTTTAATATAAACGAACGGTTACATAAAATTAAAATCTAATTTTTACTAAATTAAACACGGTGGATGGTTTCAAATAATTATTTCGTTTTCTCATGGATTAGTAGTAGAACATAAAACTTACATTATAATTATATTTAAAAAATAACAAAAGAAACATAAAGTAGAAAGTTGTAATTCTATTTGTATATTGTCGCCTCATCTTCTTCTTTCTTAACGGCTTGGATTAGCACCATTGACATGACTGCGTTCACGACCTGCAAAAGAAAGAAATTGGTCAAAAATCAACTTAATTTCGAATGCCAAAGTCACTAAAACTCAACACCATTGCTGGTAGGATCTAATGATCCATCTAGCTATTCAGCTACTACGCTCACACGTAATTCCGCTGCCACACACTTTTAATATGTTCTATCGCGAGAATGACTGCCCGAATTTCAATTGCGTGCCCCATCTTAACCCACTAGAAGTTTGTGCTGTTGAACAAAGCTAGATTAGGTCATTTTTTGTATTTGATTTCCACGTTTAAAATGTATTTCAGTAAAACATAGTTACGGGTCACAAATTCTCATATAGGTATGATCGGGTCTCCTCTCAATTAAAAGGGATTACGCTATAGTCCACCACGCTAGCCTACTGTGGGTTGGCAGACTTCACATGCCATCGAGAAAATCTCTCAACTATGCGGAAATCTGCAAATCAAAATGTTTTCCTTCGCCGTTTGAGCATGTGATAAATACGCACATCACTTCCAAAAAGTCAAGTTGGGTTCGAACTCGAGACCTTTGACATCTCAGTCCACTGGTCACACACTCGGCTACCACAGCTGGTATAATATCATAATATTATAAATTATATTGAAGTGAGAGGCCTTTTTTGAGTATGTATGCATACTCAACCCGTTAGTAGCAATAGCCTTATACACTTATAATTATATTATTAACTTATACTTTCGTAGATGCTCAAAACTCATTAAGATGTAACGACCGGCGTGTACTGGAATTTCTTAGTTTTACGAGTGCAGATTTCAGGCTGCCTAATTACATGTGCTTTATGCAAATGTAATATAGAAAGCAAAAAGTTATAAAATGTGGTTCATATTTAGAATTAAGTCTCCGTCTCCTTGAAGTTCCTTAAAGGTTTTCATCGTTATTTACTTGGCTATCGTTAATACATTTTGGTTTGACAAAATACTTTATTAGTTGACCGGGAAGTTAGGCAGGAATACTGTTTGAATTACGTCCTGTCTGTTCCTCAATCTGCTCGGGACTAGAACTATTTTTACTCGTGCCTAACTTTAGACCGATCAACTACTAAACTGCGTGACGACAGCTTTATACAAACTGAATCTATCAATTATCTAGCAGTATCTAGTGCCTAGTATTTGCGTAAGTATGGACTAAATAGTTTCCCCGCTACTAGTCTTAGAATACACAGTCCTATTTCTGAGCTGAGCTCCTGTGGATGAGCAAATATCTAACCTAACCTAACTTCAGCCAGGCCAATCAAAATCGCGCATTCTTTTTATATCAGAAGTTAATATAAGAAGTTTTGTCAACCCTGTTTCATAAATATCTACACTTGTTTCGGAATTTAGGTCAGGTGCTCGGTAAATGTCGATGTTATTTATAACTCTAATTTGTACTGACCTTATTTCTAACTATAGAGATGTGTTTATTCTATATTTCGGTACCTGAGAAGTTGCTTACAAAACTATAAAAATAAAGAAATATCTTTATTGAATCAATTTTCTTCTAAGGTCTTGTGAGCAAGAGTCAAACTCAAAATATAATTTATTCAAAATTGGTTAAATGTAATTTTTATAACGTCAACAGTAAAGACATCCCGAAAAATTTCGCGCATCACCACTTTATAGTGTTTTTGCTGGGAATAAGAAGCGGCGCAACAAACTCCCCAGCTATAATAGTTGATTCTGTATTAAAGAGATTAGGAAGTCGGAAGGTTTATAGCGAGTGAGCAAGACTGACTCCTGAACAATTATTTATTTAGGAATTATCACTATCACTAGACATAAACTGTTATTAAAAGTTGAAGTATGAAATTGCAGACTGCTTCATTGGTCTAGTGGTTGTGAGTGTAATTGCTGAGCGAGAGATCTTGAGTTCGATTACCAGGTAAAACGAAATATGATTTATTTTTTCTATGAAATTCTCAGTAGCAGACTTCTGATTCATGCTCGCTTGATGGCAATAGGCGCGCCCCCCTATTAAATGGGACTTAAACATACTGGTGAAATATAGATGTATATTAGTACCTACACGTCTGCCTAAACCTTCGGGGACGAGAGGCGTGATGTATGTTAAGTATGAAGGCATAGGAAGTGACACTATTGACATAATTATGAACTTGAACTTACAGAAATCATGCAGGACGCGAGGACGATGCCAGCCAACCAGCCAGTCTTGCCTTCCAAATACCAAGTGAGCTCATCAACGCAGCCGTGGAAGTATGCGTTGCCAGTCACCGAGTCACGGCACTCGGAGGGAAGCGGCTTGTTCATATTGATGTAGTCCATTGGGCCGTCTGCTCCACAGCAACCGATCTGAGGAAAGTAATTATAGTTATTATTATTTAGCTTTATACATAATATATGCAATCAGGCTCTATGGCGTTTACTAAAGGAGGCCTACGTTCAGCAGTAGACAAATATAGGCTGCTGATGATGACATAATTATAATTACGCAATCACACCTCTTACCAGTTTGCTTTTTTTTTTGCTTTTTTGGGACAATGTATTTTTTAACACGTACTATTAAAATTAATATTTAAGATATATTTCTATATAGTAACACTGTACGTAATAGAAATATATCTTTACTGTACGTATACTGTGTATAAAAAAGTATATATTGTACTAAGTACAGTATATACTTTTTTATAATATATGTATTACAACATACGTATGTAGAGTAGAAAATTTTGCATGACTTGAAATTAACGATAATAGGGTTTCGACAATATTTCATTCAACTTTTTATTCAAATATAATGCCAAAATTGTTACAAAACTGGAAACAACACATATTGCTGATATCGAATGTCTATACTAAACAGATTTACCTGTACGAAATAACTTATATCTTGTAAACTATTATCAAATTTATCGTTTACAACGATCCCTATATACGAAAAAGTTCTCCTCAGCCGATTTATCGACCATCACAGTTTTACCTCAATCGAAGGAAAATTCCCTCAAATGAAGCGGTTCTCACCCGAAGTGCCCACTGTCGACAATCATGCGTATCACAGGCATCGATCGTAATCGGGACCGATTCAAAATTAAGCCAAATTTGTCCGAGGACAGTTTATGATTGGAACAGTGTGCAATAGCGCGCCGTACGTGCCACATAGGCCTATTTGATTAGCGAGTGCCAGTAACCCCGACGCACCGGACTAGAGGTCTACTGTGGGAAATGATTTGTCATTCTATTTAATTTAGTAGAAAATTTCATAACTAAATTTCATATTTATAGGAAAATGATTTTAAATATGTGCTTAGTTTAGTTTAGTTTTTTAGGTCAATACTTTTCTTCACACAATAATAATACTAGTTGCTAATATTTTTAACAAATCATTTATTTTTTTAGGAATAAAATAATATACTTTTTTTTTGTATATCCATTATTTTTATTATTTTTTAAAATAAGTTGCATGTATTTAGTATTAGTACCGATTATGCTGCAAAAGTCATATTAATTTTCATTATTTTATTTATTCATTATTCATTATTATATTCAGTATTGAATTAATAGAAAAATATTACAATTTATTTTCGGTCGTTTATTTGTCATAAATAACTCTCTCACGAAATCTCAGTGACCAGTAGTAGCCCCCACAAACGTGTCCTTTCTGTCCTACAGTTTCGTCAACTGGCCATTCGACAAATGCGTTTTGGTGTTTGCTTCGTTAGATGTTTCGGTTTTGTTACACTTTTTCGTCCCCATAGTTTGACGAGAGAAAAATCACGGCTGATATTCTTTTTTCTGACAAAGTTGGGCCATATGTAAATGTTTCCGTTTGTCTGTAGGTTTTTTACTTCAAACAAGTGGTGCAATGCAAAATGCGCTCAATTGCATTTGAAATTGGAATGTCAAATAAAAAACATGGAAGTACAATAATTACTATTGTAGTTTTAACTGTCGATTTTTTTTCGTCGTTTTACTTTGATCTATCTTTACAAAACTTTTTAATCAAGATAAATATCAATTTTTTCACAAATGAGGTTTTTTGCAAGTTTACTTTTATTTAAATATGAGCATTCTACCAACATTCCGAAGATTTAAAGACTGGTCTAACGTCATAATCATAAATATGCTACTTACTCCTTCCTGCACCATCCTAAGGATTTCGCGGCTGCCTTCATGCTGTGGGTTGTTCACAAGCCTCATGATAACATCCCTTATCAGAGGCTGGATACTGGAGTCGTAGGTAGAGAAGTCTAGAACCACACATGCGCCTATCAGGCCGAACACAAATAATGCTATTTGCGTCCCTATATACTGTAAACAACAAAATATTTTTATTGACTACGGGGTTAATAATTTAAGTGCCACATAGGCACTTAAATTATGGTGGTGTTCTAAATTCAATATCTTTCAGGAACGTATTTATATTTTTTTAATTAGTATCTTCTTAAAATTTTGGCATGCAGAAAACGATACAGAAGCGCTCTGTTAGGGTTCACAATTGAATACACGATCTAAGTAAAGAACATTATAGCAATAAAATAGATAATAAATAATTAAGAAAGATGTGGCCTGTTTGCATAACTATACTTTAATGTGAAGAAAAAGAAAATAACCAACGAAGAAAATCGTAGGTAGGTATATAAATTTTGTAAATGTCCTGTACAAGGTACTTTCTTTCAGTGAAACATTACTATTGTAGATAACAGATATTCATGTGAAAACTTGGCAGACTTTGAGAAAGTCAAACAGGCTTAGATTTGTTATTTTGTTTATGACTAGTATTGATATTCTTTCATATTAGTCTGGACCTGAAACAATTGTTACTTATCCAGATAACATCAGAATTTATAACTGAATTTATGTCACTTATTTTTCGTTTACAAATATGGAGGCAGAATAATGAAAAAATATGTTGTACATTAAATTATAGCCTGAGAGATTTATCTTCTATACAAAGCAGTTCTTAACTTTTTGAAGTGTTTACGATTAAAATAAAAATGTCGGCTCCCGACTCCATAGCAAAATTTACATCATTTTTTTTTTCATAATTCGCCGATGCAATAAAATGGAAACAAAATTTCTAGAAGCTTCTTACTAATTGAGGTTCAGTTTAAGTCCATTATTTTTATATGACCCAGGGTGGCAAACAAGCTTAACGCCGACCTGATAGTAAGCAGTAACTGCTGCATATGGTCGTTTGCAACGCCAGAGGGGTCAGTCTCGCGTTGCCAACACTATATATTTTTTTAATCCCTCTAAAATACTATTTACCGCATATAGAAGTAAGACATTTTCCATTAGAGCTGAACCGCATCCAAGGAACGCGACAACCATGATGCCGAGTGACGCAATCAGTATGATGTATATGCCGATGAAGTATTTCTGGAGCTCCAAGATCCTCATCCACTCGTTGAACCCTGGCTCGATGCAGATCCATAGACATAGCGCAAATATGGACACACCAAATAACTGGAAAGAGAAGGAAAATGATGGTGAATGGGCGTGAAATAATCAAAATATATGATGTATATTAATAGCTGCCTCCCGCGGCTTTTCTCGCATGGTATATACATAAAAGTAGCCTATATGTTAATCCAGGTAATAAACTGTAGGTATGCTTAATTTAATGCAAATCTGTTTAGTGGTATTTTCGTAAATTTTCTTACTTTTTAAATTTTAACATAATCGGAGTATAAATAAAAATTTCTTTACACTTACATTATTATTTTTTGTCTATTTGTAACTATATGTAGATCGAAAGTAGTTTTATTCCAATAGACTCGTGTCATAACAATATGATGTAGGTCATAGCTATAAAGTTAATTTAAAATAAAATAAGATTGTTTTATTGAATAGAAAAACACAAACAAAATAATATCTGAATTTATAAATAACTTCTTGAATAATTTTATGTAGGACAAATAGTTAAATGTTATTTGTAGGATAATTGAAATCAAATAAAAATATAATATTATATAATTACTTGTCCTGACTCATTCATTAACGCAGAGCCACAAGAACCACAAGGGTTAGAAACTTGAAATTTTGACAGATTTTATGACGAAACGATGTATTAATTTACCCAGCGATATTCATTTTATTATGTTCCAAACTTAATTGTTCATCGACCACAAGTCTTAGACAAATAGTATTTAAAGTTTTATATCTAGCGTGTTCTTTTTCCTTTAACTTGAAGTCATTTATGTCAAACAAGTTTACAAGCAATGGGCTACTAACATTTCATGACTTTAGCCACTACCGTTCTTAACCCTTTACGGCTACAATTTCAAAGTGCTACACACTTAATAGAACATTTATTTGAATTGCTGTATAAAAAAAAAAAAATAGAATACTGACTTAAATAAATCCTACTAATATTATAAGCCCGAAAGTTTTTATGGAATACGGATGTATATTGGTATGTATTTTGTTTTGGTGTGTATATGTGGATGTTTGCTGCACTTTCGAGCAAAAACTGCTTCATGTATTCGGATGGAATTTGACATACAGATAGTTTATTACCTGGATTAATACGTAGGCTACCTTTTATCAATATACCATGCGGGTAAAGCCGCAGGTGTTAGCTAGTATCTTAATATATAAACATTTTGTGTCACGATGTGTTTACGCGATAAACTTTTGAACTTATGAACCGATTTTAATGTAACTTTTTCATATTGTGTAGTTTGGTCTAATTTGAGAGATGCGATCGTTTAAGCTTTAGGCTCTACACAGATGAAGTTGCGGGCACTGCAGCTAGTTAAAGTGATCGGCCGGTGGTCATGTGCAGAAATACATGCTAAAAAAATGTAGGTACCTATATTTATTTTTATTTAATCAAACATGGTCACTGCCTCGTTGGTCTAGTGGTCGTACAGTGCGACTGCCAAGCAAGAGGTCTTGGGTTCGATTCCCAAGTCGATCAAAGTGTTATTGTATTATCTTTTTGTATTTTTTAGCTTATTTCAAGCTAAGATTTTTAAATTTTTATTAAGAAAGAAAAATTCAACCAAGGTATCCGCCTGATGTGTTGAATTTTTTAAAAAAAATCAACACATCAGGCGGATACCTCGGTGGCTCAGTTGGCAGAGCGTCTGGAGTACCGATCCAGAAGACGCGGGTTCGAGTCCCGCCTGAGGTTGTTATTGTATTGTTTCTATGAAATTCTCAGTAGCAGCTCGGAGTTTGGATTTGTGCCCGGTTAATGGCAATAGGCTGTCCCCCATTACATGGGGCCTAAAACATACCTACCGGCGAAACGTGGGTGTACATTAGTACACCTCTGCCTAACCCTTCGGGGACGACAGGCGAAATGGTATGCAAACACGGCCACACGCAAACTAAATCATTAGTGTATATGCAAATCATTTATCCCTAGTTATTTTGTAGAGTTATAGTTACTACTTATTTAGAAGAGTTCATTGATAACACGAGTATAATCATATTTATATACTAATCGTTAAACTATATGTATTATATGTAGGTTCTTTGAGCTCTTGTGGTTAATTGATTATATTTACATATTACTACAACGGCTACGCTAAAGAAAGTGTTTTTGTTTACTAAGCCAGTTATATCATAAAATGGACGAACAACTATGAACCCTAGGTCTGGTTGTTTTTATTTGCCTTTAGTTGAGTCGTATCCTTCTAATATGTCCATAAAACAGTGACAAAACAAGCGATAGATAAGTTGTCTTGTAAAAGTTTATAATCTCATTAATGCCGTGAGTGAGTCATCAAGTTTTATGCCAGCCAGTAAGATGTACAGATAGCAGGATTTCTTATAATAGCTTTGTTTTTGTCTTCCAAATAGCCAGAGATAAAGCTGGGGGCTATTGTCTGGCTCGTATTTACTCTACCCACATATATTTGTATACAGGATGGAGATGTTATTTGTTCAGTGTTGCCAATAGATATGTCTACGTGATACCTTTGTTAAAATTGTTGATATTATCATTTATTCTTTTACGGATTGCGTAGGTAACGTTATGTACAAAATTGCGGATAAATAAAGGTTAAAAACGGCAGCCAATCACTATTTTTTTACTAGTATGAAAAGATAAGTTCGTACTTTATTTATGTTCTTAGAGAAATAAAATTATACCTAATAAAATAGAATAGCAGTGGAATGCCACGTTGGACGTTTTGACACATGTGATGTGATTTAATTATTAATAAGATTTAATTATTATTATATAAGGTCATAATATAACCTTAAATAATAATTTATGACGTGCTCATAAATTTCATTTAGTTGGATATCCTTTCTGATACCTAATTAGAAAAGAATAAAACATATATTCGTTTAATACAAAATATTTGCCTAACCTGGCATTAATGTGGTAGTGGCTAGACAAAAAATATGGAAGATCTAGAGTAAACGTACAAATCGACTTTATTCTTAAAAAATAAACCCGAATCGATTGATTTCTAGAATCCCGCGTCACTTATAGAAAAGAACTAACAAGAACAATCGTCCTTAACAGGAATCAGGATTTTTCGATAAGTGTGAACTGCACCATTGATAGTCAAGTACAGCGATTGGTCATTCACGTGTAAATTTTTGAGAAACTATAATCATATAAACGTATGAAACGGCTTTTATAGAATGCCGCGAGAATAATACCTAATATCATCATAATTTTATCTAAAGGACGTCCACTGCTGGACATAAGCCTCTACAAGTATCAAGTATTTCCTGTCCTGTCCTGCGCCACCTGCATCCAATAGTTCCTATCGACCGTTATTAGGTCGACGGTCCACCTTGGTAGGGGCCTACCCACGCTGCGTTTTCCGGTTCGCGGTTGTCACTCGCGAACCTTCGATTAATATCTAATAGAATCTCTTTAATTAGGAAATGACATATTAATACGAAAGTAACAAGTTGACTATAATAATTAGTTTTTTAACTACACAAACAGTATTAGAACTCACGTATTCATAATCAGTACAAATAAATAAACAATCATTCTTTTCAAGCAATCTCACACGAAAATACCTGGGTAGGTACTAATTATTTTAAAATGTGTGAAGTTTTCCATTGAGACAATATTGTGTTCAGTTTGTATTGGAATAAAATTTATTTTCATTAGCTCGTCGTACCCGGACGAAAAGGAAACAAGAACGAGTTCAACGGACTGAAAACAAGCGCTTACAGTAAAGTTGTTTTATGCATTTGTTTTGTATCTCTGTGTCCGAACTCGTGTAGAGGTCGCTCCGTCGTCGTCGTACCTACGTCGTGAGTAAAAGCTTTTTGTTACAGTAAATAACACAAATTGAGGTGCATCTATTTCGTGCTAGACTTCCTTATTCACACTTTGACAATATTTAATTCATATTTCTCTTCAGGTCCAAGGTACGTGACACTGAGTTTTCAAAGTTAAGTGCGTATTTATCATATGTTTAAACAGTAAGGGAAAACATGCATGCCTGTCATGAGGACTTGCATGCCTAAGAGATTTCCAGTTAGTTTACCAACCCTCACTAGCCTATTATGATAGGCTAGTGAGGTTTCCTCTCAAGTGAGAGGAAACCCGTGCCCAGCATTACGACAATAATTGGGTTGTAAATGTTGCTTCTCAGTTACTATGTTGGTGTTAGTTCTCTAATCATCAATAAATATAACCAGTACTAAAATAAGAAAAGGCAAATAATTATAAAGGAAACCATAATATTTGCGTTGTTGTGTAACTAAAGTAATTGACTCTATATTTACCGAAGACATTTTCATTTTTCACCTTATTCCATCAAAACAAGTTATTGAATAACTTCTTTACTTACAAAGATATTTCGTGAAGAATCACGCACAATAAATGAATGTACGAAAATGTATCTAAGATAAAATAACACAGATATTGCTCCAACAACACAAATATTTCAGAAGGTACTCAAGATTAATGAATGTGCGTGGATGTATGAAAAACTATTACGGAGTTACGTAGTAGGTATAAGCAAAAACTTCTACACAATCTGTAGACACGAGGAATAGAGAACTAGAGCATAACCACGCGTCATTATACTTTGTCTGCAAAAAGCGCTGTCGAGACAACAGCGCCGTTCGCAATCCATTAGTATCCCGCCAAATGATGCGAAAAGTTGACTTGTGCGTTTGTTGGAAAAATAATATAATAGTGACGCAGTAAGACCAATGTGAGGACTATTAATGCTCCAATACAAGCTTGTGATGATAAATGGAAAACTTCGCAAATGAAATAAGACACATAAGTTATAGTTACATAGGTTACAAAGTGTATTTGTGTCGGTCTGTTCGTTTTCGCTTACTGCAAAATGTACCTAACTAAATGATTTAAAAAAAAAACATTATTGTTATCATTATGTTAGGGATTCAATCCCTTCACAGGATTCTTGTTGCATTTGTTTTTCTTTTACAACCAATATCAAGGAGTCAACCATAACAGAACACATTTATAATAAACCTTATGGTGCGCTTGCGCCTCTCTCCTGAAAGTGAGGTTATAAATGCAATATACCTAAATAACACTATAAAATTACAATTAAAAAGTTCGATGTTCGAAATTATAGGTAATGGAAATCCGTTGAGCTCAATTCGATTGAGCGCGCTTTATGTAATAATACGAATAAAATACCGAAAAACTGTTGGCGTAAACTATTATACCTTTTCTTAACATTTTCTAGCCTCTCAGAGATAAGGGAGACGTGATGTTACACGTAGTGACACTTGCAGCACTTGCCTCCATTAGGTCAGTGGTCGTAAGGTAGATACGAGTATAACATATTATTTACGTGCATATTAGATATTAGAAAAACCTACAAAATTCATCATCTATGGTCATTCTGTTCATAACCATGGACGCTATAAGGGATTCAAAACGTCGAGATAAAATAGGTAAAACGGTATATTTTTTCAAGTTAAAGTTTATCTTTATAGTTCTAACTTTTCCAGTCAAGTTTCGTCCTTTGTGTTCGTATTTGCTCTAGTGTAATCTCGACATTAGTATTCTTATTTTGTAAATAATTTACATTCATAGTATTGTTCAAATGCTGATTAGAGAGTAGCATACAAAACTCTGATCAGCTCGTAACTCAATTTAATTAGCTTTCAGAAACTAATTAAATGAACAGCTGAAAGAATTTTATTCTGATAAACTTAAAGCTATGCCTGATAGAGTAGAAAATTAAAAAGCAGATAAGAGCTCAAGCAATCTTCTTGAATGCGGAAAGTTTTGCAAAGGATTGTATCAGCAAAATGCTCCTCTTTGAGTATATCTTTTTATTTTAAAACAGACTTTCACCTATAAATTATGTGGTCTTGAAACGATTATAAAACACAATTTATTACTGAGGAATAGGTAGTAGTAGGGATAGGTAGAATAATGAAATACACGTAGAATTAGTGGCCATATTTTAGGTAGGTACCTACAATTTTGGTTAGAGTCATCGAAAAATCCGGACTTGACTAGACTTCGAGAAACTTACTCTAAATGCACTGTTACATTTAGACTTAAAAGACGGATACATCATATTATTTTGAGAACAACTGCTTTAAAGACATGATTGACGAATAGTTAGTTGAGCGGTCAGCTTTTGTAACACGGATCCGAACCGTGTTGCAGAAAGATCTGTTCCAATTTGATCCGATCTGATTTGCACCGAACAAAGATTTATAAAGCAAGCAATACCTACATATACTTTGCTAGAATTAATATAGTTATCATCGCAAAAAACAATGCAGCGCAGGGAAGACCTACGTTCATTTTAATTCTTTCTCAGCAGTGAAAGGACTTCAATAAATTGAATAATTTTGTTATTGGATTCTATTATTATGGTCTTAGAAGTTATTTTATTATGATGACAAAACTTTGTGAGTGAATACAGAAATATATAACTATCTGCCAGTTGTAATAAAAGATAGATGAAAAACATTGTTCTGAGGTAACTCAATGTTACTTTTGAAGTAATTAATTTTATCTGTAAAAAGATTTGGTTAAATATATTACTAGACAGAACATATTACGTTTGTGTAAAGTAGATAGACTTTGTTTAAGTTTAACTATTACCCACTTTTTTTTTATTTATATTTATGGGGCTTTTATCCTTTCTTGGATATATTAATCCCATTGTGTTTGCTATTTTTCACATTAATACTAACTTTTCTTATCGATACATCCTAAAGTTGCATATTATCAAAAAAAGAGTATGTGATCACTATAAATATATCGCAAAATATCATTGCTTTATCAGATACTAGTACTCCCTAACAATGTAGGTATTTTTAGGGGACTCTCAGGTACAAAATGGCGACTATTATGACGTAATACGACGACACTGACGTTTAGGCGCCATTTTAAAAATTAGTGCGTCCGTGCGAAAGGGCTGTAATAAACAAACACATTATTTGTGTGAATTTTGAAGCAGAGATTAAAAATCACAATTTAGAATCACAATTTTCTCAGACTCTATATACATTTTGTACATACATATTAAGAGTATTATGTTATCATTCGTTTCCTCGTTGTAAAGTCGCCATATTGGACTTGTATTAACAGTAAGCGATGATGATCCGATTTCTGAAATATAATTATTATGCCTGAACTGAATATTGCTTTAATATAAAAATTTCACTATGTTGTTTTTTTATATTAAGGATACTTTTGGATGGTCTTACAAACCTCTTGCGCATATACTATTGTTTTACATAAAGCGTATAATTTTGTGTGTTCGAATATCTTCTATGAATATCATAAATAGCTTTCAAGATTTTATTTATAATATTAAATATAAGAAAATGATTGGATCTCTTCGCGTAATACTGAAGCTAAAAACACTATAGAAATCATAATTAATTAGTACACTATAGTAATTAACTGAAAAAATGACAGATACTTTTAGTAACGTAAACGGTCAATAGTCACGAATTAAATGAACCATATTTTCATAAGAAATACAGAATTCATATCTAGAAATAGTCGTTAAATATCGCGATATACCAATGGACTTGGGCATAATGTAAATTTCACATTATTTATATTCATTTAGGTAGGAACGAATTCAGTTATACATTTTGTAATCGCGCCAGAACTACGTCTGGTTTTTACTCTTTTTGTAGAGTAAAAAGACGATGTTTTTTGGAACGTTAAAAATTTATAGGGTCGTAAAAACTCACTCGGTGCCCGTTTTCCATGCCAGGAGTGGGTTCTGCGCACGAATATGACATCACTTTGTAACATATCGGGATATCTAAGTGATGTGCCGAGAATTATTACGCCATTAATATCAATTGTGTTCGGCTCGTGTGCCAATAATAATGTACAATGTAAATTCAAAACAAAAAACATTCGTCGGTTAGTCGGTTTAGTTTGAGAATATTTTGAAATAATTTCTTGGAAATCCACAGTTGTGTTCACGCTTTATCTTATATGAATCAACTACTGAATGACGTAGGTAATAAAAGGTCGCTCTGGTTTTTTTTATATTGTACACTACAATACTTACTTACTACGATACTTCGTTGTGATTTAGGTAGTTTTTAAATAAAAATGAATTTTCATCCCGTGGCCTAAAAATATGCCAAATCACGTAAGTTACAAAATATCCGACGGTCAATTTATTTTTGTAAATTGAACTTCCAGAAAAATATAATGTTAAGTTTGACTCGAAAAGGGAATTCACAAATTCATCTTCGGAAAACCAAACAAGCAGAATATATTCCAGACGCGACGTGTTTCGTTCGTTTCGTTCTGACTGAATATTACGTGTCGAATTTTTCACCCACGCTTAACTACAACCCAGCTCAAACCTTTTTAGAGCGCAAAAAACTATTATTTCGGTCGCTATGTCCCGGTTTTCCACGGTTACAGCCGTCAGTCCCGGTTCCCATTGTATCTCCTTGGAGACACCTGCAAAGCTGGAATAATAAAGAGTTTTACAACATTTCAAAATGGGACTTTTTCTCGCAATTCAACCGCAACGTGCACTTAAGGGATTTGAATATCTTATATGGTACGTTTTATCTGTTCCACGCAACTCTCCGCTGAATGAATTCGTCTCAGCATTTTAAGTTCTTAAACAATTCCTTTAACGTTTGGGTAAGTCAAATCGGCAATAGATATTCATTGATAGTTTAACCAACGTAAATATTTGATGCTTGAAATTGGGATCGAATATTCGAGAGCAAAACCTGAGTGATGTTAGTAGATGCTAGTACAATGTTAAAAAAGCTTTTGTACACTCAAAGCATTGTTTTGTGTTATACTAACGCAGTATTTTAATCAAATAAAATAAAAATCCGAAACGAAGTTTATTGGTTTATCTACATATATATAAAAACAATAAAAACGATTTAACTGGCATATATTAAAATGTGGAAACTCGCAGAATGGAAATTTAGTTATGAGTCGAGTGGTTTGTATATTTTTATTGCGTACTACCGCGCACTGAAGCGGAATGTTCTGGTATGCTTTTTTATTCTATTAAAGACGAGAGTAGAGAACCGAATTATAAATTGAACTAGCTTTTGCCCGCGGCTTCGCTCGCGTTAAGAAATATTATTATTAATTAGGTATAGTTTTCATACAAACTTTCATCCCCTATTTTATCCCCTTGAGGGAAGAATTAATCAAAATCCTTTCTTATCGGATGTCTACGTCATAACATCTAGCTGCATGCCAAATTTCAGCCCGATCCGTCCAGTGGTTTGGGCTGTGCGTTGATAGATCACTATTTCAGTCAGTCAGTCACCTTTGAGTTATATATATTTAGATTGTAGGGAAATAATATGACAAAACCGTAACCTTTTCTTCTAAAATTCACTATTGCTATTGTCGCCTTCCAAGCCACTATTTTATACCCCGAAGTTGGCAAACAAGTTTACGGCCCGCCAGTTGTTAAGCAGTTACCGTAGCCCATGGACGTCCGCAACACCAGAGGTAGCACTCGCGCGTTGCCATCCCTATAAAAACCTTTTTACTCCTTTTTTGAGGAACCCCATGCTGTCGTCGTTTGGGAAAATCTCGGCAGGTAAATCATTCCACAGCCTGACTGTACGTGATACAAAGTTTGTATTGAACAGGGGTTTAATACAAATAACAAATCATGCACCTCCGTTTATATAACAGGAAAAACGGATACCGTGCAGCAATTAATTACCTTACTATTTTTAGAGAACGAGGTCTCTGTAAGTAAAGCGGAACAAAACGCAACAGGATGCAACGATATCAACAAAAAGGAATAATAAATTAATCATCCCCCCTTTCTTTTGGCTCTGTTCTAAAAAATACTGTTGTATGTAGTCACTAGTCTGACACTGACTGATGTGTTTTTAGTTTTCCGAAAGTGCAATTTGTAACTGTTTAAAAGTTAAACTTTGAGGGTTGTTTTTTCAGCTTTTCACTGTGATTTGGTTTGCGTTATGGTTTAAGGATTTTTATTGTGATTTTTAAGCTGAGTAAAAAATAATTTCGTTCGATCGTTAAAATATAATTAGAGTTAATTATTTTATTGTTTCTCAAAATAAGATAAAAATAAAAAGATTTTAGTTTGTAAGGCCGTCCTTATTACTTCCCCCCTAAAACCTACCATAAAACTATACAATACTACTTAAATTCCCCATGGAGTAGACACACCTTTGTAAAGACACCTACAGACTTGTTCCTCTATTTTTTGGGATTTAACGTAAAAAACTATATTTCAATGTCAAGTTAAATTTATTTTTCTTTTAGAAACACCAATAACGCGTTGATGAAAGAATTGAATCCAGACAACCTTGTAGAATTATGAGGCAGTCTTCATTAACTAATTGGCATCCCAATAACTACCCTTATCATAGAAATGTATCGCGTAAATATGTGATCCGTACTAATTAACACATTTAATTAATTCCCGGTAGGTATTCTAATACCAATCAAGGAATAAACTATTTACTCGAAGATTTAATTAATATCGTTATTCTACAGAAGCTACATTTAATAAGCGCGGACTAGGTATCAAGACGGGCGAAAGTTTGATGTGTTTATTCAATAGAAAGCAGTTCAGAGCGTCTTTGAAATATTTAATTTCCGCGTTTGAAGTACAATTTGTATTTCTATACGGGTTAGTCAAATGAATTTTAAAATGAATAAAGGGATATACAATTCTAGCAAAATTAACGCTTTTAAGCAAATTATTATCATATTATACCTACCTACCGACCAGTTGAGCACGGTTTACGAAGATAGCACACAACATATATAGCACAAATGCATATAATATACACCACACATTTAGTATAATATAGTTACCACGCAGAAAACCTCTTATAGGCAAACGTTGTGAGGAAACCATGTAGGTTATGCGCCTTCGCCGTTTAAGGTAGTTAGGTATTAATTAGTTATCACATGCATGGTTAAAAAAAAATAGAAGTGTTTTGAATAGCAGTCAATCGCCTTATCACTGCACTTTAAAGCCAAATTCAAATGATAATAATTATTGAGATTTTCTAAATGCAGTATAACCTCAAACGAAGTCAGTACTTTTCAGGCCTATGAAGTTTTGGGAAACTGTGATAGTTCTTTTTTTTATATTACAAAATATACCGAGTCCAATAATATATTTAAAAAACTGTCTGGTTATGAAGGGATAAAGATAGACCACACAAGCCATTCGGCGTGAGCGACGGATTAAATAACCTAATTTTAGAACTGTACTGCAACCTGACGTAGTATAGTATATAGTAGATGTATTTAAATGCTTATGCATTTGTTCTGAAATCAATCATTATTTTTATATCACCTGCTGGAATGTTTTAGGTCCCATACAATAGGAGGGTTGCCTATTGTAAATAACAGACCACAAATTCAAACATCGAACGATCAAAATATTTACTGCCGGCCGTCAGATGCCAGTAGTTTAGTGTTAAAAACTGACATTCTACCTTAAACGTATGGCCAATATGGTTGAAAATATGCATGATGATTTTAATATATGTATGTATGTACTAAAGGTTTTATAATTTTTTCTGGAATTACCTCTTAATTACAGAACTCTACTAACTAGTAGAATATAGGACAAACTTTAATTGCTTATACTGTAGTATTTAACGTAGATATATGCATTCAACAATTACGTATGTTAATAGACACTATTAAACTCAAGTCGTTTATATAGTTTACAACTTCACATTCTAGCAATTGTCATAAATTACCGCTTATTGTGAAAAATGAGACCTACGTTCTATTCAGTAATTTCAATATCTTTAGGTAATGTAAATGATTAAGAATTAATAATGACTAGCTGGTTAAGTTAATATTAAGAAAGTTAGTAACAGAATATCCCAAGATTATACTGTGTGTGAGTTTGTGTCTACGTGAATGACAAAGAGAAGGAGAGGGAAAGAGAACGATATACAGTGTCGGGAAAACTTTTGTGACTACGGCCTCCTACTACGACTTCGACTACTACTTCGAAAACTACGAAAAGACGCTTAATTCTAGCCTTACTGGGAATTATGTAAAGCCCTCTAGCGGTCAATTGATAAACAAAGTTCTACATAAAAAAAATCCAAGTCACAAATATCAATCGCCCACGTAATTCCTAGTTGAGCTACAGATGATTAAACATAGAAAATTGTAAGGCAATTCAAATACCATAGGCATTAAGTAGTGAAATAAACGTTTGTTTTATCGGTCCTCGGGGACATAACTTTACTACAGCAGTTCGTCAGGTTCTTCCGATGGACGTCATGACACGTAGGTCAACGGCCATCAGGTTAATAGACTGTCTATATATGTCTGTCTACTCCGTTACCTAGTAACCCATAAAATTTGATCTAAATACGTTCTACCTGTTGGATGTAGATATCATATCCTAATTATAATTAAATTCATATGCGTAGACTGGGATAAATATTTACTATAATTATGTATTTCATATGATATTATAAGAATTTGAATATGCACATAATAATATTTTAGTTAAATACTTACTTTGATTTATGCATAAATTTAACTTATTTCTTCTCCATCCAAAGGTTGTCTTGTAGATATTACTATTCAGCGATAAGACCACTATTGTGCCTACCATTATTTTATTATTTTTATGATTGATGATTTTAATGTAACGTTTATTTTAAGCTTAGGTATGTAAAATAAAGCATATTTTATCTAACTATGGGTCCGAGGACCATGAGTGGGAGAGGAGTGATCCATGACAAATTTTCCACGAGAGAGACTTAACAGATTTATTAGGTTTCTTAGAAATCTAATTTATAGCATTGGCACAGTTTCTATATTATTCTTCTTTACTTCATGACATAGCAAAGATGTTAACCATTAACTAGGTACTTTGATAAAGAATATATCTGACTTAGGTGCAAGGGATGGTTATCTCTATAACAGAACCAACATTTTCAACATTAATCAAAATCTGGGAGCCACACTTGCGTTGCAAATGCTCGTCTTGGCTGTAATCCAAAAGTCAATTATTCGATACCGAGTTGGTAACTTCAGCAATTATTTCTCATAGCAGGAGCACCTTAACGAGTGTTCAGGTGCGGTTTGAGTGACTCTTGAAGCCGAGACCTGCAGTTTTTGGCGCTGCCTCGCACTCCAATTTATAGTGAACAGCTCGGGTGATTAACGCGAAGCCGGAGAGCAAATTTTGCAGTCGCTTATTGTTTTATGTAAGGCGTTCGTGTATTTTCCATTGAATAAACACGGGAAATTTTTATATCGTGCTTGATTTTGTTTGTTCATGGAACCTTAGCTGTCAAAATTGCAATATAAATTATTATTGAAGAAATATTGTTAACTGACATATCTGACTGTAATAACAGGAAAACAGTTGAGACAACAATTTGTCTGCATTCTGCATCCTGTTTTTTCACACTTATTGTAGAAGTATTTATCAAGTCAGCTCTTAAATTGATTCATAGTTCGGTAGAAACTAACAGAAGATATTCTGTCTTCCAATTGTAATATTGATAAGCAATGTAAACAAATTTAATAATAAATAAAAAATTACATACATACATTTGTATTTAAAGTAGGTACAGTCTTTATTACAAGATATACTGTTACTGATTTCCAAGCTGCGCAAGAGCCAGTATCTTAGGAAGCACTTGTCAATCGCACAAAAGGTGTAGTAGAGTACTGTTTCTACATAATTTCGCTATATATATATATAATACTTGGAAATTTTGAGATTTTGAGACCACCAAAATTAATCTAATTCGATCTCATTAATTAACTAGGCTCGATGACCCCTGTTTTCCCTTAAGCTGTGTGGATATTGCGATGTTTCAAGTACTTGCAGGTCCAAGATTTAGTGCGGACGACCTCGCCACGTGTCGCTAATGTCTGTTACTTGCCGCCAACTTTACTCCTTGTATAAATTATAAACACGATGAGTCTGTGGTTCTGATTTTGACAGTTCCGCGGTGGCTGTAAATAGTTTTGAGTAGATAGAGAATTTACTGCAGGACTAAGTTTTAATATAGATACCTACGTATATATAGATGGTACGGCTATATTGCTGTATTATTTTATTTTCTTTGGGAAACCAAATTTTAACTTCTAATTTGGTCGTTGTCTATACAATAAATATTATAGGTAGCTAGGTAAATGACGACACAATTAGTCCAACGGTAGTTAACACTGCCTGTTGTGCTATGGGTCCTGGGTTCGAAACCCGGTAGGGACAAATATTTGTATGATGAGCATAAACATTTGTATCCGAGTCATGGATGTATCTATCTATATGTAGTATATCAACCGACTAGTATCCATAACACAAGCCTCGTTGAATAGCTCGGAACTAGATGGCGCTGTGTCATAATGTCAAGGAATATTTATTTATTTAAATATTTTGCAAACAAAAATATGGGTCTTGTAAGCTCTTTTATTATCATAAAACTTTTCCGATCTATCCTATTTTCCTATCTGTATTAATAGCATGAGTCTCATGCTATTAATTTGCGGCTGAATATCAGCACTGTAGACGAAACGACTATTATCACACCTTCGCAACCCAATGACTGAACAGTATCTGTGGTTGTATATACAACTCATCCATTTTCATATATAATGGAAATTGTACATTTTTGTGTTTATAGTTCCTCAAAAAAAATACCCGTAACTACTAAACTGGCTAATGGTTAATGGTTGATGATCCGTATTCGCAACACAGCTGGCAACAACAGTTTTATGGTCGTAATCTCTTATGGGTCTCGATATATTAAGAATGGTCACCGATCCAAAGCCTGACATCGGCAGGCTGAGCTTATAATCTTACAGGCCGTTTGATCCGCGTAGTTATTTATGGGACATGAGTACCAGCTGTTATCTATAATAAAAATATTCATTATCAACCCTTTTACCATCTCACTCCTGGGTATAGGTCTCCTCTGATTTGAGAAAGATTAGACCATAGTCCACCGCGCTAGTCTAGTAGGTACGGGTTGGTAAATTTCACACGTCATCGATACAATCTCTCAGGTATGCAATTCCTCACGATATTTTCCTTCACCGTTTGAGCATGTGATAAACACGCATGTAAATTCGAAAAGTCAGCGTTTAGCCTTGAGGTCGAACTGGAGATCTTTAACTTTACGATCCACAGATCCTTCTACTAGGCTAGCTCGATAAAAATATGTATGTCGGAAATAAAAAACATTAATCATCGAAATTCACTTAGAAAACGGAAGCAATTTTTATACTATTCATACGATATTTCTTTCAAATAATGAGTCACGATATGACTGTATGCATGTACTAGTTAGTACTTGGAAAACAGGACAGGCTTATCAAGAGCTGATAACGCATTCTTCATACAGGCCCTTCATTTTAGGTTAGGTGCGCGTTATCACGCTGTAATCAATACCATGAATTGAAATGTGCTATGTTACTTGGAGAACGACTTAATAATCTGTATATTATAGAGTGGAGTATATAAATAAGTGGATATGTTAGCGTGTTGATAGGAAGCGGAAAAAGAAAAACAGACGTAATATTTTTTTTTGTGTAAAATATAAAACTCCAAGCTATTATTTTCGCAGTAATAAATTAGGTACTAATTAATGAATTAATAATAATGATAATATAATTAACAGACACAAAGCAAGCTTATTTCAAGATTGTTGTTCATTGATTGTTGCTCTATTGGATTTGGGCCAATATTTGCCATATTGGACCAAATGTCTATCTTTTTCTAATCAGGACTAAAATATATATGTATTTCATTTATTCATAATTAATAATGTTAAAGATTATATTCAAAATAGCCAAATGACTTCACATAAAAATATTACTTTTAGAACCCTTCTATCAGAACATTATAATATACTTTTGCATTCGTCTCAATGAAGTTGATAATCAAATAAACAACTACTTAAATATGGATAATGAGATTCTAATTGGAGCAAAAACATAAAACAAACTATATTGGCAGTCTTTCAAGGATTTAGGTCGCTATAACAAAGCCTAAATATCATAAAAGGTTAGTGATATTATCGAATAAGAATATAACATCCATAGTCTCCTTAATGGTTCTATTATTCTATCGGAAAGAAACAGAGTAACATCGGGGATAGACATTTTTGGGTCACTAATCGCTATTTAATTTATCATCATCAGAAAGCCTTGATCTAGTTTTTTGTTGTTAGGCGACAAAGCATGAGACAAATATCTAACAGCAGTATTTCGGTAAATAGTCTCATCAACATCAACAGATTTACTGTCTGGGCACGGGTCTCCTCTCATTTAAGAGGGATTAGGTTATAGTCCACCACGATAGACTAGTGTAGGTTGGCGGATTTCACACGCCATCGAGAAAATCTATCAAGCATGCACGTTTCCTCATTTTTTTTCCACCGTTTGTTAGCATATCATAAGTAGTCTATGTTTATAATGATTGGAAGCAAAAATAAAAAAAAATGCTTTGGATAAACAATGCATAAACATAAAATTCAAAACTAGAACTCAAAGTACGATAATAATAAAGATTATTATTGTATTTTCATAATTTACAGCTCCATAACTAATATCAGTGTCTCATTTATGAATAATCAAAGTGGAATAATTGGAACATATCGTGTGTTGCCACTATGAAATGTGACTCATAAAGCTTTGTTTACACATGACTAAACTGCTGCATCAAAAATGTCACGGGCTGGCAATACCGAACAAGTACGTTGCGTGTTAATCTACCGCTGTGTTTGTTATCGTGATGTGACTCAAATACTTAATTGAATGGCGACTGAGTATGCACCTAGCTTTATATTTACAAAATTATTTGCATATGTTTGTGGTTTAAAAAGCTTTAATTAAACACAAACTTAAATAGTCCGTATTTAATAACATGTTCGTAGAATTCAAAAGCTGTGAGACAAAGCATGCTCGGCCACTTAACAAACGTGGCACGAAATAAAAGAACCTACTTCAATTCCAACTTTAGCGAACTATTAACGCACGTTGGCAAATCGACACCCGGAGTAATTCCAAACACGGTTCTAGAAACGGAACGGAAAAGTCAAACAGTAATTTCAATTTGCGCAACACTCACCCACAATACAACGTTGAAACAAAACAAAGTGTACTTGATACAGTAGATCTGGGATTCCAGTTTGCCCACTACTGGGCCCCGCCCTTCGCCCGTGCCAACTCCTGCCATCTCACTTCAAAAACACTTTACACTACAAACAAATTTGTATTTAGTCACTCAAATAGTGATGTCCATTCACCGGGTCGTTTGTATCGTAACTGCTAACTTATCGTCGTTGATAAACGTTAGCTAGGTTATCTTTGTTTGCTAAGATAAAAACGTACGAAAAGATAACAAGGTATGAATTACCACACCTATATTGTTGTGCACGCACGCGCACCGTCATTGTCAGTGTTTTAAGCGAATTTGTATTTTGTGAGCGGAACACTTTCATGAAACTACGATTCATTTTCCCATCTATACAGCCTCAATTTTCTTCCGAGAGCCAATATACGTAGTCAAAATTCAGTAGATGAATAGACATTTTTTTTCTCGGATATATAAGCGTCTTTCTATATTCATATGAGAGAACGATCTCGGCCATTTGAATATTCTTATTGTATCCCTCATTCGTAGCGATTCTTTCCTCAGCGGTAATTTTATAAGGGTACCTCGGCCACGCGTATATATCAAGTCCACCGATATGGGATTCGAGGGAAACGTGTTCGAAATCCGATAAACGGATTCAAACTATATACGAAATGGAAGCGGCCGGTTTAAGCTGTAAACATAAATAAGGAAGATCTACTACGTTTTAGAAAGCCCCCACGCACGGAATGTTCTCAGTAAATCTTACACTTGCAATGATATAAATTTTAGCATTCTCGTACAGTATTTTATAAGCAGGACTTCCGAAAATACTTTTCAAGATTCACTTGAAAAGCTTGACAAAAGTGAAAATTCTGCACTGGAGTAGTGAACAATGCTTTCCAAAGATGGAATTTCTTTGTTTTAGAAACGTCGCAAAATTATTTTTGTTAAAGAAACAAAAAGCGAAATCTGGTCTGGCATGTTATTTGGCTTAGAGAAAAAACTAAAAACCAAAAAACATTTTCATCTATTCGAACACAAAACCTCTTTGTTTAGGTATCTTATTTATGTAAATATTCAAAGTACCTACAAAAACTTTTTCGATTTCGTGTAAAATATAAACTTTTGAGTTGTCCTCATAAAATGGAATTTGATAGCACTAGAAGAATGCGCACATAAATAATACGGACGAATGAACTACCAAAACTTTAAAATCCCCAGTAATATAAACCGTAAAGGAGAAGAAAATGAACAATACTTCGAGAGCACTCAGAGTATCTATAAAATTCGAGTTAGTAAAATTCGAAATTCGTCGTAAAAACAGAAGTTTGGAAGACAGCTAAATAACAAAACATTTTATCGCATTTCCAACAACAAACACATTTACCGCTGACTGTTCCTATTGTGTAAACAACGTGATGATATTGCACAAACAGACAAATGCACGATCACTTTTTCAGCGCCACCCTTAATACACAAACCAAGAAAACAAATCTTCGCAAAAAGCCTTCGTGTTTAGTAGAACATTCAGTTCTCTGTAATATTACTATTGCTAATAACATTCTTAAACATTAATAACTTATTCCAAAACACTCACTAACCACGAAACAGTTAAAACGTTTATTTTTGTATATCTTACGACCCGATCTTTACAGAAGTATTAAAGGCTGCCTTCAGTGTTAAAGGTCCCGGGTTCGAAAGCCGGTATAGGCAAATATTTGTTTAATGAGCATCTTAGTCATGGATGCTTGTATTTACAAAAGATATATAAATATTTATATTTATATACTTTATCAGCCATCTTGTATTCTTAACACAAGCCTTGTTGCTTAGCTCGGAACTAGAAGGCGCATTGTCATTATGCCCGGATTATAAAGCATTAAAATCTTTAACGGTGTCTCACTTCATTGACATAAAAATAATAAAGACAGGTATATTATTATAAAGTATTATTAGTTAATAAAGGAGTCCTAAGCTTTTAGAAATAAGGCCCAAAAGCTTCGCCATTACCTCTACCTTCTTAATCTTCATCAAGATAAAAGCGCTCCGCTACCTAAGCGCGATGTATTTGGCACAAAATATTGTAAAACAAGATTTCACCGACCGTGATGAATATTGAAAATTGTCTGATCTAGGTAACTTGAGCCAAATCGCTTTTGAATGAGACATGGAAACTTTTTCTATCGATACTTGGCGCGGAAAATGGTTTTGGAAATAGGGTTATACCACAGGTTGTAAAGTAATATAACATAGCATAATATACCATCGAACGTGTCATCCTCAAAGGGTTAAGTTGAGATATTCTAATTTACACCCAGATTATGCCGGTATGTTTCAGGTCCCATGTAATAGGGGCCGAGCCTATTGCCATCAACTAGACACAATTCCAAACTGCTACAAGTTGCTACTGAAAATTTCATAGAAGAACTCAATCACTCTTTGCTCGACCTCGGAATTGAACCCAAATCCTCTTGCCCAGCAGTCGCACTTACGACCACTTGACCAACGAGGCAGTTAGTAAAAGTAATATAGAAATACATACGTCTTAATCGTTATGATCATTTGTCAGGTGGTTGTTTACACAAGTGCGGTGGAACACGAAATTATCACTTTTCCGTTCAAGACTGGAGTCCATTTCCTCGATATAACAACGAACATTGTGGCGGAAGGCGCTCGTACCTTATATGAATTCTCATACAGCTACATAATATACACCGACCAACGTAAAATAATCTTCTCCACCCTGCTTCTTATCAAGACTTGCGGATGACAAAGAACTAACACAACCCCATACAGAGTTCTAGTTAAAATAGACGTCTTTCTAAAGAAACATATAAGATTGTAATGCTATTGGTTCATTTGATACCGTAATAACTTGTGATCTTGCGACGTATGATAGGTTTCATCTTGAAGGAAATTTCAATATCTGACGAGAATATATTATACCTACACAAATCTGTATTAAATTAAGTAATACCTACCTACAATATTTCATACATCATTCCGTCTAGCGGGTTTGTAATACACTCTGTGACAATGTTAAATGTACTTCTGACACATGCCTAATGAAGATTAAGCCTTTGCTGTATCTACAGGACTTTGCTTTAATGAGGGTATAAAATAATTAAAAACGTAATTATGAAATTGGGACGATCAAAGGAAGTGTCCGAATAAAATGTAATTAATATTCATTTACGTTCCTCAATCATGAGCATAATAGCTGACACTGATATTTTGATCCTTATTTTTATTGAGATTCTCATTATTATGTGTAAAAACGTGTCTACCTATCTTTCTTTAAATTATAAAGGTGTGCTTAGACTACGATACTATACACGGAACACTCGATGTGCCTTTAAAAAAAGCAGTTTATGTTGTGTGATATGATGTATGATAGGTACTAGATATATAAAAGCAAAAGTAGATAAGATGATCTCTGGCATTGTTATTACAACGCAAACTATTAAAATAGTTTGTCAAAGCGATGTGCCCGTATTTGATCCAGTTGAACCTCGGAGAAGTGTGCCAAAGAACTAATAGAAATTGAATCGAGCACATTCTTCCACACGCTCGGACAAGGGCTAATATCCGGTGAGGAATGTTTATAGTCAACAAACATGGACTTAGTGCAAACAGATCCGACCCGTGAGCCCTCAGCCTAACTTCGCCTAATTGTTTGCTAACCGCCATCTTTGTTACAAATGGTTGCTGGTATTCGCTTTACGAGTACGAGTAATCTACGTTGAACACGAGCGGTAAATTAAATTATATTTCTGTGTACAAAGAAAATAAAATGTTAGGATTTGTACGTATGTGTACTAATTGTAATAAAGTTCCGCGAAGTTTCGTTTAGAATGTAGTGTGAGACGAGTTTAAATTATTTCGGAAGTTTCAAATCTAATCAAAATTAAATTTACTGGTTCTACACACCTACCCGATATGTGCAAGCTAGTCTTTTAGCACATTCCTGCTTGTTACCAATATTTATCTAATTTATTTTTGAACAACACTCCTATTCAAGAAAAAATTGGATACCTTCTCGCATACTTAGTTGCTACTTTTGCCCGCAATGTTTTGTAAAAAACTAAATAGAAAAAAATACGCCTGAAAGGACTCATAAGTATAAGACAGATTAGATCTTAAACTGGAAAAGCATAAAGTTTCAGAATACATTACACCTCGACCCAAGATTCCCGACTAGATATTGATTCGCAGATTTTATTCAAACTAATCGGATTCGTATTACGAACGATTTTGCAAATTCTGAGGAGACGAATTCAAAGCCACCGCGGACCGTTTCATTGAAATTAATACTCCGGTCAAACAGATTACCATTTTCTACGTACTTTCTGTGAAGAATTTCTCAGTTGAAAATGGTGAACCGTCTTAAATTTCAATTTCTCTTAGTAAATTGAGCCCCACCAAAACGTTGATATCTACATAAGTAATCTTGCTCATCTTATTTAGCGGAACACTCGATTTTTCTGCGCGCTACGTTGCCACGTCAGAAGAATTTGAATACATTTTAATATGCGGAGGCTATGCAGAATTTTGGAATATTCCAGCGACACGTGTTTCTAGAATTTCATAAGGGATTTAAATGGGAACAATAAATTGTAGCATATCACCGGTATAATTTACGTTTCCTTGTATTCTAAATCTTCTGGTACCTTTTTGCTTGCATTTTCTTAGTACCTACAAGGAATACAAGCAACAAAGTGGTTTTATAACGAATTGTATTATGATTTCATGTCCATCTTGTTAAGTCTTGTCTATAGCTTTGGACCTTTGAACTTTTATTCCAAAGCGCGGTTGCTCGTGAGCTCGTGAGTCTGAGTTTGAAGCCAAGCAGAGTTATATTCATGAACATTTTGATGATACAAATTTTTGCTTACTGCCTATTACATGGAACCTTAGACACACCGGTGTAATGTTTACCATCAGTAATGCTCTTTTGCTTTGCTGATTATCTGTTGTGCTTTTTTATAATTGTTGGGGTTCCAGACCACACACTCCTAGTATAAGTTTGACATATACTCTTAATCCATTCTTATCATATTTCATCATAATAGCACAGAAATAGTATGTTACTTACTAAAATAGCTAGTGATCCTAACAAGATTGCTCACATCGTCTGCCAACTCGGCTGGAATTGCAATACCAACAAGTGCGTCTATCATGGGAAGCTTATTGGAACGTCAGAGATCATAATTACTCGATGCATCCGCACTGCACCGGCAGCTCATATCCGCTACAACACCAGGCGCTGCCGTCACCATCTGCCGTTAGATTTGTTATTAATAACATTTCCCCTTAGTTTTATTTTACCCTTTGGAATTTATTACGTTGGGAACTTTGATGAGGCACTGATTTCTGAGCAAGATGGCAGTCTTCGTTTATGTTTTTTTTTGTATAAAAAATCGACTTTGTGAAAATGTTGACTAAAACCATCTAAATACTTTTCTCGAAAGGATGTTGCATCATTATAAGCTTAAAATTGCGTCAAATATGCATGTTTGTTTAAAAAAGTTATTTAATAAAGTTATAATAGAACCTTATTTAGTTTTAAATACATATGTTATTTCAATTAAGCGCGGTAGTTCATGGAATAAAAATTGCCTCATAGAAAGCACCTGACAGATAGTCTAAAATGACGCTCAAATCGACTCGCTGAGTGTTGTTGAATTAACAATACACTTTTTTCCTAGCATATAAAGAGGATATTTTATATGACGACCAGAATACCAAAAAATAACAAAAGACAAACAAAATCTTATTTCAGAAATTGGCCCACACAAATGTTTCATTACAAAGTCAAACATTTTCTCCAAAACTAATCAGCTCAACTAGATTCAAAGTATATCAAACGTAACGAGAAACGATTTCTTTATTGAATACTTACTCGGCTCCCATTTTATTGGTCTGTACGTCATGAAGTGGGCTCATATAAAATCAAATGCTCCATCCAATTAGCTTGGAACATCGAATGCTCAACCCACAGCGGACTAGTACCAATATCCGGTATTCAATGATCTAAGGATTGCCAAGTGGCCTACTATGTAAATACTAGGGAATGATGGAAACCGGGCGCATTATGGGAAATAAATAAACCCTTCTCTGCGAGAAAATCCTTTTAAAGTGAATCGAATTATTGCTTTGGGAGGTTAGTGTTGGGATTATGTGGAGGAGGCGAGTGCGTGTGTTTTGGTTTATTTATTGTGTACCTACATACGTTTATAGTCTCTGGCAACGAATAAATAGCTGATAAATAGGTATCTATAGAACAAATGTGAAGTTTACTAAACAATAATAAAATTATGTTTAGATTACAATGCGACCTTTTTGAGTATTGTGTTTATATATATTACCTATAGATAAAAGAATATTTTTCTCGCCTTAGAATAAAAAAAATATTAACTAATTAAGTTGAAGACGTGGTGCACCCATAATTATTTTTAATCATTAATCTCATTTGTTTAATTTCATATAGTGTAACATAAACAATCCATTAACACCTATTTTTGTAACTAACTTCTAAAAATACGAGGAAAAAGTGACGGGTGAGTATTAAAAAAACAAATTTAACCTCGACGTAGAACCGGTAGAAAAAGGTAGATTCATTTTAATTTAGTTTAAAATAAACGATGTTAAATTATGAAATAGCAGTGTTGATGAAGGGTTCAAAGAAATAAATAATGGAGGATGTTATGATAGAGTAACTTGCCGACTACGACCGGCAGTAGTTAATTTCCTCGACAGACTTACAGTTGAACGGGAAGACAAACAATTAGTTCGTTGCATTTTATCGCAATTCAACGTGGTTATGAAATCGTCGAAGAATTTATTATTCATGTTTATTTTTCCGATGACTAATTAATTATTTAAAAAAAAAAAATATATAATATATTTTTTTTTTTTTTTTTTACTCAACTAGAGTATATAACTTAAATATATATATATATATATATATATATATATTTAAGTTATGTACTAAAACCAATAAAATTAATAAATAATAAGGATTCTGCGATACGTTTATTATAAGAAGCAAACAATTATTTAATTTCCTATTCTGAAGATTAATATTATATGAAATAACTTTTTGAATAATGTTATGACCTAAAACCAATAAAATGAATAAACAATTTACATAATACTTTACGTTCAATTATTTATTTATTATTATGCGATATGTTTATAATAAGAAACATGCATTTTTTTGTCAACTTTTCCGAAGATTATCAAACATGATGATGATGATGAAGTTATAGAATTACAAAAAAAGAAGTTCTGCGATGTATTCATTCTAAGAAACCGGGTATTATTTTAATAGTGGCGTTTAAGTTGGCAACAATTTGCTGTACGACTTTGATTTTTTACGTGGTAATTTTTTTATAGTCTATATTAGTAGGATTGACTCATACATTCCCTCATTAGGTTGTAGTGGCACATAAGACCATCAAAAGTATTTGAATTTAATACATTATTATTTTTCAATCACGGTAATATTCCGATTTTCAATAATATTACGAGTATCTGAAGCTTTACGAGTGCTTTAGCTGTAAGTACAATCCACCTAAAAATTTTACCATAAATAATTTTGGAATTTTTGTAGTAAGTAGCTAGTCTAAAAATATATATTACATATTTTGTATCGTCTTTTGTTATGTCGAGAGCAATAATAAATAAATATAAACAGAACAAAATTATACTTCTATGAATACTAGGTTAATACTATAATGATTACTTTATAAACAGCTAGAATCTAATACAGTTCTTTTTCCTATATTAAATTTATTGTATCTAATCAATATCCCTTGCAAGAATCTCTTCGTGTGTTCCAAAATACGCATTTAAATCACTATTAACCGGAGTTCCGTAATCGCCTGGGAGTTAGTTTCCTAAGTGGAGATCAATTAGCCCAATCGAATACGGCGTGAAATGGCGGGTTTGCGGGCAAAGCTTTGGTAATAGACTTATGGGAGGGACCCTGCACGTTCATCTATACGAGGCAAACAACCGCAGTTAATGGCAAAGTTGGTGATTAAGGAACATTTTGATTGATATTGAATCTTAAGAATATGTACTTGTGTGCTATTTTCTCATGACGCAATATTAAAGTAATTTAGAGTAAAAATTTCATCCTTTTACGCCTTATTTGTTTTAGTTTCTTTTTAATGTTTTGTTTCAAATGCGAAACTGAACAGTGATTATTCTACGATCAAAAGTGGAAAATACATTGCAAAATTGGATTGATTTCTTACACTATGCGAATACTAGACTAAAATTACTTTTTATGGATTTCATCGCGATATATTGACATTATTGAATCCCGTGGTTTTGAATCAATTACAGCATCCCTTGTCACGGGCAGATTGACCGTGATCATATGAATTATAATATCCAACAACCTCAGCATAATATTGGAATAATCATCACTATCCTTAACCCATCGGTTGTCCCACTGCTGGGCATGGTCCAATCCACCACACAAGCACAATGCGGGTTGGCAAACTTCACATGAATCACATGTAATAGAGAAATTGTCCAACGCTTGAGCATGTGATAAATATTCATGTGATTTTGAAAACTCAGTGGTTGGAATTGACCTCGAGACCTTTGACTTAAGGTGGAAGCTTCACGCTAGCCCGCGAAATTCAAATTTTCGTACGTTTTTTTGCAATTTGCCGGACATTGTCAGACTGAACATTAAACAAAATATGTCTATTTCATGAAAAAGTCAATCAATGCAGTTATATGCACTTTGAGGGCTGTTTTATTGATTTAAATGAATATAATTCTGTAACTAAATACCAATTACAGGTGCGAATCATATTTTGTTTTTAATTTCGCGGGCTACCGTGAAGCTTCCACCTTAAGTCACACCGCTAGGCTATCACAGCTCATAATATGATTCTGAAAATACGAAGAAGTTTTACTAATTAGTTTCTATGTTAGTAAGTTTTCTGTCGATTTAACAGGTTTCTAACTTTAATTAGTTCCCTTTAAATCCTATAGCACAGGACATAAAAACTTTAACGTAATGGTCACAGATGGTACATGAGGGACCGGGCTACCAGTGAATGCCTGAGTATAGGCATTTTCACTTCAGTGGACTCGTTTGTCACAACAAATATCAAATCAAATCAAATCAAATCAATGTTTATTTGTTTGAACATAGTAGGTACAAATTACATGCATGATGTTACAATGATAAAGTTTCATATGTTCAGCCTGTTTACAGGCGTACAAATATGTGAGCGTTAATGAGTAAGTTTTCTTTTACTTTAAATTTGACAATTAGCATTATTTTGCAAGATTCCATTAGATCATTATTACTTAAATTACTATTATTATTTAGATTATTATTACTTTAATACAATATTAGAATTAAATTACAATACTGAAAAAAAAACCTACTACTATCCTTAATAAGACCTAGCTAGAAGCAGAGATTTCATTTAAGATGTTAAAATTTTCTCTTAAAATGCTCCATTCAAAAAGTATAGATGTTCAAAAAAGTTGTGTAAGTTAGGTATTTTTTTTATAACATTAATAAATATTTGTTACAATATTATATAATTGCAATAAAATATTTACTAACAAATATTCGATAATATTTTAAAATATGTGAGCATTTCATAACTACGGTATAAACAGTACCAATTACAAAAGTGACAAGGTTAACACGTCTAAAAACATGTTTTAAATATTTAATGACATCACCCTGGACTCTCAAGCAATACTAAAGAAAAGTAAAATTGTTATTTATTGTGAACTAAACTCAGTGGAAATGCGATGGAACCGATAGAACTTCATTAGTTTGAAAGGCGCAGGTTATAAATCTCAATCTCGCCGAATCGCTTCAATATAGCATTAGATTTAGGATCAATGTCTACAGTACAGCTTTCTTTATTTGTTGTTGGAACATTTGTTTTATCCGACTGCGAAAATGGAAAGCGAGTGAATGGCGCTTCCAAGTTATTTCAGTCATTGATATGAATGAATACATAGCATATTTGATAGAAGCCGCTTGTTTCTCTCCCCCTACAGGTGGAATTTTCAAAATTCGATTCTTAATGGATAAATCTATGAATATTTCAATGTTTTTGTAGGTTATTATCTAACCAAACTTATTTTTGTCATTCATTTTCGTTGAGTATGTTACGACGTTTCTTTTACGTTTCTCAGATACAAAACGCCGGTTTCACCCAGTAATAAACTTTAAAACATCGACTTGTGAAAAATGTATATACCTACATATATAAAAGAAGAAGCTGACTTGCTGACTGACATATCAGCGCAGGGCCTAAACTATAAAGCTTAGAAACTTGAAATGTTGCACAGTGGTTCCTTTTATTATTATTATTTTATTAATTATTCACTCTACAGAAAAAAATGATTAGAATTTTAATAAATATCCAAGATACAGACTCTTGTAAACCCCATTTTAAAGACCTAAAAATATTAACCCTACCCTGCCTCTACATACTTGAAATTTGTAAATTTGTACGACAACATCCGCAACTCTACACCAAAAGAGAAGATATACAAACTAAAATTGCACTTAGACACAAAAGCAGATTAAACTTACCCACTTCACGATTAAAAATGCACTCTTCTAGTACATTTGTTATGTCCATAAAAATATACAATAAAATACCGGAATACATCAAAAGTATAAATACAAATAAAATCTTTATCAATAAATTAAAACAATTTCTAATAATTAAAAGCTACTACACTATTGAAGAATTTTTTAGCGATAAATTTTAAAATTTTAGACAACAGTATGCGGTAACACCTACACATACTTATACCAAAAAATACATTAATAATATAATATATTAATAACATAATTATTAATAACATAATTATACAATAAAATTTATAATAACATGATACCTATATTTCATTTTAAATTTAACTCAGAATATATTTTAAAATAATAATAATAACATTCTACAAGGCTTAATAAAATTGAATTGATTAATATAATTTATAGTTTTAAAAAATGAAAAAGTGCAATAAATAAAATAAAATAAAAATACATAAACATATCTAAAACAAATATAGAAATACTTATTATAAAATAATTATATTATACGATACTATAATGATACATATTTTAATGATACAATTTAATTTTATACACCTATATAGATTGCTCCACCGACAAGAGCTGAGCTCTTAAATTAATAATAATAATATAGTTTTTATCTTATTTGACAAAGAGCGCCTTCATCCTCTCTCCTATTAAAATATCTTTTGCTGTGCCCGACAGGGTCCATAATTGATCCAATGTTAACATGCCTACCAACAAATGTACACATTATGGAATGCAATAAATAATTGAATTGAATTGAATTTATAACGTAGGGAACCAAGTAAACAAATACTAACTTAATATTCGGTTCACAACTAATCGATTTCATGATGGATTATGACTCAACTTAGTATTTATAGAGTAGTTTATCAAAAAATCACTCCACATGCGTGTTTTAGATTTTTCTGGGCATGTCAGTGTGGGCTTCACGGAGTAGCATCATTTATTTTTATTTAGGTCTATTGTCTTACTCTATGTTAAATGATGTTGCTATCAACGATGAACCGTTAGCTTGAAGAATACGTAAACGTTTTATATAATTCATAGTATTACCAACTCAGACAAAAGGTTTACCTACTATTTCACGTTACAGTCTACAAATTTTCACATCATACGCTACACAGTATGCAAATAACGTGTTCTTTGTATTTCTATCTTAAGATTTGTTCTTGTCGGAGAAAATATATCTGTGTATTGAAAGTCTTATTGTAAAGAAGTTGATTTGGAAATCCTAAATGGTGTTTAGCGTTGCAAATATATTGCGCATATTCTATTAGATTTATATAATTAGTTTGCAAATATAATGGGCACATTATATTTATTCAATATAAAAAAGGTAGATAGGTGTTTGAATTATATATGTATTGTTCATGTCTATAAAATTCTCATAAGCAAATTTGTGCTCGGGCAAAAGCTACAGGCTCACGCCTCATTATATAAGACCCAGAGTAAAGGCAAACTGATTGTGTAAGTGGACACCAGTACTCCTCTATCTAAGCCTTCAGAGATACTAGCGAGATCATATGTAGCGTTATATTAATATATAATATTATACATACGAATTTCATGTAATATTTTAGCAACAAAGATTGCAATAACGCATTTAATAAGGCAAGCTTCGTACACAGCACCCAAGTAATAAGTTTCTAGACCAGACTCTACTAGACTAGACCCCTATTTGGCATGCTGCCCGGCCTCGGTGTACGGAACCTGCTACGATCTTCATCAATTTCGATGGCAACGGCTTGCTATCATTATCCAGTGCATGCATTTCTAATAATATCTAAATTGTATTAATTTGAACTTGTGTAAATGTCTGCCTCGTTGGTCTAGGGTTGGTACAGTGCAACTGCCGAGCAAGTTTTGGATTTGATTCCCAGGTCGAGCAGTGTTATTGGGTTTTTCTATGAAATTCTCAATATCATCTCGGAGCTTGGATTCGTGCTCGGTTAATGGCTATAGGCCCGCCCCGCTAAACCATACTAGCAAAACGTGGGAGTACATACGTATACCTCTACATAAGATTTCGGGGACGACAAGCGTAATGGTAAATATGAAAATCAATGTTTCAAATTAAACAATATTTAAGACAATCCAATTCAAGCTTCTGGCTTATTTATTTGTACTGCTTGAAACGGTGAAACCACCATGTCTGGAGGGAGTTCTAGCCAGCATTTGACGTCTAGAAAACCTGCACGACGCTATATAGTATAGTGGCACTATAAAGCCTTATAATATGTAAGCCCTTTGAAAACAGTGGGACAATATATTTTTTGCATTGCACGTTTACAACATAAAGTAGGTAGGTACCTGAGTTAAGCAGCACTAAACTAGCGAAGTGTACACAATCATCATCATCATCAGCCTATACTCGTTCACTGCTGGACGTAGGCCTCCCCTAGTGAACGCCACAGAGCTCGATCTTCGGCTTTTTTCCACCGCTTATAGATCGCTTGTTTTTTTGGGAACAATACTCCACTGTACTTATTTTATTTCATGTTTTATATCCACCATTTTTTTAAATAAATTCATTGAATACATTCATTACATTCTGAAACATTAAATCCACTCTACAAATTATTTATACTGATTTTCAGAAATCAAGTGGGATTATTCAATACGTATTATTTTTTATGCATAAAATCTCTTAATTCCCTGCTTTCATGGTTAATATTTTTTTAATTCTAACAATTGTCTTTAATGGTCGTTTTATATCGATGAAACATCAAAACAGACTGACACATCATTGATAATAATTGATTACCAATTAATCAATTATGTTTTCGGTTTGTGCCTAATTGAATATTAATGACAGAGTTTAGATTTAGCAGAGATTAGTAGGTAGGTAATAGATTCTGTATACCCTGTATATTTGATCCGAATTCACAAACGAACAAAAATAGTGTAAAGAAGTAGTTATATTTTCACCAAAATCAATAGGTTTTAGAATGATTGGAAATAGCTTTTAATGTGATATGAAATCTAAATCAGTAATTCCTCATCATACAATAATATGCTGAAAAAAAAATGATTTCGTAAATCCCAATCTACCTACATGATTGCTTTCTTAATTTGTACCCATTCCACGAAGCTAAAACCTTTGCACTGAAAGAGCATTTAAGTAAGGCATGAAATAAAACCTGCTGAATACCAATCGGAACCATCGTATTCCAATCAGAAGCATATTACGGTACTGCACTTACAATGTATGCTAGAAATTAAAGCAATTACGTACAGCTGAGGAAATTGTTCAATATCCGTATACTCTGTACTCTGTACCACAAGTGACGGCAAATTTACTTCATAGACGCACAGAAACCAGCGAACAATGACGCTGTAATTACTTAACATATAATTTGTGGTAGATAGATTCTCTGGTAAATTGGTATTAGATACTGATATATTATATGTATTAAGAAGAGATAAAATGTAGGTGATAAAGATTTCTTACACTTGCGCGAATATAAGACATTAAATGAAACAACGAGTACATTTTACGGATCATATCGCGCTGACGTTGAAAACTACTTGACGACCCAATTAGTCCAGCGGTAGCTAACACTGCTATGGGTCCCGGGTTCGAATCCCGGAATCAAATGCTTGTGTGATGAGCATAAACATATGTATCCGAGTCATGGATGTATGTATCTATGTATAATATGTAAGTATTTACAAAAAAATATGTAGTATATCAACCGACTAGTATCCGTAACACAAGCCTCGTTGTTTAGCTCGGAACTAGATGGCGCTGTGTCATGACGTCCAGGAATATTATTATTACTATTATATAATAATTATATGAATAATTTTAGGAATGAGAATATTTCCGGGAATATGAGTAATATTTATATGTATATTTAAAAAAATAATAATATTGTTATTTTGATTTCGTATGGACCATCGAAATACATATTTGGATTTCCAATTCACTGCACAATGGGTAAGTGGTTTTTATTAAGATTACCCATTTCTATTAACGATATTGTAAATAACTTATAAATAAATAAATAAATATATCCGGAATTTATTACACAGCGCCATTCAGTCCGAGCTAAGCAAGGATGTTTGTGTTACAGATACTAGATGGTTGACACACAACATCATCAACCCATTATTGTCCCACTGCTGGGCACGGGTCTGCTCTCATTTGAGACGAATCCCTCCACTACTGCGGGTTAGCAGACATTACATGCCATCGAGAAAATCTCTCCAGCAGGCAGGTTTCCTCACGATGTTTTCCATCACCGTTTCAGCATGTGATAAATACGCACATAACTTCCGAAAAGTCAGTTGTGCGTGCCTTGAGTTTGAACTCGAGACCTCTGATATCTCAGTCCACTGGTCACACCGCTAGGCTACCACGGCTCAATCTGGCTTAATCTGTATCTCTTAACCCTGTATCTGCTGTATTAATACCTACGTTTACATCTGCAGTGGATATGGACGCCATTATTGGTTTATAATGATGCAATCCACCCAGCGCTATGGCAACAGCAGATAAACTACCTTAATAGGTTCTCCCGTAAATGAGAAAAGTTGGCAACCCTATAAAATTGTTTAGTTGGCACCCGTAGAGATTTAAGATAAGGAGGTTATATTAATTTGAGACTACCTAATATGTACAGCCAGTAACAATAATGGATTGCCATTTTAGTACAATGCGTAAACAATCGCAATTTTATCATAGAGGTAACCCAACCAAAGCCAATAAATTTATTATTTCTAAAGGGTACCAAAGTGATAAGTAAATCAAGGTAATTACAATTAAAATTGTATATGATATGTTTGAGTCTGTGTAAGCGTAGGTATAATTTCCCGTTGTCGTGTATAGTGACGGCACAAAGTTAGTAAAAGTTATTGATTTTTCTAGAATACCCTTCAAATGTTTGTCGTTAGCAAATCTAGACGATTAACATCGTCTTATTTTGAAGAACTTTTCGTGAAGAAAAGTAAAGTAAAAACCTTCTGAAACTCTCGAAGCTCGAAAGGATTCTGTCTGATTATTCAAATTTGACAATCCTTCGCAAGACAAACAATTGAAACAATTCCGACGAAAGATAAACAATTAGAGACAGGCCTAACTGTAAATAAATGTTCCATCTTTTGGAAATATTTCTATCGAGAACTTATATTTACCTTTTGAATATTCTGGGGGTAAGGCAGGATTTTATTTCGCACCGTTTGTATTTCATGTCACCAGTGACATACAATTAAATTCATCCACGTGAGTTGTTTAAAACCCGGTAGAATTGCAGCTTTAGGATAGAAATTTTGTTTTGTAGCGTACAATATGGGGACAGTAATGAAAAACAAGTTTTAAGAGGTAAGTATTATATATAATATTATATTATATTATATCAAGAGTAAGTTTAAATAAGAAACGGCAAACGCAATTCCGAAAGCAACGCATCAATTTATTTATGTCAAATCAGAACTTTGATTATAAAAACCCGCTCCATGACAATATTAGAACTGGAATCCTATGAAAAAAGCAGTTTTTATTCCAATATGAAGGAAATTAACCTGAAAGTGATTTCCTAAACATATTAATCCTTCATTGGAGTTGAAGAAAACCGCCCCTTGATTTCCAAACATTTAGGGATGCCTCGGGCCACGGTATAATTGCATTCCGTCTCAATCCGAGTACTCCTTATTCTGTATTAAATGAACCATTATTTGAAGTATCGCAAACGATTATTGAGTTGCTTTACCCTGTTAAGGCATGTCAGTAATGGTTTCTAAGATTAACTCTTAACTGTCGACGAAAAGAATAGCAGTCGACAATGTTTCACGTAGAACTGAATCGAATAATGTGCTTTAAAAATATTAAAACCTATATAGACTGGTTGATGTTAGGTTTATTTATTTATTTATTAATAATGTTCGATTATTAAATGAACTGCAGGCAATCCTAAAATAAAACTATTGTTCGTGGATATTTTTTCACCCTGACTTTTAGGCTGGCGATGGCGGACTGAAAAAAACTAGCTTTATTTCAATGTTGTTTCTCCTTTAAAATAATCGTCTTGTATACATTACACACAACTTTTAATAATGGTCTCTCTATAGGAAACCCCATCGGTGAATATAATAAAACCCCACACCACACCATTCCTTATTCCTATGGAAACCACAGAGTAAATTAAAACATCTTTCTCCATCTGTCAAACATTATATAATTTAATAAAACCTTATTGTATCTGACTTAAAAGTTTTCTGGAGTCCTAACAACCATTTCTACTCAAATAAAATGGAGTTTCTCTGACAACTTTATAAAAAAAATCGGAGAACGTCGATAAAACTATACTATTTCAATTAATAGTATAAAAAATGAATTATAACTTTCTTTACCGTTCTCCTTAAGCGGAATGAAATATTTCTTTGCCTACATAATGAAACTTTAGACCATCAAAGTCCAAGTAAATGATTAACTCGTTTTTCTTTTGACTTTACTTCTTTAAGGGCGTTTGCGAACTAAAGCTTTGAAATATTAACTTCAGCTCAGAATACGCGTTAAAAATACTCAGAACTCTATAGTAATCACGTCAAGCTCACAAAGAAATATATTATTTAGTTACGGATTTTGATAACTCAACATGATTCGAAAATATATAATATATAATTTTATGCCATAAAGCATGAACTATAAGACATAAAATTGTGTCTCATCGGATAAAAGACCTGCTGAGAAAAAACATATAAGGCCTCATTTAAGTATTTTTGATTTTATTGTAAATATACACATTATTTTCGTGTAATGCATCGTTAAACCACAATCACGTTAAAACAAATTTAAACTTCACTACCATCGACATCGACCCATTTTATTGTCCCAATGCTGATTACGGGGGCTCTTTCATTTTGAGGAGGTGAAGGCTTTAGTCTACCAAGATAGTCTAGTGCGGGTTAGCAAACCTCTCCCGCCATCGAGAAATCTCTTAGGTATGCAGGTTTCCTCACGATTTTCTCTTTCACCGTTTGGGTATATAAATAAATAAATATTTCCGGACATTTATTACACAGCGCCATCTAGCTCCGTGGTAAGCAACGAGGCTTGTGTTACGGATACTAGATGGTTGATATACTACATATATACTTTTTTTTGTAAATACATACATATTATACATAGATACATCCATGACTCGGAAACTCGGGACCCATAGCACAGCAGGCAGCGTTAACTACCGCTGAGCTAAACGGGTCGTCATAAAATATAACAAATACGCACATAATAAAATCAAAAATCTACTTCGCACCACTTAAAAAAATCAATAGTTCAATAGTTTCGAGTTCAATCGTGGGCCATCACTAGGCTATCACTGCTCTCTGCGAACCATCAATATAATCACCAAATCATCAATAAAAACAAACGAGTCACCTCATCTTCTCGAAAATTCGAACAGTCTGGAAATAATAACATGCAATAAAACTCTTTGGGGCACGCACCCTACATAAAGGGTAGAAACAAAAGGACCGGCTTAGTTAAATACTACACTCGAACGATTCAACGGCCATTTTAATGTTATTAAAATGTTCGACGGCTACTTACCTTGTTATTTTACGATGTACTCGAACACAAGCGAGATTTAATTAAACAACCTGTATAATCAAATGCATTTGGATGGCAGTTTATACATTTTAATTTTTAATTATGTTCTTCACTACCTTCTTTACATTTACTTCTTAATTATTCTGTTTGATCTATAATGTTATACGTCTGCGTGTTTAATATTTGTGCCTTTATGGTTTTAGCACATATGTAATGTTAATTTTAATAAGTTGATATTATTTATGTTTACTATATTTATACCTTATCGTGAGGTGCATTAAAGCCTGTAGTGGCGTAAAGCTTTTCTTTTTAAATTCTTACTTTAACAGTATTCAATCTTGTGTGTTATAATAGTTTCCATGTATCCTATTAAGCTGTGTTGTAGCCGATGGATTGTAAATTAAAAGGTCTCGAGTACGATCTGCACCACGTATCTGTGTATTTATCACATGAAGACATAGTAAACACACCTGAGAGATTTTCTTTATGGTGTTTTAAGTCTGCCAACCTGTGCTATGCTATCGTGGAGGAATATAGCCATATCCCTCTTAAATTATAGGAGACCCCTGCCCAGCAGTGAGACATAAGAATTGATATTTATGAAGTAACCTTTAAGACGCCTGTAGAGTAATTAAGAGACATATTTATTATGAAAACAGAACCTTTCTAGAAACTAATCTGATATAATATTCAACAGACTGTGTAGGTACATACATATTATTATTCTACTCTAGTTATCAGAACTTTTATAAAAGAGGACGAACTTCTTTGAACTGATATATAACGACATAATATTATTAAATACAAAATGTTTCTAAGAAAATGTTTGTAGTAGCTACCTGTTAGGTTTTTAAAAAATAAAATAATATTATAATTATAAACAAATAAAATTCTAAATTATTATACCGACTTAAAATAAATTAGTACAAATCCATTCAATTTTACTTGCAACACTGAACTTGAGTTATTTATAATACTGAATATGGCGGTGCAGTGGCATTTCTTGATTCGACATTCGGGAGTGAAGGTACTGTCTTCAAGGAAGGAGTGTTTGTATTCTGTACAACTATTATAAAATTAAAATAGACAATTGGATTACGGATTTAAGGTAAATGTTATTAATTCATTTAAGTTATGATATTTTTATACATTAAGAAGGAAAGAGAAATATTATGTGGATGTCACTATGTCTTTTTGAAAATAAATTAAATATATATATTGTGTAAATTATTACGAATTATAAATACTAAAGCTATCTGTCCGTTTTATTGCACTAACCACTTCTACCCGCCATTTCATAGAGTGAATATCACATTTCAGAAGTGGGATAATAGCCCGCTTAAGTTTTATGAACTACCTCCACATAATATTTTTTTTGTGAATACGTGTGAAATTGTTTTCTGGGGGTGTCATGTGGGTCTACGGGGAGGCAAAAAGTTGTTAAAATTGAGCTAGGACTTATCGTTTAGGAGATAAGTAGAAGAAAAGAAATCAACCTGTTGTTTCGAGTTTCAGACAATGCCACGCGACAGTGAAGTATCCCCAAGGCACCGGTTGACGACACCGGAGCGTGGTAACACGCAGCCAAGGGTAGCACAACCAGGAGCAAGTGGAAATCGGAGGAGCCGTCATCGCGGTAGTCGCAGCTCCCGCAGTCCTAGCCGCCATGGGCATGAGCGTCAGAAGAGTCGCAGTCGCAGGAGCCAGAGCAGAAGGATGGATCTACGCGAACGTGAACAAGAGCTTGATAGACAACGGAGACGTCTTCGTGTACTCGAGGAGGATGTCGTCAGGGAGCGCAGCCATCTTCGACGCCGGGACAGCAGGAGTGCCGCACCCAATGAAAGGTCACGTAGCCCTACTTTTACTTCTAGAGATATTATGAAGATTTTAGGTTCTTTAAAGCCCCAACCAGTGACAACTGGCACATTACTACCTACTAATAATATAAATCACAAAAATATCTTACCAGAGTTTGATCCATCGGTTAAAAATCAACGAACTGATATTTGGATTAAAAAGGTAAATGAATGTGCCACTGTCTATGGGTGGGATGAACGGACAACCGTTCATTTCGCCATGCAAAAACTCCAAGGACTGGCCAAAGTTTGGTATGAGAGCCAGAATACTATTCTATTTAGTTGGCCTGAATGGCAAGAAAAGCTATTAAGTGCATTCCCTTGCGAACAAAATTATGGCCAGTGCTTGGAGGACATGCTTCATAGAAAAAGTAGGTACAACGAACCGCTTGAAGTTTATTATTACGAAAAATTGGCCTTGTTAAACCAATGCGACATTAATGGCAAGCACGCTGTTGACTGTTTAATTCATGGCTTAAGCGATAAGACAATGAAGTCTAGTGCTAATGCTCTGCGTTGTACTCAACCCGATCAATTGCTACAGTTTCTCATGAGTAGTCAAGATATGTCACAAACGCACGATCAATTTAAAAATAAGAATAGGGTAGGTCCAGAACAAAATATTCATAATAATTCTTCTCGTAAGTTGCCAAATAGATTTAATACAGGCACAATCTATTGTTTTAACTGTAAAGAGAAAGGTCATCCCTATTTAAAGTGTCCAAAGCCGTTATTACATTGTACAAAGTGTAATCGTTATGGTCATAAATCGGAAGGCTGTACTTTCAGGAACGACTCTCAACTAGGGCAATCGAACAAAACTGAACCTATCTCAAAAACAATGCGAATCATGACCTCACAGTCTCATTCTAAATACATGAAAGATTGTACAATTAACGGTGTTGAATCAAGTTGTTTCATTGATTTTGGCAGTGAGGTTTCACTTATCACGCTGTCTGCAACAGAAAATTTACGGTTGGTTTGGGATAAAACGTCTTCACCTTTAAAAGGTTTTGGTAATGGAGTTGTTTATTCAATGGGTAGAGTTGAGATAGATTTGTGCATTGATAGTGTCAGGGCAAAGGTCACATGTCAAATTATTGAGGATGTGTTATTGGATGTCCCGTTATTGGTTGGTCAATCATTTACTGAGCAACCACATATATTAGTATATAAGAATGCGAATGAATTGAAGTTTTGTGACATTAATAATGATTCTGATTTCACTGAAATTTATAATTGCGATGAAGCTACCACACCCTTAATCATGCTTGCTGACATGGACATTTTTGGTCCAGTCACAGTCAGAACACGAGTAAATTCTCCTTACAATGGAAAGATCCTGTTAAATAGTAAGGTTATTGGGCGGCCAAACCAACAACTTCTAGTTAATGGAGGAGTCTATCAGGTCAAGGATGGCTTAGTTTTAGTCAATGTTGTTCCTATCTTCAATGTTGTTCTTTTACGAGAAGGGATGGTAATTGCAAGAGGTACGAAAGTACAAATTATTAATAGGATAGTGACTCCATCTGTCGAGTCTAAATCGAATCAAGGAGAATTTGACGATAGCAATGTTCGGATAGGAGATACAGTCACTGAATCTCAAAGACAGAGCTTATTAGACTTATTACAGAAGTATAGGCATTGTTTTGCTGCAACTTTAAAGGAATTGGGTTGTACAAATATTGCAGAAATGGAGATAGAATTAAATAGTCGCAAACCTGTTGTTTACCGACCGTATAGATTGTCTCATAAGGAACGCGAGAACGTTAGGGATATGATCACTGAAATGCTGGAGGCAGGTATCATCAAAGAGTCCGTTTCAGAACACGCTAGCCCTATAATATTGGTACGCAAAAAGGAAGGCAGGGTAAGAATGTGTGTGGATTATCGCATGTTGAATTCCATAACGGTCAAGGAACGTTATCCTATGCCTGTCATTGAGGACGAAATCGCACGCTTGTCCGGGCAAGTTTACTTCACCACTTTGGACTTAACATCCGGCTACTATCAAGTCCCAATTTCAGAGAACTCTAAACCCCTTACTTCATTTGTCACCCCAGATGGTCAATACGAATTTAATCGCATGCCATTTGGTCTGGCAAATGCACCCGCAGTCTTCCAGCGGCTGATCAATAAAGTGCTAGGTCCATCTCGATTTACAGAGGCTACAGCGTATATTGATGACGTTCTTATTTATGGGAGAAGTGTAGAACAATGTTTAGAGAGACTTGAAAATGTATTAAAACTAATAGAACAGGCAAACTTAACTCTAAATTTATCAAAATGTAGTTTCTTACAAGATAAAATTAATTACTTAGGCTACGAAATAAGCGCATGTGGTGTCCGACCTGGCGATAAGAAAACTAAATGTGTTCTTGATTTTCCCCGTCCTCTCAACCAACATTCTGTCAGACAGTTTTTAGGTCTCGTAGGGTACTTCAGGAAGTTTATACAAGGTTTTGCGTCTTTATCACATCCTTTAAATAAACTTCTCAAAAAGGATGCAACTTGGGAGTGGGAGCCAGAACAGGAACAGTCATTCTGCAATTTGAAGGGTAGGTTGGTTGATAGGCCAATTCTAGCAATTTATGACCCAGCAGCTCAGACTGAATTGCACACTGATGCCAGCAAAATCGGCATTGGTGGAATACTTCTCCAAAGATTACGTGATTGTGACCCGTTTCGTCCGGTAGCTTATTACAGTCGTCAAACGTCACCCGAGGAGAAGAACTTTCACGCTTTTGAATTGGAAACTCTGGCCGTGGTATGCTCGCTAAAAAAGTTTAGGGTATATTTATTGGGTCAAGAATTCAAAATCGTGACTGATTGTAGTGCGTTGCGATCAACGTTTTCCAAACGAGACCTTATCCCTCGTATTGCAAGATGGTGGTTACTTTTACAAGAATTCAATTGTACAGTTGAGTACCGCGCAGGAATAAAAATGGCACATGTAGATGCATTATCCCGAAATCCATTGAATGAAATCGACAGTTTTTCAGAATATGTACAAGTTCCGTCGATAATGACAATTAGTAGTGAGGATTGGCTAGCCACTTTACAGTTAGGTGATTCTGAATTGCGTAGGATTCATAGTATTTTAGCCAGTAATCTTGATCTTGATGGATTAAAATACATTAAAGAAAATTATTGTATCAAGGATGATAAATTGTATCGATGTTTGCATGGGGATAAAACTCAATTACGATGGGTTGTACCCAAAGGGGCCAGGTGGCAAATACTTCGTAAAAATCATGACGAAATAGGACACTTTGGAGTCGAAAGGACTTTGGAGCGTATTAGGAGTACTTATTGGTTCCCAAAGATGTCCCGCTTCGTCAAGAAATATGTTCAGGCATGTATAGAGTGTGCTTACTCTAAAAAGAGTTCCACAAGCGAAGGCCACCTGCACCCCATCACAAAAGTGGAGATTCCTTTTCACACTCTCCACATTGACCATTTAGGGCCCTTTGTGCGTTCTAAAAGAGGAAATTGTTATGTTCTAGTCGTAGTAGACGCGTTCACAAAGTTTGTTTGGATCAAACCAGTTCGAGACACGAAATCACAAACCTCTATACGATCTTTGGAGGACATATTTTACACTTTCCGTAATCCAGACCGCATTATAAGCGATCGTGGTACTTCTTTTACGTCACACGCGTTCAAAAGATTTTGTTTAGATAAGGGAATTAGACACGTTCTCAATGCAGTAGCTAGTCCGAGGTCCAATGGACAAGTAGAGCGTTATAACCGCACTATCCTCAATTCTTTGACTGCTCAAAATTTGAATGACAATGAAAAGGAGTGGGACAGTAAAGTAGGGACTATACAATGGGGTATGAATAACACGCTTCAGAAAACAATTGGTAAGACCCCTGCTGACGTGATGTTTGGTTTTTGCATGAAATCTGAAATAGATCCTAGGTTAAATGATGTAGTGACTGAAACTAGAGAAGATACGGATTTGCTTACAATTCGGGAATCCGCTAAAGATAATATTGACATTGAGCAAAATAAGCAAAAACAGCGTTATGATAAAAATAAACCTTTTCATCTTTATAGTGAAGGTGATCTAGTTAAAATTACAAGGGTAAATTTTAACAATGACGGTAAAAGCAAAAAGCTTCTTCCGTCTTATATAGGTCCATACAGGGTGGTAGACGTATTAGGCAATGATCGGTATAGAGTTGCATCCATACCAGGCTTAACAGGTAGTAATAATAAGCACAAAACTACAATAGCTGCTGATCGTATGTCGCCTTGGGTTCATGTAGCTACGTTAGAAATGAACGATGACGAAGAATCAGATTCTAATGAAATTAAGGAGAATGAAATGTGTATTGAGTAGATATTTTTCAATCAATTAGTTTCAATCTATAAATTGAAATTAAACTATTGAACATTTAGTTGTACGATGAACTACAAAGATGTTATGAAAGTTATTGATTTAAATGGATATTTTTGATGATGATGATGAGTATGACCTGATTTAATGCACTGTTTAATTGATTGTGAGAATTGAGGGTTCACATCACTTAAATAGGCAAATTATTTTTATTGACATGTTTTTGTGAGAATTGAGGGTTCATAATAGCATGTTAATATACTGGATTCATTGATATGGAGTAAGTGTGAAAATTACTGTAAGAATAGATGGTAATCGATCTATACTATTGGTTGTGAGAATTGAGGGTTCACGCCATTAGAATAGAAACAAATTATTTTGTTACTATACTTTTGTGAGAATTGAGGGTTCACAATGGTATATTAATAGATATTGTGATGCTCTGTTAGAACGAATGGTTTACAGATTAACTATACATATAATAAATAGAACTATATATTAAATTGGAGAATGTATTTAAGGAAAATCGAATCAAGAAGGCCGACTGTTAGGTTGGTTTTGTGCGTACATGAGGACATGTACAAGGTCAGGATGGTCGAGTGTTAGGTTTTTAAAAAATAAAATAATATTATAATTATAAACAAATAAAATTCTAAATTATTATACCGACTTAAAATAAATTAGTACAAATCCATTCAATTTTACTTGCAACACTGAACTTGAGTTATTTATAATACTGAATATGGCGGTGCAGTGGCATTTCTTGATTCGACATTCGGGAGTGAAGGTACTGTCTTCAAGGAAGGAGTGTTTGTATTCTGTACAACTATTATAAAATTAAAATAGACAATTGGATTACGGATTTAAGGTAAATGTTATTAATTCATTTAAGTTATGATATTTTTATACATTAAGAAGGAAAGAGAAATATTATGTGGATGTCACTATGTCTTTTTGAAAATAAATTAAATATATATATTGTGTAAATTATTACGAATTATAAATACTAAAGCTATCTGTCCGTTTTATTGCACTAACCACTTCTACCCGCCATTTCATAGAGTGAATATCACATACCTATAGCTTGATTTTGATCGGATAATATTATAATGTAGGATAATTATTTAAAAATTATAATACTATGTTTTTATGCGATAAACATAGATTTTATCTTTGTTTTAGTAGTTTTTTTAAAGTTATCAGATATGTTAGTTTTTTTTAGATGTTCGATAAGCAAAATTTATATACCTTCATAACTGTGTTCCCTTATAGGTTAGACAGTAGCGTAAAACACTGTAAAACATTCGTAAACTGGGAGTGTAAGAACATCAGTAATAAGTAGTAGTAATTAACTATTTAACTCAATTAACTCAAAAAAAATTGCATCGAGAATCATAACCAGATCCGTAATACCTACTCAGTGCTTGAAAATACTGATCTATGACACAGTCATATGTCCCATAGTATGATAATATATATGACAGGTTTAAGAGTTTCAAGGCGTCAAAATATTCCCGACTACGCAACAAAAGTAGTTAGCGACAAGGAATTTATTCGAAGTGAATAAAGTTTGCACCAATATGTAAGGTGCCCGGCAAGCAATATCAAGATGTTGCGAGAAATGTCCAAGGGATGCGCGAAAAATGCTTGCTACATGCCCTGACATAGAATAGACATAAAGAACGTCGCAGACACGAAAATAAAATACAATTTGTACTACAAGCGGAGTGTCTGTACCTACACAATGTCTCGAAGCCAGTCGGTGTGCACGACGCCTAGGGTACACCTACCGCCACCTAGCGGCATAAAACTAAATTTAGGCCCGACTGCTGTTTGAGATATGGCGCAATTAGCCTTCGTAACGACATAATTTGTTAAATTCTATTAAGCGCTCTTTATTTAATGAAGCATCGCAAACAACCCACGAATTTATCAAAAAATATCTGAAGCTTATTTAGAAAGCAAATAATTAATAAACCTCTATAAATTGTTTAGAATAAACTAGGATTCAATACAACAATTAATTACTCTACCACGAATTATAATGCTTTTAATTTTGTGATTCAGTAATGCAATTAATGTTGTCATTACATGCAATTTAATGTCAAACCGTATCAATATGTCAAAATAACAATGATAACATTAAAGGTACTGGTAGTATAAAAGTTAATATAACATTAATCTAAACTGTGAAATCAAGCGATTTCAAAACATGTATATTATTTTTATATGACATCTTTACTTTTACAAACACGTTTATTATATTAGGGATGGTTTGTATATATATATTTATAGAAAAATGTTTCTGCGGAATTTCCAGAACGAACAGTTCATGAATGAACCTTAAGAACATTTCTGCTTCATTCATCAGAGATACATGCTTGATGATCTCTTAAACTAAAGAGTACTTAGATATAACTAGAGATATGACAGCCTGAATCGAAGGTAATAACATCAAACTACGCATATAAAGTCAGATATTGGCAATTTCAGCAAATTTAAGATTAGAGCTCCATAAATTCAAATGTCATGAATATAGCTAGTTGGTAATACTTCATATATTTTATGAGTCCGCTAGACGTGTCTATCTGGGTAGTAATAAAATGCAGGGAGCGACCCGCGACGGAAAGCAGTAATATCAAGTAAAATACTATCTAATACCGTCATATCGAAGTGAGCTGACAGTAAATTTAACGTTTATATTAACCTGTATGTAGAGGTCGCCAACAATGTAAGGTTGTATTTCTCTGTAGAACTAAATATTTTTTATGTCACAAGGGCGGTGAACAAGCATACGGCTCGCCTGAGTTGCTAAGCGGTTACTGTATCCTATAGACGTTTGCAACACCAGAGGTGTCACTCGCACATTGCCGACCCTGTAGAAACTGTTTAGGTTTAAAATAGGGAAGTACAGAACAGAGTTACAGAGTAAGAATCTCATCGTAAGTTTAGGTTACCGGTTTCCTATTTCTGGGTTATTTTTGTCGATGTATGTACAAAGTGCGTGTAATTATATATAATGTATCCATACCTAACACAATGAACCCGCATACATTTATTTATCCACTTATAGCAAAAATTCTTCTTTGAGTGTATGCAATTTTAGTCTTAATTATAATCATACTACCTATATATAAATTATATCATCATCATCATCAACCCATTAATGTCCCACTGCTGGGCACGGGTCTCCTCTCAATTGAGAGGGATTAGGCTATAGTCCACCACGCTAGCCTACTGCGGGTTGGCAGACTTTACATGCCATCGAGAATTCTCTCAAGCATGCAGGTTTTCCTCACGATGTTTTCCTTCACCGTTTGAGCATGTGATATATACGCACATAACTTCCGATAAGTCAGTGGTGCATGCCTTGGGTTCGAACTCGAGACCTCTGACATCTCAGTCCACTGGTCACACCGCTAGGCTACCACAGATCTTATAAATTATATGCCTGATTGTAATGTATTAAAGCATTATATTTAATTTTATAAGCTGTCTTAGGTAATCCTTAGGTTACATTAAATAGATTTTCTAATATTTTTTATCCTTCCTTTTAGGTGGCGTAAAGCAAAAAGGCTTATAATTATAGGCATTCGTCTTCATCTCCAGTTTATATGTGGAACTTTGGTCCTTTGATGCATAAGTTTAATAATGCGTTAATAATACACCAAGACTTAAAATTCTATTACCACGTGAAGTTAAATAACTATATAATAAGCTGCAGTAGCACCTTTAATCGAAGCTGACGAAATAACCCTTACTCGGTACTTGCACTTCTAAATCTCTAAATAGCAAGTAACTAACACACCATATTTCTCTCTCGACCCTAAATCAAAATGAAAACTAGGTATTATTTCGAGAGCAGCTGCAAAACTTCCCATCGCAGTTTCCAGGTCACAAGATTTTTTTTTAGTTTGCGTAGACTCGATCTTTCTCGAATGAATTTACTAAAAGTACTAAAAAAGTATGAAGATGATATATGGAGTATTGGCCTACATACAAAAACCAAACAAAAAAGTATATAGATACATATACACCATGATGTATGGTATCATACCTGAAGGGTTATTTTAGGCCAATTCACCGGTATGTTTTAGGTCCCATGTAATAGGGGGCTTATTGCCATCAACCGGGCACGAATCCAAACTCCGAGCTGCTACTGAGAACTAAATAGAAAAACTTAATACCACTTTGTTTGATCTAGAAATCTAACCCAAGATTTCTTGTTTAGCAATTACAGTAGTTATCCACGATGGGCCATGGTGTGAACACCAATCATAGCTCAACCTAGTCAGGTCAGTCGTCGACCGAATAAATTATGTTTTTAGACATACATATTGTAACAAAAATTTCAATACGGCTTCAACTCCTAATCGATATCAACACGCCGAGCACACCCGCTGGGAGAGGCAAGAGTATTGTAAGCGGCTGCCATACGTATCGAAATCACAACGCTCTATTTTATTCCTCAGAGACAGTGATGTAATCATGGACCGGTCTTCCGTTATGTTATTTATCTTTTCAGGAACCCGCACCGAAAAAACACATATATGAAACTACGATGTCTCTATCAATTTGACATTCGAAATCTATCAATTCCTTCAAAAACTCGTTCAACCAATTTCTAGGAAATCAAAGGAAAACAAAAGAAATAACGATATGTAACATAGAAAAATATCTGACTGTTTTTAATTTTTAGATTCAATATTATTTATATCTATTGACAATCAGTTCTTATAATAGTAACATTTAAGTGTCTAATAATAATTCTGTGATTACTTTAATTTATTAAGTTAAATATAATGTGTATTGTTAACATGTAATAATATATATTTTTTAGTTGAGATCAAACATAATATACTAGAATAAAAAAAAAAAACAATAATTATATATGTATTGTGATAATTTATTTGCTACAAATTGTCGTGCAAATTAATGTGCAGATGCACCTTGATATCTGACACGTACATGTTTGCTTACAGTGAACCTAAAACATACAAACAGAACGTGGGTAACATTTCGGAGACGACAGACGTGATGATATGTTATGTATTGTACATAATATATCATCACGCATCATAACATAACATATCATCATTGTACATTGACGTTTATGCTGAGTCGTAGCCTTTTCACTGCCGCAGTAAATCTTTTTTTACCTGATTATACTGTACAGTGCTAACTTTGCAGCAGTGAATAAATGTTTTCTTTCTTTCATTCTTTCTATTGTATCGCGACGTTTCGGATTCATATACATTCGGTATGTCCGTGACTGTAGATAACTTATAAAATACGAGACGTATGTTGGCATTCTTAAGCATTATTTAATTTAATGTAAAATTTAATTTAATGTTTGTTAGTTGTCAGTCTGGACTTGTCATGCTCACTCAAGTGTCCTGCTGATGATGGCGTTGTGTGTCGGGTCGTTTTATTCCCTGCAACATAGATGAGTGGAGCAACCGCTATCATACAAGGCATGCTTATGAATGAGTGCTGTCTGTTTGGACTGGTCGGCTCATTCTTGTTATGTGAATCCGAATTAGATTTTATATACTACTTTTTCGGATAGTAGGATGTACATTTTGCATTTATTTTCCTCATATCCGTATAACAAAAATATTCATAAAGCTGATTTATATTTTACGCGATATTGCTTTAAAATAGTTTTTGTAGAGTTTGGTCTCTATAAGTTTTACATTTTGAAACCTTGGAACTATTTTTAGACTATTCAAAAGTATCTTAAAATGATATCGATCTAACTGAAATAAACAATACTATTGTATATTAGGTATATTTTCCCATAATCTTGAATTTTTAAAACCGAAATCTTGAGGCCTTTATTTTTAGTCACAAAGCTTACAATAATAACTCAAACAAAATTATCAATGGAAAAAATTTTTTTAAGCGAATATATGTTACAAATGGTTGGAGGTACAAAGCACGATCACACGATGCAGATCACAAATTATTATGTTTTTTATTAAAAAATATTATTATACTCGATTCATAGGGGATACTATTCAATGTACAATATAGGAACATACACAACATGTCTACGCTTCTTGAAGCGCCCTTAATCGCCCCAACACTTCACCCCTCGTCCACAAAGTCAAGTGAACCGAGTTAACTTCGAAGAGACATACTTTTTTCTAACTCGAGATGTGTTTACTTCTTGTAAGCGGAAAATTCCTACCATTAGAGACATAAAAGAAATGTTCTTTAACTTTTTGTTGTATTAAAAATCAACGCTTTCTAAAAGAAAAAGATGGTTGCGGACTACTAATAAAAACTACACAAAATTTGATACCAATATAAAAGCAGAAAAACGATCCAAAAAAATATTAGCAATAAGCGATCAATGATAGTGACAAGGTCTAGCTTTGTAGTGTCTCTATTTTCGAAACTTGAGTTGGTAATTGATTGCAAAATATTTACAAAAAGAAAAATTAAATGGCTCAGAAGCTTCTTTCTGCAGAACCGTTTAGAGATACATATTGTTTATTTTGCGAACAGAAACTACGATCCGCAAATAAATCCATTAGTTCTTCCGCCACCTATAGAAGCGCCGAGAAACTTTGAACTTGAGCCGACTAAAAACCACACCTTTTATCTCTGTATGTTATCCCTGCTCTATCTTAGATGTCATCTTAACCACGAGCCCAACAGGCTATGGTCCCAGCTTGATTGTTACCTCAAAAGAGCTGAACGCCTTTGATTGCTACCCCACATCCGACTCTTAGTCTGTCTGAGGTAATATTTCTGACGTCTTATTGCTTCATTATTTCTTAGAACTGCTAAAACTAATTAAATTAGATATGTAGTGGTATGAAAAGGCATATTTCTAGGTAATATTGTAAAACAGTCTATTAAATCTTGCAGTATTTTATTGAGAAATTGTCTTGGATTTTTTAAAGTGCCTACGTTCTTATATTTTACCATCAAATATAAAGATATGCACTTACACTTAAAACTACGTTTAGTATAAAACACGCCATTTCGTCCAAAAAATACAACTGTGAAATTTATGACATATGATCAACAAGTTTCAGAGTAAAATAATCTACTTATGCAATATGATTATATATACGCTAAAACAATACAAAATTATCATGATATACGACTTGAATTTTACAACTAAATATATGGTGAACTCTCAGGAAAACTTATAATATTGTTTGCTGTGGTACCTTTTTTTAAGTACTTAGTTAATTGTATTTTAAATAGCCAGTACTATTCGCAGTCTGCACTGAAGTAAGATAAAAACTTCGCTAGGGAAAATCGCTTGCACAATATTGCCAAAAGTTTTGTAGTTTAAATAAAGCTCTATAAGTTGGTAGCTCTGCGACAAGCGCCAAGTCAATAGGATCTCGTTAAAAGTTGCCCCTTGCTGCAATGTGTCCGAAACTTAAGAAATTAACAATTTGAAACCTGATTTTCTTTAAAATATCATTGATAATTATCCCCTTTAAATGTGCAATGTTATGTAAGCTTTGTAAATGTTTACGGTTTAGTTCATATTGCACGTGTTTTTTGGATGAAATTCTAAGTGACATGTTCAACCTAAAAAAGTATGTATTTAATATGTATTTTTATCGCTACTTTTACTTTTAGGGATTGTATCTAAATTTGTATAGTCTTCTACCATACCATAAATTGCTATAATAAAGCGTAAAAGTTGATTTTGTTTGTTTCATTTAGATCTACTTAGATTGGAAACAAATCTTTTTGTATTTGATAGCATATCATGAGGCAAGTTATAAGTTATTAATATCGCTCTACAACCCCAAGGAGACGAGGAAAGGAGAATAGACACGGTAGGTAAAATCATACACTGACGGGTATTATAGCCTATACAGTATCTTATCCGCCTTGTATTGTAGACCAAAGAGCACCTACAAACCATTTTTGTAATCAAATAGTGTACTACAATGTTTATACTGATTTATTACAATTTCGTTAATATTATCTCATTAACGTTAATAAAATCCATCAGTATTGCCTTACACGATATACAATACATTAAGCTAATTAAGGTACCCGATCAGCAGCTATTTATATGCGTGTTAAATAGCAGTTAGTATGGCAATTAATTTGGCCGCCGGCTGATTTACGGCACGGCCGAAACTTTGAGACCACGCCAAACCCTAGGGTCTACTGACGTCATTTGCCACCGCTGCCCTTCAACAGGTCAATGGACTTATACGGGAGAATGAAAAATAATACCGGAGACAATTTTTGCGAAACCAGACGAAGGATCCATTATCACTAAGCGCTAAATATCATGTTAGAAGATAGTAAAGCAACCATCATTAAAACTTACTTAGATGTTTGTTATAGTTCTTAGGAGGAATAGAACGAAAGTTACCTCTAAATGTCATGCGCTAATGACGCATGACCACGGAAAGTATCCTGGTCCTGACTCAGACACAACTATTAATTGACGAAGGGTTTCGTTGTATGTGACATTTATTAATGGCCACCCTGGCCAAGAAACTATGATACACCATGGAGATAATATGTATTAGAGAATTAACTCTCGCGCAATCACATTTTCCATAATGTTATATTCGGTTCTTACAATCTGCAAAGATTGAAAAACAAAATACATTTCGGCAATATCGAAATGAGAACTCCTTTTTTAAGTTATTTAAAAAAAAATCTCTTTTAAAATAAAAATAAACACATATAACGATATTTAATGTAATGAGTTATAGTATCTAATAAGTTTTCAGTGCGTCAATATATGCTGTTACATGTCGCGGTTTCTTAAGACTACGAGCAAATTATTTTTTAAGGATCAGTGGTGCTAGTATTAAATCCGTTTACCTCAATGGTCTAGTCTATATATTTGTTACACGTGTCATTGAACGAAATTAATCCGATCTCTCGAACTCATTGTAGAATAGAACTTTCGCTTTAAACATACTTATTGCTTAGTTTCGAACATCGTGTCTCGAATTCGGATAAGTTTATCGAATCTTTTGTTTGACAAATAGCTACGGTGTAATTTTCTAGTTCAACAAAGTTACAAAGTATCTATCTAGTGAATATTGGAAAATGTTTGGGGTACTAGTGTCTATTAGATATGAGAATAACAATTGGAAGTAATTAAAGAACACTTTGCTTTGGCAAACGACTTTGTACTTTGGTACTTTCGTATCATGTATCATCTCTGCCTAGTAATATCAAGATAAAATATTACCCTAAACTTCTCCGGAAGCAATTCCCATCGTCGCTTGTTCTTCAAAGAGTTTGTATGGAAAACGGACAATTCGGTAAGCCCACCCATCCCCAAACGTATTCACTCGAACTAGTCGAGGACCGACCCCCTAACGGGAAAGTTTTGATTTAGTGCTTATAGCTGTCTCAGTCGGAGAGCCCTCTTTAAAGTTTTAGTCGTGTAATAGAATAAAACTGTTGGAACAATGCTCGTGCTCCGGCATTCATACCCCGGGTTCGGCAAAGCATTATAGAAATGTACGGACTCGATTGCTAGCAGCACTTCGCGACATAAAATCTAGTGTGCATCGAATGAATATTGTAAACTTTGTGGTGGAAGTGAATCATGTTGCTATCGATGTTGTACGATTTAAACTTTCATTGTCTGGCAATGTGTTCAATAGGATTTGTTTTATAATTTACCTAAATATAAATAAACTGGTATCTGTAGCCGAATGAAATACCAAACTTCTTTGGGGTCAACAAAACAGAGCATGTAATGAATCCTGAATGTCTCGATTTCAGCGCGACCTCATGTTTGATATCGCTGGCGCCGAACAGTATTAGATTTCGCCGTATACATATATATGTTAGGAGTCCAAGAAAATATTTAAGTACTGAAATTGCATGCAATTTCCAGAACTATCTCATACAATGTCATAACCATGAATTGAAAGAGGAAGAAAATATTTTCTAATATTATTATATTCCATGTTTGAACAATTAAATGATTTACGACACTTCTGAGAAGAAAATAAGTTAGAACTAGACAAAAGTCTAGTCCCTTGTTAAATTTCCTGTCATGTACGACACATCAATAACAAAGCACCATCATTTTATCCCGAAACCAAATATATATTATAAAGTAGCAAGTCCATAAAAACTTTTATTTAGTTTCACTTTATTAATAACTTTTATTCTCACCAAAAGTGCAAAGAGAACAGAAACAAATGGGTTCAACTCGAAAAATGTGTAACAATAACAAAATGGGAAAACTTGTAAGTGACACTGGGCCATTAGGCAGTGAGGAGTTGACGCGGAGCGACGCCCGCGCTGTACTCTGACGGTAATGAATCAAAAGTTTCCAGGAACGTAAATGGAATACTAAAGTTTTTGGATCGAGAATAGTCCTCTGTAAGTACCAACGACAACTGTTTACACCATTTTGAAATAAACAGAGTGTCATTGAATATGTAGTATGTGCCTTACTTTACCTTTGTGGGCCAATGCATTTTAGCTTTCCGATTTGACAGCGAATTTTTAATGGAGCGTTGACCGAAGTTTGTCCTTTGTTGTTTATTGGGCCTAAATATTTTTGCGGCATCTTTGACAAAGGTTGATTTAAACTTGACTTAAATATATACTGTTATAATAAAATCTTTTCACTGATATCAAATATGATCATAATTTTAGCCCAGTAACATGTAGGTAGGTACTGCTGAAAGATCTATCCCGTATAGATACTCACGATGATCGGTGGAAACACACATCAAACACAGGTCGTCGATCCATTGCACTGGAGGCTGCCCCACGCTGTGTCTTCCAGTGCGGTGCTGGTCATGACAAGCTAAAAGTGACATTTACTTTTTTACTCGTATAAATCCGATAGGTACATACTTATAATATAGGCCTTCTGTGGTAAGGCATATTATTTTAAGGGATCCGTATGAAAACTTATCAGCCCAACCTGTGAGCCGTAAAATCCCTTACCGTGATGTCTCTCAAAGTTAATATATTTTTTATTACTTATATCAGGACCAGGACAGGTTACTAGTATTGAAATAGGAATATTTTATCCCGAATATTATTTAATCCCGAAATTTTGGATACTTTTATCTACAGTCATGAGACTGCACATTAAAACAATTTCAAATATTTTAAAAAGTACATTTTACAATGTCTCACACAAACAATTTATATTCGGCTCTGTCAAAATATTTTAGCTTTACAACCGGTACCGGTACGCAAGTTAATTAAATGATAACGGATCGTAAGTTTATTTCAATGAACATAGCACTACGTAATGAATGATGGAGGCAATCAATCAATTGATTAAAATCTCGTATCAGCTGGTTAACGTCCGCCGTTGAACATTACGGTCGTCTGGTGTAGGATGGCATAATGAATGTGCGAAGTCTAATAAACGAATAGGTACTTCTGTCATTAGAAGGATAGATGGATGGATGGATAGGTCTTCAAAATGTGGCTAAAAGTGGTCGTATTTAATTAATATGTTGCTAGAAATAATATGCTATCATTATCACCACATCAACCGTTAGATGTCCACTGCTGAACATACATAGGTACCCCCAAGGATCGCCACGACGACCGGTCCTGCGCCACCCGCATTCAACAGATTCCAGCGACCTCTACCAGGTCGTCGGTCCACCTTGCCGCGGGCCACGCTGCGTCTTCTAGTATATTCATGTTTCCAATATGCCCATTTTGTAATTTAAACAAGTTTCGGCTGCAAAAAATACAGTTATCAACATGACCGATGTTTTTAAAACTTTAATCGAAGTAAATTTATTGCCATAAAACAATAACACGACGTCATATTCGAACCTAAGAACTTATGCTTTGTAACCACCACCAAGCGTATGAGCGCATTCATTTAAGAATAAGTCTTTACATTTATTAATAAATCTTGGAAAAGTTAACTTCATATACCTACTTTACGTACATAAAATAGAAACGCCTTACGTAGAATAGAACCTACTCACTCCTGTTTCATAATATTGACAGTGACGTGGAAAGCTATTTAATAAGAAGCAAACAGTTTCTAAGAGACAGGGCCGAGGCTGACTCATATCACATGTTGCTCGACGATCTGTCACCAACCTACCAGATACACACCGTCTGTCCGTGATTGATGAACGGTTTATTAAATAAACCGCACCAATATTACGTTTCAAACATATCGGTTCCTACGGACAAGATTGATCGCCGCCCGTTTATGAAGACACGAACAAAAGTTTCTTTTGACCTTGACACCCAAAGAACGTTTCACGCCAGAAATTAAACGCGCCGCTCTATTTTCAAAGAAATCTCCTGCTGTCATCAATCAAACATTATAAAACCCATTACAATTAAAATGATGAATGTGTTAAGAACGTATTTAGGGGGTCCCGCGGTTATCCCGGCGCCTACATTAACGGTAAACTTGTGATTTGTAAGGTCGACTCCTCCCGCGGTGAAGTCAGAAAACAAAGAAATATTTCACTCGTGTAATGGATTGAAGTGAGCTTCAAAACTTTTCACATTCAGCAAGTTTTCGAACAAATTTATCTCTAGAGGAGCGAGCGCAAATACATCAAACTTGAAGCAATTTCAAACACTTGTTTCATGAAAACGTTTACAAGCAGACCAAATTAATCCTTTACAAATAGTATTGTTAGGGCACACTTGCGATAGTTACCTATAACTAGTAATTACGATTAATACTAAACTCGCTATCATTGCCCAAAATACCACTTTCCAAAATAGGTATCTACACAGTTAACCACAGTGAATTTAATTAATAGCATTTCGGATTAATTACTGGGTATTATTCAGCATAAAATTCACGTTAACCTAAAATACTAGTTCAAAAGTGGTATTAGCTGCTCACTAATATATCAGAAAAGTGATTTAAGCTTCAAATGGATAGAATAAGTTTGGCAAATATTTTCAATGGTTATAAGTTATGATTTATTTACACTACATTAAAGCTGTTAAAAAGTCAAAAGCTAGCCTATTATAGAACATACTATTATATACATATTTTATTTAGGGTTTACCGCCCCGACTACCAAACATGAGATTTAGGAAATTGAAGACTAGAACAAACAAACTAATTTTAGATTTTCTATTATAGTATTGCCAATAGGAGCTAGTTTACATTGTGCCTAGTTTATTAATAGACGTGACCCTATTACATCTAGATCAGAAAAGCTAACCACTAACATAATTTTGTCGTTGCCTAGGGTCGTCGAGAAAATGGTCATTGTTCCATATATGTGTGTGTATTGAACATTCACTATCAGTCATAGATGCATTATATCACGATTACTAGTTTAGATTATACCTTTACATGTTTACCTTATTGGTTCGACATCTAAAAAGTATGTATCCCCGAAGACGTATAAATTTATACACTGAGTTTGCCGGTATGATCTTTTGCCCTTGTTATAGTGACCCACCCAAGTGGTCACCCAAGGGGACCTGTCCTTGTCAACGGCACATATGCATCAGTGATCGTGTACCTCAATCATAATTTAGGTAGTTCAACTATCTACCGTACAACGATACCAGATTGGAAGTACATTTACGTAGGCCACTTTAGATTTCCAAAGCCGTCAGACACTCAAGTCAAGAAATTGAGAAAATCAAGTATGACGGTGTATCGAGAAATTGTGATAACAATATAACTACTAAGCTATAGAAGATATCGTGGAAATAACTATTAAAATACACATTCATTAACAAATTATTTTACACCAACACTATCCTACACCCCTATTCTTCATTGGGGAATAGATTTAATCCAGGAACACATGCTCTGCAACTTTTAGAAGTACGAAAACAGCCTATATAATATAAACGATTACTAGCCCTGACCCTGTATCTAGGTAGACCATTTTAATATATAAACAAATAGAGGAGACAGGAGGTGACATATCAATAATGTAGTCTCTCAAACTGAGCAACTATATCGCAGTCAGCCACTGTAGACGCCGCCGCCGTACCACAACGTGTTCAAGCAGCCTTATTTAGGTTATAAGAGAGAGAAGGTGCTATTCGACCTGCGAAGCGTCATCTCACACGACTTCAGGTCAACTAAAGTACAACAAGTTACGTACGAGCAAGGGTTGGCAAGTCATAAAACTTTCAAGACAATAAAGTTGGTTGAAGAAGTAAAGTTAGGATAGTTGATCTCAATGTGTCGCAACCCCGCGTTTGTTTTAATGGCAAAGTTGTGATTTATCGCCGCTCGGCCCGGATCAACTTGCGGTCACAGTTTCTCCAGAGCTTTTAATCAAATTAAGTATTCACCTGAACAACTTTGGTGTTATTATAAAGTTTTTTTTAGGATGTTCTTTGATTGATTAAAGTATGGTGTATAAAGGTTATTTTTTGAATTTCGTGTCCGTAAGTTAGCGGAAGTATATTTTTCTTTGTAGTCTTGATTGTATTTATTTCGTATCATCTACAAATTTGTTAGAAGCCTCTCAAATTTTGCCCTTCGCTACAATATTGTGTAAGTCTCGTCAAGAAATACCGATATCAGAAGATTATAAAGGAACTGTAATAAATAACTCAAAAAATACCCTTCAATGTGACCTATATTTTCTAAAAAGCTATACTAATTTTCGGAAAACTCAATCCCACGCAATAAAACTAGATTATAAGTCTCATAAAAGAAAACATAAGTAACAAGATCAAAACAACAAAGAACTAAAATATAAATATTTCACCCGATTTTCCGAAGCTAAGTTTGAACAAATCATCTACCTACGTACCTAGGGGTGGCAGTTAAAACAAAAAACTAGGAGCACCTGAGGGCGATAGCAGAGGACGTGGGGTGTGTTTATTCGGTGCTTACACACGGTTCTCCATCAATCACTAGAGGGGCCAGTTTTTAGGGGCCATAACTCCCGCAGGACACGACTTGCAGTCGACGTCCCCTGACGGACTGCCCAAAAAAAACCTTGCGGCAATCCAAAGGGTCCGTGGGGATATGAATTAACGTGTTTTGCTTTTCGGTGTTTTGCTTGACCTCTTTGATATTAAATCTTTCTATGTTTTAAGAAGGCCTGCTTAAAGTTGGAAGTTTTGTAAATTCCTCCTTAATATGCTGGTGAAGGAAAATATTGAGGGTAAGCATGCAGGTTGCTCGCTTGAGAGATTACCTCGATAGTATGTGAAATCTGCCCACCCGCAGTAGGCTAGCGTGGCGGACTATAGCCTAATCCCTCTCAAATAAGAAGTGACGCGTGCCCAGCAATTGGAGAATAATGGGTCCATGATTAATCCTATTTGCATAGTTTGGTATGCATCAGCCAAGTAATTAAAACAGAACAACTTATGCTTATATTAAATGACGATAATAGGCAGGTTTTTATATCGCACCAAATCCAGTGAGGTGGTAAACCTTCAACTATCAATATTACCTAAATATGAATATCACACAAATTCTGTAGAATTAGTTAATGTAGAAAGAGTATGTATTGTCTCAATTAGTACCTAGTATGTATAAATGGTGTAAGTCTCGCTGTAAAATAAAAAATAAAATAAACAGACTACTGAATAGAATTTATTTTAAAAAGAAACGGTTAAAGCACTTTTTACTCACGAATTAGATTAAGGAACGTTGAGTTTTTGACATGCTGCTAACTTATTTATACTAACGAGTCACTTTAAAAATGTCAATGTTCATAAGAAATTTGTAACACTGACAGAATCAATAAATGGAGTGGTTGGATTAATTAGTTTATGAGAAATAAAATATTTTTTTATCAACAAAAAATCTTTTATTAACATTGAATACGACCACGCCGGTCGTCCCTGAAGGGTTAGGTAGAGGTGTGTACTCACATTTCGAAGGGACGTTCATATGTAAAAGGAGCAAACCTATGTATTACCATCAACCGGGCACGAATCTAAACTCGACTTTATACTAAGAATTTCATAGAAAATCCTAATAACACTTTGCTCGACCTGGGAATCGAATCAAAGAGTCAGCAGTCTAGTAATCACTAGATCAACGAGGATTTTTTTTGTTTTTTATTTTAGTATCTTCTATATATAAACACGAAAGAGTGTGTTTATTAAACCCTATGTAGGTACTCTAATGCACTAAAATTCGCTTATATCTCGGAGTAATACCGGTATAACGTTTATCTGAACAGGGCCTTTACTTAACACATTTGCTGCTTAAATAATTACATCATAAGCACTTGATCTTCCATCTTATGTAGGTACTTAATTCCACTCTACATCATGACCATCATTTCAGCTAAACGACGTCCACTGCTGGACACAAGCCTCCCCAAAAGATTTCCACGACGACCTGTCCTGCGCCACCCACATCCAGCGGATTTCAGCGACCTTTACCCGGATGTCGCATGTCGGTCCACCTTGCCGGGGGCCTATTTATTGCCGTTTTACATAATATGATGTAGTATTACAATTAACTTTCTACAAACAAAATATCAGTAATTTTCAACCGGAAGTAACCGATAAAGGTAATCCGGATTATATAATTATCTATTTAATAACTCCGTTGAACTTATTAAGGTCCGAACAACGCGGCCGCGCCGGAAGCGACGTACATTAACAAAACATTACCCCTAAGTTTACCTCTTTTAAAAGAGACCAAAATTAATTGCCCACCCTTTTTACCTTTGTATTATTGCAGTTTAATGTGGTCCTATTATTTTATTTTAAAATAATGACATCATAGATTTAAAAACGCAGATAGGTACAGTCATGTTTGATAGTTAATATTAATTTATGCTTGGGACCACAGCAGACAATCTTTACCTAACTGAAAAGTAACAATTAGTGCAAGCAAGTTAATTGATTTACTTACTAACCGCACCTGATATCGCTAAAGTATTATTCAAACTTACGTAAATATTAAACATTTCCAATAAAACTACTTTTAAAGATTTAATTGCGATATATGTCTGCGTGTCACCATACTGCTTAATATGCTGGTGAAGGAAAATATTGAGGGTAAGCATGCAGGTTGCTCGCTTGAGAGATTACCTCGATAGTATGTGAAATCTGCCCACCCGCAGTAGGCTAGCGTGGCGGACTATAGCCTAATCCCTCTCAAATAAGAAGTGACGCGTGCCCAGCAATTGGAGAATAATGGGTCCATGATTAATCCTAAGCTGTAAAAAAACTCGCGGTAAAAGAATTTTAGTTACAATATCTTCAAAATTTTCCTCAAAAGTCCCCGACTATAGCAATTAAGTACATGATTAAACAATTATACCTCAACTTAATTTCGTCAACCATCTTAAATACTGGATCAATATTACCTCGTATTTTCTATACAGCGTTCCACCCTCATCCCTAAATGTCACTAAATTCTCTCTTTGACATCATGCAAAATTTAACCTCCAAATATCAATTTATTGACTGTCACATAAACAACATCTGTTGGCGGGTAAAGACTTGCTCCAATATCATTTTGATTAAGGTCAAGAGGCGTCATTGAGGACAACAGTGGCAGTGCTTATAATTATTAGTACTATTAATAATTCTACACTCAATAGTTCCCCAGATAGCAATTATTACACCTATGTGTCTATTTATTCATTCTAGGCATACGAGATTTGGTAACCTTACTCACTCGTAAAAATAACTATTGTTGTTTCTAAGGTACTTCTCCACTCAGACAGCTCAATTCGAGCCAGTAATCTTAGCTATATCTTACCTCTCTCTATCTCATATGTTACAAAGATTACCAAACTAATAGTATGATGTCATTTCTGTCGTATAAATTCATTCTTATAATATTTATGATTCTAAATCGTTGCCATCCTGTCTTATCATTTGGCCATTATTGCTTTAAGTATCTATTACCTACATAATATACCATTCTAGATTACTCTGTACTTGGGGCTTCTAAAACTCTATCACCAGTTCCACCAGCTTATCTCATTTCATATTCGATCGAAAACTAACTTCAAGCAAAGCTCTTCCCACGGTTCACTAGGTGACTTTTAACTTTTGGACTAGTCGCACAGTGAACATCCATTTTAATCCAACATGGTGGATCCCAAGCTAAGCCCTTGTTTTCGTGACGTAAAATTTCGTTTCGTTATTTAAGTTTATTAGAATTATCTCTGTGTATGTACTAATTAAAATTTGTTTCCCCTTTTTATTTAAGTTAGCTTTGGTTTTATATTGATATTATCAAGTTTTTGATTGAATCTTTTTTAAATTATGATAGGCATGTAGGTTTATTTAGGACTATAAATCCATACATATGGTTAATTATAAATGGTCAATGTTATTAGGAACCCTTATAAGCCTATATTTAAGTTCCTCCAATATTGGTTTTAATTAAGTTGGAAGAAACCGTAGTTTACCCAGCCCACGATATTTAACAATGTTAATAAATGTTTTCTTTCAATTTCAGCAGCTTATATTCGCTGAAGCTAGTTATTCTTTAAATAATTCCTTGTTAATGTAATTATATGCTTTTTTTACTACAAGAATGGCTAAAAGCTTACGGTTCGCCTGATGGTAAGAGGTTACCATAATATAGAAGCGTAGTCTATGGAAGTTTGCACCACCAGATGTTTTTTCGCTTGAGACATAAGCTACTCATCTAAACAGCAACTGTTTGTAAAATCAGATTAGAAACCTTTATTAGGTACGACTACTGAATACATAATAACGGCTGACCAAGTTGCCAATAGTTACTGTAAAGTAACTAACGTACCAAATGATCAAACAAAAAGAAGTTAACTGTTGGATTTTTACAAAATATGTTATTTCGATTAAATAAGAATTGCTACTACAATATAAACAAAATTGTTGGGAAACGGTACTGAACTAAGTAAAAATAAACGTAAACGAAACATTTTGATTTCTACCCAACGGAATACGTTTACGTCACTGACCCACCTAATCCGAGAAATCACGAAGTAGCACGAAGCGCAAATCTCCTGTTCGTACTTCGAAGTTCGCTAAACTAATTCAGAGTCAACGATTCCCCATCCACAGCGACACTTCAAAATTGGGATTCATTTTCCGTTGTACACAATTGAAGTGGCCATTTTAATCTCTTCCCGAGGTTACTTTACGATTTCTAAAGCTCTTTTAACAATACCTGTATAGAAAAGTTCTACTCCCCTAAACTCCCCTTCGAAAATGCCCTTAAGAAAATAATTAACATGATTGAATGAAAGTTCTTAGCGGCGAGAATACCACAAAGGGCCTAAAAGGTCCAGTGAATCGTTACTGTAATTGAAAAAGATTGAAGTGAGGGGAAGTGGACATTGTTCGATGTACAGCTAATATCGTATAGCAGTGTTCACAGTTCAATAAACTTAAAGAATGACATACGTGTGCCTTTATGTGTTTTTGCGATATTTGCCTAAACGTTTCACCAATTTTTGTACATGGTTATTCACAAAGCGATTAGCTGCAAACGAACTTTTGCATAATACATAATGCTTGTTCTACGAACGTTGGTTTAACTCATTACACACACAACTAAATCGTGTATAACGTTCGGGTTAATTTATTAGCTCAATTTAAACGCTCTGCTAGTATTTCAGTCATTATTCTAAAATAATCGTAGTCGGACAATGATCGTTACTGTTTTGTTCTGCAATTTTAGGTTAGGATCGGGTAGTTCCTACCCCTCATCAACACAGAAACAGTTCTAGTTCAATTTTGCACAAAGGTAAAATTTTGACCTTTGGAAAACGACACTAGCTTCTCCAACAGTATATCTTTGGTCAAATTAAAAGCCACTTTTTCGGATTCCACACCAAACTTAATGATTAAACACAACAATAACGTGACCGTTTAATGCAAGTCGTACACAATGGAAGTGAAAATGTAAACGAATAAATAACATTACACTATAACAACATAACGTAGGAAGCTGGAGCCATTTATTCGCAACATTTTCATTACAGGCTATTGTAAACCAAAACACGTTCCCACCCTTTATGAAAGCTTTAAATGATCGTACAATGATATTTAATTAAACATGTTTTAAATCTATTTTCATAAACATGTTGAAATTGTAGCTAATAAATTTGCCTTTTCATACGTGGAAATTTCCGGGGAATAGAATATTAATTCCATGTAATTTTGGTAAAAGAACGTAACAGCTTTTATCTCTGTTTTTACTATAGCTACGTCTCCTTAGGGAAATAGATTCGATTGAGGGTCAAAAAATAGGGAAGCAGTTGGACACGCAGCTTAACTTTTGACATGTTCAAGTCAAGGGTCATTGAAAGTGAAGCCACAATATTGTTGTAATAGACTGTAATTTTTTTTTCTGGTGTTTTACTTATACAATATATTTTATGATTTTGAAAGTCAACAAGACTAAAGAAAAAATTTAAATAAACGGGCAACAAAACCAACAAGTTCATTAACTATTTAAGATGTCATTTTCATATAAAATGTAACATTTGAAATAGTCTAGTACCTAGGACTTAAAAAAATTAAGTAAATAGGTAGTAAAAAAGTTAATTTTATAAGTTACAAGTTTTTTAGATTACCCTATTTGAAGCGAATGACCCGAGACCGTTTTTCACTGTCCATTTAATTACATTTAAGATTCTACATAATCATGTAATATTTTTTACACCTACAACATTACACTGGTTCATTGATTTACGACAAAAATATTATTCCATTTTAAAAAGTCACGAAGAGAAAAGATCTAACTTTACTCTTAAAATGTGACCAAACTCCGCGACATGGAAAACCTTTTATTTATTAACACAGTTCATCATTCGGTACAGTTCATGCAAAAGAAATAAAATCGGGTGACAAACAGCTTTAACATGTTCGCACAAAATATATAAGTAGAAAGGAACGTTTTATTTTAGGATAACATATTATATACAGTTATATATAATACTTAATGCAAAAGAGAAACGTTGCAGTCACACAATAGGTATTTTAAAACAACTGTAGAAATCGATCATTTAATATTCGTGGATTTCAAAATTCGGATAATAGAGAGGCGCGTATTCCGTTCCGTGAACGCTCTCATCTCAGTCTCTCAAACCCAAGCAAATGTCGTCATCAACATTTACCCCGACCCCTCCCGTCCGCTGCCAACCTCCGGGCATGCGCCCATAATACCGTAGGGTAATCAAATTGTGATAATATGCCACTACACTTAAATCATCTGTGGTAAATATTTTTTATTGGTATAGATATTGTTATAATTTATTTGGTTAATGAATTCATTTTATTTTGTAGTCTATAGTCGTATATGTATATAGTCATTTTTTTTTATAAATCTCATTTTAAGTCATAGGAACTAAATGTCAACAATATTGTGAACAATATTACAAATATTATTTCAAATAATTATTACCTTACTCAATCACCTTATTTTTCAACATAAACACCAAATAGGTATGTAACAAATGTTTTGCCGCCAGCCCGTTGCTTTGGGCGCATGCGCCATTTCAAAACGACCCGCAGTAAAACGACGGGTCACGTGACTCGACGCGGCATTCGCTCGTCGCTCTTCGGCAGTTGTCGGCGAATCTGCCCAGTGAGCGGGCGTGTCCACGCGCGTTCGAACGAAACTATCACATAAATGTCAAATTAAATTATTTCGAAAAAACATAGTGACATGTGCTTCATTATAACCTAAACAATATTGGTAACGTTCTGTTTTAGTGTTCGATAGTGTAAATCTCCGTGTTAGTCGGTTTTAATATCTGATTTTGTGTAGCGAAATTTATTACCCCGGCTCTATTCGTGATTGTGTTTTCGCTAGCTACTAAACATTTATTCGGCCTGATTCTGCTTTTTCGTAAATTAACTTATTAGAAACTGTTTAACATACCTAGTGTTACGTGTTGAAAAGAAAATAATAATTGTTTGCTAATGTGATACATACATGATGGACCGCGTAAGTGGCGTGTGTAGGTTTGGAGGAGTGATGTCGGCAGTAAGAACCAGAACTGGTCGTAGTAAACGGCGCCTTACGGGTCAAAATCAGATGCCAGAGGACTTGCCCGAGCCTCCGCGCCGTGGTCTAGGTGCTATTCTGGTTCTCGCCTGCATACTGGTATATCACAACTGTTTGTACTGCGGTTTCGTCTTCGATGATATAAGTGCCATTAAAGAGAACAGAGACTTGAGACCACAGACTCCAATATCAAATATTTTCCTCAACGACTTTTGGGGAACTCCTATACATAAGGTGAGGACATAACACTAGACAACTAGATGTGCTTTAAGTAGATCGTTAATTTCAAATATTTTGCTAATTTGAAATGGCTTGCAGGTAGCCAATTATTTGATTTCATTTTTAACCCTTACATATCAATAACATTGCAGTCGACAGTTAATCTTCAAAAATCGCAAAACAAGCTAATATTGATATATTTTGAATAAAGAATTAACAGCATAAAAATACTCTTTCCGGACTTTCATTGCCTCCTTCCTTAATTGCGATTTTACGGTTACTGAACCGTATGACGATGAAGCGATTTGTTTCAAAAGATTTAAAACAAGTAAAAAACTATAACTGTGAACCTAGGGATGATATTAAATAAGCGAAATCTTTGAAAACATATATTATTCATATTATTCGACTACTTATTCCTACAGTGACATCGTAGAAATTTTGTGGATTTTAGACACAAAAAAACGACACGATAGAAAATACTTAAAAGTTTCTTAGTCAATAAACTGCCAAGTACAAGTTGAGATAACGAATTCAAAACATTCAGTTCGATTGAATTAAATATAAATAAATAACAATAATAACCGTCGCTATTCACATTGAATTCAGAATATCTTCTATTGTTGTTGGTCCTTCAGATTTCAAGAACACCTAAAATTAAGTACGTTTTGATTAATAATAAAGATAGGAGTGTGAGAAATTAGTATAATGAAGGTGTTCTTCAAGAGCTACGTTTTAAATAATCATTTTTAGATGAATTTCACAATAATTTTACGAGTTTAGTCAGAATCGATTAATTAATAGACCTTTCAAGACGATTATTGGACTTGGTTATTTCTTAGCCACCAGCACTGAAATTATTCCTCATAATTGAATCTTCTTATTTAGTGCTGCTGCAGCTTAACGCGTTTCTAATAAGAAATGGAATTGCAATCATTTTCTTACCTATAATGATTGCAATTCCATGTTATTAATGTACAGTATAAATTTTATGATTACACAAATCTTAAGTGCCAACTTAGATAAAACTTTTACCACCCGCCCAAGAAAAATTAGTTCTTAAATACCTTATTTTTACTTCTTTTTTGATTCCCATATAATTGTAAATTCAATGAAACCTGAATGACATCATTATTGTGTTCCGTACTTGGCGCCATTTATCACGGACTAATGTGTTTGCACGAACATGCAAATATAATTGGTGACCCGAAATACTCTGACACATTACTTCTGTATGAGTGTGATAAATCAACCGTTTACGTGCAGGTAACCGGGAGATTTATGAATGTAATCATCATGAATGTTTTAAACTTGCATTTTGTCTCTCGCCGATTTACTATCCACTACATTAATTCAATCAACTGATAAATTATAGCCATTCAATACCTCAAACATATTCGCGATGTTCATCCAATATTTTCGTTCAAAACTATTTTATAATACAAATTTATATTAAAGGTTTTTCGGAGCTAACATCGAATCGGAATGTTCATGAATACATAAAAATATGTAGGTTCTTGAAACAAATGATTAGCGACTTCAAAAAGAAGAGTTTAATGAACCTTAGCAGCGTTATTCCCATTGAGAATTTACAACAGCAATTCTTCGTAAGCTTTGAGGTTGTATGTATCCATTTTCAGTAAATACTTATTTTTGAAAACCTCTTAATGCCTATAAAAGAACAATACAACGTGTTTCGCTGGGGTATTTTTAACGGAAAGTGTAATCAAAGTAATCGCTCCTCTTTCCGTTTGAATATATTCTGCGTGAAGCATTGAATGGTATGTCAGGGGAATGGGTGGAGTACACAAATGACTTCACGAGACTCTGAGACAACGACGTGCGTGATTTGTAAATAAAAACAAGAAAATCTTAACAATAGCCAATAGTAGAAAATTTTACAGTTTGCGTGTGTTTACAGAGAGTATTTGTTGTAAAAGTAAATACAAAGATTGTATTTACATTAAAAGAACTAGAAAATGGTTAATACAAAAGATACCTACTTTGTTTTGTACTTCGTTTAATCTTGTAGCTTATAGGGCAAATACACCGAGGACTTGGGTTTTTTTATCTTTTGTTTAAATAGTCAACTGTTCTGCATTGAGGTGTAAGACAATCGAAATTCCATGGTACCCAGTAAACGTTCGCATTAAATCTATTAAAATATTATGTTACAAAATTTCTAATATCTGACTGAGCCAAGAAACCATACATAAGGAAAACCATGCATACATATGTCTAAAAACCTTTAAATGTATTTATATCTCAAACCCGGTTATTTAATGAGTGAAACAGGATCGTGAAGATACATTCAAGGGCAGGATTAAATAGGAATGACATCCATATTGAATGTTTTGTGATTTTAATTTTTAATTCCTACACAAAAAGGAACAAAATGGAACAATACGCGACCTTTCTATATCAGCTCGAATCAATGAAGGTAAAAGAATATATTATGCAGATTAACCGTCTAGAGATGACTTTATTGATACTTATATACTGCAAATAAGGTTCAAAATCTTTAAAGATTTTTTGAATCCAAACAATCTCTTTTGCAAATTTTCATTTAGAATTCCAGTTACAGAGTAGTTTGATTAAATCGCTTCACTACAGTAAACGGATAAAGTAATTGAATGACAAATAAGGGGTCACTGAAAGATATATGGTACCAGAAATAAGAGATAAAATAAGCCAACTAAAAGTCGATCGCCTTTGGAAGCCTTAGAACGTAATTACGACTAGTGCGAGGTAAAGAAAAATGCTGTAAAACGAGGTACTTTTGCTGTCTTTGGTAAAAATACAAGCACTGAATACGATCTATAATTTTCTTATCACAAAAACTACCTGTGTGCTAATAAATGAGATATTTTAATTCTTTTAACGGAAAATTGAGATTCATTTTTATCAGAAAACTTCTATTTATATAAAGACTAGCTTTCCCCCGCGATGTGTCGTTAAAAAGTAGCCTATGTGTGTTACTCTCATTTATTTGCTTATAGTTTCATCAAAATCCATTTTGTAGTTTCTGCGTGTAAGTGTAACAAACATCCACATCTATACAAACTTTCACGTTAATAATATTTGCAAAGTTACCTTAGTATATTAATAAGCTTCAATAATTTCCGATTGCTTGTGTAAAAAATCTCTGTTCAAATGTTCTATGAAAATGAATATAGAGTGAGAATACCTCTATTTCATCAAAAACTATGTAAAGAACAAACTTGTACAGGAATAACAGTTGCTGGTAAGTGATTTCTTTAGCGCCACGACTTATCTTAATGACCATCTTACCAACTTCATTCTTCATAGAACGTTATAATTGAATTCCTTTTATTTTCGCAAACAGCCTGGTAAGGACGTGGAATAAACCATTTGTTTTTCCCAATTCCCTTTTTTTCTTATCATTCTGATATTGTGTTTGCTGTAACAACGCTTTAGATGTAATACGAAATGTTATCCTCTAAAACTACATAACATTACTTCTGCGACAGTAACAATGTTTGTTTTCTTTTCATTACGAATATAATTATTACCGGAAAGTTCTGCAGAGGTTCAATTACTAATACACGGTAAGTTCAACTGTAGATATATTTGAGATACCATGTAATAGGATGCAAGACTGTTATAACTGTTGACAACTGTTGTTTTCAAATTTCGAAAAAATACTGATTGACCTTGGAATCGAATGCAAGTAGTACTTATTCCAGTTAACAGCCACGTATGTGACCGCTGGACTAACCAGGCTATTCCAACGCCGCTTAATAAGCTTATTACCGATAATCGTGTTTGATTCTAACGTGACGACGTAACATCTATTCAAACATTCCATAATCCGGTACAATCAAGCGTACACAATGGACAGGGTATTACAACTAAGTATTTAAATAAGAGATTAACGCCATTTTACATGTCAGCTTAATGAAATCCTGAGTTACGTCATTGCCGAAATGCAAATAAGCTATCAAGAGGTACGTTCGCGTACATTGAATTTATGAACGAAAAAGGACGAAGCTAATAAAACGTGCTATTATTAGAGATTTTACTGTGTCGTTTTCATCTTCGCTTCCAAAAGATTTTCCTGTAAGTAATAAAGCGATAAGCATACTCGTAAATTAAATTACTGCTGCGTAAATTTTTTGAGTTACCGAATTACAAAATAAGTAAGTAGGTAGGGGTATTTGGCGGCTACCTTTAGCGGTAGAATGGTCGGCGCGGCGTTAGCGCCTTTACCGGCCACATCCATCAATGTCAACAGAACAAGTTTTTCGTCGGGTTCCGTTGAAGCGACCGCACCGTTTTTGTTTACAAACTTTCAGCCTGTATCACTTTAAATATTAACTTTCTTAAGATTTGATTAATACAACACTTTTCGGGGAACTAGTGGGCAAGAAATAAAATGAATTATAATGATCTTTGTTCGAAAAGCGTACGTTATTCATTAATTCATCAATTTATACCGTCATGGATTATTTTGTGTTCAGGATTTCGAAAGTAAGAATTAATCGTGACCATATTTTTAAATTTTCTTGAATACTTTTTATATAAGCATATCGAGAAGATATAAAAGTATGTTAGTGAACCAACGGAACTTAAGCCATTATCAACTTATCTTTTGCTCAACTTCTGTGGAAATCTTCTCAGAAGAAGAGGCAATACCAATATACATGGCCACCAAATCATTCCAATGCAGAATGACAGACTCCACGTTCTTTCAAAACAAATATAAAAGCCAAGGTTCCATATACCATTTTAATGAAGACACATACAAGTTTACCTAAGTATATGTACACAATTAGTAATCAGAGATTCCTGCAATTTATTTTAACTTAAAGCCAACTAGTTACTTAGTGTATCTTCAAACATTAATCCAATCAGCAACCTAATGCGAAACATGTGTAATTGTTTGATCGAACACCTGGATGAACAACGTTCGATTTCGATGTCGACAAGGGTGACAATCGAGAATAAATTATTCACCAGAACAGAATAACATTTTTATATTGCTTATGCATGGAATATCAGGGATCGAGCCGCTCAGTGCGAGCGAGTTGCCACTCGATTATTTTATTCCACGCCCGCTGATGCCGATTTATGAGAGTTCCACGTTCGATGATCCCCAGTTTTTTTGCCATTCGATTTTCATGTTCCCTGTCAGTCGTTTGTTAATTACACGCTGTGGACTGACACTTCCACGAGTTCCATTTCACGGCATGAGGCCAGGACTGGCCTAGAAAGATTTTTTAAACACCGAAGAGACTTGCTTTCCGAGTTAATCTTTTAAGTTCCTCTTCCTGTAGCGAGATAAATGTGTTTTTCTACGTGAGGTTTTTCTTAAGGCTGCACCTAATTCACTTTCATGGAATGAAGTGAACCTAATGAAAAGGGGAAAAGGTTGGCGTGTGCAAAATTATTGGCAACAGTTTGATATAATACTTCAAAGACATTAAAGATCAGAAACATTAAAGATCATTGCAAAATATTTTATAACGTGTTAGAATTATCTTAACTCTTTTTAAAACAAATAGCAAAACTATTAATTAAGCTGTACACGGCTATACACTCAAAATGGCGCGTGGTTGTCCCTATTTCTGTCATAAAACTTTCAGCCCCGGCACTTATATGGGCGGTTGCGTATAACATAGGTAGCTATTATTTTGGGGAGCGAGTAGTGAATTACAACTTGGTTATAACCACCGTGGTTAAATAATACAACAGGTAAATATGTACAAAGAGTTTTGGGCTCGCGTGACCGGACATTGACGTGAACTTCTAATTTCTACGACCTTTTCAAGAAATTCATTTGTATGTAAGGTAGTCGAGTTATTTATGAGATCGCGTGGACTTGGTTACACGAAACGATTAAATTGTATATTAAAATAGCGTTATGTGTAACGTGGTAACGTTATCAGCTGAATTTATTCTGCTCATATAAATTGCAAATTTCCTTTAATCGCGAATGCTAAGTCAGGGAAAGTATTATAATTAATATTTCTCTGTTTGTTTGCCTGTCAGTTCAAGTCATGCAAGATTTTTATATAGAAATACGTTTACTTAAAAAAATGTTTTTACATTAATATACTAATTTATTCAATTCAAAATCTACAGAAGTAGCCAAGAGCGCAGTCCTCAATACGAAATATTCAATATTAATTTTGAATCTTTTTTAACATTTACAATGTAGCACTGACACATAAATTCGTAGACATTAAAATTAAATAACAACATTCGCACCAGTGTGCAGTGAATACCAAAAGCGAAATAAGGAGTTATTGAAATATTTTTAATAACGAACGGTCCTGACGGCTCATAAGGGCATAATTTTATTCTTGTAAATATTTGGCCGTACCATTTAAAATTCTCGCCACTGTTCAACGAGACCCCGAGTGTAACCACAATTTATGTAGCTTAACAAGACTATCTACCAATTTAAGCTGGATGCCCCTCGTACCAATTTACATACGCATTTATTTATTTTGTTACGTTGGGTGTTTTGTTTGGCAGTCGGACTTAAAAAGTGTATCTAAACTGTTAGACATTAAAGATTCAAACTATATTGTTTCTTTTTTTAATAAAATAATTTTGATATTTACATGTTTCATTTAAAATAACTGAGTGTTCAGTAAAATCAAACTACGACGGATTTATTGATGTTAATTTTCTACGTAAAAAGCAAAGTAAAATCCTGATATTGTAATTAATATCTTATTGTATTTCAATAAACATTCATCAAAACGATGTGTGTAGTTATATCGCTCTACGTTTACTGCAAAAAGAATCCCTACACGCATGTAGGTGTATTTAACTGATCTCAACCATTAAACTTCACGTAGGAAAACGCAATACATTTTTCAAGAGTGTTGTTTTGTGCTGATAAACGTGCAACGAGCAATGTCGTACAGAATTGCACGTAAAATAAATTACTTTAGCCAACAGCAAAAAAATCAAACTGCAAAAATATGGGATACATTTTCTGGTAGGTAACTATAAAATAGGTTACACTTGCAACAGAACAGAATCCACTAGGTTTTGGGCGACGTGAAAACGTTTTAAACCTTGAGAAGTGCAAGATAGGAAGGTTTTTGCCCTGCCATGGGATTTAGGAGGCTTATGATGATAATAATCAAGTAAGCTAAAACTTACAACTTACATAAAATTTCTTACACTTAAGCGAATTATTAGAAACATTGAAATAAAACTACATTAATTGTATCACCTTCAGTATATTGATATTACTAAGGTAATTCGGACGTTTTGAAGGGGACCATGGTAAACCATGTTGGTTTGATTTTATAATTAAGTACTAAGTACCCTAAAACTACACAGAACATCTCACGCGCTAAAATCTGTAAAAAGTATTTTTACTTTGAGCTACAATTAAAATATAACAGAAACCTTTAAAACCTTTGGTTTTTTAAATAATAAAAAACCCTTTCATAATATAATCATTATTAAATAACCCCCCCCCCCCCCACTAACTCTTCGATTTCGACAATAACCATACATATCACTTGCATCCAATTACAATTCTCCATCTCTGCTAAAATTACCCACGTGTTCAATCTTTTAACTGAAACGTACCTACGTACATACTTCTGAAACAGTTTTTTCATTTCATTTCAACAATGCATTTTCATAATAATAAAAAAATATCCCGAATACTGAAAATATCATGGTGACAGCGTGTCCTGCTTGAAGTGGCTTGCAAATAATTTTATTATGACATGCGTGACCCGACATTCACTGACCATGTCCGAACCAATGACATCTTTACATGTTTCATTAAATTCGTGTAGTTTTACATGCATGTTTTATTTATTACTGCAGAATTCTTGCAGTATAGTTATAATGGAAGTGTCATTCACTTTTTTATTCAGTGATTTACGGAATTATTCTGAACTATGAAATATATACAGTCGAGTTCATTAATATATGAGCATTTCTGGGGTTCAAAAAAATATTCACGTCAACAAAGTTCATAACAATGAGACAACTGTAAGTATCATTAAATTGTGGGCAAATTTTGATTCGTTAATATGTGACTGCTTTTTTTCAGTAATATGTTTACAGCCAAAAGCACATTATTACATGAACAGTGTAGGATTCACAAATATGTATGCACAGATGAATACAATAATATCTAAACAATTCCTGTTCAACCTTAATACTTCCGCATAAAGATGATTTTACTAGCAATCTTAAAATTGCATGGTGAAGGAGTTTGCAACATTATTTGTCACTGGCTGGATTAATAACTAAATTTTTTTTTAAAAGCAGACGCGGCGTGAATAATGGAAACTACCTGCTGTCATTTCTGTAATAATATAAACTAGATCTTATTTATTCAGGTATATAATTGACTTTCCATAAAAAATTATGAAGCTTAGCCAGATATTATTGAGGCCAAGGTGATCACATATTTTGCCTTATGCATGGTACATATTACTGAACCGTTCACATGAGGATATATTATTGATCTATAAGTTGTATAGAATTTATTGAGCTTTCGAACGCTTATAATATTTTGAACCCTTGGCAATGCCAATATATTAATGAACTCGACTGTACTATACTTGTTTTTTAACACGGAGGTACATTACCTTACGGCCAGCCGCATTGCCGACCCTGTAATAAAGTTTTTTTGAAGAACCCAATCCTGTAGTCGTTATAATGTATTTAAAATTGCTCACCATCATTAAGTCATTTAGAAAAATCCCCCTTCTTTTATTTCTTTCTCGTATTTTTTGCACTTAATGGCCCAACTTGTCACACCATAGATATAATAAACAGCTCAAACATAAATATATATGGTATCTCCCCTAAAAAGTATTTCATTGTAATTCAAAACTTCAAGTCATCTATCGCTAGCAAATTTTACTTCCTCGTTTCCATTAGAAGCATGCACAGAATTGCAAGCTTTATCACTAGTGGTTAGAGATTATAATCGCGTCACAGCCAGATGATATAATCAACTCGGCATATAAGGTAAGATAGTCCCCCAGACGAATTAGCAAACGCTCCCTGTCCCCTGTATATGCGTAAACAGCAATTTCGTCCAGTAATTTGTAGTATGCATTAGAGGCGTCTTATCTTAACCGGTATTCCGGGATGAACCGGGACTTGGGAGCCGGCTGTCTCCGGGACAAACAAACGGAGACATAAATCAACGTCAGCACACCAAGTTTATCGCGCCTTCGAGCCTCGCCCTAGGACGTGGACGCGGGATCCTTTAATGTGTTTGTTCTGCTGTGGAAAAAGTTCCCTTTCCAACTTCTATGCAGATAACAGCAAAAGTTCCTTATTTAAAAGCTAATAAAGTTTGCTGTGGCTGGCTCTAGTGGGGCGTCTAATAACGTTATAACTTGAACAGTTTGTGATTAGTGGCGAACCGAAGCACGTCGTAATTTTTAAATTTTCTTGTTTTTAACTTTACCTTTTAATTTCAGACTAATTGCGCTCTATGCTTTGGTAATACGGTCTTATTTATAGACGTGTAATAGTTTGTGTGTTAATTTCATATTGTTTTATTTCTTTCGTTTAATGTTTGAATGAAATATTACATTACAACATTAAAAAAAAGTATAACTTCATATTGTATAGGGTCTAGCTAACGTGAACTACAATTAAAAAACAATCATGCTAATTGCATTCACTCAAATGTCTGAGTTTCATGTTGCTTAAGTTGATTTTCCAAATTAATAAATAACCCAGATATTATCACACAGTCCTATTTAGTACCGAACTAAGCAACGGCGTCTGTGTCGTAACACAAACCCCGTTGCTTAGTAGTATCCGTAGATACTAAATGGATGACAAACCACATACATTTTTGTATTTTTTGTAAGTCATAAACATTATAAATTTAACATCCATAAACCGGACAAATGCATATGGTTATTACTAAAAAATGGCAAATGTATGCGTGATACCACCTACCTACCAGCAATTGTAATTCCAAGTAAAACGTTTAATCGATCAGAATCAGGTGATCGATAACGAGACTAAATACGAATAATGCCAGCTTCCTGAAGATAAACCTATAGGTTAATATGCCTATATTCAGTTAATGGAATTGCACTCAGTTTATATGTCATAGTATGTAGATGGAATAGTGTTTCTGCTCAAACAATTGGCCTACCTCTATTAGACAGGGGTGAGATAAACAGGGAGGGCACACGTCAACAAGTTTACGCATATAAATATAGACAGATACACTGCACACACAAAGAAACATCCCATGGAGTCAGAACTTTAGCGGTTTTAGAACCATACTAATCACAAATTGAATTATGACAAGCTGATCTGATCAATACAAGCTGATCAATAAAAGTACGAAGAAAACAGCTCACTTTAAAATTTTTAGACCAAACAGATAATGTAATTTGATTATATTCGGACGAGCAAATTCAATAGTCGAAAGATATTATTGAATTTTCTCATCCAGATATTTTCCCCGTTTTATAATTTGATATTGAACGAATGGCTTTGTTCTCATACTCGAACTAACCTATTTTAAGACAAGAACGAATTGTACGTGCCTGCTTTAGAATTATCAGGTCTCTAAAAGATATACCTACGTACGTGCAGATATTCTTGACACATAAATGTTACTTTCACGTTCATAGTCCCTTAGGAGGTGAACAAAACTCTAAAAGGTATCGATACTAAACTAATACTAGTTCTACTATCGACAAGTATAGACGATGTTCGGCGATACGTGTTTATTATGAGTGTACGGTGAAATAACGTCACAAATAAAAAAATATTGAAGACTCATACTTAACTCAGTCGTATCTTGTTATACAAAAATGGAGGTTGACAGTACGGAAACCTTTTCCAGGTATTCAAAGAGGGATCAGTGCGCTTAAATAGAGGATAAAAGTTGGATTTTAAAGTTTTTTTTTATTATTTTTTTATTATTATAGTCCCACTAGTCTCGCTGAAAGGATCAAGTGGGACTGGTTTAGTCTCTACCATATTTTAATTATATAAAGAGACATGAAAATGATTGTATTGAAACTTGTATTAGACGCTAATGGTAAAGAAACAAAAGGATTTACAACGCTTCATTATTTTGTAGTAGGTACACTGTAACAAGCTAATTGGCTTACATCCACACATCGATCGGTCGATAATTGCATGTATACCAATTAGATTGTTAGACTGTACAACAGATGATTAAATAAAACAAAGATAACACACAGGATCAGCCAGACGGTACTGGTATCTCTGATATTGCAAATGTCCATAAGGTACGGTAACTACTTATCATTAGCCAAGCAGCGTGTTTGCTACCTCCGGGATATATTATAGTACCTATATATATTATTTCAAATAAAGAAAACAAACCTTAGTATCTTTAATTGCTAATTATTATAGAGTTGTTTTTTTATTCATAGGGCTCTGTAAATAAAGACTCCCAAGAAGTAATGAAATAAAATAAGTAAGCAGAAGTAATAAATTAAATAACTTCAGTTTTACTTTAGCAAATATTAAAATGGAGAAACTGAAATGTCTAAAGGAACCAGCGAGAAATAAGTGGACTTGAATGAAATGAAATTCAGAGCATAATAAAATTTTATAGAAACTGCCGGAGTAAACAAATTTAGATTGTTAATTAGCTGGGCCTAATAAGTGTCTGTCTGTACAACTTAACAGTTACGTAGCTAATAAATATTAATTTGTATTCCTAACTTTAAATTGCAAAATGCTACAAAAGAAATGGTAACATTGAAAATATATAACATTTTTATTTTAAATCTTCTAACATTCTCGAAAAATACACGACCTCTAAATTGAAACATGAAATTTTTGATCTCGTAAAGCGGATTTAAATAGATCAATACTACAAAAGAGACTAGAATGAAAATAATTTCAACTTATGTTGTATGCAAGCTTATTTTATGATATCTACTTCAAAGGAATGAAAAGAACAAAGTGTACAAAGGAATATAGAAGATTATAGTCAATTTTTAATTTATAAAAGATATTTTACATATTAAACAAAGAATTAATTAATAGAGTCATGAATGTATAATGTTTAAGCAGTGATAGCTTATACGATTCGACAGTTACAAAAACACTGAGAAATATTATAATATTTATAACTTTATCAATTCTTGAAATCGTAACTAGTTCCTTTTGTATTTGAAGAACACAATAGTGGGGACTTGAACAAAATATATTCAATTGCTAACTTTACGAAAGACAAGGTTGGTGAAGCGAGCATTGTGAACGAACGAACCTATTGAGATACTTTGCCTTATACAGAACTTCCGAAGTTTTCCTGTTTCGTCTCGAAACATTTTTAACCAACAAGTAACTTGAAAGTTAATTCACTATCCCTTGTATCTACTTTATGATATTCTGTGAAACAGCTTTCTTTTCACTTAATTCTCCAAAGGACTTCAAACATTTGCCCTTTTTGTCATTGTTATAACTTTATTATTAACTTGTTTACGAAAACTAATATTCTAAATTTTCATTATGTTTGTCATCATCATTTAATCGGAAACAGAAATATTCTTCGTGAATTCCAATTTGGTTTGGAATTTTCAACTAACAACGCTATTTTCAAATGCCATAAATTCACGTTCAGATCCAATAGAGAACGCGGCGGAAAAATGACATTAGAAATACTGTCATACGACAACATTCTGACAAATGATGTATGGAACGAGGCACAGTAATCCCGGATGTGTCATTGGCTAAATAATTATGCAGGGCACAGTTGTCGTGCGTAGAAAAAACGACGGTTTATTTTTATAACATCAACATGAGCATGAATACCGAGAAAAGGATGGCGATAAAAATAAAGGATGCAAAAGTAGGATTGAAAAAGAAAAGAGAGAGATAGACGAAGAATATTAGCAATCTGATTAGAACATAGGTATTCTTACAATCGACGGTGTTTCCTTATTGGACTTATGTAACTTTGAATCACTGCTGTGCAGATTATACCTACTACACGATACGACCAGGGAGATAATAGGACATGGTAAAGTAATCAAACTACTGATCCAACATCTAATCATAATATTACTTTTATTGCCTTCAAATACTTACTAAAGTATTAAAGTCCCTAGTTAAAACGACGCGACGCTGACGAGTGACCGTGGTATTAAAACAAATAAAAAATAACTTATTTCGTAATATTAAAAAAAATGCAGATTAATTCGTTTTCACTTAAATCAATAAAGTATTCAATTCTGGAGGCTTGTGCTAGTAAAATATTTCACGAATAGTATTTTTTGAGTTTAATACCTATTTGTGAAAGGTTGAAGGATGAGGTTATCATCACATCAACCGTTAGACGTCCACTGCTGGACATAGGTACCCCCCAAAGATCGCCATGACGACCGGTCATGCGCCGCCCGCATCCAACGGATTCCAGCGACCTTCACCAGGATGTCAGTCCACCTTGCCGGGGGCAAGGGGGCAAGCGTGGGCAGACCCACGCTGCGTGTTCCGGTACGTGGTCCCCACTCTAGAACCTTCAAGCCCCATCGGCCGTCCGTTCTTCGAGCGATGTGCCCTGCCCAATGCCACTTGAGTATGGCGATTCTTCGGACTATGTCAGGTTAAAGATCTAATTAATGACTATAAAGGCCTACAACTAAAGGATGTAATGATGAAATAGGGCGAGTAGTTAATGTTTATACATATCCAGTTTCCTCTACTAAGATAAGTCAAATTATACCCCATAAATCATAAGCGGATCAGGGAGAAATTACATCTCAATACCTACATCATGTATATTTGCTTTCGGCATTTTGTTCTCTCTATTTATTTTTATACAGACCTATAATTACCTAGCTCAGTCCAAGTCGATGAAGAAATAGATCTCTTTATTTATCCGCTAGCTTGGAGTTGAACTTTTAGCTCATTATCCACGCTATTTTAACCAAGATCTAGCTACCATTAAGGTTTTTATTGTTTCTGTTTTAAAAGGCTTATAAGGTTAAAGGATATCCAGTTAAGTAGTTAATGTGCAAGAATAAAATATTGGACAAACATGTACTCTCTACCTCTTAAGTTCTTGTGTATTAGCACTATATTCCTTTAGGTTAATGTAGTGTAATCTTGAATTGAGCTGGTTTTTGTTTAAAGAGACAAGGAGCAGTTAAGTGAATTAAGCATTGGTCTAAGCAGATGGTATTGTACATACTATATATGGAGGGATGGAGAAGAATACTGGTACTGAGCATTCCACAACACAAATATCACATCGTGAAATTATAAACAAATACTACAAACTCCAAGCAAATTCGTTGAGTGCTGTGATTGCCAGATAAGACAATAAACTTAAATTATTTATAAGCATGTAAATCAACCATATAAATTTACTGTTTACATAATCTTACTTCGTAGACGTTTCACTTCGGTTAGGCCGGGTGTAAATATGTACGAATCTTACAAATTCAGGCCTCTGGTCCCTGTGAATTCATTACTTATAGTAGTTACCATAAATTTAATACGAAACTACGTGGTAAAACGTAATTACTAAGTTAGTGCTGACGGTACATCTTACCTACATGGTCTTCTCCCAAAGGGTTTTGAAGTTGTATTTTCAAATACACGAGCCGGGATGGAAGCGGTGATCCCTGGGACTTAATTGTGTCAATACCGCAGTAATCTTGGGATTAGGCATTTATACTTTAACGATTGTCAGTAGTAGTTATCTCTATAGTCTACAAATGTCATATTAGTGGTCCTGTTAGTTTTCAGATGTTAGATTTAGCGTATTCATAATGACAACAAATTTACACTCCAATGATTTATTTTAATTAGACCCATAGCAAGTACTGATCCAAAAAAGTAAGCCTATAGACAAGAGCTCCATTTATACTCTCCTAAATAAATAAATGTTACAAAATAATTGGCTTAGTTTGCAATTTTTGTTTAACCAACATGAGAATAATGCAGTTTCATGTGAAATGTGAATATCTTCGATTAGAAAAAATCCATTACGTGCCCAGTATGTAAATAAAATATGCCATCTAAAATGTAAGACCGCATTGATGCAAAAAAGTTTTTTTGGTATGGCACCTAAAGTGTTCAATAAAATTCCTGATGACATAAAAAACATGACATTATATAAATTTAAAAAAGCTCTGACTAAATTATTAATTGCCAAATGTTATTATACTGTAGACGAAGTTTTGAACGACTAATTATTACAATAATACATTTTTACCTTTTAATTTTAATAACTATGACTATTTATCAATTATGTTGAATTTAATGTTTTTTTTTTCTCGGATTTTCTGTTCATGTCTATTATAATTTTTTATTTTTTTTATTGTTTTAAAGCACTTAATATATGTGTAATAATACCTAATGTGTAACACGAACACACTGTGTAATAACACCTAAAAGTATGTCTTAATTAGGATAAAACAAAGCGCACTCTCTATTTATGTAAACACCGATGTAAACACCTATGTTTCACAAATAAATTGATTGATTGATTGAAAACGTTTGAATTTTCTTCCAAAAAGCAAAAAAAAAATACAAACCAATTAAGATTGCAATAACACGTATGAGCTAAATAAAATGGTGTACAGCAAACACATTTATTTGTGTGTGTGATAAATATTTATCTGGAACAAAACAAAATCCGTTAGATATATTATTTTAATTTCATTTCATACTGCCTTTACTACCTACAGTTAATATGCAAACTAAATAACATCTTAAAAACGAATCTGTAGACACGTGTTTGCTTCTAACGACAATATGTCCCCGTACCCTCAAAGTGCATCAGACCAACAAATGCCAACAATAATGATGGAATGGAATATAGACTCTCCGTGAGCAAAACCATATTACAGCAGTCGTTGTTTCCAACATAAATACGGTACGTGTCATCACGATCTCGAGCTTCGCGAACAAAACTACATGTGACCTCGATACGGGCTGCTTTAGCACCAATAAGCTTCCAGTCTACTATCACATGAGAACACGCTATTGATGGGTACCTCTAGTAGTTTTTTGGTTCAGGAAACTAAAGTTATGCGTATTTTTTAATGTGGTTGTAGTATTCTGACTCAGATATGGATACCGTTGAAATTATAGACACGCTCAAGGAGCTGACTAACTTGGTCGATGCTTCGCAACAAATTAGTGGTCTCTGTAGTGTTGCAATAATACAGGGTGAAGTTAAATGCTAGCATATTTGTGTTTCCTTTTGTGACAATTTCTATTTATTCGACATTTTCATATGTTTTATGTTGCAAGTCGAGAATCATGACATATTAAAACTACAGACAAATAAAGTTGATTTTATGTTCTTCGCTTAATAGGTATAAGAAACAGCATACTCGAATAACCATCCCACACTACAGCTCGCACGGGTGTATAGTTTCTCGACGACATAGGTAAATGGATGGCTGGACCCAGAACATGTTTTGCGCGTGAAATGCCCTCTACCACAAACACGCCCATGAGAATTTAACGCGAACACTAGAGTTTCACACAAATCGTACAACAACCCCTTAGTACATACAACAAAGGTCCGTGTGATTACAACTGCAGGTTACTCTCGTAAAAATGACGGTTGGAACAGCTAAGCTACTCTATCTTAAATGATATCTTAGAGCAGCACTACATGTTGAGAATGTATCTGAAATGGACTATTATAATGTAAAGGTACAGAGTACCTGAAGTGATTGTCGAAGCGAGTGTGTAAATAATAAGTAAGTTTCGGTTTAGAGCCTTGCTTTTTTTCAAAATAGCATTACACTTATACGTGGACTATATTGTGTACGACTGTCCTGGAAAAATGACTTGAGGTCATTGTAACATACAATGTTAACAGGGCACGAATCTTGACTCAGAACTGCTACATAGAATGTCTTAATAGAAATACGCAATAAAAAAATTCTCATCATAAAAATACAAGCCTGATGTTTTGTGCGCTTAAGACTAAAGGATAAAAGAGCCAGTTGGTTTATACATATTATGTAGTAATAAAGATAATAATTTATACCAAACTCTTAAAAAATACACATCACAGTCGGTTTACAACTTGTACGTAATAATAAATAACGTACGGAAATGCAGCATTTACCTCCCCAAAAGCATTGAAATAATGGCCAACATTCGCAGAAACCATTACTCGCGAAGCCGGTACAGCCACAATGATTCCAGATTTATCAAAATCATGATCCGCCCATTAACCACCAGATACATTATACGACCACAACATTCGTAGCTATTAATAAACGAGCCGCGCTATTACAGATGGGGTAAATCTCCCGGTTGTTGGCGCCGAGTCACAATAAAACAGGCAGCTGTGCCAAGGCGCACTGCCAAGCAAGTTTAGCGGTGCTCCCACCCTCTAGACGCCCTAGCATGCGCGAGCGTCATTACATTAGACTTTTAGTCGACTTAGGCGCCAACACAAGGATTACTAAATGTATATTTTGCCTACTTACCTGATACATATTAAATACCTTCATACAATCCTATTAAGTATTCTTAATAATAGTAGTCCCATTCGTCCTTTACCTAGCTTAATTAATATCTTCAGTCTTACCTTTTTTGATATTTCTCTTAGTATGCAGTACATAATCAAACTTACTTGACAAAATTTATATTCATCGCAAATTATTTATATTATTTGACAAACACATCAATCTTGCTCGTTCATACACAACATGTTTGACAAACACGTAAAATTTGATAGATTGTTCGTTTGTTTGAACATTTTATCTTGAAGTAAAAGTACTTTTAACTAATATATTATTATATCGGTATATTAATATTATTTACTCTCGACATTTCATGTTACAACACCCAGACCGCAAAGAAAAATTTACGGATTAAATAATATTAATAAAAGGTCGTTTGGTTTAAATGTCGAAATTCGCATAATGTTGAATTAAATTAAAATCAGAAATCAGTTGATTGTTTAATCGTTAACAGAGCGCTGAATCCCTGTAGATATATAAATACGTGTATACAACATGAGTTGAAATACAGTATTATTTTAGCCTCAACTTTTCATGTAGTTAACTTTTGTTTACCTGTTCCCGCCTACCGCGTTACAGCACAGGTTACTATTCTCAGGGTCAGGGTTCATGCATGAGTCATGTTTTTATCGCCTTGCAAGTAACATTCGTAACTTTATCATACACACGTAGGGCTCTAAACTTCGGTATATCTGGCTGTTTATCGTTGCCTGTTATTGTCATGTAAGTTGTTGAACGCACTCGGCTGATAAGAAACATTTGATGTACATTAAAAAGGGGAATGCCGAGCTTAATACGTATTAATGATATTACGTATATAAACATTACTGCATGAGATGAATGAGAATTAAATTTCCAAGTTTTATGAAATGTATGTTGACGTAAAAGGTTCCTGCATCACAAAATAATGATCCCGAAAAAATAATTGGCCATACATATACTTTTATTAGTACGAGTAGTTAATCGGGGTTTGTGTGCGTGTGAGAATCTATATACATAAATGCACTGCTGAACTACTGAGAAAAATCTAATGTAGAGCACAATGAATGAACGAAAATATGAATCCAAAAATACGCTGAGATATTTCTTAAAAGAAGTTCCTCCTGTACCGTCTGAAATTTTGGAAAGATCTTATAGTTGTAGTAAATACGGCAAATAACTAAAGCTAGGTAGGTACGTAGATACAATAAGGTTTTAAGTAAATATACGAAAACATATTTATGTCCTTTTTGTGCCTAAAAGTGATTCTGAGAAAACTATTTTCTCGCACAAATCTTGTTTACCGTATCTGTTTACCGTATCTGTTTACCGTATCTGTTTACCGTAACTGTATGATATATACCCAGTATATGATGAAATCAACTCAAAAGGAACAGGTGACCTGTTTATTTCCCTAAGTCTCTTCGGCAAAAGGAATTCTGTCCGAACCAGACTTTGGATACGAGATTTCCTGTCCAGAAAAGATATATTGAGCTACATTTTTACGATATTTTACTCGCTTCCCTTTTCTATATTGAGTTAGGCTAAGAGGGATACAGTGTGCCCTCAGTTTTTCTAATCCTATTTGTTTGGGTATTTTTTCGTGTCATTTTGAGAATGAGTGAGACATTTCATGCAAATCATATTGCCAATTCTTTTATATTTTATCCCAAACTTAACTTAATATGTCATCACGCCTGCTTTTCTTAGAGTTAGGCAGAGTTGTACTCACAGTTTAGGGACCGGTTGCAATAACGAAAGCATCAATTATAACCTGCTACCAAAGAAACACTGGTCGACCACCTTACACTGAGCACAAGCATTTCTTACCCTAGAGAGAACAAAGGAGTTTTAATCAAATCCCCACACCACGCGGCTTCGTTTCAATTTTGGACGCTAGTATAATATTCCTATGTGACTTGCACGACCAACTTTGCTTGTGCGATGCAGGACTAGCTTAGTGATAGATACGTTGTCAGCAAAGTTGTTTAATCATGTCAGGTGGAAACCAACGTCATTGTATATGTACATACTAGCTTATACCTTATTAGTATCTGCTTATTTATTTTATAGCTTCCCCTTTTAGAAAATGATCGATTCCACATAGAAACCTCCACCGTTTGGCCTTTTTAACGGGATGATTTCTGGGACAGAAACTATTCTATGTCCTGCCCGGGGCATCAAATAATCTCCATATAAAATTTAGTCTTTGAAAAAAGGTTGTTTCCTTCCAAATCTAGGCTATAGTGAGTTGTTAGCCCTCACTAACATAGAAACTACTCGTATTATATTTTATATTCCAGATTTTTTCTATTCGCCAAGAATGGCGAGTCTCATTGTGACGATTTACCAACTGGGCTAGAATGAGCTTCGCGTAATACGATTCAAACCGGTTTATTAGTAGACTCAATTATAGTTGGTAAACACTTTTACTGAGATATTTTTTTTCTGTTAGTTAATTAATCATAAGTAATAATTAATTATAGTACCAACCTTAATCAAAACATTTTTTATACCTTCATAAATATTATTCTAATCCAATATTTATTGTTTCAGGTAAAAACAAGATCTGTATTAATTGAATACGCTCTACAATGAAATCTTAGTTTTCGTACAAACTATGTAATGGTCAGTATACAATTGCTTATGTAAGTATCAAACCCACAAAGTTATGTGGAGTTTATACGAACTAGAAAAACGTCACACTGAAGAATCTTCGAAGTTCGTAACTCATATCAAAATAAGTCCGAAGTTAAAGTGGGTCGCGCGCAGCATTGTGTCACTGTCTCAAAATTGAGTTACAATACTGAGAAAGGGGAAACTTTGGTCCTTTTCAGTAGCACGTTCGAAAATTGCACATTTGGTGCGGATGTACCGCCAGGGCCGGATCGGGCACTCGCCGCATCAGTCATTGTCAACAAAGTTTATCGCCTCCACCCGACTCTCTAGTGAACGGAATCACCCAAATGTGTTTGTTGTGGTCTCAGAACGAACTCGCAGCGTCGCGTCGTGTCGCAAAATACGGATAAATTGCATTTGCAACTGCTAAGTTGTGCATTTCTTGTTAAACGTCGGCTATACACGTTTACTTCGCTCTCGAACCTCTTGAGTATTAACTTCTTAAAGGTTTGCAGCAACCACAATGTTAGCACATTTACATTTGTTGAGTTTACGGTCCTGAAAGCTTCCGTCGGACAAAGCCAAGTTGGATACTGTAAATTAAATGTTTACCTAAGAGAGTTATAGCTAAGTTCAAAGCCTTATTTCATTTTAAAATATGTGTGTATAAAATAATAATAAATGAATTCATTTCAACGCTAGTGTTTTTCTCAAAACGCTTTCGACGTCGTTTCATTAATATGGATAACGTTTCACGCATTAATAAATCAATAAATTTTAATAGCTATTCCAGATTTTATAGTCGACGCAGACGATTATTACTAAAAAACCACAACTTTTTGCAGAAACAGCGAACATAACGAGCCACATTATTCACATATTCGTACTGCAGATGAGTTCCGCAACGTTTGATTGATCGGTTACATTCTTCGGCTACATCTTCAGTAGTCATTGAAAAAGGCAGAAGCAAATCTCGTGACGTCATACAACCAATCATGGCCCGTACAAAACACGCTCGTAAAAGCGGGCCCTAATATGAGATAAAACATCGTTTGACAGGCTTACATGTAAGGCACAACAAACTACAGAGATCGATAAGGATTACTTGAGTAATGGAAAGTTGAGGAAGCTGAGTGACGTAACAGTTCTGACTGACTTCTGGGGGGACTGACTGACTGGGGGGACTTCATTAAGTTGGGCTCAAGGTGACGGAGGATCAGAGAAGGCTTATTGATTGCGACGGAACCCACCACGGCGCTCATCCGCACGGCCCGTAACCGCATAATCTGCGGATTACGGAAGGACACAGTAGGGACAGTGTGTCAGTGGGTAAAACGAAAATTAATAGCGGCACCGATGTGGTGAGTGAGCTGAAATATTCAGTGTGTATCAGCACGTATAGCTTATTTATATCATGATTATCGTGAAGATAAATTTGTACGCTCAATTACACATTAAAAACAATTAACGTGGATTGAAAAACAAATTTGATTTAATCCGCAAACAAAATTTTACTTATAGGTATATTTATGTACATATATGTGAAAGTTTATTTGGATGTGAGTATGTTAAAACGTTAGTTACTCATTCATTAAAAAAATTACAAACATTTGGACAAAACTTTGTAGTAAATACAAATAATTTGATTGCATTTTTTATTGTTTTTTCATCCATTTCACAGAATCGTATCACATGCTTGGTACATAAATATCATACATGCGTATATATTGTCGTTTTCACATTGCAAACTCCGTGAAAACACACATTATTTAAAATCGAATAACACACACGCTTAATAGACGCGCTTGGAGCTCATAAACCTCTCTTTAATAAAAAAACAAAAAGGCATCTCTCGCATTAACTTCCTTTATATCTTTGATTAAAACAAGAAAGATAAAACAAAAGCGATGACTCGTTTTAGTTTAAACCTTCTATAAAACTGTTACGAGCATGGAGTCCATAAAATATATGATACTTCAAGAGCTTAACACCGTCATTATATTTCAAAATATGTATAACATATACATAAGAATCTAGTAATTTTATAATGTATAATGTAATGTATAATTTTATAATGTATAAATTTAATATAAAAATATTAAGTTAGTTTCGAAAACTCAAAAGCTCTGCACTGATTGGGTCCAAATTTTGACACGGTATACCTGCTTCAAAATTGTTCATATTTAAAGAAATCTAGGGTTCGTTTCCCAGGTAGAGCAAAGTGTTATCTATTAAATACTCAGTAGCAGTTTGGACTTGTGCCCGGTTGAAGACAATAAGCTCCATTATTACATGGAACTGAGTAAAAATACCGGTGAAATATGAATGCACATTATCACACCTCTGTCTAACCCTTCGGATACGACAATCGTGATGGTATTGCTTCTTATTTTTTTTAATAACAACATTAATGATGTTCCTCCATACGTATAATATAATACGATATACAAAGTTATACGATTCACAAACGCTCCGTAATCCGCCGACTCGATACTTGAAAACGCAATTTCACAACTTCACCTAGCGTTGTGAGTTGATGCTTTGTTAAATGAAGATATATTTTGGATGTGAACGTCAGTTTGTATGCAAACTTTATCGTAACTAGAAAATAGGTTTGCCTCCATAGTTTGGCCTACATTCTATTGACACGTATATCTTAATTGAGTTGTAGAATTTATTCTAAAATTAAAATTTATTCGAAAACTTATTCTAAATATAAACTCTGATGAAAAAAAAATTACATTTTCTTCCATATTTTATTTTAATATCTGAAAATGTAATATTTTTTTTATTACAAATATTTTCAAACGTAAGTTCTTTTTTTACATATGTATATTGACATTATTTGGTCTGTAAAAAATAATGTGTAAAGGATAATAAACCTGTGTAATAAACAATATGATTATGATATATCTTGGCTTATTTTTGTTACGTTCTAAAATCTACGTAGCATTAAAGTGAAACTGCTTCAATCCCTGATTAATACAAATGTCGCGAAGCATTATGACTAAAACTGACAGACCAAATAATACCTTAATACCACGATAAACGCGTCGACTAAGCAGCGATTATAGTAAAGATCGAAACCTAAATTTAACACCGCAAGACTGATCCGTGTCGAGATGTAATCCTGAAGATGGAACGTTTGGCGGCTGCTGGCTTGCTCTCGCTAGGGAAGGCTTTATTGATAGCAAGAGATCTCGAAGCAAGAAATACCCCGCTAGATATAATAATTATTCAAGTCTTAAAGCGTAAACCGAGGTACTTCACTAACGTTCTCGAGATCGCTAAAATCCCCATACAAAAATACGATTGCCTGTTTTTATATTCGCTTTTATTCTCTGATGTAGATGAAAGGTAATATCTACATAGCAAATGTTATATTTAAGAATAAAACCGTGTTCGTATAAGGATATAAAAAAATATTACGTCTGGTTATTGCACTTCGTTGTAATAAAGAGACTGTGTCCTATTATAATAGAAGGGAAGAAATATTCGCGTAGATTGAATGAGATTCAGTAGGTACTCAAATAAAACAGTGTTCAAATTGAAGATTTTATTGTTCTTAGAATCTTTCAATTACTTAACACTAAAAGCCTAGTTGGAATTGTGTAGTAAAAGCCAAATGAGTAAGCTTTTGGGTATATTGTTAGATAAAAAGTTGGTGTAAATATACGAGTAGGTACTAGGTATATACCTATATTAAAGGTATATACCTATATACCTATATTAAATCAATTACTACTACCTATATTAAAGTTGTGCGAGATTCATAGTACCTACACTATATGTATGCATCTATACTATAATTCCAAAGAAGTGTATTGTATGGTATACGTTTATATGCATATTATATTATTATTAAAATTAGTACATGAATAGGGACGAGTTTATTTTATCGATAACTCATAGTCATCGTGCTAGTGTGTATATTTCGCATCTGCAGAAAAGATCTTAATGAGAAAAGAGAGTACATATTTGCATCCAACACACATACCTTTAATTAATTATTGTATAAGCTATTAATGTATATTGGCGTTTTCAAGACATTTTTATATGCTATATTAACTTTAATAAATCAACATAATGAAAGCCATTTTCATACCTAATCTTAACAAACATCTAAATATACGAAAAATTAAATCTTATATCCAAATCTCACCCCAGTAGTATTAAACATAAAAAGGTCCTTATTCCGTGCGAGCTTGCTAAAAATATTCTCCCTCCTTCCTTCCTATCTAATAAGGCCCCGTCCGCCTTAAAAAGTCCCAGATCCACCGTTTGCGAAGACAAAATAGATTACGTAATAGCCTCCTGTTACACAGTAAGGCGCCCTGTAGGCTGAGTAATTCTTTTTTATACTTTTTACAAAGCTACTTTAATATTTCGTTATTTATTCAAACTAATTATTCGGTGTGCTTGAAGCCGAGAGGTGGAGATATTCAAACAGAGAACATTTTCATTCTATATTTGAAATTTTTGCGCTATTATCAAGCACAAGGGAAAAATGTTTCTCTTTGATGTTAATATTTTCACAAGATTCCTTACACGAAAAGATTCGGGTGTCGTCATTTCTATTCAAGTCACATGTATCGGACGGTGGATGAAGGAAAAAGTAAATCTGTTGTTCAATTAATTGTTTATTTAATTGAATTTAGCTACTTATCTGGGGTCTTGAGCTAGAGGTACAGTGTGTTAGAGGTTTCTACATCTAAAGGCGTAATGAAATTCGTTCATTTCAATAACGTAATATCACTGATTGCGCTAATTAATAAAATAAATATTTGGTAGTTCTTATATAAAATATTAAAAAACTGTCCTACTACGCCAAACCACGGATCATATATGTGTACTATCTATTTATTATGCCCCTAAATGACTGAATAAAACCCACAGAAAACACCATTCAATGTATCTTTTAATTTTGATACAACGTGGATTAACCCAAAAATTAAATTCATTATTTACATCCGAGACCAACTTTAATACACATATTTGTTTTGTTTTCATTATTTTTACACTCAACTCAGCTCAGATTACCTGAACTGCGAATTTCAGCTCTCCAAATCTTTATGTCACGGGTTGCGGGTTCGATCCCCGAACGGAGCTAATATTTGTTCAGTAATTTGTTTTACAGGTAGTTGTTCCGGGTCTGGGCGTTTGTATATGTGAAAATTTGTGTTTGTAAACGCACCCACGACACAGGAGGAAATTCTAGTGTGGGGTAACGTTTTCTTAAAAAAGAACATAAAAATTGATACTGTCGAATATTATTCATATTTAATACCCAAGTTATAAAAGTTATGACAGTTTAAAACCAGCGAGCTCCCTTATTTTTTATGTTGGCAGCACTGTCACTTGTTTTTTATAGTTGGCAGCACTGTCTTGCCCCCAGCAGAGAGGGTGCCTTAGAACCTTACTTTTCTCTTCAAATGAGTAAAAATAAATTTTAATTGAAATTCCGAAGCTAAGAGCAACACTTAAATAGTTTACGAACTTTGCTATAATTACGCGATGCATTATTAATAACCAGTGAAATACTATGACACCGTAATGAAGTTAAATTGACTTAATTTTGTTGGGAACTTCAATTAGCGCGCCGCCCTGTTGTTTACGGGAAACGCGTGGGCTTTATTTAATGCACGATCGTTTTAAAATTGAATAAACAATGCTGTTATTGGTTTTGGAGTACCCGTCTAGGGTACACTGAAAAATATACCTAACATATTTTTTATTGTACCCTAGACGTGTGTACACTAATTAATTGGAGCTTAGTAATTTCAGTAGGACCTAATTAATACGACCTAAAACTGAAATACGGTTAGCTTACCTAAAAGATACCTATTCCCTGCGGTATCTAAGATCATATCGACTCTTACTATCAGATTATATTCTGTTCAAACGCTAACCTATTTCTTATACCTACAAAAAATCAAGTCTAACATGTGAGGTTCACACTATATTAATTAAGGAGGGAAGAAGACATGGTTTCTAATTATGTCTTACTACAATCAGAATACTACTTAATTATACAACTGACTGCTAAAACGGTCGTATCAATTCTAAGTCCTCGTAAAATCCACATTAAGACAATGAAAACGCGAAAACAATTCCCAGAAGCGTCTCAAATTCCAACAAAACAACACTTACTATTTTTCAATAAACGCAAAAGTAATTGCGACATCGGCGAACGCACAAACCTCAATTACGGAGGGTAATAGTCGGATAAGCGAATGCCCCCACAACATGCAAATAACATTAAATATCGGCGGAAAGCCAATTAAAGTCGTAAACTTTAATTGATATTCATGAACTCATAATGGGTAACGTAGCAGAAAACGCTGTCGAAAACTTCCACTTCGTGGAGCCTCTAATTATGCTTAAAACGAGCACCTGAGCACGTTCTAAGCTCCGCTATCTTCCTCGGTTACTGACTATAATTATGCTTTTTTTTTCTACCTCAAATTATAAAGGCAGACAACATTATTAAATTATATTAGTAACGAAATGGAGAAGAAATACTTGATATAATTACAAAATCTGTAAAATTAAAAATCTGTAACTACTGATTCAATGTTTTCATTGTATCAATATATTCTATAACAATCAGTAAATATATTATAATAAACTGTAGATTACATTTAAATAATTAACTAGGTATAGTAAATGATAAATTATTTAAAAAAATATTTTAAAAGCATAATATACAATGGATATGCAATGAATACCACTGAAATAGATGAAACTTATTTAGTGGAATATACAACAAAATTAGCAGTTAAATATATGTTAATAATATTAATGTTGGAATTAGTTTATTCATTAGTTACTTTGTTTGGTTTTATGTCATTAGATTCGATTTTAATGTATTTAACGTAATAATTACATTTATTATACTAGCTCTTTCGTCTCCGTAAAATTAGTCATATTTTGTCAGTGTGACTCATCACGCCCAAACTCTTTGATCATTTAAGTTGACCTAAAAAGCGAAAACTTTGTGCCTTATAGAAATCAAGCCAGTCTAGAAAATCAGTATTCCTCCGAAAAATAACCGTAATATTATCCTACATTTCCTATCACTCCCGGTCCTTCAATTAAGGCTTATGTCGGAAAGTTCATTACATTAGCGAGTAGGGTTCGATTTTTGAAGCCCCGTACTGAAAATCAAAGAAAAAAATAGGGAGGATTGAGATTGCGTTACACTGAGCTTTATACAGTCTCGACACTACGTTGATCTACTTAACAAAATGGAGTGAGTTGACTTTTTTCCATATTGGATCAAAACTAGCACTCTTTGTGCCTCGAAATAGTTAATTTCCATTCATCTTATTGCATCATTTCAACGACAACGGACCTCCAAGGAACAGAGCAAACACTATTTGCATGAATTCGATTACTATACCTAAGATTATCTTTCGTATATCGTGATAGTACAAGCCACACAAAATGCTGTCTACTCAGGATGCGATGGCAGAGCATTTATAATATTCTCATTAGTTACGATAACTGGAAATACACCAACATCATGATATAATATATGTCGATAATAGAGATATTTGTCATTGTTTCGTAATGGTTCGTACAACATGAATGGTCATCCTTTTGCAGACTCTCCATGGCCAGCCCAGATAAACCAGTTATCCTTTAGCTATCAGCAACTCGTAAATATATTCCCCATATCACCTCAATATATTTCGCTTTCTTATTTGTATGCATAAAGTTTATTGTTGCCTTTGTGCCCAAGGCAGCAAAGCCTCTACATCAAACTGAATCGACTGATTTTACGGAAAATCGAAGGTTCACATGGCTTACGTTCCAATTACCCACTGCCTCTCCCTTCAAATTGTTGACCTACATACCCCCAGTTTGTTTCCTGAGCCAAAACTCTCAGATCACGAACCTCTTAAGCAAATCAATTCGATCCTTATTTTTATTTTGTTAAGGCTGTTATTAGAAGGACAAGAGGTCGCGCTTCAAACGATTAATATTCAGTAGCTTTTTACTGTTCGTACCTATCAATTTATTTAATAAATGATACTTCACACTTCTGTTCTTTTGTAAGTTTCCACAATCCGAGGCCCTCTGTCATCCACGATGCTTTTTCATTTGTATTATTTTAAGAGCTTGTTGGCGAAGTGTCCTTGGGCGTTAACAAATTATGTTAGAACAAAATCACATCGTATACAATAACAAACGGACGGAAGCACGTTTTAATGTAAATTATGTCTATTTTGAGAAGGAGTGCGCACTGTTATGATTTACACTGAAGAAGAGGCTCTGTTGAAGTCGTTCCCTTTTACGTGTTAAAGGAAAACAATGGAGCAACGCAACCCTGAAGCGAATTTCGCAGAAATAATTACTTACGTCGTCTTATTAGACATACAGCCTCTGGCTTACTCGTACAATCCTTGTTAGTTTACATTTCTTTGCTTCTTTTTACCCGGGACCGCACGTGTTGTTTTTCGAGTGAATATATCTATTATTATTATATAATATAACAGATTCACCGATTTCCTACATCTGATTCAATCTTACTTTTCAGGTTTTATTAATTGGATGAACTTTTTAAATTTTTATGAAAATTGATATACTGGAAAATAAAATTATACTTTATTTCTGTGATTAGATCTTTTTAAGGAGACTTTTGCAAGTCAAAGTCTTAGTTACTGATTGATAATTATGGCATTGAAAACATGATATTATATCTGATAAACCCCGACACACAATCTGACAACAATTGTAGCTATTTTAATCAGTTCCCGTAACTGAGTCTGAGGGAATGTTAATAATGCTGTACCATTACAAATGGAATAATAAAGAAACTAGAAGAATAGAAGGAATAACGGAACAGATAATACGGTCTATCGTTAGTTTCGTTATTTCAAGAATAAATATGGCTTTATCATAGATTATAGGAATATCTTAATGGAAATGTATTTTTATAATATTATATGATAATGTATTTACATTAACATGTTTTTTTTTAAATAACATACCAACATACTTTATTATAAAGTACTACGCAAACGTCATCAAATCAGTAGAATACACAATAATATTGAGTACTTACGGCGGCTCGTCAACTCGTTAACTGTCATTACCAAAACATCGTTAGTCGATAATTTATTTAAATTGACGCGTAAAAGCGTCTAATAAAGTCTAAAAGCGTCTATTTTATGAGTGATTTATTACTTTACGTGGTTTTCATTTCGTTTAAGGTTTTGTGTATAACTTTTTCAGTGATTCTTGTTTAGCTTGTATAGTTAGCAATAAATTTAGGTTTACATAAAAAATTAAAGATATCTGCGTAGTAAGACATATTCAAATGTAAGATTTTGTGTAAGACTGGAATGTCTTAAAGTGACTAAATACCTAATTATTTTGTTTGAAAATAATTTATTACGATAGATTTTAAGATCAAAACTACATATAGTATGTATATATATACACTCTTAAGTGATATTTAAACTCCCATCACCTTTTGAAAAATAATACGTACATTGTCATTAGTATTTAGTATGGAAGGCAATACCACATCATCATTTACCATCAGGTGATATTATAGTCAACAGCTAAACAATCTACTGTTAAAAAAAAAATTACGTTCATCCATTCAATCATACCGTTCCACCTTCGTAAGCTTCCTTCGTGAAATAATACACCTGTGTATTCCTAAATCTCGTTATATTTACACACGGTTGGTTGTTATTCAGTCCCTTGTGGGGGTCCCAGGCGAGCCGTAGTATCAGATTCTGTTGTTCTCGGTCCCTCACAACTAAATAATTTCAACTCACAAGAGGCGAACGGGGTCATACTACTCAGTTGATTAGTTACACGGTGACCTTATATTAAAATTAAATGAACTCACGCGCGTTGATTTGTAAATTGCGAATGACTTGAAAATGACTTCTCATGCTATGATTTTTAGAAGGTGAAGTTTACAGTAAAAAAACTTATGAAAAGGACTGTAACGGTGCCTCCGTTACAGTCCTTTTCATAAGATTTTTTACTGTAAACTTCACCTTCTTCTCAAAATCGCTAGAATTAAGCTCTTTTAATCAATCAATGTGTGCTAGAATAAGCACTGCCGAATTTTTATATCTAAATTAATATATATTATGGCTATTGACTAAGTAGTCGCTGTGTCAATCTGCACTAGACTAGATTGATGGATAATAACCTTATCCCTTTCAAATCAAGCAGTGGGAAATTAAATATATTGTTTATTTTTAATGTAGTGACAAATATCAACAATCCAGTCACCATAAAATTTTCCAAAAGAATTTAGTAAAAATTTTACGGGTCAGATGGGCAAAAATAGCATCACCATTAGAGGGAAACGCGCTTCAGTATTTTATTGGAAATAGACTTAACAATGACTTTTCGGGCTTGAAACTGAATTGAATATTTATGAGCCACCCTTCTTTTAACGCTCCACAGACAATAGCTAGCCACGCAATTTTTATTTCATATTATTCTTGTCAATTTATTAAATCTCCTTAGCTCTAGAATCAAATCATTTAAAAACTCATACCTTTATGAATGAATTAGGCCGATAAATTTGAGAATTCTACAGATATATATTTTTTTAAATTAAGATATTCATAAATAATAATCAAAAGTTTGAGTTCATTATTAATTAATATGTAACTTGAATAAATAAATACTCAATAAAATAATTGGTATTTAAAAAAAAAATACTGTAATGTATACTGTATCTGTCGTATAATTTTAGTATATAACAAGAAGTTCAAATAGACTTTCCCCTTACAAACATCACTTATTCTTGAACAACTATCATTTAGTACACAATTGTCCGTATTATTGACCTACTTTCCATGGATTCAGTGTAAATAAGAAATTAGTAACTATTATACCAGTTAAGTGGGCTTTGTCTGTCTGGCCTTAGAAATAAACAAACAGATTAATCGATATGTAAAGTTAAGCTGCCCCTGACGAGGTCAGTCTATATATAGGTGACCATAATTATATAGACCAGGTACTGCGAGGAATCCTCTCCGTACCTCGGTTAATATATTATACCTACCGTAAGTCCCGGTTTTATACAAACATATGACAGTTGTTACTGGTCAAAGTCAAATCATTGATATCAAGTAGGCCAATAGTAATAGTACTTTTGAATTGTTTAACTAGTTGCACGGTTCCAAAAAGTAGGTTTGGGTTGTTATTTTTCATCAGAATCAGTCCTCTGATAATTTTGTATGTTTTGCCCTATCTTAACTACCCCTTTTTATATGTGCAATAAATCCTCTTGAACTGTCCCGTCGCCCCAGAAGGCGACGGGATGTGTCGGACTACACCCTGAGTGGGTGATCTATCGACTAAAAACAGCACAGTCCTATTGCTGTAGCCTCGCAAAAGCATTCACTACGACCGCGATGTGCTTCGGCCCAGCTGGAAACCAGGCTAGACAGAGGAAGGCTCCTATGTTCGAGGATCCAGTGCAATGGATGACCATTAACCGGATGCAAATTGACTACCCTGCTGTATTAAAAGAAACCTACAGATGAAGTAAAAAAGTATATTTTCAATGTGTTATCACAATTAAAAGTTATTTGTGAATTGTGAGAAACATTTTGAAATTAAACTTTTCTGTATATATTTCATTAAATAGACTTTCCCGCGATAGCTAAAATATTAAATCATTAATTTAACCAAACAAACTCGTAAAATCTAGAAAAAAATATTTTAGCCAACAGCATAAAACTGCTAGTTAGTTAGTATTTGCAGGTTTTTATAATTGAATCCACCCCAATAATTATTTATTGAATAAACTTGGTACAGCCAAAAAATATCGGTTCAGTGATTTTTATTGCTCCGAGCACTAAACCTATTCCTCTTTTATCTAATTAGGGTGGAGTATGAAATATATTTTTATATGTGGTAAATTTTGTACTATAAAAAAAGTGAACTAACTAGTTACAACTTAGTTCCTAAATTATGGTTTTGTACATCGTAATCAATGAATTCTATATGCAAGAAGAACCATAAGTAGAATCCATTCACTTTATACAAAATAATTTTGGAAATGGAACGTATTCAGGCAAGTCTCCCGTTGTTTACTATGTAAATAGTTATAATTATAGTGTGCGTCTTTGACTTTGCCCTCGCTACACGCACACTTCGATATACGTAGTTGAGACATGTTTGTCGAAGCTAATTTGCTACCATATCAAGTTCATGCCTATAAGGTTGATATTTGATATTAATTAACTGTTCATGTGATGCAGATGATACTTAAATTGATCAACTTGTATTCAATACCCCAGCGTTATTAAGTTTAAGTTGTGTTGTAAATTAATATTCTATTATTAGTATTTTTAACGATTGTACTCACAGTCGTGAATACTTGATATACATGGGCAAATAAAATAAATGTTTCGTAAAATGTGAAGTGTGTGTCGTTTCTCCCCTACCTCCTCGTGATGTTAGCTCATACAAATAAACATCATTTTTATTTGAGGGTCATTTTTGTTGAGCCTACTTCCCTTGCTGCTGCTTGGATTGTATGTATTTTTTTTGTTTTGTAACGTTGCCCATTGTTAATGGACTATGTTACAAAATAAAAAAATGGATCAATACATCCTTTTCAAAAATAGTACTAGCACTATCATGCAATATTCTGAAGCTATTCATTATTTGTTTAAAAAAACAAATCAATACACCACGGCCTCGTTTTCTTTCTATTACTGAATATGTCTATCAACGACTCTAACACTCTTATTTTAAAAACAAAAACAGTAATGATACGGTTTTTGTAACATAAAATACCCGCCGGCCTTTAAACATGAATTATAAACATTAACTTAATACACTGCACAACTCCAATTTGGGTACAATGTGATTGTTTTACTTCCATTTCCCCATTAAGAACTTATTAGGGTATGCTACAGCAAAAAGGTCTTGCATCCAAGCGGGCATTTATTAAGATGTAAATTTATTCAGGAATACAAAGCTCGCTTCGTATAACAAAAACTGTATGAGGGTAATGGTGGGGAGACATGACCTCGTCGGATTACCTACCGCGAATTTTGAAACACCAGGCTAATTTCACGGCATTCGTCTTTTTTGTGCATTCGTGGTTAGGGGAGCTTAGGACAAATTGGCTCACTTACTTTTGTCTTCTGATTTTAGTTTTTGCTGTATTCAGAATTAATAATGGGTATTAGTTACCAGCTCCGTCGCGTTGCTAAATTGTTGCGGCAAAAATGCAAATTTCGTTTTCGTTGCAAATTTGAACTTTAAATGCGTTTGGTTAGAGTAACAATGCCGTGGCAGACAGATTTAATGAAATAATCCACGACCCCAACACTTGAGGATTAAATAATAAAATAACACGATAGGTACTAAGAATATATTTCTGTATAAACGAATAGCTTTAGTATGGATAGGTCGGATACAGAGGTCCATTTAGAAAAGGAGGGTTATGTCCTACTGATCTCAAGGGAGTCCCAATTTCTTAACTAATATATATATGTTTATATAGAGAACATCCATAAGGGCTCAAACTGGATCTATATTTAACCGCTATTATTATTATTGAAGGCAGGCTAACAATCGCATTAAGAGACACATCTAGAGAATATTGACAGCACGCCCGTCCGTCAAAAGGATCAAAGCGAAGCACAATAATAACAAACAATTCACTCAATTCTGACCGCACTCCCAAACTTATGTTCAAATATTTGTTTATGGTTACGAATCAATTCCCGTTTCCTGCTCACTATTGTTTCATCCCGAGTAACATAAAGCTTAAAATATTTGCCGAGGCCGGAGGCGCGGTCTGCGGATGACAGCATAATAATAACCTCTCCGCTCTCCGCTATTTCCTAATCGTTATTGATCCGCCAAACCTAGTGTTTTTTTGTTTATATAAATGGGTTGTACGTTAGCTCCTTAACAACTTTAACTACGAAATAGCAGTTAATAGATCTCTTTTGTCTAGAAGCCCGAGAACAACTGCTAAACGTGAAGTCCAAGGTGGTTTAGGCAAATGTTCTATTATTTCTACCAAAATTCTCAGTAACAGCAGTATCTCGGACTTTATTGAATTACATGCTTCCTAAGACATACCTGTAGTCAATTGTGAGCGTACATCATTACTCCTCTGCCTACACCTTGAGGAATACAGACGTGCTTGAATCTTTTATAAGGTATACTATCAAACTGCTGGGCAACGGCAAACGGGAAAGATCATTTAATCTTTTAAACTTCCCTCAACTGTTATTTTTATACATTCCGCCCATGAAGAAGAATGTTAATGTTAAATTGATAAAACAGGTATTATCGAAAAATAAATCACCAAAAAAAGATTTTTATCAAAGGATTCAAATCAATCAAACAAATAAATATCTCCCAAGGCCAGCAACCGCCGTACGTTAGAACATATTACCGAACTCGTTCAAAAAGCTTTTACGTAAACGCCAAATTGCAAAACTTGAAAACCTCCCTTTGTTTATTATCTGAATGTTCTACCAATATGTGAGGGGCCATAGATTAGGGTGCGCGAAACTTACGATTTACGCAGTTAAGCTATAGTTGGTCCGACGGTCGGGAATTTAGTTGAATAGTCAATCGATTTACGACATCCGATCTTGGCGCCCCAAATATATTTTAGACATTCTTTCCCGACTAACGTTGGAGTGTGCTGAATACCAGACGATTTTAAGTGCCTTCAAATGTATACTGGCAAATAGGACTGTATACAAAATTCTGGTCGCGTAAATGTTTGTAAGCAGTTACAGCCTAGTAATATGAACATCGACTACCAATTCAAAGACCTCTTACTTAACAAATACGTAAACGTATTAATTCTCACTCGTCGAAACAGTACAGAAACCTCTCGTTCTTGTGTGTAACAGAGGAATAGTAAATGAGTTGATGGTGATAAAATATAGAAATATTTTATCATAATCTACTCATTTACTATTCCATAGCACCTAATGCAAAAGTTGAAGATCACTCAACCAAGCCGTGAGCATAAAAACACATTAGGTACGCACTCCCAAACAAAAAGCTTTTTAGCCGTAAAAAGCAAATTACGAGGTTCACTTTTCTCATTACCTAAATATTCATAACGTTTCAGTCAACTAACTATACGGCTCGATCTAAAACGAGGGAAGCCCTTGGCGTTCCATCTTGGTGTTTTCCATTTGCAATCTTTTGTCTTTTGTTTCTTGTGAGAACTACATTCGCTTTGTCTAAGCCGGGCCGTTTGTGGAACATGCAAATATTTACCTAGCCGAGGTTTCTACTTTGGCGTTCTTACATAATTTTCTAATATTGCAACCCTATAGTCAGTGGATGGACAGGGTATATTAAAAAAGTTCAGCTTGAAGATGTTTAACTAAATCGTTGATTCCACTAATGCACATGTGGAGCAACATACCAGTGCTGTTAAACAAAGAAGTTAGAAGAACAATATTTTGTTCAACTTGACTCACATCTATCAATTGTAGGATTCTCTCTGTTATCGTGGGCACATTTATAAAGGCAAATTATCACTCTGCATACTATAAACACCCTATACTATACAAAACTAATGTTCTATATAGAAATTATGGCCCCTATGATAACATCACATTAACATTTTCTATGGTTTTTTCTAACATTGGGGGGACCGCAAACCATAGGGCCGCACTGATTTTTATATTTTTTCGACCCTTGTGACAAGCTCTACAGGCTTTGGTCAAGGTTTATTTGAGACCAGCGTTTTGTCAATTAATGTAATTTATCAAAATCCATTCAGCTGTTCATGCGTAAATGTGTGACAAACATTTTGTTTCAATCATTAAACGAAAGTTGGGAGAGGCCTATGTCCAGCAGTGGACTGCGATAGGCTGAGGCAAATTAAACGAAAAACGTCAGTTATTTTATTACTCATTATAGTTTGATAGATATCGTAATTTATCGCCGGATATTGACAATAAGCTCACCCTTAACGCTTATATGGATCAAAACACACAAACTTACTGCGGGGTTACTCAATACACCACTGCCTTACCCTGCGGGGATAGAAAAGGCGATAATAAAGATGATGGTACATAAATATCAGGATTTAAAAGCAGATCAGATATCTTTATAAAAAATCTGTTGGAGATTATGAAACAGGGCCTAAATTGTTCGCTTAAATTCGCCTTGGGGAATAGGATTGGATGGTAGGTGATACATAGGTTTCAGTGGAGTTCCAAACTTAGTAAATTATTCATCGCAAGCGTTCTCCGTGTAAGTTATGTCCACCTGACGCATTGGAATTTTCCAATCTCACTTTATATAACCTGGGCGAACTAGAACCTGCAAATATGTGACCTGTAACTTTACGATCGATCTCTTTTATGGAGTGGTCTGAGCAATAGGATTCTTACATTTTCATCATTAGGGAAATGTATTCAATTTCACAAAAAATGTGTGTTCTTAATGTTTTTTGAGCCAATGGTTTTGTTTCAGACACTTATATAATTTTTTGATATTGAACTATAAAGCGTTGCAGTGGGTACAATGGAGAAGAACTGGCAATACCGTTAATAGATACCTATTTGTTTAAATAATTGCGTATGTATATAATTTGAACCTGCGCGCACAGAAGAGAAATAATTACCAATCCAATGTCATATGTTAATGACGTAAACTGTCAAAACAATACGCACATTCACTTCGAACTTAGAATAAGAAAGTTTAGATCGCGAGTCGAAACAAGTTCCTAAATAAAAGTTTCGTTACTGTGAGTTTTGAGTGATTTTAAATGGTCCCTTTACAATAGTGCTATATACTCGCATTATCGTAAAGATTTTTTAAATCAAACGTTTAAAAAATCTGTTGATTATTTATAGTTCAATCAATTTAAACTAACAATTGTTACTGGCACCTCGTAACAATTCATTTTCATATTTTAATATTTCACGCTTCGACATAAAAAGTATAATACCTAAATAACAAAAGCCGAATACTATTCACAATTCCTTACATTTCCCACAATACTCGGAGTCAATTCTTCAGCTATAAGAAATCGGACGAACTAAAATAAATGGCGCATAGTTCAAAGCTCTCAGAGAGATGAAATTCCGGGTCATCTCATCCCCTCGGCCGATATGATCAAATATCTCCGTTTGCTTATACGACAACGAATGCTGACAACCCTACACATGTGTATAAGACGCATAGCATATGGAACTTAAAATAGAAATGACATTTCTTCTGTTTGCTTCGTGTCCGGGAAAACGCAAACAAAACATGCTGGACGGACAATCCTCCTACGCTTGGTAATGGCAGATTTGCAGCTCATTTCAAATAGCAAAGAATAACAAAAGAATATCTATTAGGTAACACGTACACAACAGTCACTGTCCGCCTCTTCTAATCATTAGACACAGAATAGTGTGGACACCCCCCACCTCCTACCGGAACAGTTCGGAGTGGGCATAGCGTATTAAAAATAATATATTCCAGTTAGTATAATAATTATAGAGCTTCTTCTTTACATTATAGAGTATTATGCCCATGCGATCATTTCGAATCGATAGTTGAATCCACCCTTGATTTCGGAAACAAGTAGCATTCAATTGATTTTTTTTTTCATTTAAACGGCTTTATTAGATTACCAATATTGCGTTCCTAAATCGAAATATAAAAGGATAATAATACCGTTTAATCGAGTCAGATTTTACCATATGCTTTTTTAGCAATGTCATAATTTTTATCATTCATTTGTTTTTACTGAGTCCAACTAATATTTATTACATAAGTAAAATGGGAGTTAATTACGAAGCGTTTGTTAAGTTCACTACTGTTTAAAGTTGGGACCAGATTGGTCTTCATTTCCATTGGCTCCGACTTGCATTCAGGTGAAAGCGTCAGCATCTCATCAATATCAAATTAATTTTAGTATTTTTTAAATCTCGATCTAAATACAAGGCAAAAAATGTATTTAAGGAAGTCTTTAGTTGGTACCTACAAAACTGTCAATCTATACTGAAACAATAAATGCGAAAGTATGCCTATCTGTTACGTCTGCTCGTTTAAAAGTGATGGATGTCCCAAGGAAATATATGAGATAGTTTTTATCTCGCAAATCATCTTTTAAGAGAGCAAAGAGAGGGGTAGAAGTTTCAACGCAGACAATGTCGCGGGCAAAAGCTAGTATGATATATATATCAGCGTAATGACTATAGAACTATAAACCCTTAGCATATTACTTGTATAGTTTATAAGCCTCAAAATTAATAACAAAAATACTGACACAACACGAAATACATTTGCACGTATGTTCTCCTAGTAACACAAAAACCGGAGCAACCGATACCTGGGTCAGTACAACACTGACAAAGTGCGACAGAAAGGGTTCCGTGCCCTATCAACGCTGTTCTTTTTGTGCCCCAAGATTGATGGGCCGACGTTGACGCCCCGTCTCGAATGACGATATTGACGCAACGAGAGATGTACCCGTTCCCGCCATCGAACATCGCTACGGAAATGACAGCGTCATTGTAAGATATGAAAGTAATGTGTCTGCGGTTTTTCTTTCGTGATTTGTGTTATGCTTTTGTATAAAGGCGCTACAAACTTTCTTATTTGTTAGAATTATATTAATTTTACGTTAAACAAATTTTATTATTACCACTTTTCTTGTAATAAACAGAATTTCAGATCAGTTTGAAAAAAAATCTGACAATAATCATAGTAAGATTATTAATATAAAACTGTAGTGTTTTTCAAATAGCAGGAAATAGAGGCCAGTATTTCAAATGTAATAAATCTAAAGGGGTCTTACTCAAATTAATAAATTGGTATAATTAATACAACTGAAATAAAAAATAAATATACGTGTTGAGACAATTTTATTGCAAACTTGCAAACGAAATCATAATAAATACGCAATGCAATAATTATCATGAGTTGGCGGAATACAATTATCGAAAATTAATTTCGTTTTTCTTCATACATGTTTTAACCGAAAATTACCTACCACGTTTCATCTGTACCGAATGATATCAATATTCACATAAAAAAACGATCGTTCACCTAACGCTGTGTAATTTATGTTCGCCGATTAACTCTTCACGTCAAACCAACGGTACACAGGTATACCTTTATACCCGTTGAATGAGATTACTTAGAAATCCACTCGATTCCATCACATCCCCGTACAGGCTTTAGGAGAGTGTGCAAATTAAGTCCACATACACAGCTATAAAATCATTTCAATTTCTGTTACACGTGCCTAATATCGAGATACATAAACATACATATATTTTTATTTTATCACTTCAATCTTTGCTAGTGGTTTCAAAGATTTATAAAATACTAGCGGCCCGTCCCGGCTCCGTACGGGTAGATATTTGATTTATCAATTTTTTTTTTCTGATACTAAATATAGCCTATGTTAATCGGGAATAATGTGGCAATCTAATGGTGAAAGAATATTTGAAATCATTCCTGTACCTTTTGAGTTTATTCGTTACAAAGATACAAAAATATGAATCTTCTTTCTAATATTAGTAAAGACGTAACTAAAGACAGAACTAAGATAAGAACGGGAATAAGGTCATAAAATCTTTACTGAAAGCAAAAACAGTAATCGTGGCTTGAAATGTAATACTTAGTGTACGTAACTCTATATTGTACTGTAGATATGATTTATAATGCTTTTATATACAGAAGTCGTTCGATGTCACCGCGCTTTCAGCTTGATCGATGTCTTTGTCTTTCTTATCTCTGTCGAGACAATACAACCACCCTTTCAAACTAAACTTCCAATATCCTTTGTTAAAATAAAAGCATCGCTTAATTGATTTCTTCATTCGTTCCTTCGTTTTCGGATTTACTGACAAGTGAAAATTGTTAACTTTTCTATAACAATGGAGATCTGACGGTTTGGCATTGGCAGGCCGGGAGCGCGGTCGTGCCAAACTACCGATGTGCTTTGTGTAGCGCAAAATAGACCACGTGAGCCGGGCTTTCTGAATCCGGCTTGCAAATGAAATCACACGGAAAATCTGAACGGTCGCCTTATATTTTCGTATCTATAAGATAGTGTGAAGTGAATATTATGTCAATAATTACGACCGTTTGGAAATAAAACACAATACCTGCTATTAAATATAGGAAGACGGCTGATATCGATTTGATTTATACTTCATTAATATATATTTGATTTCATTTCATGACACCTCTACTCTAATATTAGACTTTAAATATAGGCTGACTGTACACTGTAACACTTGAAAATGGAACAGCCGGATTGAAATTAAAACCACATGGCACCTTCTCATAACAATTTCACACAGTATGAACACTGGGCGGCCAGATAATCTCTGCCAAATCTGACAAAGCACATAAATTGTGCAAATTCAACAGAGTATAAACAATGCATGTATTTAAACGACAAAACACAAATAAAATGCCGTAGTAGGTCGGCAATGCGCAAAAACTTTTGCTATTAACGACCTATTCTATGACGATACAGTAGTGCATAATGCGTATGTTATGGCTCTACTTAATGTTTATCGCCCACATTGATGTAGAATTTATTACAAGTATAAACTATAAAATCTTGATTTTTAAATTTTCAATACGGTCTCTTATTTATAGACTTTTGTTCCAACATTCGCCGGCTATCGATTGTCCCCGTGACCTATATATAATACACACGTTGATATAGATGTTAGCACGATTTGATAGTTTCCTGTTATACCGAAGGACGAATATCGTTCTGTTAATCCCATTTCGACGCAGTAGTGTAATCGAAGCCAAGTCGCTATAAGTAATGCGTACCGGCGGCATATAACAAGAACGGGGGACGTGGCAAGAGAGCGTCCCCGTCTCCGCTAGAAAAACTTTTTCTATCAGCGACACGGAAAATTTATTGCGACAATTTTACTAGCATAGCATAATATCGCGACCGCTGCGTCTGCCGTCTGTGTAGATACTATTTTACTCATGCAAATTCGTCATATTGTTTATTTTGAATAACATCCGCTGGATTTTGCGGTCGTGGTTAGTTCGAACGTGGGAAGGTCATTGATCCATTATAACGTGAATGCGAAAATACGCCATTATGTGCTAATCACGTGGATTAATAAACATATTCAGATATTTTATTACATGTAATGGCAGCGCTGATGCGCTAGTATGCCGTTAATTTAAAACAGAGTCTTTGACAATGTGTAAGGTGAAGTCTACAAGGGTAGTACTAAATATTTTATTTTTCAAACGAAAACAATGGGTACCAGCTGTGCACATAATTAGATTAGAGGAGAATTCTGCAGTATTCACACTGAGACGTAGGAGGTACTTGTTTTTCATTAAACTTTGCTAAAGGCTTTGCCAACAACAGAAAACGCAAGATATTTTAATTTTATTTCTACTAGCTTCGAAGCTCTCTACTGCTTTGACGGGATATTTTCACATTCGTCAACCGCGAATGTAATAAACGTAGCCACAAATATTTGTTCCAAACGACGGCTAAAATAAACGACGAATTTGTACTTTATTCTGATATTGACTGGATGTATCAGCTGGTACTATAGAGAACCTACTTATGTACGCACCGTTTTTGTTTGGGGCTTTAATAAATAACAATTTACTTTATACAACTCGTTACTTGAGATGTCGAGACAGTTTAATATACATTATACAGGGTTTGGGTGTTATGACGCGACCCTTTGGCGCGCCGGGTCACATATGAAACACACCCCTTGCCAGCTGTAGCTCACTAATTCCTCCGCGGGCCAGAGTGAAATGTACTACTGCTAAAGGTCCCTATTAGATTTTATGTAGCCATCATCGTCGCCATTACGCAACTGCTTCGAGGGAGCCCTCTCACCTTCATTAAGTTTAGCGTTAAGCTCGAGCCCTTTACTCATTATTCCTAAGTATGGTATTACCTACGATAGAAAAATGTTTCCCAGAGTCGATTGCTGTTTTCCATATAAACAGTTACGTAATTACGAACCCCAAGGTTTCATGCATATTTTGTTTAATAACATAACAATTGATTGGAATCCAGTATACCCTTATAATAAAAGTGGATGAGGAAAATGTTGAAGCGTATTATTATTCGTCTTAATACTGTTATTACGTAACTAGCTCCGACCCTCGGCTCCGCCCACGTGGAAATAGAGGCCGTACTTACGACGACTTGTTACCCTATTTTTCAAACTCTTGACGTCGTATGAATGGAACATTCTGAACTCGAAACGCTCGGTAATGCAAGTTTTGAGTCGCTTTTATTGAGCTCTATAGAAATGCGAAGTTGATTACTAATAACGTCGGTATTTAGTTGTTTATGCATACTTTTTTATTTATATACGGCATTCGTTTAGCAGGTTGAATTAAATAATAGTACAATTTTATGTTGCATTGCAATTCATGCCCAATTCTTGAGAATGGTTCAATTTAAGTATTGTGCGAAAATAAAGAAACAGCGGATGAAATCGCGGGGCATAGCTAGTTATTTAATAAAGAAACGATCATGAACACATCAATACATATAATATAATAGCTTGCTATATTGAATTATAAACATGATATGGTCGGTTATTAAATGAATTTAATGCATAATCAATGGCATGTTTAACCAATATCATAAACTAGCTGACCCGGCGAACTTCGTACCGTCTTACAGTCAATGAATATTATCTTTTAGTTGAACTTAAATTAATATTTAATAACGCAATAAAATGAACACAAAAAATGCATCAATAGTTTATTAGGATATAAAAAACAATAAAATTACAAAAATCAAGTATTGCGATGTTAAAGTCATCCACACCTTAGTAGCTAAAATGCTCGCTCAGATAACTATTTGTTACTTTTATTGATATTGTTGTCGTTAAAAATGATGGTCGGGAATATTTTGTTCATGAGCTCATCTTTCAATGAGCCGAAATTGAAAAGGAAGTGAAATAAATCCACTATATTGGTTGACTGAAACTCAGCAGTTACCAATAGTCAGCAATAGCTTCGAGAAATTTTCATCAGATAGATCGTTAGTAATGTGATACCACGAAATTGTTGTGATAGTTCGATCATTATCACTGAGTGATCGACGTCGATGTGAAGACAGTTGGCAGCCATCGTAACCACTGATGGTCTTCGCCATTAATGTTCGTGGATAAAGTTTGGAACACTTGCAGTCGACCATGTACGGTGAGTAGGGGTTGATGGCGCCACACGTTTCATGAAACATATTCTCAATAACAACATGAAGTCGGTCTATGTCAGTCAGGAATATCGGCACATATTATACCATCTTCGTGTGGTTCAATTCTTTCGACTTACCAAATAAAAATGTATGCATGTGGCAAGCCTTGTTTTTGGCATTTGATTGTATACATCAAGCATAGATCCCCAAAAGACGTGATTGCTTAACAATGTAGTTCATCGGTGACTGGGCTTTTTGTTTGAAGATACGTGTATTAATTTCGTACCGATCAAACGACAAACGTACGTAATAGCATCTTCCCGCATATTTATGTATATGATGGACTACTCGTGTACGTCATTATGATCAATCGATTAACATTAGCTGCAGCTCTATAGGTACTCATTGTTTAATCGATATACTCCTGCGAACGCAGTATAGCTTGGTTGAACCGAATGCAAGTTAAGCGCTCCTTTTCGATTTTGAAATTCCAGCCAATAATTATCTGGATTTTCACGAATCATCAAAAAATATGCGTAATAATTCATCAAACTAAACTTTTTGGTATTTTCCTTACCTGAAATAACAACAAAGAAATTAGTAACTTAGTAGTAAATCAGAAGTGAATCTACTTCTTTTAGAAACCGAAACTAATAAACTACGCATCATCATTATCATCTTATTAGCCGTTAGACATCCACTGCTGGATATAGGTTTCCCCCAAGGATCGCCACGACGAACGATCAAACGCCATCCACATCCAACGTATTCCAGCAACCTTTACCAGGTCATCGGCACACCTTGACTACCTTCCAATACGTGGTCGCCACTCGATAATCTTTAAGCCCCAACGGTCGACTGAGTGGCACAACAATGTATGTTGAAATGAAATGGATTTTTAATTTTGATATTGAAGTGATAATTATCGTATCCTTGCCAGAACATGAGTAACGGTTCATATAAATGGTGAGTTTCATTAATTAGTTGCAGTTGCCCAATATCGCGACGTGTAAGCACAATATCTCGTTTTTAACAACTATCAGGATTGCAGCGGGTCCTGTATCCGCCCTGATCGCACTTTGATATACGCTTCACAGTAGTGTACAGATGACAGTCACAGAAATGACAGTTATGTCAGTTTTCTTTGTTTTCTTTTCTAATGTAAACTGCTAAGGTTACAATGAAAGCGGTAATATACCTAGTCGTTACGATTTTTAGTTTGTTTTAAATTTTTTATGGCTGTCGAACGGAATAAATGGTATTCTATGTGCGTTTCCTGGCTCTAAGCTACCTCCTTACCAATTTTCAGCCATATCGGTAAAGCCGTTCTTGAGTTATAAATAGTGTAACTAACACGACTTTCTTTTATATATATAGATTGTTTAATCGAATCATGGACATGTATTTTAACAAATTACTATTTACTCGTAATAAAACATAATATATTTTGATTAATGTGATATCCTTCGTACCACCCGATTAGTGCATGGGTATTAAAGGCTTTCTACTGTTGTGTGAAGGGTCCCGGGTTCGAATTTGAATTTGAATAACTCGGAACTAAATGGCTCTGTGTTATAACGTCTGGATATATTATATTTATATTTCTATTGTTTTCAAATTCACAACAATCAAACCGAAACCATATTCAACGCAAATTCTACACCTATTGTACTTAACAATTATGTTTTTTAAAACAATTGAGTATTGTCACAAAAGAGGTAATAATTGTCAAAAGTCTTTGTGAAATATAACCCAAGCACGCTACTTATAATACTGGGCTGGTTAACACGACAAAAGAATTAAGCAGGCTAGCAAATATACAGACAGACTGTACTTAATAAAATTCATGTCTGGAACAGAAGTTAATTCTTGCTTCAACGTTGTTTTTTATTTATTTAGACATCAGATAATATTGATGATTGATGATTTGATATAAATGGTAAGTTTTAGATTGCATCTAGTAATTTATTTTGGAAGTTCAATAAAGTGGCTTTATGTACACTCCGATCAATTACCCTAAGCATTTATACATATCGATTGCATTTTAAGAACTCTATCTAGTGTGATTGAACTTCCGGAATTTATCGTGGTATATTGACATTGTTTTAATCCCAAAATTTCAGATCCTTGTGTAAGAAAATAGTAATTTTGTACTGTCATAACATAAAGTGCTGCCATGCATACATCATAAATCAAATCCCTGCCACCGAAACTTTTGGTAAAGGAGTATTGATATACACCCACAATTCGCTTGTATGTTTTACACAATAAGTGGGACTCTATAGTGGATGTATAACCTAAAATCGCATAGAGCAATAAAATGATATTTAGTTGAACCAAGGAATCAAACACAAGGATTAAGATAGCTGTCGGACTATTATAGTAAATGTCGAAGAAACTTTAATATCAACATCAAACTATATGACCGTTTCCGTTTTCTTACACTCCTAATAGCCCAAATATAGCACAGGAAAATAACACAAACGTCTCGACTTTTGCCTTTAATAAATCAACGCTCCTCAAAAGGTTTTGAAAGACAATAAAAATACAGAAAACAATCGAGACAAATGCGCATGATTGCCACAAATATTTCCTTCCGATTTTTTTCCGCTTATTTACAGGAAAACAAGAAGCGCTCAATGAACGCGGAAAGAAGCCGTGTATGGCTGTCCCTGTATTGATATTTCTACTAAGGGACAATTTCCCGTGCGGAATTTTTTGGTAAATCGCTAAAATAACCCTCGACCAACAAAACCAAGTAACTAGCGGAAACGACTCTTGAGTTGTGAGAGGAAATTACTTAAACCCGGCGCTGAGTCGGCAAACAATCTCTTTTTGCTCCAAACTCGTCCGCAGCTGATTCGGAGTAATGTCAACATCACTATTTTACGTTGCTACATGTTCTGCTAGTGTTACGTTCTGTAGTGATGTGGCTTTAAACGGGAAAGTGTCGGAAGACGGAATAATAAACGACGATTGTTTTCCAAAAAAAAAACAGCAATGACTGCATGTTTAGCGCAATAGTGGATCACCGATTGGCTTTTATTTCACTGACCCGATTATCCGCGGAACCAATATGTATTTACAGTAAAACCTACTTGCTAGTTGCTCCGGATTCTAGCGTTTTTGTACGCGAGAATTTGATTCGTAACACACTCACGACAAGGATGAAATACAAATGTTAGGTAAAGCTACACATTTTAAGTACTAATGTACGTTGATTTTCCGATAGGGGCCAAGCCTTTTCCTTTTACCGGGCACAAATCCTAACTCCGAATTACTGAGAAAAAATATCATATAAAAACCTAATGGCATATTCTTGACCATTGAACCAGATTATATATACCTACAATGTATGAAAATGTAATATGCAACCATCCTTGCCAAGTTATAAAGTTTTCCCTGAATCTGAATTGTGTTTACCCAGATTTAATTCCATTAGTCTTCGGAAATACGGCCACCTAGTTTTGAGCTACTTTGCTCTCAATTTAACTTTGGAAAAACCACAAGATTGGGACAGAGTTATTCAGTGTCGAAGCTTACTTCTATTTTTACTGAATGCTATTAAACTGGAGTTTTTTATCTGTCATATTTAACATGTAGGTAGATACGCAAGGCTGTTAAACGTTTAATTAAGAACTTTTAGTGCTAACAAGATGATCAGCTGTATAATTACTTTTCTAATTATATTTTGTAAGTTAAATTTCTTAAAGGTTATTCAACTCTTACCTCTTTGATTAGAATTATGATGTGAAGTAAACGCTTGCTTATAACGCACACAAGATAATAACTGTTTTCTTGATATAAAATAAATTTCTCACAACCAATCAGGAACAGCTTTAATATCAACATATTTTATAAATGCTTATGTCAGTCTGTGCTTTTCATATATTCCATGGTTAACATGGTAACAACTAGAATCACGCTGGGACAGATCGCAGCTTCGACTATCCAAATTACTTCAAGTAATTTTATCCTACGCCGCTTCTTCTATCTTTTTGCCTCACACCAGTTGATTTAAATATGTTTTTAAACTATTAAAGCATACATACCACTTATCCATGCACGACCAAAGCGATTATAATAATCATTTATACAATTATTGTACCTGATTTACACCAAATGTGTTTAAAACTGAAGCCAATAATGAACAAATCTACCATTACATGTCATTATAGCCATTTGTACAATAATTGCACGCGATGGACACAATTGTCCGTACTCGATGCAGTTATTGTCAGGGTTTTCAACATATATTACTTTAAAAACAAATATGAAATAAGGAACCCCAGGCAGAGCTTATGATATTTTACCAGCAGAATAGATTTGCTTGAGTCTAAAAACTCTAAATCAAAATCGTTTCATTCGCTAAGGAGCTACGATGCTACAACTAGGCACAACTAGGCAACTAGGTGAGATTGTCGTCAAACGCTGATCTATCTATACCTATATTATAAAGCTGAAAAGTTCATTTGTTTGTTTGAACGCGCTAATTTCAGGAGCTACTGGTTGGTATTGAAAAAATATTTTTGTGTGAGATAGTCCATTTAACGAGGAAGGTTATAGGTTATGTAACATCACTCTACAACCATTAGGAGCCACAATTGTTTTTTTTTACAAAAACGGGGGAAAAATTAAAGTACACGATAAAAACAGCCGTGGCATTATAACCATTTGCACAATAATTGCTCGTGATGGACGTCTCAGGACGCTCCTGCGGGTGCAACGCGCTTTGCTTGGCGTGTCAGTTAATTGACCGGGCAGGGCGGTGTTTGCGTTGGCGCCGCGCCTGCCCTGTTTGCCCACTACGGCCTGATTGTCGCACACATTGTCTACAAGCTGTAGATAAGCCCCGAGTGTGGACTGTGCTCCTTAAGTAGTCTAGTTTTCGATATGGAAGTCGATTTTTGTTTAAAATATGTAAAAGAAACGTATTCTTTAATAGAATGTTGCAGTTAAATTTGCCAATGACAGTGACATTGAATTCAGAACCTTATTTCACAGTCTAGTCAATGTTTTCTCGGTGCGGCTAAGTAAGTGTAGTAGTACATAAAGTAAGTGTACCATCACGCCCGTCGTCCCTGAACGGTTAGGCAGACGTGTACTAATGTATACCTACCCACATTTGCTAGCACGTTTTAGATCCCGTGTAATGAGGGTGAGTCTATTGCCTTCGACCGGGTACGAATCCAAGCTCTGAGCTGCTACTGAAAATTTCATCGTAGACCTAATAGCCCTGTACTCGACCTGGGAGTCAAACTCAGATCATGACCTCATGACGTGTATCAGTCGTTATTACGATTACGACTACTAGAATAACGAGGCAGTTACACAAAGTATCTACAAAAAAAGGACTTTATAACACCTACCTTTATGACGTGTATCGCAAAAATGCTCATTGCTTATTAATGTACAAAGATAAGATTTTGCAGAAATTTATCCAGTCGACAACCTTTTCACGACTTCTTTTATGTGACACAAAATATGAGCAAACGAAATTACTCGGATGTTTAATGTAGATTACTAAGAAATATCTCCTTTGTAAGTATATGTACTAAACTCAGGATACATACTTGAATATTAAATTAAATATTTTCAAGTCTTCACGTGCGTAATACAACTCAGTGAGCCGGCTAACTAAAATGTTTAACTTGAAAGAGACCTATTTAGAAATTTCTCAAACACTTCTTTTAAGTAGTACGGCAATGTACATAACTTAACAACTTCCAGGAAATAAATGTTGTTTACATGTTATATATTCAGATGTTCTTCTTTATTATTGATGTGAAACATCTATAGCCGCACGTAAAACCGATTTCTGGCGTGGCGAAAGCGTCGCCACGAAATTTAAATTTGATTTTAGTTCTATTTTCCAGTTTACCATTTTTTTTCGAATTGTGAATTGTATTAAACCTCTTTGAGTTTGTGTTAATATGTTTCTTTTAACACATATTTTTGATGTGGAAAAAAATCGTAATATTTTATTTTATCATTATGACATATTTAGTTCCTATCACAATATGTTCTTTTCTGCATATTACTTTTACAAAATAATGTCGATGTTTCACATCTGCCAGGCGTCCCGTGACGGCTCACTGTTTTTTTTTTATGTAACTGTGAATTTATTATAGATAACAAATAGCAAAACCAGATTTGAAGTTGTAATATGTACTCCGTGGAAAACTGTGGTTATAATACGAGTAGTAAAGGCTTTATAAATAAAAAGAAAAGTGGTATAAACACAAACAGTTATAGCACAATGTGAATAGAACAAACTTTTAGTTAATGTTCAGCATAAATATTATGTAAATATCTAATTAAGACCATAACTACTTTGAAATAAAACTACTATTTAGGGAATTTATCGCCATATAATGATGTCACTTAATTCCAACCTATCCTTTACAGCATGTTAACTGGCAGACAGATAAAAAAGTATTTATATTTCGATGTCTAGTAATCACGTTAGTATAAGAAATCAGAATACCATGACTTTTTTAATACTTTTATTAATTGGAATCATATAAATAACCTTATACATATATTTGTTAAAGTTTCGGTTTGGTCCTGGAATCCCATTTCAAAGAGGTTATTGTAGGCCCACCTATATATTTTTATGAATCATTTGTTTCTTCATCTCGTCTGAAAATATTTATCAGTGCTGGCTGTTTCCACGGCCTAAAACAATAGACCCGATTGCACAATGGATAAAAAATCAAAGCATCTGGAATACAAAAACTTTGAAAACAATACCTCAATGTTTTTAAAATAGCGAAGAATTTTGATTCATTCAAATGAAATAAAAATTATCACAAAAAAATATTGTCTAAGTTGGTTGAAAATACATAGCTTCGTTTAGTTTTTTTACATTAGATTTTCCAGAAGGAAAATGTAAAGAGTTCTTTATGTTTAGAGTATTCTTTGTACAAACTATACGCAGAAAGATGGACTGTAAAACTATGTCTTTGTGTGTGTTACTTAACTTTAATGTTAATGAATTCTAAGTATTACGAAAAAATCTCGTTATATATGAAGCTGAAGTAAGAAGAGAGAACTGGATAATTACAGTTACTACTCAGATGTTTCTTATCAATTTTATATATATATATTACTTGCTTCCACCTGCGACTTTACCCGCACGGTATATTAATAAAAAGTAGCCTATTTGTTAATACATATAATGTTTTTTGTAAACTCTAAACTAATCATTCGTCACTCCATGCACAACACTCGTATCACTATACTATCACTCACAAAAATAACAAAGCATTAAAAGAATTATATTTCCAGTAACACAAGAATGTCACAATTTGGACAGGTAAAGCGAAATTCCCTCAAACACATTAAAGCAAGTATTACTCCCCAGCGTGTTAGGCAATGTAGATAAAACATTAATATGTATGAGCCCCGTAGCTTGTTTGTGGTAACAGCTTAGATTTCAGACGTTCTCAATGAATAAAGAACATTGTACGTACCCTACGCCTAAGCCCAACATTTGGGCCAAATTGTTGGTTATGACAAAGCCATGTTTTGTGCCTACAAAAGCCAATGTTCGCTTTGCTGTTGGGGCCAATCTTTGGAGCCAAGTTACGTATTGCGTGACTAAGACGCGATTGTATCAAGTCCAGAGCCTTGTTATCTCTAGACCGACCTACAGCAGGAAATAAAACGTTCACCGCAGTAGTGGTTATCGAATGTTGAACCTTTGTTTTTATGGTAGACACTAAAAAGACGGGCACTGTAAAATAAAACTTGAAAAGCTGTTATTTATTTTAATGTCTCAATCATCCAATATTCACGAGAAAGGAACGACTTGTAATTGAATCATAACCACGTTTGTAATAACTACAAACAGAGGACAGTCTTGGGTAACCATACTTCTTGATATATTAAGGCCCCCTTAATCTATATCAATACCAAACAACAGTTTGTGATAATCACCGATAAAAAATCTGTATGTTCAGTGATCGATTTGCGGAAAGCTGGTGGCAGTTGACTCGTATATATACATCTGCATCTAGTTAGACCTGGAATCTGGTTGGGTTACATGTTACATACAGGCGATTTTATCGATCTTTACTTCAGATCAGTCCTATATCCAGCAAATTTCGCTTCAGTTCGTTCAGCAGCGATTCACGCTCATACTGTTAACCTGACAATTTCCATTAGCAAGTATTACGTATCTTCAGGACTAGAAGGATGATGAAAATATAGAATTCATTACCCAATTTGCGCATCATAATAATTTTTTCATGCTATTCCTGCGCTAATTGTAAGTACCTTCAAATTACTACATCATTATCATCCACAAACTAAACATAAAAGCATTAAATGTAAGATATGTATATTGGCCCACAATTTACTCCACTTGTTTACGATACAATGCTCCAAAAACTTGGAAATGTGATTGCATTGGTATATGAGGACAGATAGAAATCGGAATACGATACCAAATGAGCCCTAACGTCCATTTTGACGGTAAATTGAATACGAATAGCGGAGAATGCCGTAAGGCCCCAGTAAATAGCGACTTGTAAATAGCTAGGGACGTGGAAAACATTTAGGGACTCTCAATACACCCTTTTGCCTTTTCTGCAAATTAAATGAGTATACCCAGCTCGCGACACAGCATTTAGTACTCTCTTGAATGTGGCTGTAACGTTTGAATGTTGCGAAGTAATAGTTTAGGCAAATGTGATGTCAGTAAGGTTTAACTTAGCCTGCATTGATAATATTGAATTCAAACAATACATTCTATTAGCATAACATTTCTCTAACTAATTATTATTATTATAACTATATGTATGTATACATATAGTTGTGAGCAACATTTTTAATGAATCATAATTTATATCAGTTTAGCAGACCGCCTTTAATTATCGCAAGCGCGTCTGCTGAGGTTAAGGTCCTCGGTTCGATTCTCAGAGACTCTTGAGATTTTCTAAAAAACTGTAGCAACTAGGAGTAGGAGTGTATCACATAGATTCTAAATCATACTGTTGAAATGGGCAGTACCTACTCCTTTACCTTCATCAAGGAAGACAGGATTTAAACTGACATACATACCATATGTCTTTTTAAATTCGTTATTCCAACCATTAATGCAGTGCACATCACCAGCTCATCGCTACAGGCATCACACGATAATCCATATTTCACAATTGACTCCTACATAAAGCCCGAGATAAAAGGTGATACATTGCGTTTGAACTTTCATAACACAGCACGTTGTTATTAAAAATGTATAGGTTTTAGAAAATATATTTTACAGTACTACAATATTTGAAATGAATTTATTTTTTACAGGTTTTAGCGTGATTGAAAAATCGGGATTAAAACTATATCAGTACACCGGTACTGATATAGTTTTAATCCCGACGTTTCGGATCGATTAAAACATCAGTATGCCCGTAACTGGGTGATCTGTAAAAAGAGTTTATTATTACATAATATGTATATATGTATATGCAAGTGTAAAAAGTTATTAAAATATTTACAATATTACTTACGACGTTAATGTGATAGTCATTTACCCATTGTTGATATTGATCTACCCGTGAATTGATTTTAGTAATTTGAAATTGGATTTATGGAAAAAAAAGACAAAAAGACAAACTAGTATTTTTGGAAAATATAATTCTAGTTTAAACATTAACACAATACTGCAGTTAATGGGTAATTTGGCAGGAATTATCTTTATTTGTAAGTATGTCATGCATAGATGTACCTACATTTAATATCTCTCCCATCTTTGTTTGCATTCGGTTGGTTATGACATAGAAATACAGTTTCTTTATTTATTTTTAAACAAGTAGCAAAACATACTCTCATAGATCTCAAAACATATTCTTTAAAGAATCATATTACATTTCCAACAATTTTCTTTCACATTATAATTAGCTTGCTTTTCTAACCTAATTCTAATTATGATGTTAAAATAAATAATAATGATGTCAAGAAACATGATATTAAGGTTTTTAGAACATAATACCATGAAGAATAATAAAGTAAGGTGAATCTTATATGTTTAATAACTTCCTTATCATCTTTTGATCATAAGAAAGATACCAGAGGAATGAAATAATAAGGTTTGTTTTATATAAAGCATTTTTATAGGATATTGTTTCATAGATTTTTCAACAGCGGTGAAAAATGACGCATTTTACTTTTTAGAGAGGTAGTGTACAGAGATTTTTCACTCAAATTGAGCTATCTGACTAGGAAAGTCCGCCTTACAGAAGATAGCTGTGATACAACAATAGTTGTGTTTTATCCATCAGATCGGTTGACTTGAACACCAAGGAAAAATATTTATATTGACATTTTTTTATGGAAATGAGTGGGCAAACGGGCAGGAGGCACCTGATGGTAAGTGATGGGCGCCGCCCATGGGCATCCACAACACCAGAGGACGTGCAAATGCGTTGCCGGCCTTTCAGGAAAGAGACTATTGACTATATTTAGTTACTGTTCAGGTAAATTGAAGTACATGAGAATGGGTCTCCTAACTAAAACACAAAGCTCATTAAATCTGCTCGATGAAAAAATGACATAATAATACAAATTGCAATAAAAAAATCTAGCAAATCCTCCTTTCCGAAAAAGGGCGGAAAGGGTAACTTGAGTAACTTTGAAAGCTTATAATATAACTCCTTCCTGTTTTGGCGGATTCAATTTATTTTTTTCGACAGTTTTCCTTTCCTTTTGTCATCTTTTTTTTAAGGAAACAGAAAATACATAACCATTTCTTTAAAGTAGGTAGTTAAGTTTGCAGTTTCCAATTTTTTATAAACATAAAAAAATATACTTCGATTGGCTTTGTATACACGATCAACTTTATTGTATACTACTTTTCGCAAAAGGTCAATATAGTGATAATATTTTGTTGTTCATTTAAAGTGACAGTTGACAGTTGACTTTGGATGTTCATACATAAAAAAGTTTTAAACCGATTTAAAAAAAACGAAAAATTTCGTTCGAGATCGCCATATACAGAATATTTTTTTTTAAAAAGTTCCTTTTTTTTGTTTAGAATATGATGACCATTCAGTTTTTCATTCGAATATATATTTATTTTTCGAAAGATATTTGTGGCTATATGATTATCATCAAAACTTATTATATCAGATTCAAATAGTAATAACATAAATTACCAGTTACGTTTTCAAAGTAATTAAAATACCTGTTAACGGTCACAACACGAACTAATGGTTAAAGTTTTTGGTTTTCGTAATACTGTTAAATTTAGGCCTAAACCGTATCTGTCTGGATAGTTAACTGGTATTTAATAGCAATCTAGAAACATTGTACATAATATGAAGTTTTTTAATAATGAATTCTGTTTAGCACATATTAAGGTATATTTTTTAATGTGGGATATGAACAAAACGAAAAGCCTAGGCAACTTTGATCTTGTTTAATCACTTCAATGGTTTGTCTTTTGTGTGATAAATCAATAGAAGCGTATTTTATAATATAATTTTCTTTTATTATGAATAAATAAACTAAAAACAAATAATTGATTGACAAATAGTTCATAAGACTACAAACACTATAAATGGCTACAGATTACGGATAAAAAACTAACGTAAACAAACTTGAATTCAAATACATAATCAAAGTTCAGTGCACGAAATTGGACCACTGTTGATTTACCGTCGCCATCGATGCAATAAATTTTATGCACTGAATCCTGTGTCAACTTAAATTCAATTCGCTGCATTTGTGAGGCGAAGCTGGGAGACTGGGACCGAAGACGCGCCGTCTCTACAAGTAAATAGAATTGTTTCAATAGGAAATAGCAGTACGCTGTTTGCTGTATTACGTAGAGTCAACCTCGTTTGCATTGCACTAAATTTATTGCTAGCATTATATGTTTTAATATGAAGCAAATGAGTTCATTTTGATGTACTGCTATTAGAACACCAGTATTAAGGCGGCTTTCTGTGGTAAGGGTGTCAGGTTGGGCTCCTGATAGGGGCTGAAATATTAATGTCATGGACATTTCGTCTCAATAATTTTGTGTAAATACTAAATACACAAGTGTATATGTATTGACAATAATATGGGGTCTAATTGTATAAAACTCTCCAATATTCGTTGCTTAGCTCGAAATGAGATGGTCATTTCATGACAGGAAGTCAGTCTTAAACATTTGTTACCAACTTCACAAACGTATATCTTGGCATTCAAAACATGTACCCGACTAGATATATTATATTCATCATGATAAATACCTTGAGTTGCACACCGTTTACAAATATCTTGCACTTTACAGGAACCGCATTAGTTCTCTATACTTATATGGACAGTTTAAAAAAATATCTAACACCATTATTCTCTTAAAATTACGTACGGTGTTAGAATTTTATATTTGTTCTGCAAAACATGTAATAAAGTTTCATAACTTCCGAGTCTTGTTAGAAGCACGAGCTTTCATGAGCTCTCAAACCGAACACCATTAAAACGAAGCGATTGTTCCACGAAACGTTCCCATACAAAGTTTCAGTTGAAATTATGCAAAGTACTAAGTTTCCATTTACGAATAGACACACATCCCGACTCGTAAATAAAGTAAATCGTCCAGGTAAGGAAAACGTAAAACTCTTAACAGCCACATAAAATGAGAAACCTTGCAAATTCTGAAAGGATATTGGAATACCCGACATTCAATTGTCCAGAGGCATTGTTCACAATGAAAGCCTTTTGAAAATATTAGCTCGCAAAGATTTGCCTTTATCGATAAAACGGAGCATCGAGTGGGCACGTCAATGTCATTCCCGAACCCTCCAATATAGAGATATTGATGGCAAATGAGATTAAAATGTACGTACTGATCAAACCCTTTTGTGTCTACTTAATTACCTCGTGCAAGCTCGATTGCCTTCACAATGAAAGATACAAAAGGTCTTTTAAAGTCAGAACACGTAACATAATATACACATACATTTATCTATACACTGGATACAAGAAAATATATACCTATGTGTTAGTAAAATTCTTTCCATAAAAATTTAATAACATCTTTTCTCAAAAGCAATTGAGAACAGAAAAGAACATAACGGGAAACTAGGACAGTCTGTTCGCTGTCAGAACAATGCCTAGTAACACGAATAGACAAATGGAACACACAATATTGCACATTTTACCTCAACAAATTCGCTTTATATTTCACTCGAAGCTGCGACTGTTCAGAAACAGTGCAAATGTGGTAGTCATTTCGCACAAACGTTGCACAATATCGCGTCTCTATTGACTGAAATCCAACTTGAAGCACATAAAGGGCATCTACGACAAAGGCGTCCCGCTCAAGAAAGAAATGAGCTCGAAATCATAGAAATTAAATTTTGTATCTTGGAAGAAGTTCGCCCGCTCGTGGATGCCGCCGTCCGCTTTGTCCCACCAGACAATACCCACCGAATAGCGACTCCACTCATATTTCATTCGAATAACAATGACCAGTCTTTTGCCTTATCCAATCTCCAATACTAGATTGAAAAATATAACAATGTTTCATATTTACATACAAATTAAATGAGACAGTTCAGACAGCATTGCTCACAGAATACCGATTTTTAAATGTGTTGCGGTTAAAACAATTGCTCTCTAACAATTTATTACCCAAATTAAACGACATAGGAAACCTTTCCGTACGCTATCATTAATAACGTCTAATTTACAATGTTTAAACAAAGGACCTCACATCGAAAACCCACGAGTGCGGCCCGAACGTCATTACCCGTTCGTCACTTGACAACAAAGGTCGACTCGTCAGATTGCAAATTAAATTAGAACATCCAGCCGATCCTATTTATGTACCCTCTTAAATGTAGAATTTTAAAGGCATACTTAATTCATGAATCTTTGCCGAGTTTGACCATTCAATTTACATTTTCAAACCGGTACTCCGAGCACTCATTTGCATTTCCTCACCATGTATGTTGCATTTGTTTATAAACTACGTGAATATTATGCACACTTACTAAGAGAAGAACGCACCATATTAGAAAAGTGGTGTTATTTATAAGTCTGAACTCGATCCATTGGTGTTTACCAGTAGCGCCCATTGCCCCTCGTAAATCGTTTAAAGGTTGGGCGTTCTCCATCCTCAAGATAGATGCCCTTGTCAGACTGATATATTTACTGTCCGCCACATGGTCTCCCACCCCCTATCTACTGTTTAACATGTAACTGCTGCTGCTTTAATAAATAGCCTTCATGAATAAATGTTTAAAAAAGGGAAACCTTTTAGGCTGTTAATTTTTAGCTCGGCCAACAAACCCTCAAATGTACAACAAGGGTGGACTTGTGACTGACATGTAAATCTAAACCAAAGTCAAAGAGTCACAATTTACACCTACATTAATTCAAGATTATTTAAATACTTTTCAGTTATTTGCACACCTGTTAGAAGACATGAAATGTGAAGGGATTAGCAACAGATTGCGGTGGAATCCTCGTGTTGTTCTGAAACGTTAAGCGAACAAGAGAGTAAACGAATAAGTAATAGCAAGTATGCGTTGGCGGGGCAAACCTCCGCACACCGACGTAACATACGTACCTAAAGTGCGGTATGGCATATTACCCATTTCTCATCTAAATCGTGTGACTTTTGCCCCTTACGCGCGTGTAATGTAGCGCACTTTATCGTCAGTAATCCTGCCGTTATGGCTCCTTCCCTGCGTTTCGGAACTGTGTAGAAGAAATGAGCCGCTCACAATACAATGATTCCGTGTAAAAAACAATAAAGGCAAACAGAGCCAGCCGTAAACCGGCTTTAAAATATTGAACCACTTCATTTTCCCGCGGCAATAGCTATTACGGGGGCAGCTCATAAAATCAAACGTGTTAGTACATATAATAGTGCTCGGCTTATAAAGTCCCTCGTCACGTAAAGTTTTTATTAGTTTGGAGCCTAATGGATTTTCTTACCTTTTTATTATTCGATAAACACGACAGGAGCACGGTTGATTTGAAGAATCTCTTTGAAGCCGGGGCTCGTCGCGGAAAGACTGTGCTTATGTTGCTCACCAATAACAAGGGGCTGTACCTAAACCCTCGTTGAATTTGGCGGAATAAGCCGCAAACTTTTGTTATTTCTTTAACCTTTTCTTCAGAAAAACCCTTTTAAGTGTACACGTCCTGTGAATGTACTTATCCATTTAAAACTTGCTTTAAGGTTTATACCCTCTAACACCTTTGTCGTTAAATATTTTCTTACTCTGATTTATATTCTATTTGACGGAATGCCGTGACAAATTCGAATCAAATACATTTGAAATATGTGGGTCATGTAAGAGTATTCTAAATTGATGAGGGCAAATTCTGTCTCGTTGTATATTAATTTATACAGACGGATCGTGAAAATATCTTCAGATGTTCGCAATCAGAGTCGATAACCTTCGGAGGAAATATTTTTATTATTGATGAGTGCGAGTGTATCGCGAGATTGCTTCGCAAGGATACCAACAAATTATTATTTGTCTTTTCAGAAGCAATTTGGCTTTTCAATTGGCGGGCTCATGGTTGAATCATAACTAAGTTGATGAAACAATCTGTAAATTTAAGTGGAACTTTCTAAAATAAATCTATAGATGGGTGACCAATAATACAAACATTCTTTAATGATAATTAGAAACCTAGATAAAGAAGAAGTGTGCTCAGGATATTTGTATTGCTTAATCGGTTGCGGTGATCTGATGGTAGCCGCTTCGTGTAAGATACTGATATTCCGCCACATCTGCGTAGAAAGATAAATAAAAGACTTGGAAGATGGAGAATAGTATCAATTAGATATGAATTTCCACACTGCAAAGAAAATTTTTTAGTATAAAGAGCAAAGAGAATAACATAATAATCTTCTTAAACAAGGTAGTGTAAATAAGAAAGGTTTGAAAAATTGTGTCTAGTGTCGACTTAGGGAAATTCATCTAGCTTTTTATTATTTTTGTTTTTCTGTTATTTTCAGTATAATTTGTTTGCGTTCCGTTTTTATCAGCGTTAATAACTTCAACGAGAGAAGATAAAGTGATATATCTACATGTGAAATGTTTCCACAATATAAGCTATGTCAGAGTTGGGTACGGAGACAGTGTCCCTTGCTCCGAGTCGACCCTTGTCACCATGTCGCATATCTGTCCAACTTAATTTTAACGCCCGCCCTTCATTCGGATCTTCTGAAACATCTACGAGCTTACTTATACTAAACTCCTTCAGTTTGCCTTATTGTATGAAATCGGTGTCTCGATATACGTATTGTTTCATCTAGGTATGTATATCAACGATTTACTATTTTTACGCATTTTATATTATTCCGTTTCATTGACGTTTCTTATTCACGTACAGATTAGAAGGAGAATTTTTTGAATAAGGAGATAGTTTACCTCCAAGATTTTAGCCATCATCGAAACAAAATCTTTATTTTTATTACACAATTTATATTACATCTATTCAAAGTCAAAGTCAAAGATCTTTATTGTGAGCCAGTGATACAAAGATGTTATTGGGTTGATTTGGTGTGCCTCACTGCTCCACCATGCTAGGCATACAATAATTAATTTGCGTTTTTTTTATTTTAAATACAGAAATACTTGTTGCATCAAAACATAAAGCAGTTGAGACTAACTCATCTCGAATCTGACGGATAAAAATTCATGGAGTGTATAATACGGTCTCTTTACCAAAAATTTATTTTAGCTTTTCTTAAATATTTTAATATCTTCGATTTCTCTTATTTTTTAAGGAAGCTTATTGTAAATCCGTGAAGTATAATAGATTTGAGTTGTTAAAATATTTGTATATGGATGATAATAATTCCTTGATTATTTACTTAGGAATAAAAACACAATTTATATAGTCCACTCATAATATACCTACCAGTATGTCTATTTAGAATTTAGGCAACGAGTCTGAATTCACATAAAATTTACGATAATAGCTTTTGCCCATGACTTCGTCTGCGAAGAAGTAGTAATTCTATCCAATCTAATTAGATTGGATAGAATTACTATTTCTTTAATATTTCTTTACTATTTCTAATTACTTAAAAGAGGGTATATAGATAATTAGCTATATACCCTCTTTTAAGAAAATATCGATAGCGCATAGAAACTTTCACCCCCGTTTTTACCCTTTTTGGTGATGATTTTGGGACAAAAACTATCCTATGTCCTTTCCCGGGACTGAAACTATATCCCTACAAAATTTCATCTAAATCGGCTCAGCGGTTTAAGCGTGAAGAAGTAACAGACAGACAGACAGACACACCTTCGCATTTTTAATACATATGAAGGAGTAAGTTAATATTTAGATTTCGAAATCAAAATCTTAAAAAATATTTTTGTACCTTCTTCCTTTAGACAAAACCAATATACGTAAGTACAGTATTTTCTTAAATGTATTTGGATATATTTGGCCATATAATTCGCTTGTATAGAAAATGACACAAACCTCCGCTGTCAAATCGATTGAATTCGCAACAGACAGGAGCAGAGACCTCCTAACTGTAAGTGATTGCACGATCCACTGCATTGAGACCAATTTTCCCAGCCGCAGTTATACTACGGAATACGGACTATTTGAATCGCTTACCTTGGGGATTCCATTCCAATCCTGAGTTCGAAATCCCGACACCGAGCGGGCTTGATCAATATTATCTCTAGCTTCATAAGTATTTGTTGGATTTTTTCGACGCTTCGGCACCGGTTACGCATTTAATAACTGTCATCTTTACGACCTAATATTCAACATTTTTTATATATCGAGCAACATCTGCCAACCCTCATTTCCTTTTAGCTTACAACATTGTGGGTGGAATTTAGTCGAATGACGATGTAATAAATTTCCTCCTTCGTATGATCCATAAAGCCGCGGACTATCAAGAGAAACCCTCGAATAACGTCCGATATGACGGAATAAAACCGTCTCGATGAATTAACTGATTATTTGCTTATGGAACGTGTGTAAACTCGGCTAAGTGATACGATGTCATAACGTTTGTATAATGTTATGACAATTTTATTTTTTGCTTTAAATGGATTATTGAATGATATACAAAACACCTTAGTCGGAAAGAACCTTTCCTAAAAACAGAGCTAATAAGTCGACATTACACAGAGTACTACAATACTATAGTAATATTTACTACATTTATATCGAATAGAAGATAGATCGTTCTAGAGTTTATTTAGGTCGGTACCGAAAAAAATACAACATCTACTCGTAGTTGGCTGACTCATAGCTAAGCAATAACCAAGCTACACAATAGATTTGTAAGGTTAAGCTGCACGTGTCAAAATCAGACGATAGATGGGTGTCCAGTTTTAACACAAACGAGACCCGGACCCGCATACCTCAGAGAGCACCTAAAGCTATCAGTCCCGGTTGTCATCAAAATACCTTTGACAACCGTACCGTGACAGTCAGAAACTACAGATATTGCCTATTAATTGGATTGCAGAGATCAAATAGCAATCGCTTCATGTGAAATATTGATCTAAGTAGTACATACGAATCTAAGCTCCAACATAATTGGGAAAGGCTCAAAAGATGAACATGATTTTAAAAATGCACCAAAATCTAACAAAAATAAAATATTAGTACTCAAGCCTTTGATAAAAATGGTTTGTGAAAACAGATAATCCACGTACATATAAGTACCGAAACATACAAAATAGACGCGAATTTCATATGAAATGTTGCGAAGGCAGTATCAGCTTTCAGTTCAATTGGTATGTGTGATACCAATTGCATTGTAAAACTGCTTGATTGTAACGACTATGTCAAATCCAAACCGTGTTGCAATTATTTCGAATTTATGGAAAATCTATTTTTCAGCGCGGTCTTTTACCATGGTGGAAAGCACTTCGAATATATTAATTGAATTACTTTGCCCTCTTTTTTCGCATATCACTTTTATTATTCGTGTTATTTAAGTATCGGTTCCTGTCTTTTTAGGGGTCCGTAACCAAATGGCAAAAAAGGAACCCTTATAGATTCGTCATGTCTGTCTGTCTGTCTGTCTGTCAGTCCGTCCGTCCGTATGTCGCAGCCACTTTTTTCCGAAACTATGAGAACTATACTATTGAAACTTGGTAAGTAGATAGATTCTATAAACCGCATTAAGATTTTCAAATAAAAATAGAAAAAAAGCAATAAATTTTGGGGCTCCCCATACTTAGAGCTGAAACTCAAAATTATTATTTTTTCATAATACCCATACGTGTGGGGTATCTATGGATAGGTCTAATACAATTTACTTCTAAACTGAATAGTTTGCGCGAGAGACACTTCCAAAGTGGTAAAATGTGCCCCCCCCCCCTGTAACTTCTAAAATAATATAATGATAAAACTAAAAAATATATATGATGTACACTACCATGCAAACTTCCACCGAAAATTGGTTTGAACAAGATCTAGTTACTAAACAATAGCAAACAATATCTAGGAAATAGATCTAGTTTTTTATACGTTATATATCGTAAACCGCGATTTACCTTTCATTCAATTGTGTACCCACTGCTGTTTAGCTAGTCAATGGTACGGAACCCTTTGTGCGTGAGTCCGACTTTTAATTCGCCTTGCCTAAATTCTATAAATATACATTAATCATAAAGTTAATATAGGAGATTGATGTTGTTACAAAAAAATTGAGCTGGTGCATAATTTATAGGTTTATTTCAACTTAAGGGTAGCGCAAAGAACGGCATTTTTTTTTAATGAATTGCTCAGCCAATCCAGCTCCGCGCTAGTAATACTAGTACTAAGTACCAACGGCGCAACCCCCAGGCCTTTCGTAGACGTACACAGTAACCCACAAAACGTACAAGACGTAGAAAGTTTCATCACATCGAATGAACGATACCACAGCCGATAAAACACCAAGAAACAAACAAAATTTGATGTGTTTACAAATGATATAACAACTGACTATTTTAACTGTAAACTACATGCTTTGGGTCACAGTATATTCATATTCATATCATTTATTTGCATTCCACAATGTTTTTATAGATGGTAACAGACAATCTTATAATTGAATACAATACAAAAAGTAAATGTTTTAGCGCCCCGCAGGATCTATTTTGTTTCATTCTACCTAAATATAATTGGTTGGGTTGCCCAGTTACTGGTAACACGTGTATGTCGACAGCTTAGTTCTTTTCGTAAATACTGTGTGACAGACAAATGAATTGAAGGATAGACATGGATTTGAATTATTTATTGGCAATTTCACTACAGTAATGTCGGAAATTTTATGTTGTTCGTATATTTCGGTCTTTTAGTCCCCCTCCTTACGTTCATATTATCATAACGTCTGTATCTGCGAAGAGGGAGAGAAATACAAATTTACTCTCACATTTCAGTATATTTTTAGTTTCAGTAATAGGAGGCGAGTCAAACTTTGATAATAACACTTTTTTAGACCTGAGAATTAAACCCAAGCCATCCCGTTTAGTAGTAGCGATAGAGACCACTAAATCAAGGAGTCAATTTCTCTCATTCCTTTGCTATCTCGTGATGAAGGAGTTGCCCGCTCATCATCTTGCTTGGAAAAAGTAGGTAGGTACCAATCTAATAGATAATAGTAGTTACCTGATAAGGAATGAGTTTTGTTCTAGGACTTTCCAAAATACACAAAAAAGTTCTTATCGAATACCCTTTCTGAATAAATGATATTCATTCCAGTCAATAGATCTTTTGAAGATACTTTACCAAGTAATTTCAAGTCGGAATTTCCTATCTGGCGATTTCTGAGAACAGACTCCGTAACAATAGTAAAGGTCAAAGTCTCTTTAAAGTCCAACGGCCGCATACTTAGTTTGTAAAAGAGAGACGGTGCTATATCACCTTTAAAGTACCATCCCACTCTTGTGACCACAAGATTGATCGGACACGTTTTGGTCACAGAAATCATTGTAGAAATTGTGCGATTATACAACATTATTCAAACATATTATTGTCTTTTGAAAATACCCATAGCAACTTTAAGTTGCAGAAGATCCACGTAAAAAATGTGTTTTATTATAACAACATTTTGTAAATGAACATTTTGTGAAAGTGTATTGAAAATCGAGAATTGTGTAATTGTGAATTTAGGTGGGTTGGATAGTAAATAAAATAGTAGATGCTCAGTTGTCAAAATTTGCAGCAAGAAATGGTTTAAACGAAATGTTTTAATCTAACCTCAGGGCTAATATTAATGCTTCATAGTTTTGGAATTCTTATATCAAAATTCTATAAAATATATATCCTCTTCCAAATTTTCTTCTCCGATAATCACGACAATATTGCAAACTCCCATCCACTTTGGCAAAGTATACTTTATTTGATCACCCAAAAATGTTATTAAATATCGCAAGGAAGGCCACGATACCTTGTTATTCAGGGATCCTCAATAACAAATTGTTAGAGTTATTTCTAGTGGCCCTGCCGACCGGGAGGGTACCGCGGCAATTTATTTTTCGGTCGCGATCCAATTATTTTTGGGCATGTTAGTGGCGCATAAATCTGTGGACTGACCCTTGTGCACGCACCTATACCACCTTGTAATAGTTCAGACGTGGAGGGGACTAATGCGATAAGCTCCAAGATTAATTATTTACCGAAATGCCGCGGGCGCGCTGTTTATGTTTTAGGGAAGTAAAAAATTGGCTCGGCTGTCTGGCGTTCCCAAATTTAGTTGCGGCTTGACTAATAGTACCGGGGCACACAGACAGATAAAGAATTTACGTGCTGGAATAATCAATATCTTTGATGGTCTCTGCGTTCTTTGGTTCTACTTTAAACTATCGTATGAAGCGAATGTATACATTATATGCTCCATGAAGTGAAAAGGTTTTTACAGGGTCAACCACGCGCAAGCAGCCATTGGCTATGGTAACCGTTACACGGTGGCCAATAGACAAACAGGGCCTGCCTGCCTGGTGTATATCGTAAGCTGGTTTTCCACCCTCACATTTAAATAAAATAACAGATATTATAAAATAAAATCATAATGAAATCAATTTACAGAAATATTAAGAGATCTCTAATTTCTTCAAAATCAATTTCTACACAATGCTGAGACTACATTTTAAGCAATTATAATTCAGACCGACTAATCTAGTCAAGGCATAAGTGTCCACAACTGTTAATGTATATAAAAATGAACTAGCAGAGAAATAGGACGTCCAGTCTATATGTCATTAAGGGCACATTGACTGAGCCCAAACGAAGAACTTGTAAAAATATTAGGTACACTCTATATTAAGCTGAACACCTATATATATATACATATAACGAAATAAAAGCTAACCTATTTCAGTGAAGACAAGGGCAGTAAAGGTCAGATTCCATTGTAAGAGTAAAAAGGAAAACGAATGCGATTGGATATCAGTATTTTGCGCGGAGCTACTGTCATCTGACCTTCGTGACCCATCTAGTAAACGTATACCTACATATTTATATCACCTTTCAAGTTTCAAGCTTCTTACTACTAAAGGTAAATCGCGACTCACGACACGCTAACAATATTAGCGTCTCGCGGGAAGCGTATCAGGTTCATACATTTAGTAAGGTTAGGGATGCATAGTTTTTAACGTGAAACGCCTTTAAAATCATACCAAAACTACAGCCACACACGCAGGTCAGAAAAGTGAACCGTTACATAAAGTTACATATCCCACTAATACATATGTATTACAAACGCGAAAGTTTGTATGGTTGGGTGTTAATTTGTTTTTTTTTTAATGGAATTTGGTATACGACTACTGTATTACATGGGTTAATATAGGCTACTTTTTATCCATATACCATGCGGATGTAACCCTAAATTAGGCTTATGTAGTTAGATCGGTGTTTCGACCTTGAGTTTGTTAGCAGGGCAATGGGGAACGGATATTACGCAATGACCGAAATCGCCCCTCTCGCTCCTTTCTCCTCCGCTCATATGGACGTTTGCAAACCAAAGATGTCACTTACGCGTTGTCGACTATTCAAAAACCATAATATGCGTCTTGAAATTAGAGACTACATTGACACGAATATAATTATCACGCTGTCAGAATATTCACCGCTATAACGAGTTCTGGCAACCTTACTCACTCACGGAAACTCAACTATTGTTGTTTCACTGCGGACTTCTGTAAGTTTGAAATCGTCACCCAATCATAGACAATCTTTAGCAAGAGCAACTTAACCTTATACATTAATTGTTTATCGCAATTGCTTTTCAGCCTTCCGTTCAACAAATTCTACGTGTTTAAAGATATTATAAGACTTATTATATAATAAACAAACGAATCATAATCTAACTTAGACAACAGAAGAGGGTATGGTTTCTCAAAAGAGCCTTTCTTGCCCTTTAGATTCCATTCATCACGACATCAAAGCTTTGAACTCATCAAAAACCATTGTCTTCATATTTAGTAAATGTATGTCTTCGTGTTCAGACGACCTTAGCTCTCAGATAACTACGTGCATGAGCTAGTCTAGACAGTACTTCAATACAGTAATGGATGTCGATTGAGAGACGATAATAATAATTGTAATATAATTTGTAATAAGTATCTCGTTAGGTGGCTGAGTGAACACAATAGTCCTCAAGCAGTGACAGGTATTATTAATATTTAGCTAAGTACATTTACAACCTTTGGAAAGTCGTTCGGGATCAATTCCAAATGAGAAAATATCCAGGTTTGAAATTGTAGCTGCTCCTTTTTGATTGAGCATTATTATCTCAAGGAAATTGTGTTTGGCAGAGGGTGTCTTGTTCAGGTATAATCAATATTAAATACTGGATACAATTTTGAGAATAATAAATATCAACACATAAAACCTTCTGGAAGTTGATCTCAATCGATCCTTGGTTAAAAAAAAAAGGTTACCTGGATTTATGCTACATATTCCTTATTAGTTGAGTACTTTTTACGAGATCCAGATAGCGTGCACTAAACAGAAAAATAGTTATAAAAAAGGAAAATGAAATCAAATGTAAGGATTCAGAATACTCAACGCCACGTCTACAGATTTTGATTGTATGTATGTATAGATATAGGTAAATGAATAAAAGATTACTTATATAATATTGAAAATGTTATAATACTCAAATAATAATTTAATTTGTTTCAGGTAATTGTACTAACAATTCAACGTGGAATGTCGAACATCTACACTTCGGGTACAGGTATTTTAATAGTAAATAAAAATATGATCTTAAAAGTTATACAACTGCGAAACAAAAGTCTCAGTTCAGCATTTATATGATTTCCGACTTGAGGTACCTCGCATTATTCAACCTACATACATCCTGTAGTATAATTAGAAATTAATTAACTTAAACCAGTATTTGATCACGAAATGGAAAATAAACCACACCGCTTCTAATCCAAAAAGGTCACAACTCAAAAACTTCCGTGATAAAATGTTTCAGTCCAAAAATTAATTATTTGCCTCAACGCTTGGCGAAATTTTATCCATTTAACTTAATTACAGAATAGGTAATGGAGTTTATGGCTCCATTATTATCTCCCGACGTACTCCCATCTTTGAGCTCCAAATATAACTTTAAATAGCTCTTCTAAGTTATCCTCCAATACCCGGGAGCTAGTTGAGTGTGGGTAAAATATTATGTAACTTTCGACGCTTCAAAGGCACAATTTCCCAGAATAATGTCAATATTTCCTTATTAAATTAATTCCTTCCTGTATATGAATACGTCATGCTCTCCATCAACAACGACTGTTTTAGTACGTTTAGGTTGTCGGGTCCAAATAAAACATTACGTTTAGTTCGTAAATAAATCTGCAATAATAAGCTGACTATAGTAAAAAATAAAACAAATCCCTACTACACGAAACCGCTGAATCGAAATAGAATATAAAAACACTATTTTGAAAAAAAAATGGTATATAGGACACGACCAAACCCACAAAAACTCGAGCGTCAATTAACCTCTCAAGAATCTTAGGGTTACAAATAAAAAAGACCCGTAAACATAATTAGGGATGTAATGAGGCTAGAGTTATAAATCTAGGGAAGCAGCCCTGATGGAAGCGGGAACCAATGGCTACAGCCCGCGTCGTCGGTCAGGGGCCGTCATTAATTCTCCCAGCCATCTTATTACGCAAGTAATTACCTATTTATCCGCATTTTCTCACGAGTTTTCTGAAAGTGAGTAATAACATTGGTGAGTTACTGACGTAAGCCATTTCTTTTTTTGACTGGCTTCGTTGAGGCAAGTTGTTGTACAACACTATTTTTCGTTAAGTCTTTTACTGTAGGTACCGGTAAATGCCTTTAGTGACTCTAAAACAATTATAGCTCGGTGTTTCCCTCTACTGGATGATTTATTTATTATTAAGGTTCGTGTCTAAAAACTGTCTACAAATTACTTCTGTCCTGTGATAAAGTTCTCCTACTGAAGAAAGTCGGAGCGACACGCGACTGTGTATATATGTAATAATTGACAGGCGAGGCCGATACCTTACCTACTTATATTTAAAATACGAAACATACCTTCACGCTTCATAGGGGTTTTACATATATTATACCTATGTTTTACAAATAAAATATCTCAATCTCAAACGCTATATTTCCGAAGAATCAAGCAGAGGAGTACTGAGTACATTTGCAGTTTTTTTTATCCCACGTAAAACAGGCGAACCGATTGCCTTTAATCGGATAGAAATCCAAACTCTAAGCTACTACTAAGAATTGAAAAACAAAAACACAATAAATGATTCTGTGCTCGATCTGGGAACTGAACACAAGGTCAATAACGGAAGTCGCTCTTAAGTAACTATAGCTGAAATACACGGCCTAAACATTTTAAGTCAGTTCTCAATAAAAAGAAAAAAAAATAATCTGACACTAACAAAATAAGTACCCATCAGATTTCAAGATCTTATAAGTTATAGAAAACTGTAATAAACAGTCCACTTTTACGTCACTTCATTGTATTAGAGTCTTAAACCCTTCCCAAAGATCCTATTATAATCGCCTAAACTGCTTATTTGCATGATAAACAAAATCCTTTCTGCTCAAGAACGACCCAGACAAAAGTGGATGACATATACTCTCTTGGTTATACTAAGAGGAAGGTTGGTAGACGGAAGTGCTCATTAAATCTTATGCGCTAACTACTATCAACGAAATTATTGTCCTATTTCATGACTAAGGAATACTTCTTAGACATAAGAATACTCTTAAGGTAAAATATGTTACGAAATAGACCTTCGTTTATTTGTCTCAAAAACTATTGTTCCCGATTTGGGACTTCGAAATCATTGACCAATTTGACTCCATAAGGAATGATTATTTTATATTCCTCAAAGTCTGGTCTGGTCTTTTTTTCTCTTTCTTAGCGTAACGTGTATACAAGTTAAATAATTATATAACACATAAATTTTGTAAGCCTGAAACATAAGACTTCAAGTCAAAAGTTTTCATCACACCTATAGAAATTCTATTAAGTATTCTTCAACAACCTATCTTGCATATTGATTTCTTACACTTACGCGAATATTAGACATTGAAATATTAACTACTTTATATTAAAATAATATCAATATACCGCGATAAAATCCGTAAAAAGTAGTTTTATTTCAAAACCTATTTTGCGTTTGATTGTTTTGGATATACACAAGTCCCATACATATATTCTAACTATAACTGTCTCGTTTATTCGAAAAAAATATGAGTGACGAGTGACACTTTCAATATGCGTGTTGATGTCAAGGTTCTACGAACAGAGGTTCAAGCCTTGTTTATCAATAATAAAAAACCCTTCAGTTCCACTAATGGGTACTAATAGGCAACTTCAGCGATTGTTCAGGTTTCAGCTTTACTATTGAAGTTATAAAGTCGAAAATTAATCAAACGCCTTCTTGCCCGACTATAATGTGTGTGAATATTGATTAATAGGGGCATTATAAAACATGAAAAATATTTATAAAATCGTTAGAGGCAGCCAGTTTCTTTGTAGTAGCACTAGTTCGCATGAACTTGTGTAGTAAGTCGTTATAAAAAATACCTACCTACAGTCCGTTATTTTGAGATTTTATACGGAAGATTGTTCCGCATCTTCGAAAGATTTTAAACGCAAATATATACAATTTATGATTACACAAGAACGTATCGTGAAAATACGGTACAAATAAGGTGAAGGCACGGTGAATATCGCATAAATATGTATAAATATATTAATAATTATATATTATACGGACTTTCTTACACAGCTTCATCTAGTTCCGAACTAAACAACGAGACTTAAGTTACAGACACTAGATATTATAATTATGATACATATTGTTAGTTTTTTGTTGTAAATACACATATGTATTTGCAACAAAGAAGATACGAAAAAGATAAGATTATTACATCTATGACAAATGTTTACTCGTTTATAATTATAGTTTATATTTAGTATTAGAGAAAAAGCCAGTTTAAAAATAACTTATTTACAATAATAATAATAATAAATTTTATTGACGTAAAAGGTACAAATGTATGTGAAACCCCTGGCACCTAAACTAGTGTTAGCTATATTTCAGGTGACAATGTATTTCTATAATAAATTTATTATAAAGTTAAGGTTTAATATCTAGTTTAAGTCCTTAGGACTTAAAATAGATCCTTCAAGATATGAATAAAATTATTCCCTGAAACCTAAATCCGCTTTCCAAATAATCCTGCAATGGAATACGTAAATATATTTATTATTAACTAGTTATCCGTATCTACAATTTTAATGAAATACAGATTTATGTAAATTCCCGAGCACTGCTATGAATCGTGACGCAACTACCAGACACAAAATGTTTACTTAATTATTGAAACCAAAACCTCTTACTTACTCCATAACGTCTGAACTATTTCTATTTCATATATGTATTTGGGAGAAATGTAAATACATATTCAAGCGATATTTTGCGATAGCTGTCTCAAAGAAAATAACATCAAACAAGAGAAATATTTTGCAAAAGTATTAATAGAACGGTCATATTCTAGGGGTAGTCTGCTGTGTTTTGAAAATCTTTGCTACAGTTTTTTTGCAGTTAATCAAAGCTAGCTCAACAAACATCATATTAAAGCACATTTATTTAATCATTAATTTTTCGAGATATTTGAAATTGAGAAACGTTCAACACTATTTTGCGTTTATATTTTGCAATCAACTGACCAATAATGTTATGTATATTTAAGATGTGTTAGGATGAAAGCCACTGACCGATTGATTCTGGTTTACATTTCCTGATTTCATTTTATTCTTCTGTTCTCAAACGATTCACGCAAATTTTTTCTTTTTGTAATTAATTTAAAATAAACTTAAAATATGGTGGAATAAGTGTGGATAATGCGTTTTGTCAGAGAGTTCATGTTAATATATTGTGTTTTAGGACAAAGATCAGGTTTTGAAAAAAAATTGTTCTTACGGAGTTTATTGCAGTTTATTGATATTATACGGATTCTTTATAGCATTGGTGACCCGTTATGATGGGGACCAAGAATACGAAACTACTATATTTCTTATGTTATTTTTTACAGCTTCAAGGTGCCACAAACCCCAATACCATCACTAGCTTGTAGGTACATAATAATGTTAGTGAGGTGAGATGAAATATTAGGCGACAAATAATATCACTGATATACAACACTAGTGCGGCGTATCTCGGAGACTGTCCCCATTTTTCGACATTTCCCGTGGCGTCCGTGGGCCACGGTTACTACAATTTTTATGAGTCAGTCGTGCTACCCACTCGGTTTTATTTCTTTTTCCTTTACAAAACGCTCTGTGGGAAGCGGCGAGATCCCATTTTCGGCCAGCCGGCATTTTGCAAATTTCGATTCGTGGCGAGTTAGAAAAATAAAGATTTCACACGTGCCTCCCGTTGAGTTCTAGTTAGCTTTTATTTTTTACATCCTATCGCAACGTCGAATAATACTAGAATAGGATTTTTGTTTTGAAACGAAACATAAAGCTGAAGCATTATTTGAACTTCTTAACTCATCATTATATTCCCATAAATTAAAGTAGGTAAATAAATATTGTACGTTGTCACTGGCTTCTTTAAAAGTAGGGAAACCAAACAATTTCGTAAATCTTTTCGTCTTTGTAACCTGATATAAAGATCCTAATCCTTAAATCACTGTGAAATCATTTCTAAATCACACAAAATCCGTTCTTACAGCGGCTGTTATTCTGTATCGCTATTAGTTTACATTATGATATGACAATAAGGAGCAGAATGGTGGAACATTAGTGTAGATTACCCTGTAATATGACGGAAGCCCTTGTTATGCATTCCGTGATTGGTGTTCCCCTTTTACCTCGCAGCTTTGTCAGCTATTTCACCTCTTTGAGCTTGGATCAAAATGTTTTACTCGACGAGGTACACGCATTATAAGATTCGCGAGTGATTCGCAACGTCCGCCTCTCTGAGTGAATTATTCTTTTTTCGCTTTGATATAAAAGTATTCTTCTTTGTCGTGCAAAAATGTTGTTAAGAATAAATGTTGCGAATTGGCTGTACACACGTCTTAGAATAGATTGAATATGAAATATAATTTACTACTACTAATAATTGGGATAGCATTATGACTATATGTATATTCGTTTTAAATCACCTTTTGTTTGGAAGAGTTTTATTAAATAATTATATTAAATTTTGTACTTCATAGTTCATTGAAATTTAATTAAATTGTAATATTATTTTCATGCCCAAGACCGGTCGTTGTGGAAATCTTTGGGGGAGGCTTATGTCCAGCAGTGGACGCCCTCCAGCTGACATGATGATGATGATGATGATGATTATTTTCATTAAATTTCACATTGAACAAAGGCAATGACACGATACCATCACATTCATTTCATAACATATTGTTATTTTATCTCAAAACATTGAGCTGCACTATCGTTACAATTCAATACATTTAAAGGCTCATTCACACGCCACAAAACCAGACCGGCGCAAGACAATACAACGGAAAATGAGCCTTACATCAATTTCATTATGGTTGCAAGCATTTCCATCTGTTCCAATTTATCGCACAATAAAAGTGTTTGAATCCGTTGTTTTCAGAAATGAGAGATGTGGACTCCATTGTGCATGGAATAGCATGGCTGCCATTGTGGGCACCCACTCCCGGCTTTCATCTCGATCACAATGGGAATCTTATCTCAACCAAGTTTTATATCGCCACGTTGATTTAATCTTAGTGGATGCAGTAATGAACACTTTTTGTGGATAAAACTATATCATTTGAAATGTCATATTATATTATATATATTTTTGAGATATATTTAATACTTAATCATCTCCTACATTTTAAATTTTATTCGAAAATATTAGATTTGGTTTCATTCAACGTATTTTGTTAGGTATTTTGAAGCAAATAAGCCCGGTGCGCCCTTGTCTACTCAACTCCTTGTATCATCTACTCAATAAATCATACGCCGTCAGAGAAGGTTGTGGGGAACGTCTAGACTTGTACCTTCAAACCTATGGTCTATAGTCTGTGTGATTTGACAGTCCGACGTACCCAAACTTACTCTCTTAAATTATTACGAAAGTCTTAAGGGCGAAGGGATTCTGCTGCCAAGTTCATCCAAAGCATACCTAGTCTGTTATTTCATTTCTTAAATATTCAACTCCCAATCTTAAATCAGCTTTGAACTTGAAGACCTTTAACCATTTAGATTGGTAAATCAGACTTAAAAAAGTTAAGTTTTATTGGCGAATTTTACTTCTAACTTTGCTAGCGGCTACTGTAGAGTTCGGTTGCATATTATTATCAGGTGGGTCGTATTTTTTCTTCCTTAAAAGAAGCATCACATTAAGTGGGATCTAAATAAGCATCACTTTCTTATTTAGCATCGACGTTGAAGATATTATAGAGGCTGTCTTTGTCCAGTCTATATTTAGTTTCTCAACCAATTGAATACATAAAGACAATATCTGACCACGTACATACATACGTTACATATGTTTCATTCCTTCTAGTTACATCCTTTCTTTTAGCAGTAACCCTTTGATGTTTTTTGTTGCCAAAATCAATGGCTTTGTTCTCCGAGGTAACTACTGGAGGTACTCTTTTTACGTACAGTTCGCGAGCTTTACTTTCGCCCACAAATCTTCGTTACAACGTAGTTACGGTTTGAAATTCAAGATAACATATTCCGCCTTTGGCTATCCGAGCTTCAAAGAATACCTAAATTACGACTCTTGTAAATGGGAACGTGAAAAACGTAGCTATAGTTACTTTTTGGAGTTCGCCAGTTAAATGGGGAAAAAGGAAGGTTATAATTTCATTTGAGTCAGTGTAGTCGTGTGTCACAAGGGTTTTTGATATGTGAACCATCATATTTAAATAACGAAAAATGTGACACTAAGTAGTACTCGTAAAAACACATACAACCAAATGAACTAATATTCCCTAGGCTAAGAAGTTTCCGTGTTATGGGGAGCAGTCATTGGTCCATAATAATATATTAAATGATCATTTTTTTAAAGTAGAAAATACATATTTACAACAATGCATATTCTTAAAAGCTTAGCTTAGGTGCTAATAGATACTATAATTATGTTGGATATACGTAGAAGATAAACGGAACCTTTTTATAACGTATTCAACTCTCAGTTGACCACTTTTTAGCAAACAATGGACAAATCACGGAATATTCGAGTTTATAAATTATGGGGAAAATTCTGAGCACCTAATTAAAGGAAGCGGAGTTAAGCCGGCGCCTTAATATCTTAACATTACTTTTTTATACTTTCTTCTTTCTTTACAAAAGATGAAATGTTGAGCTCGGCCCAAATCAAAGGGGGACTTGTGTTCTTTATTCATTTTTATATAACTAATTGTTGTATCTGAAAATGGTGGGTGTATCTAGGATAATTATTTTCTAAGAAACGGTATGTTTCTTTCATTAAGAACTTTAGTATTTTTATGAACAACACGGTTATAATTAGTCTGCTGAAAAACAATGAAGAAATATAGGTACTGTTTTTTTACACTTCCACTGTTATTAGACATTTAAATCCCGTTGAGCAAAGCGGCATTAAAGGCTGCGTTCTGTGGTATGGTCCCTTGGTTCGAATCCCGGTAGAGACAAATATTGTGTGATGAACACGGACAAATAAATATATAAGTATTTACCAAAAAAAACTATGTCGTATGTCAACAATCTAATATCTGTATTATTTTTATTTTTATTTATTTATTTATTTATCACTTACAACTATTTTTACAGGTAACTATAACCTAATTCAATAGCGAAGCCAACTTATTTTCTAAAACTTATTACATATAATGATATCCTTGTGAATTCACTCAGTGTACCAGCAAAAATGTCTATTTCCTCTGCTACCATGTTAAGAGTGCGAAGCGCTCGCGTAAGGGGCGCCTCGTTTAACAGATTCGTGCGGCCACGAGGTACAGCCAGCAGCTGAGGCCGACGTCGCCGCCACACATATCTGTCTGGCACACTTAAACTCACTAACTCTAATATGTTGGCGTTATGTATTTTGCCTCTAATTAATTTAAATAAATAGGAGACAAGTGCAAACTCCCGCCTCACTCTCAGCTCGTTGTATCCAACCATGCCTAATATAAACAAGGTCGGATACATAAGCGGGTAAAAAGGATATACTCCATAGAGTCTCAAATATAAAAACCTAACAAATTTATTTTGTACTCGCTCCAACATGAGACTATATTTAATCTCATGTGGGGCCCAGATGACTGCATTACATTCTAATTGGCTTCTCACTAGAGTATTATATAAAGCGATAATCGCTGTAATATTTGTGAAACCACGAACAGTACGTAGAACGAACCCTAAATTTCTGTAGGCCTTTTTACAGCACTTTACTACATGATTACGAAACGTTAGCCCCGCGTCAAGACTAACTCCTAAGTCCTTAACCTCTGTGACCCTGAACATCGGCATCCCATCGATGTTGTAATCATGTACAATAGGCCTACGTGCACGCGAGAAGGTGATGGTGACACATTTTTGGGCATTGAATTGTAGACGATTTTCCTTACTCCAAGTAACTACGCTATCTATGGCCTTCTGTAAGCGTTCACAGTCATCGTCACCCCTCACTGCCAGGGACAACTTAAGATCATCTGCAAATAATAAGCAATTTGCATCTTTGACAACTTTGGGCAAATCGTTTATCATAATTATAAATTGCAGAGGTCCGAGGTTACTCCCTTGACTTACACCAGACCACGTAAAGTACGGCTCTGACTTGTGCCCCTCGTACTCTACGTATTGCTGCCTATCCCTCATATAACTGGCGAAAAAATGAAGTAGGTGCGGAGTGAAACCAACAGCTGCTAACTTCTTGAGCAACACGTCATTATCCACTAGGTCGAATGCTTTTTTGAAGTCGAAATAAGCAGCGTCAGCTTGCCCTCCACTGTCAACAATCGGTAGCACATGAGCCATGTAACACAGCAAGTTACTAGTGGTGCTCCTCATTGGTCGAAACCCGTGCTGTGCATCTGAGAGTTGCGTTTTCACTTGCATAAAAATGCTTTTATGAATAGCGCACTCCAACACTTTAGCCGGCGATGACAATACCGCAATAGGTCTGTATCCACTGACCTGGTCTTTGGTTGCACCTCCTTTCGGTACCGGCACGACACGCGTGGTTTTTTATCTCTCCGGAAACACGGCTGCCTTTACACACTTATTGAATATATGGAGCAACGGTTCAGCCAGCACAGATCTCGAACGGTCCCGCGGATCTCTTCGGTTTCAGTTGCTCAAGCGCACTTCGCACATCCTTCAACTGTAATTCCTGCAGGTGAATCCTCGCTGCTCCATTTTCACCACCTGCCCCTTCTATCGCAGCGGCAACATTCAACTCAGCCTGTCTCGTACTATACACGGAATGAAAATACTGAGCAAACTCTTTCACACATTGCTCACTAGACAACACCTCCCCATTTTTTAAAATCCTTTGAGGATTTCGACTACCCCTTTTGGATTTAACATAGTTCCAAAATGATTTTGGGTCTTTTTGAAGTTGATTTTGAACCCTGTTGCTATGTTGTTCTCGCGCTAATTTAATCAACTGTTTTACTTTAGCCCTACACAGAGCAAACGCCCCGTAATCATCCTGGTTCTTACTTGCCTTGTATCGTTTGTGGTAATTAGCCTTATAACGTATGTTGCGAATTATTTCAGCTGTGTAAAACTCGGGGTAAACGTACTTCGAGCATACACGACTTCGCTGTTTTCTGGGAACACAGTCATCTATTTTTGCATTAATTTTTTCATAGAAATAATTTAAACTCATTTCTAAATCAAGGTTGTAGATATCAGTCCAATCTATTGACGCTATTGATGAATACAATGTTAAATAATCAGCTTTATTAAAATTCCAACCTGTGGGTTCAGTACTCGACTCGCACGCGGAACCGCCTACAGCCAGGCGCGCTCGCAGGTCAACCAACACGTCGAGCGGCGGATGGTACACATCCACAGGCACGAGGGGCGCCCCCGACCCGCGCACATTAACACTCTCTCCCTTCGGAAGCGTACTTAACACTAAATCCAAACATCGGTCATTACAATTAACGATACTGTTGCACTGAGTAAATCCACAATATGATAAGAAGTATTCAAAATAATTACATACGTTTATCGAACAGGAATGCATATTGAAGTCGCCAACCACTACGATATTACTATATTTACTACATAACTGTTCTACACAACTGTTAGGCGGAATGTAAACAACACACAATAAAAATAAAAGTCTTCCTTGTAAATAAACGGTAGCACAAACTAGTTCGAACACCCTATCGTCAATGTTGACGTCACTGAGATCGGACACTTGCCGCAGTTCTAAACGCGGTGTGGCCACGAGACACGCTCCTCCCTGCTTTCGCCCATCTGCACGATCGCAGCGTAGTGCTGTATATCCAGGTGGCACTATCTCTGCGTCATGAATAGATTTATTGAAGCCCGTTTCAGTAATAGCGGACAAATCTGCTTCTGAAGATGACACACCTGCATAGAACTCTTCCAATTTTGTACGCAAACCTCTCACATTTTGGTAGTAAATTTTAATCGCTGTGCTACTTATGTATGTATGGTTTCTTGGTTGTTCTCCGAAACCACAACCATTCACAGAATTCGATGTTAACAGCCCAATTTTCCGATTGACATAATGTATCATAGCTACTTTCAGGTACACCAATGATAAAAGAAGCATAATCTCTTTCAGTCTTATGATTTATTACTTCCACGGTGACTGGTACTGACGATCCACATATATTCTTCACGTATATCTCTAAGTTTTCTACTGTAGTTTCCTTATGAAGGCGCCATACATGCAAAAACTTTTTACGTTCAGTTCCCTTTATATCTATTGCAGTCGTGTTCCCTCCTTTTTTCACTTCAGTGTTTGGATATCTGCTTCTTTTCTTATTTATTGTTATCCAGTTCTCTTCCTTTTCCGATGCTAGACTTTCCATTTCAATATTATTTTCAGACTGACTTATTGTATTTTCTGGTATAGTTTTTACAACTGTATTTATTTCTACTTTTTCATTGTTAGATTGTTTTGTGGCCACACAGTCTTTTGTCGAAACATTATTTTTATATATTCGATTTTGATTTTGTTTAGCCACCGTTGCAAATGTTCGAATAGGTCCTTTTTGAGCTTTTGTTTCAACATTTTTATCTATTGAAGGATCTACCGTAACAATACCTTCTACTATTTCCTCTTGTTCTATATTTCTCAGTTTAGTTTTCAATACTTGTACTTCGTCAACCTTATCTTGAAGTATTTTCATTTGTTGTCTTAGTTCTTTTAGCTCTGATTCGGTGTTTATAAACCTATTAAGTAGTATTTTATACTCCTTAGTTTGGTCATCCATAAGAGCTTTCATTTCCAAGCGAAACTCGCGAATCTCTTCCATTACCCTGTCTTCTTTATACCCCATATTAAGACTATCTGTCTCTAGAGTTTCCAGTGACGGGTTTATTTTATCATTCCGGACATTTCCTGGTTTACACAGAGGGCAAACCCAGCAAGCTTTCATTTCATCTGTAGGTTTTGACAGATTGACGCAAATATAATGATATACTTGATTGCACGACGAACATTTCACATGAGCTGATTTAACAGTTTTATTACAATTTGCACAATATTGAGCCATCATTTGTATTTTAATTCAATATAGGTAATAAGTAATAATAATATCCAGATATATTTATTTATTTCCGTCTGTATATGTCTGTTCCTCTCCTATCGCTCCCGTAATTGGTTCGTCGTAACAGACAGACAAACTTTCGCATTTATAATATATGTACTAACTTTTGCCCGTGACTCCGTCTGCATATAAACTTTTACGATGATACTTTTATGATGTCTCGCAAAAGCCTCCGCTTCTTTATCATAAAATATTATACATAGAATAAAATATAATTTTCTTTAATAATTAAGTTCGCAACTAATTAGAGCCAGCTGCCAAAACAAAATATTCTAAACATTAAAGAGTAAATTCTGTTCCCAATTTGCTATTAATGTAAAAAGTTAGTTTAATCAGCTTGTTATTCCCGAGACGGGGTGAATGGAGCTGAAACATTATATTACAAAGTGACCTTCAAATATATCTAAACTTACATAATATTCCTACCTACTTACAGGAATTTGAATAACTTCCGTACAAATATAGGTAGTTTAATTATATTTTTTAGATATTTTATGAAAATATTGGAAGTATATAATATACTTTCAAATCGTGTAATAGGTACTTTGTTATTAGTACACTGAACGCAGAAGGGTTTATTAAATGTTATTTTTAATATACCAAAATTGCGGAACCCTTTTTATATTTTTTATTATACATAAATATTACGCTAGACTATATTTCTTCGACAAATAATATTTCATTCCGTTTCACCATTTCGCTTAACAACACTAGATACATAGCTTCATGCATAAGGAGTAGGCAGAGAAGTATTAATGTACCTACTATCATACTAAACACACAAAGACATTAACCGGATATGAATGCATACTACGAATTTTCACTAAAAAAATCATGAAACCTTTGTTTTACCTGGGAATCGAACTTGATCTAACGCTCAGCAGTCGTAGTTATGACTAGACCAATGGAGGTGAATTTATTGAGCACAATGCTATCAGTACGAGTTTACCTACTATTTGTGAAAAGATGAGGTACATAAACTTGAGTTGTTTTCAATGACAAGTTGACAAGTTTTAGCATTAATTATGTCGAGGGATGTAAAATCACCTCCTCGAGAACAAATGGCGTTGAACGCTAGGAAAAGCATGGTTATTCACGACAAGCATTTAATATAAGGAACCAGATTTCATCAATCAAAACAAAGGCTCAAAGTGCGAAAATCAATCTGCTGTATTAGCATTTCAACAACCTTAGAGGGGATTAAGAATTTCAACGTAAACGAAAAACTGAGCAATTACCGATCCGCGCCGAGAGCAAACTTTGTTTTACTTGAAAGGAATTAATATTCATTAAAAAATCTTTCTCGGCATCATTCTGTTGAAACTTTGTAATCAGGCTGTCAGGTCTGCGAGCCGAGCGTACCCACGGCGCGCCATGTCAGCGAATTTAAGACTACCGATTGCAACCCGATTCTTCCGCCCCCTAATTCCAACAATCTGCTTACTTACTTTTGCACATAGAACTCTTATATTATCCTTCTATTTACCTACCCACCATTCGCAGTTTACTGGGAATTTTAATTACAAAAGTAATTTAGAATTCAAACGAGTGATTGCGTATAATATTTCAGGAAACTAAAAGCGTTGGGGGCCAACCGTAATTTGAAACTTTCCGAGCGGGACCGATCATTTGTCGGAAAATTCCGGAACACATCCTGCCGACCACATGTTTTAACCGTAATTTCTCCAACATCCGACTTATGGACTGTTTTTTATTACATTACGTATAGATAATTTAATCTAGTAGAATTTCTCTATAAAATAACTTAAGAATGTCAAAACTTCACGAGCAACGGTCAAGTTGCGGTTAAATAGCAATTTATTACGTAGCTAGTTATTCGTATTATAAACAATTTAATTGCTAGCTCTCGACGCAAAATTCAGCTTACGTATTCAGAGTAAATCCCACAGGTACACAAATAGATTACGTATAACCAAAGCTCTGGTTTTCAACATTGAACACCGCGCTCCTTTCAATTTGGGAATGTGCTTACAAAAGGGAATGGTAGACCTTATTCCCTTTTGTAATGGTATCAATCTATGTGAGACAAAAGCAAGGCTGGCGCCGTTTCACAATAAATTAAATTGTACGATACCCAACATAAGTAATGATAATGCCTACCTACGCTCCGTTTGGCACAGAAATTATTTTTATCAATCGGTTCTTATCGATGACAAGATTTGCCGAATTCATTGATCATAATGTTCTTACGACTTTGAGCAATATAATTGCTTCATTATCGTCGAGACCCAGACTAAAACACTTAAATCTTACATGAGTAGGTTCCTTCGTACATAATACAATCTCGCAATCTCATTTATCTACGAATCCATCATCAAATAGATCCATTTGTTGTAATGACTGAGAATGCGATGTACCTATTTCTAATATTCTAACGAACATTCACTTATACTGGAATTTTCATTATGAAACCTCAAAGCTGGCACATTCACGCTACAAATTACTAATGAAAACTTGTAAAATAGAAACATAATGCGAAATAGCTGGCGAAGGCTAATACGTATTTTCCGCCACCCAACCCTAAGCATGAAAAATTGTCGGGACGGAACGGGAAATAAGTTTTTATATTATAGGTACTGAGGCCTTGAAGGGTTGAAACATCGACGGTCGGATTCGCAAACAGTACATAAAGATGCGGCGATCTACATTTTTTTACGGAATTAAGCTATGAAGGGACATCCCGACCCTGCCCAGTACCCGTTTGAATTTACCTAGTCCCCGGTGCGGACTTGGCCCTTCAGCCGTCCACCACATTATTAAGTGAAGCAAATCCGCCCAGAATATTTTTAAAATGCTACCATTGAAATATATTTTTCCATTTCTGTGACAGCTTATTTGTGAAAGTTTAATTATACGAGGAAAGTATACGCCTCGGGTTGTTTTCAATATTTTTCCCGCCGAAAAATAAAACGTTTTTACAAAGAGCTGTCGTTCCTTCTTCATTTTAACTGTCATTGTCAGTATTTTTTTTAAAGTGAGTAGGTAATGGTGTATTTCTGTCGCGTAAATCTGGAATGCAATACTTCTAAATATGCGGGATGTTTACAGAAAGTAAACATCGAATTGTCTTTGTCGACGTATCCTCGATTTATTTATATTTGCTGACATTCGATTTGGATTACGTAATCGACAACTTCAATCGAAATTATGAAACTATATACTCTTAGATTGATTCGATATATTTCTTTAGGAACCTAGTAGATTAAATAAATGTGGTATACATATTTATATTATTATCTTCATACTATATAAAATCAGCTAATTATAGTATGAAAATACAAAACCTGAATTAGGGTAAATTTTTTGTTTGTTTCATTTTTACTAACGAAAACGAGCTTGTGTAAATAATTTCCCTAATCCCACCAGAATTACTTACATAGGATGTAAAACAGGCTGTTTATTTTATTCCTGGAAATTGAACGTAACATAACACAACGTTCATTAGTCATAATTTGCGAAACAGTTTTACTAAGTAAATGAGAACATTAAATTATATGTATACGTCGACATATAATAATACAACAACGCGATATTGTAAGAAGTATGTATGTAACTACGAACTAAGTATGTACGAACTGTCAAGAAGCCTTTGCCTGAAGGCAAATGTGAGAGAAACTTAGCAAGGGCATATCAGTCTCTTTTCCCTCAGGCAAACGGCGCATTCACATCATTCAAAACGCTAGACAAGTCTCAGAGGTTGCCTTTTATTATACAATTCACTTGTACGCCAGTAACGTTGAATAGAATCCTTCAGAAATCTTGATTGAGTCGAAATGGTTCAGTACATTCTCTTGTCTGGGGCTATCTCAGGTTTAGCGCCAGGATTTTATACGAAGATTTACGACCAAGGAGGGTTATGACCGGCAAGGATCAAGTCTAATCTTTTCTTAGGTGCCTATCAGTGTTCATGCTATTATATATGTTGTAATTAAGCGTCTACTGTCCTTAATGATAATATCTAGGCTTACGTAACTACAATTATTAGGCCTAATTATACATATAACTCATTAACCCCGATTAGAGGCTAAACATAATTTGATTTAGGATTAAGAGGAACATTAAGGAACCTGTAGAAGTTACTTTACATCAAGTTGTTACACTCATACACAATAATATTTTGAATATTATGTATGTGACGATGACTGCTGATCGATTTATGGACGATATAATACGGGAAAATGATTTTGTTACTAACCTTCTTTTTCAATTAAACCTGTATGAACCAAGAGGAATCAACCAATTAAAGAAATCTGGATATATTTCATTTTTTTATAAAAGGTTTACGAGGACAGGACAAGAAACTTCAAAATCACTCTAAAAACAAATGGTATTACAGTATTCTTGTACAATATCCTGATAATAAGTAAGAAAATGTGTCAAAAATTTTAGTTAAATAAAAAAGTGTGTTCATTAAAATTAAATGTAAAAAAATTATCGTGTATCATTACCTAGCAGGACTAAAATAGCTAGAATCTTCACAGTTAAAAGTAGATATAAATACCTAAACACTTTTCTGTAGGTACAATTTCGCAGTACCGGGCAGTCGGGAACGCGATTATCTATTACTGTTTACCAACATAATGACACAGCCACATTCAGTGAAAGGGACTTTGAGTCCTTCTCTATCTCCTAAGACAATCCAGTGTACTCGCCCGCGAACTGGTACATCGAATGTCTGGAACGCGCACGATTGAGTAACTTGTCCACGGATGCCCGCGGCCCCAAGGGACGCATTACTCCAGTTTAACACGCAGGGAACCACGTTAGTGTTCGACAAGGGAATTTATTTCGATAAACACCGCAAATGTGGAAGCAAGGTTTATTGCCGTGCGACAATAATAAAATATAGGTACTGGACGTTTGACTTGATAATCACTTTGGTTTTTGGAGTAAAACGCCGCTCTTAAACATCGATACAATATATAATTATTTATAAACAAATTTAAAGTTTAAACCCCTTTAAAAATCTTAACTTAGGTGAAAATGAAGGACCCAAATATAGTATATTTAACCTATCTTCTCATACTCTAGCTCTGACAAACGGGTACTCACGAAAGAATTTAATAAAACTGACGGAACCCCCCTGGGTTGAAAGCTGGAGACGCCCTTAGCCGCAAACCTGGTAAAACAGTAACACGATGTGTTGTCACTTTATCACACATCTCTCACAGTCACAGTGTATTTTTGTTAGAAGTGCCGAAGTAAAAAAAATATTTTTTAGAATATTTTAATAGAAACGATTATTGCAATGTTATCATCGATTATACGCGAAATTCACACATTCAAACTCAAACTAAAACTTTAGTTTTCCCATGAGTCATAACGATAATTTGTTGATATTTTGATTTTATAAATTTGTTAATATTTTGATTTATAAAATCAAAATATCAACAAATTATCGTTAGGAATTCGAGTATTATGCAAAATACAGGCTTCGGTAGCCGAATAGCGTCCATGTGTAACATTAATTAACTGCAAATAATTATCGTGTATACATAAATTTATTTACGTAGTGTTAATATTAGAATATTTATATAGAAGGCATTTCCTCTGTTACCTTTTATCGTCGCAGAATCTTATAAAATTTGGCATAGAGCCTTGGCCACGTTTTCTTACAAAAACCCTGATGGAGGACCTACAAGGTCCATGTAGAGTACCTACAAGGTACTCTGCATGTAATTATTACTACCCGTGAAAAGCTGGACAATTACCCCAATGTAAATTATGGTATATGTATATCTGTAAGTACTACTTACTTTACTTAATTTACTCTGTCAAGCAATTTATCGATCTGTTACGAAGAAAGACTATTGTTCTGCTGGTCATACATTTTATAGAAAACCTAGAAATAGGTACTTTAAGATTAATGAAAAGAAAGCGTCAATGTAAATTGACGAATTCTTTTCCATAATTTCATTAAATAAATTGTAACAAAACCTCGTCCACACTAATATTAGTGAATATTAGTGAACATAACACTACAAATAGTTACAAATGTTACGCTTCGATACATAAATGTATACCTATAACCGAAGTTATTTCGTGTAAGCTAAGAAATAGAGGCTATAATCCCTAAAATATGAAGTGTTGAAACTATTAAACATACAACAGCAGAATTGCGCTGGTGTTAACTTTATAACTATGATAACAACTTGAATAGAGCTGGAAGCTGTTCACAGGTTACCGACTTGTTACCTAAGCATAAAATTAATAATATCACTGTGTAAACTTTAGTATCCTAAAGGTGTATTAGTTCACAGTTACAAGAATGATTGATAACTCAACTGAAATGGCTTTACCTTGAATGTTAGCTGAAGGCGGTATGAATCAACTTAATATTTTTTTTATTGTTTTCTTAAATTTTCAGTATTTTAGGATCAAGTGGTTGCAAGCACGACTGCTGAGCATGTGGACCTGAGTTACATTACTAGGTCGACCAATGTGATGCTGGGTTTTTCTATAAAATTACCAGTATGATTTTTTTTGTAAGTACCTAAGTTATATTTTCAAATGTATACAAGGTTATTGGTAATTATGCTTACAACTTTTGTTCGTCATAACCAACAACTTTTGTTTTACGACTTTTCGAAATAACAACGAAAGGCTTCCTATACATATAATGACAAATAAATCGGCCATTTTGTAAGTAAACGCGATCTTTGAAAATACGTAGATCAAAATTATTGATATGATTATTATCTATAGTACGTACTTACTTTAAAGTCTCTTTTCTGTATTAATTTTTTAAATATTATGCATACCTGTTATTTGTATGATTGCTAATAATTCAACCCTACTGTTATTATTGTCCTGTATCTTAAGCGATTGTACTGTTGGTGTGTTTATTATAAATAATTAAATAAAAGTTGTTGGCATAGATGTACAGAAGTTATTAGCATAATAATTTTGTACACTCATACTGATTTTAAAAAATCGTCATATACTTATACTGTCTTAAAATTAATGCAGAATCTGTTTATCATAAATTGCAATTGAAAAATATCTTTAAAAATATGGTCACGTCTCAAGCGCAAAAGCAATCGATTGTACCATCAATCAGTGAGAAAGAACGCCCAGGTGGTATTGTCCGTGAAGCAATAAAGCGCTTATTGAAATCGCTGCAGGATGCTTGCCTTTAATAGACGCCTTAACGGTCGAGGAATCACACTAGAGCACGTGAACTAAGCCAGGGAAACAAAACGAAGGAATCCTTTGCTAAGTTATCCGGACCAACTTGAGTTTCAATTAGAAGCTGCCAAGCACGCTGCGGAAATTAGAACTGAAGGCACATCGTGTCATAGTAATATTCAGTCAACTATATTTAGACAAGACTTGTCAATGTCTGACTTTTGGAAATCATGTCCGTATGTGCATCCCTCGCTGAAATGGCTGTATGAAAACATAAGTTTATAGTCCATATGTGTTAACTCATGTTTGCATATCTGAGGAGACTTTCTCAACGGGATATGTGGTGAAGTGATAGAATATAACGTTGTTGAGAGGCAAGTCCTACCCAACTGTGGGATGCTGAATAGAGTAGCGGATATAAGGACAAATAGATATAACACTAAACTTGCAACTGACAATTACGGATGCAAAGTCTTGGATATTATTCCCGCTTTGTCGGCAGTCGAGCAAACTTGTCTATGAAATATTCTGTAACTGTACAATTTTGATTTACGTCCACCTAAAATACATAGATAGACATGGATGCGGGTGGAGCAGGATTAGTCGTTGTGGCGATTCTTGGTGGTGACCTATGTCCATCAGTGGACGTCTTATCAGTAAAAATAAATCATCCACCCGATATTTTTACTCTTTCAATTCATAAATATGTCACTACATAGCTGAAAGGATCAACATTAAAAAAAGAACAAGAGAAAACTCTTCATACACTTTCCTATATAAGTTTGAGTCACAAATAAATATTTTCAAGCCTTAGAAAAATAACAATGCTGTTATTATTACAACAACTTGCTAGTTTCTGTTGTATTTGAGCTTCTCTTAAAGAACATAAACCTGTTCGTTGTTTAAACATAACAATGTTTTATTGATACATTCTCAAATGCTGAAATATTCTGAAACTTAGGCCTTTAAGCTGAATAACTTTTAACTCAAAACATCATTATTTTCAAGAACGTTTAATGCTCAGAATTAATAACCTGTGTATCGATTGAACACCCATGTAGGGATTGAAATTTCACAGAAGTTCCATTAGGTACATACATACAATTTTAATGATTTCTTAGTGCGTATATTTGTAAGTAGGTATACACATATTTTACATGTAAGATCCGTATCTCTGGCACAAATAACCATCAACACCACACACACATTCAGAAGTAGAGATTTGAAGGGCGACTGCAAAAACAACTCTAAAAGTTCCTAGTATATTTTAGCTGCGAATATGCGCAATAAGCTCCCTAGCATCAAAATATTCAAGGAGCATTAGTTCCAAATTCACCCTAGTAACAAAGCAATAACATTTACCATAGATCAGACAGTATCAAAGGATGTTATTCGGAAATGCCCAAGGCAAAGATAACACCGTTTTAGATCACATAAGATAATTACAACTTATTCGCCATCAGAACAGAGTTGCTATTTGCTTATCGTGTAATGGGAACTGCTGTTTATTTGAGGACTTGCGTAGTTTATTATAGGGTTTGAATATCATAAAGACTAGACGTAGATGTTAGAATACCAAGAGCTACGAATATATTTTCCTATGGCAAATTTTCTCGATATCCAAACCTATAGAAATGTTAGATACTCGTTTTGCAGGGCAGAAAATCTATATACTTCGCATATTACAAAAGACAGGTAAGCTAAAAAGATAAATTATTATTCTAGTATCAATATAATATTCACAAGTACATTTTACCTTTTACCGACGCCTTTTCTGTGTATTTTCAAATCGATATGACTAGATAACTACCCCGATTACCTTATACTGTAGTCATAAGCGTAGAATATAATTGATTTAGGCATAATAAATGGACCTAAAAAGCGTTCCACACGCTAATAGTGTGTGAAAACCTCTTTTCTTTGTAGGGACCATGTTTGCCTATTAGTAGAAAGTAAATATTTTCCATTGTAGGGGTTTTCATGCTTTTGATATGATTGGCAGTCAGGTGCAGCGTTTCCTCTATTTTATATGTGTCTCTAGTTTCGTATGCTGATCGACAGGCCTTTTATACAAGCTTTGTGTAACCTGACACGATTCGGGTATGTTAAATAAAGAGTCTTTGAAACTATGTGAATATGTATTATGTTGCAATATGCCAGTTTTGACATTGAAAGACAAGACATTGACATTAAAAGAGAAGTGTCATTTGTTTTGATGGTTAAACAGAAAAGTATAGTGGTTATACCTTATTCAAGAAAGCAAATAGAGAGTTTACTAAATAACTTACTAAGTACATTTTAAGCAAAATATTTCTTTGTTAAGACGCTTTAACAATGAAAATGAATATCATTTTCATTATTAATCAGAGAGTGATAGTGTATATATATTTATTATGGGGAAAAAACATTGACTTGAGGCAAATTTGACTATTCCTAAAGTAAAACCACTAATAATGTTCAAATTATTTCCATGTACGGTCGTTAAAAGCTTAATTCCAACAAAATTTCGACGCAGTTTCATGATAATTCAGAAAATGGATAAACAAAAACTAGTTTTGAAACTAATAACACGTGAGAACTAATTATATGGAAGGCTAGCCTAACTTGTGCTACGGTGTAGAGCTTTTAACCTGACGCCGACACGGTACCTTACAACTTAATTTCGTAACAATGAAAACTGCTTACATACCAAAATAATTTCGTAAAATCGAAACACGAATACGATTATTCATAGTTTTGTAATCAAACTGTACTACCTATATATAAAAATATATAATGTGCTACCAGAAACAATAAGAAATGAAAAAAAAAAAACATTTATTCGTAAATAAATTAAAACAGTTATTATTAAAAAAATCCTACTATAGTGTCGACGAATATTTAAGTGATAAATCTCTAAAACTAGAAAAATAAAGTCTACAATTTTAATTCCAATGTTAGTGTTATATCTATGTTTTTAGAATAATTTGAATTGTTATAAGTTACTTTAATGATAAGTCCTCTCCGCATACAATTATAAGATTTTTTGCTGTGCCCGACAGGGTTCACGATTGTTACCTACCAAATAAATGTTTACGACCTAAGCCTACATTGTGGAATGCAATAAAGAATTGAGTATAAATTATGAAGTGCCCAGTCGGTCTAGTAATCAAAAACTCCATTGCTTTATGATTCCTGCCTCCGATAAACAGATCGACCAGTGTTATGAAGGCTGAAATTCTTGACCGAGGCGTAGAGATATTTGACCGCTTAATGGAACAGGCTCACTCTTTGTGGATGTATATTAGTATCTTTATCTCTACTAAACCCTGAGGTTACGGGCGAATGTTCGAAATATAAAAACATTTGATTAAATTAAAATTTACGATACACTTCAGTATTGTTATTGGGAAACGTTTTTAAATTAAATCGAGGCAAATTTGTACCTACAGTTTTAATACAAAGCCCTAAACGATAAAACAAAATACATTTCCAAAGAGGTTGGAAGTAGCTACCCGATCAGAAATTTGATTTTAGCAATGTTAAATTAAATTTTATCCATTTCGTAAAGTATACCATTACAATTCGAAACTTAAATTAAAATAATATTTTTTACTTTTTAGCGTCTATCAGGCTATCATTTCTCTTTCCGACCTAAATTAAGAATTTGCATTTGCAAGCAAGCAAGCTTTGCATGATTCCTCATAATTGTCAGACCGAATTACTTTGGAGTGCTTCTGGAAGCGATGGTCTACAACTGTGTCAGCACTCGTCCCAATAAAAGAAAAGTGAGCCCAAGTCTTCAGAATAACGTTCAAATATTCGGCCCCAGCTTAGTAAGACAACGATAACATCGCCCTGCCTTTGGCCAATTCGTTTCGCCGAAATTACTACTTAATAATATCCGTTGTAATTTAATATAAAAGGTCGTTGTTGTTTTTAGTGACAACGGGTAATTTTCATTGTGGCAAGCACCTACCGAAAATACTAGGAATTTGGTATTTATTTCGTACAGATAAAATCAATTTTGGGGTATTGTTTTACGCCCTTATCTTAATCAAAGAAAAATATTGGGACGGAGGGAGAGAAATGGAATGTGATTTTTAATCAAGCGGAGGTTTAATTTTTTATCCTGTTCTACGGTTTAAGTGAACAATACGGTTTAGATTTTAGAGAAAGGGTAGTGGTATTGACAACTTAATGTGTTTCTTTAAAGAATTTAATTATAAAATAAAATGAGTCTGCAGGGCTGCGCAAGGGACGCCAGGGACTGCGCCATGTAGTTCCGTGGTAAGCTACGAGGCTTATGTAACCACGGAACAGTATAAAAGATTTTCTGTTCCGTGTATGTAACGAATACTAGAAGGTTGATATACTACATATATACTATTTTTTTGTAAATACATACATATTATACATAGATACATCCATGACTCGGATACAAATGTTTATGCTCATCACGGCGAATTATATCGCCGTAAAGGATCTGAAACATCGGGATTAAAATAATATCAGTACAATGCAATATTTTAACTACTAGGTACCTAGTTACTTGCCCTAAATACATGACTATCGGCTTTAAATTCTAATATTTTATATCAATATCAGTCCATGCATCTTACCTTGTCTATTATAATGATTGCAGCAACGTTGTTATATATACAAATACAATAATATGCGCCGTATGGCTGCGTACCTAAATACCTTTATCAAAGAAAAACACTACGAAGTTGTTGTTGCCCTACTTTTCTATTTTCTTTTTAGTTTATCAAGGCGCGTGTAGTTGGCGTTGGTTTTCTTACAACATTAGCATACAAATTAAATCGTCTACCATTTTACCGGCTAAACGACTAACGGGGACCTCGGTCGCGATTAAGTTCTTAAGATAACTGGAAATGGCTGGAATCAATCCACTCTAGGACTAATAAAAGCGATTTGGCCAGCGGAAGGTTAAGTTTTAACAATAATAAGTATTAAATTGAAGAAACCACCCCTCTTGGAAAAAGGCGTAAGTATATATAGGTTTTAATAATAATGCGATAAAAAAATTAATTCTAAATGCTGGGTTTTTTAAAAAAAAAAAGGCTGTATCTTTTAATTAAATTCGCTCAATCAAGCCAAATGTACCTAACTTCTGGTATTATAATTTCAGCTTTGAACAACCAGCCTTGAAGTCTACTTTTGTTTAATATACAATTTACGGTAATCATAGTATAATTTATTCATAGAAATTTAAGGTTTCCTTTTGTTTAGGCAGCCATTCGTTTTTTTTTATTTATGGGCCCTGTTTTGCTAATGTATCAATATGACAGATATTTTTATAACTATCGCATGATCAAAAGGTCGTTTCATTTTAATTAATATTAAATGTATTTATTCATATTATATCTGACGGTTGATGTAATGATGAATAATAATAATAATGATGTATTTACATCCAAATTTTCTAGCTGCCTAATGGTCAAGTGGTCGTAAAACGCGACTGCTGTGCAAGAGATCTTGGGTTTGATTGGGTTAAACAAAGCGTTTTAGGGTTTTTCTATGAAATGCTCAATAGCTTGGAGTTTGGATTCGTGCCCGGTTAATCGCAATAGGCTCGCCCCCTACATGAGAACTGACTGACTCCATGAGACTTAAAACATACCGTCAAAATGTGGGTGTACAATTAGTATTCAGTACACCTCTGTTTAACCTTTTGGGGACGACAGGCGTGATAGTTTAGAATGTTTTATGGTGTATTATGTTTTATTCGTCCACTGCTGCACGTACGCCTTCCCTACTGAACGCCACAGAGCTCTATCTACCAACTGCTTTCCACACACGTCACTCCAACTAGCGTGGGCGGCCTTCACACTACGTTTGCCATTAAACACTTCAATACCTCGTCCTAATTACACTAACAATAATTATTTTTCCCATTTTTAATTAACAGACAACCTCCACAATTTCAACAGCTATTCGTAATGACATCGTATTCTGTTTATTAATTCAAGGCTTAGTACTGACGCCTTAAATAATTAGGGCTCGAAATTAAAGCGAGAAAATAAACTAGCTACTTTACGAGCTTATGAATAAAATATATAATTAACTTTAATGAACTTTGTTGAAGTTACAAACGGATTTCAGATGATAAAAAGTGTGGGGGTACAGGCCTAGTTGCAAAAGGGGACAAAAACAGTTGAATGGTTAGTTTTTGAGGGAAGGCGGCTTATAATAATTGGGTCGCCTTCATATTATCTTGATGTGTTGATACATATTATAGCAACATGGCCTATCCCCAATGGGAGAGTTTTACTGCCAGATACCCACAGTGCACTGGTGTTTGTAGGCGAAATTATTGACCCGAATGATAGCAAAATCTGCGGAACAAAGTTCCATTTAATGGGTCCTAATAATCCATTATATACCTAGGGATTTTGAATGGTAGCTTGAAGTCAACCTAAAAATATAGATTAGATAAAGAATAGATTTGATGTGGTGGAAAAAAGACTCATGTTATATACTAGATAAATCCATATAGATATGGTTGGCCTAATACATCAGTCCTTCAGAGATATAAGTATGGGATGTTAACTACCTATCTATTTAGGTATATATAGATGGTTACTGATAAGATGCCAACAATTTGAGGGCAAAACTTGTAATACGTTATTACCAACAACTTTTGTTTTACGGCTTTTTGAAACCCATGAGAATGACAACATAGTCCTTATTCTGTGTGAATTGTCTAGTACAAAACCTTCGCCATCTTTACCTTTGCCTCGGTTCACCAAACTTTGCCCAAAAAATAATATTCGTTCAGAATAATACACATTCGAATTTCGAACATTTCGTTTTGATTGATCGCATTTTAAACGGGCGGGCGTGCGTCAATGCTATCGATAGTTAAAATTAAATATGTCATGTCGATCTATCACAATGTTCAACGTTGCTAGCGAGCAATCTAAATTGATCTCTGTTCATATAGGCTTAGATATCACTTTGATAGTATTTACATTTTTGTCTTTATTTCCACGAATATTTTCCTTCAAAGCCCTTCACAGTCCTTGTTTCTTGTTTGACTCTTTGCTTTTCATCAGACGAAATAAGAATTTTAAATAATTTGAATCAAATAAGGTAATCACGATAAAACTCCCATATTTTATATTCACAAGAGTTATATCCGCTGAGTAAACATAAATTAAATTAATTTAGATCATCCATCAAAGTATCTTGGAGGAAACGTGAATTATTACTTACTTTTGTCTAAAAAAAACCTCTCATCTCTAAACATGGCGAAATATTTTAATGTCTTTCTTAATTCTGTCGTCGAAGACAATGACAAATTGCTCTTTAAAAATGTATCAAACAACATTTTATACATTTTGTCTTCGTTACGTGTAGTAAAAGTGCTTTTTCAAACATTGTGCTGCATAATAAACAAGTGAATAAATAGATAAACTTATTTCTGAAAAGCAATTTCATCATTATCACATTATAATCCCCACTGTTCAACAAAGACCACTCCATAGATTCGCCATTTACTTACCAATAAACCCAAAATCGATAAAATGTACGCATTGGATCCAATAGAGTATATCTATAACTATATCATCAACCCATTTAGTGTACCACAGCTGGGCACGGATCTCCTCTCATTTGAGAAGGCTGTAGTCCATCACGCTAGTCTGGACTGCGGGTTGCCGGACTTCACGCGTCATTGAGAAAATCTCTCAGGCACTCAAACGATGTTTTCCTTCACCGTTTAAACATGTGATAAATACGCACGTATTCTCGAAAAGTCATTGGTTCGTGCCTCGAGATTGGACTCGACAATATTGGTCACACCACTAGGCTTATTACAGCTTTATCTCTATATGTACATATAATTATGTATGAATATCTTGAGTATTTGCTTGTATATTATATTCAATAGATTGGTTTGCCTATTAAAAACTTTTTCGAATATAAAACAGATTTTGAGAATTTATACCGATCATTAAATGATTCCAATAATCAGGGCTAAAAAGTTTTATAAGTATTGTATGTTCGTTTCGTTTTTTTTTTTCGAATTACCAAATACAGCCCTGTTAATTACGAAACTTAAACTTTAAAAAAGAATAACAAAAATGTTTAATTGCGTCCCCTTATTTTCGTTTCTATAAGTTTCAGTATTTCATACGATATGAAAAAAGTTACATTGTGTTAACCTCGGGCGTCACATTTCAGCAATACGCGACTCTGTTATGTCACTGTTTTATTTGCTAAGTCTGTATGCCTTTCGTTTTTTACTTTTTATTTTTTTTAATCCACAACATCTGTTTGGTTCTTTGGGACCTTTTTGTATTTGTAAATTTCTAGTCTTACTTTGACAGTTATTTTGGTTGTCATCGTATTTGGTATTTGTTTTAGTAAAAAATACTATTAAATACCGATGCTTTGATAACAATAAAAATATGCCATTCTATTATTTATAAGCTTTTATTGTGAACACGCGCACCTAATATAAATAATGCATATTGGGAAAATATGAATATTTGTGTAGTTTAAAATTGCATTGTGCCACTTAAATATTTTATCCTATATGTATTAATGTGGACTTTCATATAAAATAACAATTATAAGTGAACTTTCCTTTACCATTTAATAAAAAAAAATTTGTTCGAATGTTACTTCTACTAGCTGCAGCCAATGATTTGCCTTCAATCATTACTGACATTTATTATCTTTAAATAGACTCATGTTGGTAACCAAATAGGTTGTACTACACAGTTTTGAAAATTAACATCAGCCAAATTAAACTGCTAAACTGCACTAAGCTAGCGTATCGGACCTATTTTTTTGATTTTCTCTCTTATTTTGAGAGGCACACATTGCCGGGAGACAGAAAAATAAATTTATTATTATATTATTATACGGCGCTTCCTTGTTTGCAATAAAAAAATCCAATTTTCGTGCAGTCATCGTTGACAGTGAAAGAACACTGACACATCGTTACGTGACGGTACCTTTCAACGAATATATATAAATATTGCTCTGCACGTTAAGTTTCTCGCTTCCCATTTAGTTGTTAGAAAAAAGAAAGGGACCGACTTGTCCTCTCTTTGTTTATATAAGTTATAGCCTTATAGGAAACAAAAAGGAAATAATAACTTTGTTTTAATACATTTTCGATTAGCTCAGTAGGCACAAACAAGATACTCATACGTTGAAATGATGAGATAGTTTTTTCTGGTTTATTGAATTTAATATTTATCGCAATTATTTACGCCTAAGCAATGGACATTCAATTTTTTTTGTTTGCAAGGTATTAAAGAGGTAGATAGATATAACCTAGTAGTGTGACTGTGAAGTCAAAGGTCTCAGTTTCGATTCCGTGGCACGACTGTCTTTTCGAAATGTATCGAGGACGTGTTAAATCTACCAACCCACACTAGGGGTTGTTGAACCATAGCCTAGTGCTTCTCAAAAATTAGAGGAGATCCGGAGGCTCAACATTAGCTCAGTAAATGGGGTGAGGTCGTTTCAGGTTTTAAATAACCTGAAACGCATATAAAAATATAGACTTACGTACATAATCGTAATAACTCAACACATACCCAAATGAACAGTTGGCATATTATATTTACTTTCGTAATTGTTACAATGTTATACGAAGTTCAATCTCGGCGTATTACGGGGAAACCTAAATTGCTTTTTTCTGTGTAATAGCAGGCAGCTCCGAACCAGGGATTACGCAAAGGCGACCTTTAGCTCTGGGCGGTTTTTCCGCCCCAGCTCTTTGGGCGTGGACCTTGCTTTAGACAGTTTCTTTCGCTTTGTAAAAAAACATAGCACCTCTTTTCTGGAGAATTACTTTTTGGTGGGTTGGGTTTACATAATTAACGGAGTAATTTTATAATTTTGCTGTAACAACAACAATTTGAATTTGAATATTATTTTCTGAATTGTAATTTTAATATAAATTTACATAATTATGTTTCGGCATACTTATAAGGTCTGCTGAACAGACACGTAGAAACATTTAAATCTTGTAGATAAAAAAGTTTGGCAGAATGCTAGTCCAGCTCCACAGGTTTACTAGCCTCATGATTATTATTATTATTTGTATTTATTGGTCTGACTTCTTTTGTTTTACATAAAGATATATTTATACATTTTTACAATTTGACATGCTCAGTTATACACTTATACAATTTGACATGTTTAGTTATACACTTTTACAAATTGACATGCTAATTATTTATTAATTTAATTTATTATTTATTAACGCAATAGTTACTGAGTTAGCAAAATAGCTTGTAAAATATGAGACTGATGTTGGCTTTGATGTTGTTTTTTTTTTTTTTATAAAATTGGAAATGCCTACCGGTTGCCGGGCAATCTGGGCTTGTCATGCTCACTCAAATGTCCTGCTGGTGGTGGCGTTGTGTGTCGGGTCTTTTTATTCCCTACAACATGGTTGAGTAGACAGACGCCGATACACACGTCATGCTCGTGAACGGGTGCTATCAGTTGGGACTGGTCGGCTCATACATGTTATGGCAACCTAAATTGGTTTTAGTTATTTCCTGTCTGCATAAATCATACGTTTCACATCGAACTGCACCAGTCTCATATTGATATTACATTACATACATAAATCTTTGTAAAACAAAACCAACAATTTTGTATTTAATTTAAAAGAGTATCTATGGAGTTTCTTGCCGGTTCTTCTCCATAAGACCTACCTTTTGGAACCGTGCAACTAAATTCAATTAAATATGACAATTCAAAAGCACCTGTATTAGTCTAATTGAAATAAATGATTTGATTTGATTTGATTTGATCATTTTGGCGTATTTAGGTATGAAATAATTATATGTGTTATCACGTATCAAGATAAATAGGAAGCGAAAACTAAAATTACATCAAAATCCGAATTCTACTACCTACATATTATGAACAAACAATATAATATAGACACTAGAATGTTTTCCTCAATAAGAATATTTAAACAGCTGTACACGAGTAAGCACATGTATCGTTACCTCTAAATACAAATTACCATTTCCATTGAGGATAAAATAACAAAATTTCCACTTCAATCTTTTCGTGAATGCCCGAAGCTGTGGAAATTATCTACCCACGTAAAAAGAATATATTTCAAACTGCTTCTATAGACTACGAAAACAACTAACAAATACACGTTTGCCCGCCCGGGGGCTCGGTTACAGTCGATTTACACATTACCTACCTACTGGCTACCGGGGAAATTATATTTGCGGACTTCGAAATGAAACAGTATAGTTACTTTGCATAAACTGTTCTGTTCTGAAGGGGTGATAAACACCATTGCCTGAAAATTTACTACAAAACTATCAAAGCGTCTACGGGTCTAATTTAGGTGCCTTGTCGGGCTAGTGGCCGTAATTGCGATTGCCGAGCGAAGTCTCCGAGGTTGGTTACCAGGTCGAGCAAACTATTATTAGATTGAAATTCTCAGTAGTAGCTCGGAGTTTGGATTCTTGGCCGGGTAATGGTAATACGCTCGCCCCAATTACATGAGATGACATTATGAAACGTGGGTGCCTCTGCCTAAGCTTTGGGGACGACAGGCGTGAAGGTATGTTATGTTATGATTCAGATTTATTCTTAACTGCGTCCATCTGTAAGTTATGTAAATACTAACTTACTTTTGTTTTTATATAACAACCGATTTGCGTTCGTAATGTTTGAATGATAGCGTTATACCGTAATAACCCATGAATAAACTACAAACAGTTCCTACAAGGTCAAGGGCTAATTTGCCGTATCAGGTCACCCGTAGGCAATATGCTTTGAAAATTGATCGCTCTCGACCTTCGACCTTGTAAGCTCAGGCCAGTGTATGGCGACCCTCAGCCGAAGCTCGATGGTTCTGTCACCTTCCCTCAGTTAGTGTTATTACACGCAGACAGCGGTAGACATTAATCTCTTGAACAAATATAAGGCACTGTCGCCATCTGCCTGTCGCTTTATACCAAATACTACAAAATACCGTCACGACTCGCGGCGACGGTGGAGTGTTTGCATTTCTGTAAGGGCGTCGGCTAATTGATTTAATTTCGCAGTGAATATTTTTTCGTCTGTTTGCGCAAGCTGTTTTTGTTAACAAAGTCATTATAGAACAGTGTGGAATGAACAGGGAAGTTAATTATAAAAACAAGAAACCAGGACGTCGGATTTTATTCTGGTTTGACCTAGACAGCGTTTTTAAACGCAATGAAAACATTTAGATTTAGAAAATAAATAATACACAAAACTGTGTTTGCTGTTCTAATTAAATACACATTTATCATATATACCATTGATAAATGATATTTATTTCTGTAAATAAGTAGATCTTTAATGGACACTTACAAGTAAATGTTTTCGATTTTCTGTACAGTAAAGTCGTTTTTCCAAACCGACGACCTTTGAGAAGGAACATCGATAGGTACAAACTCAGAGATCTCAGAGAACGTCATCTCTTTTAAAGTCCAGACATAATAACATCAAATATGCGAGTGTTACAACTTTCTTGCGAGTGCTTTCTTCAAAAGACCATTTATTGCGGCTTTGGGGTGACCTGTACCTGCCGACGGCACGTATACTTCAGTACTTTAGGCAGCTCAACGATCTGTCGTGCGATGATAGATAGGACTTTTGCGTAGGCCAGTATGAAAATGTACATCTAACCTACAATAATAATTACATATTATAATAAATATATAAATGTCAGAGTGCATAAACTTTAGAATTATAATATTTCACCCCTGTTTTTTGGCCTGCATCATTAAATTATCAAAGCTATATTCAGCTGCGACATTTGGCATTGAAATCCAAAGCATAACCGATTGAGTTTCGTTCTAGCCACAATTTGTTTTTTTATTAATGCAACAAAATGGGCTATTTGTACATGCACAATAGAATTATATTATTAGTTATATTAGCGGGTCAAAGGCCCGGTTGAACGTCTCCCTTCCAACATTCGCAAGTTGACATCCGTGACGTATGGCACAGCGGCGGCGGCGGAGGGCCCGACACGCCGGTCGGGGTGTCTATTATTTATCATAACCCATCAATTTGTTTCGGTGACTGATGAATGCGGGCACCACAGACCGCAGCCTGTACACCAGATAATCAAGCATTTAATTGTGCTCCCTGCTTTATATGAGCAGAATGACGCCAGCTATAACCGAAATGCGGTGTCATTAAAAAAAAATTAAAGCACTTTTTACACGAAGGCTTTTTTATAATTTTCATGGAACGGTAAAAACAGATTTATTCACTTAGATAATTATACCGCAGACGCACATTTTATGTGCTTTAATAATGTTGGTATAATTTCAATTTAATGTAATTATGAAAGTTGGGGTAGAATGGCCCTTCAGTGAAGATGGTAGTCGAGAACTTGGTACGTTTCCACACCACAAACTGAAAGCTGGTTAATAATTGTTTTAGGTCCACCAGAAGAACGATTTTTTTAAAAGGAGAGTGGCTATATGAAGTTCATAAAACCGTAATAAACCAGAGAACATACATGCTTAAAACAAACATCAGTACTTTCAATATTTGCTCACGCCCACGTCACTCAATTATAAGTATTTAAATAGAACCCCCTCTTTCAATTACCATACTCCCCCGTAAACGAAAATATCCCATGGGGAATTGGATACCAAGCCGCCCGATCCTAACGTTTACGCGAACGAATCTGCGAGCCCAAGCTAATTCGTAATAAGTGCCTACAAATGTTTTTTCACGAATCGTATTTGCGGTTTCCTGCATCTCCTTTGTAATCACCGATCCCAAGTGTTATGTGAACCGTACGTCAAGGTTTTTAAAATAATCCTATAAAAATACGTCGTTACATTTTACGGCAACATAACTTGTAAGTTAAATTTCATTTTGGTTCCTAACAAACTTTTACTTTGTCAACTACGGCAGTAACACTTGAGAATTAAGGTACCCGTTAAATGCCTAGTTGTCACGAGTCTAGTAACTGGCGGACAGTGAAGTTACTCGTCCCTTGAAATGGATAAGGAGTCAAATTCAAATACCTTGATTTCATGATTCCTGTACCTGGTAGAAAATAGAAAACAGTTACTATCCTACAATTAAATTCATGAAATATAAAAAAGAAGAAAATATAAGGTCGTAAAAAAGATATAACTGATACTATGATGTTTGATACATATACAATAAGAAAATAAAAAAGAAAATTAGAATAAAAGTAGGAGAAACTAAGCAGACTACTGAACATACCATCAGACCCGAATCCTTAAACAATTGGCGTGTATTTAAAAACCATATTGTAGGAGGTGAGCCACTGCCAGTTACCATCCAAAGCCCAGGCTCCTACAAGAAATTTCACTCAAGAAACAACACTATGATATAGGGCCTGACAATCAAATGTAGGATCTAATAATCAGCCACGTTTGCGACCACAAGACCCATGAAACATACTTCTGAAACGATCAGCAATTGGGCCCGTTCAAACCAGGCTTTAATACTCACAGTTTAATGGGATTACAGGAACTTGTGACAAGTGATATTTATTAGAATACCCATATTGTTGTTAGTAATAAATGTTCTCCCATTATCGCACTACCTCTGCCACCTGACATGGAATTTCATTTAAAGAAGAAGCGCCCCATATTGCTCCGTTCCACTTGCTAATTTTGTTAGAGCATGAATCATGTTTATGAGACAGCCACATTTTTGTGCGTGTAACTCCGTGCTCTATAAAAGTGATTTATTTATTTATCATTTAGGTAAATAGCTTGTGTGATACCCATGTGTTTGGGCAGGTTGTTTAAGGTATTTTTCATTGTTTTCAATTTTTTACCGTAGCCTAGTGATGCTTGCAACACCAGAGATGTCGCTCGCGCGTTGCCCACCTTGTAAAAATCTTTTTACTCCTCTTTTGAAGAACCTCGTGTCGTTTACTTAGTTAAGATACATAAATAAGGTTTATGTAAGCTAACAACCATTTATATCTACTTGTACTTGTTCGTCTTAAACGTATAATTGTTCTTCACGCTAAAAGGTCATAGGACAATATATACTCTGTTTGTGGTCTCTCTGTTGTCTACCAGCGATGACTGCCAAGCCGAGTGTGTTTTTGCGTTTTATTAGTCACTTTCGTCCCACTCAAAGACACTGTTCTACTTATTGCTTTTATGATCAAAAGCTATAGTGAAAAAAAGAAACAAAAAGGTGTGATGTATTTTATAATAAAACGTAGGTTTTACTATTGTAATACCTTATTGATTGGGTAAATTAGTCAGATATTATATTGATGCAGACATCATATAATAAGTAGTTTATTCGAATTCAACGTTGCTTACGAAATATTACAAATTTACAGTTTAACGGTGGCATATGAGGACGTACATATAACTGTTTGAAAGATATTACTTAGACGAGAGTTGTAAATTGTCGAACTCACTAAGAGCTTCGAGTAAGTACTTTGTTTAGCGTACATTACTCTTTACTTAGGTACATTTATATGTATATGAAATTCATCCAGCACTTTCTTTTACTTCACAAACTAATTGGGAAAATAATTTTTGCTATTGAGAAATGAGTTTTAAATTGTCCAGGTCTGGAGCAGTGTAATTGACATTTTTTTTACATTTTCATTTACATTGTTATAATAACACCATATAGCAATAAAATCAGTTCATATATACATTCTAAACCAAATTTAATGTTATGCAACATGCAAAGATTTGCTACAATCAGAGACAACATAATTATAACTGTAAATGACACATGATCGATAAAGTTTTGAAACATTTTTTATTAGCTTTGATGTTACACGGTAAAATTCAAAACCTTAGTAATAAAATTATTTCGTAGATATAATAGATTTTTCAATTAACAGACTCATAGATTCCTCTCAATATTTTGGTGATACATGATACTAACAAAAACTGAATTTATTTTCCATATAACTAACAGAATACCTACCCAAAGTTCAATTAATTCCATCGATTTATTTATATAACCACGTTTTTCGAAATCCAAAACATTCCTTCATACTAATTAATGTTTTCTTTCTTTCCAGGAACAATCGCACAAGTCGTACCGTCCACTGACGGTGCTTACCTTCAGATGGAACTACGCCATCCATGGCCTGCAGCCCGCAGGCTACCATCTCGTCAACTTGCTACTACACGCCTTAGTGTCATTGCTGTATTACAGGTAAAATTAACTCTATGACTACGTATACTCGTTTCTGTTTTGCGCGTTACAATGTCTAAAGTAAGACATAAATATTTTGTAAAAAACAATATGTTGAAACTAATTGAAATGTATTTTGGTCTAAAAGGGGACTGGTGGGGTTAGTCATATAAATTTTAACAAGTTCCGATGAAGATCATACAGGATAAAAATGGCATTGCATTATACTTTTCTTCATGTCATGTGGCCGGTACGGTTAACGATGACTATGGTTGAAATAAAGCATAAACCGATGCATGCGAAAGCACGGATGCAAACATATCACAGTGTTTCCCAGAGCAATTAAATTTTTTTAGCATCCAATCTTCTATTTATCCTCTATGACTCGTAGTTAAAGACTGAGTGGCATACATAATAGCGCATATGCAATTAAAATCCTCGTACAACCCTAAATTTGTGTAACAACTAATTATGCGCCCGGCCGTCGAGATTTTCCTGGTTTTCATAGCAACTCGCCAACTTCCACTACATTCTCGTACAACTTTTTGTTTTATAGTGAAAACAAATTCGAACTTTTGATTGTATAACTGAAAATCGTCAGTGCGCAGCCTAACTCAGATCTCGTTAAAACTCCAATGACTCCACCTAAATGGGATTGATTAAAGAACGCAGGAAGGTTTAATTGGATGAGAAGGGCCATAGAGCCGGCTTCCAAATCTTTAGTGCTTGAGTGAATGAATAATTATTTCATATTTTGATGGCTGCTACGTAATATCGTGGCTTAAAATGTTCACATTTATCAGGAGAGCCAATTGAAAAGGTTTTAGTCAAATATAGCTATCCGTGGCTATATTTTGAAACCGTTATATTTTTTTTTGGTCAAGTATACAAGAGAGAGAGAAAGAGATAAAATTATTTATAAACATGTCTTCAAAATTTTCATTAGGATTGAATGAAACAAAACCAGTTTAAGTTAGGGTTGGTGTATATAGCATTTTCACAAAACACTGTGAAGTTTTCGTGTGTTATTTAAATCTGTTTTCACCATTTATTTCATTACTCATACTATAATTATTGGTAAATAGAAACTGATAAAGTTTATCACATTCAATGCATATACGGTATATAGTATTATCTATACTGTAAAATATAACGAGGTATACACGGAATATTAATCACAGTCTAGACGACAGTAACGGGTAGATCAATAAAAGTGCTTCATCCACAGACATATTATTTCTAACCTGTCCATACCAACTGTGCCTACAATTACGTAACATTGATTAATATGAAAGTCCAATCAGAGTTGACCGGTTGTTAAACCGTAATAGATAATTGAATAATAAAACTTTTAATTGTAAGGACTCAATAATCCAGCTGTTTGAGCCAAAGTAGGCGTGGGTTGTTTAATTATTCCGTACAATATACCCCTGATCGGGAGTTTAGGGTTGTTTACAGCACCATCGAGTGGATTTTAATTTATTTTTACGCCGTGTAAAATTGAGTTAACGTGCTTGCACTGGAGGGTTGAAGAAAGGGTGAGCGGTGTGAATCCCGGTCGTGTTGAGGTTTTTATTTTGCAAGGTTGCGTGCTCGTTATCGTCTCTCACAAATTGTACACGCACCGTGCGCTGACGTATGGCTCTGATTGAGTCCGGGAAATGTTGTGTTAAAATTTTTGCACCCGATTTTTATCTCGTTTCATTTTGAAATATTGCAACTGTAAGGAATATTTTTAGTAAAATGTACACGCAAACTGCAAGATTTTATTATAATAGAATATAATTTTGTATACTCCAAAATGTAGGTACATGAAATTCGTAGTGACCTAAATCCTTTGTGATGTAGCAACAGAAAGTCGAACAAACAAATGACCTCCAATTAAGATCGCATGAAAGTTAACTGCAGCACTAAAATACATAATTAATTAATGTAAACGATCTGGCAATATACATTTGATTTGGTTGTTATTGCTTTTAAAACAGGAGGGTAATAGGATACCAGAGCAGTTACCATTAATAAGTAGTTACGATTTGGGTCAGGCATGCAGCGGCAGTGGCGTGGGCGCTACCAACTGCTTCAGTTAAGCCAGTTTTAATCAGGCAACCATGCCCCGATCCCCTTAGTTACTGCTAATTACAGATACTTGCTGTCCACCGCGAACTTAGCCCGGCTTATGCTCAATATCCAATTTGCCAGCATAATCCTATTAACGATTTTCGGGCTCTCATTATTATTCTAGTCCGTACTTGTTACAGAACATAGTTGTGGTGTCCCATTTGTACATACGTATTTACAACTTCCCTTTGATAACAAACCCATATAAACTGTTACGATTCGATAACAAACTTCAAGTGAAAGGAAAACTTTTAGTTCCAAGTCCACAGCGGTATTCGAATTTTGAGAAGGTTCGCTTTTGTGTAAAACTATTTCTTGCGTACGAGTGTTGGAAATACTGCACCGCACATGAAAACCATAACTAAATATTTGCGTGGACAGGAATTGTTCCATCCAAAATGTGCCTGCATTCCTAAAATATTCGGTCGTTCTTTACATTGCAGCTGGCCAGCAAATATCGTTGGTATTTCCATACGTTCTAAGTGCGGGTATTGAAGAAAATGAAACTAGATCCTATTTCCCTTAACGCTTTATGGGTGCTCAAATTCACATGCAATTGACGGCTTCAGAGTAGAAAGCACACAGTGACCTGGTAACGAACAGGAACATCATTTTAATCCTCTGAAATTCGGAGTCAAGGCGAGACCATTCCAGAGTGCATGCAATTAACGTACATGTAACAGGATACAAAACCCACCAGCACTTTTGTGACGACAACAACTTGTTAACGCCACTCAAAGCTTTTAATGTGCTTAGTGCCGAGCTCACTCCAATCACATTAGAGTATCAAGCGGAAATTTTAGGCTGCCGCATTATTTGCAACTCGAAAATGTTCAACTTCAAACTTATAATGGAATTACTTTCAAATTCATGGTGCGCTGCCGCTTGCAAGCGGAAACCCTAATTTGAAAGTAATGCATGTTATAATATGAACTTTTTTTGTTTACCTGTGTAACTAGCTGTATAGATGCAAGCCACGTAACGCAATGGATTACAGTATTAGTTCTATGTAAACAAAGCATCAAATTATAGCAATATACTTAAGCATCAAATTTAACAAAAAAAAGTTGATACTTTTTTTCTCATCAGGTAAAGATCACACAAAGATAAAAAGAAAGAAAACCAAAGTGATACAACAGGGAAACTTGAGCACAGTATCTAATAACGTAAAATGTGCGAAAATAACGTTTGTATTAATTAACAAAGTATTCCTGAATGTTTAATAAGTCTCAGTGGTATAATTATCTAAGCAACTTGAGCCAAATACGAATAGTATCCTACGTACACGAGGGCCGCACTCCTCCCCTGTCTAACTTCGGATACCCTCCTTTTTCTCACATTTTTTCTAGTATTTATTGTGCCTTAAACAAAAATCAGCAGGTGATGTAGCACAAGGCGGAAAAATATTGTATACATATGTACGCGCATAAATAGGCCTTCCTTATGAGCTCTGTTTACTCACACATTTGCACGTGACGAATAGTATCTTTGCCACGAAGGCTTCAATATCAAAAGTATTTATAGAGTGTCCAAGGTGTAACAGAGTAACAGAAGAGGTAACATATGTCATTCATAACAAAATGAAGCGGCGAAGCTATGATGGGAGAGTCTTACCAAACTTTTTGTTGCAGAGTTAAATTACTTTTTCATAACCCCTCCTTCCTCCATCACCACTGTCATATACTTACGCCACCGCTTTGCCTTATCCTTGCATGCGAGCAATAAATTACATAAGTAATTAATTTACTCGTAATGCAAGTGTATTTTGATTCAGAAATAATTAAGCTATTTATTAATTAAAACTCCCTAGATGCGTAATTATGGTTGAAGCGCGGTGGCGTCGTTCCGTTCCTGTGTAATGAAACTGTGGTTGAATGGAAAACAAATTGTACGGTGGAGCAGTGAGCTGCGTACGGGAGCAAAAATGTAATCAAACAGATGGCAGGACAAAAAGTTTCCCTAACAGCGCCCCCTATTTGACAAAACCGGAAAAACCTAAACGTTAGTACGTTTGGCCGTTGTACACATTTGCATACGCATATTTGCTTTCACTCAGTTTTATTAACTGGAAAACATTTAGCGTAGACTTTTTGTCGCCAAGCTTTATTACCTTTCAGGGATATATACTCGCTATATCCTCCTGAATTCGAGTTGGTCTCCTATGAACTTTATCTATGCTGACAAGTTTTCATTATATCTTTTGATCTATAATATCCGTGAAGAGAGAACGCACACACGTACCGAGTGGTACGTGTGTTTATAATATATATTATAATTAAAGTTCTTCCTTTGTATAGGAGAAGCACACAGAAAGCTACAATTTATAAATAAAATAAGTTTTAATGAATGTGTCTAATTTCGACCAGTACCTACTGTCAATTCATATATTAAACAGAGGCCGTTTCTTGTACATATGTACAAAGCTACCAAGTTTTATTTATCAAATAAAATAATGGAAGTACGTAATACATCTGAGCACGCCAGTAGCAGATAATTGAGACATCACGGACCGAGGACGTGACGTCACAACCTGCCCGCCGTTAACCTGTAACTGCTCCAAGGCATACAACACTCACATAAATCGACAGCGAAGATAAAACTAAAGAACAAACAGGACACGACAATAAATAGAAAAATATAACAGTAGTAAAAGTTATATGATGAGACTATTGCTGTGACGATTTGAGAACCTTTGAACTCCATTATGAAGAATACGGACCCGCCGTATACTTTATAGCTTTCCCATATTCTTCTCTATATCTGCCTCCTTGGACTAGTGGTCGTAAGTGCGACTTCTGGGCAATTGGACTTGGGTGCAATTCCTAGGTTGAGGCAGAGTGTTATTGGAGTTTCCATGAAATTCTCAGTAGCAGCTCGGAGTTGAAATCCGTGATGACAATAGGCTCGCCCCTATTACATCGGACCTAAAACATACCAGAAAATCGTGATTACCCTTTGGGGACGACAGGCGTGATGGTATGTAATGTATATTATTCTTCTCCATTTGGTACGTGCATGGTATTGCGCCATCGGTAATGAATATATTATTATGTCAATTTGATTGATTGCGATGCGGTTACACGGAGCGTTTGGCGGGGCCCACGCCTGTGTTACCAATTAGGCCAATATGTGAGTCGGCCGATCCGTGATTGCTGAGGGTTCCGCCGAGCTAGGATGACGAATGGTGCTTAATTATCAAGGATACAACGTTGTTTGCTCCAGTCATGTATTGGCAGTTTCGGTTTATAATTACAAAAAGTGTTTTCTAACTATACAATAGCGTGACTCTTAGAGCTGTAGACCACACGTGTATACAGAGAGGAGAGTAAATTATCATGTGAGCGTGTGATAGAAAAGATCTTCAAATTATTAATTCTCCATTAATTCATCCATAAGACGACCCGATTACCGCAACGGTATGAATGATAGCGGTAAATATTTGTGTGTGGGACGTGAAAATATGTTTATGAGCCATGGATGATTCTATGTATAATAATACGTGTGTATTTACAAAAAATATCTATCTTGTGTATCATGTGACCATCGTACACATATCAAAAGGGTAGTTGCTTAGCTTGAGACTAGATGGTACTGTGTAGTAATCCCTGGATTAGTTATTTATTAATATCATCTCAGTTTTTCAGTATTTTTTTTTCTTTAATTAAATTTTCTTTTTGGACGTTGAAGCTTATATACACTTGGTAATACCTAACGTACCTCTTATTCAAGTGAAAATCGTTACGAACGCCTACCCTCTCCGTGAAGAATACACTGAGAGTTATGTCTGATTTCTATCGACTAAAATACATATCTATCTTCAGTACGATGGGAGAGCACGAAAATCATGAGTTTTGTTTACTTAGAGACACGTGTAATTTCCAGACGCTTGGAAAAGAAGCTTGATATTCCTATCAGTCTTGCCATGGACAGAAAAACGTTTTTGTTAATGACTGAGTTGGACCTCATCCTTACATATTAATAGTGGCCAGTGATTGAGGTGGTCATATGGCAGTTGCTATTCGGAGCTTTCAAGCACATTTTTAATAATAAATACATTGTAAATAAAACCTCGGCACACACCGCTTGAATACCTGGCCTACATTCAATGAACCGTCTATGTATTATCTGAATAAACACTACGCTCAATACCACTAAAGCCTTTTCATTTCTACATAAAGTGCTTTTCAATTTCAAGTCCATATAAAAAGCTACATGGTATTATTTTATGCACTGATTCACTGAACGTATGCGAATAAAGATTTGTACGTTCCATTTTAAATTAGCAGTTCATATTTTTTACCGTCTCATTGACTACTGAGCATGAGTCTCCATATTCGATACCCAGTCGGAGCATAGTTGATTGGTTAGTTCAGCTAATAATACCTCTTCGAACAATTTCCTCCAGAAAGTTCCTCTATTAAGGTATTTTATTCACAGTCATATGGAAATAAGACGTTAAAAAGTATTAAAATTTTGCTGCATAATGAACGCTGGCATAAAGTTGTTCACAAGCGCCGAGGCACTGCAGTTACTAAACTTTTACTAGCAGTTACCGATTTAACGACGGCCGAAAATGTGAAATAGATGATAAGAAAATGTATATGTGTACTGAATACTTATAAACTCGTAAACGAAGCTGAATCTCTGCCACACATCATAATAATAATACCCCTTCATAGATTTGAAATACGTAAAAAGTAGTTTTATTTCAATGTCTAATATTCGCGTAAGTGTAAGAAAACAATATACAAAGGATGTTTAATTTTATCAAATAATTAATATTAAAATTTTATTTTGAAATTGAAATATTTTTGTACACTATTATTGAATGTGTTATACAAATGTGATACGTGCTCGAAGGTTCTCGAATAGCGACCGCGTACTGGAAGGCGCAGCGTGGGTAGTGGACCAGCGACCTAGTAAATAAATAAATATTCCTGGACATTATGGCACACAGCGCCATCTAGTTCCGTGCTAAGCAACGAAGCTTGTGTTACGGATACTAGCTGGTTGATATACTACATAATATATACTTTTTTTTTTTTGTAAATACGTGAATATTATAGATAGATACATCCATGACTCGGATACAAATGTTCATGCTTATTACACAAACATTTACAGTGTTAACTACCGCTGGACTAACTGGGTCGTCGCTGTAAGTAAAGGTCGTAAAGGTCGCTGAAATCCGCTAGATGCGGGTGGCGCAGGACCGGTCGTCATGGAAATCCTTGGAGGTGGCCTATGTCCAGCAATGGATGTTATTTAGGTTGAAATTATATTGAGGATTGAGTCTATCATGTATTGGACAAAGGCCTCTTCAGTCCTGTGTCATTCTTGTCCGTATACACAGTTTTCTCGGACCAAGACTAAGATGTCGTGATACTAGAGCCACACCAAACCGCATTAATACCTTCTCACTCTACCTCTTTTGTGCCGTTTTCAATATAAGACCTACCCACCGCCATTTGAGTCGGCATGCTATATGCCTAGTTCGTATTTGGAAGTATTTTTTATGAAATCACATGTATCAGTGGTATGCACGATTTATGATGTTTGTTAACCTATTATTGTACTAATTTCACTATTTAGGTATTGTGCCTAAGACTGAAAATCTGACTGGCTGGATAAAAGGAATAACTACAAAGTAAAATTATTCTACCGTCAGAATTCAAGACAATAACCAAACATCAAAATAGCTTCATTCTAATGAAGTACGTTATCGTTCGAGGTGTCAGAATAGTTGCCGATACCGTAAATGGGCGTACCCAGGATTTGTTCAGGGGTGGGGCAAATGAATAAACTGAGTAGCAGGAAAGTCAAAATTATTTTTATTTACTGACTGTTAAGTTTTATTTACTGCAATATACCTTATTTCAATTGAAACCTGCGAGAGTTCTGGCTAAATCCATTTATTTCAGTCTCTGTGCCACATTATTTGACCATGTATCATACTACTGCTAAGCTTCACCATGAATACTACTTCTTCACCCAATTATAAGCTAATATGCTGGACTGCTGAATGTAGGCCTCCCCTAGTGAACGCCACAGAGCTCGATTTTCGGCTCTTCGCTGCCAGCTGCCTTCCGCAATTACTACTTACTACCTTTCACTACTTTTGCCGGGACGCGGTCTCCCGCAAACTCGTTTGCCAGTCCACTTGGCATCGCTGCAGACCCTCCAGCACAGTGCTGGTTTGAAAAAGCCTCAGAGAAAAGTGAGAAAGAATCGATAGAATCGAAGGCTTTCTCCACAAAAGCAAGACAAGGGCCGATTATACTCCTCGGTCTTCGATGTGGATGTGGTGTATGGTCCCGTAGTCCCTTCTGAACTAAGCCTGTTCTGGAGACTAAAACTCGTTAAGTTTTCTTGCTAGACGATTATTATATAGACGAGATTACCTTCGAGAACAGCTTATAGACGTGGCGCAGAAGGGAGATGGGTATGTAGTTACTCAGTAGAGATTTTCTTCTTTCTTGAAAAAATATACTACTAAGGTTCTGTTCCACGCCTTTGGAGGTCTTCCATCGGTAAGAACAGAGTTAAACAACTTCTGAAGTTCTCAAAGTACAGGTTTGCCTGCTGCTTTCAAGAGCTCCGAAGTAACCCCGTCCTCCCGCGGAACTTATCCATATTTAAGTTGCTTGAGGGCAATTTCGATCGCGTTGAGGCTGATAACTGGAAGCTCATCGGTGTAGTGGCAGGTTAAAGTGCCCCGGGAATCTTCTCTACTGGGTCGGGGTCGTGGAGCATGCGAGTAGTACAATCTGTTTTAAAAGTTCTCTATCTCGGAGAAAATCTCCGGCCTTGATGTGACGGTGTTGCCAGACAATGTTTTCAGCTTCGTCAGTTGGGGCTTTCTCAATTGCTGGGCAAAGACTTTTGACCCTTTTGGCCTTTATATGGAGTTTATTAGAGTGACAGAAGTTTCGCCGTACTTTGTCGAACTTGCTGATGTTTCAATTATAATGGGTGAATGTAGTGAATACGCTTGTGGTAATTACTCAAAAACAAAACGTAGCTCTAGAGACATCCTTAAATAATCTAGATAAGGAATCATCAGTGATCTCTTCTTAAAATCGCTAGGAGGCTGAGCCGAAGGATTCAATGATTTTGCCTATTTGCAATCCATGGCATTCGAAAATCTTCATAGTAATCGTCGACGATTGACTCCGCTAATGCTAAGGAATTTTCATTTTCACGGTGTTTTTTTAAGGAGTTAGTTATTCTTATAATAAGTTTTGCACTAAGAAGCAAGTCTATAGTTTTCGACTACATTGTTTAGCGCGGTAATTTACATACACATATTAAAATTGAATTTTGAAATAAAATCTTAGTTTCAGGTCAGAGTACAGGGTGGGGCAGCTGCCCCACCTTGCCCCACCGTGAGTACGCCCATGATACCGTCTAGATCCTAAAATAACCTTATACATGACTTGTAAAAGTATCTTTAACGGATCTATTAACAGATAATAATTTAAGTTCCTTAAAACGACCCATGAGATCAACTCAGAAAGCAATACTCCACAAAATATACTCCAATAAACTGGTTAAAAATAATGTTTAAAAAACATCATAAAATTACGACTGAAATAACAATTTAAACATATAATAACATTGTTGAAATAACAATTATCATAATAGATTTCTTTGAAACAGCTTTCGTCAGTTTTCAGTCGAACGATAAAAAATATAAGTCCAATGAAAACAATATATTTTGAATGATTTTCAAGAAGTAGGACCTAATAAAAAGCATGGCATTAATAGTAATTACTAGATATTTGTGGAGTTGAGCGCGGAAAAATTGTTGTTGTCAAAAATGCTCAGACTTATATCTATTATAATTATCTAAACTAACTGCCTAGTAGATCTAGTGGTCGTACAATGCGACTACCGAACAAGAGATCTTGGGTTCGATTCCCAGGTCGAGCCAATGGAAAAACCCAATAACACTTTTTATTGGGTTTTTTCATAAAATTCTCAGTAGCAGTTCGGAGTTTGGATTCCTGCGCGGTTAATAGCAATAGGGTCGCCCCCTATTTCATGGGACGTAAAACATACCGGCGAAACGTGGGTGTGCATTAGTACACCTCTGTTGTGTTGTATCAAAACTGCCTTGGTAAGGGTCTCGGGTTCGAATCTCGGTAGAGGCAAATGTTAATGGTTTAACAAAAAAAAGTATTGATTTAGTTTATCAACCGACTAATATTCGTAACACAAGCCTCGTTGCATAGCTCGGAACAATATAATGTCCGGTCATATTATTATTATTGTTTCGTATTATCATACTAAAGACTTACACTCAACTTTCGAGTGGCAATTTAAAATTCATAAGAAATGCCAGGCAATATTAAGCGTGAATTACTTTGGCTACAGCGCTACAAGAACGCTACGCGTTGCTACGTAAGTGCTACAGAAGCTCTTTGTAGCTACGTCAGCGGCGCGACAGGCTTCTTATAAGGTGACCTCACATGAACAATTTTATCGCAATCTACACTAAAACTGATCAACATTTTATCGACTATAAAACTATCGGTAAATTTTCAAAGTCGACTGTCATGGAATATTAATAAAAGTCTAGGTGAAAATAGAACATTCGTTCACGTCACTGGGGGCGAATAAATTTTGGTATTTCTAAAGTAACCAATAAAACTCTTTTCAACTTTGAATAAAATATATTTTTAGTAGATGTTACATTTTAGTTACTTTGTGGTAAACCACTTTTCACCCAAATATGTATTTATTAAGATAAGGACAAGAATATCATGGATGCTGTAATCCGAAACTTCGGGTTAAAATAATTTATTTTTTAATTAATTTATTTATTTAAGGATCTCTAATCAAGAAAGTACACAATATGTTAAAAAAGATATTGCAAACATCACATTAGTCATTGTACTCCTTAACTTACAGGAGACCACATCATGCTTATATAAGAAAGAGATGTAAGATTAAACACAGAATAAAATATAAAGAGTTAAAAATAATATCAATAGGTATACCGAGATAAAATCTGTAAAGAGTAGTTTTATTTCAAGCTTATCAATATTATTAATCAGGCAGCAATATAGCAAAAAAACAAATTCCACTTCGCGCTTGAAAGACTTTCATAGAAATACCACTACCCAATACCACTATTTCACACAAGAATTTATTCTCAACTGCCGCTGTTCCGACAGAAAAGGGCAATATTTTCTATCTAATATATCTCTAATATAAACATACACATATAAACGTTAACTGTGATAGAATATGTAGTGTAACCAGTAAGGTGTAAAGTTAAAAGTCACGAGGTCGATTCTAAGGCACGCACTTACTTTCGAAAGGTACTTTTGTGTATTAATCACATGCTCAAAAGGTAAAGAAAAACATCGTGAGGAAACTTGCTTGTCTGAGAATTTCTCGATGGCGTGTCAAGTCTGTTATCCCCTTCCAATGAGAGGAGACCCATACAAAGAAGGAGGACAGTATACGGGTTTATATTTATACATACATGTTCCATTAAAATTATTACAGCCCTTTATGAAATATGATTCAATAACCTACAAAAGGTTCGTACTACTACGATTCGTTATCCATATCCATATTTCCATACTTACTTATTTTAATATTACAAATGCGAAAGTGTGTCTGTCTCTCTGTTATCTCTCCATGCTATAACCACTGAACTGATTTAGATGAAATTTGGATAGAGATAGCTTGAGTCTCGGGAAAAGTAATAGAATAGTATTCATCTCGGAAATAATTCCTTAAAAGGGATAAAGGGGGGGGGGGGGGTTAAATTACAAAATTTACGCAATCGTGGGCAAAAGCTGGCGAATAACATTTGTTGCTAGATAATACCCAAACATTGGATTAATCTACCTACTCATACCTCAGCCTTTTCACGTGCAAATCATAATAATAATAGTAATATTCTGCGACATTTTACACAGCACCATCTATACCCAAACTAAGCAGAGCTTGTATGGGTACTAGACAATGGATATAATACTTATATACTTTTTTTTTAAATACATATTTATAATACATATGTAACACCTAGACGAACTCAAATGAAATGTATTTACATGCTCAACATACAAACCGCAGTTAATATAGATAATTTATATCACGTCCACAATATCTCTGGCGAAGAGGCCGCCACATAAACAAAATATAAAGTATCACATCAAAAATATGATTAAACTTTTTACGGTCTACATCATTCATAGTTAACCTTCGAGTAGTTTAATTAAAACTTAAGATGTATAATATAACAAAGATGAAACAATATCTTCACAAAATGAAATGTGCAATATTCAAGAAAATTTTATTTATTTGATCGTGTTGGTAGTTTATACAATGAGTAACCGAGAATAATTGCTTTCCACCCGTAAATTTCGATGGTGGATTATGAAATATTAAACTGCTCACATGGCTTTTAGATTTCATTTTAAAAAAAGTCTTTATCTGTTCTTGAAACACCTGGTGCGCTTACCAGCATGTATTCATGACGGCATCATTTGTAAAGGAGTATTGTAGAATAATTTACTGTGTTACTGACGTCACAATTGTCATGGCATGGTGCTCCTATTTTGGCGCTGGAATTCAAAGTTATAAATTTAAATCTTTATTTGTGGTCTAAATAAGTAGTCCGCTTTGCATTAGTAATCTAATGCAAAACGGACTACTATTTTAAGCGGACCAAAAACAGATTTTGATGTTATTCGGAACCAGCAACTATGATCAATGTCGAAAGAGTATTGATTAAGTGGAGGAGCTCATTAAGCGTGCGCTTCGCGAACAAACTAGCCATAAATGTTTTTTCGCCAACTTCGCAAGAGATTTCGTCAGATTCGCAAAAAGTCACTAACGAGTGCCTTAATTCCGGCAGAAGTTAGCCGTCGGGAGCACCTTTGCCGCGTTAGTCTCAATTAGTCGTTGTTCCACCTCTGCGGCGAACTTGCGGCAGTACGCCACACGGTGGCGCCACCGGACAAACTTACCCAATTATTGTCATTCGACTTCCACAATTCACATAGTCAGGACTTACCTACGTGCTACTTATTTCACAAGACTAAGCTTGGCGCTAGACACATATATTCGGTGACAGTGCAGACGGCGACAAAAATTTTAAACTGCTTTTGACATCTTCGCTGACAATTCCCGACGACTTATTGTTATTACGAAACCTGTTTGTTATAAAATTGCCTCAGTGTTGCAACCAAAAGAATAAATAAGTACATTCCTGTTCTATTAAAAATTTACCTTCTTTTGCACCATATTTGAAGCAGCTAGTAAGAATATTTCTCTATCATCGTTATTTACAAGAGATAAGATAGTATGTTTTAGTTTAATTAACATTTAACAGACAACCAATTTAGCCTCAAGAGATTGCAAATAAACATTTGGAAGCTGTGTACCTAAACAGTAAAGATAATGACATGATCGTTCGATCGGAGCGATTAAATTATGGTCGACTGAACCGTCAATGTGATGGGCAGTCAATTTATGACGGCTAATTTACACCCTAGGCTCTGAGAATGAGTCCCCCGTGATATAGTGACATCACACTAATGGCGAATTACATTTTACTAGATACCATATCATGTTATTAGTCAGTGGCAGCAGGCTATGTTGGGCAGATTTTAGGCGGCGGCTATTTTGGGCACTAATAAGCCAAACTACAGGATATTTACCTCTTTTTTGTAACTTTGAAAGACGACGATAGTTCACCAATCATTAAGTGTAATTTCATTGATAAAAATGAAATAACAATTTCATTTTTTTTCTTTCACAAAAAAAAATTTACTAGGTAATATTAGATATGATTGTGAACTCTACTGGCCGCAAATATGTGTATCCGCCACTTTCACTAGTTCAACTTCGATCGCCCATCAGTGGAGTCGTATGTTGTAGGTGACAGATCGGATATAAAAAGGCTTCGTGACCTTTAAATGACACTAGAGGATTGATGAGAGTATAAAGAGTAAGGATAGTATCAAATGGACGTGTCGCAAAACCTTGTTGATTATAATCCGATAAAATAAAAGAGGGTGTCCAGAAAAAGATAGCTTTTATGTATTATGCTTGATAGAGAGTGAGCCTATAATAGATATGATTAAAGAAAATTTGTTCAACCGTTATTTTTTTTATTATATTTATTGCTGTAATGTTTAATCTTAGCGCACAATACCTATCCTTCAAAATAATCAAGTAAATAGATATCGCGTGTACCCGTTCGTGTATTTTCAATAACACCCTTTACCAAAGTAAACCGTCTCCCTAAACAAAGATAAAGTTAAGCATCAAACTAAAGTGATTCCTAATCAAACTTTACCCCACTTTGTCATACTAATCCGTTTCAAACAAGTCATTAAAGTTTCGCTTAGGCACAGAGGTAAACAAAAAAACCGTCTATTAAAAGTTTAGCGGGAGTAACGTGCGAGCGTGCGTGCGAAATGAAACCACAAAAGTTTGCACGCCTCAGCGCTGCTTATCCAATAAAAATAAAGCGCTAGAATTGCTACAAATTACATTTTCAAACATTTTAAATCTAATTTAATAGTGTGTTATTTTTGGAATTGTTTGTTACATAGATTTTATTAGCACGATGATGATGAAACGAGGTATAATTATTGTAAGACTTATACCGTGTGCTTCGTATCCCACAATACGTGGTTCTTATCGTAGACTCGTAGTACCTACAAAGGTTTGTCAGTTAGCAGATTGCTAGTGAGGCGTCGTTGCAATATAACGTCATACAGATATATATGTAAAAATAAATTTAAAAATTCCAAATTACTATAGTTTTAAAATTGAAACTACATATTTACTTGTGTGTCCTTCTAAAAACTTGCAGTACAGACAAACAACACACGAATCATTCCATACAATAAACAAACCAATTTGTATTTCAATTTGATATTTACCCCACACCACAAATATTTTGCCATAATTTCTCACAAAATCTGTTCACGCCAAACCGGCCGTACATTTGTAATCGATACACTGCATTCGATTGCTAATAACCGAGTAACAGCTGTAAACAAAGTACAGTGTACAAAAACATTGTAACTCTAGAAGACCGCGACATAATGAACCTGTTTATCCATCCAGTGACCTAGTTATTCTGTTACAGGGTGTGCGCAATGTTCCTGCCGGAGTTCGCGAGTTTCGTCGCCGCCATCTTGTTTGCTGTACATCCTATACATACTGAGGCGGTGAGTATATTTTTGATAGTGATAGTATGTTGTCGAAACCTTTAGAAGTATTAACGCATATCTGATGACATGAACCCTTTGAGCGCTTATAAGGTACGCTTCTATAACGTGTAAATGATTTTTTGACAGCGCAGCTTTCATTTGTTTTATTTTTATTGGGACTAATCTTCTTTTGGTTTTTAATAAGCGTCGTATAATAAATTCTCACGTCCACCAATGTCTATTGTATTATTCTATGTCCGATTATATTATTTATCAGTAGTAACTAGCAAGTTTGACCATAAATTCGAGCTCGGTCCTTATCTACCGCTGAACTATGGATGTTACTCTGCTTAATCCTTCCGAGAGAGAGCCGTAATGATTGTCCCGCTCCAAGAACTTAATTTACCATGAGTGAGACGTCAAACGGTATACGTACAACATTAAGGAACTAAGTCTATCGTGTACGGAACCCTGTAACACTATAAGATGTGTCCTCTTCTTGTTATTGAGGAAAGTTTTGGGGCTTAAGCATTGACTTCAATACGGTACTCTGTTTCTTAGCAACAAGTTACGCAATATAAACACACAAAATGAATCGTTGATATCAAAATATATAAACTCGACTAGAGCTTAAAGACTCGAAGGTTCGTAGTTCGGCCAATTAGGTATCTCCGCAGAACAGTTTAAAAGGTATAGTATTTTTTTTATTTTTAGTATTTATATAACCTCAGGGTTATATAAAAAGGTGGGCCATATATGGCTCAAAGAAAACTATAACAACAATTGGGCATAGATAAAAATACTTTTAGGCATACATATACATACTTCCATTGGTACTTAATTATTATTATAATCCCTCGTTGTCGGCAAACACTAACTTTAAAATATTAATCTTGCAGTTATGACACCGCTGCATCTTAAACAAATCTCCATTAGTATAATTATCATCTAGGGACAAAAGTCAAACTTTTCTAAAGAAAATCGACTCACGGTTGGTTGGCTTGGACTATGAAAAAACATATTATTCTTTACGAAATAGGCCAAACATATCATGTTTGCATTGCACGAGCACTTTGAATCGCTTTAAAACTTCCGTCCGAACAAATTTATCGTATCGGTTTGCATTCGGTTAATATTCATTCCAGATATTAAACGGTTTTTACGGAATAACAACACGCTGTGTACCTGGGGCAGTATCCATTGCGATTTTTTCGACTCAAACGAACATTTTGTTTGACATTTTATTTCAGATTTGGTGTTATTTTTATTCGAACACTTCATTATGAATTTAAATTGTGAATGTGAGAGATTTTATACGAAACACAATGCGTAATGTGAGCTGAAGTTTTAGATAACTCCTTTCTACTAACAACTAAGTAGTTCTGGCCGGTAACTGTGCCTGCTTAGTTTGTTGAAAAAAAACCGATGGGTTAATCCAGGTAATAAACTTATCTGTATGCCAAATTGTATTCATATCTTGACAGTAATTTTTGCATAATTGATTAACAAACATCTAAACACATAAACTATCTCTTATAACTTTTTTATTAATGACACGATTTTATTTTAAGTTGGACTTCTAGCAAAACATCAACAAAAATTGCATACAAATCCATGCAGGGTTTTTCGGTGATGCGTGTACAAACGTACAGACAGACCAACGTAAAGTGGGGGATTCCCACCTTTTTAGGTGTTCTTTAATATCTACATAATAATATAAAGTCTTTTTATTTAAAAATGCTGTAAATCCGAATTCGCATGACAGTTCACGTAAAGTTATTTAGGGACTATGTAATACAAAAATAAAGAAAAATGTCGATACATCTATTTAATATGGTAAAAGAAATTAATTAAATAAACAATCTTATAGTATTTATTAGTATAGATAACATCAAACTTTTTACTACATTTTACTTCTGTAATTAATTAAATACGTTAACCGTTCTTAAATTTCGTCTAATTTTTCTTCGTATAGTTCCAAAGACATTAACTCGAATCAATATAACAACACCATGCCACAAGAGCGTTACTGTTGTTTTTTTATGCTCTGACCTACATTTGTTTTACGTTTGTCTTCGTTTTTAAAACCATCATAAAATTAACCAGTGCACTTTTTATTGTAAACGAAAGTGGGTAGTTGTGTGTGCAATTTATGTGAAAGGTGCTTACGTGAAATCACTTAGCACACATTATAATACTTATTTCAATCGGTAATAATTATTTATAAGACTGCCTCGTTAATCTAGCAGTAGCAGTAGGTCCTACCGTTGAGCAAAACTCTTGGGTACCCAGGTATAGGTGTTATATATAGGGTTTTCCTATTAAATTCTCAGTAGCAGCTTGGAGTTTGGATTCGTACCCGGCTGATGGCAATAGGCTCGACCGAGCCTAATATATGGAACCTAAAAACATACCAGCGAAATGTGGGTGTACATTAGTAACCTTGCCAAACCCTGGATAACGACAGGCACTATAAAAATATGGTGTTATCCTGAACTGAGTCCTGGATTCGAAAACCATTTTGCAAATTTTAAATGGAGTATTTTAATAGCGTGCAGTACGTTTTACGCTTCTTGGTAAATTGCTTTGCTGTCGGTACCTAGTTGTAACGAGTACCGTCCGTCAATAGCTACGTACTTTATGACAGCTCGTCGACTCACATGGCAATTTTACGCCCCGTCAGGTGTAAACTTGATGATCTTTAAACTTTTCCGTTTACGGTAGCATTCCAATTAGGAACGTTGGTTTTATTATATCGTTTTTTTTATAAGGCAGATGGCAAACGATTTATATTCGCGTCAGAACATATAAAAAAGCGTTACTACATATAAAAAAATACATTCATTTGATCAGTCGGTCATTCAGTCATTTTGTTTATTTTTTTCTACATAATAAAGTTACTCATAGAGCTACTCGAATTCGAAGAATTAATATATAAAGAATTGAGAATTATTTTATATTTTCGATATAACTGGTCGATTATAATTCAATTTTATATGGTCTCATTGTTTGATTAATGTCAATGCATGCTGCGGGCATTGAATTTTTGGCAGGGAAATGAAAAGTGATTAAACTAAACTTGACGAAGTATTAAAACAGGTTTATTTACCTACTATTTTGGAAAATCAAGTAGTCCATTGTGAAAACCTTTAACGTATGGTTTTAGATTCCTTTTTGTATTTAAATATCTGATGCAGAAACCTCTATCATTTAGGACCTATTTATTTCCTACAGTCTTACTTAAAGTAAAATTATGTGGTTATTTCGCGGAGATCACAGAGTAGAAGAAATGTGTTTGTAGTGTGTTCGCTGTAATGAAGTCGTGAGCGAGACTGCGCGGCCTCTGCAAGACTTAACCATGTTTGCAATTTTATAGACTGTGGTCCAGTCGCCACTATTTCGCAATCTTGATGGCGGGTGGCGCTCTCTGGAGTCATTCTGTCGTTTCGTTTCGCCTTTTTTCTCGAAAGCTATGCGTTTCGAACTAAAGCTTGTACCCTTAACATGTTGTAAAATAGTAATGTCCTGTATATAAGCAACTACCACGCGTTGTAAGAAAGTGAATGAATAAATATGTATATCTGGACATTATTATCTACCTTGCTTAGCTCGGAACTATGTATATGGCACAGCGCCATATACAAAGTCTTGTGTTTTTTGCGACGACTAGATGGATATTTATATAGATATTTTTTGGTAAATACATAGGTACCTATTACACCACTGTGGTAATTGGATTGACAAAATAAACATCTTTCAATTATATGTATTATATATTTGAGTTTATTTTATGTAAGCTCACTATACATACTTAGTTTTACTTTTATTGACTCCGCGCTCGTATTGGGTCCTTCAGATTGTAATTGTTATGTTATGTATGTATAACAATGTTATACACAGTAAGGTTTTCTGTGCCTTTGGCGGCTTTTTGTTGACTAGAGATAATCTTATAGCACGTATATTTAAAAAAAATGAACACGAAGCCGTAGGCAACGAGACTATGTCGCCTTTTTTATAATCTACCTAGCTTTTGCCTATTGTAATCATTGGTACACGTGCTGAAGTAATTTTCTTCGACAATAACAGTACCTACAGTGAAACTAAATATAATATTAAACTAGCTGTTACAAACCCAACAAGTTTACCTTCCATTCTTTGTAATACGAAATAGTCGATAATATAAAAATATCTCTGTCAGGTGACGGGTGTGGTGGGACGGGCTGAGATGTTATCTTCTCTATTCTTCCTCGGCGCGTTACTGTGCTACGCGCGCGCTTCACAACGGAGAAGATACACAGGTAATAAAAATAGCACAAACACTACACACAAATATCAACTCTATTAATATCATTATATTTTGTAATAAATTACAAAATCGTATGAGCATATTTTTTGCTCAAGGTGTGTGCATGAGCAGAGGCAAAAGTGTTATTGGGGTTTTCTATGAAATTCTCAGCAGCTCGGAGTTTGGATTCGTGGCCGGTTGATGGCAATAGGCTCGCCAATAGCATAATACATGGGTCATAAACAACATACCGACGAATTGTGGGTGTATCTTGGCACACCTCTGCCTTATTTTATGTAATTATATTTTTTTTATTCAATATTTGTAGGATATTGACCTTCGTCAAGCATATCAATGAGCGGGAAAAAGGAACTGTAACTAAAATAAAACTACCCTCGGGAAAGTGAAGAGAAAGGTGCTTGAACGATCCCGATCTTTTAATATCGCGTACCGGGAATCGTTGGTGAATGTCCCGATACACACATCCCTATCCATTATTTACGTTTCATGTACACAACCTTCAATATTAGGTTACTATATTAAATGTATATATATACACTTAATATGTACTTTTGGCCTCGAGGTTGTTCCTCTGGTGGTAACAGCCGAAAACATTTATTGGTATTTGTTCTACAGACTCAATCTAAATTATTCAACTATTCGGGACTTTGCAAAATAAAAGAGACAAGTTAGATTAAAATACTTTCAATTATTTTATCTTTTAATAAATTGAAGTAACTTTTATTCAGTTATTTATTGAATACTGACATACAAGATATTTTTATTCTCTTTTATAGTGTTGATCAGAATATCATACATGTCAATGGAATTTACTAGAATGACGATAAACTGCTGTTCTCTAAGATAACTTCTCTTTGTTGCTACAGAGCATAGCTTGGTGCATAAAGTACTATAGCTCTTTATATTAATAAAAGTCTTAATCTACTATGAACGTAACTTATCTTTACGGATTTTTTTATTAAGGATTTTTTTAAATAATATTATTGTGTTAATGGTTCCTTTAGCTAAAAAGTTTAGGAATCGCTGATCTACTGTATAAAAAAATCATTTAATGTTCATGTTTCCAGACTGGCGCTACGTCGTAGCGTGCACTGCGTGCGTCGGCGTAGCGATGCTGTGTAAGGAGCAAGGCATCACCGTGACCGGTGTATGTGTCGTCTACGAACTATTCATAGCACAAAAGGTGAGTCGATTATGTTATTTTATTGTTTCTTAATGTTTCTGTATGCCTACGTCGTAGCACTAAAACAGGCTAAAAAGCAAATAGCAGTTTTATTTAAGTTTTGTGCATTTTATTATTTTAATGGTAGAATTTAATCTAGGCCGCCTACTAATCGTAGACTGGTCTTAAATTGATCACGCAATTAAAATGTTTGAATTTGTTTCGTTTACACTTATTTTTTCAGGGTCTGGGTAAGACTGCTATTCTAGTTTTACACGTGAAGTAAATAAAATAAATAAATAATATAATAATAAATAAGTGAATAAATATTTTGAACGTAACACCAAATGTACAAGAAATTCATAGAAAAGACTATATAAAAATATCAGCCTTCCTACACGGCAATAATAATCATTCATTAAGGTTCAGTCGAAATTTTTATACGGAAATACAATATCCAAAAATAAATTATAGTTATACCTCAAAAACCAATCAATGTGACCCACGGTACAAAGAGAAGGCTATAGTGGACGGTAATTTAATTCTTTCAGTTCGCTTTTTCCCGCGTTGTTCAAAGAATTTCTCCACGCGCTATAGTGACCGGCTCTTTTGACGTTAAACACAAAATTGGACGATGCAATAGCACGATATGACCTGGGCTACTGTACAAATATACTTACAATAATATAATTAGTGAGTAGTTATTGCTTATCAGCAACGGCATCTAAAATATTAAACTCATTAGATTACTCAATTCCAGTTCAACCTATTCTTGGAACTGTCAGAACCTGCTTGGGTACTATCGAAACCGGAGTACTTATTCAAAATCACCTCTGTTCCACCGCACGAGACTATTGCTGACTAGCAGATCTTACATAAATTCAATGAGAAAGATTTTCTTGAATACAAAAAGCTGGACTCTAATGTGACTCTTACCACAATCACTAGAACACCTTTAATGACTGATATATTTTATTGAGCGATGACACAGATTTTCTAGAATACAACAAGCTGGACTCAAATGTGAGTCTTACCACTCACTACATACAACCTTTAACAACATTTTCTAATAACTCATACATTTTACCCAGCGTCGAAGTTCGGGCGGTATAAGCCGGTGGTCGTGGGTGGACGCTTGGGGCAAGGGCTCTGGCTGGGGCTGCGCGTGCGGCGAGGCAGCGAGGAGGGTGGCCACCGTGTGCTGCGCCACTCTAGCGCTTTTGGCCGCGAGGCTACACGTAATGGGCGCACAGTTGCCAGTTTTCACGAGGTTCGACAACCCTGCTGGAGCAGCGCCTCCACCTGCCAGGTATGTAAATATATAAATATGCAATATATACAGGGTTATTTCAAAAACATCAGCAATCTCGCAGGTCTAGATACCTGACATCAACACATCGTAACATCGTAGCAACTTTAGTTCTACGGTTGGACTAGCAAATCCTACGAGGATGGCGGATGTTTTAAAAATAACCTGTATAAATTACGTTTGGATTAAAAATTCTCAAGGTAATACATGCTCCTTTGTTGCAATGACTAGATTACTAGACTATTGATTCGGTATCGGTATATACATTTATCACACGGTATCAACCTATTAATTAATTTATTTATTTAACAAGGCTTGAACATTGTGGTTTTGCCACCTCCTCAATAAAAATCACCATTTGATACAAACTGACAAAAATGTACTGTAATCCAAATATGGCCTGCCCAATATTAACAAAATTCCTACATTTTACGGTTACTAAAACCATCAGGATCAAAAGTACTTTTTTTGTTAATTTAGTGTACTTTTACTCCAACGCTTTCATCCAGTTTGGTGAATCATTAAGTACTCCATCCTGTATTCAAGAACATATATTGCCTTTAGTGGGCAGGCGAGACAGTCTCTGTCTTTATCGCCAAGTAATAAGGATAATTGGCTTTGACAAGCACACTAGCTACGAAACGGCCGGTCGCAAGCTAAGCCACATTAATTTTATGAGCGTTCCCGTTCGTACTCCATTGTTCAAGGGGCGGATCTTTGGCTTATGGTGGAATTCAGTTAAATAAACAAAGACCCCACTTTGTATCGTCTTCTGTGTAAATGTAGTAATTTGTTCGCAGTTTTATGGACAACATCAAAAAACTAGGTCTCGGCCTTTCGACCCAAAAGCGCTAACTACAAGAAGTCATTACCTACCCTTAAAACCTATACCCTTATAACCTATCTATTACAAATTATTCAAAGTCGTCCATATTTTAAACATTAGTTTCTAGATGTAGAATATTTCCATTATCATCATTTCTATCGTGTATTCTCTATAACCAATATTTACATAATTTTATTTCTAGATAAAAAACATATAAATTTAGTCGCTTTCGGTACATCAACTTAGAAGCCTTTACCAATCCCTGTGTTAAAAATCAGTGTTCAGTTTATCATATAATAATATAACGTTCTTTTTATAGGCACTTAACTTTCGCGTACCTGCCAGCTCTAAATGCGTGGCTTCTCACGTTGCCCGAAGCACTTTGCTGTGATTGGACAATGGGGACGGTGGCGCTGCTCAAGAGTTGGCGCGACCCTCGAAACATAGCCACACTGGCGCTGGTCATCATCATCGTGGCGGCAACCATACATGCTCTACGGACACGATCTTCTGCACTTTCCATGGTAAATTTCGCAATCAATTGAAAATGTCTGACGTTTCAAAAAATCTTTCATAAATCCCATAAGAAATCACCTTGACGGTTTCCTACCTTGAGTTTACACTATCATTTCAATATCATTGACACACATGTATGTTTTTCTGTTTTTCAGGGTCTAGCACTACTTGTCCTGCCGTTTCTACCAGCATCTAACTTATTCTTCCCCGTCGGTTTCGTGGTCGCCGAACGAGTTCTCTACATGCCTTCAATGGGCTGGTGCCTGCTAGTTGCTCACGGTTGGAGACTCTTGGCTAAGAGGCGTGCTAAACTCGCTGCCAGTGCACTGATATTCCTTCTCCTGGCCTTCAGCGCCAAAACTTACATGAGGAATTGGGATTGGAAGACTGAATATTCAATATTTGCTTCGGGACTGAAGGTAAATATTTTTTTGAACCTATTTAACCAAACCTCGTGTGTGACATATGTGTTCCTAATTTGAAAATATATTTACAGGTAAACCGTAATAACGCCAAACTGTATAATAACGTAGGACATGCCTTAGAAGCTGAAGGAAAGTACGCAGAAGCGTTAGAATTCTTCAACACTGCCGTCAACGTACAGCCAGATGACGTTGGAGCTCATATCAATGTTGGCAGGACATATAACCATCTAGGACGATACCAAGAAGCTGAAGACGCTTATGTAAGAGCCAAGTCTCTCCTTCCAAAGGCGAAACCTGGAGAATCGTATCAGGCGAGGATAGCGCCAAACCACTTAAATGTGTTTTTGAATCTTGCCAACTTGATATCCAAGAATGCCACCAGATTAGAAGAGGCAGATATGCTGTACAGACAAGCTATCAGCATGAGAGCTGATTATACGCAAGCGTACATTAATAGGGGAGATATTTTAATCAAATTAAATAGGACGAAAGAGGCACAAGAGGTTTATGAAAGAGCATTACTGTATGATAGTGGGAACCCTGATATTTATTACAACGTAAGCATGTCTCAATTTACTAGTTTGAATACGACACTTCATTGTTCCAAATTCTGTACTTTCAATTTGTAAGCGATTCTTGTCGTCAAGCAATCATTGGTAATGCAGTTTTAGGTGAAATCTTACCTTTCTTTTCCTTTAATCTTACCTTTAATTTTTAGCTAGGAGTGGTCCTTCTAGAGCAAGGTAAGCCGTCCCAGGCTCTAGCCTACTTAGACAAGGCGCTGGAACTAGAACCGGAACACGAGCAAGCTCTCCTGAACTCCGCCATACTCCTGCAAGAACTCGGGGCCGCTGACCTAAGGCATTTAGCCAGGCAGCGTCTCCTCAAACTACTTGATAAAGATTGTAAGTAAAACTTTTTGATAATTTGTCTTAAAGATACTCACATGTAAAACATAAGTTAGAAAAAATGAATACCTTTATGATATACATACCTACTGATCTACTCAACCAAATTCCAGCGACAAACGAGCGGGTCCACTTCAACCTCGGCATGGTTTGCATGGATGAGGGCGACGCTGAATGCGCCGAGCGGTGGTTCAGGGCAGCTGTACACCTGAAGCCGGACTTCAGGTCGGCGCTGTTCAACCTCGCCCTCCTCCTGGCAGACCGCCGGAGGCCCCTCGAGGCTGCCCCCTTCTTGAAGCAGCTAGTACGACACCACCCAGACCACGTGAAGGCGTTGGTTCTACTGGGAGACATCTACATCAATTCTGTTAAAGATTTGGATGCGGCTGAGAGTGTAAGTATAGAATATTTGACTATATATGGAAAAAGATGTGTTGTTTCTTCTCCTATTGTTAAACTAGGCATGAAATTTTCCCTTTACTGTCGAACTTTCAAAGAAATACCAACAGTACCAAAATAAGTAAATACCTACAATAGGCTGTACCTATGGCAGAAAATGTATCTTCTTCGCTCTAAGAGCTCTCCTATTATTTATTTATATTTAGTCATATCAAGGTAAAAATATTAGTAATTATGTCTTATGTTCCGTTTCTAGTGTTACCGGCGGATCTTAGAGCTGGAGCCGGACAACGTGCAAGCGCTACACAACCTGTGTGTAGTGGCGGTGGAACGCGGCAAGCTCGCAGTTGCCGAGGAGTGCCTCACACGCGCCGCCGTACTGGCGCCACACGAACACTACATACAGCGCCACCTAGCTGTCGTGCGAGCTAGACGGGCAGCTGCCGCCGCCCCCGCCTCAAACAAAACTCCCCCAAACACGGCAACAACCGCCACAGCCACCACTGAAGTGCGAGCGAGATGGAACTACATCCCTCAACAGCCCCCCGACCCACACGAAAGTGATGTCTCATAGCCCACAGAATACTAGACGCGGATTTGAAAATGGAACATGTAAATAACATTTTGCTTAGGAATATCTTCTTTGAACATCAAAATAAACGAACGGCCAATCGCGGTTTTATCTGCCTATCGATTATTTTTATAATTTCATCAAACAATCAGGGTATTACCTTCTATCTGACTCGGACATAATGTATTGTATTTCACCTTACTATCGTTTTATTTAAATTGTTTTTGATTGAAAATATATAATGTTAATAATACTATAGATTTTGTAATGGTACTGAGCGAAATGTTAACGCCAAACGATATAATAAAATTATTGATCTCGTAGAAAAGAAACTTGATTTGCATAATGGCGTTTCGTGATATTAGTTAAAAGACATCGGTAATTATAATTGTGTATGCCATATTATAATAGGTATTATGTAGAATATGTTTCAACGAGCTTTTGTCATTAGCCCGGTATACGGAATGTATGGACAATTACAATATTATGTGTGTATTTAAAATGGAAATAGCTTAATAGAATGTATAAACTGTTTCCAGTAAATTAATTATCTAAGTTTTTCTAGTCACAGTGCTCGTTTTGATAAAAATCATTTTGGTTATTAGTTAGAAATATGAAATACATTGCATTGTACATTAATTAACATTAAATACGACCCCGTGCTTCGTTTAGGCGTGGGAGTAGCACTAGTGAGGCGCCCCGTATATCTGCGAACCCATTTCTAATAACCAACTATTTTACCTATATTGGTATTTAGCTGACAACAAACACTTGTATTATCTGTCATTGACGTAAAGTATCGCATACTCACCGTCCAAAAGAAACTCTTTGGAATGTCGTCAGTGAACGGAGAGGTGAATGTTATGGACATCAACACCAGGCAACATAATTAATGAATGAAGTTTTTTAGGTACCATAAATCAGTTCCATATAAAAATTGTATACTACCTTTAGATTTTATTATTATTAATTTGGTAATAAATTTTTCAATTACACACTGCTGAAATTACACATTCCTGTATTTTACTATGGTGTTATTTTTATATTGAGCATGATAGGGTAGGACGTAAGAGAGGAATGACAATAGTGGAAAATAAATTATGACTAGGCTCCCTAGAAATTGAGTTCTAACATTATTTTATTCCAATCATGTACTGAGTGCCTAATTATCTAGAATGATTTGACCCTAGCTTCTTATATACCTATACTCTAAAAAGCTATTTAATTTAGTTAAAAAATATAATTGTAAGTTTAAGAATTATTGTATTTTTCATTTCGAAATTTCAATATTTAACAGCAGTGTGTATGCTACGTCACTGTCTTACTGTAATAAATCCAATTTGTTAGCTGAATAAATATTTCAATAAAAAAATATATTATTTTCATATTCATTAAAGTTATTACGGTAAAAAGAAAATATGAAAGTGATCGACAGTTATTAGACTTAGATGTGAGAAAAATGTAATGTTGTTAATGTTTTAAGATAAAAAGTAACTTTTGTAAAAACTGAATTTTTTACAATGTCTTGAAACATTTCTTGTGGGACTCTGTTATGAGTTGATAAATTCGTAAGGACCCCGATATTGTAACTATTTGTCGTCAAAACGTTTATTTTTATAAAATAAAATGTTTCAAATGAGGATTGTGTTGGTTTTATTTATAATCCTTGTATCTCACGGTTTAGGTACGATCCTTTATCCGAAAAGTAGACTTTTGACTTGTTTACCTTCTGCTCACTACAGATCTCATCATAGCCTTAAAGCTCAAAAATCGAGCCGTCACGGGACGCCTGGCAGATGTGAAACATAGGCATTATTTTGTAAAAGTAATATGCAGAAAAGAACATATTGTGGTATTCACTCTCTAAATTATCACGGTCAGACATTTTATTATCAGAAAAATAATTTGTTTTCAAGTAAAACAGGTTATGTTTTCCCTGTATCGTTTTTGGCGTGCTTTTTTATTATTATTTACTCTAAAAAAATATATGTGTAAAAGAAACATATTAACACGTACTCAAAGAGGTTTAATACAATTCACAATTCGAAAAAAAAAAGGTAAACTTGAAAATAGAACTAAAATCAAATTTAAATTTCGTGGCGACGCTTTCGCCACGCCAGAAATCGGTTTTACGTGCGGCTTTAGATGTTTCACATAAAAAAAAATATGAAGAATTAAAATCTAAGAGGATAGCTGTGTCAAAGTTAGTGAGTTCGTTTATTCATGAAGATCTATCACATACCACGTGTCATATTTTATATATTTAACATATCGTCGGCCGTAGGTTCAATTGATGTAAGGGACAAAATACGACTTTTCAGGAGAGGCCGACAAAGTTTTTTCTCGGACTAAATCGCCCATAACTTTTTTGTTTTTAACATTTTTAAGATCAGATTTTGTACAAGTATCTTGTATTTTAGTGCTCTATCTACCTATATACATTTTATTAAAATAAATTAGATATTTAATAAAATAGATTTCCCTTACACCAACGTATTTTGCTAGTAATGTCTCTTACTGACCAAGTATTTTGTGGTTCTGCCCTTACCTCAAACTGACCTCTATATTGGATCCAATATATTGATGAAAAAAATGGTGTAACGGACTTGTTGAAAAAAAATATGAAAAAGATACAGTGTAATGGGACTGTTGACAGAAAATGAAGAACACAATTTTGTCGTACGGTTAACTTCATATTTGGAAGTCCTTATAAAAAATCATTTAAGGGACATGAAAATGTATTAGAACTTCGTGTTTGTTTTGTAAGGGTCGCTTACATATAGGAAAGCTAGCTTTTGTTAAAATTAGTAATTTTATTTGCATACAAACTTACACAATTTTCAGCATTTTAAGGGTTGATTTTCGGGATAAAAATTATCCTATGTCGTTCCCCAGGACTCAAACTATCTCCATACCAAATTGCATCTAAATTGGTTCAGTGATTATAGTGTGAAGAGGTCACAGTAAGACAGACAGACAGACACACATTCGCATTTATAATATTAAGTAAGGATGGATGTAAACAGGGATAAAAAATCATTATTTCTCACGAGCAGATTAGTGTAACGGACACCGATCCTAATAATTATAAAAATGTAATTCGATTCAAATAGGTGTAACGATGATACATTACTTACAATATGACCAAGAATTTGAGGTAAGGGACAACTATATAAAAAAAAACCATGTAATGGTAATTCGTTGATATGAAAGAACCTTACCTTGTTTCAAGCGGATTGGCGACGGTAGTTACACCATTTCAAGTTGCTTTATTGCAAAGTTTTTCAGATACATTATTTTTATGGGGCTAATTCGAAAAGTTGACCCAAGGAATTTGTAGGGTAAGGGACATTTTTTTTAAGCTAGATTTTTTTATAGAGACCATTCGAAAGAGCAAAAAATTCTGAACAAAACTGTATACTCAACTCATTTTGTGCATTTTGTCCCTTACATCAATTGAACCTACGGCCGACGATATCCTGTAGGAAATTAACGGCGAACTGCGAGAAAATTTTATTGATTGCTTATAAAATATCCATTGATAATAATTGAATGGATACTTTCTTTTTATAATGCATACAAAAAAGGAAAATTACTTTTTAGGGTTTTGTAAAGAAAAAAAGGAACCTTTATAGCATATTATTCTTGTCTGTCGGTGTCAAGACCCTTTTTTTCAGGCACGCGGAAAGAATTGAATTTTAAACCAAATACTGAGGACTGCGGACCCTTGAAGTTTTGAAAAAACTAAACCTCTAAGTCAACGCAATCGACAGATATAGCTATTTATTTCGCGTTTTCCATACATTAGCAAAGGGAATCAACACCTATAAATTGGGTACTTCTCGTTAATCTAAAAACATAAAATTTGGCAAGAACTAATAGATATCTTGTAGCACAAGTATAGGGAAAAACTTTGATTATTTTATATAATCAAAGGGAAAAAATAGTAAGCCGTAAATCTTTCGTTGTGTCATGAATTCTAAATCAATAAACTGGTAATTATTTCTGTACTGGTAGTTCGGAACCCTCAGTGCGCGAGTCCAACTCACACTTGCTAGTTTTTTTTGTTTTATAGCTTTGTCAGGGTCGTGTAAAATATGTTTACGACTCCCGACTATAGGGCGAGGGAGGGTAAGTGTAGTGTACTACTCGCTAACCTTTCAGACGTATCCAAATAATTATGTCCATAGGTACTGTTCCTAATATACATAGACAATGCGGTTCGCAATATTTCTGGACGTACGCTGGTTTGGAATATTTATTTATGGAATTTATAAATTTGGAGGTCACACAGTTAACAGATTAGAACAACTGAAACGCCATCCTCAGATCCGTTTTAATATGGTTTAATTAGATACTAAACAAAAATGTAGAAGATATGGTTCGAGACAAATCCTGCACAGCTGTAAGGCTGCCTGTCCACTTGAAGGCAGCGAGGCTGCGGACATGAGCGTACTTAAGGGGGGAGCCGGGTGGGAAGGGCCCACCCCAAAATGTCCACTGCCCACCACAGGATGTTGGGTCACCGATTAGAAATTGACACCCACCCCAGGATCAAAGTCTAGATACGCCCATGGCTGCGGAGCAATATATGCTGCGGAGCGGATAATAAATATTAACTAAAAATCTCTTAGCGGAGAATTTTTGAATTCCTATTGGTTAATATTTCAGGCAGACAGGCAGCCTAAGATAAGTATTAAACGGATTAGGCCAGTCGTTAGCACTTTTATTAACGTTTTTAACAGACACTAATAATGTCTCTACAGAAAATATAAGAGTTATAAATATGTTAGTGGTTTTGAAGGGGTTAAATAAAATCAAAGTCCAATTTCTGTGTAAAAGATTCACTATATTGTTTTGTACAGTGAGTATTATCAATTTCAAAACAATACGGCCCCGATTACACTTAGAACGACTTAAAATATTTTCTCATTTTCTTTTCACTAGATTTTAATACGATACGGTTCAAGTAACTTCGCTGAATTGATTAAATAATTGCTTAATTGTTCAAGTCGGTCCAAAAACACTTTCAGGAATAAAAACATTTAAATGATATTAAAGTTTAACAAATAGGTACAGCAAGCAAAAGTAGGATACTCTAGCATTAATCTATAGACGGTACTGGAACCTAGGTGTCCTACATTTTTAAGTACTATCACGGTTTGCAGTCCTTTTTATTTACATAAAATACATCTCTTTTATGTAAAGTGGTAAAAACAAACAATTCAGAAACTAAACAATTCCAGTCATTGATTCAACTCAAGAATTCATAATTCTTTACAAATTACAATATTTTAATCAAATAAAACATTTGAACGTCTGGATTTTTAATTAATAATTTTACTTATTCGAAATATTAATAACATAAAATAATCTAATGTCAATAAAGGAATATAATTTATTAACTATACATTTTCTCATCACGAATAACAAAATCTCACTCACTCTCGCGTTTCGAACTTACATCTAATTTTCTAACTTGAAATACTATCCACTTAATTTATTTTTCTTTCGATGGACTTTTATAACCTACATTTTGTTCCGTACATTTTAACTATTGCTGTTACGATGATTCAAATTATAAGGCCCCTTCCAAACCGACCTTAAAGGCAATTCACAGGTTGCTCCGTAAAACATTGCTCGCCAATACGCCACCGACATGTTTGCCAACGAATCCACTTTATGATCGCACCTACAATTAGAATATTCGACAACAAAAACAATGTCGAAATAGAAAACTAAAGATACTCTAACAACAACAAATTATTATACTTATAATTTCAAAGTTCTCACTCAACAAACCGTCTCTGACACTCGATAAACTATCGCAAATAAAAGTACACAAACCTTCTTATGGTTATATAAGGTAAAAATAAACTGAAACATTCGTCCTCTTTCGTAAAATCTGTACAAATGGCCAGTCGTATAAAAATATCCGAGTATATAAAAATTGTAGGCAAAAAGTTAGGGGTCGACTGTAGACATAAGGATAACTTTTAAAATGTGAGTGCACCAGGAACAGTTGGTATGTCCCGACTGTTGCCATGGCTGTGCACGCGGCCAGGATCACAACGGCGGAGGGAGGGGTGAGTTCACTTGTACTCCTCTTCGGCGTCGAAGTCGCCGTCGTCTTCGACTTCAGCCACAACCTGCTGTTGCTGCTGCTGCTGCGTTAGCGCTAATGGGCCCTTCTTGTACGCCGTCATTTCCTATAAACATGGTATCATTTTAGTAATCATAGCAACCATGACACAGAATCACGTTATCAGGTCGCTCACTGGTCGAAATTAGACCATATAAATGTACAACGTAAAATAAAAAGAAATTAGAATTCTGCACTCCTCTATATAAACTATGAGTGTGGAAATTTCGTAGTTTTTACTTTAAGTATTAGTATATAGATAACGGTCTCTCTGATAAAGACCTCTAGTATATTATTTATAAACTGGAAGTTAGTGTTTCCGACTTTCTAAATATTGATACGCAAGACTCCATAAAATAAATATGCATAAAAAATAGAGAAAAACTCATAAAATTTACAATATGCTGGTAATAATATTAGTTCGTACTTCCTTTGTTAAGGGAATACGAAGTACGAGGCGACTTTTTCTATTCGGGATCTTCAACGCACCTAACAGCTATACACAAAGAAATGGTTTGCACCTGCCACCCTATACTGCCTACGATAAATAAAAAATCCTTTTCAATATTAGACACAGTTTGATTTATTATAGAACAGGTGATACGCGATATGAGATTTGAAGTTATTTATAGAATTTAGAGATTTGATATTCGGGAGTAAAGTATTTTTTCATCATCTTATCATCATCATCAGAATTCATATGTTTTGTACTGTATTTTTATGAAATTTACCTATCTTGTACATAGCGAATTTCATAATAATAATCCGGGAACTCACTAAAATGGCATATTTGTTATAAACATCAAACATTATCAATATGGTGCTATGAAAAGCCTAAGTCTAGTGATTATTATTCAAACATACCCTGTCGTATCTCGCCTTATCTTGTTCGGATAGACTCTCGTATTTAGACTTGGTCTCTGGTTCGGCGGCGGCCCAGCGCCTACCTAGCTCCTTGGCGATATCACCCATAGTGTACTCAGGGTTGTTAGCCTTCACCTTCGAACGCTCATCGTTGCAGAACCAGAAGAACGCGGATCTGTAAATGTAGTAATATATTTAGTGATGTTAGGAGAGCATATAATTGAAAGAACTATAGGAATAGCTATTATTATTTCTTCAAATGAAAATTTTATACATTATAGGAGACAGAAAATACAGAAAACGTTGCACTACGTCTATATATTATTATTATGCAAGTTGAAGAAGCTGTCTCTAGAATTCTAGTGGTATCTAGTTGCTCTGAATTTCTTTCTAGTGTCCCTTCTACTGAACTTTACGAATATTTTTTATTAATCGCCTATCATTCGTTTTCTCAACATTCCTGCACCATCCTAGAACATTATTTTGCTTACTTGCCTATGCCATCATTCCACTATTTAGAGATACACCACACTTACTTCGCAATGAACGCAGTTCCATAAGACTTATTAAACTTTATAACTCCTCTACCATACCGACAATTTATTTCTATACGTGCCAGCACGTATTATTATAATATACTGTTTAGCACCTGTGGTTTTTTCTGCAGTGGCAATAAATTTGTTAAAAAAATAAAATGTAAGGAAAAACAAAATCTTAATTTCATCGGGAAGCCGTACTTTGGCCATTAAATGCAAATATTATAAGTTTGAAAGCGACTGTTTGTAATTGCTGGAGCATGAATGGCAATGTTAATGTTTTATCACGCAGACGAAGTCACAAGCGGAAACTAGTTACACATGATAGAAATTTTTTTTTAAAATGGATCAAAGAAAAACTCATGACCATAAACTCACAGCGATCGCTTGGGCGCATTGGGGTCTTTCATCTGCTGCCGCTTGCGGCCGCGCACCTTAATGTCTTTAGGCGGCACGTAGCTCTGCATCTCCAGGTCAAATCGTCTCTTGTCCTGCTCTGCCATCTCATGGAACCGTTGCTTCTCTTTCTCTGACATTGTCTGTTGATGCAATGTTAATAGATCACTAAATCACACAATCATTATTACTAGTGGTCGAAATTCGACCGTAATTAATTTAAATTATATATTTTATTAAGGGATACAAAGTTATCTGGTATACCAGATACACATATGGATTATAATCCAAACACAAGTTATGAGGGTTTAAATTAAACGAGGAAGCACTTAGATAAATGGTAGGTAGTGAACTAGTGACCTTGCCCTTCACTTGGTGATAATAATAATAAAAAAATATTTATTTGGTTTTATTATGTTGCCTATACTAGAGTGTGTTAAATATTTGTACCTAATTTCTTGAAAACTATTTGGTGGCAATTAGTTTTTGCATGTCCTGGAAACATTAAATACATACTAATAAATAACTTACATTCCACCTCTCAGCGCACTTCTTTGAGAATGCAGCAAACACAACATTCTCATCGGGATGTTTCTTCTTGTGTTCCTCCCGGCATGTCTGTACGAAGAATGCATATGCTGTCATACGTCCCCTCGGCTTGTTGTAGGCACGTGCCCTCGGCATCTTCTGTTTTGCGGTCGCTTGGGCTATTAACGCCTGTTGTTGTGCTTGGTGCTGCAACTCCTGTACATTGAAGTTTCATTCTATGGTTTCGACATATTCGAGCAACTAGGGATTATTATTGAAAGGCTAAATTGAAGCTTTTTATTCAGGACCTATTTCAAAATATTAGATATAAATAGAATAAACTTTGTATAAGTTGATATGCTCAACTGAATACATTCATTGTTTAAATGCGCTGTCATTCATGATCTGTATTAAAGTTTCTTAGTACCAATTTATCACACACTTTGAAATTAACCTAATAATATAAAAAAATATGCTTCGAATTTCAGATTCCTAGACATTATATTGCATCGCTAGAGATCATTCAGTCAGGAGAAACAATAAGTTTAATTAAATTACCAAATATATATTCAGTACTGTAATCGCTATCGAGAAATTGAAATAAAGAGTTGTTATTAAATGCTTACCTGCAATGTGGCAGATTGGCGTTGTAATGCAGCTTGAATTTGTTGTTGTTGAACAGCTTGTAATTGTTCATGCAGAGTCTGTTGCTGCTGCTGTAGAGTTTGAGCAACTTGCTGCTGCAAAGCTGCCTGAGCCTGCACAATAGCCTGAGCTTGAGCTGGGCTCACTTGTAGAGTCTGTTGAAGACTCTGCTGTAAAGCTTGTTGTTGCTGTTGTTGCTGCTGCTGTTGCTGTTGTTGCTGCTGTTGTTGCTGCTGCTGTTGTTGTTGCTGCTGCTGTTGTTGTTGTTGCTGTTGATGTTGCTGCAACATTTGTTGCAGCGTCTCCTGTTGACTTTGCTGCTGCTGCTGCAAAGTCTGTTGCAGAGTACGATTGTGTTGTTGGAGTGCTTGTTGCAAGTTTTGCTGCTGCAGCTGTTGTTGCAGCTGATTCTGTTGCTGGATGGCTTGATTTTGCTGCTCCTGTTGTACCTGTTGAAGAGTCTGGTGGTTCTGTTGTATACCATTAGTTTGCTGGTTGTTTTGTTCAGGATCAGGACTTGACTGACTTTGCGCCTGCAACAATACAAAACATTTTTTTGTGAAAACTAAAAAGTAAATACTATTTTAATATCAGTGAATAATCCTATTATTACCATTTTCTCATATATATGAATAAAAATCCTAAATAAAAACAATTTTAAATCACTCATATTAGCATTTATGGAATTTCTCACTGGCGCTTCTCAATAAGACCTACTTTTGAGAACTTTTTATTAGACATATTAAATTAGACTAGACTAGAGTATAGTTTAATTGAATATAATAAAAAATGGTTTGAGTTCACTTTAAAGATCTTCACAAGATCAGCTGTCTGACTTTAGAGAGAAAGTGGTTTTTTTTTAATAATGGCACACATGTAGCTATGGTTACCAGGTTGCCAAACCTAATAGGCCGACAGAGCAGCCATTTTGGCCAGACATTGGGTAAAAAGGCCGGACATCCTACATCATTGAACATTTTGTCTTAGTATTAAGTAATAGGTATGGCAAAAAAAATTAATGTAAATTCTAATGAAATATATGTGAATAAAATTGAATGACCAACAGTCTATGCCTTGAACGAAAAAGCCTAACTAAGTCTGGCTTTAACCGGATGCCTGGCAACACTACATGTGGCATAAAATCTCTATATCAAACAGTGTAAGCATTGTCATACAACAAATGAAAATTGCAATATGTTTGATACACATTCATGTATGTACCTATATAATACATAGTTGAATTGTTTATAAAAATCTTAGCAAACTTCAACATGTGAATGTTTTTTAATGCAAACTAGTATTGACTTTAACTATTATTTCATAAAAAATAATTACTAGAAATATTACCATGAAAAATGCTTATAAACAATAATGATTAGTTTCACCTCTAACCCTAAAGTAAATTGTTTACTAATGTGGCTGGTAATAATTGATAGAATATAGGAAATCACTACATTACTACAAACTTATGTTTGTTCACATCACACCTGTATCCTTAAGAGGGGTATGCAGAGGAGTACTTATGTATTCACACATTTTACCAATATGTTTAGTCCTCCATAATATGGGACAAGCCTATACTCAGAAACCAAACACAAGTCCAAATTTGGACCTACATTTTATAGAAAACTCAAATTACTCTATAATATCTGTCCTGAAAAGCGACCTCATAGCAGTTGCACTTCTGTCCACTTAACTAACAAGCAGTATTATATTTGTTTTTTATTTCTATTCCTGTATCAATGATGACACTGATCACTGCCAGATGGTATGTGTACCCTCCTAGTAGAGGAATATACCAAATATGTTAATCAACTGTATTAGGTATAGGTAAAATAATGGTACTGGGAATAATAATTTCTAGGTATTTTCTGGTGATTTGAATTTGAACACACCTGTGGCTAAGTAATCATATTTATGATTAATATCTAAATATCTAACAGTTTAGAAAGCATACATAACTATCAGTCCTACAAATACCAATAAATGGGAGTACGAATTATAGAAAACGAAAAGGCCAGACTACCAATTTATCAAAATATTGCTATCACCTCAGCTATCAGGATATATCAAAACTACAACAATAGGTTAGTCTGTAACATGCATTCATGTATTTTGTTTGACATACTGGCAATTATAATACTGAGACTCAGCTACATTTGGGTAAATAGATAAACTGCCAAAATTTTTAGTAAATGGCAGAGGATGGCATAAAATTGTGTATATTAAAGGACTGACACCTGGATAATCCAGGAGAAACTTTTATTTCTTCACGCCCCTAAAACGACACTGACCATTTCTTCTCCAGCACCAGACTACCACTAATTTAACGCTGAACGCTGAACTTTCCTATCAAAGGAGGAAGTTTTTTTCTCTGGGCTCTGACACTCTGAGTAGGTACTTTGACAGTTCTTTTGATTTGACTTTTCCTTTCTTTTTCAAAACAAAGGCAACTGAGTGGCATGCACATTAACTTTGACTATAATTCTGCTCAATGTCATGTAGAAACTGAACAGACACTGAATCCGGCACTGACACTCTGGCAGACAGTAAGTAATTGTTCCATGTTCCATTCCTGCTATCATTCTGAAGTTATTTTTTGCGTGAACTTATAGTTAAAAAAATACAGCTAAGCTATTATATATAACTCTTTAAAATGACAACAAAAGGACAAGGAATCAAGGATTGATTAATTTGTTTCTGCTCTTATAATTTAATGTATAATAACCAAAGAGCACAGTCCATTCAAAAAAACAATTAAACAAAATATCATTCGCGCCTGTAATATGTATTTAGTTACAGAATTATAATCATTTAAATCATTAAATCAGCCCTCAAAGTGCATATAACTGCATTTATTGTCTATTTCATGAAAAAGTCAATCAATGCAGTTATATGCATTTCCACCTTAAGTCGTGATGACTGTCGTCAGACAAAAGTCATTTTTCAAAATATTTTTTATATCTTTGCTATATCTATTATTAAGAATAATATTTTCAAACAATTGTTATGAACGGACAAATTATTAATGTTTTTTTCGAAATATCGGAAGATTAAAGAATTTGAACCCTAATCTTCAGTGTCAAGTTGTCTGTGACGGGATGAAGCTCCATTTTTTAAAAAAAAATTATTGAATGGTTTTGCTTAGAATGAATGAACTGCGTTTTCATGCTACTGTAACCGTTAATTTTCTGGCATTTAGAAAAATATTCAGTTGGGAAATATTTGCTATTCATTGAGAATTATCAAAATCAAGATTTAAATTCTATTTTTCAGTTTGGATATACGCAGTTCTCTTTTCAGCAATTATGTAGGTAAGTAAAATCATAATATTTATAAAAAACTTCGCGTATTAGTAAGCTATGGAATATATTATGTTAAGACTCAACTAACTTATTACTTTTAGTATAATATCTTTTTAAGTATATTATTAACTTTTGCATGATGTGTGATGTTCTTTTTTATAACACTGAAAGAATATCCTTCTAGAATAATGTAGGTTCTTTGTCAGAGATCGAAAAATAAAAATATTAATTATTGATCATTTATGTGACGGCCTGCTTATTAAATATCATTGCGACAATATAAGATAATATAATTTTACCCGTGATATGACAGCGGGCACATTTTTTTCCTGTACAAAATAAAGTTAACAAAACCCAACACGCTAAGTGATGGGATCTTATGATACACCTGGCTAGATAGGTACCATCTGTACATTTAAGTCCAGAGCAAATTAAATTCAATATGCTTTCATGTGTATGTTACCCCATACACGATAGACGGAAAGGTACCTATTCACTTCAAATGGGTCCGCGCCATCTGTACCATATTTTCTATAATTTAACTTATATTTGTGCGTCGATAAAGTCCTATTTCCATTACACGTATTATTTCATATAATTATATGTATATCTTAGGCCATATCGGTACTGAGGTCAAATAATAAATTTAGGTACTACTGAAGTTTTATACCACTAACCGTCGCTTTTTTATGAACCTAATCCTATTTATAAAATATCTTATAGAATACCTTATTACGTTATAACTATGGTGTCGTAGAGTCGTTAGCAAATAGAATTACAGAATACCGAAATATCGATATATTAGGAGCTAACCAATGATATTATAATAGTATCAAAAGGACCTAACCCTACAAATGCGTAGCTATCTTACAAACGACTGTTTCTTTGTCATATTTTTTCATTTTGTCAGTAAAATCATTTCGTACCGTAGGTGAAGATGTTTGTTGGGATTCTACCGATCCTGATGCATACCACCATGGTTGTTGAGGAGACTCTTCTCTTGCGTTTGAATTCGACATAATACGATAATCATAACTCGGAGTAGATGTATCACCACCGTTGTTCGAAAATCCACCAGTCATTTTGTATGTATAAAGTTGATGAGTAGAGGCTGCGGTGCTCCTGGCGATCTCCTCATGTAATTGTTGTTGGTGCTGTAGTTCACCTGCGCCACCCGGCCACCACGAGGCATCGTCGCGCGCACCCCAAGCGTCCCCCGTCGCGCCCCGATCCCCCATGTTATAGTCGTAGCTTGCGGTCAACCAGTTATTTTATACCTCTTTGATCACTTTAAAACGTTTCCTGCGTTCCAAAAGCTGTTGAAATCATGTCCTTTCTCCAATATTACAAATAGGTACTTGACTTGATCAGTAAGCTTTAAGTATTTAAAGAAATATATTTTCACTCCAACACTGTCACTTTTCATGCAAATCGGGTTTTATCACAAAGACTCTATATAATTATATATACCACATTACTTTTAAATCAATTTTATTCCATGTAAATCGAAAATACACAAGGTCTCGCGTGTTGTTTAGTGAAAAAGCTACCGGCTGTAAGTTCCACTCCACACGCGTACGTTTTGTCTTCGTTTGTACTTAAGTCAATAAAGTTGGCAACGTCGCAGAGTCAGACGCCAAACAAGTGCACACAAGCGCCCTCAACGCGCAGCGGCCATTTTAGAAACGTTCGAACATATACGAAAAGAGACGAGTGTGCACGAACTGGCAACAAGCTCGTCCAGCAACCGGTCAATAAGACGATTAGCGCGCAGCCTCGGCTCTCCATGCTCGTACTGAAATTCTTTTGTTTATATTTCAAGTAAATTTACATAGTTACCTTCAATGGAAACATTTAATTTCCTACAAGACAAATAATTTAATTACAAACTTAATTTAAAAATATTTTCAAATGATTGATCAGATTTACATTTACCTACTAAATAAATTGGACGTCTTAAATTATTTTAAAGATCATTTAGTTTATTAGTCAAGTTCATATTATTGATATGAATTACAATTATAAATTGGGCATTATAAATAGTGTATTGTAAAGTCAATTAATGAACTCCTACCATTAACAGAAAACAGCGATATTGAACTCAGCTCCCAAGGTCACTGGTAGTAGTAATATGAGATAGATGTTATGTAACATAAAATTGATATTTCTTTATTCAAATTGTAAACTTAAAGCCAAATGATTCAACTTGGCAAGAAATTCCACATAAGTAAATCGATCTATAACGTAATCTAATACTACACTAATTACGTGTGGTGTTTTATTTACTACATGATAAAAAAATATATTTATTTAGTAATAATATACAATATTATAATATCAATAATCGTGATATTTTCTATCACTGCTAGGCCTAAGTTTCTACTTACTTAATATTACAAGGTTTAACTATACGTGTAGGTATTAGTTCAAAAATGTTAAATTCTTTATTTTAAAGAAGTACCTAGTTCCTTATACGTACCTATTATTCCTATCAAGATTTAGTTAGATACCTTACGAACTGACGGTGAGGTAGGTAATTTCTAATTTTTATCGTGCTTTAAAATATATTGAGATCAGTTATGATTTTTGAACGCGCACAGTGTTTACTGACGCTCAACGAAGAAGGTACTTTATAGGTTTGCACACAGCAGAATATTAGGCCAATCCACATTCCTTTGATCTTTTTTCTTACTCTTTACTACTGGTATGCTAAGAAATAAAAAGCTTTGTGACATTGGAATATTCTATTGACATACTGTTGAACACGGCAGTCTTACAAACCTTTAACGCTCGAACATACAGTGAAATCAGGGCAAGTATTTAAAAAAATATAATATTTTAATGGGCTCAAATGAACAGCGGCTCCCGATACAGTTATCTAGTTGAGTTGCTTTGTGAGCAGTGGCGTATCTAGGGGGGAGGGGAGGGGCCGACCCTACTAATATCCAGTGCCTACCTTAGGATGTTGGGTCACTGATTAGAAATGTACTGAGCCCATCGTAGGTGCCCACCCCAGGATCTTGGATAAGTGGATGAGTATTATATGTATAGGAAACTTAATTATAATATATTGGGAAAGAAAAGAAATCGACGGGGTCGAAGCTAACAAAAAAAGGTCATCACATTTAGTTGTTCAAACTTGTTGGGGAAATATGAATGGGAAGGCTGACCCTGACCATTTTTAGCTCCAGCTCCTCGATCACTGGGGGCCGAGACCACCCTGAATTCCTTCAGGGTGGTCTAGATACGCCCATGTTTGTTAGAAGTGAATTAAATATATTCATTAACATATCCCAAATCTGTAATTAACAGGTCTTCTGTACCGTTTACCTGTACAGTCTCTGAACCGTAGTGTGTCGAAGCCAACTGACAAAATACTTATTACAAAAATAACGGCCACTTACTCAAGCCTAATCAAGCAATCATAATCAGCAAGTTAAATCTACAAAATAATATTTCGTCAGTCATCTTTAGCAAAAATCATATTCATGGAGATGGGACGAAATGGCAATTTAACTACTACTGGACTAATAACTTTGAGGACACTACATATCTGGCTTTGATTGAATACTCTTCAAAAGATCGTCAGCAACACAAGTCTGGGACCTACAAACGTTTCATTTATCATGTTTTCTTATCAATTGCTGCAAACTGGCGCCATGATCTGGTCTTAAGCAGCAGTCCTTTATAGCCAATTATATCCAGCTGGACAGTTGGTGGTTGTTCCACTTCCTACATAGGAATATCCAGATTATTCCCGACCAGTTATTTTTTTTTTTTGAACGCTCCTATTATTTGTAGAAATATAGAAAATAAATTTTATATTCTATACCAGCTGAAGAACGTAACTGGATTATGTCCAACTGTACGTGTCCACAGTGTTTGTGTAGGGGCTCTGTTCTTATCAGTCATTAGGGTCATCCCAGACCGGCATTGTTTACAGGGCACAAAAGACGATTTGAGAGATGTCACTTTTTGGAAGTTTTGGTTTACTTGAACAAATTTAATTTACTGTTTTAATTGTCCTCAAAATTGTTGTGTTGCGATTCCTGGACACAAGAAAAAGTGAATGAATATTTTGAATACCTGCAGTTAAGTAAACTTTTAATCATTTAGTTTTAATTAATTTTAAATTACGCGAATAAATATTTACCTGCATCGCTTCACTTTCATTAATAGTATAGGTTACAATGGCTTCCTATATTCATTTCAGATCTTTGCAGAAAATGCGTAGTTTACGGTTAATTTACACCGGCTACGTGCCGCAGCTGTTGTACAAATGCTAAATAAAAAAGAGACTAAATAATATTTCACTATGCAACAAACTTAACAAAAGGTAAGATAAATAATCCAGTTCTAGTTTTAAATACCTATATTATTATAACTACATTTGTATAAATACAAAAAAATACAAAATTGGGATAGTATTTTAATATATAATCTACCTACATAAGTATAGGTATACTGAACTTAAAATAAAACTAATTAGACTGGAATTATTTACTTTCATTTCAACTACTAAGTTGTTAGGACTCTATCTAGCAACTAACCTACCTAGTTATTCCTTGTAGCCACATGTAAGTGTACAAAAAAGTAAATTTCTCATATGTGTACAATAAGAAATTTTGAATTTTTCGTATAAAAATTTCATTTTATTTTACAACAGATACAGCATTCATAGATTGTATAAATTGTTCTATTGATAGCTATATCTCGTGAGCACTGATAAATACCTACGACTTACCTACTATCACATTGTTATGTATATATACAGTTATATATATAATATCTGTCACCTTACTTCGGCACTCGGCAGCCATTTGCTTACAAAATTAGAATGTAAAACTATAAATATCGTTTCAAGTTTAGCACTGAAACCATTCAGACCATAGGAATAATTTACGTAACACAACTTTTTGATTTACGGTGAAATTAAAATGATTATAATAAGAAAAATGAAACTCACCGCGTATTATGTTTATTAAAAACGAGCACACGATTTCAGCGCTTATTACGTAGGGAACTTTGCGCTCGTCGTAATGAATACATGAACAAACGATGTCACTCACAAGACATTCTGATTGGCTTAAGTTAAAAACCCCGCCATTTTTTAGCCAATAACAGATCTAGCCTTAGCTTTATTTTTTGTTTATACTACAATACATAGATACGTTGTCATGTTGTATTCATGCACACATTCACCAAAAGATCTGTTTTCGTTTTGCGACTCATAACGTGTTATGCTAAAGTAGGTGCTATTCTATTACCAATAATGCCTTATTTTATAGACGCTCAGCGACTTGAGTCAAGTGAGTGAGTGAGTGAATGAAGTGAATGAAGAGCTAGTAAAATAATAAAATTGTAAATTGGTAATGGCGATGCCGTCAGTCGGTGCGGATACGAGTCATTTTTATTCAGCGGTAGCAATTAAGTTTCCTAAAAGCACTCTGGACAATTAAAATTTATGTCAAATACTGCTTTAGTTTCTGAAGTTAACAAACAAAACAATCGAATACTTAAACATTTACAACAACTGGACAGTTGCGAAGTAGCGATGGTAATTTTGTGCTGAGGTGCAGTGAATAAAGAAATACTTTCTTCAGAGAATAATCTGTGTGCAATATAATAACGGTCGGGTATTCGTTGTGATGTTTTTAATTGATTTAATTATCCCCAATGTTCTGTGTTGTTATAAATCATAACCTCAATTGTGTACCATTGTGAATACGTCGAACTGTTTTCAATCGCCTGGTGCGGGGTGTAATAGAAGAGTTCATTTTATTCGTTATATATGATTCAACGGGAGTATCAAATGAACAACGGGTTTAGTACAGGAGAAGAAGATTCTAGAGGTAATTCTGACCAAATATGTTGCCTTATGGATGATGGCGAGAGCTGCAGACGACCCGCAGGCAACGCCTCGTACAGCAAGCGCATACAAAAGACTGTCGCCCAAAGAAGGCTGAAACTTAACATTGACCCTCAAGTATGTCACACAAATTTCATTTATTTTTAACTTTCCTCAATAGCAATGTTGAGTGATTTGTTCTCATGATTATTATGTAGGCTAACTGAATCCATATGTTATTTTCAGGCAAGGCATACTTATATTTGTGATTATCATAAAACAATGATACAGTGTGCAAGAACAAAACAAAGGAGGCCCAAGGACTCTGAGGATGATAGTAATGAGGCAGAGATGGATTCACCTGAAGTAGATTGGTTCCAATTACAAGTGAATACATTGAGGAGATATAAAAGACATTATAAGGTGCCAACAAGGCCAGGATTGAACAAAGCTCAACTAGCTGATGTAAGTTCTTAACTGTTTACAAAGTCTAAAATAAAATATTAGTATGTTTTACAAATTCTCAGTAATCCCTTATTTTTTTAACTTAAGTATTAAGAACATGTATAATAAATATCTATATTTTACAGGCTATCCAAAAACATTTCAAATCATTACCCGTAAATGAAAAGGAAATAATGACTTATTTTATATATATGGTGAAGACAAATGGTAATAAGTTAGACCAGAAAAATGGGATGAACTCCGACTCAGTATAGAAGAATAATGACTGTAATTTATAGTTGAAGTGTGTAGTTTTAATATAGTAACTAGTTTTGATTTATCTTTTCATTATAAATTTTCAATCTGCATTCTACAAAGAAAGCATAGAAGTATAGATTGAGAATCATTTGCAGAGAAAGTTGAAGTATATTACTTCATGCCAAATTGAAAATTTACTAAATTCTGTAATGACTATGAAATATATTTTATGTATGTCGAATGAGTGAATGTTTTAACACATATTCTTCTATTACTCCACACAATTTGCACCTGATAACATCTGAAGATGAAATCTATTTATTTCTTTTAGTGTAGCTAGATAATATTCTTCTGTATTATACTTAAATCCTTTCAGTGTCAAATGTTATGATTGTTTATTGATGAGGGACATGCAATTGCTAATATAATACTGTTAAGAGAGATTATAATAACAGGAAATTGTAAAATGTAAATTTATTACATTTTATTTAACAAGTACATGTGTATTATTTCAGTCTTCATCTGAATCTGAAGAAACTTCTATCCATAGAGAAGCTCCTTTCTTAGCTTGCACTTCTGCAGTTTGGGGCACTGATGATACAACTGAAAATAAAATATATATAATGTTAACATAAAGTTTACTTCCAAGTTTTCATTAGGCTTAAGTGAAAAAAATTAACAAAAGCTAAAATAAAACTGTAGAAATATACTGACCATCATATTTGCTTGGTTCTATTTCCTCAACAGATTCAGTCTCCATAAAATCTTCATCTGCCACATCATCAGTATTGTAATGTTTAAGTTTGATTGTCAAATCCTTTTTACTCAAACACAGCAAATGATCTTGTGTAATTATATCAGCAAAGTTAATTTTCACCCTTTTTTGCCTAAAATAAAATGAATTAATTTTAAATGATTAGTAGGTCACAATGATTGATACAATTTTTATAAGCTACATGTATTCAACAAATACTTTATTGTGGTTTTGTCATATCCTAAAAATATCTGAGACCGGTTTGTGCTATCAGGAAAAAGAAATTGCTAACCATAGAGCACTAGGCCATGTTTTATCTTAGTACCACCAAGCATATGGATTAAATAAATATTGTTTTAATTTCAACTATACTGATTACATTGACTTTCTGGTGAAGTATGGAGTCTCTGCCTTACTGTGTGTAATAATGATGTTCATGTTATGTCTGAATTCTCCTTATAGACATGAATAAGAACCCGCAACAGTAATAAAGTCAAGTAAATCAATATTTATAAAAAAAAGGCTTTCATATTCCAAATATGATTATTATCGTTGGCTTACTGTATCCCAGGTAGGTACAAGCCTTCCTCTCATCCACAGTTCAATAAACATCATCAATCTTGTGCTGATATTATAATTATGTAGTTATAATTGCTTGACGGCCTTGGTAGGCACTTAAAGGTATCAAGACCGTTATGCATGTTAATTTTGTATTGTTATTCATAATAAATATACTGAAAATAAAACTTAAAGCAATCACAGCTATAGTGGGTTTGTGTATCCTCATTGTTGGGCTAGAGCTTCCATTTTATTAAATCACACTTAGTAAACAACAATATTGGTACCACAACATAATAGTTGTACACACCTGAGAGTGTCATCACTGATGATAGCCTTCTTCACCATATCAACAATCTCTTTACATTTGTCAGCAGCACTTGTTATGGCTTTATGAACAATGTTAGAGCTGCTTATAGCGGCACCAGTCAAATCCAACAAACACAGTTCCTTGTATTGGTTCATTCCAACAACTAGAAGACCCCCACCTATGCTTATACTTTCTTCTGTACTGCTTGTGCATACTGATTCTTCTAGGAAACTAGGATCTGATAGTAGGATGCTGAAAAGGCGATGTTATTGTAAAAATCTTAATAAAAATCCAGTTTTCATCATCATTGTTAGACATCAGCCAAAAGTCTCCTAAAATGATTTACCACAGGTAAATCATTTTTGTGCTGTCTGAATAGACAGAGAACTCGGCAAGACTTCTCAGTACTATGAACACTGATCTACATTTTTAAAAATCTTTATCTACATCTTTAACCCCTATATATAATTAATAACCAAAATACATGCATTGGAAGCTCTCTAAATAATAAAAATATTATATAGCATATTCTGAAGCATCTGTTACTAAATTACATAAATACTCACTCGCCATTAAAAATAGCAAATGTTGAACATACAGGATAATGAAACAGCACTGTAGGTATGGGGTCTTTTTCAGTTATGGTGTGAATAATGACACTATCCCCACTGCGAGTCACATCTGGTCTCTTGAAGTGTGCCAGGGATGTGAGGGTTGCTATACTAGCACATTCAATGAGATTGCCATCATGGTTCAGGATTTTGATGTCTACTCTAAGTGACCATACCTGGAATATGTTAAACAGGTGTTTAAACAGAAATGTTAAACTCATTACTTCATTACAAAAGAAAACTTAAATAATTTTCCAACTGAAAAGTATCAGATGGCTGATAATAATTGTTTACCTTTTCTTCAACAACAATACACAAAGACTCTAAGTCAATGCACTTGGAGTCCTTATAACATTTCTCAAGCAGTCGGTTCAGATACACAGAAAGGTCAGTCTGGCGATTGGCTTCAAATTGAGGAGCAGCCATGGGGGTGATCTCTGCATTTATGTATAGGATTCCCTCATTTGGTCTAATTTGTTTGGGCTGTACCACTTCACATGATACCTGTGCAAGGACCCTGTATAAACAAGGCAAAATTGTAAAGAAATCTTTAGATACATATAATTGATTGGACATCATATTATTATATTATGTGGAGTCCATTATCCACATTTTCAGCCATTAGAATACATAAAATGTAAGAGTTATTAAAATATTTTGGACATAGTTATCAACTTGTAATTTTCATAATAATATTTTTTATTGTTTGCATACTTAGTTTCTCCTAATGTAACAATACAGCTTCCATACTCGGATCCAAATGATATGTTCAGTGTTCGGCTTTCATTGTAAGTTCTACCGTCCAAACGCTGTAATCAAACAAATATTCAATAAAACTTAGTGAATGGAATATGAAACGAACCAAAAGTCGCGAACTTACATGACCCTCTGACACTATTTTATTTAAAAAGTTCTTTTCACAAGTTGATAAGAACGTTTCCCTCATGTTTTTTCTTTTTAAATGTCCATTAACTCAAACTAGTTTAAATATATTATGGATAATATTATTTTATTGGTTATGTTTTTGTCACACTTTTCTAACAAATTAGGTGTGAATGACATTGACATAACATACACTCACAATGACAATGATTCTTCTTTTTGTAAAAGTCTATGGCATAACTACTGCATTTTTTTTTTAAATTAATCCCTTTTATTCATAGTTCATTAAAAAAAGGCTGTGAATTTTATCAATATTTAAATCCATAACGTTAGACATATATGCGTGGCACCCAGGAATAATTGCGTTTATCTGCCCCTTTGTAGGATGTTAGTAACTTAATTTCATAATGAAGCAGTGACCAGTATGGTCTTATTAAATTGATATAATTATGATCAATGACATATTGTCCCTAATAATTACCGCAGGAATAGAAAGCATAGGCTTTTTGTAACTCCAATTTGTAGAACTGTATCTCGGGCCAGATCTCCTGTACCGCGAGTCTCAACGCGCTCAACGCGCTCCTGGACATCAAGCCAAACTGTGATGTGTTTGCGGATGAATGGAAGGTGATCTTGAGATAATGCTTTGAGTACTGTGAGAAGAATGCATGATAGGTATCCTGTGTATAAGCTGTATTTACTATTTTTGTTATATCTATAATTATTGTTTTTATTTTATTTTTATTTACTGTAACTGGTATATCCGTGTAAATAAATAAATAAATGGCCTCAGTGACACCATAGTCATAAAATAAAAACTGTACAGAAGAATACATCGTTTTTACCGGCCTTTCAATTGCAATGGCTTGCATAAATACATGACGTCTGTATCCTCCAAAGCAGACATTGAGGACTGAAATGTATTGAATGTAGGTACACCTATCATATAGTTAGTCGGTATATAAATCATTATGTATATCTAGTTTGGTTTTCATTTACCACAGGAAAACCCCGTTTCGACACCATATCCGATTTCCTGTTCCTGTTTGATAAAGAGTTAGCGGTCACCGGTGGCTAAAGAAAATTACAAAAGCAGTTATGTAATGATTAATACAAAGTTCGGTAATAAAGCCAGTCCTGGATTTTAGCTATTTAAGCAATTGCTTACGGCATCCCGTCTAGGGATACAATCAATGACAATTAATTCGGACAATTAGGTATAGGGAGCCGGGGTTAAAAAAAATTAAAGCTCAGCCCAGTTGTCTTCTAATGTTTTGGTAATGTACCTATGTGGGATGAGTTTTTTATTGGGCCCACCAGAATGCCTAATATTGCTTAGGGTTTGCATCCAGTCATCTAAATCCGGCACTGAATAAAACCTGCCAGTATATAATAAACTGTCTCGCTGGTCTTGTGGCCGTAAATGCGATTGCTGAACAAGAGGTTTGGGTTCCATTCCTAGATCGAGCAGTGTGTTGTTAGATTTTTCTATGAAATTCTCAGTAGTAGCTCGGAGTCCGGATTTGTGCCCGGTTCATGGCCATAGGTTCGCCCGTTATTACATCGGATCTAAAAAATAACATATACATGCCCTATAAAAAAGAAAGAAATTATCTTAATTAAACCGTATCAAAATCTGTAGCGCAATGTACGCGAAATAAGTGCACAATTACACAGGCAATTAGTGGAAATAATTAATTGCATTTTAGATATAATTGCGACCTGTCAGTTATCCTTTTAGAACATATCTAGGTACAGGTTACATAGTCATGACAATTTACTGAGTAACTTGCCGTGCCGTCACCCATTAACGGACTATGTTTATTTACCTTTATGTACATTTTTTGTTGGAATAGTATGGACATGGATTGTAGGATTTATTTATTTTTAGTAGATTTCTTTGTGGTTATTTTGCAGTAGCTGGGTAAGCCACGCCATTATGGACTGTAGGTACCCACTTAAGTTTTTTATACATATTTGTACTTTTAATATTAATAAATATAAAATCTACCAGCAGGCACTAGGCCTAGAAAGGTCTGTATATAATTATGTGATAAGAATGTTAAGAAGTTCGAATTCAAAAGTAACTTTACCAGTGAGTTCTAACAGAATAGCGCGGCTTTTGTTCCATACAAAATTAGCTATAGCCGCTATAGGTACGTGCAAAATTGTCAACTCCATTATTCACGTATTGATTACGCTATGAATGTCAACATTAATCCATCGTGCATTACCGTGGCATGGGGGGGACTGTGGTGGCGAGGGCCGTGTCACCAGCGCATCCTCCCAGTCCGCAGTGACCACTCGCCATTCGACCACCGACCACCAAATGCACCCTACGGCACCACCGTTAGCCTCATTATGCCATGGCCGGCATAGAGCTAATCATATCATCGATGTGTAATGCCACATTCTGCGAATTACCTTACGATGATACTTATAAAGGTGATTTTTTAATACTTAAGTATATAATACTTATCATTTTAGTCCATTCACTTTTTTTCTTCATAATTTGCTCTTTACATACAATAATATTACATTTTAGTGGTGCATAGGTCAGTTTAGTATGTAGGTACCGTAGCTTAATTTAAATTAATTATTTTCCTGTAAGGAGCTGAAACGTTTTCGACGAAAGAGATCAATTATGTAAATTTGATGAAAGAAGTCAATGGGAAGAATCTTAAAGTGACGTCGTATAATGTAAGTATAACTAAGTAAAATTTATTCAATTAATATTTTCTGGTAGTGCTAAGAGCTGTGGTAGATAAGAGGTGCGGTGTGACCAGTGGGCTGAGATGTCAGAGGTTTTGTGTTCGAGCCCAAGGCACGCACCACTGACTTTTCGGAAGTTATGTGCGTATATAACACATGCACAAACGGTGAAGGAAAACATCGTGAGGAAACCTGCATGCTTGAGAGAATTCTCGATGCATGGAAGTCTGCCAACCCGCAGTAGGCTAGCGTGGTAGACTATAGCCTAATCCCTCTCAATTAAGAGGAGACCCGTGCCCAGCAGTGGGACATTAATGGGTTGATGATGATGATGACTGCTAGACCCCTGCATATCTTCAATAAATATTGGTATCAAGGTATCGGTATCGGAGGGCTGTATAAACATAGTAAATGGTTCCTAGTATAGATACCCAGAGGTGAGAGGTGTCGCACTGGCACCGACTAAAAAGTTCACTATAGTGTTCCTTTGCAACATCCTCGACAATAGGTAGGTAGGTAGATACCTAGGCATCTAAGTATTATAAGAGTCATTTTTTAATCAAGCCTTGTTCGTCACATATACTTCATTGTAATCTACTAACCACTTTATAACAGTAATGACATCCTATCTGCCTAAAAACAAGTTTTGATTTATTCACCCGATTTCAGAACACTCCTTTAAGTTGGTTAGAAACCCACAATGACACCTTGGTTGGCAGAGGCGTGGCTTTCATCATCATGGACATACTGTGCAAGAAGTTTAACTTTACCTACGAAGTCGTTGAGCCCAAGAGGAACTATGAACTGGGAGGCAATACGGCTGAAGACTCCATGATAGGACTCCTTAATTCAACCGTAAGCAATTTGACATATTCTTAGGTCCCTATCCCCCCATTTAATAGCGTTGAATGCACTGTGCTAATCTGGTCGCCAATATGTCATTTTTGTGAGTAATTTTTTTTAAACATTTGTAATTTTTTATTTTTGAGTAAATTACTACTACCTACTACTATTATACATCGGTGAATACTTCCACACTTAGTTTAACCCGTATCAGCCTATCCTACTTAGTAGTAATATCATACAGTTTTAAGACCAAATCTTTCGCCAACCAGAAAGTCGATATGGCCGCTGCGTTTCTGCCGACCCTGGTGTCTTATCGGGAAATGGTGACATTCTCTATAGACCTGGATGAAGGCGTTTGGGTTATGTTGCTGAAGAGGCCTAAAGAATCGGCCGCCGGGTCTGGTCTCCTCGCGCCTTTTAACGATCTGGTCTGGTAAGACGTCTTTTTTGTTCTAAGCGTACCTAGTATACCGAAATTGAATAGGTTCATCATTCATTTTTATTCATAATGAAACAAAAAGAAGTTAGGTATTTATTATACCTCAAGACCATAATGGTATGTTAAGAAGATTAACATAAGTGGAAAACTATTTAACAAAGTAATTAAGCGACGTGTTAAATGACTATTATTCAAGTTGAAATCCTAGGCAAGCATCTGACTTTTCGAAATCATTTGCGTCAACAATGAAGGAAAACTACGTGAGGTGTGCAGTACTGCACACTCAGGGAGTTTCTTGAAAAATACTATGTCTACCTTCCTGTCTGCCAACGTTAGCCTTTGGCATTGTTGTTGATGATGATTCAAGAAAGGCTAACTTTGTGTTATTGACTAGGTACTTGGTCCTGGCTGCGGTTCTAACATTCGGACCTTGCATCACGTTTTTCACTCGAGTACGGACCAAACTGGTTACTGATGAAGAAGGAGTTCTACCCATAGAACCGAGTTTTTGGTTTGTATACAGCGCTTTCCTCAAGCAAGGCACTAGCTTGGCACCTGAAGCCAGTAAGTTTTCGTTCCTTATTAAGTACCTACATCCAATTAAATAAAAGATTATCTCACGCGTGGATTTTCTCGCATGTACCCAAGAAAAACTGTCGGAGCTGTTTTGCAACTTGAATAGTTTCCATTCCTCTCTAGCAAAAATAAGATTGCTGTTGTTGGCTTTACAAATATTATCTACGTGCTGGGATCGAACCCATTAACGCGCCGATTGAATCCAATAGCCGATAGCTCAGTGTATGCGCCAAAAGACGAGTCAAATTAATTAATACTTTCATGTAATTATTATACGAAAAGTATACATTAATAAAGCTTTATTATAATCACCAATTTGACCTTAAGGGTGGTCGTGTACGACCTTATATACTTGGTAGGTAGGTACTAATTGAGCTGAGAGCTGTCAAGTGTTCGGAATTATATGTGAGACGTGTTACATCGTATCTTATGTAAACATCGACAACTACGTACGTATTACCTGCAACCTAGATATGTAAAATAATAATTCTACATTCATAACTTATCTTCATCTTGCGTATTTCATAGCGTTTTTTTGCACAGCTAGCACAGAAATTGGGATTTACAATAAACATATTTATGTAACCCTCAACATGGTTTAGATATTGAATGTCCAATGTGAATGATTAAGGGTGAATCGACGAACGAATTGATGAACATATCGACCGGTGCAAGTGGCACGTCCCGCGCTAATAGGAGGGACACCTGGGAATACCAGCTGTGATGACGATTTTCAAACAATACGGTATTGATCGAAATCATTACGCAGATTATATACCTGTATCAAATAATAAATAATAATCGTAATGTTTGGTCAAACATAAAAATGATGCTCCGAACTCGTTTGATAATCATGGTCAATTCCAACATACATATGTACCTACGTCCGTACCCTAGATCATTATCGCTAATGGTTTACGTAATCTATCACTTTTTGTCACACCCTTCGAACTTTTCCATATGTAAAGTAATCACATATGAAAATGGTGTTAATGATAGTTCGTCAAAATATAATATTTGTCGGGTCACAGTGATTACTGTAATTAAATATGTTCGATTGATGAATGACTGCAAAGTGTGGTTGTACACACATAGGTAGGTACACTTCACTAGGCGTAAAAAGGAAACATTTAAAAATATTACTTATATTAAGTAACTACATTTAAATTTATTTATATCTAAACCGTATCACGAATCGATAATAAAGCAAGGTTTTTTAAAACATGAAACATTTACGCAAGGTCTCGCTTTTAATTAAGCAAATCAATTCACACAATTCATAGACAGGCTTGCCATCTTAAAAATCTGCCAACCACGGCAAGAAATGAGCGACATACTCAGGGAAACCCTGTATAGGTACTAAGTAACCGACGTATGAAGCACTAGGTATTATTCTGTGATAGCAGTATCATAGATATGATATGCATTCGAAAGTAACTAGAATTCGAACAATAAGATGCTTAGTTGCCTTATAAGTTATAACATTTGGTATGCGAAAGCACTGATTAGAGCTTTAAACGAGGCTGAATCTTCATCGTATTTTTTAATTATTAGGCCATGAATAAATTTATTAAGTATGTAAAATTAGACTGACGGCACGATAGCAAAGTTGCTGAGAGTCAGGATTCTGTACTACGAGTTGCGTTTTTGATTGGGTTAACGTACTCACTCACTCAGTGTATGAATGTGTAGGTACGTTTTGCGAACATATTCCTTTGCATCACTAGCTTTATAGGCTCATCTTTACAATAAAAATCGTATCGTATGATACATAATATATATGCATATTAAATCTTGTAGATACAACTCGCGTGCTGTTCGTAACGTGGTGGCTGTTTATGATCTTGTTGTCAGCGTTCTACACAGCTAACCTTACTGCCTTCCTCACGTTATCCAAGTTCACTTTGGCCATTGAGTATCCTAGGGACTTGTATCAGAAGAATTACCGCTGGGTCGCTTCTGCTGGCAGCTCGGTGGAACACGTTGTCAAATCCGTAAGTGCGCTACACTATTTGTAGACAGGAATAGCAGAATAGGTAGGTAGTTAGGTACATTTATACCACTTGATTTTGACTGGAACGATTGTGATGTAAGTACTATGTAGGTAATGGGTTATATGTATACTTATATCAGCCTATTGCCGTCCACTGCTATACGTAGGCCTCCCCTAAAGAGCGCCAATGGGTTGATGGGTTACCTACAGAAAACTATCGCCATCTAGTAGATATTAAAATTTAGTCTATATCTATATCTCAGTCAGACCCAAACGTGTCTTGTAGATTTAGTTTGGCGTAGTATGAAGGTGCTAAGTATGCTAACTTACCTTATTAAGCCTACATGACATTTAATACCTGCCCACTAATCTACTTACAGGTTTACCTATCGTGGAACTGTACTATTTATAAAAGGTCCCATTTCATTTAACATTATTTATCAACCTTTACTTACACAGGAAGGTGAAGACCTCAATTACTTGAACGCAATGATCGCCAACAATCGAGCAAGGTTTCTGTCACTGCGAAGCGAGAGAGACTTCTTGGAAGCAGTTAAAAGGGGCGCGGTGCTGGTCAAAGAGCAGACTGTGGTAGACCACCTCATGTACAACGATTACACATCCAAGAAAGACGTGGAAGAGTCCGAGAAATGCACTTACGTTGTTGCTCCTCATGCGTTTATGAAGAAACAGAGAGCGTTTGCGTATCCTATCGGAAGCAAATTGAAAAACTTATTCGATCCTATGTAAGTGCCTATTATACCTACTTAACCTGAGCTTCACAGTTCTCATTTGTTTTTTTAACCAGTACTTGATTTGACTGTTCGTTATGATGGACTTATCCAGTAAAATATTTTAAAATTCACGAACCAATCTCTTGCAGAAATCAAATAATAGAATGAGTAAATCAGTTAATGTTATAGCTGTGCACATAGTTGATCACATTTTCTTAAATTCTTATTCCGATGCCTGCTTGCGAATATATTATTTACTTTTTACATACTTTCTTGCAGACTAACAAGGGTATTTCAAGCGGGTATACTGGACTTCCTCAAGCACGCAGATCTACCCAGCACAAAAATATGTCCACTGGACTTGCAATCCAAAGACCGCAAGCTGAGGAACAGTGACCTTTTAATGACGTATTTGGTTATGGCCGCTGGCTCTGCAACCGCTCTCGCTGTATTTGCTGCCGAGGTACTTCCTTATTCATTAAATAGAGATATAGAAACTGTACCACTTACCTACTTACTAGGTAGGTATTTATGATTATTGGATATTATATTATATAATTATATTTGCTGTATACGTGTATTATCATACTAAAATTATAAACGGGAATTTTGTATGGAATTTGGTATACAGACAGTGTGTTAGCTGAATTCAACTAGTATCTATCTAGTTTTAAAGTCTTTGGCTGGATTAAAACATAGGAGTCTGTTTTAATCCAAAGACTATCTATTCCTACACAAAGCGGGCAAAGCCGCGGGTGGAATCTGTCCTATCCGTCTATTCGATATTACGCAGATTATGTGTATGAATAGATACCCTCAGGTATCTATTCAGCTTGGAACATACGTGTAGATGTTATGTAGTTACCAGCGGGACTGCTTTCAGAAATAGTAGTGTTAAAATATAGTCCACCCCACTGTGGCGTGGTGGTCTTCATATCCCATCAATCATAGTCAGTCATACTCCCAGGGACGATGATTCCTTCACTATTGAAGATCATTCTAATTATTATTAATATGCATAATTATTTTTAAATGTCAGGAAGAAGGTGCCTTGGTATCGGTCTCGACATCAATAAATTCAGCAGTCTATTACTAAAAGTATTTTTATTGATTATTATGTTACCAAAGATTTTTTACATTAACATAAAAAATCTTCATTCAGACAAAAACATGAACCGCAGTCATAGTCTAGTGGTGTGACCAGTGAATTGTGAAGACATAGATCTCTAGTTCAATCCCAAGAAAATAATTGCAGTAATAATACCTTGAGGGGTACGACCGCCAACTCATACGTCTCAAATGAGAAGAGACTCGTGCTGAGCAATCAATGGATTGTTGTTGATAAATAACATATCATATACGTTTGCCTTTATTTTTCAGATATTCATTAAACGCTATGTAGTAGTCAAAATGAAAGGTAAGAAGAAAATAAAGAGAAAGAAATCTAAAATAAACAAGAAAACACATGATTATGACGACAGTCGCCCGCCGCCGTACGATTCACTGTTTGGAAGAAATCCCAAATTCAATATGGAAACCGCACGCATGGAAATGATAAATGGCAGAGAATATTATGTGTATAACACTGGGAATGGTGACAGGAGACTTATTCCCGTGCGTGCACCATCGTCATTCCTGTACCGATCTGACAAATAATCAACTATTGAAGAACACACTTCTTTTTAATAAGGGGGCAACGGGCAGGAGTCTCACCTGATGCTAAGTGATCACCTCTGCCCATGGACATCTGCAACACCAGAAGATGTGCAAATGCGTTGCCCTTACCGTGCAGTACGCAATCCTCATTACCAGGTTATTCGAAGCATATATGGCAATGGTTGATATCACCGTAATTGGCATTTTTCAATTAATGACGATAAAATTCAAGTTTACAAATTCGTTTTTTAGTATAACAAACCTTTTAATTCCTTGTTTTGAGGAATAACCTGTGTTGCCACTAATAAGCTTGGCAACACAATGAACACATGAAAAATACCATCTTAAACTTATCTAGTAGGTAATAAGTACTTATTGATCTATCTAATTAGCATACTCCTAAGGAATACGTTTAAACGAGTAGTATAAGCGTGTGTTTTGGATATAATGTTTGTTATCAAGTAATTATGTATTAGCACTAGCACATATGGTGCACAGTAATTTATATGGGGCAGAACTTATTAAACAATAAATAAATACGAATAATCTGTTGTTTCAATGCATATTTTTATTCATTGTGGAAAATCACAATAGCGTACAGTATAATTTGCCAATTTTAATTAAAGTAATAAATTTTATTATTTTTAATTCATATCAATGAGTAGGCACGCAACGAAAATAATGCGACTCGAGGTTAAAACAAGAACAAAAAAAGGATGATAAATAATATTATAGTCTGGATTTATACGTTCTTCCCGAGAGTAAACAATTATTTATTCTATGCGTTTGTACACATTGTTACATACTGTTTTAGTAGTAATTTATGCTTCATAATACATTAGGTACTGAGCAATGGCCCAACAGTCACGCGTCACATCAGTCATAAGCATTAATGTAATATTCTTACATTTATATTGTAGCATAATTTTAATACAATAAAATAAAATTCCAAAACAACTATACCATTAATATTGAATAAAAGAAAAAATATCACAAAAAAGTCTGTAATTCAGGATATCTGAAGCCAATACAAAAAGGTTGTTCAACAAAAATATTATAGGTAAGATATATTCATTATACTGGCTGTTTATATTTTTTTAAGGGTTCCATGCTTAAATGATTGTGCAACTCCTGTAACTCTTGTTGATGTCAAATTCAATATAATTTGATTCGATAGTTTATATTTGGAAGACCCGTCCGATCGAATAATTTCTGTTATTTATCGTTGCTATTCTGATAACTTAAATTTCGAATAACGAGAATATATTCCTTGTTGCTAAGATAATTTTGTAACACGACAATTAGTATCATTAGCGTAAATATAATTCGATATAATTTAGGGGCGCAAGTGCAATAACTATTTTCGCTAAATTGTGTTTATCTAAGTTATTATTGCAATGTTACCCGCAAAATTTCACTAATGTTGTCATCAACTATGAAATGCGGCGATTACTACTTACAACTACAAAATTACATCACATTTTTAAGTAATAAGAACCCTTTCTCATACTAGAAAAGGATATTATTTTATAAATCTATAAAAAGAATATTTGTATGATAGGTACTAGAATGATCTAATATATTCTCTAAATACTCAAAGAGGCTTAACTTTCAGCTTTTACTTTTAACTGTAACGATTTTTTTACTATGTTGCAATAGTAAAAAAATCTTTCAAAAATCGTGTGGAACCGATTTTATCAAGTCTTTCATTATGATACATAATTAGGTAGATATAATATGTATGACTATTTAAATCATTTTTTTCCTGACGCAACACCACTTTTTTACCGTTTTTTATTAGCCATAAAATTACGTGAAATGGAATATATTCATCATTAAAAAAAAATGTAATATTTCTTAACTGTCACTTCACTAAGCGTTAAAGCGTTTAATTCAACAAAGAAATATAATTATCAAACGTACATATGTATCAGATTAATTGTTCTAGATTAGATCGTTTGTTTGTTGCGTCATACACATGAAAGACGTATATCAGTTTATTGACCCGATTTTCTGCGAATAACAATTTTCTTATATTGTATAACGCTATTTATTATTGCTTTAAAAAAAATAATGCCACGAAAACGACTATTTCAATATAAAAAATAACATAATGTAATATGCGTATTGTACTTCAGTGATGAACGATTGAAAACGTTACAAAACGCGCATGTGCGTCGTTTGTATTGCTGAAATTTGTGTGTAAAAGTATACGTGCACTTCCTGAATTAAACAATTAGATATAAAATAATAAATTATATTCTACACCGTAGTACGCGTTCAGCGGGGCAAAAATTTATATTGTTTAGTAGGTTCCTAAAAGTCGGACTGATTTCACATAAATGAACCATTTTTGTGTGTGTGTTAATTGTAAACTTTAGTTTTAATTTTGACTTTAGTTTTGATTCGAGTACAATAAAGGTCCAAAATGGTGCCATGTTCATTTTATTGATTATTATTTCAATGGATTTCAAAGCTATTATTATTTCTTTACTTAATTTGAAATAAAAGTTATTTTATTAGGTATACCAAAGATAGCCGTTGGCATAACTCATGAAATAAATAATAGTTTTTAAAGAGAAGCTAAGTTATAGTAAAAAAGAAAAGGTAACGTGCAACTAGTATTAGTTCACGGAGTACTACGATGTATAATATATTTATTGTTGCCTCTAAGACATAAATTATTTATTCTTACAACATAAACTATTACATAAAACTCTCATTGCAACGCATTCAACAACATTGTTTTGGTATAAACAACTCACACCTACATATTAGTTGTGAAATACCTGTTATTAATATATTCTCTAATAACTCGACAAAACGCTCTTACACTAATTTATTTATCGAGAAAGAACAAATTATAATTATATATTTCGACGCGTCTCAATACAATAGCTAGATACTAGTTTAGTATTTTCAGAGTTCATTCAATGCCTAACATTACTAGATTCATCTATAACCCATATTGAATTATTTATTTATTATATTTTTTTGGCGATAGTAAAATTGACCTAACAGTGCTCAAGTGAATTTCAAACTTAATACCAATTGAAACATTCTATTATACCTATTCAAATAACGATCAACTATTTGTGAATCTGCAACAATTTTATATAAGGTAAGTACTTAATTTTAATATTGAAATGACGTTACACTTATCGAGTGACGTTATCCCTAAGTATCGAGTTTAAATCGATATAGAATTTTAATTACAACAGCAGTATATGTGAGAATCGTTATGGTAGATGACACGTACGAAACGAATGATATTTTATTTGATTTTTAGCTAATAAATTTCACAGCTAATGTGTAGTGAAAGTGATGGGATAGTCGATGACAGCGCGGTCTTGGCGGGCCGGCTGTCAGACCGCAAGTTGACCGTCCGGCATGGGCGACGGGAGCAGCGAACTAAAAAAAATACTTTAATTAATCTACCTCACTATATAGCCACTGCTGTCTCGCTTTAGCTGCCAAATATCTTAACATTATACTAACTTAAATATATATTCCTTATACATCTATTGTAGCTGCGGTTTTTAGCAGTCTTGTGCCGATAAACGAGTTTAGTACTTATATTGTAATAACAAGGTGTAAAGTTGCAATTACTATTTTTTTTGCGACCGTCTGTACACGTAGGTATAAATTGTACTTTTTGACCTAAGAAATAAGTCAATACTCAGACAGCTTTCGCATTTAAAGACATCAGCTAAGAAAATTATATAGTTCAATTCTTATGGTTATTAATACTTTGAAACGTCCAATTTAGCCTCATAATTACCATCAATTACTAGATTCTGTTAACTAACGACTGGATTTAGCTTAGGGGTTTCTAGGAAGACTGTCAATATTCCCTCAATGCTTTTTAAAATAACACTTTAACAGAATCTAAGTCTGAAAACATTTGATAAACTTTAAACAAAACTCAGAACTGTTTTCCTTAATATTTGTGCTCGATACTATTAAAAAGTTAAATGGTTTATTAACATTTGTAAAACATTTTTAACATCACTGCAGCTAGCACCTACCACGTAACATTATTAACGACAATATATTGACACAACGGGTCGTTAGAAACAAAGAGATATCACCGATAGCGCATCGAGCGATTGGTATAATCGGGTAGGTCCGTCGATACTAGGTTCCGTGATTGTTACTCTACTAACCCGCACTCTAAAGCTTCTAGGTTCCACGTGGTGGCTTGACGGCCGGGCGCGCCGGTTCCGTTGGTGGAACACATGGATTCGGTTCTAGATCCCATGTTCCGTTGTCTGCACAGGTACGGCGTTACTGTGGGAGAGGGTGTGCTTTGCTCCTGAAATTTTCATTAAAGTAATATTATATGAGATTTGCTGTTATATATAATTAAGGCTTACCCCCGGTTTAATTATATTAGCTGTTTGGTTTTTTGGGACAAGCCTGCCACACTGAGTCTCTGTTACTGCAACTCCTGTAAGCCAGGAATCAACAATAGCTACCATCCAGAAAATCTTCGAGATAATGAAGCCCAAATTAATCATGCAATTAAATAGGAGTAAGATTTTTTATTCTGTTTGTTTCAAATTAATATACCTAAATGATCGTGACTAAAGGGACGCAATAGTAAATTGTAAACATTATCTTCTAAAGGATATTAATCTATAAAATATGACCCCCCAAAATTTTGCCTTCTTCATTTGCATCTGTGTGACCCTATTATATTAACTAGAAAATGTGGCCCAAATTAGTTCTGTAGTTGAGGAGAACGCCTCACGTGTTTCTAATCTACATTATTATTTCAAATACAGGCAATATCTGATAACATCACTTTCAAAGATAACTATTAAGAAATTAAAGTGTCAAATCTGTAAGACTATAAATACAGTCTACACGTCGTTGATAAACTTCAATACAACTTACATTGTAAATACATCAAGATTTTTTAAATGTATTATGTACAGTATAAAAATCAATTGTGAAATGGTTTAATAATTATGCTAATTGTTTTTAATTTCTCTATGTTTATTGTTTAGGTTAGACGTGTTGTATTCATGATTTAGAGTATTGTTAAGTTGAATAGTAAAATGATACATAATGTGAGAAAACTGATTACCGATATAAAAACTTACGAGAAAAATCTTAGTATGGTTTTAGTTTAAGTTGTTCAAATATCAAATATATCCTATTTATAAAACAATTTGTGCCTTTGCAAGTAACTTTTTATTGTAGCGAAGTAAAGTCGGCTATGGTTGTCATTACACTCCTACTGACATTTAAAAAACAACGTTACGACGATTCAGATAAAATTCAAAATACAACTTGAGTGGTGTCTGCACCACTGCACTGCACTGCACTATTGAGAGATTTCGATCTGTTTTCAAGAATACCACGACGATATTAACTGACATTTAAAACGCTCGAGTAGTTTTCCGCTAAATCGGATCTGACCTTTTACTTGATACAAACTGAGCCTCAAACTTCCACAGAGCTGGGAAAATCAAAGAACACTCGAAAAAAAAAACATCACTGTTTTTGCATACCAATTTGTTTACTACATGTATATCTGTTTGTATTTTTTTTTGTGTGTAGAAGATGAGCTCAAACAATATGCTAAAACAAATGACATGTTACCTAATGTCTACATGTACTACCAACATAACACACAAATTCAACGTTTACCTTCATATATTATTTCTCAGTAAATTGCCGGCGGATAGATCATTTCCATAGCAATATAGGTCGTATCAATTACGCGTCCTTCGCAAAGAATGCATTGATATCGATCAACGGCTAAGTGGACGTCCAATACTTCATACTTCTTCTATCTATACTATTTTTTTTAATTGTAGAAAAGTGTTGTACTGCTTGTAATAAAAATCTTTTTTTGTAAGTCTGTATTTGGTATGACAAAAAGTGTTTAAAATGTCTATACAAATAACTCATATAATCAACGTAGAAATATATGTTACACTGTTGTAACCTAATCATATAAGATGTAATATTAATTTATTTCATATATTTCCGTAACGACTTAGGAGTATTTTTTAATGTATTTTTTAATCGAGAGTAATTTTGTTACCTTTCTATATTTTATATAAACAGAAAAAAAGATTATTGTTTTACAAGGCAAGGGAAAACTTCAGACTTCTTCACTTTTTTGTAACACATATCCATGTGTAGCAATTAACTCAAAATAATTATAGTGACTTACCAAGTCACTATATTTTGACGTGGTAAGTCACTATATTATGAGACAAGAAATTTGAAAAAGTTTTGTACATTGAAATTGGTGTGGTAAAAGAATCTATGAGATAGAAATAATTAAAGAGGATATATTTGTGAGTTAGCCATTCCACCTTAGATGTGAGTACCATGTACCATATCACCACATAGTAGTAAATTGTATATATTAAAATAGGTTTATAAATGTGCAAGTATATTTTCATATCATAATCATGCAAGTCGTATGTTATTTCTTCGAGGTGTTTTCTATACAAATTGAATATAACAAAGAACGACACTATCCAGGTCGAAACTCGCTAAGGAAATCAAAGTCAAATAACTTGTAAACATTTTACTATTTTTATAAATCTTTTACAACAAGTGAACACAGCCTCGTTTACAAACATTTGGCATTAATACAAAAGCACTTATGATTTCATAAACGTGTCATATCATAATAAAACAATATGATTCAACAAATAATTGTTATATAAATATATTCTCTATACACAATATATAATTAATGTAACGTTTTTTTTAACATCAGTTCTCAGCGTAAATCTTCAAAGCGTTGGAGGTAGAGAGGGAGTAGGAGTGTTTGTTCCGTCCACTTTCAACGAGACCATTTCCTTGAAAAAGATTTTATCGAACCCTTATCGTTTCTAAAGTGAAAAACTGTAATTGAAATACAAATAATACTGCTAAGTGACTGACGCAAACATAAAACTAAAAGAAAGTCGAAAAAATATTAAGGCCTAGGAAAATTTTGACAATATGGACAACATACAATGAGTTTGGTTCGAAAATAAAAAGCAAATCGTACAGTATAAATTCATTTTATTGTTAAGTCCATGCGGGATTTATGAAATATATACAAAAATATATTTAACGTCTTTTGATAACGGATACGTGAGGCATAGACTTATTTTTAACGTTTAGGCTTAAGAGATTGTTGCTTGCCCAGGCTTTATACAAACATTGTCAGCATTAACAGTAGCAACTATCTAATAAAGGCTATAAAAACATAACCTTCTTCATAAGACTCCATATTTATTAAATAGGAACAACTTGATACTCTATGTTAAAGTTTTTGGATACAAGTTTACAACTAATGGAGATTAGTACAACGGTTCATTAGAGCAGAAGGTTAAAATATCGACAGGTTGATTGGAGTGTCATATTTGACCCGCAGAAGAACTAAAAGGAACTCTCCGTTCACACCGGCCAGTCTTCATCCCTCCTTTACGAAAAATACCTCAGCCTCCCCCATTCGTTGGGTTGTCACACGTAGATAGTGAACACGCGAAACAAATAAAAATATAAATACGTTATGAATAGGCGTATTGCCATACTAGTGTTTATTGACATCAAAATCTCTGTCTATTAGAGTTAATAAACTTGCAGTCATTTTCGTTATTTCAAACACACATTGGCACGTATACAAACGACATCGTGCTATACAATTGTAGTAAGATTTTGGAATCAGAAAATTACTATAGAGTAACCAGGGTGTATCAATGATATTCTATTGACTAGTCGATAGATTGTATACTAGACTATAATATAGGCAATAGGTTGCAAGGACCGACAAAGGTTGCCGATCCTCAAATACGATAATATTTCTTTAACAATTACAGTTGACCCTCTCCCGGTCGATTATTTAACCTGTCTGCTAATGATATATCGCGTATTTGTTTATCGACCCTTTAACATAGAGTCGCTTCTCGATCTTATCATTAACGACCAGTGCTGCTATTCTTGGTCCTAAAGATGATCTGTACAAATTCGTTTTATACACTTTATACATAATATATGTACATAAGATAAATTACTTTTAGACAAATTCTAAAACCATTATCGATTGTGCGATTAATTACATAACATAATGAATAATATTATTTTTACAATACTTTAGATTGGGGTATATATTTAACAGTTCTCAGTTGCTTTGTGATATTTACATGTCGGTTGTGGGTTTCTAAGTATTCTTTTCAGTGTCTTTATTTACCCAAAAACATTCACCTCATACGAAAGGAAGTCATGTCGAAAGTAGTCGTTAATTGAGAAAGTGAAGGGATCAGGGGATGAGGGAAAATTAGTAGAGATAGTAAAAGCTTGAGATTGCTAAGCAGAAGAAGTTACAGAACCCGATATCTAAGTTTGTACTATGATTACGACTGAGTCTAGCTACTATATAATGTCTTCGGGTAAAAGACGCACCTGTTGGTTGGGCCCGCAGCACGTCGCGTTGTGACATAGGTCGTTCGGTGGACAGTGGAGAGCGCACGGCGCTTCCGCGGACGCTCCACTGATTATCTGTAAGAAAACAAATATTTATTAACTAGTTAGTTTAGACTTTAACCACAGCTATCGACGTGTCACATTTGAATCCTATAGTGGAGTCAATGTGGCTAAATAATCGTCTCTAGATTCCTACTGTTCAGATACAGCTCCGATTTTGATCTTGAATCTATAAGCAATTATAATTACATACATTGCAAAGTTAGATACACTACTTTTTGAAAACGCCTACTAATAAATTAATATTCTTTTACTGTATGTTGATTTGTCCCGGACCACAAAAAATATATTATTTATATCGCGGTAAGCAAAACCTACACTGTTTTCTAAAATTTAGTTAAGACCTGCCTGGCCTTCTCTGACAGGAAGAATCCCTGGATTCTCTTCAATCCGGTGCAGTTGAAGGCCCTGGCTTAGGGCTGTCTGACACGTTATCAGGGACCTGCGGACGACGCCTTCTGTCTTTAATAAGGAACCAGGTCCTCAATGTGTTTTGTATAAACGGCCCTAGTACACACTGACAAAGATCTTCGCGCACTTTGGTCTACAATTTCTTGTTCTTGGATCATCTCTAGCCTTTTTATCAAACTCAGAAATTTTCAGTATGCTTATAATATTATTATTTTGCAAATTGTTGAATCATTGTTGGGCCCGTATGTCATACATATTAGGTACTTTAGAAACATGTCCCAATTCCGTAAAGTCCTTCCCTATAATGTCTTGTATTGTAGAATAGGAAGACAGATGTTTTCTTTTTATATTTTTGTGTTAGACTTACTTCAACGTACCGTGTGTACATTTCAAATCTCACCCTACAATATTTCTATGATAAATCTTGAAAATTGAGTCATCATCATCAGCCCATATTCGTACACTGCTGGACGTAGGCCTCCCCTAGTGAACGCCACAGGGTTCAATCTTCGGCTCATTACTAGAATATATTGCGTTGACATCAACCATTAAATATTAATATTCCCCCATTAAAATGTATTATTAACAAAATAAAAAATATGCCAAACAAGAATGTATCAAAAACGGAGCTGTAGTTGAATGAAGGCTCTAAAGTTTAGACGATTTTTAGCCCCATTGGCTCGGGTTATAAGGCGATTTTTCAGCTGCATGACCCGCATAGTCATCTGGATTTATTCTTACAAAATCTCATGGTAACAGCAGATAGGTACATCACCGTCTCCACAGTCAAGGTGTTGTAATGTTTCGAGGATTGCCAAATTCAAAATAGTAACGAGGACGATTTGAGTAATATTATTAAAATCTAATCAGATTATTATAAAGTAGCACCTTCAGATAATAAAACCACTTGCAAACAAATCGATATTTTCACATCACGTTATCTACATGAATATTTGTTGTAGATGTAATAATTATTTTATGGTATAACAACTAGTTTAGTTAATACCGATTACAACACGTATTAAATAACGAAATTTCAATTTTAAATATAATCGTAAAGCACTTTAAAAAATCTCTAAAAAGTTTTATTGACATTCCAATTCATTACGTTGTTTGCCTTTGGATCTGGTACCACTACCAATTTATGCATATTAACGCACAAATATCCTCTTATTTAGAGAAAAGACAAGTGTAATCATTTAAACAGAATAGGTATAGTCACCGACAAAATAGTATAATAGTTTTAAACAATATGCAGATATTGAAATATCAAATAAAATATATATTTTTTTCAGTTCAAGTACTTACGTATGTAGGTACATACGTATACCAAATAAAATAACATTTGAAGTATTTTACCTCATTTCCACCTAAAGGTAGTTCGACGAACTCTGGCTGGATAGTGGTCGAATGAATACCTTCGTTGTGGAAGAACTCTTTCACCTTCTCTGCTATCTTCATGTACTCCGACAGATTTCTACACCTATAAAACAAAGTTATTAAATTAAACTTCAGCCATTAGACTTGGTTTGGTTTGGATCTTTTTCTTTTCGGTCAAAATGGCTTACGCATGAGTTGCATATAATCAATCAATACATAATTAAAGCCCTACCACTGCAGGTCCGGCAAGGAGTACGAGACGCATAAAACTAAAAATACGTAGTAGTAAGGGATACACAACTGAGGATTCGTCTGTGTTTAAATAAAATTTAGATATGTTCTTTTTTATATTCTCTATATAATAGATGTATTATAATTTCTGATTCGGGTTTAACTGCATTCAAAACGTGACCTGTGTTAGCGGTTTATGTGTTTTATAAGCGGTATTCAAACACAATGACTTTATAATAAACAATGAACATTTATTCATTGATTGTTATTTCAACACTCGTTGTACCTACTCGCGTATTTAAAAATATACAATTGAGATGTTTATATTCTTTTAACGAACGATCTGGTTCTGATTGATCTTTAAATATCATTATAATTGTAATAAATGGCGTGTGTTATTTATGTGAATATTGTATGTACAGGTGTTATTACTATTGAAATGTGTGAAATGACTATTACCCCCACATTTATTATAAACGCGAAAGTTTGTATGGATAGATGTTTGGTACTCTTTCTCGCACAAAATATTAAGTGGATTTCGATAAAATTTTACAGTAAAAGCATCAGTCAAATACACGAGAATCAAACGAAGGCTACTTTTAAATAACGACGGGCCGCGTCGAATGCTAGTAATATAATAATATGTTTAACTAAACGATTAGCGGTTAAGTAACTTTTTTTATAAAAAGACAACGCTTCAAACATGAAAGCCGAAAACAATGCTTCATTTTAAACCCTAATCACTTAACTCTGTATACTAAGGGCAAACCTTTATCGAAGAAAAAAGAAGAAAGAATCGAGAAGATTAGCAGCTATTTGTCAAATTTACTGACAATGCAATGTAATGAGCAAAACATTGTACTGAAAGCAATTTAATTTCATACGTTTCGAGGTCAATAATTCAATAAAGCCGCTTACACGCACTCACTGTGTAAAATAAAGGCGCCAGCGCATTGGTTCATTGACATTGATTCTGGGACAAAGACTAGTTTGGATTGGGTGATTGCCAAAAGCAATTTATTCGAGAAACGTTTTTCAAAAACAAACATTACCGGGTGGTTTAGAAAATTGTTTTTGTAAAGTTTTTACGTAAATTTAAATTCATCAGCGTTACTGAAGAATTACTTCAGCAAGTTTATGTTACTAGTGCTATTTATTACTGTTTTAAAATAGAGCATAAGTTGTCTTGTGTCATATTATTCAATATTTATAAATAGCTTATCTATTGTGTAACGGTTTCTCAAGTTTGCTTTGCATATGATTGTTATTATAATCATAAGTGTTTTGGTACAACAAGTTCGTTGAAAATGTATTTTGTATATTGCTGTTAAATGCATAGATAATGTTTATATTTCCTGAATTTCATCTGACACAGTTCATGCATGAAAATGTACTGTACACGTTACTTTTTTCTAACTAGTATTATTTGTAAGCATACCCATACATAGGCATAATAGTGGAGTCATTGAAGTCAAGAGTAGATATACCTATTATATAGACTATATGAGTACCTGATATAATTCAAACTGGTAAAGTGCATTCATTACATTTGTTGGGAGTTATCATAGTGCAAATAATATTTTAACATGCTACTATGTATAAGGACGTTTCTATAGACTAAAAGGCCTTATCAGAACGCAACAATAAAAGGCTTTGCTTATCAAGCAGTCATTGACGCGTACAAATTAAAGAGAACGCTGGCGTGTAGTGTAAAGGAAAAGTTTCAAATGCATAGATAAATACATACACCGTACATATAGGTACTATATTCATATACACTATCATGTACTTGACCCAGTTGTAATGGACAGGTTTTGATTTGTACGTTAATTTCTAACTTACGATAGAAAAATATACACACGAATATAATTTTGTGCACGGGGATTTGGAAACTATGCGAAAATACACAAAACAATTCCTTTTTCCGTAAAAGACTCGGTTTTGTAAGCCTTGCCAAAAAACTAGTTCTTACTTTAGAAGTTGACTTCCTTTCGAAGTTAAATATAAAAGTTACTTATAATAGAATTCATTTTATTGTATAAAGATAAATAATAATTATATCCGGTCATTACGACACAGCGCCATCAAGTTACGAGCTAAGCAACCAGGCATTTGACTCCCTCCTCCCTATGTAAATTTTGCATTAAGTTAAACCATATAGGAACAGGCTTATATTAGTTCACAGCAAAAAACTTGCCTTTTCAGTAACGTGTCTAGCCGTAATGTAATAATTCTCAATTATCCCACTGAAAAGGCGGTATAAGAAGTCGTGCCAACATTTCTACAATTATTTCAGCGGTATTCAAGCCTTACTCTAGTTTCCGTATTTTATTTTGTCACGTAAGTAGGTAATATTATATGTAATTTCGCTACTTATTATGCCGTAGTAGGTCTACGATTCGTTGGGAATTTAAATAACGTATAAATTCAGTTCATATTTATGTTTTGATATAAGTATATTTTCTTTGGATATTAATTTCAGTAAAATGTTTGGTATGTATATTCAATTAGTTAAGCAACCGCAAGGTTTTATTAACTGATCTGACTGAAATCCTCCCATCAATTTTAGATCGGTAAAAGTCTGGAAACTCAGCGTAACATCCATATTTCATTATCATCAATCATGTCTAAAACAAAAGAATGACAGGTCGAAGTCAGATTATGTTTTGTCATCCCGTACAAGGTTGGTATCGTACTCAGATGAATATCAACTGAAAAAACGTACTAAGAAAATCGAGGTTTAGCCGATAATTCCAAATGTATGTAGCTATGAAAAAGAACGCTTCTTTTAACAATTGACAGGATTAAAAGAAATTCAGTCTCGAAAAGCCCAATTCACTTTAATGTAAACTGTACCAACTTAAATATTAAATATATTCGAAACAGAATATCTACTACAACTTCCAAATAAAAACCAATCTACGGTGTGGAACGTTATTTCATATAATGTGATATATCAGTGTATGATTAACAAAGGCAGTGAGAAACAAGGAAACAGGAAATACGTAGAAATATGCCAAGGAGCAGATGCTCCTGCGTTTAGTACATATTTTAAATGTCGTTAGTCACGACGAAAATCTAAATGTTACTTCTTCAGGGTGCCCATTATTGTTTGAAAACCTAGGACATATTTGTGCGTTTAGAATTGTATAAACAAATCCATCAAAATATTATAAACGTGAAAGTTTGTAAGTATGGATGTATGTATGGATGTTTGTTACTCTTTCACGCAAAAACCGCTTAACAGATTTGAATGAAATTTAGCATAGAAATAGTTTATTACCTGGATTAACACATAGGCTATTTTTTATACAATATAAACGAATATGTTAGGGGTAATCGTAAAAAAATCATCACACTAAGGTACCATAGCTCTTTTTCGATTTCGATGTGTCATGTAAATTTTGATAGCTTCTCCGTTGCTATGTAGCGACATAGACGTCGCTATACACATAGTGGATCATCTATATATATTTATTTATTCATCTATAGGTATATATATATATATACAGGGTTACTGGTAACTCGACGTATTCCTTGCAAGACGTCATAGTAGGGTTAAAATGCAACAAATTAAGCCACCAAATGTTCTACCGAAGTTCAGTAGTTTTTGAGTTAGTTCGATTTTTAGTGATTTTATGAATAATCCCCGAATAAATCATTTGAAGCTAATTTAAAAATAATTTACGGCGCGACTGTACTGAAATTTAAGTTCATATCATAGTTGATGCCGTAGCAGATCTTTGTTGATAATTAAAGTTCAAAAATGACTAAAACTTTGGCGAAGATCGCTAATCAAACATATTTTTTTTTTGTAATTTTTGCCATTACTTCATAAGAAATACTGTCTAGTGCAAAAAAAGAATACTACGCCTGATGTACAAATTACTAGGAAAATATCCTTGTCTTATCAGCTATCCAGAAAGGTATAATTGTCAATACTTTTGCATGTGCGACAGGGTTTTATGGGGAGCAGGTAAAGTTGCGAGGCGGTCAACCTATTGTTTCGTATTCGTATTATTCGTAGTTTTTACCTGCGCTTACACTCCAAACACTACGGTACGCTTTGTGATTGGTCATTATTGTTCTCTCGGCATGCCACGGAGTGCGACTTCGCAAAATCTGGTTAGTTAGTTTCAACTCTACGTCGCGCAAGCTCGTGTTTTGTTATCTGGCTATTTCCCTAACTGTTGCCGCGTATCTTGCTCTTGTGCTGTGCTGTGCCCTCATAAGTGCTGACTATGGCTGCATATTCTAATCCTGAATACGCTGACATAATGTACTGTTACGGACTTTGTGACGGTAACGCTGCTGAGGCGCGAAGAGAATATCAACTTCGCTTTCCTACCCGCCGACTCCCACATGTTACTGTCTTTGGATCGACATATCGGCGATTATCTGAAACTGGCAGCGTCCAAAGAAGCAGGCAAATTGACACTGGCCGTTCCCGGAGATACACGGCTGAGGACGAGGAGCTGATTCTTCAACGTTTTATTGATGACCCTAACATATCGACAAACATCGTAGCGCGTGAGCTTGGTATGTCACAGTGGAAAGTCTGGTCTGTAGTTAACTTGTCAGGTCGACATCCATACCACTACCAACCCGTCCAATCATTAGAAGAGGGAGATCCATCGAGACGGCTTGAATTTTGTCGTTTTATGCTAAGTGCCGATGGTGAAAGCGCAAACTTTTTAAAAAACATTCTGTGGACCGATGAGTCATGTTTTGACCGTGATGGTATCACAAATTACCATAACTTACATTACTGGGCACCGAAGGCAGAAGCAAACCCTAAGAAAATGAAACCAACCGCATCTCAGCGTAGGTTCTCGCTTAATGTTTGGATGGGTATTATCGACAATAAATTAATTGGGCCACATTTTTTACCCCGAACACTAAATGGGGAACTTTATGAAGATTTCCTAAGAAATCATTTAACAGCACTGCTCACGGACGTACCGGAAGAAAGAAGAGCAAACATAATTTATCAACATGACGGATGTCCAGCTCACTTCCGAATCACTATTCGACAATTGTTGGATGAAAGCTATCCAAGCCGATGGATAGGACGCGGTGGGCCGATTCCGTGGCCTGCACGAAGCCCTGATCTGACGCCGCTAGACTTTTACGTCTGGGGTCATATGAAAGACCTAGTTTATGTGACCCCAGTAAATTCAATTGAAGAACTAAGGGAGAGAATCACAAATGCGGCGGACCAGATGAGGGAAACAATAACATCAAAAATCACAAAAACCGAAGTGAGGAAGCGAATAAGAACATGTATTCGAAACCGAGGGCAGCACATCGAACAAGACGTGTGAAATTTGTAATTATAGTCTTTAAATTGATTGTGAATAAAAATAAAAATAATGTTTACGAAATTGTTTAATTTGATTTTCCGAATACCAAACGATTTTAATTATGTAGTGCATGACTTACTATTAACTTTCATACCTTTTTGAATAGCTGATAAGACAAGGATATTTTCCTAGTAATTTGTACATCAGGCGTAGTATTCTTTTTTTGCACTAGACAGTATTTCTTATGAAGTAATGGCAAAAATTACAAAAAAAAAATATGTTTGATTAGCGATCTTCGCCAAAGTTTTAGTCATTTTTGAACTTTAATTATCAACAAAGATCTGCTACGGCATCAACTATGATATGAACTTAAATTTCAGTACAGTCGCGCCGTAAATTATTTTTAAATTAGCTTCAAATGATTTATTCGGGGATTATTCATAAAATCACTAAAAATCGAACTAACTCAAAAACTACTGAACTTCGGTAGAACATTTGGTGGCTTAATTTGTTGCATTTTAACCCTACTATGACGTCTTGCAAGGAATACGTCGAGTTACCAGTAACCCTGTATATTCTATGGAAACGGGGGCGAAATGAGGAGGAGAAATTAGTATTAAATTGCGCGGGCGAAGCTGCAAGCATCAGCTAGTACACAATAAAATAATGTCACGTTCTTATTTTTGCAGTTTGTCCAGAGACTTTAGTATAATGACCGCACATTTTTAGATCGCCTGTCCCCTTTTCATATAAATTACGTTTCTGTTTTTTTGCTATTTAAAACTGACTTTTTCCTTGACATCTATTTAACATGTGAATGTTTTAGTGTGCGAATATACATATATGAGGATTTGAAAAAAGCTAAAAAACGTTAAAAGCTTCTTTTTAACACAAGTTAGGAACTGCGGAGAACATATTACAATACGTTTCCAGAACGTATTTTACAATTTCATTCTATATAATTTATAATATAACTACAAATAACACGGAACATTTTTAATGACAAACATTCTGTATGCACAACTTTTTCACAAGACAATAGCTTTTAGATCCACGTCTGTCTCAAAAGGCTCGTAAAGCGAAGTACGCCTTGAACTTTTTTAAATATAAGATCAGTCTGCCCAGCAGAGCAGAATAGATAGTGTGAATCATTAATTTATCTTAAATTGAGTCAAAAGCGCGGTTTAATTTTAATTTCATTGCAGAGTTGCAATCACCGTTCACCAGTATTAGTATAAGCCCCATGTTATATAAAGTAGTTTAATATGGTGCCCACGGCAACATTTCATCATCGTTGCTTTTGAAATTGGCAACAAATTCATTCTCACACCTTTGAATCAAAATCGTCGCGTACTGTACGGTTTCAGAGAAACTTCATTTCATGTACAATCAGGCTATAGACTAAACTACTAGCTTTCTGCCGAAGTTTTCTCAAACAGCTGAAGCATTGGGGTTCATCAATAAAGAAGTGAAAAAGCTTATACAGGGTCAGCAACGCGCGAGCGTCTCGTCTGATGTTGCAAACGTGCGTAGGTTAAGGGTAACCGTTTCCGATCAGCCCTAAGCTTGTTTTTCACCTTCGTGGTACTTAAGATAGATATTATTTAGATATACCTACTGCTATACAATGTGGAGATGATAACACGACAATAAAATAATGAAAAGACGAGCCATACTAGTTCAAGAGTGTATTTTGACTCTATTAATTAAGTCGTAACATCGATATTAAAAAAAGTTTTTTCAAACAATCTAAACAGCACAAATATGCAAAAGAAACTAGATTTTCGCAAGGAGTTTTTTTAAGACTGGCGAAGGTCTTTTAAGTGGCGAGTAGGCAACATGTGTTTATACTTATGTTGCAGGTCTTTAACTTTATCTGTGATAGCCTAGTACCTAACACATCATGTTGAAAATAAAAAAATGGAAAATAATTTCCTGTGTCTAAACTACTGGGTATATTTGATTGATTTCTGGTATACAGACTTAGAATATCATTAGGTATACTAGGTTTAATTTATTGTCGTGTTATCATCTCCACATAGTATATACTCCTATATATACTACATCAGATTTGCAATACGGAAAATAACGATAAAAAATTGATGTCTTTCATAACAAATTATCTGAAGTATTACTTATTAAACTGATTGCTTTCAAAGCATATTCACTTTAATATATTATACAATAATAAAGGAACAAAGAAATAAGAGCTTTATTGTTAGTTTGTCGACACGTGTTACGTGTAATTGAGTTGAGAGGATGTGTGACTAACTACATTGTAATGAACAGTATTTGAATAGGTATTTGCATGTATTACATTAATAAACTGTCATTTATGCGGCGCAATCGTTTAAAGACTTGGGGTAAGTAATAATGACGCTGTTCGATCGATCTGTAAAGTTAAGCTGCTTTCGCAGAGGTCATCCTATTGATGGGTGATCAATCTAAACAAATCTACACACTGTGCGTCGGTAAGCAATTAAATAAAATTTAAGCTATTATATATTTTTTTCTACATCATAGATAGTTTAGCATTGACCACAATTACCTGATGATAAGGGACGATAGGGTCTAAAATGAAGCACGCTTTCCTAGAACTAGGTACCCTATTAACTCGTGAATGGAAGACCCCTGAATTGTACCCAATTATATATTTTTTTTAAATTCTGCCTTACGTCCTGGGGTAGAGGTCAAGTCCAGTAGTGATATGACCGTAGCGTCTGGCGTTCTGTAATTTCTGCTTGCTCTCATGTGAAAAGCGTAGGTACGGCACAAGTGCAGGACTAGACTAGAAGTAGTGCACGTGACTTAAGGGAAACACGGGACTTAAAGAATACTCTCCATATTCGTACCTTCGACGGAAAAGCGACGTGGTGTTATAAGTTTGACGTGTCTGTGGGTGTGTATGTTTGTGTCTATCTCTGGCATCGTAGCTCACGAACGGATGAACCCATTTTTATTGTTTTTTTTTTTCATTTGAAAGGTGAGTTAGTCGGGATGTTCTTAGCTATGTTTGATGAAAATCGGTCCAAGATGGCCGCCACAAAATGTATCGGGGGTTTTTTTTATTTAATATTTTTTACTTACCTAATATGTGCGCTGGCGATGATTCTGTCTCCAGCTAATTGCCACACGTGGAACTCATGGACGGCAAGCACCCCGTCCACTTTTTCCAACAAACGCCTCTGTATCGCGTCCACCTGAACAAATAAATAACGTCAAACGCGGCTTATCAATAACTAAACAATCGGAGCACCAGTGTTTATTAGCTTTGTAGAAAGTGATGACTCGTGTTGAAAATACATATAAAAATAAACATCCCGGCCTGTCTGTATGTTCCCAATGATTAAAAGATGTGCATAATAATGTTAATGGATTTTACGAAAGCGCTTCAATTTGAACCTTAATTTAACATTATGAGGACCCATAATAGTGATTTTACATTTTAGTGAGTATACTATAAATAATAAATAATAATAATAATAAATAAATATTCTGAGACATTTGACACAGCACCATCTAGTCCAAAACTAAGCAGAGCTTGTACTATGGGTACTAGACAATGGATATAATACTTATATTTTTTTTTGTAAATACATACTAAATGAATGCTGGTTCTACTTTGTTAGGCAGCTACAATCTTTCTAGGAAGTAGTGATCATGATCAAGGAGCTATCAAACATTCTTCAAATATCTGTCGCCATTTTGGATTTCTTTCTACTATAACTGCCAGATCTTAACCTTACAAATGTTTGATATATGCATCAACCGTAGGTACATTCGGGAAGCTACGCCAAATCTTTTCGTCCCAGATAGCGCAGTGTCTAAAGACGAAAGTCTTTGACCAGTGTGTGTTGCCAGTAATGATTTACGGCACCGAGACGTGGCCGCTTACAGTGGGCCTTATAAGTAAGCTCACAGTCACTCAGAGAGCGATGGAGAGGGCTATGTTAGGAGTTTCACTACGTGATCGAATCAGAAACGAGGAGATCCGTAGAAGAACTCGGGTCACTGACATAGCCCGAAGAATCGCCAAAATCAAGTGGCAGTGGGCAGGGCACATTGCTCGAAGAACGGATGGCCGTTGGGGCTTGAAGGTTCTCGAGTGGCGACCGCGAACTGGAAGACGCAGCGTGGGTAGGCCTTCGGCAAGGTGGACCGACGACCTGGTAAAGGTCGCTGGAACCAGCTGGATGCGGGTGGCCCAAGACTGGTCGTTGTGGAAATCTTTGGGGGAGGCCTATGTCCAGCAGTGGACGTCCTCCAGCTGACATGAACGTAGGTACATGGAAACCTCTTCTCTATGTTCTAAAAATGCTCATGGCGCTTCTGGCGCCTCGGTTGGAAACGAGGAACTAACGACTAAAATCCGTACCGCCCAACGCCAGACCTACTGCCGAGGCTATGGGATTCGCAAAAGCATTCGCCTCTACCTAGGACCCGTACATCAAATCTACAACTCGTGGCAAAACCAAACTATAATCACATTTTAAATCAGAAAACACAATCACGTTTTAACTTATTCCAAGACTCCTAGGTCGCACGTTCCAGCAGTCAGATTGTTGCTTCAACCACAAGAATAATAAAGCGGTATCGATTTAAAAATGAGACTCCAATTAGTTGAGGTACTGTTAAACAGAACGGAAATACGGATGGTGAATAGGAATTCCGCATGTCACGGTGAATATTTTTCCATTGAAATTCGATTATATCAAGGTTCCCATTGTGATATAGGTCGCTATCACCTAAACCTACGCAATAATATATAATCACAAAAAAAAACATTGTAAAAAATGTAGTTAACCGTCAAATTAAAACATTAATCATTCTCCCAATTATCTTTCAATGTCTGGCGTGTACGAAAATTGGTCAAGGACGAGTCAAAACATTATATTTGCTATTTATTTTCGGATATGTAGTGTAAATTACTATGTAGTACATAATCTGTCTTGTTATTTGCTGTATACTTAGAAAGAAAGTAATGTGGTAAATGTCACGTATACACAATTTGATAACGGCATACATAATAATCACGAGCTTGTGGAGTATTTGCAAAATCGGAAGTACGACTGAAAACATGGTTTGTATATTAAGAACTCTTTAAATTATAATTCTTCAAATAAATTAAAATCTTGCCGCCATGATAATTTTTTGTGACGTCATTATAATTATTTTAGGTATATTGAGAATACATTTTCGAAAACTCAGTAATTAACTATTTGGACGATAACATTTATAGCTCCATGCAATAAATCAAACTTATACAGCTTACCTGAATATGGGTTGGCACAGTTTGCAGTAAGATTAATGAGGACTCCCTGAGCAGCGGCCAGACAGAAGCAAGTATCAAGATCACGAGAACTATACTGAGCGCCGGGTCGATGTAGTATTTGTACTCCCAGTCTGTCAGCCATACAACTAGAGCTGAGCCTACTACGATCAGTGAACCTAGAACAATAGAGACGTTATGTTAGATTTAGTATACACATATTTTGTAATCCTAACATGGCGGTTCTGATTACGAATTAAATATTTGTGTTAATATTTACTAATATCACGATGCAAATAATGACTCTCACCAACCAGCAGTTGAATTAAAAAATATACCTATACTATAATGAATACAATAAAGTTATAATGTATAAACATAATATATCTGATTGTTCGTGCTAAAATTACAAATATTTGTACGCCCAAAGTGGCAGAATATGCTGAAATATAATATACCACTGTAAGACCCTTTCTACCTACCATATTCTAACAAATAAATGATTTGATTTGATTTGAATAATTAAAAAATATAATGACATTTAAAAAATAAATAAACAAAATTTCACAATGGAACACTTTTTTTTACACACAAATAAAAACAGCACAGAAATATAAAACAATAAATTTATTTATTACAGGTATAGAGGAAAATCCATTGTCATTGGGAGGTATTTCGCATCTTACTAACAGTCAGGCTTTACTGTAACTGGGTCGGCAGACAATATGCATAGTAATATTACAAATGCGAGTCCCGGGGGAGGACATGGGAATTTTTGTTCCAAAAATCATCCTTTAAAACAACGAATAGAAGGGTAGCTGTTTGTATGAGGGATCTATAATATCTAAAAGAGAGAGATCAGATTTGATAAACTAATCATTCTACGCAGACGATGTGTCAGACAAAAGCTAATACTGAACATACTGCTTTTATATCTGCTACGATTTTAGATGTCAGTTTTTGCTTCATCATCGGTTGATAATGAAGCAAAAACTGTTCTGTTTCCCATTAACGTCCCACTGCTGGGCACGGGTCTCCTCTCATTTGAGAGGGACTAGGCTATAGTCCACCACGCTAGCCTACTGCGGGTTGGTAGACTTCACATGCCATCGAGACAAATCTCTCAAACATGCAGGTTTCCTCACGATGTTTTCCTTCACCGTTTGAGCTTGTGATAAATACGCACATATCTTCCGAAGTCAGTGGTACGTGCCTTGGGTTCGACCTCGAGACCTTTGACATCTCAGTCCACTGGTCACATCACTAGACTACCACGGCTCTGCGGTTTTTGCTTCAACAAACCTCAAATTCGAGTATCTTCTCAGATACACATAAATAACTACAAAAAATCATCCTTATCTCCAACAAAATAACGATATCTATGAATCGTGAATTTTTCGTTTATCTAATTTCGTAATTACATAGCTAATCGGAGATCGTGCGTTAACCTTGAGAGTAAACTAATTGATAACTTGACCGACGATCAATGCAACTGATCAGATTGCCGTAACGATACATACGATAACGCACCTTTCGTGAAATTGGTACAAGGTTACAAGTGTTTTGCAAACAACACAATAATGGTAATGACAGTCAACAGGGATAAGGGACTTATTAAAAAAGTTCTACTCATCGAGGCGTTAGAATGTAGTCCACGTGTAATAAAAAATGTATATACATAAGTTATGAGTTTTTACTAAAAGATATTAATAAGAAGAGATAAGATATAGTGGAGCTGTGGTAGCCTAGCGGTGTGACCAGTGGACTGAGATGTCAGGTCTCGAGTTCGAACCCAAGGCACGCACCACTGACTTTTCGGAAGTTATGTACGTATTTATCACATGCTCAAACGGTGAAGGAAAACATCGTGAGGAAACCTGCATGCTTGAGAGAATTTCTCGATGGCATGTGAAGTCTGCCAACCTGCAGTAGGCTAGCGTGGTGGACTACAGCCTAATCCCTCTCAATTGAGAGGAGACCCGTGCCCAGCAGTGGGACATTAATGGGTTGATGATGATGAAGATAAGATATTATTAAGATACATTAATTGTCTTTTCAAGATTTAATCTACATTTTGAGATTGCTACCATTCTTTTTTCTCCTTGTAGTCTTTTCAAACTAGGTTTGGGTCGGTATATCTATCATTAGTATTTAACACGAAGCGTTTCCCATTAGACCTTCGCAACCCGATTTTATTGAACTATACCTACTCCTATAAGTCCTAAAGGCACCTGCTTGTTGGCTTTAAGAGTCAGTGAATAACATTAACGGTTGTCATACGGATATGTATGACGATAAGGACAGATGGCTTAACGTGATCCTTTAGGCAATATGTTCAGAATGGTCACCCAGCTATGAGCTGACCTCGGCAGCCGCGGCTTAACCTTACCGAATGTTACATAGCCGCGAGCTTTAATAATATTACACGTACTAACATAAATTAAACTGCCTCGTTGGTCTAGTGACCGTTACTGCAACTGCTGAGAAGATGCCTAGGGTTCGATTCCTAGGTCGAGCAAAGTGTTTTCGAGTTTTTTTTTAATGAAATTCTCAGTAGCAGCTCAGTTTGTATTGATGCCCGGTTGATATCAATAGGCTCGCCCTCTATTACATGGGACCTTAAACATACAGGCAAAATATGGGTGTATATTAGCACACCTCTGCCTATCCTTTCGGCTATGACAGGCATGCTGGTATGTAGGTAACATAAATGACTGAACTACATTAAAAAAATACATAAAGAAAGAAAATAACAACGAAACGAGGTCACTAAGATTAGAGAGTACTTACAAAAACAAATGCATAGTCTCTGTACAGTCTAGTGCTATTATCATATTGTAAATTAGTCGGGCTTTACTTCTGTTTTGCATTTAAAATGACCTTCCAAAGGAATATAGTCTCTAAGCCTCAAAGAACTTAATAGAGCATAAGTGGATGCGATTTCTTCAATTGCCTTCAACAGTTCCTAGAAAGATAAATACGTAATATGGTCCAATTTTCTTTATCTTGACCGTCACTGCCATTTATTATGTACTAGGAGTGTTCCTTTGTGCTAGGTTGAAAGCGAAACCTTAAACTACAGAGGTCGTGTTTAATTTGCAAGAATCGATCGATACATTTAACAATAGCTGTTTACACTACAACGTGGTCTGTGAATAATACAATAGTTTATAGAAGGCAAACGTAGGTTTTGTTTATTTTAAAAGGTAGTTTGGTATGTTTTGGCTTAGGCAGGACGGGTGCATACTGACATAATCGGGGACAAAGTATTAGCCCCATCCATACTAATATTATAAATGCAAAAATGTCTGTCTGTCTGTCACCTCTTCACACCATAACCGGTGAACTGATTTAGATGAAATTTCGCATAGAGATGGATGGGGGTGGAAATAAAATACTAATTTTATGCAGACGAAGTCACGGGCAGAAGCTAGTCACCTATATTCTGCAGAAATTAAGTAGATTTTGGGATAATTATGCACTGGAGTCACCAGTCGCTGGTATGCTTATTCGAAAACTGTATACATTGGTTTACCTATAGTTAGGTTTCAGTACCCACTATCAGGGCTTTATATTAACGATCTGCTGGCGATGTCATGACGACTGCACATTGTCAGACAAAGTCGTCCTGAGCAGGACTCAGGACGACTTTATCTGTCAATGTGCAGTCAGGACCACCATCAGCCTATTGCTATCAACCGGGAACGAATCCAAGCTACGAGCTGCCACTGAGAATTTCAAAGAAAACCCCAATAACACTGCTCGAATTGGGAATCGAAACCAAGATATTGCTTGTTGCTCTTGCCCAGCAGTCGCAATAACAACCACTTGACTAACGAGGCAGTTTGGTCATAAATCATCATATCGTATAGGTACGTTAATCAAATTATACGTAGATATGTAGTTAATATGCAGACGTTATTAATAAATTTTATTTCATTTTTTTAAGGTTAAGCAACATATAATGTATTTTTTATACTTTAAAGGCTAATAAGTGTTAACAGGAATTTAAAATATAGCATTTCAATTAACTCGAGTGAATGATTACCGACTACTTTTTATGCAATTGTCGCGGTTGAGAGCAATTTCCTTATCGAAAGTATTCAGCAGTTCAGCCAATGTCAAGGCAAACGAGTTAATGAATCAAGTGCAACAAGGTTCGTACGAGGACCTTCGTTTACAGTGAATGGGGACAACGTCAGTATATGACTCGCCTTAAGGGGTTAGGTACCTCAAATGTATTTTCTTTTGTGTCATAGGTATCTTTCGAAGAGTTTACTGTTTAGATATTTGTGATGTATGTCATGTGGTTATTAACCATAAACACTATAGGGTAAAATATAAACAGTATTGAACAAAATTTCCTCTATTGAAAAACAAGCCGCATATTGTAGGTAAAGGCAGAGTATAAGATAAATAAATAGCAAGCAAATGTCTTGTTTAGGAATACATTAGGTATTCAGTTCTTTTAATATTTAAACGTTTCCAACGTGACTTAGTTTGTGACGTGATTATTGCAGTTAACAAAAATAAAACATTGATTTCTTACAGTTTAGTCCGTGAGTAACGTCACGACGAGATAAGCAACACAGCGACCTCCGTTTTTGCATCGAAATTCAGAAAGATAAGATTGATAAGGAAAAAATATAATTTCTGTCCCGAAAATAGATAGGTACCACTTCGCATAGATACTTATTTATGTAATAAAGTGGATATATTAATATAAAGAGAAACCAACGAAAGCAGTATGGCATTTTTACACATCATCAGCTGTTGGAAGTATAAACACTTTAACATACCAATTTAAAAAAATCATGAAATTGATACATCCTGGTAATTCCAAAGTGAATTCTCGAAACCAAAGCTCACATTCGGTCACCCGCTGATCCATACCAATATAATTATGATCAATTCGATACGTAATCAAATCTGTGATCGTATAATATGCACATAATTATGATTCACACAGCCTATGGTCAGAGATGAGAAATCGTATTTAACAATTTGACAGCATGTTTACAAAGTGGAGACATTTTGATCGGGTCTGTATGTTTGGCTAGATGGGCAATTTGAGTATATCGCGTTCAGATAGTCTTCCTGAACGCGATATACTCAAAATTACCAAACGAAGAAGATATTCATGAAGAATGGTAAGGTGTATAATTCGTTAAGGTTTTGTGTAAATTGGCGGTAGAATGACGATAAATTTAGAATGTATCTGAATACAAAATAAGTTATTATTAACATGCGCTGCATAAACCTTAAGTTATATAAAAACAATACATCACGGAATAATTATTTTTAGGCCAGATATTTAGCGTAGATTCTTAACAGTATCCGTGCGAAATCGAGACAGTTCACTAGTTATATCATATGTAAATATTCGTAAAACTCATGACGACACATGAACTCACAGCTCACTGATTTTAATATTTGTGTGCATACACTTAACTGCTAGGTCATTTTCACTCATATTACTTTGAAATTATAAACTAGAATCACTTGTTAGACGACTATGATGATGCATGAAAATAGAAGGTCGTATGTCTAACTTAACGTCAAGCCATCTGCAACTAGAATCATAACGTTTTAAAAGTGCTTGAAAAAGTTTATTTGAAATAAAAACCTTTTGATTTTGATTGATCGCTCGAGAATGCCTATGGACTTTTGGAGCCCACCGTACCAACATATAATTTAAATTGAGAAACAAAAATGGCGTAAGTTTTGATAGACATGTCGAAAGTAAAATATTTTCATAAGCTTTACGAAGCGCAACTGCTTTAAAGAGTAATCTGGTGTCTTCAATATAAAAATAAAATATATATATACGGAAGGTATACGTATACTTATATGTAGGTCAAGTTACTAAAAAATAAGGCATGTTACGATTCATTTGACAGAATCAGCTATTGTCATCCCACGCTTTTAAAATATTATTTTTGGCAAACAAGATTTAAACATTTTGGCACTGAATGGTATTAATTATATGCTTGATATGGGAGTATAAATAGCTATAAGTTATATAACAATGATACTATATTTTAATATGTATTTGGCTAATCGCTTACAATTATTTGCTAACCGTATCGTAAAATGATAAATTATACATATTTTGACATATAACTATAAATCGATCTTTTTTGTTGGTTTAGTGGTCGTAGGTAAGTGTGACTGCTGAGCAAGATGTCTTTGGTTCGATTCCCAGGTCGAGCAAAGTGTTATTGTAATTTTTCTATCTATGAAATTTTCAATAACAGCTCGCAGTTTAGTTTTCTACCCAGTTGATGGCAATAGGCTCGCCCATATTACACCGGCGAAATGTTGGTAAACACTAGTCGGTACACCTCTGCCTAACCCTTTGCGGACGACAGGCGTGATTATTTAGGGAGTTTGTGGTTGCTAGACAACTTATTGAGGAAACAGGAACCAAAATATTAATTTATTTATATAGGTTAAAGTCAACAACAAACAGGTAAATGCGAAAATTAATTAAATATAGATAGGTATGTAAGAAAATATTTTCATATACTTGTATAATATAAGTACCTATGTACAAAGAAAGAAAATACCGCAAAGATGTGGTTTTCCGTGGAATTGAATAAATTCCACAAGTTGTACGTATTAATCATCTCATAGCACATCAATATTTACCTATAATAGAGTTTAGTTCAGTTTTATTTTTAGTTTTGTGATCAGCAGTGATAGGGATGCGGGGTATTTAAATACATACATAGATCACAAGGCAAAGTTATAATATAGATTTTAACCTACCATGGCTTAAAATGGCAAACACACGCATAGATAATAATAATTAGTTAATGGAATCCAAATTTATACATATTAGGCTCAAAGGCCGAGAAAATTCAGAGAATAACTAAAGAGTGCGCGTAGTGTTTATCCTCACAAACTGTGACGTTCCACAGTTGGCCGTTCAGTGTCGATTATCCGTTAAATTCTACTTAACTATGATAGTTCTCCTTTTAAGTTTGTTATCCTATAGTACAACGGTAATTTTTACGTATTTAAAAACAACCACTAAACTGGCAGTGATGGAGAAATATTTTTAACGCTTCATCCAACATAGGTTAGATAAGAAATCAAATTACGTATAGTTTCATTCTCTCTCAGTAAAACAGTGAAAAGTGTTATTAAATAGACCATGATTAATCATTTGTCTGACCAATGATGGTCTAGATATATAACTATACTGCCAAATCAAAAAGCGTAAAAATAAAGCTACGATTGATGGCGTTTTCGAATCAATGGCGTGAATTTCCCACGTGATATTGCAAACACAGCCGATAGCGCTAGCCACTAGTTCAACTTAAAACGGTCTAGGTTGAGGCACTGACCTAAATATCGCAGCTCCATGATTAAACTACTACTCAGGTTTGACAAGCTTTACAGTATTCGTTAAATTACATACTGTATTTCCAGCAAAGGGAGTCACTATATTGTATTCTATTAACAAAAATCCATCGAATATTATATTGACTTTTACATAATTGAGAATAAGATCGTAATTTTATTTTGAATTAATTAATTGCTGGAATACGAGTATGTCTCAGACTAGATCCAAATATAGAATGCATTGTACAATCATCAGATAAATTATTATTATATTAAAAATAACGAGAAACCTTCTGATTAACCATTACGCGTATCGTGTACCTGCCTACAAAAAGTGCTAAGCGACGAGTTGCGTAGATGGAACAAATGTAACTTTCTCTTACTATTATAATACCTCTAGCTTACTGTTACTTAATCTATGTTCGTACTAGTAGATCAATCTAAATGAATCACATTTTACTACTTCTCCGCTACAGGATTAATGTAAAGAAAGCGATTGCCCCAGTTTAAGTTACAACGTTCACCAAAGAGACGTTTTCGTGAAATGTAAGTTAATGACGTAACGTAACCTTTTAGTTTGTCACATGCAATATTCAATAGATATAGCAGTTCGTATCAAAAGAATGTAATACATACAGTTTTACATGTGACCGCAAACTGGGATAGTCGAGAGATTTCGAACGTAATTGCTTTTTCTGTTCGTTGAAGTCGTACATATACAATACAAGAGATAATCACAATTGTCGTCAATAGAACCATCTATTGAATGACGCGGAATTGTTCCAAAACTGTACGCGGATTTAACTCGTGCAATGATAAATTAATGAAACATTAGATTGGATTCACGGCACGGCTAGAGTTGATCATAAATTGTTATTTTGTGAACACTTAATATTTAATTCCGAAAAAAAAAACTAAAAAAATCGATAATTTATCTCGTAATCTGAGAAAGGTCCGAAGTCCGAACTCAACAGCTTGATAGTATTGAAAAGAATGATTATTTATTTATAACATTCGCTGACAAAACACAGCTAAAACAAAAGAACTCACCTAAAGCATCTGACAGGATATGCAGGAACACGCCTTTCATATTCATGTGACCGGGGTCATGCGCCGCCTTGCATGGCGTCTGCTTGTTATTTTTTGGTACTTTCTCAGGCTTCGGTGGGACCATCTCGTCGGTTTCTTCGGTGTCGGTAGCGTTGTGACCAAGAGCCATATCGGCGTTGCTGTTCACGATCTCAGTGAGATGCCTCACGTTGGAAGGTGGTGGGACCCCACCGTGTGAGTGGCCGTGGCCGCCTCCGTGATCTACCGTCAAAAGAGTGGTTCAATAAATTTGTTACTATGATTATTATTACCGTCTTTAAGGATTGTAAGTCTCATAAATATTGACATTCCAAAGTTTTTTTTCATACAATAAAGTGGGCAAAGGAACATACGGGTCACCAATGGTTATTCCATTGCTTACTCACGTTTTCGGTATAAATTTACGTGTAAACCGGACTGTGATAGATTGTCACTTATCGAGGTGGTGATGATGGAACTTAGTTTTATGTCTAATTCGTGATTCATTGACAGAGAACTGACCCAGATGTCTTTCAATGTATAGTTAAGGAAAATATCCCTATATTCCTTCAAACGGAAAACAAATAGGAGCCACTTAGATTCTAGAGCATCAAGTAGGTAGTTGATAACGATAACGAGAGGCGCCTGTCTACCATGCAGACCATAATGAGCTACGCTAGAAAATGACTATTATATCATTCTTCACTTAATCTGTTCATGAATTAATCTACAATATAATTAATCTCTCTCTATAGGATTTCTAATCGTCGTACCAACCCTCTTTACTTCCATATGAAAGAAAAGAGGGGAATCTCTTTATTTTCACGAGCAAAACTCGTTAGCTCATGTTCTCACATGCTTAAACACACCGCATCATCACCATCAGTACCTAGTACACACTAAATATACATGCACCCTTTCACAAAACATACATGCACCCTCTTGCTTCACAACGCTACTCTTTTATTCTTTAATAAAAAAAAAATTTGGTCTTAGATAAAAAAAAAATATACTCGTGTTGTTATAATAAACTTGTAACTTATAATAAGGGGAAGACACTGGCTCCTGCAATAAAGTGTACACTAGCGCAGGATACAGGGAAATCCATTAAAATGTTTGTAAAAATTATGACGATAAAGATATTATTATTAATATCTAGGTTACTACAAACTACATAAGTACTCATTTATTAGTTCATAGTTTCCAGTCCTACTTTTGAACTAGACTTATGTTTTCTATCGCAATATGATTGTGTTACTTCTGTTTCAGAAATATATTACGTTTTCCCTGGTAGATTTTGATTAAGTTTATGTATTGTACGATAAAGGACAACTTCAACATTTACGAGACGAGTTTAAATATTAATTTCAGTATGTTCATATATGTAGTGTTTTATCCAAAATTACGAAGAAAATAAATCTTGATTTGCGAAAAATCCGCTAATTATTCGAATATGACGCATTATATAAAATATCATACACGGTTAACCATGATCCTAATGTGAATTATTATTACTGTTTTTACAAACAAAAACACACGAAGAATTCGGATGACCATTCGTCAGGAAGTTAGAAATACCGTAGATTTTAGAATAATCACCTCATTGATGTTTAAAAACAAGTAATAAATATTTATGATATAAGTCCAATGATTCTACCGGTCGTAAAAAATGTTTGCATTATAATGACGCAATGGCGAGGTCAACATACAGTTAAGTTTAAGTTCCTTTGTGGTATTACATCTCAAAAAGATTACCGTATTGATGAATACTTTTTTCTTTACTTCTGATAATCAGATAAATATTTAAGTAAGTACGCAAACTGGTAACTGTTTTGAAGTTATGGGTATTTAAGTCGAACGTAGAATTATAAAGCAGGAAATCGCTTTGAATCGAAACAATAAAAATTTAAATGGGACATAGCGGCACGCATAAGTACGGTACGAAGTTAGAATACCGAATCAATACATTTTTTTTTTGTCTTTTTGATACTTGATTATACATGATATTCAACAGAGAGAATTGTCTATTAAAGATTTTTTAAACGGAGCCCACCTAAGGCGTCATAATAAATTATACACCTTAGGTCACATTCACCAAGGGCGTAACTTGATATCAATTAGGTTCAAAGTCGCATCACCTACAAATAACCTCATTTGTAATTTCATTGCGGTCTACAAATTCGAAATTCAAATAAAAAAAACAAATCCCCGACTATTTCTTTTTAAATTGTATATTACCTACCATTCAAAAAAGTTTTTTAGTTAATTCAGTCATGCAAGCAACTTCGAATGGACTATTTCGGCAGCAGTATGCATGTTATAGTGTATTGCTTTAATTTATAGACAAAATGGGTCTGACGATAATGCATATTGCATGCTACTGATAAACTGACACTACTTCGGTACTCATAGTTCGATTTACTTGGCGATCTATGACGACGACGATCTACATATTTTTGTAATTATAAATCATTGCCTTCTAGTAGTTTTTTCACTAGTCAATACTATGACAACCAACGCATACCGAGACGTATCGGTTGTTTCAGAGGAAATATGTCTCTCAATACTACCCGGAACGGATTTTAAAGCTATTTTGCAATTATCTATTTCGAGTCGAGTCATTAGTTTTTAATGTATTTTAATTTCAAAGTAAGATACCTTGAATTCCATAAACAAAATCGTAACGTATTTTATCAAGTTTATAAACATATAATAGAAGGTGTTTAGACCAATTTTACGATTAGTATTGACCTCTATAAATTACTACATCCTTTAAATGATATTTATTTCTGTAAATAGATCTTTAGAGGACACTTTTATAAGTGATGTAAGATTTTTTAGGGTTTAAATGGCTTCGGCATTTCTTAACTGACGATCCCTGAAAAGAAATGCCGAAACTAATTGACGTAATAAGACATTTAGACAAAATAACAGAGATTTATAAAAGCTTTGATTGGGTTGTTATTAAACTTTTTTTAAGGCAGTGCAATCAACAATTGATCACTCTAAGAATGCCAATTTAAAATATTATGTTACCACACCACGAAATACATGGAGCACAAAATCTCCTATACACCATGACTATTTAGTTTCAAACTATAACTCACCATGGAATAGGAACAGCCCCACAATATTGAGCAACAATCCGAGCGTTCCGACGGCCACTAGCAGTCGCGCGTCGTGTATCATTTCTATCTCGATGAACCTCTTCACAGCCTCCACAGTGATGCTGAAGCACAGTGCCACGAGGAACACTGCATTTACTAGCGCCCCCAACACCTCGGCGCGGGCCCACCCGAATGTGTTCTTCGACCATTTCTTTGGTGACATCTGAGTACAAAAGTATGAATTGATTCTACTAGCTGATAGTTTTTACCCATTTTTTTATAAAGATAAGAGAATCTGTGATAGCCTAGTGGCGTGACCAGTGGCCTGTGAAGTCTAAACTCTTACAGTGATCTCAATAAATGCTTTTTCTTTTTTTCTTTCACCACTGTCTTTTCGGAAGTCATGTATGTGATATCATCTGGTTGCTTGAGATTTTCTCTATGGCGTGTGAAATTTAGAAAGAAAGAAAAACATTTATTCAGGCATACAAGTGGTAGCCACATAAAAAATAGACGATTAAAATAGATGATTTATAATAATGTATGCCCCAGAACTGCGCTGAAAAGGTATAATGGTAAAAGTAATATGGTTCAGCATATGCACAGACAGATTGGCTGGTTCTGGTTTTCCAATTCGCACTAGACAGGCTAGGCTAGTGTGGTGGACTAAAGCCTGATACCTCTCAAATGAGAGGAAACCTGTGTTCAGGAGTGGGACAATAAAGGAGTGGGTTGTTGATGAGTATCATTATAAAGGTAAGGTTCAAAAGTGGTCTATCTACCAGAGGCTTTTATATGTATATTAGGTGGACTTTCTGAGACAGATATAGCCTGTTTTTTTTTTTTCAAAATGTCTATTGCTTTTATATAAAGCTTATATTTTGTTTTGTAAGATGACAGTCTAGTTGTATAAAAAAACAATTCTGGTAAGAAATAGATTTTAGATGATTCTTGTAACATGAGTCACAGTATTCTTGGGTTTTCACCATAATGGGAGTTTTATTTATATGTAATTATGGTGATGTCATCAACCCAAGTGTAAGTCAGAGTAATATTAATAAATAGCTATGTAGAAAGGTATTAAAGGATTAAGTACTTTACTTATAAGAAAAGTTAAATAACAGAAAAAACATTATATAAACAACATTAACTATGAGTTATTTTTGCAAAAAAAGTCTCATGAATTACAATGTTTTTCTTAAACGAGTCATAAATTGCTAGAAATGTAAATAATAGATATTAGCAAAGGAAAATAAGATTAAAAAAATAGACTTTATTCAAATACTCATTCACATAGACATTATCAGTTCTTTATATATGTTAATAGTATATGAAAACTCACCTTAACTGATAAAAATGCGATAACAAGCGCAGCAACATCACTTAACATATGAAATGAGTCTGCTACGAGGGCCATGGAGTTGGTGATGTAGCCCACGATCAGCTCCACAAAAAAGAAGCTGCCCGTCAGCCATAACATCGACAAAAGTCGGCATTTCTTTCCTGAGAACCTCCCCATGATATCTGTTGGAAAACAAGAATATTAAACACAATAGCAAAAGTGGTAAAAGGTAAGGAATATATGGTAAGGACCATAGCATGGGGCATTCTGTAGGTTCTGCTTACCCCCAAGGGTAAAAGGTGTGAGGGTATGTATGTTTGTATGTAAACACAATGGAAAAACAGAAAACACTTGAGACAATCTGATATTAGTAGCTAATCTGCATAATAATGCATTGTTATTGTGAAATATGGGGTAAATGACCTTTAATACTTTTGACTGACAAAATGTAAACCTTGTATACAATAAATATATCAAATTTATGATAACAAAATAACACATTTTATACATTTGTTGATTTGAAATATACAACATTAGTTCCAGATTTACTCAAGTAAATAAAACTACAGTTATGTTTAATAATTCAACCATGTAATGAGTTGAATAAACAATGGATTTTAAATAGGAATGAAGGTATTGTTAACATAATTGCTGGAATAAAATCTCAAACTCTTTGTGTACCTAAACTGGTAATGTTTAGTAAAGATAGCTAAAATATCTTTAAAAAAAATATCTAATAAAAATCCAGTATATTACACAGGCCTCTAAGCTTTGCAGGTTTAAAATTACTGCAATAGCTTGTTTATGTAAATATGTGTGAAGTTATAAATGTTGAATAATTAATAAATAATACTATTTATTTTATTATAATTAAATAAGATGACCATGTAATCATGTACTTGCTGAACTATTTAATACCCTTGGTCTATCAACTCAGCCTATTGCAGTCCACTGCTGGACATAGGCTTCTCCCAAACTACGCCTTAACACTCCCTTGGTCTATAATATTAATTAAAAATTACTAGAATAACCACATGTGTTATATTATATGCTGTGTCTTTGGAATTCATTATAATATTTACAGTACTCTGTAGCTCTGTGCAATAAAGTTAATATAATAAACTGTACACAACACACAGTATAATCATGTATGTGCATTGTTTATTCATATCGTAAATAATCTCGAACACGAAGACGTGACTCATGCATATTTCCAAGATTTAGGGTCACATATCAGGAACAAAAAAGATACTTACTTGGTATTTAAATTTCTGTGCTTCAAAAGCTTCGACAGCGATCCTAATCTTCCATCAGGTACTCATATCTCAGTAGGTACACAAAATATGCACACCCATTTCACAACAATAGGTTAACGTTCTAATACAATATTGATTCTACTCTAGCCTGGCATAAACATAGAACACTGCGAATACTTGATAACATAAACATTTAACACAATTGGGTTAATCAAAAACAAATATCTTTTACTATTGACCGTAGATTTCTGAGGAAATAATCCCATATAAATTAAATTCTAATGTGAAAGCTGATGGGTTAACCGTATCGTATCAAATTTTTGGTACACTTTTAATTTTGCAATAAAGCCAACGAACAAAGGAAACAGATATAGGTTTAGTGCGCCGTGGATAATGTTATTTCACTTTATTGTAACAAAATTTATGACGAATCGCTTAGCTCGATACGCCCCAGCGAATTCCATACAATAATCTGTTTGATCCTGCTACCTGCTGTCATCATGACAACTAAAAAAAATAGTGTCTTTGGTGCTGATAGTGAAAAATAAGCGGCTGTCTGCGGCTATGAGAACATTCTCTAGTTTTTGCTTTACGTAGATGGTGCATACAGACTAGGCCCAAACAAACGGTGAGGAAGGTTTTCATATAAAATCGTTAGCTCTGTCTGTTACAAAGGCGGATCCATGGGGGAAGGGGGTCATTGGGGTGATGATCCTACCTGAGCTGGTAATTTTGAGTTGGCGCCAAACAATCAATAAATAAACATCACTAAATTACCTAAAATTTGAATGAAATCTCCAGCGATTTAAATACATTAAAACATAATTAATTAATTTGCTTGTTTGGCACCTACTTAAAATTACTTAGGTATACTTAAATTAGTATAAGAAAGTAGTTATTTATGTTAAATAATAAAAATATATTATTTTTTGCTTATCAGTTTTTCGGCGGTTTGATTTTTTGGTAAAAAGATATATTTTATTATTATTGTTTATATTACTAGTTACTATATGCTTAATATTTGGTTACTTTTAAAATAGCTATCTACTTTAAAATACACAATTCAGCATTCAAATCTGTGAGTGAATTATAAATCACCCCTATTTACATAATAGGTTTTTATTTATAAGGGACTAACTTCAAAGAGTATCCTACCCAAAAAAAAAAGAATTTTTCAAAATCGGACTACTCTGAAAAAGTAATGCGTGGTCATAGATTGCAATCAGTGAGTGAACAATCAAACATCCTCTATTTTCCTACCCTTATGGTTGATCAATCTTTTTTTAAAAATTTGGGACCAACTTCGAAGTTCGAACTTATACTCTTTCCAATAAAAAAAGAATTATCAAAATCGGACTACTCTGTAAAACGTTATGCGTGGTTTTATAAATTAAAAAGATATATTACGCGTCAACTTCCAGTTTTTTGTTTCGTCGGTTGTTGAAAAATACTGATGTATGTCGGTTGAAATTATCGTTGTTTAGGCCATTGACACGATAAGAAGAAGAAGCGGTGGGTAATCTTTATTCCGGAAAGGGAATTGATTCACTTATTCCGGATCCGATTCCGGTAACGATTCACCTTAATGATTCCTTTATTCCTTTGGCACCGTTCGGCACACGATCCACTCGCTCATTTTAGCTCCTCAGAACCTTTTATTTCTTTGGTTCACTTGCTCATTTTAGCTCCTCAGAACCTTTTATTCCTTTGATTCACTCGCTCATTTTAGCTCCTCAGAACCTTTTATTCCTTTGATTCACTCGCTCACAATGACTCTCCGGGCCCGATTATTTAGTCTAGTAATGTAGGTATTTGTTTAACAATAATGAATATTAACTTTTCTTCGCAATTCTATAAGTTTCTAACATTGATAACAGTGGCAAAGTAAATATACCTATTTACTTTGCCACTTAATTTTTGTATATAAAAAAAAACATAAAAAAACAAATAGCGGTATTAATAGCGAAAAATATTATTTACAACAATAAAAAGCATAGTATTTTTCAGCGGCATTAACAATGACATAATACGACAAAAGTTCAAAGTTTTATGCACACTGGTTAATCCAAATTAAACCCTAGCGTCATTAAAATAAGAATGTACTACACTGCTATTACTATTAAATGTATTACTGGCTCCGGCCACCGGCCGCTCTTTTGGTGCAAACGAGACAATTTTGAACTCTAACTCCATCAATATAAGGCGGCATATTGTCTGTCAGCCGAGCCGACAACTGAGCCAAAGGAATCACATTCGCTACCTATACCGCATCGGTCCGTCTCACTCACTCACTCCGGAATAAATGGCTCCGGCGGTGCCGGTAAGGATTGCTCGGATACATTAAGCTTATAGTATCCGCGTCCGGTACCGGCACCTTTGGATCAGTACCTCCGGAATTACCCACCGCTAGTTGAAATGATTGCTTTTTGCTTTGCCTTATCCCGAACGGGAAGAAAAAAGAAATTGACATTTGCATTGAAAGTTGATACTTGATTGACATTTGACTCTGCAATGTCAAAATATTAATAACATGAAAATTATAATCCTTAACGTCATGTTTTCGTGACGAAAAATATAAATAAATTATTCTAATAATTTAATGAATGAATGAATTTAGATTCCTTATGAACATTATTGGATTTCGGGCATCATGGCCTTTATGAAAGCTATTGGCAAAACTTGTGGTTTTATGGGTTACGTTATACAAACGGCCTGCATTACACATTGTACTTTTGAATATGTTGGTGACTTTGTTATGGTAAATATTACTTGATTTTACTTATGATATGATAATTTTCGCTGAAATATTTTTTTTAATTCGAAATTTATTGTTTCAGTGCTCAGGCCCGTCAATGGAGCCTACTCTTGAAACTAACAACATACTATTCACGGAACACATATCACCCCGATTTCAGCGATTGCGGCGTGGTGATATAGTGATATCTAAGAGTCCATCGAACCCTAAACAGAATATTTGTAAAAGGATAACAGCACTTCCTGGTGATCGTGTTAGAGGTCACTTCCCAAAACGCAATCAAATTGTTCCTAGAGGTCATGTATGGCTAGAAGGTGATAATTCTAGTAATTCAGCCGATTCTAGAGTGTATGGCCCTGTACCTGAGGGCCTCATTAGAAGTAGAGTTGTTTGCCGTGTTTGGCCATTAAATAAGATTGCTTTACTGTCCCAGTGTTAAATAATTTAAAAAAATATATAAATATGTTTATAGAAATGGCTAATGATTGACATTAATTTTGATTCAATTTATGAAATGTACTGATAGACATTTTCCCTTTTATTTATTGATATAAAATTTTTGTTTTGAGTGTTAGAATACAGTAACCCTTTTAGTTAAAGGGTGGTTGCCCAAGTCAGATTTATCCAATAAGTATTTTCTTATCCAATTGGGCCTTATAATCATGTATCAGGAACAATGTACAAGGAATATAATAATGGACATAAAAATATTTGAAATCCAATTTGGGCAGTCAAAAGTAGTCAATACATTGTTCATTGGTAAAGAGTTATCAGGACCCAATGGATTCTTTACAGTTACTAGTCTATTTTGTTTTTTTTTGAAGAATAGTATGTGCCAAGTTTAAATTGCCACCATGCAGGTTAGGTTTGTTGGTCAAATGTAGGGAGATGGTGAAATAAAAAAAAAGTTTATTTGTACAAAGTATAAATAATTTTATTTAATAAATAATGTTTGTCAAGTATACTCTAGTTTGGATTGACTTCTATTGTCTTTATTGATTCAGGCTCCACTATAAATTCAATGTATCTTCGACTGCTTAGCCATACTGTCATATTCCTTTCACTTTGGAGTCTGAAAAGGTTTTATTCAATAATAATAATTTGAATCATCATTAGCACACTAGCTTTCCCCATCCTGGCTTTGCACAAGTGTCACTGAGTATCCTAGTCCTATGCACGACTTTAAGGGTAATACGTGCATATCCATCATTGTGCCAAAATTCCTAAATGGAATTTTCGAAAAAATTGTTTCAGAAAAAAAATATCCAGTTCGTGCATTCGTTCGAAAGCGGCATTTATTTTTATTATATAGATACGAGCTGACCCAGCTAACGATGTTTTGCCACATAGGGGTGGTAGAAGGGTGAATATTTAGAATTATGCGTACTTTTTATGCCAAATCATAAAAAAAAGTACAAAGAAATATTATGGTAAAAATAAAGAAAAAAAAACTGGCGAGGGACATTCTTATCACCAAAGGCTATAAAAACAGCCTACGACCGATTCTCAGACCTACCAAATATACACACAAAATTTCATAATAATCCGCCCAGCCGTTTCGGAGGAGTTCAGCGACAAACACCGTGACACGAGATTTTTATATATAAGATGTACATACATAGCAATCATGCATCAAATATTACCTGTTTTGTAGTACAATTACAATGTTTCCATTTGGTTTGATGACAGCGACATTTTCCACTGAACCAATACTCCTGCGAGATACTCGTATATGCCGGGAGCCTCTCGGAATAAACTTAGAGAAATGTCCCATGGCATAGAACATAGGTTGTTTGATGAATTCATCATTCTCTCCATACACAAGTATGGGGGCATCAACGAAGTTATCCACCCAGTTAGGACCCCCACGGGGGTCTAAACATAGGTTCCAGTCTATCCAACCGGCAACATAGTTGTTTAAATCCTGTGAAACAAGCACATATAGATGAAGATATGAAAAGGATCATGAAAAAGATGGACTCCAAATTAGATACAAAAACATACATCCACAATGCTTGTGACATATCTTCGTGCCCTTGCCCACGATCCGATAGCAACTTGTTCTAAATGCCAGGGCATGGATCCTGAAACCATGAAAAGATATTAATTATTTTATCTTATTACCAACACCGCATCTCTATATTTAGGAACTCAAAATTATCGACCAGTAAACACGATTATTTTATAACTTTATATTAGCGTCATCGTTAGTGAATATTAAATATCAATAAGCACCTCCTGCACTGTCTTATCCTACAAAGATACAGCCGTGATGGTATGTTATGTATTACCTTCGCAAGCTTCAGTAGCAAGAAGTATTTTTCCTGGGTACCTATTCTGTAATCCAGTCAGGATTTCCGCCGGGACAAAGTTTCCATACCAATGTATAGCTATTCCATCTAAGTACTCTATTGATTTTGGATCTTCGCGTTCCATCTATAATTTAAAAAGTAAAAACAAATATAGCTTTTATTAAAAAGAAAAGTAATAAAAGCCAATAGGCACATTCTTAGGACCATGATTGATTAGTGATATCTAGAAGTGCCTCATAAGAAAACGAAGCTCATAAAATTTTCTCGTAAGTACTAAAGTACGTAAGTACCTACTAATCGCATAGTAGTTACCTACATTAAATATAGCAAGGAAAATTGTTTTTTTTTTACAAACATAACGCTTAAAAAAACAAAAATATGACAATTTTATGACAGATATCTCAAATAAAAACTCACCCCTGCAAGATAAAACGGCAAGAGGTAACGTTGATCGTCGACACCCAAAATCAGTGTTGAGTTGTAACGAGAGTGCCTTATTGTAGGACCAAGGTTGTCGGCTACCCATCGTCCCTGTTACACAAAAATAAGGGCTTAATTGAGGCAGTCACAAATTCACAAGTACTTACAATAAAAACTTAAATCATAACTTATATGTAGCTAGCTAAAGTGCAGTTGTATGGACCACTGCACTTTGCAGAGATCTACGTATCGACAAGATTACTATGCATTGCACTGTAATACGTCTTGTCAGTAAAATTTCTATACTTACACATCATAACTTCCAGGTTAATAACCCAAAAGTTCTACTACGTGCAATGGAAAAGTACCCAAGGCGTAAAATAATAATAGAAAAACCACTACGGAGCGATTCGTTTCGTAGTGGGATATAAAAATCCGGTGGCTAGCTGCCATTCCTCATTAATGGGATTGGCGCCAAACAGTTTTGCAGTTCTCCGTCGTGGGTAAGATCGAGCCAGATTCCAAAAGGGAATGTTGAATTGAGAACTGCCTGAGATCTTGCCGTGCAAGAAGAACGGTGAAACGCAAGTAAGCATGTAATAAAGTGCCAAGTAGGTACCTGGCTCTCTTATCTATCTGAACTGTTTTTTTTTGCCCGTAATATTGTATGAATGTAGTAACTTATGTTAATAATTTGATGTGTATACACACCAGTTCTGCTGGAGACCATCCCAAAGAATTGAACTGCACAAATGGTACAATTCCATTTATAGGCTCGTTAGTCGTAGTGATTGCCCAAATCTTCACGTTTGCTTTGTCGTATTCCTCTATGAAACTGAAATTAATTCAATGAGAAAACTTTTACCAGTTTTAAAAACACTCAAATCTCTAATGAATCCGGACATAATAGATTATTTCGCTAACGTTTTGTTATAAATCCAGACTAAAGCACTTGGGTTAGGTTTGATCATGAAAGATATGTGAAACTTTTCTAGGAGTTTGTAACTGAACATTACGAATGGCAATATAAATGTATACAATACTACCCTAAAAAGGATTCTTGGATGAGAAATGCCAGAGGTTTATATGACCTACCTACCTAAGTACCTACTTACATAAGTACGATCACACTTTTCGTTCTTAGTATTAGATGCATAAGGTCGAATAGTTCACTGCAAAGATTGCTTAAAGATCGTTCCTCCTGTAGTTTAGTAATGGGACAGAACAAAAACAAGTTGTTACATTAACATTAATCAACTAACCGTAGATGGTAATCAGCAAAAGCCTGGTAATACTCAGGTCTTAGCTGAGCAAAGCCTGTGATTCTTTCGTTGGTTTTCATCCATACCGGTGGAGACCAAGTACTGGCGGTGATCTTTATGTCATCTGTCGCTACTCGTTGGGCTCTTCTAATCATAGGCAGCTAGAAAAATATTTTTTAATACATAATTATTTGAATAGATTAGTTACAGTAGTTACCCACCTAGGTACATACTAAAGATGGCTTTGTACGAAGACCATACCTAATTGGTTCGACGTCGCGCTAACACTTTAAAAGAAGCTGTGGGCCCTGTGGCTTATATAAGGTTTTTCATGGAATTTCACAAACAAGACAAAATTCTTTTTAAAATTTCTTTGCAATTAAGTAGCTGTAGTTTACCTTTAAAAAGAAGTCTTCGGATGACAGTGAAAAATTGGATAAAGTAGCATCATACCAAGGTTCTTCGGCATACGTGTAAGGATATTCGGAGAAGTCGCATCCAGCAATAGGCACTCGTATCATGTTGTATTCCAATCCTCTAGCACCAAAATAGGAGCTGAAATAAAATTAACAATAGTTAAAGACTTTGTTACAAGGTTTTAAGATTTAGCGTGAAGAACTATTTTTATAAGAGAACAAAAGGATATACCAAATTTCCTTCATATGCTCAATATAGCTACTGAGTCCAGGACGAAATATTTATTGAGACCTACCACAATGGTGGTAATCAACCAGTCACAGCAGAGTAACGCGACCGTATGGAGTTAGATACTGCGTTGCTCTATAAGCCTTATAGAGTAAGATCCCAGGGCCGCCAGACGTCACGTATTTTCTGACGAACCAAATGTGGGTTATTGAGTAGTGCTAGTATGTACTAAGAACGCATGCCTACTAGCTAACTTGCCTAGTGGGCCAATTTTCAGGTATCAGGTAATCAAGGTACATACAAATATTACTTACCTCACGTAAATTCTCCAAGCTGTCCTCCAATCCTTAAAAATAACTCGCCAATACTCCCAGACACTTTCCGTCGGCCGTATTTCTTTGCAGACGCTTTAAAGCTCCCGAAGGAATTAATTAACTTCACGTAAATTATGATGCTCCATTGTTTATATCTCCACCAGACAACTATTTCGAAACCTTTTACGAGAAGACAGAGCGATCCAAGGGGCCAATCATCCCCTAGACTTCCGCATATTCGCAATCTGGCTCACTCTCATGCGCGTTGATAATACCCTCACGCTCTTACCCACAGTGGCATTAAAATTGAATTAAGGGGGATGATTGGCTCCTATGATCGGTCTGTCATCTGTCACAACTATTTTGAAACGTTTTACTAGAATGGAACATCATAATTTACGTGAAGTTGATTAATTCCTTCGGGAGCTTTAAAGCGTCTGCAAAGCAATACGGCCGACGGAAAGTGTCTGGGAGTATTGGCGACTTATTTTTAAGGATATTGCCTACAATATACGTAAAAATCAGCTTGGAGAATTTACGTGAGGTAAGTAATATTTGTGTGTACCTTGATTACCTGATACCTGAAAATTGGCCCACTAGGCAAGATAGCTGGTAGGCATGCGTTCTTAGTACATACTAGCACTACTCATTTGGTTCGTCAGAAAATACGTGACGTCTGGCGGCCCTGGGATCTTGGACTATTATTGATGGTAAGCAGCAGATAACCGTCTATAGACAATAGCAATAATCATCGATTAAACGTGCTTTAACTCATAGTACCCTGGATTGACTCACTGTAAATTCAGTGTACCTACATCCCAACAAACTGGGCCACAATAAATACAACAATTATACCCCAGCCGAAGAAAATATTGACTTTTTGGCGGCATTGTAAAATTCTACCCAGATTAACGTAAGTAGTGGTGAACATTCTATTAAATTTAAAAGAAAATAGATATTAGGTATTTAAGTTCTTACTCAATCAGCCTTTGTTGCACTGTATCGGATAGCTTACGCCAATTTATGGCAGCGGCATCAGTGACCGATCCACCAAACCCTTCAATAATTTGGTTGCGGGCGCTCGTGTAAATTCTGACAACCACTTTGGTCCATAATTGGGAAACTGAAATATGAAGATGATGCTAAGGAAATGTAATAGCAAATTGTTTAACGGAAATAAATGATTATTATTATTATTATTATGCTATTTAAATTAGCTGTGATACATAATTCTTAAAAACCAGAGTTTCAATTTGTAGGCAAGCCGGTTTTTCGGTAAATTAAACTTTATCGTTTACATTTCCCAACGATTTCGGTGGGTATGCAGATAATATTTTTTTAACAAGGTAACTGTTGTATATTGGAATACAACGGTCTACAGTAACTTTTACAATAATTTGGCTACGTACTATCGCGTCCGTCTTCATCTCCGACAACGTCGTCATCATAAACTGGTTCTTCAGGAATGGCACCTTCACCTTCAGGCTCATCCCCAACCGAGTCATCCTCTGGTGGTTCAATATTAGTTCGCGTTTCGACGACTCCGTAACTCTTTTGAAATCTTAGCCCAGCCTATTACAAATGATTAATAGTAATAATTAGACATCTGAGTTTAACTTATCTAGGTCCATATTCAAACGCAAATAGGCTGTAGATCCTTAGTGCTAACCGCGCAAAGCCGGGTGTGGTAAAACTAGTATAAGATAAATCTTACATTGCTGGTGGTGTAGATGACATAGGTGCCTGGTTCTGGGTCTTCTCGAGTGACGGTATCGCAGTACGTGGAGTCACAGACGCAGACTACGGACCTTCCTTCAATGCCGACATTGCGAGCTCGACACGGCAAGTCTTCTGCAATTATATAATATAATACCAATATCCTTATTGTCAAACAGCAGTCAGTACTCAGTACCCACAAGTCAACTGCACAAACAACCGATTGTCTTCGACCAGTTACTTTGTTGTTTGTAACTGCTCTATTTGATAACTCTATTATAATGTAACGTACGTTATCGATCAGGTACCTACCTACCTACATATTCTTGGTGTATCTTTTGGTAAATTCATAATAAATTATTGATTACTTTATATTAATCATATGTAAAATTATATTGGTATAAAACATATTTCAAAGAAATAATTACACTATGAGAGAACATTCAAGAACTTTATGAAGTTGTCTTAGATGTTCTATAGCTGGACGAGAAAGTAATCAAATATTATTTACCGTGTAAATGCCGACAGAATGCAAGATAACTTGAAATTGTAGTACTTACCGCCTTGTCCTATCGTAAGACCTAATATTAGCACTGTGGCGATCCACCCCACTTTCCTGGAGATCGCCATCTACAAATATTTGAATAAGTTTGAGTAAATAGTTTTCATAGCAAATCGGTCCCCAGTATGTAAGATAAACGGATGAACTACATAAAATCTCTTGAATTGTTGGTTGGTGGTCGCGCTCTGGATTAACGTGATACGTACACGTAAATTTGAATACTTTCACTGGTCACTACAGGATTTGTAACAAAAGAGGCAATGAAACAAAAAAAAACTGGTAAAAGTTAACTTAAAAAAGTGAGAATAAGGTATTCCTTCCGCACAGTGAGTCCGCACACGCACGACATGGCAATATAAAGTAGCAGAAATTGTAAATATAAGTACCTAGCACCTTGTTGCTTACCATCAGCAAACTTTCGTGTTCACCAAACTTCACCCCTATTATTACAAACATAAAGCCCAAAAGTGATACCGCTAAATTCCTTTGTACATATTATGTAGGTCAATGAACAATGACCCAAATGCGCTTAAGGGTCATTTAAAAAAATCTTTAGGTTTTATGCTCTGGGTTTCATGGAGCAACTGGTTTTATTTGGGTGATGACATGAGATTGCGGTCGTGAATAGCGGAGCTTAAGAAATCCGCTCTCTTTATAATACTGATAAATGTTTAATCCGCGTAACACTTAGCGTTAGGGTCACGTATGTGTGCGCCTTCAATTGTATATAATTATATCCCATATTTTTTAAGAAAAGAAATACGCACTTACCTCCATAAATAACACAAATAACTGAATGTATCTTGTTGACGGAGCTTCAAATTGATTTCAAATCTTATCTAAATAATGCGGCCGTTATCTTGGCTTGATTAATAATATCTTCTTAATTAGATTAATTTCGTGCACTGACTAATTATTTTCTTCACATTAATAGTAGGTACTCCTGTAGGAGTTCTTTAGATTGAAGAAAAGCCAACATTAAAAAAGGTATTAGGGAATCTATTTTCATATATTCTATTACCTACCTCCGGCCTTTATTCAATTTTCTGTTACCATTTAAGTATCAACCAGGAAAGCATAACTCTTACTCGAGTCAGGAATCAAAACCACGCTAAGTAGGTATCTTCATAACGAGGCACTTGAATCTTGATGACATATACAATAGTTGCTTGCAGCTCCAACAATATCTTAAATCGAAGACACTTGCCTTAAGAGGCCTCCACTACCATCTCTACATACATATATTCAACTAATGTAAGCCGTAATGGTGGAACATCTTTCCACTTATTTATCCAAGAGGCAGATAGAGTGATAAAGACTATCTTACTTTAACATTGACATGTATATTTATTATGGTAACTTACTACTACCTACGATGACAAGTCTAGCCATCATTAGTTTTTATAATTACTTATTGTGAGTATATATTTTAAGTTGCTGTTAATTGCTTGTTGTGTTTGCAACAACTGTTGTTATATCACACATTTATTTATCGCTATTTTAATAATAAGCTTCGAAATAAATCGAATTTAATAAGTATTTGATACAAGAAAGGCTACCTACGTTTTAATAGAACAGAACCCTAAGAGTTTATCAGGTAATTTATCTTGTCGCAGTTGGTGGTATTTTATTTGATAATAAATAGTGCAAAGATAATATAACATACACCGCTACACCTGCAGCCCCAAAGGGTTGGGCAGAGAGTGCATAGATGTAAGTACAAAGATACAAAATGCAAATCTAATACTGCTCGGCTTGAGAATCGAGCCCAGTAACTTACGTTCAGAAGGACACGCTTGCGACCTCTATATTATAGAAGTATGTTTAAGGGATTACATAATCTTGATAATTATTGTTTTAGTTTAGTAGGACGGTACATTTATTTTCAGGGTGGCAAGGATAAAAGGGGATTCTGAATTATTAATACACATGATTTTATGAAGACAATATAATTAAATTTTCATACAAATCTTTAACGTAGTATTATCTTTAAAATACTGTACACTGTCGGCAAGTATTGTAAAAAATCATTTGCTTTGTCGATTGAAAATAAATCAATAAAAGTATTCTTCAAAATCAAGAGAGTCAAAAGTATAATTACAATACAGTAAGGTACATCTAATCGCAGCCGATTGCAAATGATTGTCTCCAACTCCGCCGACGCATTCTTTTTATATTTTCATATTGATATGGCTGATTGTCGATATGAAAGACTTGTATAGAAGCAAAAACCGCTTACGAATACTAAACTGAAAGAAATGCGCTAAAATTATTTTTATTTACACAACACGACCCTACGATATTCTATTATTGAATATTGCCATCGGCATCAAACAATTCCATGTTTATTAAGTTTAGTAAACTATATTCGATTCCGTTGCTTATCGCATTAGTATCGAATAAATTGAGTTAATCTCATTTGTTTGAGTACATATTATAACATTAAAAATATAAAATCACAACAGGGCAGATCTCTTTTCTAATTAATAAACACGCCGTCGTATTGCAAATAGAAAGTAACAAAATTGTCGTAATTTTGATAAGATTTATGAAAAGAATTTAATTTCGAACAAACAAATCTTAAAAAAAGAGTATTGGACAGAGAATATCTACGGTTGCAACAAAAATTAAGTGTTTTTCCTTAAGTACTAAAAATATGTGACAACTTCACGGATAAGTTCCTGAACGACTATCGCCATATAAAAAAAGAACCTTAAAGCTAGTCACTTTACAATTTATCTAATATAACTCTATCAAATAAATACAAAATCTCTTATTTTTATTATCTAAGATAATATTTTCCTACCTCATGTCTTGAAACTAAATACTATTTAATGCACATAAACTTAACACTGTGTAAAATTAAATGAGCGTACCATAGCACGCGCGGGAGGACCCTAAATATATTTGACTAAAAGAGAGATCAAATCATTGACACGTAAACATATCCATGCAAGTATGTCGAGTAGTGTGGACACTCATTTGTACTTTGAAATTGGAAGCAAAAGCGGCCATTATTGCTTTTATAGTTTTACGAAAATATGGAAGGATGTAGGTGTAAGTAGAAATTGAAAACGCTGAATACAGAGGGATCGGGAGGGTAAAGCTGCCTCGGAACGCGTGAAGAGTAGCGTCCTCAAAGAAAAACATAATTCTGATAGTCAGATATGTACATTTTAGGTACACGATCGTACAAGACTTGTCATTAACTTTCATATGATACAATTTACACATTCTTATATCTGGCAGACCGTGTGAACACATGGACACTATTAACTTTACGTACATAACAATAGAATATGTACAATACCATACCTTATGTAACTAGTATTTAATGTGGCAAAGACTGCAATAGTAAGTCAAATCTGGCAAAACGTACATAGAAACTAGATAAAATGCTATGTCTCAAAAAGACCTAAAAATAACAAGGCAAAATGACATAATAATTAAAGCATAATAAAATACTCGAAAGAAAAACAATAGATGCCAAATTGTAAAAATATGAAGATAGATTTCTATGCTAAGGGACAGAAAGACTTGGACTGGTTTTAAAAGACAACTAAACAAATCAAAGTAAAATTGTACCACGAGCACTTAACTGAAAAAGAATAGGTGTCGTAACTCTATATATATACTTATTAAACCTATTATTTTCATGGTATACTACACTAAAAATTAATCTTTTCACTTACGCATTAATTTAAATTTATTTTCTCTTCAATATTTAATGCAGTGAAAAGACTAAATATGCTCAAGTAATTTATGTTAATGTAACATAATTATAGAGGCACTGTGTGTATTCAAATCTATATAATTTTTATATGATATTTTTTTACACGCGAAGTATACCGAACGATATTTCATATTTTAAGAATTATGTAAAATATTATTGTTACTCTCCTTATCTTAGTACCTTATAGAAATCATTTTAGAAACGAGAGTATTACGAAAAACATAAAAATAGAATAAATCCTACATAGACAAGGGAGTCTATACTGACGACACCACTCAATCAGTTGCCGATTCAAGGGATGACTACGATAGACCATATTTAAAATTGAGCTATGTATAATAAACATTCAGTTACAAAAATACTTGTAGCGTAATTTTCAGATCACATTTTGCTATTTTAGGTTTAATAACAAATATTTTTATTTTTGAATCTAAGGAGAAAGGTGTCTACGAGTTGAAGAAAAATTAGGACAGCACTCGTGTTGCGACCGCGAGGTGGCGCTAGCGGCGTACTGGCCGCCAGTAGTCCAAGCGGTCTTTGACGTACTATACAGATACTCGACTTCCTATGATTAATATACTGACGGCAAACGCATACTTATTGAACGCTTGTTTACAACAAACCCTACGTTAACATACTGGGACTCACTCGATAAGTTCACTTGTATTACGTAGGTACGTGCACCAATCAGGGAAGGGAAGAAGCCAAGTATCTCGCGTAGTCTGTCTGCGGAGGCTTGCGTAAGGAATGGTTGTACAGGGGGCGTGCGGAGCGCGTTCAGTCTTTGACGAGCCTGTAGATGTGATGCTGGGCACCGTGCTCACTGTTAGACACTTCAAACACAAACGCGGCACATAATAATGTCTCTTGCGTGTCTCGGTTTGACACCACCTGCGGAAGATAAAACAAATATCGTTACTGACACATCATAACCATTTTATTTAATAGAATTTGCTTTTGTGTCCGTTGTATTATTTCCCTATTCTGTGGCTGGAGTAATGTCAAAGATTTTGTTTCATAACAGCAGAACATTACTATTAAATATCACCCGACAAATATCACTCGACACTATGACACAGCACCATCTACTTCCGAGCTAAGCAACGAAGCTTGTGTTACGGATACTAGATAGATGATACATTATATATATTTTTGAAGTGAAACTTCTTTATCAGCGTATGGGAGAAATTTTATAGCAATGTAACGTTTTTCTGTTACGCGCCATCTTTATTTCTGGGTAATATTTTTCCGTTACGCGCCATATTTATTTGAATAGGTACCCATAGCAACATGATGTTTGTTTGACAACTAAAAACTATACCTTTTCCAATACACCAAGACCATTTGTTTTTCTATTGAGAACTTGCTATTGGTTGAGACATCGACGTTATGATAAATAGAAGATTATGATTGGTTCCCACTATTATTTGGAACTGACAGAGCTACAAATTGAAGACTATTAATTCAAACGCTCTTTTAAATTCAATGTTATCCGAGTAGATACCATCATTATATAAATAATCATAAAATACAGTTGGAAAACAATTAGTTTAACCAATGCATGTCTATGATAATAAAAGCCTTTTGCATAAACTTTATCTAATTTAGCTTTATTCAACCAATTTCTGTGAAGTTGTAAATGGTAAATCATTTTTCGAAAAATGATGTCATAAAGAAGTTTCACTTTTTACGTGTGTAGGTACACTAATACACACAATTTCTTTTTTTGTAAATATATATCTATTATACATAGGTACATCCATGACTCGGAAACAAATGTTCATGCTCATCACCCAAACATTTGTCCCTACCGAGGATTCGGACACAGGACCCTAGCACAGAAGGCACCGTTAACTACGTCGTCTGTGTATACGAACCTGTAGTATAGTGAAGTTCTCTAGCACGCTGTTCATCATGTATTTCTCGGGTAGGTGTTTGAGCTTGTGTATGAAGTTGACCATGTACTCGCACATCGGCGACCGGTGGATGCGGTACACGAAACGGCCGCCCTCGAAGCGAGCGTACTCCGTCTCCACCTTCTCGACGACTTGTTTGCCGAACGAACATACTTTAGTACTACATGTTATGGTCATGTTCTCGTTGCTTTCGTATCTGTAACAAATGTATTATATTATGAGACTACTTCTCTACTAGTGAAATGGCATGATTTTGGACTTCAATTTCAAGCAATTTTTTAATATAAGTACAATTTGATACATTAAAAAATCATTAGGCATTTATTTCTCGTCTACAATTAAGTACCTCAAGAAGAAATTTAAAATTAATTTAAAATTATCGAAGTTTTTTACACATATTCGATCCAAAATTGGATAACGAAAATAGAGAGAGGGTTTTAAGTCCCTACTCTTGCAAGCCAGGATCAACAATAGCTACCTTTCAGAAAATCATCGAGACGTTAATCAGTCGAAAGTTTTGAACTGACGTGGAACCTATAACATAACATCCTCATCATCATATCAACCGTTAGACGCCCACTGCTGGACATAGGTGTACCCCAAGGATCGCCACGACGACCGGTTCCGCGCCACCCCCATGCGGCGGATACCGACTTTTACCTATTTTTATAGATAATAGCTGATTCCCGCGACTTAGTCCGCGTGCAATTTAACGAAAATAAAGCATCACACTATCTTTGCACCCCCGTGCACCCTTAGGGGGTGAATTTTCATTCAAAAATCTTTTCTTTTCTTAGTGCTCCCCTACGTTATAAAAAGAACCCCTGTACAAAATTTCAAATTTCTAACACTAGGCCCTGCGTTGATATGCCAGTCAGTCAGCTTCTCCTTTTATAAATATAGATATAATATCATTTTAATAAGTTACTTACACACTTGTGACCCCATAGAATGCTCCCGGATCGTCCAGGTTATTCGTGTTCAGGTCCGCCCAGAACTTCACGAGGAAGAAGGCATTTCGGGGTCCCTTTTCATATAACTCTTTGAGTCCACCCTTCTTCTCTGGGAACTTATCATTAATCTGTTGTACATCTACTGACTGCAAAAGAAGAAAAAAACTGTTTAAAAATGGAACATCACTGTTTTAAAAATATTTAGGAAGGAACAAAAGATAACGCTATTCTTATTGAGATTGTTGTAGGAATACATAAATAACAATAATGACTAATCTTTTGTAAAGGATCTTCTTTTACAGAATTGTCTGGAAGCAATCTTATCGCAATGAACGGTATCTTTTAGAAAACGTGGGACCACTCAAAAGATAAAGTGAATTATATTTACCTCTAATAAAGGATCTGCGTACGTAACTGTACCACCTATATGAACGAATAGATGCTGCGCCGGCGCCGAACTGGGGTACTGGAACCAAAACAAAAAACATACATCTTAAAAGTAGGTCCTATATCAAATTGATTAAGTAGTCGCTAGGCAGAAAGTATTGACGTAATAGAGAAAATTGCTTTCATTAATAAAAATCAGAGGCACGCCTGAGAATCAAATAGGTGCCGTAACTGAGAGACTTATAATACCCTAAAACCGTAAACACATAATCTAACCTACAGGTCGGCAAAACGTGCGACACCTCTGGTGTTGCAAACGTCTATAAGCTATTTATTTATTATTAGGACATCCAGCAGTTGTTAATTTTTTTCTTAATTCTATTAAATTTATAATAATAGAATAAACAACTCAGAATAAAAACTAAATTAAATGGAAATCGGTTTGCGGTCTCTTTTTAACATGGTAACTATGGTAACCGCTTACCATCAAATCAAATCAAATAATACAACTTGTATTAACTTATTAACGTAATTAAATAGGTAATAAACATTTCGACAGGTATTCTCCAAACTTAGTGAAAACTGTATCTAACTCCGTAGCGTAGTTTAATCGAACCAAGTGTACAAATATAGAGAAGGGATTACCAACTGTACTATACACTTCGCGAATATTAGACATTGAAATAAAACTTCTTTTACTAAACTTTTTATAGACATCAGAGACCATCAATCCACGATACAATGCATTTATACCTACTAGATTTATATTACTATAGTGTTTACGTTTAATCATGTACCTACTCTATACTCAATAATGAATGGATTTAGGTTGCAACCTTTCCAAATGTAGCTTGCATATAGCTTTTATTCTGGTGAGTTGCAGTAAATAACAGGTTTTTTATTTAACACTACATAATATTCGGTCGCTCGCTAATATTTATTTAAACATAATTAAATTACATTTTTGTAATGTCAGTCAAAGTGAGACAGTTAAATTTATTTCATGATACCAAAGTTCAAGGTGCCTACGTTCCTTTCAATTTGTTTGTAAATGTTGACGGTCCTTTTGCTGTGTGTTATACAAATGTGTTATTATATCTATATACTATAAAATTATGTATATTGTTGTCGTTTCGGCGTATTTTATTATTGCTTTTATTGTTTCGAAGGTCTCAATGTAATTTATATTCCTACAGACATTTAACTATGCACTTAATTTCTTACATTTGCTTGATCACTACGGGATAACTAAATTTGATTATTTTATTTTCTACACTAATGTCATTGTAAAATATATGGTGAATCTTGACGAGCTGAATTTGTCATTTTCGGAAATTTTAAGATTATAGAGATCGAAAAACAGATTTAATAAGTTTAGTAGATTTTGATTAATCCTTAATATTCATGAAAAAAATTGGCGTCGATATTTTATGAATTTCAGAACAATTGCTTTGTATGCATATTCGTAGGACACACACACCTGGGGCATTTGTGGTCGTAAGCCCCTTGACATGATATCTTTGTCAGGGCCTTCAACAAGGACCGTTTTATATCCCTATCGCCTGCCTCAGTCTTCCTGAAGCAATCTTGAGCTACACCAGCACCATTATATGTGTCGATTTAGACACTTGGACCTTTCTCGAAGAGACTACCTTCGTAGTAACTTACCGTTTCAGGGTCTCGTGGGTGTTCGACGAAGGCGGAGAACTCCACAAGACGAAGCTTGTGGGTAGCGATGGCTCTGCCCTCCCAGGGAGGCGGTGGCGCCACGTCAGTCCCGCTCGGGACACCAACGCCCCCTACACCCGGGACTCCTTTGTAGCCCGCGCCAGGGAACGGCTTGACGCTGGAACAAGATATAAAACTGTTAAAATTTTTTGGGATGCGTATTTTAGTCTGAAAAAATGGATGCGGCAAGAGAGAGTAATGTATCCCCAATAGATGGTTCTTAAGGCAGCTTGGGAGTATTATGTGATAGGAAAATTGATGATCATAATCGGAGATACCGGGCTTAGTTGATTTAAGTGGCTTGTATACTAAAATGGAAAACGATGATTAAAAGGTGATGTAGGATGAAAAACTATTAATGTCTGTTAGATTATATTTTAAGATTAAGTTGTGGCCGCAAAGTGGCCAGTACCACTGACTGGCTATTTTGCGGCGTATTTAAAATTATATAGTACATTTTATAAGTTATGTGAAAGAAGCAGCGAAAATTAGTCTTTCCACATGAGGAAAATAATTATAGATGATTACATCATTAAATATCAACTTGCGTCAAATGGGTATTAAAAATCAATAGAGCGTCTTTTAAGTAGCAATAATAGTGTGATATACTTACTCTTGTGAGGGTCCAGCTTGCAAACCCGGTTGCCAAAATTGCTGTAAAAAAACAATAACAATTAAAATATTGTTGTTGAATTAATTGTGTTAATTAATATTTAAGCTATCATGTTATTATATGCTCAAGTTGTTAAATATTCTACACACATCACTTGAAGCATTATTTTATTTGTGAAAACATGAGAAGACATGGGATGTACATATTTTTATTTTAATGAGTAATGCACGCTTGAAAAATAAGTTATAACTATAAACGTATTTTTTATCTATTAATATTGTTCGGTAATTTCGGTAAAGTTTTAGTCCAGTCCAATTTACCCGTCGATTATTTTGTAATATGAAAAAAAAAAAAACGAAACAAATTGTGAGTAAAGCAATTATACTATTCGATTAGTGTTATTCTCTCCTATTCTTTACTAAATACGTGCAATTTGGCAACATGCCTAAATAGTAGTGAAGCAACACAATTTAGAGGCGATTTTTAGTTTTGATTTTTACTGATAACACAAAGGCATGCCTTTTGCAAGTTTAGTACCGTATGGTGGTACGCTGGGTGTGGGAGGCCCGCAACGATTTGTGCGCTAGACAGTGTGCTCATTGACTGCATGGCCTTTTCTTTCATCACACCACCATCCTAAACGTCATATAATTATGTATATTTCAACATACTTTTTTCACTATCATATCGCGAAAAATGACTCCTACACCTATACCTATTTAAGTTCATGTTAGGTGCACATGTAGTACAAAAGGGGGAGACCTATGCCCAGCAGTGGGATAATAATAATGGGTTGATGATGACGAATCTACAACACAAGACAATTAATCATTTGACAACGTTATGTATTCTGGTATCAGCTTTGTATTTTATTTAGGTTCAAATAGTCAATTCATATATGTATGTAAAAAAAAAACGTGTTTAAAAAAAAACATAGTTAAACTAAACATTACTAACACCACTACAATCTAATAAACCTGACTGCTAACAACCACCTCAGCTCCTAATTATCAGATTTTTACACATGATGAATGCCTTTTTTGACATTTCGATAATGTGTCATTTCTATAGTGCGATTAAACTAGATATTAGATATTATGTATTGGTCTAAGGTCGTTTCGATAGAATACTATAATATGCACCTTTGGCATAATCCAATGTAATGACATGGTTGTTGATTGTTTAAAAATCGGCAATACTAATATGTGCGGGTTTTTAATGTTAGAGGAGTTATTTTTATCGGAATTGAGCAATTTTGAATCTAAAACTTCTTGACTTACAAATTATAAGCACGAAAAATACGGCTCAACGACGAACTTTTCCTTTACAACATGTTAAATATAAACATTTTAAAGAAATCAAAACTTAACTCCACTAAGCGGTTTTTCAAAGAATTGAAATTATGTTTTCCTTATAATAAGTATGTTAAATTACTTATTTTCAGAATTAATTAAGTAAGCTATTAGTTATTAAGTAACTACTAACACTAGGTTTAAGTATGTTTTTTACTAACAAATTATGGATCCTGTATTTTTTGATCTGAAATAAACTCTTATTATTATTATTATTATTATATAGGCACTTATATCGTGGACTTATTCATATTGATATAATACATTTGCATATTTAGGTAATGAGTACCGATTTTCTAATATAATTTGAATCATTGTTTATGTATAATAATTGACAAAAGAGTATTTTTACCAGACTTCAACACCTTGCCATTTACATTATAAATGTATGTTTTACCTATATCGCTTTGTTTTATATTCTTGGCCCTATATACAATTAGTTGGTGTATATGACCATCCGTTTCTGAAGACTAACGTGTTTTCTTTTAATATATAACAGAAATGGTAACTTACCACTTTGAGTTTGGCCTGTATTTCCCGTAGTTTCCGCCTAGCTAGCACCTGTATGTGAGATGACACTTGTTTTCTCGTGCGCGTCTTCCCTGTTCTGAGTTTTATATACCTTGCTATCAGCTCATTTCGTCCTGTAATTAAATGCAAATTAAGTTAATCAAAAGTAACCGAAGCATTACTAAGCACATGCACATTTAATGCTGAAGGATATGTAGTTTTGCAGATTCTGTGAGGCAAAGAAAATGGTTTGTAGTCTTTTAAAGAAAACTATATCTCCATTTAAGATTGGTAATATGCAAAAGATAACCTTTACGAAAAAGTATGTAAACGTTATCGATGTACTGAGTAACAAAAATAAAATTAAAACAAAAATATTTTGTTCTTTTTTTTTAGATTATCTATTGATATTGGTTTTGGTTCTGTTAAAGCCTCAAACAGCAAAGAGGAACAGAGATGGAATCACTTTATACTATGATATAATGAGAGGTAGCGATAGGGCGAATTCGTAGAAATTTGCAAAACCACACGTTTTTTATACTGAAATGAAACATGTGAAATCATATTGATTAAAAACTGGATATACATCGATAGATAGATTTTAGGGAACTGGCAAGTTTGGTCCTAAAAAACTTAAAACCTTCAACAATTATACCTACTACTGGTACTTTGGACTTCTTTTATCCGAAAAAAATAGTTTAATTGTGTTTATGGTTTATCCAATATCTAGTTCTAATTGTCCACTAAACCGATAACTCATAAAAAAACTGTAAAACAGAAAGATGGAAAATCTATTTAGTTGGTACATAATAATAGGATTACCATCATCATACAGCACCTTATAATGGTATGTAAATGCAATAATTAATATACAAAATAAAGAGAACAAACACCTGCTTCGAAATAAAACAACTTTTTCGAGCTATTATTGCGGTATATTGATATTTAGGTATGTACCCGATGCTTAGGTTTCCTTAATTTTGTCGTGGTCTTGTATCATAAATGCTATTAAATCCGTAAATATGTTTATGTAAATCTATATGCGTAAGTGTGTTTTATGTATGTTATTATACATTACCTACTTTGTTTAAAACTGATTCCACAAAATTCATTACAACTTATTGACAAACAAAGAGTACAATATATTTTATTTTAATGTATTATAGGGTTAACATGTGCCAATTAGCCGCGGAATATTCGGCATAGTTGTTTCAGACAAACGCGTAGAATGCAATGCAGGCACAGCGCTGCCGATCCTGTTATGAAACAATTTTCAAAATATTTTGAATAGCTATTTTCAATCATTGAAACTGCAGTTGAGCAGGAATGCGGGGTGGATCGTCCGCAGTCAGTGCAAGCTGTATTGTGAAATCATTTTCAGTTGGTTTACATTGAATAATGTTGTCGATAAATATTTTAAAGATTTTTTCGTTTCGGTAAATATTTCAGGCTGTATGTATTTATATTAATTTAGTGTATAGTTATTTGTTCTTGAATACATAATATGAACACATAACGCGGTTTTCGTGGCATAAGTATATGACATTTTCTTCCAGTCCACCATAGAGTAGTCACATAGAACAGGCTAAATGTTTAATTTGCTATAACTCTCTAATTATTGATACTTGAACGTGTGATTTTGAAAAAGAAAATGCTATATTTTTTTTTATTAGAAACAGTTCTTTGCTAAAAATATAGTAGGTAGCTTGATTTAATATCTCTGCGAAACATCAATTAGATATTAACTCGTTACATATGTTTTTGCCGGAAGATTGTTTAGAGCCTACTGAGCTAGAAAGGTAAAACTGATACTAGTCATAAAATGAGTCATCTAGCTAACTAAAATTTAGATCAACGTTTTTCACTAAATTTAATATACAGCGTGTATTAATTGGTGGACACGATATAGGAAGACCCGGTCAGAGCAAAGTAAATTGAAATCTCATTGAATTCGGGGAATGCGATGGCGACGAGAGGCGGCTGGTGCGAATTTAATTAACCCCTTGCTTGCTCGTTGAGGCGAATGCGTACGTATACGTACTCTACTATTTGAACGTGTATTGATTAACAGCACAATTTGTCCATCATAGCGCAGTGTGCTAGAAATCGATTTTGGTTAATTAAAGTATCATGTCTCACTCACAAAGTCTGTATGTCGCTTTTAAGAATCATTATCATCAACCCAGTTTTGTCCCACTGCTGGGCACGGGTCTCCTCTAATTTGAGTGCGATTGGGCTTTATTCCACCATGCTAGCCTACTGCTGGTTGGCAGACTTCACATGCCGTTTTCCCTCACCGTTTGAGCATGTGCTAAATACGCACATAGCTATCGAAAAGTCGGTGGTACGTGCCTTGGTTTTGAACTCGAGACCTTTGACATCTCCGACCACTGGTAACACCACTAGGCTACCACAGCTCTCGCTTTTAAGAATGTTTGTAGGGAACTCATTTGTCTACGAGAATTATAGTCCAAAAATATTTTTTATTATAATATGCTACGCCGCCGCCGTCAACGAACACCGCCCAGCAGATTAAAGCAATATCAGTTATTTTTATATTCGACTAGAATGAAAGCTCAGACCTTTAGAAGCAAACTCTTGAAGACTGTTAAGTCAAACATTCTTGAAATAACTTCAAAATTATGGCACCGTCGTAAACTTTTCACGGCGGGTGTTAAGCTAAAATTAGTAAGTGCGGCCACTCTAACAAATTGCTGTTAGCACGAATTAGTAAAGTGAATATACACGTCGTATGCTATTCGTTGCGAGAGGAACTTCCACTAGTGACATACGCGCCCGCGAATTGAGCATTAAGAGTGCTTTCACCCGAAACGTCGTGTGCATCCTTCTATAAATAGTGCGGTGCACAGAAGGATCAAGTCGAAACGTTTCTATTCCACAGTGAATAGAAAAACAAGAGATCATTATTTATTAGTTCGTTAGTTGGCTAATTTGGTCCATTGCCAGCGCGACGCGGCCACGCTCTCGCGCACGCCGCGAGGAAATTGTGCGTGCACGCTCCGGAGCAGATACATTATGAATATTAACTATTTTCTTTTTGAACAGGTATTTGTTGTTACTATCGTAAACTTATAATTACTCACTTGTTTATATACCATTTTCAATGTCACGAATTTTGTGTCTGAACTTGAATAGGTTAAACGCAATGTTTTTTGTATATAACCTGATCCTCTTCTGAGCGTTTTGAAAAGTAATTTATTCGACAACTGGGGAGATATTGGAGATCCATCAGAAATACATTAACGTCGTACCTACCTGAGGCATGACTTCGCGATTGTTTTCGATTAAAGAGCTTTATGCCCACAAAATATATTTCCATCAATATCTACGTATATGGCATTATCTTTCTAATCTAATTCTTGCTTTTCATAATTCTACTCCATAAAGGCGTTTAAATACCACAATTAGTAAGTCAATAATACCCAGAATTAAATGTAACAAGGGCTGTTATTTTAGTTGAACGGAGAATATTTCACATTCATTTACGATTTAAGTTAGGTAATTATCAACCGCTACCCCACGATCTACACAGGTACTTTAGTTATGGTAGATTAGTATCTAAGACAATTAGGGTGCCGCCAACAATGTGTTAATAAGGCAACATAGAATTTTAATAACTTGAAAATAAGGCTTGGTACTTTGTTGCTACCGAAATGGTATCTAACAAGGACAGTCTGTCAGAAATAGAGACCTTTATATGACAAAGGCTCAGCGAAATATATTGAACTTTGTTGAGTTACACGGGCGTCGTAGCAGAATTTCACGCTGACCCAAACAGGAGCTATGTGGAGCAAATCCTCGCGGAAAGGGTTGAGTTGCGACAGGTCTAAGGAGGATTTCTTGGGAGACAATCGGGAGTTATGCCCGAAGCGGGCGGGGCGCTAAACAACGGGCGCGGGCGGCCCGCCCCTTCTTTATATTTTCTTACTGCGTTCGCCGCCTAGCGGCGCGGCCGGGCCCCTTACACGCTCGCTCGCTCACTAATTGCGCATTCTTCGCATAGTTTAGCCCTCCCGACGAACCCCTCGCCTGCCACCCCCGGACCACGTGAAGCCGTGCGCCGACGAAACTTTCATACTCCCAGGATATTGAGCGGTTTTGAATGTCTTAACTCACGAACGTGCCGCCAGCAAAGCTGAGCACTAGCTTTGTTGCCAAACTGTTTCCAACTACAGTCTTCAGTGTTCACACACCGCGTGAGCTCCGAGCTAACTCGCCGTAGCTACACGTGCAACTATGACACGCCGAACTCAATTCGCTGTAATAACGAGCCACTTGATCACTTACTTCAGATGTGGGTACATACGAGGCTTATGTCATTGGAAATATAATAAACACCAGATATTAATACCTCCGATAACTTTTTTGATATTTGTGTTTGATTAACACAGATTGTATTCGTTTTGCTCTGTGTGAATTTATCCAAAAAGTAGATATAAAATAATTTTAAACTTAAGCATGGCCATTACCCAATACCAAAAACAATGTCTATTTGCGACTATATTGTTAAAGAGTACAAAAACATTTTCGACATTACTGTTTTAATAAACACAAAATAATATCACCCTCAAAGAATGCCGGATTATTGCAGCACATGACGATCAAGCAAAACAGTGTCCCGTGGAACGTCACGGCGAGGGAGAGGGTGGTACTAGCGGACAAGGGTGACGCACTTTTACGTAGATTAAGCGGGAGGACACGTCCTCGAGTAATGTGGTCATATATTGTCCGGGCGACGCGACGCGTGTCCGCAATTATTATCCATACAGATAACCATTATCAACATCTTTTGCACAAAGTAATAACAGTTAGAGATTGTTGTTTACAAATAGTCTGTGTCGCTCTACCGACATCTATATTTTTCGAGTTTTTTTTGTGATTTACGCTGAGATCACAATATTTATTGCTAGGCAAAAGTTTTGTTGATTAAAAAAGCACGAATTCCTACATCAAAAGCATATCGCAGGCCTCTGAAGTGAAGACGTTGGGCATTCCCCTAATTTCCGTTTCCGCAGCGTGAACCATAAGATTTGGAGTAATTTAAACATCGCATTTCTTCACGCCTATTAAATCACTTAAGGTGGACACATCGCCTGTGGTAAATTTGTTTAGCAATTCCATTTGGCACCGCGACGAGGCTGAGCGGGCAGTCCTTTAATTAAAACCGGGACGTATAATGTTGGGCGCTTGACGCAAACTTAATGTGCGTCCGGCGGAGTCGTAATGGCACTGCCGCCCTCTGAAAATTGTCCTATGTCAATTCTGCTCCATAGCACCCGTAATATTACTTTTCGGAAAACGTTATGAAACTATTTCCTCGGGTTAAACATGCAGGAGTCCCAGTCTCAGACGAACCTACTTCGTCAAAGTATTTAATACAAACTATTATTTCTTCACAATGTTCTATAACTTTGAGGTGAACACGGAATTAACAAGAAGCCAGAAGAAGACTTTATGCCTAACAATAAAATACTAAAGCAACACAGTTTCCTTCAGCAGTTAATTTACTGGAGGCAAAACGTTGCTTTTATGTAGCAATCGTCACGTTCGCGTTAACGAGCTTTCTAAGTTAACAATGTAACGTGAAAAAATTTGTTCCTGCCTCCCTTTCATGAACTGAGCTTTCATTTTAATAATCGAGACTTATTGTGAACAAGTTGGGGGTTAATTTAGAAATATTTTTATAGCGATAATATATGGGGCATAGCATTCATTGTTGACTAATTACAAATCATGTAATTTAGTACATGTCAACGTGAACGTCGAACAAAAGCCACGCAAGAACACATGGGTTCTTCGAATTGGCGACATGGTCCGATCAAGAGAGATAATAATTGTCGGTTCACGTCTTTCCGCGGAATCCTATTGCGCAAACGGCTTTGTCGGCCGCCTTCAATAGCTACTACAGTGGCTTTTGTCTCGTGCCACATCCATTGTTCATTTTCGGCAGCGTGGCCTTGATATCTCTCCATTATTTAACTTATGTGACATATATTGTACGTAAATCGATGTGTTTATATTGAAACATCTTCGATATTAATAATCTTAATGTTAATATGTGTCTCTGTCACACATAAAGTTAATAATAGACTAGAGTGAGAGATCAAAACCAAATTGCCATAATTGTTATATAGGTACTTTCCTTTATATGTTTTTCCGGGCTTTAAGAATTGTTGATTTGTTAAGTATTATGTGAGCAAATACAGACTTCTAGCATGTTTGGACTCACCGTACATCTTGCCCTCGTCGGAGAGAATAATTTTGCGTCTGCCGCACGGCGGGTAGATGGCCAGAGCTTCTTGGAAGCTCTGCTCAATATCCGGACTCCACACCCCCTCCGCATCAGCCGCAGACATGTCCTGCGAACGCGCTTTATTATAAAAAATACACATGGTTTGATATCTCAACAAAATTACTGCCATACCTATAAGTTTAATAAAGGAAATTCTTCATATTTATCTCAAAATTTGAAATTTAAACACGCTCTGTCTTTATATGCTAAATGTTTATGTTAACGAACTCAAATAAAAGAAGAATGCAATTGTAAATACAGAATAGTGTTGCTAAGGTCCAAGCAACGGAATTGATGTATAAGACTTTGAACAGTTTGAACACAAAAAGCAGTACCTAATCATTAATCAATCAAGTTCAGAAGATAAGGAGTAAAAAATAAAAAACTTACTAAACAAGACTTAACGTAGTCGAAATTGAATTACAAATAGCATAATTACAGCATGAGCTGCATGTGTCAATGAAGTTAGGAAACATTTGTGTGCCTTGAAACTCCAATGTTCAAATGGAGTTACTAGTGCAACCGAATTCAGATACTCTTGAATATCTGTGACATGTGTATCGGTTTTACCCGAAAGTAATCTATGATTGTGTTATCTATAAAAATAATTAAGATGACATATTTTGCGGTTTTGATCATTGAAAAATATGTTTCTAGACTTGTCAAATTGTTAAATGATTACCAACAGAACCCATTTCTCGTATTTTTGGAATTTTAGACTGGTGAACAACCAGTCTCAAATTCTATCGCGTGCAAAGTACACAACCAACGTAAATTTTTATTTTAGTTCAATGCAATCGTTATCCCCATAATATGTAAATATTTGGCTTTTCATACATAGAATGTCAAATGCGAAAAATATAACATAATAGGCGTTATACTGATATACAATTATTTGATAAAGATCCGATGGTTTATAAAATTTGAGGATCCATCTAACATTGCTGTGTGCACATGACACGACGTTAATTTTAGACGTAAGCGAAATTGTAAAACATTAAAAAATTACTAATAGCTTTAAAATGCACTAGTATTTATTGTTCTTATAAATTGATGTCCTTTTCCTACATTCTTACAAATAAAAGCAAGAAAAATCAATTTTTATTCATCTTTAAACATTGGTATTAAGTTTACTTCGATACAATCTTCCCTCTGAAATGACTGACGTCTTAATTAATCAATCTTACGATCAAAATACGCCTAATAGATAAAGTGATTTTTCTATGGTAGCTTATGTAGACCACTTCTGGGAATACCGAAGTGAACTAAATTCAAGAAGCCTTATTACGTGGAAACTAAGTAGGAACACTAAACAGATGTATTTACACTTGTAAAGCGAGTCCGCTTACAGACTGATACAACCCGTGGAGTGCGTCATTGTAATTAATAGACTTGCTTCTATTCTCAAAAGAAAATAAAAATAACGCGTTGCCCTCGACTTGGTCCAACAGCCCGACGATCGAAAACATCGTGAATCACTGTTCCTTGAAACAACTTGAAGCGTTAGCTGATTCTGGATTTGTTAACTACTAAGAGTCAATATTTACTTGCAATTTCTCACAACCGTGTGTTACTAATTATGTTATTGTTTTTGTAACAGTTTAAAATTTATATCATTATCAATCAGCCGTGGTGATTTTTAAATACCTATTAGTGAACTGTTAATCGTGATTGATACTTAAATAAATAACTTTTGATATCGTTCGCAACGCAGAAGAAATTGGTTTCATTTACAAGAAACCGTTTCTTTTTTCAGAGCTTTCGGCCTATTGCGTATGGATGACTCAACTGAAAGTTTCGAAGCGGGGAATGAGTATATGAACACTAGATTATGTTCGATATAAAACCGATACGATTACAAAACATATAGTACTATAGTACTACCACCATGTATTATTATTGTCATGGGTTATTTTATAAAATTCTCGATAGCCAAACTTGTAATTGTGAACGACAATCTAAAAATTTGCAACTTGTATCATTCAACCATCTCCTTGGCTTGAACCAAATATAATTCAGTGTGTGCTTCTTACTAATATGCACATTTCTTTTTTTAGATCCATAAAAAGGTCATTGTTTTTTTTATTAAGATTGGCACTAATACACGAAGCTGCTGATCTATTTTTGTCACTTACAAGGAATTCTGATCGCGTGAAAGGAAATATAACGACCCCGTGTTAATAAGACCTTTCACTATTACTCTAAAGCTGGAATCAATGACCAGCAACTACTGACGGCTTAACCAAGTCGTGGGAAATATCCATCCAAGCCATCTATCCTAAGGTTAAGATCAGCATAAATATGCGCTAATATTTACGAGCAGTTAAAATCGACACGTGTACGGTCACTACGGTTAGAGAGGGACTGCCTCATTAAATTAATGGGCACCTTACATCTGCTCCGCAGTTTATAGCCAGTATATGCATAAATGCTCCATGCTGAACAAGAAGGACTGTGTGGTTATGGAATCGGTGATGGTAGTAATAGTTTTCTTTTACCAGTCTAGACGCTTAGTTGCATTTTATTGTAAGTAAAGACTTGTCATTTCATTAAAAGCCATGAAGGTAACTCTTTCTGACGTTGTTCCTCTTTTTGTGTGTGTGTCCACATCTTTTTGGATGTCTTCTAAACCTAAGTAACTTCCAGGAGAGTGGACCATCTGATTATTGCTAACTTCAGTAATGGACATTGAAATAAAAACTACTTTTTACGGAGTGTGTTGCGGTATTGTACTATCATTTAATTCCGATATTTCGGGTCCCTTGCATCCATGGCCACAGCAGACTCCGTTCAACGTAGACCGCAATAAAATCCGTAAGAAGTAGTTTTAAATTAACGTCTAATATTAGAATGCCGCCTAAGTGTTAGAAATAAGTACAATAATAAAGTGTAGCTCCAACTGTTGCTAGAAGAGTTCTATTGAAAAATGATTAGTTACCTTTTCATCGTCACTGGCATCACCAACGTCGAGGTGCTTTGCGTCGGCGCCGCCCGAGCCATTGGTGTCGGGCGCGCCGGCCGCCGTGCTCCACGGGGACGCAATGGTGCAGGCTGCGAGCGCGCCGCTCGCTGTAACAGGCAGGGCATAGCGAGAATTCTCGCTTAAATTCAGCAGCACGAGTGGGCAAGAAGGTACTTCCTCTTCCCTTTAGAGAAGGGAGGTAGTAATTCCAGTATTTTAAGAAACCTATAACGGTGTAGATGCACGGCGCGAACGACGCGAACGACACCTCTGGTGTTAGAAAGGCAGGTCGTTTGTCACCCTAGTAGTATAAAGAATTAAGTATTATAGCTGGTAGACAGGTGCCGAAGATCAAAGTCCAGCAAATATACGCTGATTATTATAAATAAATAGTGTAACAACAAAGATAAAGATAAAAATATTGCAGCTTTTATAAAACAATCTTGCTATAATTTTATTAGCTTCACAATCTTGTTATATTTAAATCTGTCGTATAAGAGCACGAATATTAATAATTACTACCAATATAAATAAAAACCTCCGACGGACAATTGACTCGATATATTTTATCCTTGAACTTGAAACAGTAAGGTTTCCGTGAATTTCTTATATTAATATTAATGTATTCTTATTGATTATGATAATTTGATGAGGTAATTATTTTATTTTGTGTTTGAAGGCAATATTAAAAAGTAAACTCTTTTATAACACAGTAGTTTTGGCCTGTTCGTGTATCTAATAAATCTCATTGGTTAATAATAGCCAACGCTTAAAGCTTTAGTTTTCTTAAAAGGAAATACTAAAAGAGCGTTTCTTAATTTCTCAACAAGCGATAAACGATTACATAACGTAACAATCAGTATCGTCGTACCATGTAATTCTTGTGTGTAGATAATGTGATGTGAGTGTGTGACCGTGAATCGTATGACGCACCCATAAACGCGAATACACAGGAAAAGTAACAATTTTACCGACTGTGAAGTTATTATCCTTTAACAATACCTTTAGTTTCATTTAGCTTTATTACTGTGACGAAAGACAACTTACGAGTGGAAAAATCATAAAACAATCGATAATTGATTGTTATAAAACTATTGGTAACAAGGTAATTTATATATTGGTGATAGTATTTAAACAATCGAATCTAAAAATCTAGAGGTTGCTGATATAACATCCGATAGATTTACTACACTAATACATTCACGTTATCGCTACTTTGGAAAACTATTCATATTCATATTAATATAGGAGCAAAAAATCAGAATACAATGAGTGGTTTCATAATTTTCCCCAGCAATATTGTAGTGGCTATAATGAAAAACATTTCTACTAGTAATGAATGGATTTGTCTGCTAGTAGTTGATACCAGTCTCGGCTCGAGTGCGTCTGACGTCAGAACACTTGTTTGTTTACCGTGTCGGATGCTCGTCTTGTAAACTTCCAATCGTATTGTGGCCTGTACGATAATACATCGAGCAAAGTCGTGGTTAGCTGGCAACTATTTATAAGGCACCAGAAAAAGCATTGTAAATTGTCGTCTAGTTTTTGGTAGTTAATCTACAAGCTTTTTTATTGAAATTGATTTCATAAGATAATGAAATACTTAAAAAAAAATTCGTTAATTAATATCATTGTCATCTGTGTCTATACAGAAAATGAAGCTTAAATAGGTTATATATAATTTTTAATTACTTGAAGATAAAATTAAAGTGAAAAATTAAGCCAAAGAATAGGAACGGGGTTCAAATTTTCATAATACCAAATAAAATCTTTGTTCCCTCAAGATCGGGAGGCGAGCTTGTAGGCATGCCGGAAATTTTCATATTTACTGTTACAAATATGCAGGTACGAAACATTCACAATATAAATATAATATCAAAACGGAGAATTTCTTTATGAAGATCGGATCGGGAGTCGAGAGAGTAAAGTATGCGCCGCCTACCGTTGCGACGAGCTGTCCTCCTCGTTACTTTATAAATCCTATCTTTACCTACCTACCTACGTTCCAGCATATTTATTACTTTACCTATTTATATCAAAATATTTGGTTTACACACATGTAATGTTAGTTAGATCTTCAAAAACTATTTTAATAAAGTTGTATGACTTGTTTTATCATCTCTAGCTTTAAAGTGAACCATATTTCGTAAAACAATATTTGGTTTACCTATTGATCCCAAATAAGAACCCTGAGGTATACTCGTAATAATATGAATTATAACTACAATTTCGACAGTTTAGTTAGAACATATAATGATCAAAATATATTACAGTTGGATTTTTATTTTTAAAATAGCTTTAATAATACGAGTCTGATGGATATTTTACAATAGGTTGTAGTTAAGCACTCGCCAAAAGCCTTTGAAAAGTTTGTTTATTCTACGCTATTGGTAAACTACTGCAATTATTTCGGTTGCGCACTTGAAACAACAAATTAAGGTTTTTGTATACTATAAAGTGTCAATGAACTACCAATTTAATCTGTTGGTTTACTTTTAGCAGCACTAACTTCAGTAGAGAATATTTTATATTTTGTTTTAATTAATACCCAACGTTGAATCTAAATATATATAACTCAAAGGTGACTGACTGACTGACATAGTAATCTATCAACGCACAGCCCAAATCACTGGACGGATCGGACTGAAATTTGGCATGCAGGTAGGTATGTTATGACGTAGGCATCCGCTAAGAAAGGATTTTTGTAAATTCACCCCCTAAGGAGGTAAAACGGGGATGCAATGTTAATATGAATTTTTTTTTTAGTGAAATCGCACGCGGACGAATTCGCGGGAATCAGCTAGTTTTCTCATAAATAAGTAAGTAAGTCGCTTAATTATATTACTCTCGCGAAATGTAATATATAAATAATAATGATACAAGTACACGAGCTAAATCTTACAACTTAGTATATTGTAATGTCAATATGCCCCCACAATTGACTCAACAAATTTGCATTGTCTCCGACGCATACCTATTGAGAAACCGTCTTTATAAATCGGAAATTGACCTCTTTATAACCCAGAATCGCATTAGCAAATAATTCGAAATCAAAATATACGCTTTAAAAATTTGTATTAGTTTTGGATCATTATCACGTCTCTGTTATTCTTGATATTCGTTGTATAATATCACCAATCTAACACTAAGTCTAACTACTTACCTTCATAAGTGGAGAGACACAACTATACGAGTTATGACGAGTTGTATCAAGGATCTTCAATTAGGACAATTATTATTCAGTAGTGACTAATTCAAGCAGCGCTCGCGGTTGGCTGACAAAGGGCGCAGCGTGGACGTGCAATAATTAAAATAATAAAGCATGGCTGTTCATTGTGCTGATATGACAAGTGCCCGCAATAAGTGGGACCCTCGCTACGCCGCGATGGGGTCGGCTCTTGATCATATTTAAACAGGAGCTACCTATATCATACGTGCGATTATCCTGTAATATTGGCAATGTTTGCGATTTATTTATGTGGACTCGCTCACTTTTCTGTATTGTTATAGAATTACTTACACGGCGAGTAATACAACATTTTTCTATTGTAAGAGTAAATATTAACGGTAGTTTAAATCTTTTATTAGGAAAGTAACTTCGATACATTCATAATAATACGATGATTCAAGAACAGAACTAGAGTAAACTCCCAGAACATTTATAACATAACACACGCATGCGAGTGGGCGGCACAAAAGGCACGCTGTATTTATAGACAATGCCCACAAAGTACGTAAGTAAGTACGTACGTAATATTAGTCACATCGAGGTAAAAGACAAAACTGTTGGGACACTACCCGACCATAATAGTTACGCACACAGAAACCTTTGTGAAGCAAATGTTTATACATAGTTTTATAAACCATTCAGCCTATAATACAAGTAATTTCACGAAGCGAATAAAACTGTTTTGTAGAAGCAAATATTACGTGAAACTTTCAAATTTTTCTTTGAATAGCGAAACTGGAGATTGATTTTGATGTTATAAACTTATGTATTTTTTTTCTAAATTCACTCCGCTCTGAAAATTCTATCAGTCATTAAGACTTTTACAGATTTTAATATAGGAATGATATTTTGATACGTGGCTGTTTACGTTATATCATTAGCTGTATACTGTATTCGGTAAATGTTATATAAAACGGGATATGTACGAAAACTGTATACATATGTTGCACGCGACTCCTGAAACAGGAATGCATTTAACATCAACAACAACGGAATAATTCCGGTAATTTAATGCTATATGACCCTTCCATATCGCGTGTGGCTTTTAAAAATCTATAAAAGTACCTTTTTGTTTTATGACAGCATGATTTTTCGTAACATATGCCTTTAATCCACTTGCATATTACTAGTTACGTTAAATATTATTAATATAAAAAATCAGCTAGCGTTGACTGCCAAGTTAAAATTATTATCGAACATACTACATCGTCAATAAAACAACTGTAAACTTAATAGGTAATAAACATATTACATCGACAAATAAAATTTTAGCAGCTAAGTTGTGTACTTTTCAATTATTTACTTTTCAATAATCATTTATTATTGAAAAGTATATAATTGGGAATAAGACAGACATAATAATTGTCTCTCTTGCAGATACATCACGGGTTTAGGAATCTACTTTAGAATTTCCTTTTTAAATAACAATAGGTAATGACTAATTATTATAGACATATATGAAGGAAATTTTAATCGCAGCTGGCAATTAAAAAGTTGTATTTACATTGAAAAGTTTGTGGTTGAAATTCTGTTAACATTTACATTTTGCGTTCGACTCTACAAAGGTACATTTGAAACATAGAGATATTATGCTTTCAAAATGAGATAAACCATAGGGCTGTCAATTAAAAAGCAGTTTCTTCTAAGCAGTTGATGGTATCTATTTATGAGCGGCTAATTACCGGACAGATAGCAGAGATCATCTATATGTTTATCTATATTTATGTACATTAAATCTTAATTTATATTTGATATTGATACTAATAAAGTGTAATATTTATAATCTACCGGAATAACTGCTTTATCTGCAGTGTGCTCAGTTTCCTAGTTAATACTGTATTCAGGCGCAAATAAAATGATAAAAAAGTTGTGAATCGTTATGGAAACAAAAAACGTTTACAAAGGTGGTAGCCCTAGTTGTTGGGGTGTGCGATGGGGGTGGGGCCCGGCCACCTGTGAGCGTACCGTCCGCGCAACGGTCGAGGGTTGCGCGCCAAAGTATGTTAATTAATTTTCGGTTGACCGTTCAGTGTTCTACGGGTTTGCTCAAATCGGCCCACCGTGTGGTTTTCGTATATTTTGTTTTCAATATTAAAGGTCAGTCATATAATCCGCTAATAGGTATCGCTAATACGGTCAATAAAACAACGTATTATTTGTGGTAACATATCAATTATTGTATTATATTACCTAATTAATTTTCTAATCAAATTATATTCAAAGTAGCTATCAAATCAGTAGGTACCGTAAAGCCACAAAAACAATTCGTTGACAAAGCATGCGTTATTAACTTATTACAAACATTATTTTCGACTTGACTGTCGTCTGAGTTCAATTAATAATTCAATAGCGTAAACCGCGCTAGGAAATGGGGCAATGGGTTTTTATTAATTCCTCTTCGGAATATTAAAGTGGGATAGGATGATTAATGATTCAGCACGATTATTATGTTTATTAAAATCTGCGCGTGCTGTGGTACAATCAAGCCGCTCACAAAGATGTTTACCGGTCGGCGGGAATGTTTACAAACGCGACGTGTACGACACAAAGGCTGTTGCGTCGTGCGTGGTGTCGGCCACGTGGCGCGTGCACTATTGCACTATCTGGAGTACGCACACATCAAGCATCGTCATCGCTGAAATGTACACTGGGCCGCAGAAGCACAACATGGCATCGATACAACTCTGTTGTTTTCTGGAAGTGCAAACGGATGTGCCGCATGCCGTCGGCAAAGCTGCGTCCCCGCAATTTGCAATACTACTAAGCGTCAGGTTAAACTATTCCAACATTTTCAATAGTAATATGGACCTACATTTGTATTATTCCCATGCACTACTGTTCAAATGTACTAAATTGTATGTACGCGATTGACATAGTAGCAACCGAATCCCGGTCAATTGGTTTTTATTAAATCTATTTCAGTCCGATCATAAAACGTCTCAATTAATTCAAATTCATAGTTACATTCAAGAATAGTCACGTGGAAACGGTGCTTTTTAAACGGGAGATAGACGATCCATGATCATCCACATCCAAATGACTACCTTTCTTACTATGTATGTAACTTTCAATTTATTCTTACTTCAAATGCCTAAGTGGTAATTAGTCATAATTATGTTCATTAATATTTTTACTTTATAGTTGGTACAAAGTATCTTATTATTTATTATGAAACGCATTTACTATAAAATTTGGACAAAAGTTTAATCTAATGACTAACAAGAATGATTCAACTTCAACATCATCAGACATACATAATAATACATATGTTGGCTCAGCTTTATTTATAAAATATAGTCAGTGATATAGTTTCAGAATTATACACTACTGTTAAAGAGAATAATGATATGAAATAATGAAACGTAGGCCTCATGAAACCGTTAAATTAAAAAAAACATATGCCAATTTTTTTTCACGTTTCCAAGTAACCAAATCCATGAAGACGATCAAGAGATCTCACCTCTGAGTCACGTAGCCGCTTGCCAACATCGAATAATACTAATACAAAACATAGATATTCATGTAGATAGCTACGCCAATTTAGACTTTGATTCAATACGACAACAGTTGGAGTGACGGCATAGAACAAGTGAATCACTGCGCTCGCTCCGCCAGCTGCAAATTAAGACTCGGATTGCAAGTTCTCAGTGTTTAGTTGTCTTGCAACATTAGCTGTAAACACTAAACTGTATCACATTTTACGTACCTATACGTGTGGAAGAAGTATCGTGCCGTCGAAAAATCTGCATTTGTCCTCGCAGAATCTATTCACGCGAAGTGAAATTTTTGTTACCCTCACGGAATCGCTTTTCATGTCACCACTACGTTTATTTATAATATTCTTATGATTTATTTACATAGGGATACAGTTTTGAGTTGTTGATATTTGATTTACCTTCATATTTTGGGTTGATTTAGTTTGCACCTGAATAATGACTATCGTTTTGAAGAACATGCTTCAGAAGAAGTGTTTCTTTCAAGACGAATATACTATCAATACTATTCTCTGTCGCAATTTATCGTTATAATTGAATAAATAATTTAATTTGTAATATTAATACCTATAAACATCAAGTACAGATACTTGTAGTCAGCAGAATAAACATGTTCGATGTAATCGTAGAATAGACATTATTACTGTAAACAGCTATTTATGCTCATGTGTCACGTAACATTTCTACATATCACGCAAAGGGCTTCGATATGAGTATTTATTTTGAATTCGCAAACATAAATATATTTCCCGATACTGTAATTGAACTTAATGATTTCAGTGTAGAAAGAAAAATGAGAAAATGTTTGTTTTACGATCGTGTGGACCCATTAGAAATATGTTTATGTGTGAATCTTTAGCCTTTGTTATACAGTTATATAATCTAATGAGTAAATATAATAAGCGAAACGGGTTTGTTTACATAACACACATGTGCAGCAATAAAATATGCATAAATTATAGACAGTGCAGTTTGCTGAATTTACATTATAACTTGTAACATCACCAAGTTTATGGATAATCTAATAGATTGAAGTAGGTTTAATTAATTTTATTGCATTAAAATTAGAAACCTAGGAATACATTTGGTGGACTAAATTCTACTTGGTTTAATTTTCTGTATTTCTATTTACATACACGCTATCACATCATCATTCTAAACCGCTTCATTGGTTTAGTGGTCCAAAGCGTCCAAACATGAGTATAATGGGCACAAATAACATTGCCCGACATGGAAATCGAGCCCACTATGCTCGACTGTATGGGTTCTCATCACTAGGAACTATACTACTGCCTAGCCCTTCGAAGTTGCGGGAATAATGGTGTTATGCATAATATTGGATTTTTAGAATTGGCTTAATTACCACAATTTATTTATAGCATTTGGAAATGCTCCCAAAAACTGAACGCAAACGACTAACATGAAGCGTACAATCTAATTGGTTTTGGGTCCTCTGAATTTGACCCTTCTTGAACATATCCAATAAAGCGAGCAGGATATTACTCAAATATGATATAGATGCCGTGGTAACAAAGAGATACTTATGAAATTAAGGCGATAAATCAGCGTGGTCTGAGCGAGGCGGGCCATGAATGAGCACAGGAACAACGACTTATATGTAAATAATGTCGTATGCCCGACGCCCGCCGGCCGCTCGCCTGAATATAAAGTAATATGTCACAGGACATAACATGCCAAGTGATCGAGTGCTAATAGTCTTAGGGGACTTCCACGACATGTTTATAATTGATAAGCGACACGATACCGCGGTCGAGCTTAATGCTGGTACGGATCTTGTGACTTACGAAGAAAGTTGGACACTTTCAACCGAGTGTTCAGGTATAAAAGGTGAATGGTACTAGTAAGACGATTGGTTTTGCAAAACGGACGTTCAAATTACTTTTCGTATGGCGTAAATGAGAGGCGTCAGCGCGGAACGTGGCCGCAACTCGCAGAGATAACAACTGACTGCAGTCTGCAAGCAACCACAGAAGCGTTAAGCGATAAATGTATGCTTCGAGTATGAAATAGCCATTAAGCAGTTTATTCTACTTCTCTGGGTTATTGTTGTTGCGACTCTCTGGTACATTAGTTAAACCAAAAGGCACATAATTTATAATGATGGAAGTGATTACCACTTTGTAAAGAATGGTAAATAAGTATAAATCTCTGTCAAGTAGAAGGTATTATTAGCGTTAACTAAACAAGAACAAGTGTTTTGTGTATATAATTGCTTGATATTCTGTATATATAGTTATTTACATTAATTAAAACTATTAGAGCCACTCTATTCAGTGTAATGTTTAAAAAATATTTTTCTATTGTTCAATTGTTTTCCTTTTACAGTTAATGGTCAGTACACGACGAACTGAAGTAATCGGTATGATAGTTGAACGGGTATGTAGAACATTTATAGGTCTAACTACTGTTTACGTACTCTAGTCTTACGCTAGGAAAAAAGGCTCAATATTGAGAAATATATTGCAAGAATTGCATATAAACTACGTTGTTTTAGTAGAGTACACACATTTAAAATTTCTTCTACATGTTCAGAACAATTCTTTTTTTTTGTAAATATCAAAAAAATCAGCAACAAATTAGCTTAATGGTTGGTTTTAATAATCCGCTTGACTAACTATATAGGATTTTTTATGTACTTGAATTGCGTGTTCTATCTTAGATCCAACTCTACTCAAGCAAGAATAAGGTAGAAATTAACATAAAAAATTAACCTTGTATTTTTTCAACCATACATTCATGCAAATATTTGAACTGTCAAATATTCCAAATTGTCCGTCGGCAACAATACCTCTTCCGTTGACGTATACAATTCGACCAATAAATCGTTATGAAAGCTCCAGCAATGCATTACTATTCAATAATATGCATGTCTCTACATAAGGGAAAAATTCTAAAAACTCAACCCATTCAATATATTTTGATCTTTAATATTCTCTGTCCGTGCAGTGTTCAAACGTGAGCTGAACTCTTTCCTATTGTGGTTCAATATCATACGACGTCAAAAACAATGAATTCATGACCAACTTCCAGCAGAGTGCGTGAGTTTGGAACGCCCGCCATCTGAATATTGAGTAATAGTTTAATGTACATATTAAAGCTTACAAGTGCGTCTAATGTACGTACATACTCAACAAGAAATGATTCTACAAATATTAGACATCGCCTGTGTTAGATCGTGTTTGTTTCATTATACCGCAGTCTCGCGTATGTGTAGGTACCTAATGAAGGGAATCTCAGAGCTTTAGTGAGATCAAGGTGCGCTGATAATCGAATTAATTTGAACTGCACTGAAGCCAGCTATGTTGCCGACAGAGGGCTTAACTAAGTTTATGAGTATGCTAGGTACGCTCTTAGCGAGCAACAAGTTTGTCGGGAACATCTTGAGTGCTTTGAAATCGGTTAAGACATATAGAACCGTCCGACTCTTGTGTTCAATAGTTTCTTATACAGGATAAATGATAATATCCTAGTATTCTCTTTATGTCAGCTTCTGGACATTGTAAGGAACGACTATCGTTCTACAAGTTCTCGAAAGATCAACAAAAAAAATAAGCGCCTTATAATACCTAACGATTAACTTTGATTGGCAAGACGAATTTATTGTGTATTTAAAAAAAGTTTATTATGATATTTAGAAGTTAAGACGAAGTATGCATATTACTAATAACTTAGTAGATAGATATATGCAGCAATAGGAGCCCATGGCTTATGTGAAGCCTAACGTCAAGATATTGTCTTTCTCTAATTCATGCTTTATAGGGTCGTAAAGTGATTATAGCCGGTGCAATTAGTACTAACGGTTGTGGTGTACAGCACAGCTGCGTTGTGATGGCGGGAGACAATTGCTGGCCATAATTCGCGAGGGTTCAATGACCACTCGGACGATGCAAGACGCGCCAACTCAAACACGGCGATTTTCTTCTAGAAAGTTTTAACTTACTACATGGAACATAGATCTATGTTTTATCAGATGCCTTGAATACTTGAGTGATAAGCGAAAAATCTAATTTTTTCCCCCTATGCGAATCGGCTTGGTCCTAGACGTGACATGATTTTTCTTTGTTCGTTAGTTAAATGGTGAATCACATGTGCAAGCCACACAATTTCAATGATTTTATTTATTATGGTCCACAAGAAATAAAGCTGAGTATAAGACATCAATAACAGGAAATTCATTTACAGCGTAAATCACATGATTATGTTATAACCATAGACGGCTAGCATTGTGGTCCGTTTACGATTCTCACAGTAATTATAGTTGCCATAGTAAATCAGAGCAATAATATTTCTCGACGGTGTCATGTATAATTGGATCGCAATGCGAGTAGCATCTATGCGGAAGAACGGGAGCAACATCTCTCGTTACATTCTGTGTCTTATTCTGAGAACACCATGGGAATATACCGGCGAATAACCTGCCCATAAAAGTCATTGTTCATAGCTTTCATATAAACTATCTTTGAAATTAATGTCCGCAAAGTTTTCCTAATTACAGTCAAGGAATGAAGAAAATTGACATAAAAATATTTGCTTCAACTCTTTCACATCATTCTTTATCCAAAGGCTTAGTAGAGGCCACTAGGCGAAAAACAAACACAGTTTATATACCTAGTTACTGATCAATTTTAAGAAATTGTAATCTTATCCAGTGAGTTGATTATAACCAGTTCAAAAGCTAAGACAGATTTGTTAAATCTTCACAGAGAAGATCCAGAGAGTAACATAAACAAAGCATGTCACGATCCAGCTTTCAAAACAGGCCAAATATTTCCATTAAAATCGACGGAGCACATGAGGTTAAGTGAAAAACTTGGAACAAAGGCTGGCGTGGTCGGCTCACTATTTAGTATGCATTTGGAAAGGAGTTGAGGCGAGAGCAATAAGTTTGAGCCCGTGATTTGCATAGATTGTGGCGGGCGACGGCGGCGGCGTGGCAGCGCGGGCGCGTGTTTGGTGATTTACTTGCGCGGCCGCGTGGGCGACACGGCCAGATAACACCTGCACTGCTATTACGATGACACCTCGCCAAGCTGAATCTCACTACCACGAACATTAGGAAAATAGAGCTACTATGAGCTTGAAATAATCTTTGCAAACTTCTCATTACTCTCACTAGTTAGCTCGATATGTTTAAATAGAATCTCATATGTGAAGGAATAGCACAAACCATGGCAGTGAAATGTGTTAAATCCATAAAGTTATAATATCCAAAACCGGTACACTAAGAGGCAGTCATATTAGTAGATATTAATTAATATACACACATTTCATAACTGCAAATCTTCCTAATTATGAAATTACTTTGGTAATTGGAAATAGTCTAATAGCTTGGATACAAAACAAGTTCTAAAATGTTTTATGTTACAATTAAAGTACCAACAAGAAGTTTGTATGTTAAACATTTTTTCTACACGTTTGTAATTCTTTAGAAGACTAAAGTGAGGCCACAAAAACATTTAAAGCCTGACGCCTTACTTGTTGGTCATTTTCTCACTTTTTGGAGTTGTATACGGACAAGTGTTAAGACAATTTCAAAATAAATTAATCCATATAAGGGTAACCGCAAACAGAGACCATAGTTGTGTACATTAAGAAAAACAATACTTAGTAACTCATAATCATAAGTGGTGGCTGTCTTGTAGGCTCTACTGTATGGCGCGCCGAGAAGCCTGCTTGTGGTTAAATTACACTCATTTACCGCAGCAACAACGTCCGTGGCATGTGCAAAATGTTGCCAGCGACGATTAGCAGAATTCCTGCCTTGCAATAGAACATATAAATGCTAAAAAACAAGGCCCTTGCGACACACATATGTACTTAATGACTGGATAGGTTAGTTGTTTTGTTGATTTTCCATTTACGTTCGTCATTCCCTTGTGTGATACATTAACCACCTACTGAGATAATATTCCGTCGGTCTGTCAGTTTTATTTACCTGTAAGTACAGATGATAGAGTAAGAATCTTAATTAAGTATAGCTAAGTATTAGAAGTTATAGGCACAGTCTGTTGTGTAGTTGATTGAATGATTTGCAGTTGCCATGTTACACAATAAGTTCGCTAATGGAATTGATAGCAGTAATTAGAGAATGAGCGGCTGCGACAGCCTGCAGCACGATCCATGGAGTTTCGACACAGACAATCGCTGGCGCGTTTACTATGCGGGTTATTATAAAGTGCAATTGTTGCATTCAGCATTCGTAGCGCATTGGCGATGGCTAATTTTATCTTTAACACCCGCGTGTTTTAGCGATGGCAAGTTTCTCTTTTAATTATTTGAAAAACACCGCATTTTGTGTGGGTTTATTCCGATACGTATCATAGTTAAGAAATTCTAGATTGTACGTTTTTTTTAAATTAGAACATAGTCTAAGAAATGAGCATTCTGAAGAATAAAATATCCCATTGATGGATACAGTTAAAATATACGTGTTCTATAAATACAAAGCCCTAAAAAGAATAATTACCATAACAGCGTTAAAATTAACGACTTTAAGTTAACTTGTTCTTGTAAACATGAAGTTTAAACGATAACGCGATTAAAACAGTTAATATTACAAATGGGTTATATGATTGAATTGTAGATCGTGCTTACTTAACGAAGGTCATATGACAAAGTTCAAGTTTTGTGGTCGACGTCCGCGAAATATAATAATCATGTCATAAGCTTACTGTACGTGGACGTCATAAATGTTATGACGCTGTTTCACTCTCATTTGTTTGATCTGGTATTTTCCATATACATCAGAGAAATACCGGCTCTACATGAACAAAACTTTACAGTTACTAGGCGTTATTTTTTTCTATACGTACGTACATACCGTAAATAATTAGGTATATATTTTGGTCTAAATAAATTAGAGAACTGGTTACATGAAATATATCTTATTCTGTCAAATTAAAAAAGTATGTACCTAATGTATTTATTGAATTTTGTAATTAGCAAAAAAATAATTAGAACCTAGATCATAATTTGTATAAATTATCATAATGTATTATAGTATGTGACGCATTCTATGACTGCGGAATTCTAATTATTTTTCCTGAATCTGTAATTTTTTGTTCTTTTATGCGATTAATTAATTGCTTTGTATAATAATATTTCTAGTATTTCAAGCGCCGTATATTTATTTGATGTAATTGTTGACAGTCACGTCATCTAGATCAATATACCACTAAGACTTAAATCACCTCATGCGCAGATTAAACGGATGATTAGTCCCAACTGCCGTCAATTATCTTCGTCACAAACTCACAGCTGATAAAACTATAAACTGAATAATCTTCTTTGACTCTTATTACAAAACATGCGAAGGTTTAATTTTGAACAAAGCCATTGAACTCACAAATCATACGTTTCAATCCTGATAGCTCGTGTCCCAATCTATTCAAGTTCCCAGAAGTATGACTAAACAAATATTTTGAGAATTCCAATGTGGTTGAATTTTCTTCAATCGATTAAGAATTCTATAAGCCCAAGTATCCGACGGAACTTATTAATCTCAACATTGATCACACTCCTGCTCGAGGACTTATGTGGTCATTTATCGTTCTTACGTGTAAATGTGTTTATTTTATTATACGTAGGATTTAATTTCAAATTCTCACATATTTATGTGTCCACATTTGGAGGCAACTATTTTAATTAGGCTTTTTTGGTACACTATAATATTTTGATAATGACTGCTAGCGAGGTTAAAAAAACCTAGTTTCCTAACGTTCTAGCTGCTTCTAATAGGTTTGTAAAGACTTTATTTTACGCATTTCCATTTTTATAGTCCTGCAAACACGAACCGCCAATCCACACCCTTTCATATAACTGTAAAGGCGTCGCGCCGGTCATGGGCACTATGCCAGCGACAACGGTGTTTCTCGCCGCTTCCGAATGAGTGTTGTTCGACCACTTGTCATTCAACAGACGCTGATAATTGGGCTGTTTACTTAGTGATCATTAAAATCGATTAATTCGCGCTGTGCAATAGATTCAAAACCAGACAGAGTATCTAATTATAAGTCGTTGAGTAAGTTTAGAAATTGAATAAATTGCACTAGTTAAATAATACGAGAGTTTGTACAAATTAGTTGGGTGCACTAGACATTATAAGTAGGCCGAATCGATCACGCATCGATTGGAGTGTTGAGCTTTTGCTCCGACATAAAGCATCATTAAAACTACTTGTTTGATCTTTAACCTCCGTCGTCGCTACGTACAATACATGTAAATAAAGACTACGCTCCGTTTGTTATATCAACTAATTACTTACAATATTAATATGCAAATTGTTGATTGTAGACGTTGAAGAGCTTAAAAGCCTATAATCATGAATTAACATATTTAACACATAATTACTGGACGTAATCTCAATCATTTGTCCACGGTTAGTGAGTTTTATTTTTAACTATGTATTCGTATTTACTCTACGATAAAAATACAAACAAGTTTTTTTATAAACAACCAAACAAACACAATAATGATTACTTAATAAAAACATGTGTTATACAATGAGACGGTAGCAGTACAAAACAAATTCGTGTCGATAAGGTTATTACTCGCTCATAAATATAGCAGTGACAAATAATGTTAAAGACACTTAAGCAGCTCGTATCAGCGCTGGGGACATGACGTAAGTACAAAGGGTGCAGGCGTCCAAGTTGTCAAACGAGAAGTTTTTATCGGGCGGCCTGTCGGCGTTGAATAGAAATGAGCCTTGAATAATGCATGTGTGGCGCGGCCCGCGTCCCGCACCTCTCCAAACTGATTTGTTGCAACCAACGTTGCAACAACGCGATCGCGTTCATACACAGGTGTTTACGTTTATACCGAGCGATTGTACGCCTCCACGTCCATGTGTTCAACTGGAAACGAGTCGCTGACACTGCACTATGGGTTATTACCAGTGTCATACGATTCTAAATAGACTGTGAGAAAATTGCTGCTGGTTTCTATTACAAGCTGATAATAGGATATTTGCAGCATGACCTACGTTGCACTGTATAGTGTGTATAGTACGAGTATGATTCATACAAAAGTCCATTACGTAAAACAATGTTTCTACAATGTAAGCGTGTACCTAATAATCCCTCGAAACGAAACTGTAATACGCGAACGTCGAATAGAAAAACATAAAAATATTTTTTTCCTATTTTATGGTTACTCAAAATAATTGCATCAGTAATACACGGCTTAGCATTAAAGCGTAGGCTTGTAAAGTGTGTAAGCTTGTGAAACCCTGGTACTTCGGTACTAGCCGTGCGCCCCGAGGCTGGTTTCTCTTCCGGTGCCTCAAACCCATTGATGCGGCATCAGATACTATCTTTTTCATGCAATATGAGAATGCAATTTTAATATAGTTTCGGTATTAGATAAATTAATGGTAAACTAAATTTTCGTCATTGGAAAACCAACGCAACTGTCACCAAACATTTCCGCAAAGCGAAATATTGCTCATTGTTAATGCTACGTTTAGTTGCTGAAAATTAAATGGGCGTACGTCAGAGACTTGCTACATAGAAAGAACGGTACATTAACTAGCTGCGTTCAAAGCGGGAATGAAGCGAGCCATTTGTGGCCGTGGTTCTGGTTTGCTATCCGCCAAGATGGCTATGTTATAAGTCGTAGAACGCAACTCAGTACATATTTTTGCGCAGTTACCTACATTCTTAACTAGAAACTAACTGGCTAGTAGATTTACTGAGAATTTACCTACATAGGGAAAAAAGTATCGTGCAAATCGCGGTCGAAATATCAAGATTAATTAGGAGAATGGAGCAACTAATTGCAGAAAATATACTATTTAAATTGTTATGATGCTTTGCTGGTTTGAAGAACATAACACACCATCACGCCTCTAACCCAGTTGGAGATCCCAGATAGATGGAGAACGGGCAATTCTAAATTTAGAAATCGAACTGAGGACCTCAAGTTTAGCATTCTCTTATTAAACAGCTATACGAATGAGGCAGGAATATAACAACCACTCACGGATTAAAAAGCCATAACATTAATGCAAATTATAGATAAATCCACAGACTAATCGCACAATCGTAACGCAACTAGTAATTATAAGAACTAGGTAAAACAGAATGGATAAGTTGATACGCGTCGGCATCGGAAATATCTTTAAGATTTTTATCTGCACACATAGAAAGCTTCGTTTAAAAGGAAAGCTGCATAGACACCTCATTAGTCTGAACCTAATTATTGTACAACCAGGTAATCATTTCTACCAATATCTTGGTCACAAAAAATCTAAGTGTATAAAAACTTTTTGAATTTCGTGATAAAGTTGAGATGGAAACACAATAAACGTAATATCAAATTGTGTTTATAGTCGAATGTAATCGGTGAAAGACATGAAAAAAGACTTTGAAATGGTCAAAAGATCGTCCAATCAAACTGCGCTTTTAGTTGTGTTGTACGTGTATTGATAGTAGATTATTTTGCCATCGGTACATTAACTTTCACATTAACTACTGCAATAAGTCTCGATGTTATTTATTCTTCATTTCTCAAATCCGTGATAGAATATAAAAATGCACTTTGATGTTAACTCCTGGGTCTTTTTTAGGTTGAGTGGTTCTATGATATTCTCCGTGGTACCTATCTAGAATGCAATACAATATTACACGTAACTTTACAACATACTGATATGATGGGATGCGGTTATGTTCAACTATAAGAACTTCTCACGTTTTGGACTACAAAACGATGAATCTAAATGAAGCTAAACAAACATCAAAATAAACTAAAAGGACTAATTTTATTTTCTGAACATTTTACGTCATTTTAGCCGTACCTATACCTACCTACATGTTATTTTATGTTCAAATTCTGATCTACACATTTATTTATTTTATTCGTGTCAGGACAAGACTATTAATTATGCCCATCTAGGCTTCAATGTACTTGTAACGTGCCCTAGATAAGGCAGAGCCACATTGGATCCTATTTTTCCGGAGTTTCCAGATTGATGGGAACGATTGAATCAATTAAAAAAAAACTGATGGTGAGCCTCTCTTACTTACTGACATAGTAAATAATATATGAGGATGACAACGAAGCTAAACTTAAAATACTCAGTTTTTTAATAATATGTATATTCAGTATTTAAGTTTCCTCGGACAAAACTTTCAAATGCTCTTTATTAAATTAGAGTTGAAAGCTTAATAAAAGACAAAATTTATGTGCAATAATAAAAATGTCGTAAAATCTTAACGTAATGTTAAAACAGACTACCTTTAAATACGTTGATAAAAACAAGAAGCATGTTATTTTATTTATGGCACCATATTAAATATTATAAATGATAATTAATAAATACAAAAATTAAGTGCCTATGTAAATGTATATCAATAACCTCTTTGTTTGAAGTAAATGTGTGCCATGGAAAATTATGTGTTGTAATTAGAAAATTACAACATTATTACATTGGTTTTAATATACTACTTAAGGTGCTAAATCCCGCGAAACTAAACCTGTATCGTTTTGAATACGATATGGTCACGTTATTGACAATCATAATAGTTAGTACGTACTATTACCGTCCAGTTTAATTACATCCTTTTTGACATTCATGGTCCCCTGTTACTTTAGATTTTAATTTTACTATTACATAAAGGAAGAATACTAATTCATACTTAACTTAGTGATTAAACAATAAGATGAATACAAGAAAAAAAAATTACTGCAAGTTACCGCCCGTTTACTGAAGTCAAACATCACAATATTTATTTTTATTTAGTAGCTGTAATAATCATGTTCATTATAGCGAAACATTCATTACGATATTATAGTCGTATAAATTATTATGGTATAATATTTGCGTAGAGGTCTCAAGTGAACGGATCTATTACAATGCCACACGGTGAGAAAGCTCGGTCGTGTCGTGTGCGCTGCGCCGGCGCCGCACAATGCTCACGTTTGCGACATCGCAATCAGCATCGTCAGCGCTATGTGTATCGAACTATAAAAGGTCAGGTTAAATAGCAACTCGCAATTCACTTGCAGTTTCAATTCTTTACATTTTTTACGGTTACCAACTATAATTATGTGCAATAATTATACTTCTACAGGTTATGTTTAACATTAAGGACAGCCATTTAATGTTTCCTATAATAACTTCAACAGATAAACTTTTTCTCTGATCATTTCACGACAAATTATCTTCAACAAGTACTTGGTATAGTTAAAGGTATAAAACTTAAAAAAAAATGACGCCAGACGTCTGGATACTTTATCCAATGACGTCTGAAGATAAGAAAGAATTAAATAGTTAAAGAAGAGATAAAGAGGAACAATCCACTAGTGAATTTGAATAAATACTATAAGACACACCTCTGTAAACAAAACAGGTAGAGCAAAAGGAACTGTTTTAATATAAAAGACCCGCAACCGCCTCATGAGGACCCCACAGTGAAAGGCAAATAACACTATGAGATATAATAACAATGAAGTTTTAATGAACGACTGTTTCAAATTCTATTCATTGGACTTTTCCGCTATTGTGTTTATTTAGAAATAGTTCAGCTATTCATTATACACATTTTAGGTACACATTACAATTAAGTAAAAATTAAATCATTATGAAATATATATAGACTACATCGTTTATTATACTTAGTCAACAAAAACGACAGTAAGTTTGTTAGAGGATCAAGGCAAAAGAAAAAGTCAAAGTTATCTATGTAGTGTGAATAGATACTTGGTGAACACAATAAGCTCTGCCCACGCGCTGATGAATCACGCGCATGCGCCCGCGCCGTTGCCGCAACACACACAACAAGAACAGCAAAAACATTACCTACTTTTGAATAAGTTTCCTTTCTCTTTCTACACCTCCGAGCGTGGACCAGGTTCGGCGCCACTCGTTGTATATCAATAAACAAATGAATCATTATCAATACATATCTAATAGATTGACTTTGACCATGATTTAAGTCAATGTCGTATAAACTAAACTGGCTACATTACACAATATCTTTGTCATATGGCAAATATGACTTAAGCAATGAAATTATTCATAAAAACAAACGTATTTATTACCTATGATTAATGTTTAAACCGGGTTAGTATTGCATATTTGCATGTAATAGAAGAGACTGAATGAAAATGTAGTAAAAATAAACCGGGGCAGTGTATTCAACAAGCGAATAAGATTAATAGTGATACAATAACATTTAAAATTAATGTGGAGTCAGAATCCGCTTAAGAAAGTTTCAAAATAAAGCCCATACTGGAGACGAGAGATTGTTTATACGAGAACACGCCAAATGGCACATAAACGTTTAAAGTGTTGTAAATTTTTGTCTTAATCTCGATGGCATGATGACAAATAAAACGTCCTTTCACCTGGGAGACGCTTTTGGAAACGATGACGGTCGAAAAGGAAGTTTAAAAAAATATTTTATTGATGTATTTATATTTTAGGGAGTAATTTTCATTATTTTTGCCACACATATCATATGAGACGTCTGAGTTTTTGGATTATATACCAGTTAACTGACAATGAAATCCTTGACTTCGTTGGCAGTACTAATATAATTATTTTACTTTAATTATTCTCGGCGTTATTACTCTATTGATTATAAAAACTACTTATTGAATTGCATTTAAATCAAATTTATAGTTGCAATACAATCTCAATAAAATGATTGTACGTCAGTTGTACGGGACCTGATTTCGAAATATAAGAGCGGAACTGTACGATCAATGTTTTTATAAGAAATCTATTTACTTATTACATTGGACATTAATTTATTGTCGCATTAACTGACCAGTCATAGCAGCCAAAGCGTGACGAAGTCGAACGAGTGGCCATGAAGTGCGTAGAGCGACTGGCCGGTGTGATACGTAGAAACGGTGACTCACAGAGAGAGAACGAGATATGCATTACTGTGTACCAGATAAGGACAACAGATTTCAGAAAACAGGTTTTGATTTCGAGTTTCGATCCGATATTCTCTTGTCTGAGCCAAGTAGACTCTGCTTGAGCAAAGCTGCCGTTCACGAAACTCGGAGAAGTCATAGATTACCAACAGATTTTTATTTTTATTTAGCACGATATTGTCTATCAATTAGGATTTAGTTTACTGGCCTTCGGCTACTTCTCGATTAATGGTTGTTATCGTAATTAGTCACAGACCGGTCTCGATAACTTTCCCGACCTGCTTTGAAACTGTACCTTTTATTGTAAATTAGCAGATTTTGTTCTTTATCTTATCAAGTAAAGGTTACCTACTGAACACTTTCTTTATCAAGCAAGACATGGTCTGTTGTCGTGGTGATGTCACCACTGCTTCGGTGCTCTTATCTTAACGATGATAAAACGTTAGTTAGGAATGCTCTACAGACGTAAGTTAGCTAATAAAACGCGTTCCGACTAGGCATCCTGTCATCACCGCAGTTATCTCATCTAATAAAAAGGTTATACGGAGTTTGTTAATACGAACAATGTTCCGCGGAATATAAATAAAACTGCAAACAGCGAACTGTATAGATATTGTGATACAGTATGTACGGCATATCAACACGTGTTTCGCGTGTTATTATCAATCGGTGCAGTGATCGCTGAAGAAAGTCTAGAGCTACACGATTACAGGAATTTTCCGACTCGGTGGAACTGATCGCGTCTCGGTGAATCATTACATGTTTTTGCCTTAACGATGCCCACAGAGAAAACGCACGTATCTTACACGTTCATAAAATTAAACATCAAAGTTGACTTTTTAAATTAGTATTTTCTAATTTACAAGCGGTCCTTGTAATTTGTAAGAACAAATAATTATAATACAGCAAGTAGTGCCAAAATGGGACAGTCATAGCCAATAATCATCACACGGTTGTCTTGTTATGTCTATGTGATTTATTGAGTACAAGCGGCCGTTTAAAAATATTCTATAGTAAATCTTTATCACTTACATCAGTCTATTTTGTCCGTCAAAAACTACAGCAGTGCCTTCAGCGTTAATGGGTCTATTTTTAATGATAATAGGTTGCCGATAATTGTGTAGTATTGACGTCACGGTTAGTTGGCAACGTAATCGGTCTATAGGAAAACATGCAAATTTGTTGGCTGATTCCTTCTACTATCTACTAACTTGTCTGTGTTAGTATTGTTATTAGATTGCGATGTTACAGATTATCTCATTTGTGTCTCTCTCCGATGTTCCATTTAGTTTAAGAATAATAATAACTACATCTACAAAAATAACAATCCGTATTGAAATTCAGCAAAACTAAATAATGATGATTTGCGCATTAACAGTATGTTAACATTGTTTGTTTTTATAATATAGGGTCGAATTTCCCATATAAGCAAATTTATCAAAGTCACATTTCTGTGTGACTAATAAGGCATACAGAGATACTATACTTAGTAAGATGACATGACTTATCTTGACATATTACAACTATTAACATAAAAACTGGGTAACCATCAATGCTATAATTATGAATGTGTTCCAATTTATAAGTTGCTAATAAAGATAATGTTTCAAAGAATGCACTTCCTAATGTTATAATAACTGAAGTGAATGCAACAGATGCAGTATGTGTGTCCGATTTGGATCTGTGAGATGCGGTGGCTAGGTTTTAGTTGCATACAAATCGGAACAAGGTATAATTTGATCGTGGTCCAACAATCGTTAAGGCTACTGTTACCAACCTGTGAGGCAACCGGTTTGTCCACTTCCAGTGCCGAAACGACGCCAATCATAACCTTAACACCAAAGCCGGAGAGCCTTTTATTATGTCAACTGACAACATCTCTTGATTGCTTCCTCACTTTTCATTAATCGGGACTTTATTATAATTAATGTTTAACATGTTAATTTGGATATGAAAATCCAAATGAATTTGAACTTTTAATAATAGAAGTAGAAAGTCATTTGTAAAGGGTAAATGTGGTTGCCGGTGACGCAATTTTTCAGCGTACTTGTTGTTCTATTGACACAGTTAAAGTGACAGCTTTTATCTGAACGGATTTAAATTGATCCAATGACAATAGTCTGGGTTGTTATAGGTTTCTCTCAATATTGTAATTTACTTTGTTTTTTTTTGTTTGTATTCTTTTATTCCAGATGAATACAATCATAGATTACGTATATTGGGAAAGGAGATTATGTATGTATTATAAATGTGTTGACGTAATTCACTTCTGGTTTATTCGTTCGAACCACTGCCAAGTCTTTTAACATTTTTATATTAATTTGCTCTATTTTCGCAATTACAGATAAATAATAGCATTTATTTTATAATTTATGGGTATATTTTTATATAGTTAACGAATAAAATGAAAATGTACAGAGTTTGAGATACCTACATAAAGAACTTTGGACAGTTCGTTCTTCAGTTTTGTATTTATTTTGTCAGGAAACAAAACAAAATAAATTTTAAATTTCTTTGATCAATTCATGTTAAGTGTTTATTAGAACAATTGTTATACAGTTATACAATCATTGGCAGCAATCGTTAAGTCTCATCGCACATGCCGAAATTATCGCGTGCATCGGTGCCAATAGCTGTCTGATTGATGGCTGATCCGTCGGGCATTTATCCATTCGTGAAACCGAGTAGGCGGAATGACAGCAAACATCAAGAAAATGCATATCAAAATAAGGCGAAAGCGCTTCCAAATGGCAACTTCCTGTGGAGCACCTTAAATTGGCCGAAAATGTTGCAAATTCAGCCACTGGAAATTATCATGTGGCGTGCTGGAAATTGGCGTGCGATTTTAGAAATGAGTAATTGCTGCCGAAATTTAGCGCTCCGGGGTGCGCACCTGCGGGCGCCGAGATTCATTCATGAGAGGAGCAAAATAAAGCGGCAAGAGGTCGAGAACAATCCGCGGGCGATAATAACAGTTGGCTTTTCTTAGAAACAGTGCGGCGTGGAGGCTTCGGCGGAGGGTGTGTTTGTGTCTCGCTCGCACGTTTGCAGAGTGAGCGAGAGCGCGTGGGCGGGGCTCGGCATGTTATGTCACGTCGGGCGGTGAAGGCGTCCGGAGCGGAGTGCGCGCTGCACGCTGCACTCACTGCATCCGCTACACTTTCCGAGTTTTCATTATTAACGCTCGTTAAAGGAGCGGAGGTCAGCGCCAGATAAATATTAAGTTAGTTAAGATACGTTGAATAGCAGCAATATGAAAAATAATCAATCAATTGGTGATTTACATAGCATATTCAATATTATGTAATATATCGTATTTTAGCTGCTACTTAGAGAAGTAGGTAAGTATTATGTGTACTCACACTTAATGCGGTACATAATTAAATTCAATGCAACATGTAATTAACTCGAAATGAATATGTGCTAAGTTGTATGTTTTAATTATCATACATATAAACTGCAACAAAGGGAAAATAAGATAGGTAAATATTCATTTTGATGTAAACACGCTTGTTGTATTAACGTAATTTACATTCCCAATGGCTCAAAGGATTCGTATCAATGGATTGTTATTGAATAGTTTCTATGACATTTATTGACCGGCTAAGAACATTATAAATAAGGTGAATTTTATATTTACAATCATACACCGAATATTATCGCCTGATTATTTGACATATTCATATAAATATAAGCCGGTAATATTAATGGTTGGTGATTACAACTCGGTGGGGATGAATACAGTATTTTATGTGAAAATTATGGTAGGCACAAATGAAAACATTTTTATGCATAAATAAGTCGCGTTCGATAGAAACGGCACGATTCAGCCGCACATGGCACAATACGACGGTTTTATTACACGAGCCAATGGTGAGGCGACGTTTATAAATCATACTTTTATGGTTATTCTTAGCGATAAACTCGACGTTTCTAGCGTTGATGCGAGCGCGTGTACCGGTGTGCGCCAGCGGCGACTGTTCCTATGCGCTTGCACATGTGGATCTCCGCACATTTCTCTAACTTAGCAGGAAAAACACGGAAAACTAAATTACGTAAAGCGGCACAGTTGTTGAAATGATTAGTCATTTATTACAAACAATAAAACAATTAGGCTTTCAAGTAATTAATTTATACAGTATTTTTTATGATTTTCATTCAAATAAATCAAACCTCTAATTAAATATCAATTACTTTAATACACAGCAAAACGAAAGTAGGTTGTACAGGACTTTCTTCTGCAGTTCGACCGCAAAATATTGATATTGACCGGCCAATAAAAGCTTATCTAATTGACTAAGTGCTTAGATAGAAGCAATTCCCATTAACGATGGTAATTAACAAGGTAAATACATACGTATATATAATACAAAATATCTTGACTCATTATTCTGCTCATTATTGTTGACTTCCTTAATATTTACGTATGTCAGGGTTTACCGTGATATTGTGTGAGGATTCTTGTATAGAACAAGAGTCACATAACAATAATAATAATATGTGAACCGGTACCTTCAACTTAATCAGTTCATTTATCACATCACGACAACTAGACAGCATGCTGTTTTAAAAATGATCCGTCGCGTCGTGTCCAAAATGACGAGTACAGTAAAAGTTTCTCAGCGTTTAAAAGAAGCTGCGTTCATGATCTAAGATACAAAGCGTTAAAACGTGATGACAATTATCCAAACAAAAATCTATTTCCTGTTTGATCTTTTGTTTTTCTAAGTAGTCATCGATCAACCAAATAAGGTTGAATACCTTAACTGTAACATTCCACCATAAAAGTCGTACCTCCAAAGTATTTTAATGTTTAAAACTAAAAGGTAAATCAAACAGCAATTCTATTCTGGCAAATTTAAATTAGCCACAAAAGCGTGCTCCCCCTAAACAGTTTGGCAATACCCTCGGTATTAGTGGTGGATAAATTGGCTAATCAATCGAGGCTCTCGATTCCCGGTTCGTTACTAAATAACCTGACTACAGCAATTAGAGGATTCTATTTGCATTTCTAGCCGTATTTACAAAGTACTAAGGGAAAATAGAAGATACGAAGTATCCTTTTTCATGAAAATTTGTCTTCTGCCTTGTATCTGCGTCATTACAAGGTAAATAGGTATATCAACAAATTCTGTTCATAATTTTAATATTAATTCATGGGAAAATCAAAGATCTGTTTTTTATTAAAGCAAACAAAATCGTCTAGCTTTCATTATATGTGAATGAATGTCATTTAATTTTAAATTAATAGCATCAGAAAATATGAACGGGAACGTCATTTCATGAAATTTTGGTATACCGCGATAATAACATTTTAAAACTAAGTTTCAGCATATTGTGTTATGATCAGTCACCGGGCGAGACAGTTGCCTTAGCAAGACATTAAAAATTGATTTCATAGACACAGACATAGATAAAAATATCCGATAACAGTAATAAAACATAGACAGGTTACGTTTAATTAAGTTACTTCAATATTATACGACCGCACACAGGTGGTCCTAATAATCTTGGCATTAAAACGAATTAGGCAGTTAGTTGTATTTTCGTCAAACTTTGTCCTTAACTGACTTATTAGCGATTGTAATTAATAAAAAAAATACAGAAGTTCAAAGCAGGTTGTAATTTACATTTTGACGCGAAGTGTTTTATATTCAAGATCAAACTCTACATTTATGGAATCGTAAATGGCCTGAACAAAAGTTTCTTATCGAATACAACACTTCCTTGACTCCTACTTTCTGTTTGACTTTTTTATAGCATTGGTTACCTCACAGCCGGACAAAGGACATCTCTCTTACATACCAATTTAATAAATCAGAAAGTAAGGAATGTAATATCGGATTTAGATTAAATATTTGATTTCATTTAAATAAATTAATTTGGTTTAATTTTATATTTAATTTTGGATTTGCACAAAGGGTTCTTCCAAGTTCCTATTAATAGAACTGTTTGAAGTATAAATATTCTTGTACATTATGTGACAGCGCCATCTAGTTCCGAGCTAAGCAACGAGGCTTGTGTTATGGATACTAGTTGGTTGATATACTACATACACGTATACTTTTTTTTGTAGATACATACATATTCTACATAGATACATCCATCACTCGGATGCAAATGTTTATGCTCATCACACAAACATTTGTCCCTACCGGGATTCGAACCCGGGACCCTTTGCACAGAAGGCAATGTTTACTACCGCTGGACTAATTGGGTCGTCAAATGTAGATGATGTTCTCAGCTAGTCCATACTAATATTATTAATGCGAAAGTCTGTCTGTTACCTCTTACGCTTATATACCTGAACCGATTTATGTATTTGAAATTTGGTATGGAGATGATAGTACGAGTCCTAAGAAAGGACAATCCGAAAATCTCTCTTGAGGGGGTGAAAATGGAGGTGGAAGTTTAGTAATAGGTACTCAATTCAACTCTAGGTAATCAATTAGTTTCTTAAAAATGGACAACAAAACATTCACAAGTAAACTTTTCGTCAGAAACATATAAACAGATAACTTGTTTGGTATGCAAAACAAGTTACCCAAATAACGAATTCTGCTGACAAAACCAATATGAATGCATTATATGATTTTGAGTGGTGTTAAGGGAAATGGGAGATATTATTGATGGACCGGTAGCCGGAAAGGGTGGGTACGATAGAGTGGATGCGGAACGAGAACCGAATGTTTTAGTATAGAATCACTTTGGAGAGTTCCATGCGAATAAACTACAATGTTCAATGATTTGACATAAACATTTTCTGATAAGTGTTTACATATTCAATCGACCGACATGAAATTATAAATTATGTTCATTATTTCTGTAAATAGATTTTTTAAGGACAATTCATATAGGTATACATTTTTTTTGAGATCTAGATTGCATCGTCATATCCTAACTGACGATCTTAGAGAAGTAATGCCGAAACAAAATTATGAGAATCATGGTTATTAAGGTACCTACTCAATTTCAAAACATAAATCTCTATTGTTTATGATACAAATTTAAGGATTCTAAGAAGTCAGACACAGGTACCTAATAAATAAATGAATAATGTATGAAATGTGATTTTTCTATTGATATTTTGTTCATACAATGTCTAAGATTTTGAAGCTGGATGCTGTAAATTGTTATTATAGGTAGGTAATATCAATATATCTACGATCAAATTCATATGCATTTTTCTATAAAACCCGCTTCTGATTATATTAATATTATTTATTGTTGTTACTAATTGTCCAATATAGTGAAGATAAATAAGACTCCTGTCAAATCATATTGTACCTACTGCAATATACTCCTAGCGTTCAAATTCTAAATGTAAAGGGCCCACCTAAACACAATTATATGGGAAAAGTCTCACCATTATAATTTGCCTTATCTCTTCCAAACTATGTAAGGATTTGTCTTCCAGAGCAAGCTACCTTTCAATGCGTTCATCTTATGGGGTAATAAAAACACTAGTAGTAGTTTTCCCGATGTTAAATTTAGTGCCGTATTTGTTTTCAGTTAAGTTTCATATTTAAAGTACGTATACAACAGGCGAATGTGTCCAGTGTGGATATTTAAAAAAATATGGCGTTATCTTTGTTTGCATTTTATTAATATAATACTTCCGTATCATGAGTGATTCTACGAAAATCATAAGCTGAGTGATAACTGATAAGTAATGTGTAGTGGTTACGTATTTTTGCATCATTCACGACTATTGCCAAAATAATTAGTGAAGTTTTTTTATCTTCAATTCATTTATTATCAGCCCATATCGTTTTGGAACACAAAACCTAGTTTAAATGATATAGTAGATATATAAGTCATTAATGCTATTGATAGGTACGTGACGGATTATCCATGTTTTTAAGTGTTGTTGAGAGATTAATATCCCTAAACCGTACTTCTATCATTTATTATTAAATTCATAGAATAGGAATTGATTTATATGTAGTTTATAGCGCATTATTATTTAATAATGAATGATTCATTCATTTATAATGTCGTAATTTTGATCTTACCGAGATTCGCGTAGTACCCGGCTGGATGCATCGCGTCTATTGATCACCGCAAACTTTCCATTTGTCACTTACCTAAAACGAATACAATATAACGTCAAGATTAACACAAGAACACGGTGGTAATTGAAAATTAATCATACATGTAGTCTACATTTGACTAACTATTTTATTTATACGAATATTGATTCGTCACTTTAGAATGTTTTTATGAAACATAACTGCACGAAATACCTACCTAATACTTAAAAAGAAACCAACTCAATACCTACTCATGACATCCTATTTCAATTATTTCCTTCACTCATTCCTTAAATAAAGGGGGACAATGGAATTAAAAAAAAAACATTTACAAATATTCCGGTTGTCCCAATTGCACTATCTCCGTCAATGTTAAAAAATATAATTAAAAAAATATTCCCGTTGTCGCCATTGATGCAGTGCAGTTGTATTACTTTATTAAATATAATCTTGCCGTTGCATTTGCATGACACCATAAATACAATGGCATGCATAAATTTTAATAATAATAAAATTTATTATCTGCCATACAGTTTCGAGGCTTAAAATATTATATTATATCGAATCGAGTGACTAAACGTAAGTAGTAAGTATGACTTGGAAAAGTTTAACCCTGAAAAGACCACGTCCCGCAAGTTTACTCACACGATTCACGTACTTAACAAGGAAAAAGCCCTACCATGAAAAACTTTAAGCCCTAAAAAATAAATGTTACAAAGCTGGTGACTATCTAACAAATTCATTTGAGGGAGTCCTATTTCTCGGTGGTTGTAAATAACCATGGAAGCTAAGGCGGGAAGCTTTACTCTGTTCACATCCTAAGCCTTTTAACTTAACCTATTGGAGTTGGACTGCTCTTGGTCGGAAACAAAACATATGGTAGTAGACTTGAGACTTAATAAAATGTAAAATAAATTATTTCTTATACATTAACGAGTTTAATTAAAACATTTTCATAGTCAATGTTTTGATTGCACTTTTTTATGTTTACCTATGCAGCGGGAGAGCAGTTAAATATATTTTTTGGTCTGGTCGCCCCATCGAAGGGGACAAAAATAAAGCAAAATTATTATTATATATTTAATTTAAATCAAATTATAGAAGAAAAAATACCGAATCAAAAGAGTAAATAAAATAATACATAAATGCGCACTTCCTGTAATGGCCTTATAGTAGTGACAACTATAAAATAAAAACAAATAATTTCTTATGTACAACTATTAGATAAAGGTATTAGGTAAAGTTAATCGTCAAAAGGATATATTACCTACACTATTTAGGAATCGCGTACTAATATTATATACCTTGTATAATTTGACCATTAATCATTTCTACCTATCGACACGCTTCATTTCAATAAGTCTTTACCTAACACTCGTATAACGGCACAAATTAAATAGTCAATACATTATAATTTATTTTAACGGTCCATATATTGCAAATGATTAATTAATAATCACACTAATAAAATTTAGACATACGAATTATATAGACCGCAGAATGTACCTAATAACAACAGAACATGCGTGCAGCAAATAGGTACAGTCGACGCCATTGTCTCTTGTAGATAGCCATCACAACAATTATATTTAGTAATTGTTAAAGTGTATTAAAACCATTAAACAGACCGAAAAATAGGAGGATATTCCAAAAAAATAGGTCCTGGGTTACGTACGAACACGTGCATTCAATTTTACGAAAAAAATGCCCACGTACATGTTCCCTAAATTCATTGAAGTACCTACGCGCAGGTTTTTCAGTTGCGAACTAGGATTGTTACTTTGAAACTGCACAGAACAACGCTGATGTCAACAATGTAATAGAGAAATCTATAACGGTTTTTGCTCTTAATAGTTTGGTCACGAGTGTCCTATTCCCGGTTATTAACAATAATCAATAACCACACATTATCTACATCACAGCTAGACCCGACTACGACATGAAATGGTAATCGGTGTTCGATTTCACCTGTATCACAGTATTCTCCGACATTATTTGTGTCCAATGTGCATGGAATATTCGGCATAGGGGCCAAAATTCATGTTGCAAGGGCTGCATATTCGGGCCGAGGCATGCGGAGGCGAGCACACGTGGCTGCCACGGCTGCTTGCCTCGGAATCTGACCAAATGCCCATCGGAGCTCGATTGTTAGCTAAATAGCAATGGCTTATTTATGAGCTGTACTGTTTGTGGTCGATGCTACAACTACGTGTTACTGTAAGCGGAAGGAATTTTCAGGATTCAGTGAATTTATCTAGTAATAAACCACTGAGTGGACTAACAAAGAAAAAGGCATATTAAATTAGAATATTATCCCTTTACTTTAAGTGGAGATAGACACCTTCTCGATACTTCGTTTTCACATAGATGTGTTACATCGTGTTTCAGCCAGTATTCATGTATTATGGTTAAATAATTTATAAGTATTACGAATTGTCTGTTACCAAAGAAACAATTTACGCTGTTTAAGTACAGATAATCCTCATAAATAGCAATTTGCGTCGTGACAAACGATCTGCGTTGCGTAGCTTAGTTTGGAAATCGCGTATAATGCCGCTATTGTTAATTATACAAGTCACCGCGTCGCTAAACATACGATTTATTGTCAGCTAACTGGAACGGCAATACATCTAGCGTGAGATCTGTGCAGTGGCCGCGTCACGCCTTCGCTCAATACTCTAAAACATTGAAAAATTAAGACTAATTATTATCGTCTAGTCGCAACATGGAGCATGCCACATCCTTTCAAAAGATTAACTTTCCAAAACATGACATTTAGCCATGAGAGAATTGATCTTGATGAAGCCAGTAGGCGGGCGAGATTTTTATTTAAAGTCACATATCAATAAAGCTAGTTTACGGTTTGAAAAATCGACATCTTTGGCTCTCAACAACGCAGTAATGTCTGTCGAACGGTGATCGAACGGAAAGATAACAGAAATCGGGCTTCAGATCTGACGGCTACGCTTTTTGGTTGAGAAAAACTACCGGCAGCGACCTTACCGCTTTACTTACTTTATGCTTTTAACAGAAAGTTATCGCGATATTAAATCTATAGCGGCGATTAAGAAACAATAGGACATTAATAAAAACTTGTACTAGAGCAAGGCATGAAACGTTACGATTCTATGAATTTCGTGGAATACCTTTTCGGTTATTAGCATATTTACAGGCTCCAACTCTACGTCATCATGCAAAGGCAATCAACTAGAACTTGAGTGTTGTTAACATAAAAAAGAGTGTAATAGAAGTGGTTACAGGTGTCAGAGATGTAGTGTTGGCTGCGTTTGCTGGAGCGGTATATCTCTCAGTAAGCACCGGACAGAGGCAAATAAAACAATAGAACAATGAAAGACGCGAGACTGAAGCGCGCCTCTGCTAATGAACTGCCGCGCCGGCTCCAAACGCTCTTGGTATTAGACCAACAGGCTACATTAGTACCTAAGTGTTGACATCGCTAATTCTTATTCCCATTTGAAAAAGTGCTTTAAGTGCTAATAAAAAAATTTTAAGTGTAAATTTCTATATAACCTAATTTAGACATCCTCAACTTTTATTGAAAAATATCGTAATTTAAATAATTGAATTCAGTCATAAGAAAGCGCAATGAATTAGTTACGCTCTTTGTGTGGCATACTGTGCAGTTACCATCTTTAAGGTGGTTATAAAATGATTATGGTGTGCAACATTATTTTATTGATACAGTTTTAGTTTCTTATTCGAAATCATACATTGTTTTGAGTTGGAGTGGTTATCGAGTCGCGAGTCTCAAGAGTGTTTGGTCAGCGTGCGAGCGGTGCTAGATGAAAAAGCATCAGTCGAGGTCCAGCGAGGTATGCGCGGAATGGAGGGAGCATCCGGCGGCTGCGATTGTTACCAGTTATCACTGAATGTTTTCCACCGGGCATTTTGTGCCGCTACAAAAAACCACATAAAGGGCGGGCGCGGCTCGTTTGAGACGCCGCCCCTGTGGGAAAATCGTCGCCAGAAAACTGCGACGCAAATAAATTATAAACTCTCTCGTGTGGAACGCGATGTCGCATATGTGGGTAGAATTTTATACGAAACGCATAAACCGTGCTTTGTTACAACTGCAACTATGTGTGCAGAAAATAAAAACATTGCCGCAAGAACCAGATGAAGTAGCGTTTTGTGATACAAATCGTCGGCGCAATCGGCCTTTGTAAATGTCGCGTGATCTCACGGCGGCGAGGAATCATTAGCGAAAACGGAGCATCCCGGAATAGACTGACAGCGGGACGATTGCAGCGCCCGTGATGGATTACACGAGCTGACTGGGTTATTACCGCCTGCCGCTTAATATCCACACTCGACGGGAATCACGATATAATATATTCGAATTATAAAAAATATCCCACGAGGTAAAGCCCGGTCATGCGCCAGGTAATTTGGCGTACACGTGCCTTATACCTAGTATTTAAATCAAGCAACAGTTTTTATATCAACAGAGTGGAAAATTTATTATAACCTTTATAATAAATAAGAATAATTGAAATTCCCGTAAAATACCACGAAATTAATTAGCCGATGAGTGTATAAACTTAAATCACAAGAAGCTGGCTACACGGACTATGTCTGTGTGCGGGGCCGCGACCACGTCGTCGCTCGCATTGAAAACTTGCAGAAAATGCATTTGCGATAAGAAAAAATTCAGTTCGTCGAGCACATATAAGTGCTGCATGGCGACGGTGACATTCCATGGGGAATACTTCGCATATCGAGACTTAAAGTAACCATTTACCGATTGCAGATACGCGATCGTCGACCATGTAATCTGGTCAGATCGCTTCACTCGCATACTTGTTGCTACACATAATTTTTAACCTAAATAAGTAAGAAATACTTGTTTTCATGGTGCGTTTAATGAGGTTGCGAGACACTGCTTGTGTTATCATATAAAGTTTCTATTAATGTGCGAAAAAAACCTTACCAAATTGAAATCTATTCAAAGAACTTAAAAGAGAATAGTTAAACTTCAAGTACAAGGCTTCGAATTTCAAACTTTTCTATGAGTCAGCTACAAAACAAAGTTTCTTCGTTCATTGTAGACGGAACATCTTTACTTAGGCCATCATTATAGGAACAAAGTTACTGTTAACGGTTAGTCTCGTCGTGGAATAACAAAAAAGCGGTCCTGTTGTATCGCCGATGTTTCCATCCTCTTCTCGCACAGGACTCCCATTTAGGAGTGAGCAGGATGATAGTGAGTTTTAATATACGGCCTCTAATGTGAGTCGGTTTTAATTTATCGTGCGACAGCCGCACTGGTCGCCGTAGCAGGAACGGCGCTACATCAATCTTCAGCGTAGAGAGCGGTGGCTAAACACTCAACTCTACGTTGAATACAAATCATCGAGTTGAATAATAAAATATCTGTTTTAGTGAATTCTAAATGGACCTCAATTTATTGGTAGATTGGATATTTTAATAGACACAAACAGGCATGCTTATTAGTGGATTTTAATTGGAGGACCAATCACTACCTTACGGAAATAACTCCAAATTATTATTTGTCCATACATACATTTGTGCTATACATTTTGTCAGCTGAAAAATATCGTGAATACATTATTGTGTACAATACAGTAGCGTGTTTAAACGTCTACTATATGTATATTAAATATTATTCATACACCCAAGCGTAAACAATCAAAAACATTATTGTAAAATAAGGCCAAGTTGGATTGAGAGAAACAGTCACTTCATAGGGTTCGCCGATAAAAGAATTGAGAAACAGGGTGCCAAGTTTTCAAAGTTCTCGCGGGTTTACACGGAGAAACAGTTTACTGGTTACAAGGTAAAATATTGTTTTCTATTTGAAGTTGAACTTTCTACAATATTAATTATAATAAACAACAATGGATTCATGATTGTATATTTTTTTTGCGAGTTCTTTCCAATTTACCATCGTTTGTATTCAATATATTGATTGTATCTTATTATCTTATTGATTAACGTAATGAAATAAAAATATATGAATCGATTTCGACTAAAATATAGTTCAGAGGTTCGAGATCACCCATAAAATACGATGAATAAATTGTCACGCTACAGCGAGTAGGGGTGAGCAAGAGCAAAAAAGCTTCCGGGCCAGTAGTTTTGTTCTCAAAGTAGTGTCGGCCAACCCTAAAAAATATTGATTTAAATATGAATGACACTCGCGTTCTATTAAAAAAAGAATATAATAGACCTTCAGCAATTGTAATGTTTAGTATTAAAATGGGGTTAAACTAATAAAATAAATAAATAATTATTTTCTACTAACTTACTAGATCAGGCAAATACTTACTTTTAAAAGTGAAGTAGTTTTTATTTCACAGTAAGATTAGGTTACTTCTAATCGTCAATCGTACTAGAGGAAGCCTACGTCCAGCAGTGGACGAATATAGGCTGATGATGATGATTATGATGAATCGTAAATGACATTGGCTACTGTATCCATGTCTACGACAACCGCCGCAATACGTTGCGCATATCGTTGAGATTACTAAAGATCGTAGATAACTTTTTACCGATTATCACAGCACAGCACTTACAAAAAAAAATTTTTAATACTGTTCTGTATAGGTATATAATTGTGTAATGACAGCAAGCTTAGGTGGGTATCACTGAGTGTAATGCCATCGTTCTGTGCGCTAATGTTAAATTGTAACTAAATTGGATTTTTTAATTATTTAATTTTAAGAATAAGAATAAGAATAGTTTATTGCTTAAGAAATTACAAACATTGTATTGATTCCTGAAACTCACACTAGGATTCCCTGTGTCGTGAGTTCCAGGCATCTTCGAACCGTTAACATTTTAAATTTTACGTTACATTTTTTAATTTTATTTTAAGACAAACAATACATAAATAAAACAGTAGGTTGTTATATAGGGAATGTAGTGTGTGTAAGTGTTGGAAGGTATTTAGACAGTCGTGTTGGTGTAGTGAGAGTATGGCTAGATTTGTAATGTAAAGTAATAAATATATAATTGTCGATATATAAATGTATATTCAACTATTAAAGGGAGCTACGTGCATTTTTTTTTTTTTTTTTTTTTATAATAAGATGCTCTCAGTCAAGTCATAGTCCAATGTAAGAAGCCATTTTGTTACTGTAACTTTACATTTATTTTGTGTAAGCTGCAGGATTTTGTGTCGGTCATTGAGTTTCGCATAAATATGCGGTCCCATAAAACTGTAACATCTTCTATCAATAGTTTTGCGGCATCGGGCCTTTTGCCAGTGTACTCTTCGACTTGATTGGATACAGGTGCTCAGGGAAGTTTTATGAAATCTTAGAGTGACCGACAGGATGTAGAGCTGTCTGACTCTAAGAACCCCGACTTCGGTGTATAGTGTGTTAGTAAGGTACCGGTACGGTTGTCTGTAGGCAACTTTAAGTAGGGCTCGTTGAGCTCTTTCTAAATTTATTAATGAGGTTTTGTTAGCCGCGCCCCATGCTATTATACAGTAGTTGAGGACTGATTGGCACAGAGAGTAGTAAATCATCTTTAGAACTGAGCTATCTGCAATCTTACCTAGTTGCTTGAAGATACGGAGCAACTTTCGAACCCTACCCCTTAAGGCAATCAGATGGGTGGACCATGACAAACGGTGATCTACAAAGACTCCAAGATATTTAATCGCCTCTGTTTGTTCGATACATGGGCAACTACAGTTGCCTGGTCTAGAACAGGAGTGAAGCTGTAGACAAACAAAACTGCGGGGGGACGTGCGTTTTGAGATGGCAAAGTTTATTGCCTTCGTTTTCTCTAAATTAAGTGTTAGAAGATTATGTTGTAGCCAGATTGCAGCAGCTTTCATCCCGGTCTCAGCTGCAGCCTGGACGTCATCCCAAGTTTTCCCATAAAATACTAATGCAGTGTCGTCTGCATATGTAAATATCTTGGCTTGAGGAATTTTCATGTCACATAGTCCGTTTATATATATAATAAATAGGGTAGGTCCCAGTACGCTTCCTTGCGGAACACCAAAATTCACCGTTGATGGGTCACTAGAATATTCCCCTAAAATTACTTTTTGAATTCTGTCACTGAGATACGAAGTAAACCAGTCCAAAGCAACACCACGAACTCCCAGAAGTGACATTTTTTGAATCAGGAGTTTCCTAGAAATCGTATCAAATGCTTTGGCGAGGTCCAGGAAGATACCAGTACATGCCTGTCCTTGTCCAAGTTTGAGAGATATGAAATCGGCTAAATTGGTTACTGCAGCTTCCGTGGACCTGCCAACCCTAAAACCGTACTGATTGTCCGACAATAATCTATGTTTTTCTAGATATGCAAGTAGTCGCTTGTTCACAACTTTCTCAAGGATTTTTGAGATAGCTGTCAGCAGAGAAATCGGACGATAATTTGAAGGGTCTTTGGGATCCCCACTTTTAAATATCGGACAGATATTTGCAATCTTTGCGCAGTCAGGTACTTTGCCCGTAGTTAGGCTTAAGTTGCACAAGAAGGCAATTGGACCAACCAAGGCATGTGAGCACTGTTTAAGGAATATGTTATTAATTCCATCATGGCCTGATGCTGATGTCTTTGTAAGCTGTAAAATAATTGAAAATATTTCGTTTTCATCAGTTGGAGCTAGAAAAAACGAGTTTGAACTAGGGTTGACAGTACTATATTGCTCATTATCACGTGCCAATTCAGTCTCAGTTAAGCCCAGTTGTGTGAGTGTTTTTGCTGCCAGGTTATGCCCAACAGTTGAGAAATAGTCGTTCACATTATTTAATTTGAGGATAGGGTTTTCGGTGTCTGTCAAAAGCTCAGTGCTTCCGGTTTTAGTTTTTTCAATATTGCAAATTTTCTTAATTTCATGCCATAGCTTTTTACAGTTACCCTTTGTTTCCATAAGAAGTTTACGGTCATGCTCAAGTTTCAGATTTGTTAATAAATTGTTACAATAGTTTCGATACTTCTTATATTCTTGTTGGATTGCAAGATTATCGCGATTTTCTTTTTTCTTTGCATTAATGTGCATTTGGTCACGTCGTCTTATGCACTTTAGGAGATTTTTAGTTATCCATGGCTTAATAATATCCTCTGAGCTACGGCAGATACGGTTAGTGGTGTGATGTTTAATTTTAGCCGAGAGTGTTTCAACAAATTTTTTAAATGCAATCGTTACATTAGACTCTTTAAAAAGCCAATCCCAAGATTCGTTTTCGATGTCCTTTTTTAATTTAATGTAGTCCATTCGTACGTGTCTTTTCTCAACCGCGACCCTAGCTAATTCCTTATGAATGCCTAAGACAACCGTGTCGTGGTCTGTTATACCAGTGTCACACACAATTACAGTTGAAGGCATTTGAGTCTTTCTAATAATAAATTTGTATCCAACTTCTGAGAATATAACGAGGAAACACAATACATAATAATGAGCTTGAACAGTGAAAGACGAATCTACAGTCAACAGCGTTAGTGTCAGCGTCCATTGCTTTACAATAAATAGACAACGGTTATATTGCACACTTTGTTGAAAATAGACTACACAGCAAATTCAATCGGAAACTACGTTAAAACTACAAATTTGTACAAGACAAAAGGTCGGTTCTCTCACAAGCCGACAGACAATCAAAGCGAACACGGGCCCAATTGCGAAATAAAACGTACAAATAACAAGTTTAATTAAATCGCCAAGACCGAGCTGGAGCGCGCTCCGGGAACAATTCGAACTATAACGATAGTTTAACAAGTGAACTCAAAGTGAGCTTCATATCGAATTCTACCTGCAATATGTAGTGCACTCGATCGAGAGAATTATTTGTTCACTGCGCTGTGATTTCGTTTCGGAACAATATGAACTTTAAAAATGTTTTATATCAACCAAAGCATGGGTATTTCCATACCAACTGCCAAATAAATATTTTTTTTTGGCTTAAACTAGCATAAGCCAATTACTAACATTTAAGTATATTTATAAGTAACTGTTGGTTCTCCTTTATTGAATAAAAGTACCTATATTAAAATATATATTTGTTGGGATATTGGTTGTTGTTGGCGACAACTGAAATAAGGGTATAGTAAATTAAATAAGTAAAACTTTTAACATTTAATGAGACCTTCATCTGATAATCACTTCTTATACATGTTAAAGTACCTCGGTAATAAAATAATATATTTTCATTTTTGATATTATTTTCTTGTTTCAAGTATGTAAGTTGATTGATAATAATTATCGTATATTTTTGATTGATGAAGAAGGAAGATTGAAACATTACAATCTTAAATTCTTTGAAGAGCTTACGTCGAATGTAACAATTAGAAAAAAAAATGTTTTTCATTTTTTATTATAAGGGGAAAAAAGCATAGATAAAACGTAAAATATTCTTTTCGCGACTGCATGTATTTTTCAATCTTTCTATTAGATACTTGAAACGAATGTAGTTTTTACTAAATTTCGCTATACCATAAAACGCACTAGACACCGTTTGAAATCTTTCTCGGAGGAATTAAATCTATTCCAAACCGGTTTATCTGGTTGCGCATTGACAACAATCGATACGTCTCATTGGTTCTAACAAATATGTACCACAATCACGAAATCATTCGGTTTTATGCTAAAAAGTTTCCTTCTCATTAGCAAGTCAACAGACACAGAAATATACATTTTATTATAGTACTATGTTAAACGTGACATTTATTTGTTTTATAACTTATACGTTCTCATCTTATATTTTCTAACAACGCGATAACGCGGGAAGAGTACGTACGCAAACTACCAACATGTACGTCGTACCTCGTTAATATCGTTATATTAATTACGCACGTAAACATTTCTGGAAAGTGTTATACAAAAGTACAAGTGACACCGATTTCACACAGCCATAATCCTCATTTGTCACTTCTTTGGAGAGCGAAATTAAGATAAATAAGAGGCAAGGAGTGGGTCCTTTCGCTCCAATCCTCTTCTCGCTCGAGAAGGACGGATGAACCGAGTCAACGGAACTAAATTTGGACTCTATTGCTCTGATGATACGGCTTGTTGCGCCAGGACTGAGTTGGTAGTTTCACGCGAGAGTAATCCACAAATAGGAGTCCGAGAATAGAGCGAGGCTACTGGACACTCGTCGCAATCATATCTCCAGGCGGTGCTGTGAAAATTTTTAACGTTTACATTCTCCATGACTCAATCTATGTCGTTTGAATGGCAAAGGGAACATGTTATTGAAACAAATAAACAACTTCAGCAAAAAGTTTGCGATAGTAGTTTCATTTATTTGTGGTGTTAACTCTGGATTTAATTTGATACAAAATGTAACTATTAGAACTAATAGTAGTTAATAAGTTAACTGTCAATATGTCAAAGGCTCATATAACTGAACTGTAAAAGATTAACGGCCGCATTGTCAATCAAGATTTTAATAGATTGTATAATTTATTGCAGACACATTTTACATGTTTCTGCACAACTAGAGCCATTAAATATGCAATTGATATTGATATAATAATTGTGATGACTAAATTAAACTATTCACATTTGTAGAATTTAGGTACCGTGTATTGTATTTTGTGTATTTGATAGAGAATTTGATTTAAGGGGCTTCGGTAAAAATATCTATACGAACCCTAAAAAGCATATTATTATGTATATGCTTTTTAGGGTTCCGTACGCAAAAGGGTAAAAACGGTAACCTATTACTAAGACTTCGCTGTCTGTCCGTTCGTCTATCTGTCACCACGATGTGAAACCTGACTACATGTTAAAAAAATTACAAAATTGCAAAGCGGCTCTATCTCTTAGACATCACACAAGTCCGTCGGCATTTACCACCAGAAAGTTAACATAACTATAAAATAATAATTGCTCACGTGTACAACTGGCAGTCGAAGCGAGTTTGCTAAGTGTGCTATCCGAACCGCATTCGCAACGCTAACGTGAAACTTACAACCTCCTCAAACGTATAGAATCAATTTATGAACTGAAAAGACGCACCTGTACCGATGCCCTTGGCAGCGTGTCGCACGGTATTGAATGAAATGTTTCGTGGTCGGCGAGATTGTTTGGGGATTAAAGGAGTGAACCTTCCCGCTTCCGCAGGTCAATATGAGCAGGTAGCGGTATCGCGCGCTCCCGGGATCAACGCCATTCGGTAGGTATCATTAATGTTATATATTTTTTTTCTTTTTAGTTATTTTAACCAGAACGTATCATGTACGCGCATGTTATAAATTATAGTGCACAAAAATGGATGTTAGTCTAGATTTCATTTAGAAAATTCGCCCCCTCTTGGAAAGCGTCAACGCATGTTTCTTTGTTTTAATATTTATCGCAAGTGTTTGGTACATTGTCTTTTGATAATTATAGATAATTATGATTTAAGTAGTCCAATTGATCTATGTTAGATTCTTAATTTACGGTGAGTTACTTCCTACTTATTATCAAACCGGCTAGATTATTATCTAAAATAATATATTTCTTCCTATAAAATCAGATAAAGTTAACTTTCAGGAATAAAGATAATAATACTCATAAACTCCTGGACTGGACTCAGAATGTCTCAGCAATAATTATTATAGTTATAGACTTAACTAAACTACAATTATATCACATTTACACGAGTTTGTTTTTATAACTGGAAAGGTAAAATTTAATTAAATATGGTATACGTACGAAATATGTACTTATTCTACCGGTGTAAACTAACTGCCTTTAAAAAACCCTTGGGATTGTTGTTAACCTACCGTTTTACTTTTTAATCCACCGCTATTTCCTTATATTCATTAAAATAATTTTGTATACAATATTGATTACAAATTATTGCCTGTCTGATATAAAATTATCATTATTTTACTATTTAACGTCATGATTAATCGAACTTATAGAAAGTACCTAGGTAAGTATGTAATGAATCTAAGTTATTTTGATGTGTATTTGTAAATCCACTTCAAAATATGATTCAAAGATAACTTTACTAAAGTGGCGGTGTTAGATTTCCCATCATTACATTTTAGCATTTGAACTCTCTTATTTGTCATTCATTAATAATAAGTTATTCCAGTGTTTTAATAACTATGCAAGAACAGTTATATTTTCATTTAAATTCAGAACATCTAGAACGGTCCCCGATTAAAGGTACGTTTAGAAGTGATTTTCCGTCGGCATTAAAAATGTTAATATTTGTCCGTAACATTATTTTCTATTTGGATAAAATTAAGTACATCTATTAGTATTTATGAAACACATATGTGCATGGGTGTCACCTCCATATTAAACATGCCTAATTAATATTTAGTTCTTTCTTCTCTGAATATTGTTATACGATACCACTTTGTGTAAGTGAATGGGCTGGGCTACGATTACAGCATCCGGAGAGCGCATCAACTGAACAATAATAATTAGCTTTGCATTAATATAACATCGCGGTGTTACATGTTACAGGGTGACAGACAGGACTTTAAGTACCGAGCATTACTCTTTTCTAAAGAGGCATAATTACCTGTGTTACTTAGTATTAAAGTTGTTTTATTCCCTCTGGGCGCAAGTGAAAGAGTTAAAGGTAGGTATTACAAAGAAAAAGTTTAATCAAGGAACATAATAACAGTCTGCAAAAGGGGCAAACGATTCCAAATTCAATTTCCCTAAGACGGAATACGTGATAAATCGTTCTGAATCGGCCATTAGATGCGACGCGGCGTGAGGGCCTGGAGCGTCAGCAGTTTACACGTCTTATTGCTTGTCGTGCAGCTCGCAAGTTGTCGGCTTCGCCCGCGTCGCGACGCGCAATAAAAACATCAACTGTATTGACCAAAATAACTCTTGGCACCCATTCGAGAGTCCGACAGATACTGTAAGTGAAGCGATCTCGACAAAACTATATACTTACGCAGCACTTTGCAGCACTAAAGGATGGTACACGGTCTTTACATGTGTTAAGAGCTCTATACATCTGAATGTCTTGTTATTTTTGGAGCAGCTAAGTAATTACTTAAGTCAACAAGACATGGATATTTTGGCGGCTTATCATCCGTCGCGTCGGCTGGATATCCACGGTCTAATCAACCAAAACAAATTTGCTAAAGTTTTCCTATCCTATGGGACTTCTGAATACATTTGTCTGTCACATTTGAACCTTGGTGTATACCAAGGTTCCGGAAATCTTTGACAGTTTAGGCCCTTGAAAACCCTCGTCTATCTTTTCTCAACTGGTAAAGGGTAGTTATTTTGGATGGACTAGGGACTTTATATAATTATAGTCTTGTTAGATTTGGATGGTTTTTATTCATAACAAAAAGTTTTCGTGAGTTATTAACGTCAAATCAAAGTTCTAATGTAGGTATAATATCATTTGATTAAGTAGGTTTTGTTACCGATTTCTATTGAAGTAGGTAGGCAAGATTATTTGTATTAGTACGATTGGTGATTTTTGATACTTTACTGGGCCTTAATTAACTGCATTTTTTAGCATTAAACCTATAACATTTATGTACCTACTACAACTTTTAACAACGAAGTTCCAATAGGTAAAAAGTTAATTAAATTATCTTATTGGTATAATCAACTAACGCTTTTTGCGCTTGTGCCCAGCAGTGGGCTTATTAAATACGTAGATGATGATGATTATTATATTATTTTTGTTGGTACATATTATTAAAATTCAAGGAACATTTATAGCGATCTTTAATAATAGTAATGAGTAAATTGATCAATTTTCTAATTACCATACCATGTACCTATAAAAATTAATAAGATATGAATTAATTTTAAAAAGCATGTAATGGTTTAATCGTAATAATTACCAGCTATTAACTAATTACATATAAATAACAGTTAAGTACTATAATTTCGATTTATTTAGGTGGACATGAGAAAGTCGAATCTGTTTGAAGGGAAAATTAATTTCAGAGGAATCAGATTAACAAATAACTAGTTTCTTAAAACTAGTAGATTTACAAGAAATCTTCAATATGTACCTATCGTACTACCGTGAAGTTTCACGTAGATAGGTACATAAATAGTTAAAACTTAAAATTAAAAAAAATAAGATTGGAGTAAATTTAAGATAACTATAGAGAAGTTACTATACCTAGGCACGAATATGCGCGTATCTGACTTGTGACTGACTTGATTTATACCATAAATTATTAAATAAATAAATCGTTTTATAAATACATGTTAATATAAAAATATTATTCTTGAATGACAGAAATATTTAATACACACATTGCACTTTTTTTTCGAATCAAACCTTTTTATTTTTATTTTAAACGCTTTCTCAGATTATGAATAATTAAATCTTTCCTCGATAAATAATTTATTTTAATTATACAATCAAAGTAATGTCTACTTTGTCTCAAATTATTTTAACACTTTCCAATAAATCCCAAGAATTAAAAATATTATTAAATTATTAAAAAAAACCACTAAAATATATTTTTTAATAGCGAAAGCATTGAAACTTAGTAATTAGAGTCTAGCCTAGTCATTAGTTTTGTTTATTTAACCTTAAAATATTTAATTTATGCAAGAACTTTATTCAACTATGTTAAGTATGGACAAAAGTATGTGAGGAATTTTATTGTTTATTTACAAATTATTTCCAATAAATACTCACGCCTTGGGTAAAATTTCGAATAATAACAGTCCATGACACTAGTAAATAATTTCACAGCATCGATATCAATTTCACTGTCAATTTGTTTACTATTCACTCGCGCGTTACATGTAAAACGTTTGACATTTCATAAAATAAGCTGACAAGTGACATCACTGCGCGCAGAATACGTCAAATCGCATGCAGCCACAAACGCGACTGAAGTGTATAGCAGGCGAACGATACCATACCGCGTCTTTCGAAAATTGCGCCATCCCAGTAAGCACACTCAAGCGAATTTAACAACACAAAAGCACCTTGAGCACACTTCATTCCCGACAGCTTGCCTAAATGCAGCTGAATCCTAAAACTAGATAATGTTTACATCGCGAAATGCCGACACCCGAACGACCGGAAGTCGCAGCGAAGCAAACACGACAACTATGTAAAATATTGCAGGATCGCGATCGCATTGTTGACATTCCCTAATAAAAATCACTTAAATCTTGACTTGATTGTATGAAAATTGTACCAAAAATATTTTTTACTCACCTAATATGGAGGTCGAAGATGAAGTGAAGGGACGAATTTTGATTAAATGTCAATTTAGGAGTAAATTTAAAGAATATACTCTTATTGGTATGCGAAGAATGGCACAAAGAATCCCGACAACGCACGCGACGAATGCGCACCTCGTTTGCGCATATGCTGACACAACTTCACGGACGTTACTCCCCTTGCCCCGCGTTCACCCGGTTTCCTTTATATGTGTGTGTATCCAGAGTGGTCAAACGTGAAATTTTATACACGTATACACTAACACATAAACATTTGGTACCTGCCCTAGCACCCGAATGCGGCCATCTTTAATATGAGTAGGACCTACCATATTTCTATCTCATATTATAATGAGTAGTGCTGCCATCTCGGGGAATGACATTTCTAAATAAACAAGTCACTAGATGGCGTTAACAAGCGTGTATGTATGTAATAGTCAAGTGGATTACTTTTTTCAATACCATTGTATATAAATATTATTATCATTATTTTATTTATATTCTGCGTATCAGTAAACTGTAAATAATCGGTAACATAGATTTGTAAAGACTTTCATATATTTTCTCTTACACCTATCTTGTCGGCAAATTATATTAGTCTTGATTTTGATGTTTATTTGCACCTAGCGGCGGTGTAGTAAGTTTGTGTTTTCTTTTCTTTTCTAGAAACTACTCACTTCCTATGCCAAGCCCCATTCCCTGCTTTCTTGAAATGATTGGCTGCTGGTGTTCCTGCTACTGTTGCTGCCGTACAGGTTGCAGTGTTACTTGTGTACTTTTTATTAGCTATTATCATTAAGTACTTTTTTATAAGATTATTTTTATGCACCAGGAAAAGGTCCTACATTGGTTATTGAATTGGATCTTCTCTTCCGATTTGATATCGGTCTCAGGTTATTTAAATTATAACTACTTGCATATATCATTGGAGAATAATTGTAGCAGTTATGGCTTTGTAGATGAAAGTGCATGAAGAATGAAGTAGGTAGTGATTTGTATGACCAGGATTTGTTTTTATAGAATAAACAAAACTAAGTTGTTATGAGATATTTAATGTTTAAAACAAATCTGTCCACAGGTTAGACTAGTAAGTTATTCGTTTAGCGGGTTTTTGATTCAAGGTATATAATTAATAGTAATTTATTGTTTACATTAACAACGAATAACAGCAAAAAACATACTCAGTCGTGATACCTACTATCTAATAACCAATGGTACCTATACAATAATTTAATATTTGAGAAGTATAATAACCTTAACTTAAATTAAATAATACAATTAATTACACAAAAATTGTAAAATGTATGTTAGTATTATTTTTCAATTTTGGAGAATCACATTTTCGTCATTTGCTTATATGAAAATTTAATTAGTAATTTATTTCTGTGCTGTATACTCTTACGTTATATTAATTAGTATGATGTCAACTAGAATTAAAGCTAGATAAATACACAATCCTTAATGTAATTTTAATTAAAGCATGTTAACATTCATTTAACAAAAACTGCAATGTATCAACTTCTACGAGGTATTATAATTTATAGTAACCAATTTTAAAAGTTTAAAATGTATATAACAACGACGTAATTAATAACATTTTCCTCAAGAAAATACATTGTAAGTGTTTTAATTAAATTTCATTGTAACAGCGTAATTATTTTATTTTATTCATATACATATAAATTAAATTACCAAAGGCTGTTCACAAAAAAAAATTCGCCGTCTGATTAAAATAGATACTAATATTGCAAGTTGGTACCTACTTAATTTATGTCATTTAAGATTAGCACTAACTTAATTGGGGCAGGCACTAGGCACCTAGTTTTGCGTTCCCAGTAGATATTGCTTGCAGCAGATTAAGGACTCACTAGGTAACAGCGGTGTAGTAACATCTAGGTGTTTCATTTCTAAGAGGCACATGAGTAGATGTACTAACATTTGCAGGTGGATCTATTTTTACTCATCAATAACTAGAACTACGGTTTGCAAGTAGGTACTGTATAAGACAATTTATTTGTTCAGCTTTAACGTGCATTATAATGAGGAAGGTATCCGCGTCATAATGTTCTGAACTGTACTGTACTGTGTCATATTATTGATTTTCTTAACAACTATAACTCCTGCATTTGCTATGTTTTGCAGAAAATAAACAGTATAATAGTTCACTATATCGTTTAATTTGTAGTACCTAAGTTTAGGGGAAACCCTAAACTGACCTGAAAAGGTCTCCTACAGTTTTGACAAGTGTGACTGAACACTTAAATCGAAATAATTAGGTACTCATGAGACCAATTAGTTTTAGTTAAGATATGTTTCATTTGAATACATTATAATTATTATAATCGTTAATAATAATAATTTGGTCCTTTTCAGTTATCGAAGAATTAATTGAACGATTGAATTTTAGGTACCTAGATAGATAATTTAAATTAAGTATAGGTACACAAGAAAGGGCGAAAACAATTGAAATGCCGCGGCTCTCATAATTTATCTACAAGATTGATTATTATAATCAGAAGTTCTAAGACATTAGTTACAGTCTAAAAATAATGTTTTGCTACGTTGGTATGTGCTTGGGTAGTTTTTATAATATTCCTAAGTTTCAGTACTTATCCACTAGTTTCAAACCTAACAGTGCATACCTATACAGCATACACTACAATCGTTGATTTTGTTAGATATTATCCACATGACCCCTTCAGTTCTGTTTTTCTTTATTTTCTTTGTAACGATTCTGTTTCACACTGTCTTTATTTTAATCTGAATTCGTGGATACAACGTAATCGTTGTATTCATGAATGATTCAGTCTGTATTATAAGCCTCCAGTGAAAAGTAATATATCTCATGTACTGCGTTTTAACATTTTGTACTTAAAATTATTCTACACTTTTTACCTAACAGACTTAGCCTTAGCAGTTAAATATATAGCTTAGTTCTTGATTTATTTTAAATCAAGGTGTAAGTATATTTTACTTCTAACTCCGCAATTTTTACTATTCGAGGTATACCACTTTTTCCTGGAAGCAAAGTATTTATTATTTATTGCAGCACTATTGAAAAAGTTTCCTGTAATGGTAGAAGAAGACGATGTTTTACCATAAACACATAATACCACAATGTATCCAGTCTAACCTCTATATAGTAATATAATCGGAGGTTGGAAGACTTTATTCGACAAAGCTTTAAAAAGTAACCTAGGATCGGGTTAAATTGGCCACAACCTTGCTCCTAATTTACAATAATTTACATAATTTTAATGATAACAATTATGGCCAAAGTTTATTAGCCTGGTAGATTGTAAAAAGAAATTGGCGTAAGTCAACAAATCAGACTCAAATTAACACCATGAATATAATATAATTTTTTTTTTCCGGACATTTATTACACAGCGCCATCTAGCTCCGTGGTAAGCAACGAGGCTTGTGTTACGGATACTAGATGGTTGATATACTACATATATACTTTTTTTTTTGTAAATACATACATATTATACATAGATACATCCATGACTCGGAAACAAATGTTGATGCTCATCACACAAACATTTGTCCCTACCAGGATTCGAACCCGGGACCCATAGCACAGCAGGCAGCGTTAACTACCGCTGAGCTAAACGGGTCGTCAAAGATTGTCAAAGATTTATATTTATTAATAAATAATTGTAAACCTTCAAAAAAGAAGTGCGACTGAATTTAGTAGGTACCTAAGTATCTCCGTCAAAAAAGAATGCAATGCAAAATTGTATATAAAAAACAGAATTTTATCACATGGTCTAATTGGCTATGTTCTTAGTAACATAATTACTGTGAATTTTTAAATAACAGCATATCGAATTATCTCCCATTAAACTGCAAAGATTTGAAAGCGGGTTTTCCAGACGATATTTCCCATTTTTATGTTATTTGTGGGTTACCTATTTAATTTATGGATGTATTCTTCTTCAAATACTGTACGTATTATTTGCACAATGTGACACACAGTCAGATTGCCGAGGCTGACTGCACAGGATCCGCCATCAGTCTACCGTCATCAATATTTTTTGTTGTGGAGGCTGTAATGAACTGGGTATTCATGTTTTTTATTCTTGGATTTTATTTTTGGTACATTATAAAATACACAAGGCAATTATTTTCTACGTTATTTTTACATAATTATCTAATAGGTACTAAGTATCTATATCATATCTTTTATTATCTTCCAGAGTGAAGAGATTGGTTTGGTAGAGTACCAAAATAAAGCTACCTACTAAGTAAAGCTGGATCGAACCTGACCTCAAAATTGACTAGAAAAAGGACCACTATAATTATAATATCATGCGAATGGTTTTCCCTAAAGTATTAATTAAAGTAGCACTTTCGGCAAAATATAAGACATTATCAATAAATGAACTGTACTTTAACAGGTGTACTTATAATACGCATAGCGATTATAGTTAAATTCTCTACTAAAAATGACTCCGAGAAACACATTCTCAAATAGTGTATCGAAACTCTCAATATAAAATATTAAGAATTCTGACAATCTATAATTTGCTTATTATAAACCGTACCTATATTATACATTATGTATAACACTGTACATATATCATTGGAAATATGTGTCAAAACACATTCATATATACAAAATACGAATAGTATTCAACATCGCTATCCCAAAACCATTTTTGATGGCGTTACTTCTTCAAGCACGAAGTTTCGAAGTTCAAATCCAATGGCACTATTGTTCAAACAATTCATTCGCCAACAAATATTCTCGATAAACAGTAACATTTATGAGTTGCATGCGAAATATATAGCTTCTGTTTCACTTTGATGTCTATGTAACATGTATTGTTCTATCATGTAAATCTTTGTTAGCGAATTAACAATATTTTATGTCGCCTTCTTTACAGTATCATCAGACAATATTAGCTCTTACACATTGTTCCAAAAAAAATACATGGTTTTTTGAAAAAAGTTTACCAATCCGATCCAAATCCGTATCCAAAATATCAGACAGAATTTTTGGTCTTCCCATTGAAATACTGCCATTAAAATGTATGTACCTATGTTCTTGTCGAGTTAATATGATTTTTGGATTCCGAAAAGTTGAAGTAGGTAGATACATATTTTGTTCATGATGTTCCAAATGAACATTTGAGGCTTTGTATATTAGGAAGAGCTAAAGCAAATACTTCCATGATAATAGTTTGGCGGTCAGTGTAATAGTTTGGCAGTCGCGAAGTAGCAACCTACAGTAGCCTCGGTTTAAGATCTCGGATTAGATACTCTTTACAAATAACCTGTGTTTATTATAATTTTTTTGTCAAGTAAGTACGCCTGACGTCATCACTCCCATTCCGTTTCTAGCGCTGTTCTGAGTCCTCTAGTCAAATATCCATCTATTCCGTTACATGTCGCTGACCGAATCTACTCGTAATTAAATTATGTATGTACACGTTCAGTTCGCCTTACTGTGACTTGGGCACACTACTTGGAGTTGGTGTAGAGGCAGGTCGCGAACCACGATGCCGTGGAATGCCATATTCGCAGTCGCCAGAATGTACTCGCAGATCGAGAAGTAGGTGAAGGCTAAAAAGAACAAAAGTTTGTGATATAAATAGGTTTTATAGAAGCACAGCATGAGGGTTTACCTATATACCAGCATTACCGTCGTAGTAATATGAATGCCATACACCTACTGCTCAGACATTGCTCTGCCATTCGAAGTCAATACACGCAGTGATTTGTGACTTTCCGAAATAATGATCTTTCGACATTCAAAGATACTTAATAAAAACATTAGCTAGAGCGCTCTTAATTAATACTGATACCTGAATGATTTCAGTTTTTGTAGCGCAAAGACATTATTATTGTAAGAATGTATGACTTTAATAACTAAATATTTCACAGTTAGTAATGTCAATGGTAACCACTAACCACTTATCATACCATAAACCAGTATTCCCGAAGGTTAGTAAAGTTGTACTATAATGTTTCAGTACAATTATTTTGCCAATAACTTAGCATTAATGTAAATTAGTTTAGGGAAAGATTTTTGTTTACGTCATCAATCAAATAAATTGGGTTTTTACACGAAACCTCAAAATCTACCTACGTGTATGATATATAAGATATAATGTAGATTGATGGATTTTGAATGTTATGACATTTACATACTGTGGTTCATGGAAAGGTCACAGCCTAAATGAAAGAGAAATGCGCAGGAAAAGGTCACAATACAATAAAACAACCAACAAAAGTTATTGTTTAGTAGGTATATCGTTGTTCGTTAGTTGTAATAACTCTAGTTCTATAGTTCTACTCTAATTCTATAGTGATAATTACCTACCTATTTATTAAATAAGTGTCTACGTAATTACGTTATAATTCATTTATCTGTATTAATAGTTGATTTTTTATGGCTCTTTTCTCAATACCGCAATTTTCTTAACCTTACTTTGCAGTATACCAATTGCAGGCATTTCGGACACCAGGAGTCACTAAGTTTGTTTCGGATCAGTTGGTTTCAGTCAAGAAACCTTTTATTGTGTTCAAAAGATTTATTAACATAAGACATATCCTTTACAGTCGCCAACCTGTTCGTAGCTTGAAAACTATTAATTCCTTTGCTTAACAATAGATATAGATAATGTACTATGAATAATTACCTAAAGGCCGGCACAGCAGTCGATGTCGTAAGAAGAATATAATGAGCCCCACAGTAGCTGCGACGGCGATGTAGAACAGACCCCACACCATTCCGTTGGACTTGACTGGTTCCACGACATCGCTTGCGATGCAGCCGACGCGCGCCCTGCACAGCATATGCAGCAGGGCGGCTACCATGAACATGATGAATATTTTCTCGTGAACATCTGGAATCATGGAATTGGGAATCAACATCATGCGCTAAAAATGCAAGGAATCAATAGTGATGAGTTCAGGTCGAGGAAGTTCATATGTAAGTAGATATTGCTTCAGAATGTATGTACGTAGCTTGAATACATCAGTAGGTACGATAAACTTAGACGTACGATGATTAAAAAATAATAATAACTACTGTAGTAAAGCCTTAGGAAAAGTTACTGATATTTGAGGAAAGTTTCGACTGTAAATGTTAAAGAAGCGATTACTTACTAAAAACAAGCGATACAAATGTTAGAATACTTTTACAACTACCTAGTGATCGAAGTTGAAAGAAAAAGAACTTACAATAGTTTTCCCTATTGGAGATATATGTCACCCCAGTAAGTGCAAACAGCTCTATTAGGTTAAGCCAATAGCAGGCATCCCCTAATTTGGTCGCTAAGGCTCGAGCCTGGAAAAACATCATTCATTTGTTATTAATTTACTTTAATTTGTTCAGGCCTGTGTATTTGTGTACAGAAAAGCGACGAGATTATTTTTAGACTTCCATTCGACCCAGATAATGTATTTACGTTGTAACCTTTGAAGTTCAAAGGTTACAACGTCTATAGTTTGAAACGGAAAAGGTTTGAAGCTTCCTTTCTTTAGGAAAATTTATGTTAATGTTTAAGAGAGGGCATTTACACCAAAGCCAATATTGCGTTTTGTACTTCGTTTTAGACAGACCTTGCTTTGCTTTTTTTGGTACTTAGTATGCTCATGTACCTATGTATATTTTATTTTAATAATAAAATTAAAAAGTTCTCCTTTAAAGTGATTGGTGGTTTCAAGGTTTTAGTTAATTAATTCTGTTTTGACTACTTTAAAATTATCTGAAAACTCTAAAACTGTCCCAGTAATTTGGTTCAGTTTTCGTCTAGCTCAGCTTTCGTGATTTTCTCGCCATTCGTTTTTCGTAGATCGCCAGATACATACATTTCCTTCAGCGCCAATTCCATTTGGCACTGTTACCACCTGGGACTTGTTGGTTGAAGTACCCTGGTCCTTTTTTTAATGTAAAAACTTTGTCGCACATTTTATTGGTCCTAATTTGTTGTGCTGTGGAAGACTTAAAGCAGTTATAGACAAAATAAAATGAATTACCTTCTCCTCAATAATATGAGCATTTCGCTCTTTATGGTAGTTGTAGTATAAAGAACCTATCAATAACCTTGGTCCTAAATGGAAGGCGATACATATCCTCCAAATGTACCTTTGTGGGCTTATCCCAGTAATCGCACTTATTGACGGCACTATGTTGTAGACCTGAAAATAAAAAGTAATAGTTAGTTTAATACTGGCTCTTGTTATATGAATAAGTTTTATTATATAAAATAGTTTTTATCGCGGAAAGCCTAGGCCTTTCTCCAAAAGAAGGACCCTATATTAAAAAAGGCCTAATAAATAATGGGGCATGGCGGGATTACTTTGATGATTTACGAAATACTAGCCTTAGTTAGAGAAAATAGAAAGGAACTAGGAAACCTTTGCTCCATTCATCCGAATGAAGGTTCGACCTGTTTTAAGCCTTATTTTGTCTTTCGTTATTAATGATTGTTTGATTCATCGTATATTTCACATCATACTGCATTATTCTCATATTGATGTTGCATATAAAGTATTGTAAAGGAATTGACTTCCTATATTGCAATTTGTATTTATTTAAAAGAGTATCTATGGAGTTTCTTACCGGTTCTTCTCCATAAGACCTACTTTTTGGAACCGCGCAACTGGTTTGACAATTCAAAAGCACCTGTAGTACTGGTCTGCTTGAAATAAATGATTTGAATTTGATGATTAATGGTCGGTGTCTAATTTTTGACAAGGAAATCAAAACCTACGATTTAAAACTTAAATAAGTGAGCGATAATAGTGCATTGTTCGTGGATCTAGGGCATTAGTATATACAGGTATATAACACATGAACTTGCTTCCTGTACAAACCTAAGTGCTAGACGCTACCAGGCACGGCTAAACCTATGCATAAGTGTAAGTCGAATAAACTAAGTAGGCACATAGGTACGTATGTACAGGCAAGTACTAAATACGTAATTATATGTTTATTTTATAGTCAAATAAGTCGATCTCTGGTCGAGTATCATATGATATCAGAAAATCTAAGTTTAGTAAACCTTCTAAATTTAAAATGTGATCTAACCAGACACGGGTAGATCAGATAGGTTATTACCTACGTGTTATTAAATTAAGGAAGTAAGTAATAACAAATAAAATATTGAGTTATGAAATACCCAGCTATAAGTTGTACCTACGTACCTAATTATTTTTATGTAACTACATAAGTAGACAATGTGTCTTTTTAATCATTGGTTTTACCTAAGAAATTAAAAACTTACCCTACAATGTGTTTCGTGGATGTCATCTGCTTGAAATATAGAAGCTGTCACATAACAAAATATTAAAGCACCTAATGGAAGCCAGAGTGCGGTTAAACAAATTATCTTCAGACCACATGTCCAGAGCAGTCCCTTTAACAAGGAAATAGCAAATTATTTCACCGTTAGAGCTAATAACATTTTTATTTTATCACTTAATTATCCACCTTATATTCCAATACTTTAACACCCTTAACATCACTATTTTCATTTGTGCGTTCGTCCTCACGCACATCCAATTTTGGCGGCGACTGTACTTGTGCGTCATTTAACATTTTATATTTCACTCACTCAATACTTTATCATACTGCGATCACATCACATAGTTTTTACAATCTCCCATGAGACAAACTATACACCTCAATCAACGTTGTAACAACCCCTCATAGGTACTGACACTGTAATCGACGTTTTATGAATTAAAAATTACATTAGTCCGATCGATGTATTGTGTAATATCAAGTAATGGTAAAGTTAACAATGTAAAGCTTTTACTTTTTGTATTTATTCACATATATAGTGCTATTGTTGTAGTAAAAAGCGCAATGTAACAATTTATGTGGATGAATTAAGGCGTGGATTATAGAGGTTATTTGGTCATGCGCATTAGAGCCGGTGTTGGAACTGGGGTTTATGCAATGGAGACAACCCTTGCATAAAAATGCCTTTTGTGTAAGCATAAGTGTAGCTGGGTAGGTTTTGAGATAGACCCTATCTTTGTAGTTTAAGTAAATACTTATTTTATAGGTAAATGGTATTTAATTCCTACCTAATAGTTTAATTGGTAAGATAATAACCATAGCATACCTAACTGAAGGTATGTACCTATTGCATCAATGTATCAATAGTACCTACCTACATACCTAAATTTTTGTATATGTAGGTACCTACAATTTGAGTACCTAGGTTATGTTTTTGTGATGAACTTTGAACTGAGTGCCTACCGCTACGTTACGTAGGTATGTTCTTAGACAACTTAGAATTCAAAAGGTAAGTAGATAAATGTTTCTGTCTGAATTGCATTTGGGAAACCGGAAGTAGTGATCAGTCTAAGAAACTGAAATGACGTGGGGTAAAAATAAAAACCAAGAAGTAGGTAGGTACTCACATATGTCGGGGAAACAATTTATTGAAAATAAAATGTTTGGGTACATGGTAAAATTGGGTAGGTAACAATTTGATTACATTGGCATTACACTATCCTACTTACATACTAACATACTAGTGAAGCTGATAATAATAATTAGAGTAGGATTTAGGATTTATGCCATTTGGTTTACTTTACTAAAATATATAGACTCTCAGATTATTGAAAATAAAATTATAGGACTAGGTCCCTACTCTATCTACTATTTTCTTCAAGATCGTGCTAAGTTAAATAATATAACAAATAATCATCATGAGATACGTGGACTTTTATTTTGACCAGTGACATTCAGGAACCGAAACAAACTTCCAATTAAGTAGGTTAAACGAAAGTCAGCCAATTAGAATTATGGTATAATATATGGTAAAGTAGAATTAGGGTATTTAAAATTTTACATATACCTACCTAATGCAATATTTGTACTACGAATTCCAATTCTCTGTTGGTATTATCGATGAATTAATTTATAAGTATGGCCTCAGTCAGCACTTGAACATATTCTTGATCCAAAAAGTTACATAACAAGTGTATTTTTTTCTCAATAACGGAAATAGTTATTAATAATTATAAATTATAACTGCTAGTGCTAAATAAATCAGTTATTAGAAATAATGTACATTGTTTTTTTTAAGTTGGTCATTTCTGTAAACATTGCATCTTTATTAAAACTCAATTCACTATTCATTATTCTATTTCATAATAATAACAAAAATGATGTAAGTGAACTGAAAAACAAAGAGAGCCAAAATGTCACTGTAACCATACCATAAAGCTTATTAAAAAACGGCGATTGACAGTTTCTAACATTGTCATACTATTGACATATGTCATTGACAGTCAAGTGTCAATTCTCGTCGCTCAGCTTAGTTGAGAAAGGAAAGGAAATCATTTTGTTAATTTATTAATTACTACGATGTCCTGTAATAACGTCACAAAAATAATATTATTTTGATCGATGATAAGATACATTGTGTGTGAATAAATAATGTCTATCCAGTTTTGATTTTTATTAGTAGGTTGAAAATGGAGTTTATAAAACTTTGGTGGTTGTTCAGTTTCTGTACTCTTCAGATACATGGTTCGACACATTGGATGGTCACGGAAGGTGGCCTTATTCAGCCGCGGGTATAATAAAAAATTCTATGCTATCTAAAATTACTATTACTACTGTTATTCTGCCTACATGTCTATTTAAATACTTGGCCCCATAATTTTGTTGCATATTTCTTCAGCTAGATAAGTTTAACTTTCATATTGAATAATAATATCATAAACTAGTTTTTACATAAGCTACTTATTCAGACTTTTTGGATAAACTTGTAGAACTTCAAAGCTTCACCTACAAACTAGTCATAACTCATTTATTCACGAAGTTCACATATCAATTTGCATTAAAATAATTACTATTTTTTAATTTTAGATATTAATATTTAAATAAATTTACTCCTCCAATTTCAGCTGAATTCACCTTTTGAAATGGCCCGACCCTATGACTTACTAGCATTCCTAAATCAAGATACTCGGTGGGACAACATTAATAATTTACATCATAACTTATCTAAGAGGCAACAGATTATAAAAGGCTTATGGGCTGAGCTTGAACGAGACACAGATATCAATACTCTATTGAGTGAAGATGAGTATTGTGTAAAAGTAGGTCAGTTGAATACAATAGACTGGTATATATCCTCTTTGGATGAAGGCAAGACAAAGATTGGTACTGAAGAGTTTACTCTTCGTAATATAAATTATGGAGATGGTGATATACCTGATTGTAAAAAGATTTCCTCCTTAACATTTAGTATGTGCACCTTTGAACATTTGGAGGTATGTAACAAGTTATTTGAGAAGTTTGTAGATTCTTAATTGGAATGAGAATACAGTGAAACCTCAATTATCAGAACTTGATTATCTAAACACTGATTTAGTTTAACCAAATGCTTAATAAACAAATGTTTGGGAAAATTTATTCAAGAAGAATGATTGAAAAAGGAATTCTCTGTCTGCTTGACTTACTACACAGTCTATAATTGTGAAATGTGATTTTATAAAAAACAAAATCTTTTTAGATGTTTTATATTCCAACTTTAATAAATACACAAAATTCTAATACAATGGAACATCAAGTATCGGAATAAACCTAAAAACCGGAACTATCAAATTTGTCAGATTATTGAGTACTGCCTAAAACCCTCTGTAAATTTATGTAATTGTTATTTAATGTTATAATTGTCATTACGGATTTAAGGGTCTAAAATATCACATTTATCTTTAGTGGCATCATACATTTTTTGTACAAGTTGCAACTTGTACAAAAAATGGCCGGCATGTCGGATTACAGGGTGCGCCGGATGAGACACTGTATAGGTATTATGTTGCTGTTAATATGCAAAGTAGTATTGTTTTTGTTTGATCTCTTCACAAGCTTCCCAAGTAGATATTCTCCAATATATATAATCAGTGTGATTCTAAATCAAGCAATATAAAAAAAAAAAGTAATATCCAAACTACCTAGTTTGTGTCCCATATGTTCGGATAATAGAGGTTCTACTGTATCAAATTATTATATTTATGCTATAGTTACATATTTTAAAATGTCTTAATTCCAGAGTATGAAACAGAGAGAAAACCTAAGTATGAATCCTGAGACATCTTTGCCAGAGCACATGTCTCCTAAAGGCACAGGTATTACAGAAATGAGTATTGACCAGTTTGGTCACTGGGTGGCCGGAGTTCTTAAGAAGAACAGTTCATCATGGATGCATTATAACATGGCTTCGCTGTACTGGCGGGTAAGAGGAAATGCTCCAAAAGCTATGGAGTGCAGCCGGCGAGCTGTGCATTATGCACCAAGGTTGTTATAACCATTTTCCTTGTTATATGAATATAACTTTTATTCCTTAAATACAATTATTGTAATATTATTAAGCTCACAGCGGAAGCTATTAAAATTTCACAATTATTATAACTGGATGTGTGGTATTTTTGCAGGGAATATAAGGATATAGCTCTTTTGAGCATGGGACTGATAATACATCGCAGTAAACTACATGAAGATGCAGTTATTGTCCTTGGGGCCGCTGTTGATCATGACCAACATTGCCCCATCAATCATTTTTTACTTGCCAATGCATATGCAGTGGTTGGGGATTACAACAGCTCCTTAAAACATTATGAATTTTGCCTGAAACTGAACCCCTCATTTGAATTGGCAGAGAAACATAAGGATGCAGTGATGTGTCATAATTATATGTTACATAGAATGGAAATTGTTAAAGAGTGAGTTGAATGTTAAATTACTAAGATATAGTGATTAAAACTGGTTGGCAGTATTAGTGGATGTAGATGGGGTAGGTACTTTTAGGTACTTTGGTCAGCACTGAGAAATCTTTTCATCTGTTAGTCCGGATTACTAAGAATGATCTGGAACTGATCCCCTTTTAAAATTTACTGACTCCAGTGAGTATTGATAACTTATGCATGATAAATTATGTAATTCATCTACTTATTGATGATTTGAATTGATTTGTGTTGTTTTTAACTCCCGACGCTAAAACGGGGTTTTATAAGTTGACGTGTGTGTGTGTCTGTCTGTGGTAACCGATTTTAACTTTGTTTTCTTTTTTGGAAAGTTGGGAGTGTTTTAGCTTATGTTTAATGGAAATCGAACGGAGATGGTTGCCGTCGGAGCGTTTTTAAATTTGAAATTTAAATAAGTAAATTTTCTTGTTTTAAAATTATATGTGTGGTTTTAATTTAAAAAAATTACAGCACTCTAAAAAGACTCCGTGAAGAGTTATCTCAATACAGTCAAAGAGAGGCACACTGGCTCAAATCACAGGCTGCATTCTTGAGGACCATGAAACACACAGAGGAATTTGGTAGGAAATGTTTGACTAATTTATTTGTTACTAGAGGTCACCCACTGATCGATATTACAATTAAAATTAATTCGACCTTAATTTTTTATTGATTTAATGTAAATTTTATGTATAATTGGTTAAATAAAAATGGCATTTTGCACTCCTTCTCTATATAAACTATGTGTGGGAAATTTCATACTCCTCTGTCCGCGCAATTTTCGTATAATGGGGTAAAAAGTTTTTGTGTCACATATTTATATACAAATAAATATACATACAGCTATATTAATAATATAATTTATTTTTAGATTACAGAGATGTTGGGAAAACCTTTGATAAAATGTCAGAACTAACAGGTCTTAATATAAAAGAATTGAAAAAGGAAGGTGATAAATATTTACTAATACAATACTTCCTGGATGGACCTACATACAATGAGAATTGGTTAAAAGAAAAAGGTGTAAATGCTATAGAATCAGCATATAGCCTACAAAGATTAGTGAAGCATATCGGTAGACATGCCAACATGATAACAGACAGTTTGATTCAAGGAGATTACTTAAAACTGAGTGATGGTGTTATTCTAAAGGAAATAGGACCCACACCAACTTTTCCTGATTTATTACCAGATGTTGTTAAAGGTATTTCTTTTGTCATACATTCATGAGAAACAGATCAGTCATGAAGTTTAGTATGAGTATGCTTCAGAAATTTTTAATTGTAAATTTTTGCGCTCACTCATATTATTGTGTAAATTGTTATGTATCTTTTGCGCCTAGATATTTGTTTTTTGAAAATGTTACTAAGCAGTTATTTTATTCATTTGTGAAAAGTTTGTTATGTTATGAAATTATTTATGAAAACCGGTTAATTTGATGCAATAAAAAAATACATTGCATGTGCTCTGGGTTTTATGAGAAAATACAAGATACGCATAATATGTACTAATCAAACAATTAATTATATCTGTTTGTCAGAATTTTCAGCAAATGCGTTTATTGAGGAGGAGAAAGAGAGAGCCAAAGTGGTGAAACCAGAAGAGCCTGAGCCTCCAAAAGCCTCTCCGAGAGGGAAAAAGCCAGACACTTCCATCCCGCCAGATAAGAAATCCGTGGGGATTGAAACTGAAGAAAATATTTTTGAATATGAAACTGGGATAATATTGTGAGTATGATTTTCCAAACTTTTTTATATGGTAATTGAGCGTTTGGCAGCATCTCACCCAATGGTAAGTGACGATGCAGTCGAAGATGTTGCACGCAAGCTCAAACAATAAATTATTATTAGAACTCGAATTTAAAGTTGTCTTTTGTTTTCAATATATGTATAACAAAAACGACCTACAAAGTAAGATAAATAGAGATTAATCGGTACATAAATAAGATATATTAATTTTATTAGGTAATTGATTCTAGTGAGGATAATTTTAAAGACAATTCGGTTTCGAAATTAAAGTAACTTCACTGTTTATTTCCAGCGAAAATATGCTAAAAATTAAATGTATTTTTTTTCAGATATCCATCAACATTAAAAATAAGCAGAAATACGGAGGATTTTGACAAAGATCCAGAATGGCCGACGAACAAACATTGTAAGGACAATGCGCAATTATTTCCAGATAATTTAGAAGCTATCTATCAAATATTTTTACCTTTTGAGAATAAAGGAATCAGGTAACAAAATATGTTGCTAGTAAAAAAACATTTACCTAAATTGATTGTGTTCTTAGATTTAGATAAATTTAGCAGCAGTCTCTGACATACCTTCTTTTACTTTTGTTTTTTGGCCGTGTTGGAATGCGTTTACGCACCGTAAAGGCATTCCAACACGGCTAGATGACGAGGGTGTGTCGGACTCAACCCTGGGTGACTACCGACTAAGCCCGTGATACCTGAATTTCTTCAAAAATTGTATTATATATTTCCGGACATTATTACACAGCGCCATCTAGTTCCGTGGTAAGCAACGAGGCTTGTGTTACGGATACTAGATGGTTAATATACTACATATATACTTTTTTTTTTGTAAATACATACATATTATACATAGATACATCCATGACTCGGATACAAATGTTGATGCTCATCACACAAACATTTGTCCCTACCGGGATTCGAACCCGGGACCCATAGCACGGCAGGCAGCGTTAACTACCGCTGAGCTAAACGGGTCGTCAAGTATCCCTTTCAAAACTTTTTCGCAGACTAAAATCATTGCTGACTGACAAGATTGGAGTGCCAGTCAATGTAGAACATGAGTTGCCGTGGCACCCGCCCACTTGTCCTAACGACAAGGAAGCCACTGCCTTCACTCAGAAAAAACCACAGAAGTAAGTTCGTAAGGGGTGATTGAATAAGTTAGCGTAATACATTTGTGATTCTCTTATGGTACTCGTATATAACTAACTTCTTTTGCCTAAAATTAAGAATGAAAAGGGTCGTTCAAGAAAGTTAATCCGTAGTAAATTATAAAGTTGGATGTGGGGTAATTTTGTAAATACGACAGAAGGTATCGAACAAGCAGTCACCTCGGCTCCTGAAACGCCGGAAAATCCCCCTGATTAATTTAATTCACGCCGGGATTATGAACGCCCACTAAGTGACCTAAAGGAAGGCACGAGAGTAGACTCCAGTTCAGTCTCGGCTTGGGTGTTCAGGTGTTCCGGAGCTGGTTTCTTAAGAGGACTCTTGACCTCCCTTTATGTGTTGGTAGTGACCACCGGAACAGTTTTAGTGATGTAATTATCCCATACTCCCCGGACTCTTCTATATTGAGAATGGGTTTATTGGATAAAAATGCTATATTTTACAGTTTATCGTTAATGTAATTTCATGTGTTTTTGGTTATTGCTCACAGGCCGCAGTTTGTTAGCGAAGTGGTGCTCACGGAGCATCTGCGTCTAAAATTGTTGAAGTATGCAGGCGACGGCGACGCCGGCCTCGTGGAGCACATGCAGGACGCGGAGATCGGACAACGGATATACGCCGCTATGCAGATGGTAAGTCAGGTGCTATAGAATATTATTGTAGGTCGGTGCAGGTAGATCATAAGCCATTAAGCCTCCCTGCTTTTTGGCCCATACGTAACACAGGGTCATCTTTTCTAGACCCTGTGTTACGTATGGGACAAAAACAGGGATGTTTAATAATGTGGCATCATTCTGGGCTCGTCAGATTTAATGGCCATATTTACTAAAATGTGGGTATTGAATTTGACGACATTCATGTTCCATCGACACGAAGAAGAATAAATAAATAAATAAATAAATATTCCTGGACATTATGGCACACAGCGCCATCTAGTTCCGTGCTAAGCAACGAGGCTTGTGTTACGGATACTAGCTGGTTGATATACTACATATATACTTTTTTTTTTGTAAATACATACATATTATAGATAGATACATCCATGACTCGGATACAAATGTTCATGCTCATCACACAAACATTTGTTCCCTACCGGGATTCAAACCCGGGACCCATAGCACAGAAGGCAGTGTTAACTACCGCTGCACTAACTGGGTCGTAGAATCTTATCTAAGATAAAGAGTCTAAAAGGTATTTAGACTTATAAATCGCTCAATCAATACTGAGTCGTTGCTGCCTAAAATACAGCACTAGGCACTACCAGTTTGTTTTATTTCAATCGAACTAGCATTACACGTACTTTTGAATTATCAAAAACTATTAATGAATTAAAAAATCGAAACCTATAGTTATTAGACGGGCTTACCGCAGTCGACGTTGCGTTTTCCTGCCTCCAGACTTTTCGACCAATCGGAGCGTAATAAACGCGATAAGCGTTTTCGGTCAAATATCGCACAAACATCAACCCTACATCTGTATACTTGTCCTCTCACTCATTACAGAAACTGGCACCAAAATGGTTACTTTTCACCCTATCGTCTCTCTACTGGCGCGTTCGCAGCAACAACGTGAATGCGTTACACTGCGCCATGACCGCCAGCCGCACAGTAGAACAGCGCTATAGAGACATTGTATTGGTCTCGTTGGCTTCCATTTATTTAGAGATGGGATATTTCGATGAAGCCCTTACTGCTGCTGAAGAGGCTTTTAAATTAAGTCTTTATGAGGTACGTATATTATATTTTTGTAGTCAGCGCCATTTTAGAAAATGAACCGGCCGAATAATTTGCCAATTTACTCGTACATTACTGTATAGCAGTATAAATGTATATTAAGCTAGTTATAAAATGTAGGATAGAGTAGAAAAATCATATCTCAAATTTACAATGACATGATCAAGCTTTAAATTTTGTATACATTATATTCAATTTTTTTTATCACGTGCATTCGGAATTTAGGGACAATATAAATATTCCTTATTTTTAATCTATAAGAAAATGTCTAAGATACCCACCTTAATTTCAACTCTATCTGCATCCTGTAAGGATGATATTTCATTGTCAGCAAGTAAATGTTATTAATATGAGACTTATTGTTTATAATTACAGCCATCGACGAACTTTATTCTAGCTGAGTTGAATATGATTAAGAAACATCGCAATACGCACATGTTCCACTTAAAGCAAGTGATCCGCGTTGATCCATCGTTCATGGGTGGACTGGCCAGGTCAATGCTGTATGGATGGGCCTGTCTCTTCAAACAAGTCAATGTGCTGCAAGAACTGGGTAGGTCTATCATCATCATATCAGCTAGATGACGTCCACTGCTGGATATAAGCCTCCGCCAAGGATTTCCACAACGACCGGTCCTGGGCCAGGTGGCCCAGGACCGGTCGTTGGATGTAGGTGCATCCAGCAGATTCTAGCTACCTTTACCAGGTCATCGGTTCAACTTAGGTCTCTCGTAATACTCCCATAAATTATATGTGCCTAAAATCACTGTTACTAGTCCCATAAATTCCATGTCCCTAAAATCTTAGATAGAGATTCGTTCGTTTAACCAACATCTTGCAATGTATCTTGATACTGATTTATTTATTTAGTGTATATTTTCTGGAAAGATATTCAGCAAATAATAAAATATATACATTAATTCAAATTAAATAGGTTTGCAGATTGTGCCAGTCTATTGATGTTAATATTGAAATTGAGATTGCCAACTTTACTGTCTTATATTATTTCAAATTCTATTCCCATCAGATAAGGATCACATTTCATGAACAGTTCAGAAAATAAATAAACGTATTATTATTATAGTTACATATATCTTTTTCTTTTTTAAAAAACGTTGGGATTACATTACATTAGGATTTTCTCCTGTATCGTGGGTGCGTTTACAAACACAAATTTTCACATACACAAACGCCCAGACCCGGAACAACTACCCGTAGAACGTACAAATATTTGCTCCGTGCGGGGATCGAACCAGAAACCAGTGACGCACAAGCCGGTCGCTCTGCCTGTGCGCCAATCAGGTCGTCAAATGAATTGAATGTTTAACACAAGTATGTTTTTAATTATGATATAATTTGTATTTCAGAATTTAACGAAGGCGATATATGTACCCAGGTGGAACCGGGCATGAGCATGGTGTGTGAGAAGGACGGAACGAATTGCCATCTCACTAACATACAATGTTATAGCTCACAGGAACGTGGTGAGTATGTCTATGTTGTACGATATACAATTTGGAATATACGCATTATTAGCACATTAATAAATACTGTTTTTTTTACGCTATGTTTAATTAATTGAAACGATTTTTATGGATTTGATCTCGGTTGGGCTCCAGTGACCGTAGATCCTGTAAAAAACCTCAGAAACGTTGACATTATACTACACCGCAATAGAATTGTACTGTCTTAGTAAAAAAATAAGAAATCTTTGTTTTTTTGGGTTATTTAAAACTATCTATTATCTTGTTTTATCTTTCAATGAGAAAATATACATTAGTATTTCAATATTATATTAAACATTTAGAAAATAAAGATAGCAATACTTCTTGTAACATAGCTCATATTCTTTTGATTTAAAAATGTATTTTCAATTTAATGGGAGCTATTAACTCTCTAATACACAGCCTGAGTGGTCTATTTCTCTTTTTTTTTCTCCTTTTATAAAGATTGAATGCCAATAGCATGCGTCATATGTACGTAACATATTCCTTCCTAATTGTCGCAGAAAGCAGCACTTTAGTCAGAATGCTTGAACTAAAAGACGATAATATCCAGGGCGCGCCGGTGGACGATATGAATGACGGAGTGTTCGACCATTTCATACAGAATATGCCGAAGGACCGCTCCGATAAACAGGCGCACCAGAAAAACTTTGAAGCCATGCTGAAGACCGTTGGCAAAGAGTTGAAGGGATGCGGGAATAGAGGATGTGAAAGTAATATTATTTTTGAGATTATTATTTTTATGGTTTTTTAATACGTTGCTCCACACTAGGATTTTATTCTGTGTTGTGGGCGAGACACACCTGTAACAACTACCTGTACAAAAATATTTGCTCCGTGCAGGGTGCAACACGCAACCTGTGACGCACAAGCCGATCTCTCTGCCACTGTGCCAATCGAGTCGTCACTGCGCCAAACGAGTCATTTGATTTTAATCAACTTTAATCAATTCTCTCTCTTTCATTATATCTTAACGAAAAAGAGGAATATCAATATAATATGATAATCCTCTTTCATTCTCTAAAGAAATATCTTATTCTATGAGCGGACCGATAACTAACATTTATATTGAGAACAAAATAACTGATTCTGATTCGTGCATGAACGCGAACGCTACCCAACGTTCTGCACGCTATGGACAGAAATTTGGTTTCGAAGGTTTGGCATTATCTCTGATATTCAAACGCACTTGTTAATAGTAATTATGAATTTAAATAACAATTATTATTATTATTTGGTCTGTAATGAGTGGTCCTCTCCAAGGCAAAAGCTTTCGGTGCACCTCTCTGTATGGCAGAGACTAATTTCTTTGCAAGGAATCCAGAAAATAAAATCCTTTATCTGGTTATTTAGATTCGTGCCACTGGGTGCAGACCAGTTTTGATATCGGAATGTCATTTTAAAATATTGTTAACTTATTGAATTTACTTCAGGTATTCAGCCAGAAGACTTGGAGTTGAAAGAAGAGGACTGTACTTACCAGCATTTAGAACTTGGATATTGGTTGCACATCATCAGTTTTAGGCAGTTAATTAGTGACTCAGATCCGAAGTAAGTTTTATTTATATTAGACTAAGGATTCTATTGTCATGTTAGAGCCATAATTTACCCAGTAGGCGCATGAGAGAGGTAGCTGAGCTGTAATAACCTAGTGGTGTGACTAGTGGACTGCGAAGTTCATATGCTATGATGAGAATAAATTTTCTGTCCTGTGGGAATCGAACCCATGACTTCGTAATCAACAGTCCATGTTTATCTAGGTTTTCACGACCTTATTAATCTAAAATAATATACGGTTTCAGTCTTAAGTAAGAGCTGTGTCTAAAAGAATTATTTGGACACTTACAAGTTTCTTTTTATTTCTAGCTTACCAACACAAATAACTTCAATGACACCATCAAATAAGAAGATTCCAGAATGTCGTTTGAACGGCGATCTGTCGAGTGACTTTTTTCTAGAGCGGATGATGAAGGTTGACACCGAGGGTTGGGAGCCTGTGGTCACTATGATGCATCAGTTCGCCGAGGTGTTCAACTACTATGATTACGTCACGCTTGGCGCTAAGATAGCTAAATATGTTGAGACTGTGAGTATGGGTTGTCAAAGGAAAATGCACTTTATTGTCATATAGTTTTTATTATGAATATATTCAATTTTTTTTTAATACTACTATATAAAATTCTATTTATTAATAATGAAAATATAAAATACTTAAACCTGTGTTTACTTCCAGTTCTCATAAGGTAGTTGTATAATCAACGACCCTATTAGACGTCAAACTGAGAGTAGTTATATTAACGTGGTTCAATATCGTTTATAACGTGGTTACCATAATAATTATAATAATAACACTACCAATGTCCTTGTAGACTAGTGTTACTGTCACCGCAAAATTGTAAATAACGTTAGATTGTAATCTATCTCACAAGATTGTAAACTGTCGAAAGATACGCATTATTTTTCGGTAGATTATAATCTATCAAAGTGAAACCGTCAAATTGTGAAACGGAACGGACCTCGCGCGCTGATTGGTTGAGTTACAAAACTATTACAGCGGGCATGATGAAAATAGTAAAAAATACAATGGACAAATCAAAAATGATGGTTAACACCCGGACTCGGATAGGTTAGGTGAGAAGCCCCGCGAGCCGGACTCGGTCGAACTTTTATATGCAGCTCAAAATGAATTTCCTTGATTATCTCTGTCGCTTCTGAGTGCATTTGACTGACACCTGTGTTTCATTCCTAACTCTATGGACACAGAACGGTCTACTGTATGGCCGACCAATCAGGGACAGCCTTCGGACAGTTGACAATTTGACAATTGTAAGATTGTGATTTAACAGTTTCACTTCGATAGATTACAATCTGACGAATAATAATACGTTAAATTATAAGCATATGTTACGGTTCACAATCTTTCCACAGTTTACAATCTCAGGAAACAAATGTTGATAAAGGGGTTTTAACGTATTTTCATGTTTTCCATGGCGTGGGAACTGCAGTAAATAGTATAGTGTGTGTGCAGCACCCGGGCTGCTGGGCGGGCGCGGCGGTGGCGGGCTGGTGGTGCGGCGCGGGCGGGCGCGGCGCGTGCGCGGCGCGCTGCCTGCGGGCGGCGCACGCGCGCGCGCCGCCGCCGCTCCAGCTGCACGCCGCGCGCGCGCTCACCGCGCTGCTGCACATGTACGACACCACATTAAACACAACATTACATAACATCACGCCTGTCATCCCTGAAAGGGTAGGCAGAGGTGTACTAATGTACACCCACGTTTCGCCGGTATGATTTAGTTCCTATGTAAAAGGAGTGCAGGGCACGAATCCAAACTCCCAGTTGCTACTGAGAACTTCCTAGAAAAACCCAATAACCTGCTAATCGAACCGAATATTGGCAGTTGTACGACCACTAGACTAACGAGGCAGCACGAGCACCTATTGTTTATTAAAACATACCTACATCCTATAATTCTTCACAAATATCTTACATACATATTTTCGGTGCATGGGATTGTTAAAACAGTATGATTTTTTTGAGATAAATCTATTATATGTAGTTATAATTCATTTGCTTTAATCAGTTACAGTCTGATTCAAACTGCGTACCGATGCGTACCGATGCGCAGAACGCAATATTATATCAATACATATTGTGGTTAATACCAAGCAGAAAGACTATTGGCTCTACTGCGCAAACTTGCACTCGCTGCTAGCTTCTGAGCCGCCATTAAGTTTGAATCAGAATGTAATTATTACATTATTTTTCACAGACAATCAAAACTAAAAGACGCTAAAGAAGTTGCCTATCTCTCATTCTATACACAACCGAAAAGCAAAATAGAAACATTCCTAGTGGCGGTGTCTCATACATATTTGGTAAGTTAAATAAAACTCTATGTTAATATCGAAGGAATCGATCATTTTGTTTCGATACGTTCGTTGATTCGAACATTAGTTTGCAACTTGAAAGGGGCATTAAAAAAAATATATTTGTCGTATTTATTCAATCCAATTCTATTGTAGTCTGAATACGAACCAGCCGTGTGGATGTACCGCTACGCACTCACCTTTGATGAGAAGTTCTTACCGGCGAAGGCCTGTCTTCACGCCACCATGTGTCTCATGCTATTCGGAGATGCGGCCAAGGCGAAACCTAAAGAAAATTAAATTACTAACACATACAAATATTATGATAATAAGGACCATGTTTACAATAACTGCTCTGAAGTTAGCTGTTACAACCGAACCCCTCCCGCGCTTAAAAACTCGCTTCTAATCCTTGGCTAACTTCAGAGCGGCAAAGGTTTTTGGCGTGTACTGTCTCTATGTTTATAAAGGACTGATATTCAATAAAAGAACAAATCATATTTAGGCCTAAAACCTCACATATTACTTTCTGCAAAGTGTTTTTAGTAGCTTGCTTTTTAAATAATCGGATGCGTTCTTTCGCATTTGATATACTTATTATATCAAAGGTTTTGAGTTAGCCTAAATCAAATCCGTGTGTGCACACTGTATTTTAACAAGATATTGCATCATTTATTTTATTACTACTGCATAATAAAAAAAACTGTAATTTATAAAATGAAACATTCGATTGACTTTAAAAGCTACTGTATTTTAGGCCTATTAATATAAAATCGAATTTACGTTACTATATTCATCACTAATGTCTGTCGATGTTGAAATATTGACTTAAATGTATTGCTCAATAATTAGTACACAAATGTAGTTATATTTATTTAAAATATTTCAGAGAAATTAAAATACACAAGATGTGGTAATTATGTTATTACTGTAATTGTATGATATGCGGAGTTTTAATTCCTTTGCAACGCATAAACCTGTAAAATCAAGTGAACTGTGTCACTCTCTCTTCTGTCTCATGAACCCATTTGCTGTGCAACTGGTGACTAACAGGTCTCCTTTCGTGTTTCAGGGCTGTAGGTTACCACGCGTCAAGCGTGCATTTTTCCTCATTCCCAATTTTCAATGTTCCCCCTCGCGATAGTCCACCACTAAGCTATCAGTTTCCGCGATCTTCAAATTCAATGAGCTGGTTATGCGTGATAGAGATAGAGAAACTGTTTATTATTTTGATATCAATGACACCTCATCATCACCAACCCATTAATGTCCCACTGCTGGGCACGGGTCTCCTCTCAATTGAGAGGGATTAGGCTATAGGTAGTCTACCACGCTAGCCTACTGCGGGTTGATAGACTTTACATGCCATCGAGAATTCTCTCAAGCATGCAGGTTTCCTCACGATGTTTTCCTTCACCGTTTGAGCATGTGATAAATACGCACATAACTTTCGAAAAGTCAGTGGTGCGTGCCTTGGGTTCGAACTCGAGACCTCTGACATCTCAGTCCACTGGTCGCACCGCTCGGCTACCACAGCTCTACAATGACACCTATCACCTCAATAATATCATAACATCGCGATAAAATCCTACTTTATTTTCAATGTACAGGTGTCACAATATGTTATCGGTAACTGAAGCCAGGGTGAATCCCCGCTAACATATCCCTACATTTTGACCTCAAAAAATCCCGCAGTTGAGATGTAAATGAAAGTAGTTAGCAACTTGACGTTCAGAGCGAGAACGAACGCTAAACATGATTTTTTAAGAAATAAATGATTACAACGAATGTGGTAACCGAATGTTACTTTTAAATTAATAATTACAACTATGTAAGCCAGTTCAGTGTCATATACAAGTAGATGCATCGACCGTTATTTTTATACGTTTAATTACATTCTAAACATTAGGTGTATCATCGCCAAGGCCGGAAACTTGCAGGGAAATTTTGCTCACTGCCTTTATTTTTAATAAATATTTTTATACCTAAGTTTATTTTATTTCCGCCTATAAGAACAAAATGTCAAATCATTCCTAAGTTGTTGTGACCATTATATTATTATGAGACTTGATTTCAATGTAGCTTTTTATTAAACAGTTTATTAGTTGCGATTTTATGACTAGTCATAACCGTCTTTGTGTCATGACATAAGATACCTATATGTTAAGAAGTATGTACATGATATTGATCAAAAATCTGTATGTAAGACATAATGTCAATGTTACCGTGTATTTCTCTTCATTACCGTTGGATTAGCTACAGGCTGACATGTTTACTCAATTTGAATAAACTAATTAATGATTAAATCTTTGCGTTTTATTGCTATTAGTGTTTGTGTACTTATATACTTTTTTTACTGTAGTCTTTAATGAGAATAAATGTCTTTAAACCGAATATTATTCATACTATACTAATATTATAAATGCAAAAGTGTGTCTGTCTGTCTTTCTGTCTGTTTGTCTGTTACCTTCTTCACGCTTTAACCGCTGAACCGATTTTGATGAAATTTGGTATGGAGATAGTTTCAGTTCCGGGGAAGGACATAGTGTATAAATACTACATAATTCCACGCAGACAAAGTCGCGGGCAAAAGCTAGTAATTAATCTATAATAAAATCATTGCAACATTATATTTGACTTAACTACTTTCTCGACAGTCTATACGAACACTTCCTTTATAAAACGACTAGCGGCCCGTCCCGGCTTCGCACGGGGGACATTTATTTTTTAAACTTCATTTATGCTCCGCTCCTATTAGTCGTAGCGTGATGTTCTATAGCCTGTAACCTTCCTCGATAAATGGACTACCCAACACAAAAAGAATGATTAAATTCCAACCTGTCGTTTCTGAAATTAGCGCATTCAAACAAACAAACAAACCTCTTCAGCTTTATAATATTAGTCTAGATGTTAGTACTTACATATTTTTTTATCGTTTAAAGATGGACTTTAATCTTTCGGTAATGATAACTAAGATTGCTGTGAAAACCAAGCAATTCTTATAAATACATACGCTCTTAGGTTTAAGGTACTTTTCCACACTAGTGATTAATATGAACTGGAAACAGTCCACAAAATACAGACACGGTTGATTGCCGGTGAAATCGTTAATCTCACAGATCCTGTAAAACATAACAAATAGATACACATATACTAGCCGAGCCAAAGCACACAGTAGAGACATACAAATAAACAAATTACACATTACTGTATCTAAATAAATAACTGTTATATGAAATGCGTGATAGTTAGTCCACACAAATGTGAAGTTGAATGGACCAATCGCACTTCATCAGGTATTCACTCTATTAGATTATTATTATCTATCATTTCTACGGGTTACACGTACGAGTTATGTTTTAGTCAGTAAAAAAATAGCACAAAGAAAAGGTACATATACATGTTATATTGAAATAGGTAGGTATAGGTATTTGGGTTTCTAGCCAAATAAAATACGAAGGGATTTTAAAGGGACACACAAATATTATATCTAATTACAATTAAAACTTTTCTGTGTCGTCGAATATGCTGCGCAGACGCCGATCGTAGAGAGTGAAGCTCCGACAACAACTATTAGAACACGCACAAGAGTATATTCGGGTTACTAGTCCTGTGCAGTGCCCAATAGTTGCTTTGGGCTTCAGGCTTTGATATGTCTTCTTACGATGCTATATTATAAGGCTGGAAAGAAAGTTACACGTTAAGTTTCATTGTACTAAGAAAAACTACGACTCCTTTTTGCGTGAATAAAGTATTTACAGAATTAATAGTTTAGTCCATCTTGTATTATAAGACCCTAACAACAGTGGCCCATCAGTGCACAGTGCTTCAAATTCTTACTTCTCTCATCTTGACATACGAGACCAATACCCGTGTCGTAATGATTTGTAATAGAAGAATCTTATTTACTGTTAAAAGTCTTCTGTTCGTACACTTACGCGAATATTAGACATTGAAATACTTAAAACTACTTTTAACGGATTTTATTGCGGTATATTTCGTATTATTTTAACCCGACGTTTCGGATCCTTTACAGCATCCATGGTCACGGGCAGACTGTTTAGTCTAGTGTTTTTTTTTAGTTCGTTTTGAATCTTGGGGGATGAAAGCTATGAAATATGATAAGTTTATGGCCTCTTCGCCTAATCCAGACGATTCATGGTATGTATATTGTTTGAGAGATAACGTTTTTGGTGGACAAATGAACCGATACGAGAGCGTTACACCCTGTCACAGGTCTGACATGGGAAGTTGGTGGTGACTGGTGCTAAGACACCTTCATGACATTTCTCTCTTTTGCCTTTATTATTATATTACGATTGGAACAACTACATACATAAATCGTGTATTGTCGGAGATGAGTAGGCTCCGATTAGAACTCTGACCGTTGTCAAGCATACTTACAAGGGCGGTTCCAGCTTAGAATCAGGGGGGGTCACATAGTTATACGGTCTAGTTACACAGGTTCCAAACCGATAAAAAGGTATATTATGGTTGATTAAGAGCCAGGCCAGGGGGGGGGGGGCATAACCCTTATTAACCCCCCTGGATCCGCCCTTATATACCTGCCTATGTGATGGTGTAAAGGTTATTCAATCTACCTAATACCTACTTTAAATATCTTGTTAAATACGACTGTGACGATTGTGAATACGACTCTCAATGGTTAGAATCTATAAGGATCAAAAAGAAAAAGAAAAATTTCAAAGAGCGGAGATGGATAAGATTCGGGATTTATTATTTTAAACATTCGTACAATTATCCACAAAGAATTATTATTTACTGAGAAGTAGCCCAATATTGTACATGTTTGTATGCAACGAAATTAAGTAGGTATAACCAAAACTTGGACCAAGTTTGACATAATTTTACATTATATTCATGAAAATAAATTGTTCTACTTATTCTATTCTACAAAACCTTTCCATATTTACCAAAATTTTCTCCGTCGACATGCACAGCTTACACCGGCCGCAGTAAGATTTACCTATCTAACCGTTATTTACAGAAAAAAAGCAAATGATTAAAGAAAACTCAACTATAATATCTCTCTTCTGCTCCCTAAAAACAAAACCGTAGAATACTTAATTGATGATAGGTAGGTACGTCTTCAACAAAAAACAAAGAGAATGGTAGGTATACACTAATTTTACAGTTCAAAATATTCCGGCTTGTTTTAATAGAGTTATATTTAAAGGTAACTTAAAATATTTATATTATATTATATAGGTATATTTAAAACCTATATAGGGAGATTGAATTTATTAGTCAAGTTAATAGGGAAAAAATCTTGAAATCTACACATCCACCCCATTCGATTTCAAACAACCAAACATTCGATTACACCATCGTAAGGATAATTTGGAAAGAAACATACTTAGAGGTAAAATTGATTTCATGACTGAAAATACTTATTAAAAGTAGTACGTTCAATACAGTAATCTTTTCGTAATATTAGCAGGGGGTTAAAGTGATGTAAGCAGGAAAATCGAAGTGCAAAAAAAAAGTATATCACTTACTTGTGTGTTGATGGGGCCTTTGCGCTGTCACTCTGCGGTCCTCTGATGTAGCGGTGTCGGTTCCTAATTATCTTTAGTATTGTAAAATTGACTGACTATGACACAAAGCAGGTGTTAATAAACAACATCAAATATAAAGCAGAATTACATAATTTTTACATAATATTAACACCTAAGAACATTTTTTCAGAAAATTACGAATTTCCTCAAAGTGGGTATTGTGTTTATATACTTAGTCATTTTCCAATTCCAAAACACACACCCGTGACTCGTAGTGTAAAATATAGAAACTAATCAGTTATTTCACCATTGGCGGCACGTCGTTCGATTAAACTTTTAAATAATTAAAATGGTGCTCTACTAATCTATAGTCTTTTCATAAAATTTTCAGAAAAAAGTTCTCATGGTTTTTTATATATAAGATTGTGTTACATTTTTAACCTCTTTTTGTTTAAAATGGATAAAGCCCATCAGTCTGGTTAAATTTGCGGAGATTTGTATATTATTATTCTTGAAAAGATGAGCACATATTGATGTGTAATGGACTCAGGGGTGATTCTCGTGTTAAAGAGATTAATATCGCTGAAAAGTCTTCGAAATCTAAAAACGACATTCTTGATCACAATAGGCATTGAATTTTCTATGTTAATAAAACAGAAGGATTTCTATATGACTAAAGATAAGTCGAATATCATTGTGATTAAGAATTTATTTTTTAGAAATAACAAAGCGATATGATGAATGTCATCCGTACAATGCAAGGATTTAAAAATTAAAAAATAATTAAACTAAATTTGGTGTAAAGCAAAATTTCTACCCATCAAAAGAAAATGTATCACAAGAACATTAACATGCAATACTACAATCTTATAAGTTACTTATACGGCGATATTTAAAATATCAACACGGCTGCAGTGCACGCTGCAGATTACACTGGTTTTAAACCAGTCCGAGTTTAAATCACTTACCTATATTGTTTAATTCAAATTACTATTACAAAACCTTCTAATAATAACTATTAAGTAGGTACGAACTGGGATAAGAACAAAGGATGAACAAAGGAAGCTTGATGCTTTATAATTTAACACTTAAACCACTTATAAGTTAAGGCTTAATTAGATAACCTAATCAATATTCTTAACTCTAGATCATACATCTAAGTAGTTTAGTCGGAAATAAATAATCTGCTTAATAAATGCTTTCACTAGTAAGAGCTCTAGTCAGCTCTAGTCTAATTCCTAATATAAATCCTGCATAGCCTAATAATAATCTCCTTGAAAATCAGCTCCGTAAATTCCGATGCGGTTTTCTTGAACTTCGTAGACAATGAATAGCCCGCAATAGCCGCTGTCACACGCACAAGAGTATAGATTTAACTAATCTTGTGCAGTGGCCAGCAGCTGCTTTGGGCTTCATTTTACCAAAAACATTGAAGACTTAGTGCGTATCTTCTAAGACGACGGAACCACGACGAATGATAGAGCAACTCAAGAAAGCTAAAAAGCACGACAATAAAAATGGAAACAAAATAAAAAAAAACAACAATTAAGAAAGTTTAAAAAAAAAATACAACATTGCCATAAATTAAGAAATAAAAAATAAAAGCTTAATTTAAGACCTTTATTTTTTTATTCTTAAAGAGCCAGTAAGAAATATGTAAAACATAAAAAATATACAAATTAAAATATTCCTTACAATGTTCTTATGCAACTTTTGTTAAATATATTTTGTGCGACAGTTCGGTTGGGCAGAACGAAAAAAAAACGAAGGCAACTAAAGTATCGGGTGGCCGACCGAAGCCCCACACAGAAGAAACCGTACTACCGGCTTAACTTAATACACGCATATTGAACATTCGATACTAATGCGATATTAGCAATGCGATATTAGTGACATCGGTAATCGGAATCAATGTAATAAAAACTATTTAGAACCCCTGTCGATTTGAAATGCAGTCACGTGAAAATTCAAATATATTTCCCTGAGTATTCAAAATAAATGTATGCTTTTATTTATATTTATTTGTAATTAAATTCAGTTTCTAAAGTGAGTAATATTTTTTGGTTTAGATTTATTGCGTGTAACTAAAATATATCAAATTAAATATTATTATTCTAATAGCGATACCATCAATATTTGAGAAATTAAGAAGTCACACAAAAATAACAAATGTAACATTTATAACAAAAACATAAATTAACAAATTAACAATCACTCTAACTTTAAAACAATATTTAAAATATTTTAAAACCGATAAAAATAAAACCATAAACTTAGATACTCACTTGCTAAAGAATAAAATAAAACACTAAAAATACTTTAACTGGAACGACTCAACACGTTAAAAATAAAATAAATTCTTCGAAAATAAAATAAAATAAAAAAGAATATTTCGATACAGCGACGTCTGTCCACAGGGTAGGTCGGGGTGCGAATGGCCACGGCAATAGACTACATTATAAATTGTTGCACGGGCCTATATTATGTCTTGCCTCCACCCCTAGTCGGGTTGGCGCATGTCAAAAGCGGTTAGTTGATCGTAAGCAGCTAATGCGTAAGTAGGAAGACCTAGGTAAACATCATTAGGATGAAAAACTAGTACCTAGCTACAAATGTAGGCTTACGTGTTTATAGGGCAGACTTTTAATGAGTACATAATTTTAGTTACTAATTTCGTAATTTTTGCATATAAAAGTAACTACTACTAATTGGTTTGTCGTATTGGTTTTTTTATAATCTCTATGAATAGGTGAATAGAAAATTTTACATGTCTTTTTCAATATTTTCCGTTTTTTTTATTGCGATAAGCGGGCAAACGAGCAGGCGGTTCACCTGATGGTAAGTGATCACTGTCACCCATGGACGTTTGCAACACCAGAAGGCTTGCAAATGCGTTGCCAACCCCTGCAGAGACGTATTTGTGCGTGTTTGAAGACTGGTAAATTTGTCATAGTTAAAGTTTGTATAGGTAAGGAGTGCAGAAAATCATCATTTAAAAAAATTATATTATACCGAATGGTAGAATGTGGACAGTTACGTGACCTATAATATTATTTGATTACGTATTAATGAAACTACATAGTCGCTTGTTTAATATTAAAACGAAAGAAGGTATCGCGACTGGAAAGTCTTATATATGTATTTTTTAAATTATTTATAATAGAATAGTTGCTTTAATTTAATGTGATAACTTCAACGCCATTTTCAGAAATAAAGTTCTACTATAGGCTACAAAAATATTTTTGTTGTGTTATGATATTTTAATCCTCAAATCGGAATGTTGATTTTAAAATACTGTTTCGCTTTTAATTTAGACCATACGTTTAGGCAGGGGCGCTTAGGCGAGCCTTAAAAGTATTTAGATAAGTACCTGATATTTTGTATTAACTAATATGATTGGCAATTATATATGGATAAGTCTATCGGTTACTAAAAGTTAAAGTAGAAGAACTGCGTTTTCTATAGCCGACTTTTGGCGCTTATACAGTATATAAACAAACGTCCTGTGTTTCTTAAAAAAGTTAAATATGTTTTTAAATTTAATGTAGTAAAATTAAGTATATAAAAGTATTCCATCCTGACTGGCAGTATTAGCTGAAGGTAAAAAACACATAGAAATGTTACAATATCTCCTAAGTCGTGACAGGTCGGGTATAGCGAGGTCGGTACGAAGCCCTGCAAAGGAGGTCGGCGCCTCCATCATTACAGGATTATGAAGTAACCGCCACAAAGATTTAAACCCTCGCCCTACCATAGACTAGACTATTTTAGCTAGGTATTTCGTGTTAATCATGAACGTTTACGGTAGGTATCGTTTAAGCGATACTAGACACCGTCAAATCATCAGCCATAATGAAAAAAAAAGTGTGAAAGTCTTGATCATAACGTGCCGTCTGTCGTGTCATTACACCCGAAAATCGTGTTCACCTACTGGTACAAAATACTAATGCGTCATAAGGTGTAAACAAATCCTAAAGCCGAGCTGTTAATAACAATTAATTAATGGAAAAACATTAAGATATTTTTGCGTTAAGGTTTTAGTAGATATCTACCAGCTACGATCCTTGCATATAAACTATTTCTTCTTTTGTATAATGAAATATTTATTTTATACATAAATAATTCTTCTAATATAAAATATATTATTCATAGCTTCGTGGTATTATCAGAAGCCCTAATAGTGGTAAGTAAAGTAGGGAGGCTTTCATTCCATTGTCTGTAGTTAGTTTAAGTACGTGGAGGTGTTAGTACGCGTTCAAACCGCTGGATGGCGCTATCGGTTATATAATCCGCAGTAGTATAGAGAAGACCACTTAAAAGTTTACAATAATTGAGGCGCTTAAAATAACTAAAGAGACTGAAGATTCACAAATAATCAATACTAAAGGTATTTAATATTATTTTGTAACTCCTATTATTTTATACTTAGTGACATTGAACATGTAAATATACCCTATTGTTTGGTGACATTTTTGTTTCGTATGCATCCTATTACCAACAATTACAAATAATGATCAATAAAAAAGGACAGGCCGATTAGACAATAGACACGCGAGCCGAAGCCCCATACAGGAAGTTATTTCCTGTCACCCGACGCCCGCCAGTGAGGCGTAATGATAAAGTTCCGATACCTCGGCAGAATAGTAGGCAGTATGCTGTGCTTTCTAGTGTTCGGTTACAAGGATCACAGTATCGTTTTTTAATTAATTCCTTTAACGTTTTCAACTTTTATTTAGTCTTTTAAAGTCATTGTCGAGACTGAGCGATTGGCTTCGATTACTGTACGTAATAATTATTTAAATATTTTTTGTGAGGTAGGGCGAGATTCCTTGCTCAAATTGAGCTGCCCGACTGGGGTAAGTAGAGAAGTACCTCTGCCTTACGGAAGACCGCAGTGTTTAAACAATAATTGTATTTTTGTGAGTGAGTAAGGTTACTAGAGCTCGTCGGGGGAGTGACTATTCTGACAGCATGGGCATTCCGGTTGATGTAATTCCCTAATTTAAGAAACCTACACGGTTTGTGCAGGGTTTGGCAACGCATATGCAAGCCTTCTAGTGTTGCAAAGTTCTAGGGTGGCGGTGATCACGTACCATTAAATGAGCTGCTTGCACGTTTGGTCCCTTATCACCATAAAGAAACATAATTTAAATGCCACTAATTTTTAAGTAGCTCTTAAATATAGAGCAGCATTGTGTCTGAGGGCTACTTAAAATTGAGTAACGTTTAAGTATTTGGTCAGTAGTCATTTAGGTATTTAGTGTTTAAATAAGAACATGTGAGTATCAATGTTTTTCTAGTAGATATGAGGATAATTATAATTTCTACCTGTATACATATATAAAAATGGTAAGTCCATATATGTCTGGTAATAAATGAATACAACATTATATGTAACATAGTATAACGCCTGTTGTCCCCGAAGGGTTATGTAGAGGTGTACTAATATACACTTACATTTCGCCACTATGTTCTAAGGTCTTATGTAATAGGGAGCGAGCCTAAACTCCGGACAAACTGAGAATTTCATGAAAAACCCAATAACACTGCTCGAATTGGATATCGAATCTAAAACCTCTTGCTCAGTAGTCGCACTTTACGACCACTTGACCAACGAGGCAGTAAGTGATTCATCATCATCATCATGACAGCTAGAGGGGGTCCACTGCTTGACATAAGCCTCCCCTAATTATTGCCACAACGACTGGTCTTTGGCCACCTGCATCCAGCGAGCGGTGAGTGAGTTTTAAAATAAACACGCCTAGATTTTGTAGAGCTGTGTAGTATGAAACTAAGTTTAAAATTTCAGCATATCAGCAACTATGTTTTTGTGCTTACGATGATTTTCAATAAATTTTCAATGTTACTGCTATTATATTAAGTTACACATTTCTTTTCATAGCACAAAACTCGTATGCCGTACAGTGTAGAAATAACTATAAGACTATTTATATGTATCTAAGTCTCCATTAAACAAGAAGGAAGGTAATGCTTCTATTGACAAAGTCAACAAAAACTGATACTAATTATCACTGACTATGAATAGATGCGTATGGTAATGATATAATAATTGGGGGTACACAACTACACACTACCTAAAAATAAACATTATCGTTGTTATTGTTATCACAAATCGATAAACAAACATCGCTAGTGGTAAGCCTTTGGATCGAATACTGTATTAACACTGTAATATAAGCTTTAATAAAAAAAAAAAAATGGACGACCCGTTTAGCTCAGCGGTAGTTAACGCTGCCTGTTGTGCTATGGGTCCCGGGTTCGAATCCCGGTAGGGACAAATGTTTGTGTGATGAGCATCTACATTTTGTATCCGAGTCATGGATGTATCTACGTATAATATGTATATATTAAAAAAAATAAAAAATATATACTTAGTATATCAACCGACTAGTATCCGTAGCACAAGCCTCGTTGCTTGGCTCGGAACTAGATGGCGCTGTCATAATGTCCGAAAATATTATTATATTATTATTGTTCATTAAGAAAGAATCATGGGTAGTTGCTTTATTTAAAAGATGACGATATATATATTTAAAGAGAGGTTCTTGAAGAAAGAATGCTTGAATGCGCATTTGAAACATAGTCGGTAATATCAGCATGTCTGAATCGAGCACCAAAGACTGAAATGTCGATCCGTCTGAAATGTGTGTTATGACTATTCAACTCATCGCAATATTATCTAATATAAACAAAAAAAATATATATGATAGAGGTATATTCTTAAGAGAATACTGGTTGGCACATAACATAACTTGTTATAAAACGAGTTATAATAACCAGTTATTTAACATGATATTAGTTTTTACATCAATGTTATATAAGCGCGAGTATGAATGTCGACAATGTCATTGTTATATTGCATTATTATTCTAATTTGTACAGTATCGTTATATGTTGCAATGTTGAAAAACAATGTAATATAACGTGGTTATAAAACACAAGTTATACAACATGTTCCTAAATCTGCAAGCACCTTTACGTAGGTTATCTTCCTTGAAAATAAAATGTGAAATGAAGGAACAACAATTGATTTTCAGCGTTTATTTTAAGACTAAACAGAAAGAAATATCCATTTATGTAGGAACCACAGTACCAGAAGACAATATAAGTTAGCAGTAGTTAGCCAGTTAGGACTTATGGCCCGAAGACGTAGGCACTATATGCGTCATGAGAAAGCTCAAGGTCGCAGCAAGCTACAGCATTTCTGTACGACATACAATCAAAGAAATAAGGAGATCCGTAGAAGAATTCAAATCGTCGACAGCTGACAGGATTAATAAGCTGAAGTGGCAATGGGCGGGGCACATATGTATGTAGCTCTTCACAAATGAACGCTGGAATAAAAAGGAAGACACAGCGTGGGACTGCCTCCAACGAAACAAAACAACAAACAAAATTAAATAATATAGATGGTCTTTATAAAAATTGGGGGCTGCAATTGTTCAGTAGTGGAATCAACCCAATTATTGTTCCACTGCTGGGCACGGGTGTTCTCTAATTTGAGAAAGATTTGCCACCACGCTGGCTCTGTGAGGGTAAAACGACTCCACACGCCATCGAGAAAATCTCCTGACAAAGTACTCTTCCACTGTTTGAGTATGTGATAAATACGCACATAACTACCGAAAAGTCAGTGGCGCATGAATCCAAGCATTCAAACTCGAGGCTTTTGACTTTCACAGCGCACTGTTCATGCGACTAGGCTATCGCAACTTTTCAACAGTTGCTAACTAATAATTCAGAGTAAAACCTCTTATCGGTCATGATAATATAGTGTTAAAGGTGAATGACGATAGCATTCCAAAACCGCCACACAGTTACACAATTGTCGACGCGGGCATAGCCACCTGCCGCACACCTAACGCTATAAATAAATCGACCTTCAGTTTAAAAATAGACGCCGATCCCTACCGAGCGAGGTCGGGAAATTGGGTCACTGGAACATCTATCTCCTTCGCACAGTCACCAATCTTCGCGAGCAACAAGGACGAACATAGGATCTGCAACGCCAGTGACGTAGGCAAGCTCGTTCATTGAATTTTATAGGCTGAGATGTTCAGCTTTGGTGCATCGTGTTTAGTTAATCTTAATTTGTTCATGACATTATGGGGGTTAATTCTATATGGAACGCGGTGACTGAATTTTTTTTTGTACTTCTCATGTATTTTTTTATCTTATGCTAATATTTAATGAGCATAGGTAAAGCAGATGGTGTGTACTAGGAATACAGCATGTCGAATCTATATTCGACAAGACAAGTCCCTGTCTCACCCGGTGGGAAACAGGTGTCATAGTATTTCGTGTAAATATTTTCTTTATAATTTTTTAACCTAATTACTTTTTAGATTATTAAGTATTTTCAAATGTTCCAGATTTTTTTAAACGATATTTTGGAATAAAATGTTAAATATTTAGTGTTAGGGACAGAGTGGTGACGTCAAACGCGGGTGTGGCAGAGACCTATGACGTCACGAGGAAGCTCTGACGTCAAACCGAGCCCCCTACTCCCCTCCCCGCCCCTCTGACACAGCCTCGGGCCCCCGCACACGAATTGCTTGTACAGCTTTATGGGTATGGTTCTATGTGGCCTCTGCAGCCTGCCTGCAGTTCATCAATATCCGGAATAAAATTGCTGTTACCAGACTAATCAATTTTTCTTAGCCTTTTAGGAGAGCAGGAGTAATAGAATTTAAAATTGCAAGACAGATAGATTTTTTACAGTTTTTTTACAAAAACATCACAGAATTTGATTATTCTGTAAAAATAAAACTCGTCATCTGTTTTCTGTAGAGAAATTCGTTATACATACACAGGTTGGTTATTCTTTTTATTGTCAAAATAAAATAAAATCGATATTTAAACATTGCAATTTTAAAGCAAAGAAATGTTGGAATACCATACAATAAGATCAGAAAATCCGGTTTGCTACCGAGACCAGAAATCAACATGTATAACATCCTACGTGAAATCTTAACAAACTTTACAGCTGTTCATTTTTGTACCAGAGGGTTAATTAATAAAATTATGATAGGTAATGAGTACCTATCATAATTTTATTACTTGACATATGTCTATCACGTCAAAATATTACAGAATCAGAAATACCCCAGTACCTTAAGACAAAAATCAGCCTTGTAGCATTCAACTAGTGGGTGTTACCTGTGGTGATTTATGGCACAGTGAGTAGTTACTATGCCAGCTATGCCAGCTGTGGAGAGGGTAGTAAGGCTCTCCTTGGTATTCATTTAAGAGATGGAATCAGAAATGAGAAGAAGGAAATAGTCAGTTGGGGGCAGAATTCTTGGGAAAATGAGATCGCTGAAATAACTATAAAAATCAAGCCTACAAGGCAACATTAAATATTAAGTCTATGCAGTGGCTTGAATTAATTTTCTGCCTATAACAAGAATTCTAACGCCATTCTTAACAACTCACTACATAACACTGTTTCAGAACAAGTGTTGTTAAAGAAAAAAAAAGCAGGATCCAGCCTTCAAAATATGGCCAAGTCTGACTGTAAATTCGCTGATCCATTTCCTTTCTACGTAAGAGACGTTTACAAAACATCTGAAACCTAACAGCTTCTACAAAGAAAAGATCCACCGTACCAGTCAGCTATAGGACCTACCGATGACTTCAATGTTGTGATAGGCTTGCTTGCTTGCTTGAGACTCGGTTCTCGGCACAATGCCCTGAATTTATATTCTAATCGTCTCCAACTGACTTGTGAAATTTTACATCATCACGTCTTAGATGCGAAGTTTTTTTCCATCCAGCAGTTCCGGAGTAATTATATATGTTGTGTTTGTGTAAAATGCATTAAAAAAATGGGATCAGCTTGAGTACGCTACTTTATTTTGAGTTTGAGGGCGTTAAAACAAAGTTTTAAAACTTTGTTTTTGCAGAGCAAGAGCTAGTTAGGTCAATACCAATGTTTTTTAATGTAATCTGCATATAATTATTATCATCCTATCCATCTATCATATCTCCAGTTCCATATTTTAGACTTGTACTCTAGTATACTGTACTTAAGTATCTTTTTTTAAATAAATAGGAACTTTCCCTACATTACCTTTTGCATGTACCGTATGTACTGCACGTGCAGATACATTTCCGAACACAAGTTACAGGTTTGTAAAGTACATTTGAGTTGAGATTTAATCCTAACCAACATTAATCTACACGAAAAGGTCTAAAAATATCAGTAATTCCAGTCTAATATGTCTATATAACTAGGGATAGACTGGATGAGGAAGGCAGGACAGAGTGTTATGGCGCAGTTTGGGAGAGGCCTATGTCCAGCAGTGGACTGTGATAGGCTGATTCGATTGATTGATTGTCTATTACACTAGATTTTTTTAAAGCGTTGAACGCTACGTTTTATTTTCTACACTATCAGAACCGACGAACCATGTTGAATAATTAATTATAGATTATATTTTGACAATTTGCAAAGATGCTCAATTTATTTATTATTTGCATACACCATTTGCATATACATTCCTTACTTTGCTGAAGTTATAGCATACTAGATGGGTTATTTTTACAAAGCATTATTTATCTGTGTGATTTATTGGAAATGAAGCTAGCAATAAAATTCTATAGAAAGGAACTCAAAACAAAGAAGGATGAGTATATTTAAGTATTTAAGGATGCCACTATTTTACTCTTTCATCATTTACGTCATCTCTTTGGACAGTTTAAATAAGAATACTTCAATTCCCCTGATCGCAAGAGTCAGCTGATCATAATAAACCTGCAAACATGGTAGCCCTGACTACTCACACTGAATAATCACAGTATCTGTGTAGCTCATGCTGCGTAACACAAGCTTCAGACAGTGCTCTCTATAATATCTATATTACAGTGGGGAGGTAGTAAAAATAATTATCAATTAAATTCAAATTAATTTTATTTATAACTCTCAGTAGCAGTTTCATTACTCGGTAAATTGTGAGTTCAATCAATACTAACACTAACAATAATTTTAATTGCCATACTCCTCCAATAGCGTATGTTTTTTTTGTATACTCTGACCGATTGAACAGATGCTTAGATATTGATTTGACGACCTGATTGGCGCAGTGGCTGAGCGATCGGCTTGTGCGTCACGGCTTGCGGGTTCGATCCCCGCACGTACAAATATTTGTACGTTCTACAGGTAGTTGTTCCGAGTCTGGGCGTTTGTATATGAGAAAATTTGTGTTTGTAAACGCACCCACGACACAGGAGAAAATCCTAGTGTGGGGCAATGTTTTCTTTAAAAAGAAAGAAAAAGAAAGTTGTAAAAATAAGACTAATAACATTGTCTCGATTGCACAGCATGCATGGGAAGTATAAATGTGAATCCAAAACGTCTGCAGTAGACTACTTTTGGATCTTATGTTCATAATATTAAGGTTGAAAGGTGTTCTACTGCAAATGTTACTAAAAAAAGGTATTTAAACGCTGCTTAAATTACTAAAGATTAAAAAAAATACTATATGATGATGGTTTTTCAGGTGGACGTTGGGTACTGTATAAACGTACAAACGTATTGGTCTCTGCTAATACTGATTTCAGCTTATGTAGGTTTTTAATTTTAATTATTAATGTTGGATATCATCTCAATTATAAAATTCGTAACACAGACTTATACTTTTATTAGAAATGGTACTGTAAAAATTTTAAACAGAATAATATGAGTAGGTATTTGGTAAAGTTAGATCTGTCCGAATATAACTGGAAAATAAATCGCTCGTTTGCCCCCTTATCACCATAAAAAAATGTATGTAGAAACTTGAATTATTAAGAATATAAATTAGCCAAATTACGTATTTGTATTACTTATCAGTGCAGAATGGATTGATACTTTATTTCTACAAAAAACTAAAAAAAAAACAAAAATAACCCAAAAACAATCCGAAAACAAAATATTAGTTTTTGGATATCTGATTCAGTAAATAGTAAAGTTCTGCTGGCATAAAAACGCATTCCTAATACCTTAACTTAATAGCTAAGGTTATTTATACCCACAAACAGGGACTCAAGGTCGCTCTGGAATGATCCCCTTGTAGCTTCCATTTTAGGTTTTAGTTAGCAAGAAATAGTTTACATCAACGGCATTTTCTTTTACATAGGTATTGATTATAAGCTGTTTTGTAATTTCAATTCCCAGGTTGAAAAATACTATTATTTTATACGTAAAACACTCGAGCATTTTAAAGATTGGATTTGTGCCCTGGCTTGGGCGATTGGCGCGCTAAACACTAACAAGGGACCAAAATCTTATATATCACGGTCTCTCTGCCTAACTCTTCAGTGAAAATATGGCGTGATATTATGTATAAAAACATTTTGCTCATTCGCCATTAATAATGAACAAAGACAACTGCCTGCTTACTTTAGAATCTGATAGGTAGATTAAATACGTAGGACAAAGGACTGGTTAGTATTTTTAGGATATCGAGCAAATAACAGGTTTGCTATGTTCACGGGAACAGGTTTAGAAATATTTTTCATCAATAAAATTGCTTCTCGTATTGTTTTAGAATGAAATCACCATGATTTTGCATGCAACGATGGCATGACGGATGGCGAGTGGGCGTAATACAAACCCCACGAGTCTCTTGTTTAAGCATTTGTGAACCATACATAATATTGCGTTTAAGTACTCGGTTATAAGTTAAATAAAAAAAAACAAAATTTATCACTTTTTAACCTTTTCATCTAGATTTGATACTAGTATGTAAACTAAATCGTAATTTCTTAAGACCCAAAAGAAGTTACCTAAAAATGCCTGAAGTTCGTAAAAGTGTTTGTATTGAGTGGAATTAATTTTCAGGCACGTTTCGTTTGTAGGGAAGTTCTAAAGCGTGGGCGAGTCTACAGAGCTACGAGCCAGACAGCGCGTAGGCGGCGTAGCATCGTAGCGTAGTAGCTCGTAGACCTCCACGTGCTTTCTGTGTTAAGGCACAGCTCTGTAACTTTACTTATCTTTCTGTTAACTTTTTTAATGTCATCTACTTACCTTATCCGTTTCTTTTGTTGACAGAAGATCCTCATTTAAAGTCATGCCAATAATGTAGTTAATCATTTAATTTGAAAAGTCTCATTAAGTGTAAAATTTTAAAATATTTTCAAAACATTCGCAAACTTTTTCAAACATCATAATTTTTGTACTCCGATACGTGTTCGCGGGGAGCTACGGGGTACACCGCTACCGCCTAGGCGGCGTTCGTCCGTCGACTGGTGCCTTCATCCCGCTTCACGAAATTCCCTTCAGGAGTTAGGCTTGAATGGATCTGCGCTGTGATTGGTTGGGAGCGAGTGACGTCATAACGAAAATCACAATGATAAGGCCTTGCGGCCGTGTGTTGGGGGTTGTGTGTGTGTGCGTGAGCGGAGGCCCATGAATGGACGCTCGCTGCCGCGCCCGTGGCGCGCCTCTCCTGCCCCCTGACGTCACCAAATGCCAGCCTCTATTATGCAACTCCGCATCTGAAATAGAAACGAGATGTTATTAATAAACTTTCAATGCAGTTTTACATTCACATGCAAAGAAGGCCTATACACATTTTGTTGTTATGTTTGTTGTGTGTATCATGTTGTTTTATGCGTTTGATGTACTTGTAGTACTATGTTGTTGTAGGTTTGTTTTGTTAGGGAGTATTTAATGTCTCAATCTCAAGTGATGCTTTATAATTTACTATTTAAATTTTAGAAAAATATTGTAACTATGTAGCGTTCATGTAAATAATGCACTAGTTTATCATATTCAATGTATTTTTGTAACTGTACTTTTACGAAGATGAATTTAATTTTTTATGATGAATATTTATTAATTTGTTTATGTTCAATGTTTGTTCGTATTGTGTTAAGTCCAAATAAAATAACATATTCCCACAACTAATTTCCTAACTTCATAATACATCACTATACACCATACACCTGTATTCGCAGAGGGCAGGCAGAGGAGTGCTGATATACTTTTATAGTTCGCCGTTATGTTTTTAGGCCTCGGTATCATCGCAAATACATACACAAAGCTGCTTGAGAATTGAATAGAAAAAAACTGTGTAAAGAATCGAACCTAGCTCCTCATACTCAGCAGTAACACTTATAGCCACTAGACCAATAATGAATTAATACCTTAATAGGTACTTGAAAAATATACTAATGAATAGTCATAATATTAAAAAAAACAAATAAAGTAATGTATTTTCTACACAGCGGCATAATTTGACCTTCGAACTTTGCCTATACAGGTCTGTTCTTAAAATAGGTTGGATGCGACAGGGTGCGTCCGGTGGGTCGTTGACCGATGCTGGGGGTTGGTCCCCCGCGCCGCCCGCGCCCCTCAACCCCCGCAATGACCCGGTCACGGTGCAACAAGTGGAAGTGTATCGACTCTACCCGTTTGACATTTAAGAGGAAACTGTACGGCTAGGCAACCTAGCTAAAATAGATTGGGACTATAATTTATTATATTATTTATTTTACAATTAAAAAAACAAATAATATAGTACTTTAGGGCAATAAAAATTAATAATTCAGATATTTGTTCATTTATTCACGGATTTAAGAAGTGTTTGTCTAATAGCTTCTTCGAACGGAAATAGTTATTTATTAGTTTTATTTTTATTTTTAGAGTTATTTTTTGTGTCTAGTTCAGTTTTTTGCTTAAAATGATTTTTCTTAACCTAAGTATAAGCGGAAACTGTAATTGGCTGTATTTTGTATAAACTTTTTTTTTGCAATCTATCTGTTAGCTGTAAGTTTCCCATAATCAGTAAAATAAAAATATTAGCTCCGCCATAGACCATTTACTCTTATTTCACAATACCTAAGGTATACTGGAAAATATCACATTAACATCACGTACCATTACGCCTGTATCCTTGAACGGTTAGGCAGGGTCCATAGTTGACAATTCTGACCATACTCGGAGATGTTACTGAGAATGTTTTAGGGAAATCTAGGTATATGTAATTTAGATCACAAGGCAAGTGAATTTATACATATTATCAGGTCAGCGTAATGGGCCTTGAAGTATTTCTTTCATTATGAAATTAATTGTGTCTATTCTGGTGTAAGTTGAACGTTGTACACTAACACTAGAATAAAAAAATGTGAACCAAACTTTGTCTTTTCTTCAGTGCAATCAAAGACTGTAATTTTTTTTCTTAAAATTGCCCGGGTCTACTGTACACCCATAAAACTGTTATTTATAATAAAGATACACGTTAAAAGTTCATATGTCTTGACACAAGATAGACTTATGTTTAATCGAATGCTGTTAATATTATCTACCTTAACGTGGTTGTATCCTAGTAGTGTAACCATTATAAGAATGTAAAGGCCTTGAGTTCAATCCCAAAACCTACAGCACTGAATAGTCGAAAGTTAAGTGAGTGTTTTGTCCGTACTCAAACGGGAAAAAACATTGTGAGGTAACCTGCATACCTGAGAGATTTTCTCAATAGGGTGTGTAGTCTGCGAATCCGCATAAATGTAGCTGATCTCTAGGTAAATGTGTTTGACCCGTAATCAGCACTTTGACTAGGTTGTATCGACCTTTCCTATAAATTCATCATCACCATCATCATCATATCAACCGTTAGACGTCGTTAGACATAGGTCTCCTCCAACTCAAACCTCAGTAATTATAAAAAATATAGACAATAATTCTGTCTCAAAAGACCAAATTTTATTTCCAAAGTAAAAATCGAGGTGAAACATTGAGAACACAGGGTATTCTATCATAGTTCCAGGGTGAGTCCATTGAGCGTCAAGGCAAGCATGTGCGTCACAGGCGACAAGGACACCGCCTTACCAGCAAGGGTCGCACTATTTGAACGCCCTGTATTTTAGGTTTAATGTCGTTAGTTATTTTCGTTCTAACTTAAAGCGCCTCATATTGACTCTGTCTGAGTCATCGATTTTTTTGGACGTTTTATGAGGAGTCCAGGGTCGCGAGAAAATTGTGTTCTATTGTTCTTTGATTATTAGTTTTTGTCGTTCAGAAATAATGTTTGATGCCTGGTAAAAAGCGATTTAAAGTATATTCTCGAAGAGAAAGACGATTTTTCAGACCTTTAGACCTTGATTTGTACATAAAACAATAAATAAAAATTCTGAAGTTGCATCAATTACAAGATATTGCTATTGTTCATTATAAAAGAGCCTTCTTTTACCTGACTTATTTCAATTAATTTATATTTTCAACGTTTTTATTACGATATAATACTCAAAAATTATGAAGGACTAATTATTGGTTCTTTATACTGGTAATGTGGTTTTATTTAAAGCAAATATATTTAAAGTTAAATATAGATCATTCATGCGTCAGTCGAACGCAGGTGGAACCATGTTCGATTAACAAGTCCAAGCAAGAATGAACGAGTGCGCGTCACCCTGCGTGCTTCGATTCATGAATAGAGGCTTGCAACCCGGGATGACCCAGTTTTTGACTCTATACCTTGCAACGGGCCACCATAACGCTGTAACAACCATACCCCCTGCCACAGCATTCTCGCCGCTATACTTTTGCACTGTGTAAATGTTATTGCGTGTATATTAAATTGTTATATACACCATGTTGTACTTGAAGGTATGGTATGACGTCAGTTGGTGCGGAGGGGGACTGCAGCGGTGGAATTAGGTCAGTTTCATTCTGAAACAGGTTTGGCGAGAAAGGGGGTGAGGCAAGGCCGAGGGGTGCGGTTTCAGCTCAGTCGAGAATTTAGTTGCCACCAATTACCATGATTGTTGACTATGGGTTAGGTAGTTTGTTAAAATAGGTAATTTTATTTATCAGTAAGGTAGCAAAACAGGCATTTACCTAGGCGGAAACTTACATCTTTATCCTATGAACGCAAGAAAAACCAGAACCGTTCCCCCATGTTTCTAACTTGAGACGTCAGTTGTGAAGTAAGGCTATTCTAGCCATGCTAACTTAGCTAGCCAACTTGAGTTCTTGGGTTGGATTCCTAAGTCAAACAAATTGATTAAGGATTTTCTACCAGGAAACGCTCAGTAGTTGCTCATGAATTGTGCAAGGCTTATGACCATAAAATCGCCTCCTAACGAATGGGACAAAGCTATATTCTGTTAAATGTATGTACCATACCCACTCTGTCTAGTTCTCTCATTCGTTTTCTTCACATTATTACCTTCACATAACATAACTTAATCTAGTATCTAGTTCACGATAGCCTTGCTCCGTCAACATTCACCTTTGACATTTATCCCGAATATCGCATCCTATCAACTATAAATAGCTTGTGGAGTACACTTTAAACTATGTTATCGGGCGCTGCAGCTCAATCCTAATAGAGTCTGCGCCATGGTCGAGCAGAACGAGGATGCTAGGTTAATAGGATTTCCACCGTTACAGAAACCTACATTTTATGCACGTACTTACTTAAACTTACATATATCGTGACTTGAACTGAACTGCCCAGTTCTCAGTAATTAACAAAGGTGTGTAATTTCAGACACCCTTTGCCATTATTGTATGTACTCTACTTAATTTAGCAATTGTATTTGTGCTTCGTGTACTGCATTATTATGATAATCGGTAAAATTAGTGAAAGAAGCCAATTATTTATTTATTTACCATCATTCTGATTCGACAGTGTAGTTAATAATTATCATAATAATGATATATAATTACAATTACATTACAATTAAATTTAACGTTTATTAAAATGGAAGTTTAGTCATAAACAGTTCAAAAATGCTCCCAATATTGGTCTAATTGAAATAAAATATTTGACAACTACACAAGTACAATACAAGTTGTGCTTGACCATGAATAATTACTTATAACCACAGTAATTACTCTGGTTCTTAAAAAAAGTGTTATTTATTTGAACAAAAAATGATCTAAGATTTTAAACTATTCCGTGATAGTTTATCAATACTTATAACTTACTCTCAAAGACCTGTAGTGTAATACTAAGTGCGATATCCCGAAATAGGTGAATCGGATAAAGTGTGACGTTTCTTTGTGCACGCAGAACAGAACTGTGACGTCATATACCAACCCTCACCCTCCGCATACACGATAGTACCTTGGACATTGGTGCTTATACCGAAATAATAAACGCAAAAATCATACGATAACTATCGTATGCAAAAGCACCAATGTCCAAGGTGTATAGTTAGGTTGTGATGTGAATAGTTAGATTGCGTTAGAAAAATGTCAATAATAATTAATAATTAAAAAAAAAATTGTTTTAATTAAAATGTATATTTTGATATTTTGCAAACTTATTACTTGCTAGCTTTTGCCCGCGACTTTCTCTGCGTAAAATTAACTTAACTCATTTCTCCTTTTTTCCGGGATAAAAACTATACTATGTCCTTCCCCGGCACTCAAACTATCTCTATACCAAATTTCATCTAAATCGGTTCTCTGGTTATAGCGTGAAGAGGTAACAGACACACAGACAAACGCGCTTTCGCATTTATAATTTTTAAATGGAAGTATGGATTAGTTTTGTATTATTTCTTATTCTTTTTTACATATGTTATTAACATAAAACATACAATGAGTTATACTAACGTACATTATACTAATGTACATTATTGCCATCAACCTGGTACGAAACCAAACATAATAGCATTCTGCTCGATCTGAGAATTTAACCCAAGACCTTTGCTCAGCAGTCACTAGTCCAACGAGGCAGAATTTATTAATGACAACCGGAAATGTAATAGAAGACGGTTTAAATTGTTACACTTTTATGTCGGAACGCTCTAGTTCAAAATTTTTCTCACAGGTGGCGCTACCTTTCTTGTTGTAAGGTAAAATATGGAACCCTTGTAAATTGATTAGAGCGAATAAGATAAAGCCAAGATAAAATATTATGAAACATTGTATACAAGTACATATTAGTAAAGCGTAATGAAATTAAAAACAACGCCATCTGTTGAGAATTTTCCAAATTACTTCGTTGCGAAAAGAATAGAGTTTTCGTGCGCAGCAGAAAATAGGATTGGCAAAGTTCCATCGAGTAGTTTCACTGGTATTTTATAGATAGCGATATTATAACTCTTAGTTTACGTTAGTTCTCAGTGTGAACAAGTTAGTTCACGATAAGTCCGTATTAATCATGTGTTTCATTTCAAAGATGGCGGTATCAAAATGGCGCTGGGACGCGGGAAAATTTAGATGATCTCCTTTTAACTGTTCAGTTTTGTTTTAAAGATAATGGTCATTTATGAATATTACCACTATCATCCCTGAATAATGAATTGAATACGTTTGTGCAACGGGAACGAAATAGATTTTATGAATTTGTTATGTTGTTTATTGTAGTTTGTACATTCCCGTAAAGATGAATATGGTTTACTGCTTACTTGTACCTACTACTTACACTACGCTATAATAAGCAATTTTAAGGCTACTTCAAAGTCTATCATCTAGGCATGGATAAAAGTAAAGTAAAGTAGGTTACTCCACATTTTTTTTCTGTATTCTGTCCAGTAATTTAAAATTACTCCAACTTGATAGGATTCTTACTCATTAATGTTAAAACGAAAGATAAGTGAAACAATATGAATTTACTCGCAATTAATTATAATTTGAAAGACTCTCCGAAGTAATTAACAGGATACATGATTATTTCATTTAATTAATTCATACTGATTTCGCATTTGTATGTGTTAATCCCGAGATTTCGGCTTACATCAGATATGTTCACGGGCTTAAATTAGTTTATAAAAGCGTGTTTTTAATGGTTTTAATTATTTTTTGTAGTTTTAGTTTTATATTATGTAAGTTGTACTAATATAATTTAATATCAGTATCTTCAACTATATGATCTCCTCTTTATTTGAGCTTAGCGCTTAAAGAGTAGAAAAAGTTAACAAATAATATAATCTAGTATAAACCAAATAAGCTATAAACCTGCATACCTAAGTTTTTTTAGGTAGGTATGCAGGTTTTCTCCAAATATTTTCCTACACCGCCGAGGGAAAGTTCAGTCTTAGATTCTGTAATTTAGTAGTCTTACAATTTGAATTCGTAACTCTCACAAAGCATGCATGAAAATAAATGCCTCCCTTCTCTTAAAAAGCCTGTCAAGTAATCTCAGCTCCGAAGCATGAATATTCAGAAAGACATGGCATATGAAAGATTTCATAAGACCGTAGCTGCAAAGTTTACTTGACGGCATTTCGCGGAGCACATTGAGTCACAAAGCATTGAATAAGTAATTCTGAACCGTATGTGGCCGGAGCATTGCCTCAGTACGCTGGGTAACCGCGAAAGCGAAGAACTGAATGAATTTTTTGTTATGTTGTTCTTTAGATACATCGCTGCAAGTTTAGTTTTACGATGTTATTTTTATGCTAGAGTGCAACTTATTAAAGTGTTTTTATGATGGCAGATGCTGTGGACTAGGTACTCTCGCTATGTAAAACTATTTTAGCCTATAACTTCTATTGATATTTTTTCATTTTCTATACTAAGATCTCCAAAGTTAGGAATACTCAGGAGAAAATGAATTAGATCTTGATATGAACTTGTGTCTTCCACTGGATTGGGTCTTCGAAGTATCCAACCGTGATGCCGAGATTATTCTTCACATAATCAGTTGGTAATGCCGACATAAATCGTAGATGATATAATAGTTATGTACTTCAACTTTCTATTATATATTTCTATTATAAATACTAAAATAAAATAGGTTCTACACGCCTTGTCATGTTCATTCTTTACGTCTTATGGACTATACTGTGTTTACCAGAGATTAAACAATACAAGCAAGTATTTAATAAATTTACTTAAATAGAAAAATGTTACAGTAATTGTCGTAATAAATCATTGTCGTTACAGACACATAAATACACAAGCAAAATACGCCACATGTGCACATTTATTGGTCCTGTGACATCGTTGAACGAGAAAAATAAGTGAACGTAAAGCCTAATTTTCACAGGCACAGTGAAAGCAGTTACTGTTCGACACTTACTCGCACTGTGAGTCCAATTAAAAAAGACCATACAGTAAATTATTGTTCAAGATCAAAGTCCTTGAACCAGTGATTGCCACAAGCGAGAAAGCTATCTTTTACTTTTTATTGTAAAAAAATATTTCACAGTAAAATACATCGGTACATTGTAAAATATTTCAAGATTGCACACACTTGATTGCTTAGAGAATGCTCCATAATCGTGTAAACCCAACGGGTGTTTTATTTATAGACAGTGAACAGCCACTGGTCAAACAAACTAGACTGAATAACTACCTGTCCTACCCAGGTAAGAGGTGTACTAATGTACACCCACATATAACTGTATCACTGGTATGTTTCAGGTCCCATGGGAAGCGAGCCTATTGTTATCAACCGGCCATAAATACAAACTCCGAGCTTGTACTGAGAATTTCATAGAAAGCACCTTCAAAACCATCGAAACGTCTTGCCCAGCAGTCGCATTAACGACTATTAGATCAACAACGCATTTGTACACTCTAAAAACCTAATTGGTATACATGCAACTAGCGACCGATAGCGATGTGGATGGAAACCAATTAGGATGTTAGAGTGTACTAGCAGGCAGTTGTGTAGTACTGAGAAACTGTAGCCGTCAAAACCAGGCTTTATACAAATCCATGCAATTTACCAAACATAAACAGAACTCTGACGGTTGATTAAGCTAACATAAGAGCTGTACGTATGTGATCGTCGGTTCATCTCCCCCGAATAATACTACCATCAATCTTACAAAGCCATGTATACATTATCCTTTTTCTTTCCCGTTGGGATTCGTCATTATTTCTGTATGAGTTGTGTCCAGTTTTTCTAAGTCCTTATTTATCGCTTCGTTGGTTTGTGGGAGTAACTATGATTTGTAGAGTCGTAGGTTCGATTTTTAGGATGAGCTAAGTGTAATTGGGTTTTGATTTGTTTTTTGCTGATGCAGCGGATTCTACTTAGAATGTTATTTTTAAATTTTGGGGAACAAAGTTTTGTAAAAAATATAAAAATAACAATACCAGTACCTAAGTGTTACTCTTCTGATTTAAGGATCGCAAATATCTTGCACAAAATTCTAAATCTGGAACAACCACCTCTAGGTGATCCAAATATTTATTTAATTTTTAACAGGAATCGAACCTACCAGCTATGTAATAAAATTCGATCGCCCAACCATAACGACAATCATGCCGGCAAAAATCTATCTATATAATATGTTGCTATCGTAAAATATGGATATATATATTTACGTATATTTGTGTAATATTGTGTATTATTCGTGTATCGTTAGTCAGTACAGTCGGTTGCAGAAATGCTTACTTCACTGTTTTATTTAATCATCATCAACACAATTATTGTACCACTGCTGGACACGGGTCTCCTCACATTTTTAGAAGGATTGAGTATGGTCTACCACGCTAGCCTATTGCGGGATAGCAGACTCGACATATCATTGAGAAAATCTCATGTTGATTTTCCTTCATGGTTTGAGTATGAGATAAATACGCACATAACTTCCAAAAAGTCGCATTGGGTTCGAACTCCAGACCTCTGAATTTTATAGTCCACTGGTCACGCCACTACAGGCTATCACGGCTGCCGTTATATTTATTACAATTATGCGGATAGATAAGTAATCAGATCAAACATTTTGTCGACTAGGAAATAAAATTATAATATTTTTGCAAACTGTAGATCAATATTTTAAATTCGCCAAATCATATGAGCTTGAACCTTAATGCTTCTGATACTGATATTAAAAACAAAATCCGAATCTGATGTATTTTTGCGCACAGCTGTACCCAATATCGGAATTTTCATTTATTTTGGTGAATTGTCGTTTTTTGTTTATCCAATCATTGTAGATGTTTCCATTTGATCATGGCAGGCATATCTTGTTCATTGAGGACTTGCCCTCGGGGACTGTGATTGTATACCTTAGCCTTTATTACCTTTCAAACAACCTTTGCATTTATAACTTTTCGATTTCTCTTGGATTTGTTTTGTATTTGACTTTTAATGTATACTTTATATGCATTGAATATGAAAGAGAAAATATATCAAATATTATTTTAGGACACGTACCCTACACGGCTTAATATAGGTAAATATAGGTACACTAACTTACCCGCCACTTGCGATCTCTATAACTAGGTGTATACCACATATATGACTGATTCTAAATTAATTCACAGTATTATCATTAAATGATCTATTATATTTATGCGTTTTTGTGTATAAACAAAACATTCCTACTACACTTACGTGTCTACAAATGAGTGTCCCGCAGTGTAACCACCCCCTATTGAACGCCATCCCCATCGTTAACTCTTCTCTTACCATACTCGTATAATCTGGTAATTGTAATGATAATGATAAATATATTATTTTTATATTATTTCTTCAGGCCTTCCGTCGTAGGGGCGAGGATAGGCGATTTTTTTCCTCTATCAATGTAATTCTACCCAGATTTTATCGAGCCTTAAGAAATGAATCCTGTAAGTATCAATCTGATAGAATTAAAGGTTCCAGATCTGCTGGCGGAACATAATGACGACTAGCGAGCGGAGTAAAAAGAAAACTGGTCCCTTTTAATTTAGATTAAATCTTTAATGAAACTTAACAATGAATCTCCGGCCGTCTGCTTTATCCTTTGAAGAATGGGCCAAGCTCTATCAGTGCAGTGCTTGCAACATTCAATTAGTGGCGTTTGCACTTCCAGACACGCCTGAACTGGTACGACCGGCGTATTTAATAAAACCCCGTTTACAACGCAGCAGAAGGGTATTTCCAATGAACTGTTGATTATAGTAACGGTGTAATACCGAGAAAAAACAAAATAAAATAAACTGAATCCTTAATGTATTTCGTGTACCATGTATTTCGCATTACGGCTTACATTCGCGGAAAATGACATTTTAATTAAAATATACAAAGAGGTTTAGTTTTTTACTAGCTCTTTTTGTATAATATAGTAATTAAGTGCAATCAGTTTCCAAAAAATAAACTATTCGAGTATAGAACCATTTTAATTAAATCGGCAAGCATAGTTTTAGAATAAAAGTACAACACTATTTATTCGTACACAGAAAGTTCTCATATTAACACAGTCTACTGGGCTATTTTTAGATGGTGTCTATTTTCTGCGAATGAACGAAGACACAGTTTTAACATTTTTTCTATTGTGTGTGAGCTACATAATAACGATTTACCGGCCTGGGTACAATGGATTAATATATGAGTTTTTATTGATGCAAATATTGGAATATCTGGAAATATATCATTCCAAACTTTTGCACGATTTCAATTTAGGTAATTTCTAGAAAATGTAGACAATGCTAAAAATGGGCGGGAAGCTTGTGGAATTAATATTGTAATACACATTTAATAAGACCTCCATACAGTACCTAAACAGAAATTTATTAGGTGGTACCTAATCAGTCTAAATGTCTATGATATATGATATTAATTTTACACATCCTATATTTCAGACCGGTCTGACATTATTAAAAAATAAATCTATCCTGGTCCTTCGGTGAAATCATCAAATTTTATTTTGTTTTCTATTCGTAATACAAAACAAAATAAAATTTGATGGCCCACTTGGCAAAGTAGCTGAGCGATCTCTTCTACAGCAAGGGCATTGTATGAGCGATAGTTGTTCGTGGTAGCAGCTTTGATGTTAAATTTCGAAATGTCAGAGATTTAGGATCGGTTGTTTTTTTGAGCCTTGTTTGTGCTTTTCCATTTCGATTGATGATTTTAGTCTCTTGTGTATATCATAAGGCCACGTCGCCACGTTTCAAATGTGGATACAAATTACACAAATTACAGGCCTTTTCGCCTCGTTTAACAGCTGTCTCCTTCAATATCATAATGATTATTGTGCAATATTATAAGCAGTAAAGAAATAATGATTATTATAATTATATTAATAATTATTTTATTATCCATGGTCACTTGGAACAGAGGGTGCTATTTGCCATTAAATGGGCACGGATAAATGGAAAACCTAATAATAATTTTCTTGACCTGGGTATTCCCAGGTCAAGTGAGTACCTCATGCTTTGATACCTATTTGACACTGTTAGTTCGTTTATTCTCTGCGAAGCTAAGACTGTGTACCTACTCTGTTTAATCTTGTTTAATTAGAGGCGACGGGCCGCAGCTTATCTTCTCAAAAGGGATGTACTTGTTGAACGATATCCGACAAGTCGGATTGATTGATTAAGAATTTGTATTATGTATGGATCGTCATATCCACATAAAACCGATTTCTGGCGTGGCGAAAGCGTCGTCACGAAATTTAAATTTGATTTTAGTTCTATTTTCAAGTTTACCTTTTCGTTTCGAATTGTGAATTGTATTAAACCTCTTTGAGTTTGTGTTAATATGTTTCTTTTAACACATATATTTTTGATGTGGAAAAAAATCGTAATATTTTATTTTATCATTATGACATGTAGTTCCTATCACAATATGTTCTTTTCTGCATATTACTTTTACAAAATAATGTCGATGTTTCACATCTGCCAGGCGTCCCGTGACGACTCACTGTTTTTTTTTATTTATATAGAGTAGCGGGAAAAATAAAACGTGGAAGTGTATCTTCAGGTTAAGTGCTCTGTATCATTAGGGTTTTCATGATTGTCATAATTTTGATGTTTTCAAGATAAGATGCGCCTTACCATTAATGTTGTATTGACCCACTGTTGGACTGGTTTTAGCTCAAGAGAGGTTATTCTACAGTCCAACCCACAAGCCTAATGTGGGTTGGCAGATTCATTGCACTTTATGACCCGCTGTCGAGAAAAGCTTTCAGGTATGCAGTTTCATTACAATGTTTAACTTCACCGTTTCAGTAAACGATAATAACAAATGCGGTCAGAGGAGCATGTTTTGAGTTTGTCGATTGTGGTCATGCCACAAGGCGATCACTGCTTTACGATTATCTCAGCTTACGTTTTTGTGACAGGTAGAACAGTTGAAATAATATGTGTATTTATTTGGGTATTTAAGTACTTTTCTTTTAGGTAGTACTTGAACTAAGTGCTCCTCATCATCTCGACTTTCTTGAGCACATAACTTTGATAATTTGGAGTTAAGAAGGGACTTAGCTGCGGTGAATTATTTATCTAGGGCTAAGTAGCGTCTAGGCTAAAGTACTAGTAGGCACTGAAGGTAGTAAAATGATGAGTATTTTTTTGTTACCTTTCTGTTAGGCCTATTACCTTTGTATTAGGTTTCGCCTGTTAGATAAAATTTATCTTTCTGTGGCGTAGTAAGGTAATTCTTAATGTTTTATCTAATGTTATCCGTAGGAACTGGTAGTTGTTACTTGATGACTATATCAGTTAGTTTAGAATCCGAATGAAATCGTGACTAGCCAATTGATAACGGACAAAATGATTTAATTATCTGGCAAATAAGTTCCCTTATACTGCCACTATCATTTGAAGCAATCAAATGAGTTGAATTGAATATCTATGGAATATATGAATAGTAAAAATTTGTCATTATTTAATACAACGCAAAGTAGAAAGTAGACGGACAAAACAATATCAGGCTTCGGAATAATATCTCAATAAAACTATTTGCTAAGTTCTCGTTAATTATTCCATGAAAATTACATATACTTAAGAAGAATTATAAACTTTTATCTTACACCTTGAACATAATCGCATCGTGGCGATGCTAACAAGTTCAGAAATAGTCGCGCAGTTAATCAGGCGCGACAGAAATAGTATCCGCTGTAACTACAATACACGACCGAACACTATCATCAGATGTTCTGACTTCATGATGACGTCAGCACCCATCTTGTGAACATTCTTCATCAAAAATCCAGTAAAAAATATAAAACAAGTTTAAAAAAAAATATAGTAAAGTACATTCTATTTCTATAGTAATAAAGGATTAAATACGATACTACTTTCAGTCTAATCAAGAGCGTAAGATTTATTGCTACAAATATTTAGGTCACCGAGTATATTTCAGCAAGTCGGATATAGGGGTTACATACATTCATGTCCCTGCGCGTTATCAGTACTTTACTAGTAAAGTTCTGAACTACGGAAATTCGTAGGCAAACAGTGTTATCTTAGATAGACAGAGTACCTATGCCTTATTGTACACAATTTAAGGTTCATGTTTGATGATCGCTCTCATTAGTAATGATACGTGTGTTTGTAAATTAGAGAAAAAATATGAATTTAGTTTGCTAGTAGTAGCTATGTAGTATGTATTTTGTACGATTTTTCTGCGGTCTATTGATATTTATTAGTCGCAACGCTTCGGATTTTTTTACAGCTTCAATGGTCAGGAAGACTCGATCTGCTGAGTTCCGATTATTTACATTACAATTTTGTTAATTTCTATGTCTAATATTTACGTGAGTGTCTCAGTCTGCGATCAGTAAATCAAGTGATTAGATTAGGAACTTGAAACTCGATTTAATAAATAAATCTAAAACGGCTAAATAACGAGTTTCTAGACTAAACATGCAAATTAACAAAGTTCGCTCCTTCAATTACAGGCTGGCGAAACCGAAGTCGCTTATCGGCGGATTAGCGGTTTCAAAGCTCAGACTACGTCGCTTTTGTTCAGGGGTTTAATTAAATAGAAATTCAACTCAAAACAGTTAGCTGAAAAGTGCAATAGCATGTAACGATATGGTTCGCTTCAGTGCTTTCCTAAATTTACACTAATGACAATATTATGGTTGGATTTTCGGAGTTGAATGTAGTAAGAAATAGTTGAAGAAACTTGATTATTTATGTTCTAAGAGAGTAATTTCAAAGAATTAGCATTATGCTATTCAACGTGGCAATGCCGCCAGTCTCGGCACTCTACCCCCTGACAGCGTCGGGGACGAGTTTTTTGACGCCCTATAACTTATCATTTTTTATTTTTTTTTATTTTTAAGGGTTAAATAGTAGTTTTTAATATTATTTTAAAGTATTTGTCTTCAAGCCGATCATTGAAGTGGCCTTGACTTTCTCACATTGGTCCAGTAGTAATAGCGTTACTGCTGAGGGTGAGGCCTGAGGTTCTTTTCCTAATGAAAATGAAACAGTGTGTGTTTATTATGTTTTCACAATTCAAATAGTTGCACTAACACTCAACACTAATATTAATGATATTCATTGAACATACATACCTACATAGTTTATAATGCCTACAAGATACTTATACCTACTTCAATATGAGAAATAATGATTGTAAGCAATATAAAGTCTGACTATCACGGGTAATGAAGTCTATGTTCATAAATTAAAAAGAAAATAATCGAATCGAATCTTCATAAAAGGGAATCGGACTCAAGATTTTTTACTCAGCAGTCGCACTTATATCCTATACGAGACCAATGAGGCCGTTTATTTATTTATTTATTATTATTTATTTATTTAACGTAAAATGATATATTGTTATCTCTTTCAACTCAGTGACTTGTGTGTTGCGATACGTGATGATGTACGACCAATTTTTTCCATGTTCGCTTAAAAAAAAATTAAGTTCGTTCTTAACTGAAAATATTTTTATTTTTTATTGCAGCAATATTTAATGCTGCTTTGATTTAGACAGCCAGTAGCTCGGCCAACCTCCTCAATAGAACCTTATTAAACTTTTACAAATTTAATCCTTGTTTGTCAACCTAATAGCCAGAGTGCAGTCGATGTGTAATAGAAAACTCGGCACTAATTCGGTTTGAAGACATTTATTTTCTTTAAAAAGAACGTTACAGATCACTAAGGTACTATATTGATGAGATAATATACTATAAGTAAGTAAGTATGTATGTATATCTAAGATATACGGGTATATACACTGCAATTTTTGAATTTTGGCAAGCTATCGATTTTAGTAAGTTACATAATTTGGTATTTCATTATAAAGTTAGTACGTAGTTAAACAAAAAAAAAGTAATATTAAAGGGTCTACATCTTGATACAATAAGAGTGCGCATTTTTTTCCATGAACTTATTCTTTACATTAAAAGCTATTATTGCTGACATCACGATAAATGAATTGAAATCATGTCTTAAAACAGTTGAAATCTCCTGACGGATTTCAAACAGGCTTGTGGAAATACTTATTCGATTTTGGCTTTAGCGTGCGGAAAAGTTATCTGGAAATAACGTTTCAGATTCCACACTGTGGTTTTCGAATCCGCCTGTATTGGAATATTCTAGTCTGTAGGGATACAACTAGATGCTGGCTTTAGAGGTTTGGTCCGATTGTTAGGTATTATATAAAGATATCTGTAGTTATTTCAGAATAAGTAAATTATATTGATTGATTTACGTAAAAGTCAAGGGCGTGTTAGCAAACTTTAAAGTAGACGATATGATGAACATGCCTCATTTTACACAACGGAACAGGGATGGTCAGAAGTGTATTGATTGTACTTTAGAATGAAACCATTTGGAAGATCGTTACATTCCATGGAAATGGATATTAATAAGACGAAATGTTACATTACTTATTTTTGAAGTGAAACTTTTTTATCAGCGTATGGGAGAAATTTTATAGCAATGTTAACATTTTTCTGTTACGCGCCATCTTTATTTCTGGGTAAAATTTTTCCGTTGCGGACGCGCCATATTTATTTCTAAAGGTGCGCTCACAATGAGCAAAATCCTATCTAAATACAAGTAGCGTGAGCGTTTTGAGCGCTCAGTGGAACACACCTTAAATTATTTATGTTAAATCACGTTTTTCTGTTACGCGACTTATTTATTTCTGAAACTCAGTAGTGACGTGAAAAATAATATTTCAATAATAATATAATATTTTATTTATGTCTATGATAATAAAAGCCTTTTGCATAAACTTTATCTAATTTAGCTTTATTCAACCAATTTCTGTGAAGTTTTAAATAGTAGATCATTTTTCGAAAAATTATGTCATAAAGAAGTTTCACTTCTTACGTGTGTACACTAATATACACACACTTTTTTTTACATAGTATTTTACTATTGGAATAGTCATTTCGCAATAAAGCATTACTATTTTTATTTTTTAAGCACACGTTTTTTCATAGAGGTTTGAAAATTATCGCAATAGAATACACACGATACAAGAAGAATATAAAAATAATGTGAGGCTTGTTTTGTTAGTTTCTTAGGAAGTACTCAGATAATTGAAATAAAACTACTTTTTACGGATTTTATTGCGGTATATTGATATTATTTTAACTCGAAGTTTCGGATCCTTTACAGCATCCACGGTCACGGGCCGACTGAGGCGTTATTCGTCTTGAAGTTATAATGACTAACAGCTAACTTACATTTTTAATTATTATTGACAACCCGATTTACACAGAACGAGCTCACTGTGTCCTTCGGTTTGAAGTCGAGACCTTTGATATCTTAGTCCAGTGATCAAACCGCTAGGCTATCATAGTTCACATTCAAATTTGAATATGGTAATTAAATTATTTATTTTTGGACATTTCTCAGTGCAGTAGAAAAAGAAATTGAAATTGTGCCTTAATTAAATCGTTTTTAGAAAAAAATAATCTTATACACAATTTTATTGTCGACATGAACACAATTTGCCATACAAAAAAAACAAAAACACTGAAGCCTCATGAACATTTTTACGTAATGAATAAAACAAATGGCAAAAGAAATTTAAAAGAAAAATTTCTATCCGTCGTTTCAAAAGTCCCTTTGACATTTATAAACCTATTACATGTTTGTTTCCTTAATGATATTTTAATATTAATTAGTATTCGGGACCTTTTCGGCATTAATATCTAATTATAATTATATTCTTATTAATTAATGTCCCTGACCTGACGTTTAAATGAAAATTGGTACAAAAATATGGCATACATAGTGATGACAAAAGAAGTTTTTGTCAATAGCTACCTGAGCCATTATTAAATATTCGGACTGTAGGTAAGTCATTGGGTAGGTATAGCTTTTGTTCATAACGATACTTTTTAACGATATGTTTTTCCAAAAAAAATGTTACTCGTAACACTTTGATAATAAAATCTAATTTAATAAAAAAATATAATAAAAAAAATTAACTAGCACAACATTCGTTAAGCTAACATAGGTGATGACCCCATTTCATGTTGTTTTTTGCCTATTTATAACTCTTCTTAACAATTAATTAGACTGTTTCGTGTACTCTCTGATGCCCGGAGATTTTCGGTAGCTTATAATTCATTAAGAATACAATAGAAATTCTATTATTGTGTGCTAGTCTTGTACATTCATATAAGTGTGAATGATGGTCATTACTTCATAGACCAAATTAGCTCCCATAAAACATAATTAGGTTGGCTATTCACGATGAATTATAAGCCTCATTTGAATCGCCAAATTTGATTACAGCACTGCGGATACCCTAGCCACAGAATAGCTATTAAAACTACAACAATTTGCTCACTTCTCAATTCCAACGCCCTCGTTGTTTGGTTGTGCAGTTAGTGGTTTCGCGAACAAGCTTAAGATTCTTCATGCACGTATTTCTAAGTGCACAGACTGCATTTAGTTTTTGTACGACTATCAGCCATTGGTAGAGTATAGATTTATTGATTTACACAAGAGTAGGAAATGGAGTAGATATTAATGTATTCCTTACAGATGTAAAATATCAATTGTATGGAGGATTCTAAATAGCAATGAATTATCTTATATATTGATATATTATTTTATATACTAAATGTTGATATATTTTACGCTTCCATATTTGATAGATAATTTATAATTATATTGGCTTTGTTTATCATTTTGTTATACATAAAAATATGAGAATAATGCAGTTTATCAATGTTTTTTTATCGTTGCCACACATCAGGATCTTCTCTAGTATTCCTTACATACTCAAACACGTACACCTAAAACCACTACAATTATAGATTCCTTGTGGGAATTTTACGACGCGTGCAGAAACTGATTGTTTAGCCAATGTGCTCTCTCTATCGATCTAGCTTTTTAGTAGAAGTAATAGGCTGATAAATATTATTATACGATGAAATGTTGTCTGCACATGCCTAGGGCTGTCACGTTAAACATTATTCTATCAGCACCACGTGTACTCGTCGGGTGCCAAACATTAATCGAGCTGATTGACAGTTAATTCAAATATTTTAATTGCGCTAGAGTTTATACCGACATTGATCTTATTTCTTATAAGTTTAGTGAGAGTGCTTACAGCTTAAATTTTCAATACATTTAATAGGTATTTGCATTGACATACTAATCATGTTGTTTTTTTTTGTTTTATGTATTGGACGAATTTAGGAGCTGTGGTAGGGATGGACGATATACATCGATGTATTTTAAACACTCGATGTATAGTAACGATGCATCGTATTGAACCGATGTATCGTTAATACTTCAGAATCGAATATACATCGATGTTTTTCATTCGATGCATCGAACACTCGAACAGTCAACACTGACTGACGACTGCAGTGACTTCACGACGTTTCGTGAAACGAAACGTTATAATCAGTGCTGCCAATATAACACATCTATCATTTAGGCGATCCACACACTGCTCCGCATCATGCAGCGTAGCGCGGGAGTGCGTGATTTTACGTGGCTCGCAAGTATCTGTGTTTGTATAGAAAACACACAGTAAGTACTATCACTACCGCAAGTTGCTGTGTAATGACACTTATAGGCCACCGCATAACTATACTGCAGCCCCGCACGTTTGTACGGTGAATCTGCACGATAATGCAGATCTGCAGCACTCCTGCACCCGCATGCGTGGCTCCGTCGCTACGCATCCCGGAGCGTAGCGCGGAGCATTGTTTGGATCGCCTTATTGGCTTGGATGAATTGGTTAGGTTTCCTTTGGCGCTGAGCATAATTAAAACCAAAACAATAATATGGCCGACCAAGTTTCTGCTGTGTAAATGTCTTTTGCTATTTTGTATATTATTTAGTGTATTATAAATTTTTCCTCGTACTTACCTAATTTTCTTTAAGGCCTAAACATGTCACTGCTAAAACAATCGATGTTTTAGAAACATCGATGTATTTCTCAATACATCGTATTAACATTGATGCAACCGATCGATACATTACATCGGAAAAAACATCCCTAAGCTGTGGTAGCCTAGTGGTGTGACCAGTGGACTGAGATGTCAAAGGTCTCGAGTTCGAACCCAAGGCACGCACCACTGACTTTTCGGAAGTTATGTGCGTATTTATCACATGCTCAAACGGTGAAGGAAAACATCGTGAGGAAACCTGCATGCTTGAGAGAATTCTCGATGGCATGTGAAGTCTGCCAACCCGCAGTAGGCTAGCGTGGTAGACTATAGCCTAATCCCTCTCAATTTAGAGGAGACCCGTGCCCAGCAGTGGGACATTAATGGGTTGATGATGATGATTAGACGAATTATTGTATTCGTTTTTGCGAGAAGACTTTATCACCTTATTTGTTAAGTTTCCTAAACTCTTAATATGCAGCTTGTTATAAAATTACTTGGTGTAATGTCGATAGATATTGTATCTGATAGTTGATTCAATACACATACATTGTTAGCAAAAATGTCAAACGTAAGTATCAATAAAATAAAGAGTTAAAAGAACTTTGAACGTAACAAAGACGGCTAGATTTTGGATGTGGGTCGCAGAATAAAATTAAAGTCAGTGTATTTAATCCAGAGCACTTATAGGGAGAATGGAGCTTTCAATTCTACACTTTATGAGTTTATCGGAAAACAGTGTAGTCGAAGTCGTTCTTTTGAAACATAATCCTAGTAGCCTATTAACAAAGACCTTTATACCTATTTCTTATAATCATAAGCTTCATATTGCAATAACTTGATACTGGAAACTGTTTATGGATTCGCACATGGCATCGGTTGGTCAAAAATTTACGAGGCATCCGTGTGGTTCAAACTGGAGCTTACATCTGATGTTATTTCGGTGTTGGTGTCAAAACGGCACTGCTCTAAAAATGTCTGTAGTGGTGTCGTGCGATGGCGAGCTTGCAGGAGCTGCGGGGGACGGAGGGGCGGAGGAGGGTGCGGGGGGCGGGGTGGCTGCGCCTACGCACTGCCCGCCGCACCTTACCGCCCGCCTCGCACCAGTCAGCAGCTGTGGCTCGTGTTGGCTGAACCATCTATAGGGCCATCCTCTTTTTCTTTGCCGTAGGTGAGTTTTAGTGAAAGTTACAATAATTCTACTAACAGAACCGTAATTCGACGCGAGATTGTTGAAGTGCATTTGTCGTTTAGTGAAGTGATACATCAACTATGTGTTGAAACGGAACACTGCACCGTGATGCATCGTTTTCGCTATCGAGTGTGTGAACTGACAAGCTTTCCGTGTATGAAAGCTTGTCATAAGTAACGTTCCATTAATGTTTAAAAAAATATATTTCTAACTCTCTAAAAATATGTAACGTCATTATGGAAAATATTTTGTCAAGTGGTGTTCTATTGAACGTGGTCGATATAGGTGTATACCATCTACCTATGCCATTTGGATTGCAATATAAAAATAAAGTTCGATAATATACCTATGTATACAACTACACATGTATGCGTCTAAATTTCTATTTCCTGCGTCACGTGAATATCGCAAACACGTTGCGTATGACTGTTGACTTAATAACAATTTGGGATAGAATTTACATGATTAAATACGCAGTTACTAGTACTCTTGTGTGAAGATAAATATTTTTTAACTTGAAAAATCTTAACTTTTTGATAATTAATTACGCGGGACGGTTCCCTAGATTTAATTTTCAGTTACATCATTTATTCACATAATTAAATGAAGACATAATCTTTAAATTTTTCTTGTCGGTTGTGAAAAGTTTACAAAAAATAACAATTAATTTCACGGTGTGCCTTGCATAACGTCCGAAATTTGAGTAAGCGAAGCTGGGCGGGCGGGCGTTCGCGCCACCAAATTAGGACGCGGTGTTTCCGAGCCAACCTATTTCAGTCGCCTGCGCACCGTCCGAACTTAGCCGATCATCCGCGAACACGCCCGAACCTAATTGTGGAATTTTCATTACGTTGGCAACCGTTTATTACACAGATTCTTTTACAATCTTCATCGTAACTATTTTCATGATCTAATTTTAGGTACTGAAGACTTTTTTATAAAGATTTAATAAAGCTTAGCGACAAAGATCTCTGTATATAATGATTTACGTGTGCAATAAACGGAAAATTCAATATGAATTTGGTTTTAATATGCAGTAAAATATGGAAAATGGTGGGTAGGCAACCGGATTTAAAGTATCAAGTGTCGGTATTCACACGTCGGCGTTTCCTTGGCTCGGTTCCAAATCGTTTCAAATAACGAACTTGTTTCTTATTACTATGGCCAAATGCGCGTTATTTACCGCCATTAATAATATTTTGTTGATGACAGATTAACATTAATATGTACCTTGACATCTATTGGGATACTCTTGTCAATGAAAGGATGAATAGGTAATTGCTAATTAGGAATGGACTCTTGACAATCAATATGAAGTACGCACTGATTATTTAAGATTGCGGGATTTTTATTTATCGAATAGTTTAAGTTTTGCAGCAGATACCTGAAATTTAAAAAATATTTTCGGTTTTCAGGACTCCTAAAACAACAAACACACAATGGCGGATGATGAAGTAAGGTAAGTCATGGGACATAATGAAAGGGGACATACTTTTCGGAAAACAATACTAGCCATCAACGGAAACAGCCTTATTAAGAAAAAAAACTGTTACTACTTAAAGAGGTCATAGTAATCGCAATCAAATTACACAATTAATTACAAATTCTTTTCTTGTACAAATAAATCTATATTATGTCTCTATATTCAACGGATTTTTTTTTATATACTTGGACACACATGGATATCCTTCATTATTCTAGCATTCCTAAATTACCATCTAACATTTTATGTGTTTTCTTTTCTTCTGTTTCATTGTTACTTTACGTATCCTGGGATTCTTCTTCGGTGCTGGAACATTGACTTCGCTGCGGATACAAATATAGTACTGACTGCTATGTCTCCTCGAGACTCAGGTAATTATTGTGCTTATCTAATCCACACATTAAACACACGCCACACAGTCGTTTCATTATCACAATCAATGATAGATGGATCAAGAAGAAAACTGAACAACTTGAATGAACTTTAATAAATGAATAAGAAAAATATTGGCTCTTTAAGATGGATTTTAGAAAATAATTTGTGAAATTGATAGGGTTTTTAACGTATGAATTTTCAAAATATCACTATCTGATGTATAAGAAAAATAAAACGAAATTAAAGCTAATAAAATATGTTATTTTTTACTGAAAACGATCACATAACTGATTGAAAAACGTTTATATTCATTTTCTACTTTATTACAGCATTTCTTACAGCAATTTAATTATTTAAACAAAGTATATTGTAAGTCGATAGAGTTATTTAAACAATAATGTCGACTCGATGTAACTAATTTCGCAAAACCTTTAGTAACAAGCTTATAGATGTTTTAACTCACGAAACGCAATTTTGTACAAGTTACACAACCTAATAACTTCTTTACGTTCCTAGTTTAAAGCACTTTAGTATAGCCGTATTTTATATTTCGCACAATATATACATAATATAAATATAAATAGCTTTTATAATTTATTTTACATTTAAAATTCATTAATGACTCTATTTACAAAAATATAGAATATAACAACGTTTTAGGGAATAATTAACTTCTGGTTGTATTTAAAAAAAAAACAGTTTTTCCCCATTTTAATTTCCTCAAAACTGATTACACAGAACTCGAATAAATTGTAAACTAAGTATATATTGCTATATAAACGAAAGAGACATACTAATGTGTTTTCAGACTCTCGATTAAAGATTCAACCTCAAAGTAAAATTTATTCGAGTTTGAAATTCAGTCCACCTATAAATTTAAACACTACTTTAACAGTAACAGCAATAATTACAAACATAACGTTGTAGAGATAGGCCACTTAGTACTGATAAGCGTTCAAAAATGCCACCCCAAAAGGGAACAAATTTAAACATATTAGTTAATCCCCAAGACGCGAACGTTGCTTCATAGAAAAGCTTGTACCTAATCAAACAAACATGTATGATATAATAGCACAGACGTATATTAAACTTAATGAGCCTCAGAAGTAAATAATGACATCGTATGTTCTTTACTGTATAGCTCCAAACTCATACCGCACACTATAATTGCATCTGCACCAGAAATAATACAGAAAAGCTTCATCCGATTGCCATACACTGTTGAGCAAAATGTTTTGAACCCGAACTCAAAATTATAATCGTTCAAACCGTGTGAGATTTTTGTTCACTGTGTGTTGGATATGAAATTATCAGCACAATGAACTTTCTCAAAGTTATAAAAAAAAAACAATATATAAACTACAAATCATTCAGTCCAATGATTGGTTAAATGAAGATTATTTTACAAATTATTCTGATTAGAAATTTTAGTACGTGTAATTAATACAAGCTGCAATTTAATTGACAAGGTTAAAGAAAAGAATTGGTACCAAGTTAAAATGTCCACAAGTGTAATCGTTTTGTGCTGGTAATTGTAGCGTAAACACTTTAACTCAAGCAATTTGTTTAGCTCATTGCCGTATACTGAGATTATTTCTTTCTTTTACAGAAAAAGCGTCTCGAGGAGGTAAAGTAACGACGGATCTACAATCGTTTCATGGACGATTTGCACACAATACGTACAACCGTATCACTTCATTATTTTACACATACATACACACAAACATACGAATACACTCTATCACACATTCACACACACACACACACACACACACACACCCACGCTAACACATATCTATATAAATACTTTATCTAAGTATCTATTATTATTTACTTACATAAACAGATACACACTCAGGCATAGATACATTCATACATACAAAACTTACACATTATAAAAACAGATACACAAGCACATTCTTCCCACATTCATTTTGGTAAATGTTCAAGTTGTAGATAAACAAAAAAAAAAGAAAGATGAAAATAATTTTTCATAAAAAAAAAAAAAAAAATTTACACAACACACATACACACACACTCAGGCAATAATATGTAACTTTGAGAACACTTGTTACCAATGTACACTGTCTCCAGGCGAAGAAGGCCAAACAGGCCGAGATCGACCGCAAGCGCGCTGAGGTGCGCAAGCGCATGGAGGAAGCCTCCAAAGCCAAGAAAGCCAAGAAGGGTTTCATGACACCGGAGAGGAAGAAGAAGCTTAGGGTAAGTACAAATGCCACAGATTGACAAATACAGATTATGAAAAGTGTAAAGCTGTACTTATCATTCTGTTGTGGTGACATAACAGTTGCTGCTGCGTAAGAAAGCCGCTGAAGAATTGAAGAAGGAACAGGAACGCAAAGCGGCCGAGAGGAGGCGCATCATCGAGGAGAGGTGCGGTAAACCCAAGAACATTGACGATGCAAACGAAGGTATATATCTGTTCAACTTCTGCCACATAATGATACCCCTAATCTGATCTATATACATCCCATCTACATGATATATTACAGCCAACCCTGGACATATGTAAAGTTGACCTCATAGAATAAGCCATCATACACTTCACAACACGGCGTTACCCAACCCATGTTCGTGTGTCTCTCACATAGGGCTTCACCATTTGTACACGTGTTATGTCGAATTATAGATGCGCTTTCGAGGGTTTGCAAAGAATACCACACCCGCATCGGACAGCTCGAAGACGAAAAGTTCGATCTGGAATACATCGTTAAAAGAAAAGATATGGAGGTAGAGAGATGAGCTGATACCAACGAACAGCTCTCTTGTGTCGACTTACAAAACTTACAAAGACTTTACTTTCATATTAAAAAACATTAACGTAATTTGTGATATGTCAAGTGCCGTGTTGTTCTTACTTCGTCAGCTGGTTTAACAAAGACTTTAACGGTGTGTCAGGCCGTCAATCTCAGGCCTATCTGTCTAACGCGTTTCTCTACTTCTTCTAAACTCCATGTGATTCGTTGATCTTATTTGCGTATACTCATTATCTTCTATATTTCCGTCCTAAAACTTCTTCTCTCACTAACCGGTGGTCGATGATGCGTGACTGACGCCACGGTGGCGGGGTGGCGCGGGGTCGTGGGGAACGTTCGAGAACATTCCTAGTACAACGCGAGTAACTCTTGGTTGATGTTGTAGCGGCTCTCACGAGCATCATAACCGGTTACCACCAGCGTATCATCAAGCTCGAGGAGGAGAAGTACGATCACGAGATGGAGGTGGCCCGCAGAGCGCTTGAGGTGTGACCTGGTTTGGGCGCTACGCAATTTATATATTACGCTCTCGTTTGAGTAGTTCATGCCGAATAATGTGACTAGATTAAAATATTGTTTTGTTTTCGCAGCAATATTATAATATAATTCGATTTACGGAGCTGAATATAAAATATACCTTTCAACCTTAACCGTGTGGATAACCAGTAAATTTTAAAACGCTGAAATAACAACGACCCGTTGTAGCAAATTCCGAAGCTGCAATAGATTCTGTAGATACTCTCATCGATTTTAAGTCAATAACAACTTTGATTATATTTCAGTAATAGTCCATTTGATACCCACCTCAGTACTGATCATGTAGCTTCGCTTACGCTTTGAATCCACCAGTCGAAGGTCCCCATGTCGAGCCCACTACACAGCAACAACACAGATCCGTGAGACAGACTTCGAAGCGTCAAAATTATACAAATCTTAAAATGTTATTACTTATGTTTTTCTTTAGCGGAACTCCAGACGATTTGTCAAATGTACTGGCACAGAATATACAACCTTGAGGGGGATAAATATGAACTAGAACGAGCGATCGAAATTAGGAAAATGGAGGTAATCTGCATACATTAGGAGTTGGGAATGCATATGATATGATATGAGTTGATTCTGATTTAGTTGTTACGACATGACATGATAGTTGTACGGCTCACCGCACACATGCACACGTCGCTCCACGTCGTCAGGTTACTCACACCGACGCCCATGCTCATTCTGCTGGCTCAATAATATGTCTTTCCTTTTTCTATAGCAATGCTCAAGAGAATAATACAGGAGTATTATGACCGCATGTATGTGTGTGAGGGCCAGAAGTGGGATTTGGAACATGAAGTCAGGAAAAGAGATTATGAGGTATTGACCAATACTTTATAACCATTGTGAATACCACAGTCATCGATTCTGTAACAAACGTGCGCGTGTGACAGTTCGTGTTTATACATTGATAACGCTTTGTAAGTTTTCGGTTGTTTGTTGTTGAGTTGTAAATAACGGTGGAAGGTCGGTTCGTTAGTGGTGTATCAGTAGAGCGCGTGTGATGTGTCGTAGTGGGAAGGGCCGCTCTCTGTCCACGCACGGCAAGGCGTGCGGTGCAAAATCGATCTCCGCCGGTCGCGTCATCTGACATGGAGCTTACACCATTAACTACACTAACTACAGTAACCGCCACCGGCGTAACAGTAACAACACTGCACTCACCACGGCGCGGAGGCCCGCCGCCTCACCGCTGCATGCTCGCGTAACTTACTGTCTCATCATGTGTATTGTTGTATCTATGTTATCAATACCGCGTTACGTCTCTTCCGGCAACCAGTATTCATGTTTATGTATCGTCTATATGTATACGATTGATGTGTCGTGTCGGTCATCTCTCGCTGTGCTTTACATGTTCATCCCTGCCGATGTCATCTCGTCACCAAACCGCTTACCTGCTAAAGCTTTTGCCTGTTGCATGACAACTATACTTATAATTTATATAATTAATGTAACAACTATCCCTTAAAATACCTTATCATATCTAAAATAGTATGGCACTTTAATAATAATTTAAAAAGTGTTGAAGTACATAATCAAGCATAATACAATAGCTGCATCCGCCAGTGTGACGCTTCATGTGTGGTGGCGAGCTTAGAGGCCTTACTGAATTTTCTCTTTTTATGATAACAGTAGAGATACCGTTGAGGTGTAATTGGAACACTAGACTGGTTCCTCCATTGGCACACGCAAGTGCATAGTGTAAGTGAAACTTCTTGTTCCAAATCTCCAACTTTTCACGTATGTGCCGTAATATTCCGCGCGACATGTTTGCGTGTTCGGTTGCTGATATACCCCACAAACCTTTTGCAATACCTGTATACACCGAGTGTTAAATTGAAAGTGCCATGCTCTGGTCGATGTTGCCCACCCCCTCCCTGCGAGTTTGAGCCGAGTGAGTCGGCCGCTCAGAACGTTCGCACCACTTATCCGGGACGCGGAGTGGTGTATACTATGCTCACTTGCGAGTCCAAAGACACACAGTACCCACATCTGTATCTACATACATACCCACATTTGCAAGTCTGGATCGATTTTGCACCGTCACTCCATGATACACATTTTATGCAACGTGGTACTCATACATTCGCCGATGTATACAGAATTGATTCCATCGCAACATACATTATGAATTAACTCGCATACGTTAAGCGCTCAATATGTTACAACTTCGATCACTGGACTTAGTTTGCGTTGGCAGCACTTTTGGTAGTGATGCGACGCGCAACGCACGACTCGATCGCACTCAAAGCAGTACAATATTGCTGGCGCTCGTATTATATATGTTGCACATGTAAAAATATCCTGCACATCTATATGTACATTTGTGAATATATCTAGATTTTTGAGGCACAGGAGCTGCAGGCGGCCAGCTACCAATCACGAGGCACGACAAGTAGATAATATCTTGCACGAATATTGCCGGATGTTCCTTTTTTACATAGCCCACGTTTGTACGAATTGTGTAACGTTTAGGCAAAGAGCACAGGTTTAAGATATATAGGAGGTCACAACCGGGATAGAAGATGAATATGTTCCTACAGACCACATAATTAAAAACAAGACTACAGCTCGCAAATAACACTGCCTAATCTATGCTCAGCTCTATATCTTGTTCTGTGCTTTTCTAGTATTAATATTTCGATTTCTATTTTCATTTAAACATTTTTTTTTGTGGTTGTTGGTTTTGTTGTTATCTTTCACTTAGTGTTGAAGCTTTCAATGTGACATAATTCTCCATGTGAATTGCATGAGGTTTCAGCTGTAATTTGGAGCAAACGTTGCACAAGTTTGGACCTTCGGTTTGTGTTGTACTAAGTTTATTTTAATAAACATGTAAATACATTAGTTTAAGTGTACGAAACAAACTTGTGAAATGATTTTCATAAAGTTTTTTATTATTTTCTCTTACGATAAAATTCGATTACTTATCTTTTTATAGCGAATTATATCATGCATTATAATATGTATCTACTTATAATATTATACTATATCATTACAGTTACGTATTTTAACTTTATTTTCATTGAAATAATTAATTTCATTTCAGTTAAAACTAATGTAGTATTTGACTCAAACCCCACCTTAGAATATGGAATGACAATTGAATCATAACTAGAAGTTTTGTAGACAGTATAACATTACCTTGATTTCTATATATATTCGCTTATATTTTATTAACATTTCAAAATATTTTAGGTATTGTGTATTTAGACTTGTTTTATTTTACCAGATCTCGGACCTCAATACTCAAGTCAACGACCTCAGAGGCAAATTGTGAGTATTCTTATCCTTAACAAGGAATAGTAAAATTATGGTAATGTGAAGTAGTTTTGGGGTACCTTTCCATTTCGTTTACAACAGCGCTTTTTTATACAGAATAATAAGGAAAACATGCATATTTGTAATCAATTAGATTGTCTAGGATGTGGATTTACAAAAAACAATTATCTAACTCTACCATAAAAGCTTAATTTTTTTAATGGCTCCAAGTGAGCAGTATACGATGTGTCTGAATACAATTACACGGTTTTGTTGTAATAATCTTCAGGGCCGGTAAGAGTGGCGCTGCACCGCGACTTTCTTTGTTACGCTCTAATTGTATTGCTCTCGGGATTAAATATAAACACGTACCATGAAATAAAAGGAACTCCTTACATTCATACAAATACTTTGTAAACTGTCTCACTGGATTAGTGGTACAGCGAGCACAGCTATAGAGTACGAGTTTCTGGGTTAGATCGAGTTAGATGTTATTGCGGTTTTTCCTATAACATTCTCTGTAGTAACTATTAGATTAGAGAAGTGACTGGTTGAAATAGAAAAATACATGCCCGCTGTTTCATTGTACGGGATAATCGTAGGGAAAACCTGTGGGTTTAAATCTGTACATATATTTGCGGGAGCAGATGGGTGGGCTATATTGTTATCGTGGTTAAAACAACTGGTGGAAAATATAAACAACATTGGATTAAATATTTAAATCAAAAACATGTATATCAATACAATACTGAATGGGATTTTTTTAGAAGAACAAATTATTTAACTCATTACCGTTATACAACACAAAAAGTTTAAAAGACGTTTGTCCACAATACTGAAATGATTATTCCATGCTGCAGCGTCAAACCCACACTAAAGAAGGTGTCCAAATACGAAAACAAATTCGCCAAGCTCCAGAAGAAGGCCGCTGAATTCAACTTCCGTAACCAGTTGAAGGTCGTCAAAAAGAAGGAATTCACCCTTGAAGAGGAAGACAAAGAGGTAAGATAATAATTATCAATGTATAAGTATAAATTTCCAGAAGATTAAAGAAGGTACTTGAAGGAATATAGTTTCTAATCTAGAAAGAGTGTTGAAAAATGTATTAGGTGTTATAGCTTCTGGGCATGAAAAATGTCGAGAACTACAAATGTATGTATGTCATTGACAAAATTAAATAGGTCAAAGAGCCTAAATACTTAGTATGTTATTGAAAGAGATAAATTTCGCAATACTCAATAAGTAAATGCCAACCCGCTGTAGGCTAGCCAGTGGACTACCTCTCAAATGAGAGGAGACCCGTGCCTAGCAGTGGGTTGGTGATGGGTTGATGAGAAATAAGTAAATAATTCCTATTTTATTTAGAAATTACAACTGATGGAGCCACAATGAGTGTGAAGTACTACTTTTCTGTATTTATTTTGTATTGTCTTACATACTCAATACAAAACGACACGAATTCTTACTACACTTGATACAACACCAATGAGATATTTTCATTGTATGTGTTTTTTTTTAAATTGAATTTAATCAATAGTAATTTATTCTGAAAATTTATCTTATTTTCTTCTTTTAGTATTCTTACTAGATTATTCGCTTCATAATTTTCTTCAAAATCTATCTTTACTTAATTATGTAACTTTTCTTTATTAATTTTCTTATATAACTTTCTTTAGTTCGTAAACATCATTAACTGCTTCCACTAAATTGACATCATCATGGGTTCGATTCCCAGCGCTAACTATATGCTCTTAACTATTTGCACTTATTTTTTTGTGAGGTAGAGTAATTTAACTATAATTACTACTTACCTAATCATCTTCTACAGGCCAAGAAAGCGGAGAAAGCTGATTGGGCTATCGGAAAGAAGTAGACCATACATTAAAATTAACAGTAAATTTCTTACAATCATTCTCTACTGTCGAACAAATAATGACTTATTTTTTAATTACCCATTAATTTAATATAAATAAATCGTAAATCTTTTCTACGATTAATGTTTTGAATACCATAAAACATCCAAACCTGATAAAACAAGGTGAGAAAGTGTATGGATGACGCTAAATACAGCTTCATATTTTGTATGTAGATGTGACGCGCAATCTTGTTATTAACATTTTAATGTAACTCCCCCCCTCCCCCAACCAAAAGCTTACGCTGCAAGTTTTTTAATTTTTTAAATAAATTTGTTCAGTGTTCAGGTATTCCCTGCAAAGCTTTGCCACTCCTCTGAAATAGGAATTGAATTTAATGACCAACATACCAATAGAAATTTCTTAATTTTCTTTTAGTTACTAACATTCTATATAAATTTGCAAATAGGTTACATACATATATCATTTTTTTTACATTTATGTAAAAGATCTAATGCTCATACACACACAACTGCACGTACCTACAAAAGTCCAACAAAATACATACCGTAACTTAACTGTGACTGCACACCTACTATAAAACCTTCGAAACTTGGGAAATTGTAGCAATTATTACGAGAAGATATTTCTACAGAAATCATATACAAGACCAGTGTACTGGGTTGATCTCTCTTGGTCTAAATAAAAGTAGTTAATATAGAATAGAAGAAAGACTTATATTGTTACAATATCATGATGCAATGTTTCACAGGGTGGCGGCGCAGCCAAGGTAAACAGTAAAGCAACAACGCGTACAGACACGTATTAATTTAGACGTTGCTCATACACGCGGCATGTTATATTTTCAGCACAGCTATGATATGTTCCGTTATTAGAGTGGCTACAATTACCTAGTTTATTTTTCACTGAAGCTGAAGATCTTTGCCAATTCAGACACATTAACTATTGGCAACAATTCGTTTTGTATATTTCATCAGTCCATATGTTTTCAAGGGCGTGTTATTGTCGTATCTTGTTATTTGTCCTATCGATCGAAGAAGTTCTTTGCAAGGAGAAATAATGAGAATAGCTGCGATTACGCTTTATTTTGAGTCCTTAGCAGATTTATTGTAAAAAGCTTTTGTGTGATACCAACATGCGCGCCACAGTGCAAACACATCCTACACTTGTATTATAAAACGGTTATTCTAGGTTGCTACACAGAATGCTTCGGTTTTCATAGCAGTTTTATTAGATGTGTTACTTCGACGCTTTGAAGTGTGTGCTTTAGAAGATTATTTTATATGATTCGCGATTTTACTGATCCACTGGACCATATGTCACGTAATGGGCCGAGATAATCATTTTATGGCCGTATGGTGTGATGTGGTCTGCTGATAAAGGAGCACAAATGAGAGCTTTTTTATACCAAGAAATATCTACGGATATATTCAAAATATCAAGATATGTCTTTCGCTTGTATAGACGAAGAAAATATACAAAAAAAGAGTAACCTTTTTCCTTGGTATAAAAAATTTAATGTGTGTACATATTTTCATTTGACCTGCTTATTTTTTTACAAAATAGCAGTGTGCTGATTGCGGGCGTATCTTTCAATATAGACGCGATGCGCTATCGGCTTCAACGTTAATCAATGTTACAATAAGAAAGTATTAATTAATCCCTTTTTGTTTCCACAGAAAAAACCAGACTGGTCGAAGGGCAAACCAGGAGATCAGAAGGTAAAAGAAGAAGAGGTTGAGGCATGAACTGTTAATCACCCCCCATCTATACTATAAGACCTTTACTCTATGTCAATTGACAGTTGTTATTAACTACACACACAAATGTGATATACCTACCCTATTGTGGTCTGTCCGTTCCCACGGACTTTATCCTGTAGGTAACTACCACCAAAAAGTTCCTCCATTAAAATCTGTGTAGTTGTTGATTAAACACATCCATTTCGAACATGTCAAGTACTTTTTATAATAATTTATTTATTACATAATGTTTTTTGTAAGATAATACGTTTAATAAATTAATTTTCTGTACTGTATTACAATTAGTGGATGTCATTTGTGCCCCGTTTCCCCTGTGTCTCTATGTGATCCTATGTGTACCATTTTAGATCCTGCTGGTAGTAATACTATTACAGAATACCAGTAAGTATACTAGTACCCTGTAGACCATATTTTTGTAGTTTGTATTATAATACAGTCTAAATGTCATAATATTTGTTTTTTCAGTAGAAATATTTCATTTTGATTATGTTTTTTTATTACGGAATGTTATTCATATATTTGAATAACTGTTATTCATAAAACGTACTTCAATTCAAATGTTGCGTAGAGAAATTAAGTTGAGCATTTCTGGCAGATTTTCTTCTTAAAAAAGGCTCTATATAAAGTAGGTATGTAATAAAATATGATTACATTCTAACTGTATATAAAGATAAACTGTACGAAAAAGAAACCTATACTCGTTAGTCCTTAAAAAGTATTTCCATAAAATGAGTATTTCAACGACACTAGAGTTTCTAAGAACGTCCGAGGTAATTGCTGGGAATACGACGAGATTCTGTTGGAAAACATTTCTGGGAAAAGAGGTCCAACTATTAATTAAAGGTGAAGAGTGGACCTGAACTGAATGTTAAATTGGTTTTTCTCTCGAAGAATACATTATATTAACTTCTTAAGACTTATGAGGTGAAAGAAGTAGATATATAAGAAAAATGTAGGTAATTTATTTGTAATTACATTTCAATTCAATACATTTCAACAAAAAAAAAAAAAAAAAAAAAAAAAAAAAAAAAAAAAAAAAAAAAAAAAAAAAACTTCCCTTTATTTTGTACAACTCCACATATAAACACATATGCACACACATGCACACACACACACACGCACACACACACACGCGCGGGCATACACACACGCGCGGGCACACACACACGCGCGGGCACACACACACAAACACACACACACACACACACACAATATATATATATATACATTTCTTTTCTTATATATTCTTGGCACACTCACACATCAAATATCTATTAGTAATATAAGTAATGTACTTAGAAATAGATACTATTAACTTTTAGTAATATTTTATATAATAATTCTTTTCTGGAACGCTGCGCCCCCGTCTCTGGAGGTGGGCGTTAGTGGCTACGACACAGTCTTTGCACTAATGTAGCTATTATCGTGCACACGTAATTACTGTAAACTTTGTTATGGTTCCAATAAATAAATAAATAAATAAATAAATTTTAAATTAGGAACGGAACACCCATAGAGAATATGCTAAGGTGTTCAGCGTCAGTGCATAAATATGTTTTTTTTTCTCAGTTTTACAATAAATCCTCTTTTATCCTTTCGCAATCCTCTGTACTCCTAGTGACTGCATACAAAATTATGTTCGAAAAAAGAACACTATATGTTGTTTGATTGTTACGTCTATGTAGACTAGATTTTAAAGTGAGTGTTTTTTGTATCCTCATGTTGGTGTCCCTACTTAGTGCATATAGGACGTAAAGTAAGTATGTGTAGAGTGGTGATTTGGTAAGTAAAAATACATAATTACATAAAAGAACCCTTTATTTTAAACTCATATGAAAGCATATATAAAATACATACCATTATGTTACATAGGTTTATGAAGCTAGGTTTTTTTAGAACGTTGTCCTATAGAAAAATTTTGCTCCTGTAAGGTTAAGGTTTTGGGATTAAAAACACAAAGTCACACATACATACACTCAGACATAGAACTGTCAAACCACTAAAATGTTCACAGTTATAGGGAAAACATAACATATGCACATAATTATAGACTAAAATAGCTTCGTTCTTATTTATTTATACAAACACAAATTCTCACATTTATAAACACCCAGACCCGTGTTTGTAAAATTAGGGGTTCGAGTACCGGCAGGGGCAAATGTTTTTGCGATGAGCATCAAGTTTGTATCCGAGTCTAAATGTATCTATGTATAATATGTATATAATATATATTTACAAAATATTTTTTTTTATGTAACAAGGGTCAAAAATTGTCCAGATATATTCAATTTTCGGTCGCTGGAATCCACTGGATGCGGGCGGCATACGACCGGTCGTCGTGGCGATCCTTGGGGGAGACCTATGTCCAGCAGTGGACGTATAACGGTTGAAATGATGATGATGATGATATTCAATTGATATTAAAATATTTGTTCCGTACGGGGATTGAACTTGCGACCTATAGCTGAGCTGATTATTTACCCTCTACCTTGGGGTACCATGTACGACAATTTGACAACATGATTGGTCATGTTGTCAAATTGTCGTACATGGTCAATCTTTTCCATTGATGCTCGAAACATTATGCAATTTAAAGATAAACAAACTAAATGCCCGTATTAATTAAATTAAGCCACTTATGGAATATAAATCCTTTGATGCCCAGTCTTGCGCAGACAGAATGCCCGCAGGCTTCTGTAGTAAGTTTGATTACATCCTTACATAAAGGTAACAAGGATTGTTGGTACCATTAAGATCACAAAGTTAGATTAGCTTGTCAGTTCCGATGTGCTTCTGTTTACTGAGCATTCGTAATTACCCATTTTCACGGGAACATGTTTCGAGACGTGTTGTAATACAACATTAATATTAAATTAATTTGTATTTTATTATCTTAGAAACTTGTTCATTAACGGTAACATTGAACGGATATTTCAGTATTTTATAGAGTCAAAGAGGATTTTCTCAACCCGTTGTAGGAGCAATAGGTTTTGGAAAGACATTCTAACTGCCTTACCAAATAACTAGTAGAATAGAGTATTGTACTAGACCCATACAAGTGGTTTTCATTTTGGTAACTTTTTTTGAGATTTGTTTAGTTGTTTCGAGACCCGAATCAAGGTTGTTTAGTGTAGTCATTGTGCCAACCTCATCGAATTGAAATTAATTATTTAAACTTTCAATTAGAAGTCATTTCATTACGATTTACGATTTATTGACAATAAGAAAAAAGTGATATCTTGGTTATACGCTGCGCTCGCAATTTTGCCTAAAACTGAAACTATCATATCTCTCAAGTTCGACCAAACTTTAAACCACGAACATATGCAATGTTTAATTAAAATTGGTTCTTCGCGAACAAACAACGTAACGACATATATTTATATATGAAGATATTATTGTCAAGCAGTATCTTATTTTGTAATGTAAAAAGAATCTTCATTTTTATGGTACAAAGAAAATGCTATGGATCAACATGTGATGGATATCCTAAGTTATTTTCAAATGAACACAGTAATATTTTACTTTTATTATGACATAAATACTGACAAAAATATAATAGATAATGTCCTTGACAGCAAAAGCCATAAGTGCGAAAGAAATAAAATGAACCGTCTAAGCATTATGGTCTGTGAAGCCCATAAAAGATTTATGTGAATAAGATATAAAACCTTTCCTTGTTATTCAAGAATTTTTTTAATACTATTGTAAAGAACCTCTGACATATGATTATATTTAAAAAAACAAATAAGGAACGTTTTTCAAGCCTTTTGTAGGATATCTTCTCTAACCGCTCTTTCCGAGAGAAAGAGAGAGAGAGAGTAGGTACATACGAGCGATCGGTTCTTGGCATCTTTACAATAAAAAGGAATACGAACCTCTTCAGTCGTTTCTGAAATATTTACTCTGTTATTACACAAACATAAACGTAGTAGGTATGTGATTTTTTGCTGCACATAAAATGAAGGGCAATGTTGCGATACTAATGTATCGATTTTCATATATTTACAGTGATTGAATGAGTATCGTAGAACAATACGTTAAATTCACTCACTGACATGAAAACACCGTGAAAGGCATATTTGTTTTTTCAAAAACAGAAGTAATGGGACGAATAAAACTTATTACTTTTTACTTTAATAGATCCGTAATATTACTTTGAAGTTTAAGAACTCAACACGAAAGAATAATAAAAATTAGCTCGCAATTGTTGAAATTATGGCATAACTTATATAAAAAATGCAGGTTAATATTTTTTCAGAAATAATAAATGATGAATGACAAAAATAACTCCCATTTCAGTTTGACTCTTAACAGATTTAATTATAACCTTAATGAGCTCAACGAAAACATAAATTGCTTTCATAAAATCATAATTACAACTGTCTCTCACAAAATTAATAATTTCTGTATTCGTTATGGACATCATTAATTTAATTGAGATGAATAAGTAATGAACTAAAACGACTGTATTGTCATGAAAAATTAACACTTGACTGAGCTTTTAATTTTACTTTTACACAAAAAATATGATAATTATTGTTCGAGGACAACATATAAAAAACGCTGTGAGTATTATTCATAATTAGACTTGACCATTACAACTTCAGACGTATTTTATTCTGAATATACATATACGGAAATAATGACAGCGCCATCTAGTTCCCAACTAAGCAACGAGGCTTGTGTTACGGATACTCGATGTTTAATACTCTCCATATATTCTTGTACACATACATACATATTATACATAGAAATATCCATGACTCAGGTCAAAATGTCTATCTCTACATAGACAATTGCCTCACCGGGATTCGAAACCTTACCACTAATGGTAGCGTGTAATACCGCTGCGCTAATTGGGTCGATATAAGTATTATAAATATATAGTATAAATAGTTACATACTTACCAATCTCATCAGAAGCCTTGAATAGAGAAGTATTATTACTAAAATACATTTATTATTCAGCGTTGTGCATCATTTCTATAGCTCGTTTCATCATTCATTCCAACTACGTAATCTCTAGTGTGTTTTGACCAAAATACATACAGATAGCAATAGGGACCATCATTATCATGGCTAGCATTTGGCTTTGTACATAATTTTGATTGCTATATGCTATCATTTTCGCTGGCTTTAAATATCAATCGATTTTCATTTGCTTTTCATATCGTACTCCATAATTTACCTTTTATTGAAACCACATAGTAAGCACAGTAATTTTTGTGAGACTTAAATCTATATTTCTATCAGATTAACTCAGTTGGAGTTAATTATATTTAGTAGATATGTATACTTTAGGTTCTGAATTATTTGATTGGAATTATTTGGCATCATAAGAACTCATTGAATACCTCAAGTGGTGATCAGAATCAAAGGGATCGCTAAACCTTTTTTACTATCTTACCGTACGTACATCTTCTAACGTTGCAAATTGCAGATCTTAGCGCTACAATACGAAGCATCATCAATTATGCAGTACAGTGCAATAACAATAAATTGTGGTTTCAGTGGTGAGTCCTCGGTGTATTCGAGAGAGCCTCATTATTCATTACTGGCAGTGCATTTAATTAAGACATTGTTTCTGGCTGAGCGCTTTATTATTAATAATACATGATCGCTTCCTAATCACTTGCATGTAGATTTAGTATTTGAATAGTTGTATTATCAGGGTATTGTGATTGCAGGAAGGTGAAGCAGCGGCACCTGCAGAGGGAGCTCCCCCTGCGGAAGGTGCGCCTCCTGCGGAAGGTGCGCCTCCTGCAGAAGGTGCGCCTCCTGCAGAAGGTGCGCCTCCTGCGGACGGTGCGCCGCCGGCGGAAGGTGCTCCAGCGCCCCCAGCTGAAGGAGCACCACCCGCGGAAGGAGCACCGGCGGCGCCACCAGCTGAAGGAGCTCCTGCACCTGCACCACCAGTAGAAGGAGCCCCACCTGCAGCACCAGCTGAAGGTACGAAGCATAAATCACTAATTGCTACTCCTGTTTTAAGAGATTTTGTGGACGTATGTCTAACATACATGGCTACCTGAAACAGACTTAAGAATTGAGATTACACAATAGAAATCCACTTCTAAATCAATCATGTTTGAATGGTCAATCCAGTTTAAAATTTGAATATAAAAACCATATCCCAGATAAACATTAGTTAAACAAGTTAATGATTTTCTTTAAAGTATTTAAAGTTATTCCTTTCCCCTCTATTTATTTCTTAATTCTTTGCTACTGCAGCACATCACTTCAGAATATAATTTGGAACAGATCTTAAACTACAGCGGTCGTTTTAAGAACACTAAGCGAAAACAATTATTTAAGTTAAAGTTACTTTTTCATCACGGTATGGGCAGCATTCCAGCCGATGTCAGCATGAGTCTCTGTTGCTGTTGGACTAAGTCCAAATTACAAGTAGCAGTGTTGGAATTAATGTTCACACTTCTACAGTTCTGGATAAGTAGATCTAGATTAACGAATTATTGTGTCGGATTAATTAGTTTTTACTTTTGTGTTCACTTGTTGTCTCGAGTGGCTTATGATTTAAAGGACGAATATTTCGTTGGAAATCAAAGGATGTTAGGAATTTTAAGCATGAAATTGGAGTGAATATTTTTGCTAGACAGTGCAATGCCGTACTTATATACCTATTCGTAAATTAGCAACAGGATAAAATATTGAAACAGTAGTTGAAGCTCATAGATATGTAGTTGTTGTGAGTAAATTACATTGAGAAGCTACTGATTTTGTATGGTAAATGCTGATGAAGTTAATAAGTGGTCTAGTAAACGGAGCTATTGTTTATGATCCATCAGGTGCGCCCGCGCCAGCACCTGCAGCGCCTGCAGAAGGTGCGCCCGCCCCTGCAGCAGCACCACCAGCAGAGGGTGTGTTTCATTTTTTTTTTTGGGTTGTAAGGCGATACCGGTTCAGGGAACAGGGACGTGGCTACGGGTTGTAATATAAAAAAAATAAATCGAAGCATGCAAATTGACGAAGTTATGTATTTATCACTTGCTGGAAAGAAATGAACGATAATGATGAGTTAGTAGAAGTTTATAAACGACGATGATGCAAAAAAAGTGCCAGAATCACAGGAGCTGAAAATCTGTATCTTTTAAAACGGGAGACAGGAGTAATAATGTCACGCATGCACATGGACATGTAAGTAGGTATACTACTCAGTAGAAAATAATGATTCAAAGAATTTGTAGTGGCCACCACATCTTATTCATTTGGATGTGGTTTATCACATAATTCAGATAGTATAAAAAATTGTAATGCAGAAATCAGGTAGATTGTAAATCTAGATGAAACTGAAATGATAATCTTCACTCGATTTACGTAGGTGCTCCACCAGCTCCAGCGCCCGCACCGGCAGCCGACGCCGCCCCAACGCCAGCCCCTGAACCAGGTAATGTTTTGTTTTCTTCCCTTTTTGACAGAATCATTTACACTGAATATTTTGTGTGATAACACCACGCCTGTCGTCCCCGAAGGGTTAGGCAGAGGTGTACTAATTACAAATCTCGCCGGTATGTTTTACGTCCCATGTAATAGGGGGCGAGCCTATTGTCATCAACCGGGCACGAATCCAAACTACGAGCTGCTACTGAGAATTTCATAGAAAAACCCAATAAGTCTTTGCTCGACCTGGGAATCGTACCCAGGACCTCTTGCTCGACAGTCGCACTGTAGGACTACTCGACCAACGAGGCATTTTGTGTGATCTGTACATAATTTATAAAATTACGTGTTTTATCGCTCTGTTTCTATCCATATTGACGACACAATTAGCGCATTGGGATAGAAGGCTGCTTTCTGCAGTAAGGTTCGAATGTTCTTAAGGGTAAATGTTTATGAGATGAGCATGAACATTTGTATCTGAGTCATGGATGTATCTATTTATAATAGTTATCTATGTATTTACAAAAAGAAAAATCTATTTAGTGTATCAACCATTTAGAGTTTCAAGCAACCTAGAACTAGATAGCGCCGTGTCATAATATCCGGATATATAAGAATACCTACTGATGCTTGGTATCTAGTAATTATTGAACTGCCTGCGTCTGATTTATTACAGACAACGGGTCTAGATCGTGTAGTTTTATTGAGGTATAAATACCTTTTTTAACCCGACGTTTCGGCTGACTTGCATCAAGCCGTGGTCACGGGAAGAGTCTGCGTCTGTTTTTAACTGACCTCAATTAAATTGTATTATTCCAGCACCTGCTCCTGCGCCCGCGCCACCGGCGGAAGCACCGGCCGCGCCACCACCAGTTGAAGGTATTATATTTATATTATATTTAATTTAACACTATTTGTTGGTTTCGTAGGATACGAAAGAAATCATTTTTTTTCGTCCCATCAAACACTACCGAAACCAAATTGATCGGTAATTGGAGCTTAATTGTCAATGTATGTTAGGTAATACTATATTTGGTAAATATACACATTTTATGTCAACTGGTAAAATGTCCATAGATATAAATATAAACAAATAATGTATATTATTTTTTTTTTCAGCATCCGCCTAATAATGCAGAATCTGACTGACGGGCTTACAACGGAATTATATTAATTTTTACAAGTACAAAATGTGTTATAATTACACAATATTTCTGTTATCAGTATCACTAAGAGTTTCATCTCAGGTTCATGCTGTTATTTGTGAGAAATGCTCTTGAAATATGCTGGATTTCCTGCTGCCAAAGTAGGGTGGAAGAGGAAAGCGTACTTTTAATATAAAAGTACCCCAAATGTACCTTACAAGTGCGGTCCTTCAGACCACATTCAAGTTTTCTTTTCCTTAATCTATATTCTACTTTCTTTCTCGCAAAAAGAGGCTTCGTTTCTATGCATTCTCGGTAATTAATAGGAGGCAAAACCCATGCAGGTGGTATTAAGTTAGTTCCAACTGCCACGGTAAAGAGCACGGAGATGCTCTGCTATACAAGCGAACCTGCCTCATTCTTAGCAGTCTTCTGAACTTCTGGACTTTAAGTTAGGTTCAGCTTCAACAAAAACATCACCATTAATGACATACTCATACTACGCAACGTTTGATATTTTTGTACTGTTTCATCACTACTGTGTAGGTAACTTTTGTATGATCTATAAAATAAATATATAAATGATAATATTAAAGTTATTTTATTTATGAGTAGTAATTCAATATCAGTATGTTTCAATTAATGAACATCACAGCATAACCCACTCATAGTCTGCTGGCTCCCAAACTAGGTAAAACCTGTATCTTGGGAGGCAATATAGTAATCATGGTTATATTCACAAAACCCAATTCGGTACCTTTACCTTTAGATCATATATTGCCTCATTGGCTAGTGGTCTATAGGCTATGGTCTCTAAGAAGTCTTGGGTGCAGAGTGAGCAAAGTGTTATTGGGTTTCTATTTAATAGCTGCTCGGAGTTTGGATTTGTGCCCGGTTGAAGGCAATAGATTTGCCCTCTATTGCATGGGATCTAAACCCTACCGGTGAAATGTGGGTGTACATTAATACACCTCTGCCTAGCCCTTCGGGGATGACAGGCGTGATGGTATGTAACTATGTATTTAAGTTCTAAATAAGTTTGCGGACATTTCAGCCCAATAGTAAACCTTAAGGAATTTATATTCTGTAGGTGTCTGAAGGATGCTTACACGTGCGTGAAACGTAACGCGCTAATGGAGAAAATGAGCTCATTTGTAAATTACCAAATGTTGCCTTAATTTTAATTGGAGAATCATACGTTACTCATATATTTCTTTAGTAGGCTAGAGATATGGATAAAAGCAACTTTCAACACAAATATGGTGCATACATGATATGATTGTCTTACATACTTTAAATTGATTAATTTAAAGTATATAAGACAATCATATCAGCAACAGATTTGTTGCTGTTAGTCCAAGTAATAAATTGTAGGTATTTATGCTAAATTACATGCAAATCTGTTAAGCTGGAAGCTCCACGCTAGCCCGCGAAATTCAAATTTTCGTACGTTTTTTGCAATTTGCTGATCATTGTCAGGCTGTACATTGAACAATTTGTAGGATGTAGGATTTCTCTCATTGAATAAACAAAAGAAAACACTAAACCGTACTCATTTAATTACGACACCTAATCAAAACAATACGCTCCTTTCGAAATAATTACCGAAACTATTATGATTTTCATTTTACTATGGAATCACGAGGGCCCAACTAAATTAGTGTACCTATACAAAATACAAAATAAGTTGGGGTCTTGATACGGACATGTGTTACAGAGGCAATGTGGACCGTAATATCTCAGCCCTTATTACTGGGATACAACGCTGGACAATTTGGACAACTCTTTGAGGCAAACTGCCCGAGCTCCCTACTACAATGTAATGTGGTCCATTCCAACGAATTGCCCATCAAAGGGACTGCCCGCTCAGATTACTGGATCTTTATTGTTGAAATTAAAGCTAATTGAATTTGGTTTATCAATTATTTATTACTAGTTTTCTTCGTCTGCGTACAATTAGTATCCAGTTTGTTTTTTATCCTCTATTGATAAATTATTGACTCCGCATACAAACTTCCAACCATATTTTTGCCCTTTAAGTGATGTTTTTCGAGACAAAAATATATGTCCTTCCACGGGACTCAAACTATCTCCATACAACATTTTATCCTTACCTAAAGTTCAGCGGCTGAAGCATGAAGAGGTATCAGACAGACAGATGGACACACTTTCGCATTTATAATATTATTATAGTTAAGGAAGTATTGATTGTACAAAATATTTAGATGAATGAATTTATTGATTGCTGACACTTACGGGAATACTTTTTATGGATTTTTTGGAGGTCCCGATATTTTGGATTCTCTACAGTATCACCGAGACCAGCCAGGTCACGTACACTATCCATAAAAAATAGTTTAATTTAATTAATGTATTCAAAAAACAATACACGATTCATATTTATGACAATACTAAAAGTTAAGTGACTTTGGGGCTTTGTCTTTGAGGTTCTCTACTGGAAAAACCTAAATTGATAATTGAGATTAATGAATTATTAATAATTAATTTATAACAGCACATATAAATATTATAGCTATCGAGACATTTATTAACCGTGTCATTTATCTAGTTACAAACTTGGTTTCCTAATATGAGGATGAAGATTCAATTCCCATGTATGATTGAGATTTTTTTAATAAATGTTCTGAGTTTGAAATTGAGGTATAATAACCAGAAGACGCACACTTACATGCGATATCGAAATTTGACGCAATGGGAACTTAGGCACGTGCTTAACATTGATAGCTCAATTAAGCATGGTATGGTTCCCCTTAAGCGTCGTCTTCAAGTATTAGGTATTAAGATCTCATTGAGAATTCGAAGCAAGTCTCCCATTAACGAGATCAACGTAACTACGGTATTCTTTGCTCCAGTTCCGTGTTCACATAACTATTTACGAACAGGAACATAAAAAAGGGTTCAAATTTCCGAGTGAAATCTCCGGAGTAGAACGGCCTTAATAATTATCTCTCATTCCGCTTTATCTTTAACCTTACGTAGGTAATGAATGACCACATCAAGTTTAATTAAAATGGACATTTCTGTTGCAATGTGATTTTCAGTTTGTTTTCAAGAATGTATAAACAGGTATTTTGACTGATAACCACTCTTTACCTTATATTCTGAATAATAAACATTTATGGAGTAAACAAGTTTTCAAATTGTGCCTGCCCGTCTATTGTCTCATAGCTCCGCATGGGTCGATACGTTTAGGCTTTATTCCAACGTGAGATTTAAACTGTCTACCCAATTCCTTAGTTATGGGTTGGAAGGTTTCACAAGCGATCGAGAATAACCCTCAGGCATTCCTGTCCGTTCCGGTCCCGGGTTCGAATCCCGGTAGTTTGTGTGATGAACATGAGCATTTGTATCCGAGTCATGGATGTATCTATGTATAATAAGTATATATTTACAAAAAAGGTATATATATACTACATATCAACCTTCTAGTATCTGTAATACAAGCCTCGCTGCTTACCACGGAACTAGATGGCGCTGTGTCATAATGGCCGAGCATATCACCAGACCATTCTTAACTGAATGAATTCATTACTTGTTGTTATTCGAGTTCAGAGGTAAACAAATTTTACTCATTCCGTGGGCTTCTAAATTTACAGTCACAGCATACACGTAACGGAAAGATCTGGAAATTTGGGCGCACATGAAAATGTAACAAATCATGCAAAAACACGCATACATACATACATACATTATTATGTAGACGCCGCGCCGCGGTACGCGCGTGACATGATATGATCATTGCAGAATCAGAAGCAAATAAGTATCGAATTGTTATTTTTATTGAGATATTCGTGTTAGATTTTATTTGATATCGTAAAGTTGTTATTCTTGCATGTTGATTTTATTACATGTACGTATTTTTTTACGTTTATTTATACGGGCTTCGTATTTCTTGGGAACGTTGCTTGATTGCGTGGAATAAGCAGGTGCTTGTATTTACAATATCAGCCATTTACTCCCTATTTTACTCGTTTTGTTTTACTGGAAGTAAGTTATTAATTTGATTGCAATTAGGTTTTTAAAAACAAATAGGTACGTAAATAATGATCACGATTAGAGAATAGAGATTGCAAACCGGGCCCGGCCGGGCCGGACCCGGTTTGCAATCTCTATTCTCTCCGGTCCGGCCCGGCCGGGCCCGGTGCCCTTTTAGACATCCACCGGGCCCGGCCATTTATACCGGGCCCGGTAGGTACGAGAAATGCAGCACGGAAGCCCCAACTTGTAGAAAATTGGCATGGCAAGTTGCCGTTCTCTCGCGCACCTCTCACCCCTGCTCGCTGTATGCGTGTTTTCTTTTCTTCACTTAGTCACAGTATAATTTCTACTGTGACTTAGTCGACGTTTGTTCTTGGTTGACGAAGTATGTTCTGTCATTCCGTCGCCGCCGCAAGCACAGCAAGACTAGTTTATTATAGCTACTTTCATAGCACGGACGGAATATTACTGTGGGGCCGTGCTGCAGACATAGAATCAGTCTTCTACTGCAGAAAAGAGCAATAAGAGCCATTTATAACCTAAGTACTCGTGATTCAGTCAGGGAACTCTTTAAAGAAATAAATATTATGACAGTTCCCTGTCAGTATATCTTTGAAAATATAATGTACATGAGGAAAAATATATCACATCATACGAAAAAATGTGAACTGCATAATTATAATGTACTAGATATAAGTCAAAATGAATGCAGCCAACCCACAGTGTCCCTAGTCTGAGCGTCCATGACCCCAGCCTTTACTAGCCTAGAAAAGTGTAAATCCGGCACTGCTACGCACTCTAACATAGAAAATGTAATAGTTGATATTTTTATACGAACCCACAATACAGGAACGCACATATAGGTATATTTAATAAAGAAAACATATATTTTAGAATTTATTCCTGAATTGAGTTTTCAGGATTTCAGATTCTTATTAAAAATTCCACCTTTAGTTTGTAATCCACATACATTGTAAAAAGCTTTAGTGGGGATCGAAATGATAGGAGTTGAAACGACAGTTTTTGATTCTAGAACGTCTATAAAGAACTTTATTGCTAACTTAATAAATATGCGATCGTTATTTGGGTTCAGTTTTTGTGTTGAAGTGAAATCAACTTTGTAATGTATAAATGCATGGAATACTTATGCAATCTTGACTGCAGCGAAGATGTCGATAAGACTGTGTGATTTGGAAGGCATTATCTATTTTAATGGATATTATCATTGGCATTACATATTATATAAATTCCGTTTTTTTTTCTATCTATTCACAATAAAAAAAGCTGTGACAACTAGTTACGTCACAGTTGGTGGCGGGTAAGTTAGATGAACGCACATGGTTCACTGAGGTAAGTAATACGATTTTTATTGAAAATCGACTAATAAGTTAATATTGTTTACTATTATTTTTAAGTTAAAACTCAAGGACATGAATTACAATATAAGACACTTTTATTTGTTTTTTTTTTCTATCTGATGAGCATGGGCGATATCTAGACTTTGCGTTTAGGGGGGCTTGGCCCCTTCTAGGGTGGGCCCCTGGGGTGGGCACAGTCCACCGTATGCGAATTTCTAATCGGTGGGCAAAAATCCTAGGGGTGGCACTGGACCATTATGGAGTGGGCACGGCCCATCCGCCCCCTATCCTAGATATGTCCATGCGGATGAACGAATGTTTTTGTGTTCTAACATTAAAAGCAATATGAAGTCATATAAATAATTTGATATAACTTGTAACAAAATCTAGATTTACAATCTGAAAGCTACGTGAATACTGTAGACGAAGGACTAAAGTTCCCCCGCTTGCCACACCGGTAACATACTTCATGAAAGAAGTACCGGTAACATCTTTCATGCAGTAAACATTTACACTCGGGTCGAATGGAGTCTGCAACATTGAAGCTAGAGAGAGAGAGTGCAAGAATGCAAGAGTTTGGTTGTTGTTATCAGTATCTTTAAGTGTTTTTATTTGTCTTTAGTTTCAGTCAGTATGTCTTGTGAAAAATATGAATTTTTTGACTGTTGACGAATTACTAAATCCTTTCGAAACAAAATAAACTGATACTGGTTTACTTTTCTTTTACATACGTAGACTACATGCTTGTAGGTAGCGTGGTTATTAGATAGGCTTATATTGTACTGGCAATGAAACTACTCTAATTACTTTAATTGAAATGAATATTATATAGTTTTTAATTTAATCCTGACTTTGGTTTCAACAACAATTCGCTTAATTATCTAGTACCTACCCATAGTACAAGCTCTGCTTAGTTTGCGACTAGATGCCATCTTAGATGGTGCTGTATCAAATGTCGCAGAATATTTATTTATTAATTCTTTCTTCTTTTTTAATAAAATATAAATTTCATGTAATTCATTAAAATAATGTTCTAAGACGGGATATTTGCCACCTTAGAGAAACATTGGGCAGTGGATGGCAGTATACACCGAGCTGTCCACAATCGCATGATCGCACGGGCTGGCGACGGATAGTGTGTGGTCGCGATCATCAGCAATGAGGGAACGAGGAAGAAGAACCTTTTTTTTTTTTTTTTGTTTTTTTTTTTTTTTTTTGCCGTTTGGGAATGCATTTACGCACTTCCCGTCGCCCGGGAAGACGACGGGGGTGTGTCGGACTTCACCCAGAAGGGGTGACTACCGACTAAACCCACACGGGGTCTTTCCGCCTCACCACCATAGTGCCGGGGTTACGGGTACGCGTTGGCATTCTTCCGCGACCCCGGCGGTGTCTTCAAACTAAACTATACCTGCACCAAGTTTCATAAAGACTATTATTCAATGAAGAAAGGTGTGCACGGAATCCATATTTGAGTTTGATTCCATCGCTAGTAGGTAGGTACACAAGCGATTCCATACTATTCGATTGCACAGCCGACAGATTAATTGCCATATACAGACACAGTTTGAATTGCGGAATGGATTGAAGCCATGTCCAGATAAACAATTAGTTAAAATGCAGCCAAGTTTAATGAATAATGCTAGTATACCTCTACGTTTTCAGTGTACTCATGAGTCTTTCATGGAATCGAACTGCATTTTAATTTGTGTAATTGTTAAAGAATATATAAATTGAAAATGTTTACTTATTCCCAATTATTGTTCCACTGGTGAGCACTGGTCTCTTTTTTTTTGACAGGGATTAAGACTGTAGTCCATCACGTTCGGTTAGAGCGGGATGGCAGACCAAGAGAGAAAAAGAGATCGAGAAAATCTCTCAAGCTCCTCACTATGTTTTCCTTCACGGTTTGAGTATTTGATAATAGATGAAGGTGATCCAAAGTTAATAAACTAAACTTTGCTGATACAAACATAGTTGTTTATTTTACAAATTATACGGAACTAAAGCCAAAGATTGATCAAAAAGAAATTGCGTGAGAAATATTATCATATTTGTGGTCCAGAAAAATATCAGCTTCAAGTATTTTATAGAACTTGGCTGGCGCTTTGCCGTGCATTCATATAGATGAATGGTCTGCTTAACATACGTATGGGTTTCCTGAAGGGGTTAAAAGGCGTAACTACAACACATGTTAAACTATTCATAAAATATATAGTACGATTAGCCATAACTTGTCGATAGCATTTCCCCTAATAAACATACCTACTATCGGTCCAAGCGATGTTTTATTTTTAGTGGCAACATTTACGGTCAACATAAAACGAAATATGTACGTATATGTATTGGTTCATATATGCGCGTTGTGACAATAAAATGGTGTTAATTTAGACTAAGCCTATAGACACGCGTTTTCCACTCGACTTTGACCGGACGGGAGGCATTATGACTGAGTCTAACACTTATTCTCAAATGTGAAAGAGGGTTTAGTTTAAGGAGTAAGATTGAGGCTGCATGAGGCTGAGACGCGACCATCTATGTAACAAAAGGCAGGGGTAGAGTAATAAGTACCGCCCTACATGGACCATTAATTATTCTGAATTATATTTTTAAACTGAGATTTGCAAAAGAGTTGCTGATTAAAAACAATACAGTATAATATGTATTTCTTTATAGTTTATTATACATGGTTTAGATATTACATGGATTTAGTTTACATGGGCGATAAATTTCATGACAGGCCTCAAATCATCTACTCTTAGTCCAGTCATTTTAGACATTTTAAACCGCAATCTGCGGAAAAAATCCTTGTCTCTTGGTTTTTTTTCCGCAGACAAAACGTAAAACGACTGGACTACCTTTAAGATATTTCCAATATGTTTTTTAAAAAACTATAAATGATTAAGTTAAATTATATCTGTGGTTTAATTATTTGCTGTGAGATTAATTATCAAATAAAGTAATGTGATGTTTTTTCAACTCCTGGTTGTGTTTGTTGTTAGAGCTATTATATTCCTTAATAGGAACCTTAATAGGAAGTAAAATAATAAACATTCTGTTATACGTGGCTAAAGCATTCAACTAGAAAATCAATTGATATGTAAGGTTATGCACTGCTACTCATTACCTAGAATCCATCGCTGCCCCTAGTACAATCTCTTAATTATAATTTAGTGTTTTTTTTTTTTTAAATAATTGTTTACTTTCAGTTTTATTTTTGATTTAATATAATTGTCCTATTTATAAGTGTTAATTGATAATTTTCCTTGTAACATGTTTACACCGATATCTCTATTTTAATTCAATATGTTTCTCTTCTTGACTTTGTTTTCTTCTTGTACTGACCAATAACTTGCTTGTCTGGTTCTTAACTGTTAAGGCAAGTTGGTTATAATGAATAAATAAAAAAAAAATAAAAAAAAAATAAAGGTTAAGCCGCATGGATGTCCATTTATAACACCAAGATACAAACACAACCCTCGGTTATCATACAAAATCTTAGACTATTGGTAGTGGTTATCAGAAATCTAAAATCCTGACTACCAGTTTATAAGTATAGTTTATATAACACTCATAAATTGCCATATTTTTAGTGTCGCTAACACAGTCACAAAATTTATATGTGGCTACATTTTAAAAAGTAAATTGCACTAGAGATTTTTTGCGACTTAGCTGCATAAAATAAATGAGAGAAGCAATAACTGGCTAGCGGCTTCTATTGTTATTGTAGCCTAGGACTTATACGCTATTGTGCACTTTCATAGCAATATTTTTATTGTTACCCGTTCTTATTAGCTTGCCGGCTTTGTCTAGCTACCGTCGGGAATTAGTTTCACCCTTGACTTGTAAAGAATACCTCCCCAGCAAACGTGATTTTAACTAGCTAGAGAACAACGGGAGATGCATTTCTTTAGTAAAGCAAAAATACTAGAACAATAATACGTTCTTTAAAATAAATGCAATAGACTTCAATATTTATTTAGCATATATCTATTAATAGGTAGTAGGTATATAATTAGATCTTAGAACAAATATAATCATGATCATCTCATGTGCAGATTGTGAGTACTGTATTTACATAATTAAAAACAAACAATATAAAATACCCTTAGTCAGTCAAATAAGATTAAATTCTTCCGTCTAATGTTCTTTCCAACTGTGTTGAGGTCGGCTTTTAAATCATCCCAGATGTGACTAAATACCAGAATTTTCCACGAAGTTATGGCCATAAGTCTTGAGCAAATCGATTACTAGGCAATACCGATATATCAACTATGTTCTCGTTGCTAGGCTTTACGGATTTCTTACTACCATTAGCAAAGTCATTGGTATTCTATTCTATTCTATTTTATGACAAATAGGATGGCTGTGTATGTATGCTCTCCAATTTATGGAGGGGTCTCGATAAGTTGAGTCCGTAAACTGACCATGCTGGCGCAACTTCACCTTACAGATGAATTGATTAGCCTGTTATTTTTTTATACCACAAGGGTGGTACCATAGCCGAGCTCACGGCCCACCTAATGGTAAGAGAATATGGAGTTACTAAACTGACAGCAAACGGAATTTGCATGCTATCAGAATAGTCACTCCCGTAACGAGTGTTGGTTGCCTCACCTCTCTCAAAATAATAAATACTCTTATACAAAAACGTCCCTAAAGTACGATAGTAAGAGTTTTAAGTGAATCAATCCGTGTCATAACTTAAATATACAGAAATCCCGTTCTCTTTCAGAGACCTGAGCAAACTTGAAGTGCGACTAATGTGTCTACTTACGACTGGAAACTTTGAATAGCTCTAAGTTTTGATAAGTCTCACATTCAGCGACTTTTACAACTTGCACGATATGACTAGTACGGGGTACGACTTTCAGCATGTGCCGACTTTGATAATGCTGTATAATTTTGCCATATTTATATAGCTTATATTTTGTTGATAGACCTCGAGAAAAAACTTGTCGCCTAGCAAATTCAACTTTGCGAAAATGCGAAAGAAAGGGTAAGTAAAGGAGTCATTATGTACCTATTTTTACATTTCACTGGTATGTTTTAGTTCCCAATTAATTGCAGCCAGTCTATTTTCATTAATCACACAGTTCCAAGCTCTGAGCTACTGTTAATAAATTTCAAGATAAAACTTAGTAACACTGCGCGATCTGGAAATTGAACCCAGGCCCTAATCACGCTAGGTAGCCGCGCTTAAGATCACTAGACGAGAGCAGTATTGAGGCAGTACGGTATATATATATATATATATATATATATATATATATATATACGTGGTCGACAAATAAACGGTGTACAAAGAATTTATTAAAATATATATATATATATATATATATATATATATATATTAATAAATTCTTTGTACACCGTTTATTTGTCGACCACGTTCTTAATCCACTATTTGACAATAAGTATAAATAAAATATATATTTTTTTAACCGTTTATAGGTCAGCGTTTCATATTTACTATGAAGTCGACAGATCGAACAGATCGAAGACTACGAACTACTAATAATAAACGTATGACTTCGCTTTTAGCATTATGTCACCCTTGTATATTCTAATAGATAACCCCTGTCACTACCCATGGGTGCCATAGGACGACTAATTAATAATTACAGCTAATATTATTAAAGGTGACATATACAAGGGTCACAATGACTACCATTTTTAGGGTTCCGTACCTAAAGGGTAAAAACAGGACCCTATTACTAAGACTTCGCTGTCTGTCCGTCTGTCTTCCGTCCCTGTCACCAGACTGTATCTCAAGAACCGCGATAGCTAGACAGTTGAAATTTTCACAAATTATGTATTAATATTGCTGCTATAACAATTTTGTAAGGAACCCTTCGTGCGCGAGTTCGACTCGCACTTAGCCGGTTTTCTTAGTTAATGTTTGTGTTTATGATGTTGATGTGCCTTAAATAAATAAATATATAAATAATGAGCGTTTTGGAATAAAGGCGAAGGTAAGTGTACTTTGCCGGTGCCCATAGATGCAGTAAAGATCTGAAACAAATCGTAGAGATTACATAATATCATTATACCGACAAAATCATTAAAAAGTAAAGTAAAGTATGTGTAACTAATTACTTTACCAAGGATATAATTTTTAAGATATTTTCTTTATTCTTACTATTCACTTACCTTAATTTTTTTTATAAATAATTGAAACACCCTTTACGCTCGTATATTAAATGTTTTATTTTAATGATTATTTCATTAAAATTCATTTAAACGAAATTACCATAGTGCAGCGCCATGTGTGGTAATATGAGTGATTCTAAAGCGCATTAAAACTTTTATATTTTGCACATTCTTGCGCTAAATAAGTATTTCGTTAAGCTGAAATACATATTAAACATACCATTGTTTGAAGCTCCGAAGCGATAACATAATACTTTATTATCTTACATAATGTTAACGCGGAAATTGAAAAGCACAGTGCGCTAGTCGCTATTATAACGAGCTAGCTGAGAACCAACACTATGCTTTTATTTATTACTTAGAAACACAATACCTTCACGTGCACTGGTTAGTGGGGCTGTTAAAATTAAACTTTTTAGTAAAATAAACACCGTCGACAATACAAAATATCTATATATTCTCTTCACAGACATTAGAATTATAAAAAGCTCATTAGTTATTTTATAAATGTTTATGAACTAGACTAATGCCATCATGAGGATCTTCCCTTCTGAGGTCATTTGCGGTGTTCAAAAGAAACAATTATACTTATTATAAAGTTTACACATGTGTGTAAATCGAGTGTGCACATTTATGTGAGAATGAGTGGGGTACAAATGGGGTACCTAAGTAAGGAATATGAGACATGTGAGTGAGTGTACAGAATCATAAATGAGGTTACTTATGTCGGTTGCTGATCCGCAGGTGACAGGTTCCATAAATGCACGGAACAAATATTTGTATGGCCTAAATGTAGTCTCGGTCCCGGTTTTGGTTGACATAAACTTTCACACTTTCACATATTTGTGTCTGTAAATGAGTTCACAATACTGAAAAAAAAGGTGTTTAGAAACAAACACTAAGCCGTCTAAATTAAGACAGGAACTTCTACTGAATAACTAAAACAATTAAAAATAAACAATATAATGGAGGAATAGTCAATGTTTTCAAATTCAGAGGTTTTTTGTTCGTCATTATTAATGTAAATAGATGCACAACCCACGTACTCTTACAATACAAAAAGAAAGAGCCCAAAGAGAACTTACACTACTTACTCCATTTAGACATTTTCAAGCTTTCCATCAGTTAAAGAGGCATATTAAAGTTTCAAAATATGACCAAATAGGTACTAATACAATTAAAAAAAAAAGTTTGTCAAGATAATTATTGACGCGTAACGAAATGGGTCGGTTGGAAGCTGCGTGGCTCACAGATTCCAATACCGACATAATTTAAATTCTACCCAGGAATTGATCTTATAATCCGAGTGATATTTAGTATTCATAACTTTGGTAAAGGTACAGCAATATCCAAAGAAAACTCATACAACTTTTCAGGTTCTTGAACTTTCATCATTCGTGATTCAGGAGGCGAAGTATTCAAAAGTTAGTTATTATCTCTCGTTTGATTTTTTGCATTTGGAAGTTTCTAGAATTTTTTGCATTAACTTTAGCAAAGTTTCAGCAGCGAAGTTGCGATGTTGCGGTTTACATTGAGGGCAAGTATTCTCAGCCATCGTGTTCATTTTTTTAAATAACTATCAAGTAGGTAGTATTTTAGTAAAATAATGTTCTTTACTAAAATGTTTTTCAGTTCTTTATGTTGTAACTATCAGCTGCTATCTTTTTCATAATATTATAGCAACAGAATCCTATGCCAAAAATTATTTTCAATTTGAAATTTTTGTTCTTTTTTCGTAAATTGAATCGAATATTCCACCACATAATTCCTTTTACATATACCTCAACGTTCCAGTTTGAATACTAGAAAACTACATATAACTTTTAACCATATCATGTGTATTCATATCATCACATATATCCCTTCCACTAAAAGGTAAAATGCAATTTTACCATGCGGTACAAACCATTGATTATTCCACTATTTTCCTTATCTCTTTCGCAGGCGCACCCGTGAAGGGTTATCGCATAAACATAACCATGTTTCTCGGGTTCCGTACAGGAGCCCACTTGCCCCCGTAACGTGCAAACGGGCGACGGTATATGTAAATAAGCGGCGGAACTAGGACTGTGTCGCGTTTGCAGTTGCCACCTTATCTTAAGGATGCACTGTGGCAGCATAATATTAAAGAAGCAATGCATAGTTTTGTGAATTTCTATTTTGCTAGCACAAGAAATTCTTTGAACGTCTCTATAATCGAGTTTTTTTTTCGTCAATGTGATATTAAATTGCACTCATAAGTAGAAGAGTAAGAGTAGGCGTGTTTATATATAAGCTGTACTATTGTCAAAAGTGAACAGGTTCATTTGTTTTCTTCAGGTTTCGAAAGTATGTGAAGCACATGGTTTAAGCTAATATATAATAGTAAGCATATTACTGTTCAATACCATCCCTAACTCCAAACTTAGCTGAAAAGAATTTCCCTGTGTCCACACATAGATACTTTTTGAAATAGAAAAGAAACTTTATTTCCACTTCCCAATCGTAACTGTCAACTACACTCCATACGGGAAATTGTGGGAGCTAGGTTCTTCATAAAAGATTGTCAGTTTCTGTCCACGGCACAATTCTACTCTCAGAGTTAGACTACTCTCGAAGGAAATTCATTTTTGTCACATAGCGTGCAGCCAGTGTACCTACAGTAAATGTAATATACCTGACGCTCGTGAATGAACGAAAAATCAATGCAATAAAACCAAGACACAACATTGAAATAAAACTACTTTATACGGATTTTATCGCGGTATATTGATATTATTCTAACCCGTCATTTCGAAAAGTAGTTTTATTTACTAATAGTCGCGTAAGTTTAAGAAATCTATATACAAGATACAACGTTGGAATTCATGAACCAACGAAGTGGAAAAGTACACGTGTCTTTGACTGGTACGTATTGGGACTTATGATATTATATTATATAATGTTAACCTTGTTATTTATGAATAAGTTGTTACATTAACTTGAAAAGTTTATCTGTAAGAAATATAATTTCCTTAACAAGAGTAAGACATGATATCCATTAGGAAAGTGGACTTTTTTAAATGAGTTGTAAAAGTTATTTTAAGTATCAAAAATTGAAGTCTTTTGAGAAGTAAGTCAATCAGTCACCTTTCAAATATATTGGTGGAAGTCATTTTGAAAGTTATGATTTCATCATTAAAATGCGAGTGTGATAGAGATATATCCTCACTGCACTGAAATGTCTCACTATTCGTTATGCCAATATTTAGAATATAAATTTCTGGCTAATTTTACAACAGATTTAGGTGCCGAATTCACTGAAGGGTTTCTCTTCAACTTTTTGAGTGCATTAGTGGATGTATGTGTGGATGTTTGTTACTCTTTCACGCAAAAACCGCTTAACGGATTTGGATAGAACTTAGCATAGATATACTTTATTACGTGGAAAAACCATTAGGCTAAAGCCGCGACTGGAAGCTATAAATATAATTGGATATTATAAATACTTTCGTTGACATTATATTTTTATACATAATTTCTACCAAGAAAATTATTTGCAGTATATAACTGACACCGTTATTTAAAGGAACAGGAAACTGCTCTTTCCGTTGTTAAGGAACTCTGCGGAGCACGAGAATCGAGCACGAGTTGAGAGATTATTCGCATTATTACATATTCATGTTTCGTGGAGTTTACAGGATTCCGAGAAACACTGCTTAATTAACGAGATGCAGTGATCCATATCAAGTCTTCGATATCAAAAGACCTTTGAATCGGAAAGATAAGAAACGACGCCATTATATTAGGTATATTTTGAAACATTTATAAATATTTTCAACCAGTGGACTGCGATAGGCTGAGTTGAGAGTTGATAAAGATAGATATTTTCAATGTACTAAAAAAGGACTTGCTAAAGATATTGATTAAAACGGGTTAGTTTATTCAGAAGCTCGTCAAAATCTCTCTACAGTATAAATAGTACTAGCTTTTGCCTGTGATTTTGTCGGCGTAGAATTGGCAAATGAATCCAATCACCATTTTTACTAATCTTTATTATAATATATGTATTGTATACTAATTTACTTATTTATATCTAGGGTAGATATAAATACGTAATTATTTTTTTAAAAAATATCGATTTAGCATACAAAATTCTACACCCCTTTTCCTGCTTTTAAGGATTAATTATTAAATGATATTTATTTCTGTAAATAGATCTTTTAAAGACACTTTTACAAGTCATGTATGTATAAGATATAATATAATGTCCGGGATAACAACTATACTATGTCTTTTTCTGGGTCTCAAACTATCTCCATACCAAATTTCTTTATAAGGGGGCAAACGAGCAGGCGGCTCACCTGATGGTAAGTTATCACCGCCGCCCATGGACATTTGCAACACCTGAAGGCTTGAATATGCATCGCCAAACCCTGCAGAAAGCGTTTAGGTTTAAAATAGGGAATTACTGAACTGACAGCAAACGGAATACCCATGCTGTACTAATCTAAATCTAAATCAACTATTGTTGATTCATTGCGGTCTAAATAATTAATAAATAATGATGTAAAATTGTTTTAAGGTGTATCAGCGTGTTATCTTCAAGATGAAGTTGGGCCTGGACGGACTGGATTGTTACTTCTGAATGTTGATTTCATTTATCGTTGTACCGACTACGAATGTAAACATGTTGTTGTTGTTGTTTCAGTAAATAAATTTCACATTCAAATTAGGAACAACTATCTGTAGTTCATACAAATATTTCTCTGTACCTACTAGAATGGGACCGGTAGACTACAGCAGAAGACTAGTCCATATGGACCCGGCCATTAAAGTCGTTAAATAATAATGTAATAATCAAAACAAAGTATTAGTTTAGTTACATTTTTCCAGTAGATAATCGAGATTATTTTGTTAACGACTTAAATATGCAAATGAGATGAAAAGTACGAAAAAACAAACAGGAAACGCCATCAGGATCCGACCCATTGCAATATCGCCAAAATTATACAGAATTGGAGGAAAATCGAGAACAAATAAAAGAAAATGGCAAACATTGGATTAACATAATGCATTTATTTTTTTATTTTTTCCTCAGATTTGCTGTTACCAAAAATCTATGAATGTCTAATGTCTGATTTAAAAAAAAACAATGGCTTTAAATCTACAACTGATAATATGTACATAAGCAGGCATGTGGTGTTTGCCTATAATTGGTTGTGCAGTTAGATTTAACACAAATACTGATACGATCCTATTGTTATTATATCTGTAACAACTGCAGGTGATCTTTAGTAAAATAAAATAAATAAAACTGGGTTAACAATATTACTTATGTCATTACATATTATTATCATCATGTCATGATGACTATGATCAATGATCATGGTTATGACATACGGATATACCTAGCGATGATGACTATCGTATGATTCGATGTCCGACGTTCTGTATCCGAACATTCACAATGAAATTTTCTTCACATAATTATCTGCTCTAGGGTGCTCTGTTAATTCTTCTGAAAATTCAATTGTGTTTCCGTTTTTCGCAAATTACTTTATCTATAAACCGGTAACCGACTGGTTCATTCAACATACCACATGTTGAATGAAAAAAATTAACATATACCTTATTATTTATTCCTTAAGTGCTATTTATGTATTTGTTGTTGCTGTAATCATTATTATATAAAATAATCGAATAAGATAAATACAAATTTGTTTATAGAAAACAGTAGTCACAATATTTTCTATTGTCATGTACTAACGATGAGTCTTGTTGATCTGTAAATTGTGAAGAGCGCTTTAATCTTAAACTAATCAATTCGTAGAAATTTAATACACCTGAATCCGTTCTACGAACTAGAAACGGAATCTTCGTAATTAACTAGAAATTGAACTGTGAATTAATTAATGGAATCGGATCCGTCTCGATAAATAATATATAGAGTAATTATGGAAATTAATGAAAATCTGCGTTATATAAATTATTAAATAGATTTATATAACCAAGTAGTGATGAAGATAGGCATTTCTCAGTTCCTCGTCCATCGACCAGATTAACTCTACTATTAATTTACCGAATTCTAATTTACCATTTCTGTAGATAAACAATACAAAAAAAACGACAATATCTACTTTGGTCAGTCTACACGTGCCCATAGATGCTGTAAAGGATCCGAAACGTTGAGATAAAATAATTTCAATATAACGCGATAAAATCCGTAACAAGTAGTTTGAGTTCTATATAAGATTCATACTTAATTATATTATTTAAAAAAAAAAACACTATAATTTATTTTACATAAATTGTAAATAAACATCTGTGCTTCGTGAATAATCAATAGTATGTATCGTTAACAAGATAAAGCATTTAAATACCATAACTAACCTTTTATGCCTTAATAGAAAACAATTAGCTGTTGCTGAAACACTGGCTTTTAGTGCGGGTCTAGGCTTGAAACTCGCTAACGAAAAAGTTTTCAGATTTTAACTACACGCCAGCGTTCGGAGTACTCCACCGAGTAGGTACCTACTTCAGAGTAACTCACAAACTTTTTAAAATTAATTGAATTAAATGGGACTTAATAAATTCATATTTACATTCAGCATGTTAATGCTATTTTCAGTGGCTTAGTTTTTTTATATATTACATTCAGAATAATAATATGTTTGTACGCTTGTCTCTTAATGGGTATAGCTTCGAACCCGGCATTTCAATATTGATCGATTCAACTAAATCGTTGGTTTAAAGTGCTCTTAATTTATTAAACTATTTTCAAGAATGTCTGCCATTTAATAACGAGACCTCCGCTCGTATCTCTTTTATTTTCATTTCATTGATTTAAGGTTGTCATACGTCAAAATAATTAATTTGTAAATTAACGAAAACTAGTCAAGTTTATTTTCTAATGTGTAATTTTTACAATTAAGATATTTATACCAGGGTAATCAAATCCTATAACCGAATAAACATATTCGAATAAATAAGGTTTTTTTTTATTGCGATTAGGGGGCAAACGAGCAGGCGGTTCACCTGATGGTAAGTGATCACCGCCGCCCATGGACATTTGCAACACCTGAAGGCTTGCAAATGCGTTGCACACCCCTGCAGAAACCGTTTTGGTTTCTTAAAATAGGGAATTACTAAACTGACAGCAAATGGAATGCCCATGCTGTCAGAATAGTCACTCTCCAACGAGCTCACTCACAGAAAGACAACTATTGTTGATTTACTGCGGTATTCTGTAAGTTGGAGGTACTTCCCCAGTCGGGCAGCTCAATTTGAGCGAGGAATCTCGCTATGCCTACCTCCAAATGCTACATAATTATAGCATTACTAAATTATTTATTGAATCACGAAATATTCTAAATCCGTGTCAACATACATTTACCCAATAATAATATTACGTAATATCCACTGAAATATTTTCTCGTGAAAGCTGTGACGTATTAACGAAATAAGGACATCAAAATTTGAATTCTATGTTAAAGTTAATAAGAATAATTTTAATAATTATGTTGGTGAAATTCTAACGTCGTGTGCGAATATGCGGTAGGCGCCGCTAGTGTTCCGCATTCTATTTGCAGTTGCAGCCGTCTATCAAATATTTCCACGTATCGAACTAAAATATCAACTGTGCTTGTACAGTTTATGCAATTAAATGGGTTATTTTTGTATCTTACGTCTCATTGGTCATGTGGATGCAAGCGTCGCGGCGGTACTTATGTGACGTCTTGCAGTTTTGTGTGTAGTTATTACTTTCCAGTAATAGCTCGGAGTTTAAATTATGTGGCATTCATTCACCCCATATATAATGACATAATTTGTAATATACGTGTCGTACTCATCAGGAATATGTTATAATAATTGGAGTTATCCACTTATGATTACAATCAGTACATATTTAATACAGAATTAAAGCCTGCTCGTGAATATGAATAGTGTAAACGTCGGGATTAAATTATATCAATGTAGCGCAATAAAATCCTTAAAAAATACATCTATGTCCAGTACATAAGCCTACGTAAATAGGTTTAGATAGGCTTTTATTTTACACGTCTTTCCGTTTCTAGTTTCATCAAACCTTCATGGAAGTCAGCAACTAATCTAAATGCACTCACAAACTAATTTCCGTTCGTTAGGGTTGCAAAAATTTTGTGACTTTCAGATGAGATTTAAAAAATTATATAATGATATTCTTTAGAAACATTAAGAATTGCCAATTATAATTTGAATGCAAGATTAAGTAATTCATGAATTGCTTTTTAAATTGTTCCTTATAGCCACCAAATTAATTTTAATTCTGGTAATAACATTTTCTAAGAAGAAAATGGTACTCTAACGTCAAAAACATTTTCCTAACGGTTTGAATTCGCTTTTCGATTCAATTATGCTGCTACTCTGTATTTAAATGAGAAAACAAAAGAAACTGGTGTGAACAAACAGACCGCTGGCGTTCTTGAATTTTTATTTTACTTAAACAAGATAATGTAGTTAGAATTACACAGTTGTGCAAATTGTACGTAGGAAACTCTCTAATCTCATTAACAAAATGAATAATACTTGCAGGCTAATTATTTTAGTACAAGATACTTAACATGAGATTATTATAATAGTTAGGTGTACTAAGTACATACCTAGTCTGTGTCGAGAGTGGTCCGCGGAGGATGCGGATAATTGCATCCCGGAACATGAGCGAGTTAAGCTATGTAGGTACTAGGTACACACTTAGTAAGCTCACGGGTGGCGAGTTCCCCAGATCATAGATTAATTATATTATAGTATCTGTTGGTGACTGTTTGCCAAATCTGCTGTTCTACGAAAACAATCTACGTTTAAGGGACTTTTTGGAGGGAAAGATTAGCGTCATGTTTAGCAGTATCGGTTTATTTTCTAAAATTTGTGTTTCGATGAATTTAAATGTATAACAATCATGGACTATTAACCGTTAAGTGTTCGTAAACATGCATGAGTGTTAGCAAATGAAACAATATAGTGTAATGTGACTTTCAAATTCTCCCAAGAGGTCCGCGTTAAGTTTTAGGAAAAAAAAACATCCTTTATTAACCACTAATTCACCAAATCATCAACCAATATCATGTATCATCTTCCATCATTCATAAATTACAAAAATACTAAATGAAGAAATGGCAAAAAGGGCAAGGAGCCATGCCACAAAAAAAATCTACGTTAGCGAAGCAACAAAAACAATATTGCCGCTCGTGACGTTTGATGGTGTTGACAGCACGCCAAATGCATCTGGTTGGCAGTTTAGACGCAGTTGTATAAACTGCATTACAACTGTGTCCATAGTCCATACATGTGTTTACAGTTGTATTGCAGACCGAATTTTATGTAGCCTCAAACCTGCGGTTAGTTTGCGCATAAATTATTGAGTGGCTGACTATATCATGCAATGACTAAAGCATGTGTGGTAACCAAACTGGACACATTGTAAATGGCGAATATTCACAGAGACCTCACCGTGTACCTAATTAGAATAAAGTCTTTATATACAGCTGCTCGGAGGGGATATGCTAACTTCGGATATTACACAGCTCAGCTTTGACTTTGCTCACCTGAATGTAAGCATCCCTCTTCTGCCAGTTGCAAATTATTCATACTCACACTGACATTATTATTCTCTTACAGAATAACGCGTAAATAACGAGCAATGTATCCGAGTCACCGTCATACCCATCCACTCCGTGAAAGGTTGCCAATGTATAAAACGTTACGCTGTAGCTTGATTAATTTATTGATTTCATAAATAAAATAATATGAAATGGTACTGAACATTTTTCCGTAAGAAAACACTTTTATTTTTTAATATAACGACGGTGGTATATACAGTTCATGTATTATCAAGTTTAGAGATTAATCAATTGAATGTTAGTAAAACTGGGTCAGTATACCTGGCGACCCATTGGTGGCCTAACGTACAAGTAAAGGTCTGATCCGTCAAACACGTCTCATTCACTCAGTAATTAAACTAGCTACATAATCCCATTTAATTTATACTTGTGCCGACCGAATTACAGTTATTTATGATGGTACCTCCAGATGGATGGTTTCGTTAAAATACTGTGAATATTAAAAACGTAACAACTTGAAAATAGTTGGAGCTTTAGAGTGTTATGTACAAACAGTTTTTTTGCAGGCGTTTATTTAGTATTCGGCAAGCGTATTACAGATTAAATTTATTTTAAAACCCTAAAACTAATTGAGGTAGAGCTTTGCAGTTTCATAAACCTTTAATTTTCGGAATGTTTATACGCTCTCGTCATATCGGCGCCGTTTTGTAATTTTACATACTTCTGTACAAACGTGATTATGAATAACATCTACTAATACTAAAATTATATTTTTCTGAGCCGTGCAGCCATTCGTGTAAACCGTGTGGAAATGCTATGTCCTTTATGTCTCTGTACAACATCGGACCATCTTTACAGTAGTTCCTTTTGAGCGCGTCTACCTTACCAATTCTTCTGCCCAGGTCCCAATATGTTTTGGTACCGCACATAATATCCTTCTCTTCCATTCATCCCTGTTAATGGTGACTAATACAGGTCTATGAAAGCGAAAAATGGGAAATTAAAAAGAGATGGAGATACTACTGCTATAACCTTACCTGGTTATGCCAACTATGCCTTCACATATAACCGTGTAAATACTAACTAATTGACTTTCTAATCAGCGATGACTGCGATGATAAAATATGTACGCGAAAATGAATATCTATATCAGCTACTGAGCAACGAAATACATAATTTCGCGAATATCACGTATTAATAAAAACTTGTTCCGAATATATTGTAAAAATAACTTATCTCTAAACGTTGCGGGTTTGCTCTTTGTGGGGCTCGCCGGGGCGATACTAACCACCCGCGTTATTTATGGTCCATTGTGGTTTTTATACCAACATGTTACTACATGATGCAGGGCCTCTTGCGGTTTTCATTATCTACTTGCCGTTAATATTGGTGATATTCTCCAGAGGCTCAATTATAGCAGAGTAGACTCTTTATCCCATGCAAATTATATCGAAAGACTTACAAAATTGTAAGTAATTTATTTTCGAGATGTTTGACAAAAATCGCAGCTGTTAATATTGCAATCGGTAGATATTTATTGTGGATTTAAGAACTGGATAGTACCTACTATATGAAATTGAGAGAGAATCGGTAATTGAGTCCCTTGCGAGCTAGATATTGGAATTGGCAAATAATTAGGTTAAGGAGGTTAAAGTGCAGATGCTACAGCTGTCGAGTATCATGCACCTTATCGAAGTGTTACTATGATAAAAAATACTTGAACATTTGAAACATTTGAAATCTATGATGAGAAAATATTAGGCAGCAATCAATTTGCTTGCTTATGTTGAACTCCTAGGCCGAAACAACATATTATTAATGCTTATTTAATATTTTTACAACATACTCTTCCTCTCTTTATGTTTCCAAATTACTAATTGATAAAAGATTTTTCATACAAATAAATCTAATATATAAAATTCTTCTGTCACGGGGTGCGTAATCGAACTCCTCCGAAACGGCTCGACCGATTTTGATGAATTTTTTGTGCTTATCCGGTATCTATGAGAATCGGCCAACATCTATTTTTCATCCCCCTAAAAGTTAAGGGTAGTCCACCAACCCCTATAATGTGGCAAAACAACGTTTGCTGGGTCAGCTAGTATATGTATACTTAGTTAATAAATATATTAATAAACTAACTTATAGAAGCTATACTAACGTTAAACTTCATTCAAAATAATTTTATTCCCGGTGGAGAATAAAATCAGTCCGATAAAATTCGATTTCAATAAACTTATGCAAAATTAAATCTGTGATTCCTATTCCTGAATAATATTATTCCTCCTTGGCCTGAGAATAAAAGCTAAGGACCTTGCTAATCTGAGAGGATTTTTTTTTCCAATACTGTACTATTGTATGGAACTTTTAGAGTCCAAACATTTTATTTATAAATATGTTTGCTAATACGGTGAAGAAAAACATCGTGAGGAAACCTGCATGCTTGAGAAATTATCTCGATGGCATGTGAAGTCTATCAACCCGTAGTAGGCTAGCGTGGTGGACTATAGCCTAATCCCTCTCAATTGTGCCCAGAAGGGGGGACAATAATGGGATGATTATGATGATGTTTGCTAATTGCCCCTGAGTCCGTTGAGATAGTCAGTTTTTCGCCTCATCAATACCTTTACTGTCATACTGATGGAGGCATCGGTCTCTTCTCATTTGAGAATGATTGTTATACTATATCTACAAGCTAGCCTAGTGCAGATTGCCAGATTACCGCAAAGTCTGACAAATTACGGCGTACACGCCATCGAGAAAATTTCTTCATGATATTTTCTTGCACCGTTTGAGCATGTGATAAATACGGACATAACTTTAAAAAAAACCGTGGTGTGAGCTTTGGGTCGAACCATAGAACTTCCAGGTCCCTCCAATAGGCTATCACAGCTGTCAGTGAACTCTTTTTGTTTAATATAAGCACACAGTTCAAAACATGTGTTGGAAAAATAGTATATTATAGAAAATAAATGCTACTATAATAATAAAATAAAGTTATACTTACTTGCAGGCTGAATTACTGACTAAATCTCTCGACTCCAGAGGTATATGGCCAAAGTCTGTGACTTCGTGAAACTGCAGGGATCGCAGACATTCCTAGCCGGCTCGTTCAGGCGGAATGAATGCGAGCCTCGGTGCCCAAGTCCCGAGCTGCCATTCTCAAGATTTAAGTCTTGAAATGAAAGTCATTTCTAGCTAAAAGCATTCCTTCTAGTTATTTGTCGGCGTGAAAACTTGAAGGAGGTTTTAGTAGTGTTCCGTATCACGTTATTTGTTTTGTTAGTTTAGTATAATGCAAAACGAATTCTTATATTATCTCAAATCTTCCTAATGATTACACAATACGGAAAGTTCACGAGAATATTTATTACTCCCTCTAATTTATCAACGGAATTCTAAATGAATGAGACAGAAGGATGGAAAAAAACCCATATGTCTATGTAAGTTTATTGAACGAAAGCCTCCGGTAAATTGGACAAATGATTGCGAAGTCAGCTGCAGGGGGCATATTCTCAAACCGTAAGACATAAACTCACGTCGTCATAGCGTAATATATCCCTCTAATATTCTCCCTTTTCATTCGATATCAAAACCGGTGAATAAACAAGAATTCTTGTTTCATTATTATCTACATTTACTGTCGTCCGTACGTCAGTAAAGTTTTTCCTGTTGGCTTGGGATTGTGACATATGTATGCAAATGAATACTTACTGTGTTTATTTAGGAATTTATTCTTTTTCCCTCACTTTTCGGGAACTTATATGGTATAAATATCGTCAGATGAATCGCACAAATACTTTCTAAAGATATTTCTTTAGGTTTGCCTACTGATAAACAATATAATAAACTGTAAGTAAATAAGGCAGCGGATGGATGCGAGCTACCCAAGACGGGGATGGTTTGGGCTCTTTACGTTTGGCAGTGGACAGTAATAGGTTGATATAATATAATAAAATAAAACAAAGCTTAGTTGTTAGTTTAGTAATTCCCTATTTTAAGAAACCTTAACGGTTTCTGCAGGGGTGCAAGCCTTCTGGTATTGCAAATGTCCATGGGCGGCGGTGATCACTTACTAATCTTAATAAGAACTAGTTAACTAAGTACCTATATCCAAAATACGTACCTAGTATGAATCGACACATAAGGCATATGTTTGATCTCTTTGTCTTGTTCTTTCAAATACATTTGTAACTTCTGACTATCGTAATATTTTTAATGTCGGCTTAATTTATGTTAATTTTCTCATAAATTCAAAATGTATATCATTTTTTCATAGATCTATTATAGTGACCGACTGACTCGGTATTTTCCAAGTTTTTATCCAATATAATAATTCTTATTAACTCTCTTCGAGCTAGTTATAAGCGGTACAGAGTTTTTAAATAACTAGGTACTTGAAGTCCATATCTTCGCCGTAAATATAAATACCGGAAGCTGGTTTAGTAGTTCTCGAGATCAAAAGTTTGTTAGTAAGTAATCCAACTACTTTTACACAGCATTTTAATAAACATTGTACATGAAGTTATCACGGCTATGTTTAAAGGGAAGTTTACTTATAAGTATATTAAATAAAAGTTAACCACGCTTATTTGGCCAACCACACGATTAAAATAATACCTACCACAGATGAAAAATAAAACAGAAAAGAAGTTGATAAAAGAGAACCAGATAATAGACCAAAAAATGTTCGTTCGTGTATGTATGCCTACGCAAAACGGAAACGCGATTTCTTTTACATTACCCCAGTAAGAGAATATCTACTTATAATAAATCCTTGTCAGATAAAGATCGAGATTGCCTAGCTTATAAACCACACAGTAAACATCGAGCTAATAGACACGAATTCCTAAATGACGCCAGTTCAAAATGATCGTCTGGTCCCACACCTTATACGGTCCTACCCACCTAAATAAACGGAATACTTAAGGCAATGTACTATTAGGCTATCAATGGGCCATAAGTCGTCAAATATAGAAGCAGTCTATAAAAGAGCAATCGTTTTGCCTTATTAGAAGTAGATGTATAGGACAATTGCGGCACGATTACTTTTGTTATGGCGTTTCGACCAATATAAGCTGACCCCTCACGTTAAGTACATTGCCACCTAAGTAAATCAGGTTTGCGTATGGAGTGGGGGTGTGTGCAGGTCAACATCGTTTGGTTCAACGTGCACTATATTATGACACGGAAATAGATGTCGTAAAATGTAGCGGGAAGCGACATACCTACCTACTTTATACCAGTACCATGGCAATGTTAAAGTGTGAACTGTAAAATATGCGATTATGTATTAACGGTGTTGCCAAAGTCGTAATTTATTCATTTGTTGTAACAAGTACACGTTATGTAAGTAATAACTGAATTTTTATTGTGTTTACAAATGAATAATAAAACTATTGTTTATTTATGTTTAGTTGCGTTTATTTCATAGCGAGTCTTATCGTTATTATGTAGTTTTGGTTATACTGAAAATAATACAAATCGTTATATTATTCTCTACAAATATTCTTATAATTTATAGATGTAATCAAATACAACGTATTTGATTTATTATCTTTTTAAAGCAAGGTTTTGCATTGTGCGGTATTTTGTACCAAATGTTGATGATGGAAATGTAAAGGTAAAAAACATATCAATTTTTTTTAATTTCTGGAAATCCGTATCTACTACGTACTACATATTTTTCAATAATAGAACAGCAAAAGAAACGGTCACACAATAATAAACGAAGATTTTGAAACAGGTTATCAAAAAATACACAGATATGTCTCATCTATACAATCTATATCCGCGAGACTCCGACCACTTGTGTTCACATTAACAATGCACCGTACGTCCCACACACATAGATAATAACGCTACTCTACCGAAGCACGGACGGTGCGGCGCTTCGCCGAAAACCTCTTGTTTAGTACATCATTACCTCATAATGTTATCTGTTGGCCTGCCTTGTTCTGCCTTGAAGTTGTATATTTATATTATTGTGATGAGTGCACCTACTTTCATGCCCTTCGTGCCCCAACACCTGCACGTCGAGAGACCTTTGGTTTGCCACTGAAGGTGCCGTAAATGTGGCATCATTCTGGGCTCGTCAGATTTAATGGCCATATTTACTTAAATGTGGGTATTAAATTTGACGACATTCATGTTCCATCGACACGAAGAAGAAGAAGATTGTGATGAGTCTTTCTAAATCTATACAAACGTTTTTCTATGTATTATAAAATTTAATATAAATATTCCCTTCACTGATCACTGTATATAACTGGGTAATCTACTAACCCTACATATAGATGACTCCTAGATAAGTAAGCTAGGGGGATACACGGACCTTTTAATCACCATTTAAATTATAATGTTTAGTAAAAAAATAATTTTCTTTTTTAGTATTACCTACTAGTATGTCTTTGAGATAATCACGTAGATTCTTTTTTTTTTCTACCCAACACCATCTAGTTCCGAGCTAAGCAACGAGGCTCGTGTTACGGATACTAGATGGTTGATATACTACATATATACTTTATTTTTGTAAATACATACTTATTAGACATAGATACATCCATGACTCAGATACAAATGTTTATGATCATCACACAAACATTTGTGCCTACCGGGATTCGAACCCGGGACCCATAGCACAGAAGGCAGTTTTAACTACCGCTGGACTAATTGGGTCGTCAATTAAATCATAAATCTGACTGAAGAAAATGTTACCCACCTTTAAGTTTTCTGCCAAAAAAGGTGTCTACGTTTAATACTTATTGCCTAGAAGATATAAGGTTGGATATTAAAAGTTGGAGCTTGTGTATGAAAAAAAAAACCCAATATCGGTGTTGCAATATTGTAAAAAAAATATTTTCGTGTTCCATATTTTAATATCACAAATACAAACGCTCAGATTAAAAGTCGGTGGAGCGAGTTGTAATATCCGGTGAAACTCTGATGTTAGGTATGATGTTCCTATTTTCAATACTTACATACTGAGATGAGTTTCAAAATTTAATACCGGCTTGGTAAAATGAACTTGCTTCTAGGTACCCTCATCTTTGTGTACTTACTCAGCTTGGGCGTACTAAAAGATAATTTGATAAAAATTGAGTCATAACAACTTGTGAACGTTTAATGATCGAAATTCGATTAAGAAAAATATTGTTTCTTTTTTAATTGATAACGCTAAAGAAAAAAAGTTCGGTGGTAAGCAAAGGAATAATAATACTCTCTTATTTTTAGTTATATACATACGGGGTTACTGATAATATGACGGCAATCCGTTAAAATGTTCCCTTTTTTTGAGTAATATATAAAGTAGGGTCATAATGTAGGGTAGGTTTTAGTAACTATAACATCAAGACACTCAACATCTCAATCTGTCCGTGACTGCGGCTGTAAAGAATATGAAACGTCAGAATTAAATATTATCTTTATAGGTACCTACTCCAATCTACACAACACTAAGAACCATAGAAAATAGGAGAGGGAAGATGTTTGGCCATTTGATACGACACGACGACTTCTTTAGAACCATACTAGAAGGTAGAATTGAAGGAAAGAGAGGAAGGGGAAGACCTAGACGAAGTTTCGTTGACCAAGTGAAGGAAAAAGTGAGAATCAAGTCGTATCAAGAAGTCAAACAGAAAGCAGGAGATAGACAACAGTGGCGATTGCTCCACCGACAAGAGCTGAGCTCTTAAATTAATAATAAGGTACCTACTGCAATACGTCGTGAAAAATCGTTTTATTGCAATGCTTATTAAACATTCAGATTATTATTATTATTCGAATATATTATTTTATAAATAAAAAAAAACAATCATAATATAATATGCAATACCTACTATAGCACTAAATATGTGGCAAAATATTTTTGATTACGACCAAAAATGTTTTCTCATTTACTTCAGTATGTACGAGAAAGCTAACATTAACACGTTGATTGTCTCCTTGTAGAATCTATTCGTTTCTAAAAGTAATTAAGCTTCAAATAACACTTAGAACTTGATAGGTATTCAGTACTGTACAAGTACTAAACTTACACTTAACGGTAATAGCTGGTATAAAATCCACCTCTTCCCAAATTTCAGTACTAATGTTTGACTACACAGTTCGGTTTATACGTCGAGATTTGTAAACGAGACAAAAACATAGTAAAACATACTATCACGCCTGTCATCCCCGAAGGATTAGGCAGAAGTGAGCTAATTGACAACCACATTTCGCCGGAATGTTTTAGGTCCCATGTAACAAGAGGCACATTAACTGGGGATGAATCCAAACCCCAAAAACCCAATAACACTTTGCCCAACCTGCGAATCGAACCCAAGATTTCTCGCTCAGCAAGTTGAACTTACGATCACTACAGCAACGAGGCAGTTAAAAAGAAAGAACTCTAAGATGTCCGCATAAAATTTGGTAAGTAAATTTACGTTTAAAATGCACTTGTTAATTTACGCTTACTTCTACGCTAAGAACACAGATGTTTTAATTTCCTCAACTCAAATCACTTCGGTATCAGTCAGTAAAAGGTCTCAAGATCGATCCCAAGGCACACAACACTAGCTTTTGAGAGTTATGCATATATTTTGACACATACTCTTTGAATGCACCTGAAGTATGCCGTACCCTTTAACGGGGCTTTGAGATGAAAATAATTTAAATGTAAACATTACTATTTACATTTTGTACATTAAAAACCTATTACAGTTAATCGTGCAAGCGCTTTTTACCCTTTTTTACTCTTTGAGTACTCTTTTTTACTTTTTAATTTTCCTGTGACGTAAAGGAAATTGCTGGACTCATCAGTGAGCAGCTTTTGTACTAAAGCTTTTTGTTGTTTTTTTACTTTTTTAAGTAGATACACGTTGGGTGAATTAAATAAAGGCTCATTAGGATTCTGGTTGTGTCCTTGACGTAGGTTATGAAGATAACTGTAAGATAGCTTATCTTGTGATTCACCTTTCAGTAGTCCATACCAACGGAAATGATATTTTATGACAGCTTCAGAAATGCAGACCTGTTACTTTCACCAGGTAGGATTAATTTAAGTCAATAAATCAGTATAGAAATTGCTCTAAAATAATAAAATATCTGTAATAATTAATAACAGATACGTTTTTACACCCTAGGTTATAGAAAACAATTATATTACGTATGGTGTAAAAACGCATCGACTTTTTATATTACTTACCCTATAAAAAACTTCATTGAGTGTGTGATGTAAGAATCCCGCAGTCCCTGTGCACATAGCTACCCCAATCAGTAGCATATCGTGGAGGGGGGGCATAGGGGGCCTTGGCCCCGGGCGGCATATGAAAGGGGCCGGCATCAAGTGCCACGTCTTTTTTATACTACTAGAAAAGGGGGCGGCAAATTTCCAGACGGCCCCGGGCGGCAAATACCCACGCTACGCCACTGACCCCAATCCACCTTCTGTTTTATATACTCATGATCAGGACATAAAACCAAGTCACAAGTCCCCTTAAAAGACCAAGTCACCTCCTTGTATATAATACGTCACATCTAGAATGAACCTACGCTTCCTAATTCTTCTGTATCACTAGAAACTTACGTCGTACCTTGAGTAACGTAATCAATTGCCACTGAAACATTAAGTACCATAAAGCCTTAATGGAAGTAAGCCACTTGATTAAAACATAACCCATAGGTGCTACGGTGTAGAAGATAAGGTAGGAAACTTAATATTAAATAATACTAAGTTATGTATTTGACGACCCAATTAGTCCAGCGGTAGTTAACGCTGCCTTCTGTGCTATGGGTCCCGGGTTCGAATCCCGGTAGAGACAAATGTTTTTGTGATGAGCATTTACAAAAAAATATATATGTAGTATAGCTTAGCTCGGAAAGAGATGGCGCTGTGTCATAATGTCCAGGAGTATTTATTATTCATTTATACATTTTCTTTATAATACAGGTTTTTAGAGATATGCCATAGAGTTAATTTGTTAGCTTGAGACTCTAAAAAATCTTGTACCGGTCCTTTAAAGAATACTCTTTCATTTATTTTCTGTATTTATAAAACTGTACCGATTTATTTTCTTTGAGAGTGGGGACGTTGAAAACCACTATGTTTCTGTTTTGGTCTAGTGGACGCTAATACGATTAATAAAAATGAGGACTTTGATTCGATTCCGAATAAGTACAATATTCATTGGGTTTTTCCATTAGGAAATTCTCAGTGATAGCTCGGAGTTTGGATTTGTGCTCGTTAAATGGGAAATGGGAGTCTTTTTCATGGGACCCAAAAACATCTGTTTTAGGTGTACATTCGGACTCCACCGAATTATTTGGGGATACAGGAGTAGCCAACTCAATCTTGTTCATATCATTCCTTCAATCAATGTTTATTGACAGTAAAATAATAAATAAAAATAAAATAAAAAATAATTGAAAAAATATCTATTTTTACAATCTGGCTTCGTACATATATTGCGAAGTGTGATTGCGACTAATTGCGAGTACCTGACTAAATAAATATGGGGAGAACTTCCAATATATTTTATTACAAAGTAGTATTACAAGCATTATTATCAAGTATATTATCAAGTATTATTAGCAAAAATAAAGTTTGAGTTTGAGTTTTAATTATGTATTTTTATAATATATAGCCAGTGGACTGTAAAATTAAAGGTCTTAAGTTAAACCTTAAGGCAAGATGTTTCTTTTCTCGATAGCCTGGTCTCAGACCACCCGATAACCCGGTAGATTAGCCGGTCTGCCGACCAGTTCTGAGGCTATGCTAGCGTGATGGACAATAACATACAAATGCAAGAAAATGCTTGTAATTTATACATTTCATAATTCCACATAAGCTTTATTAAAAATAATTAAACTATGCACTTTAATAGAAAACTTTGAAAACTTGTTCGTAACTAAAATTTTAAGCTTCGCATAATATGCATAAAAGAAACATACTACGACCTGCTAGACTGCTAGAGAAACTAAAACATTTAACTTAAGGCAAGGGCGGTCGTGTAACATGAATTTTCCTTGTTTAATTAAATTTATCGTAAATTAAAGTTATATGTGCATGAAAATAGTAATTGTATCCTTGACTACATAAGTATACTATGTATGTTCAGAACTGTTATGTGTATACAAAACTTTTGATTAAAATTCGTTTATTCGTCAAACGTTTAGTACCTATATTTGTTTGAAATTGCCTCTTATTGTACCCCTATATTTAAGAATAAAATAAAATATTTGGTATATACATCAGTAGTGATAATCGTCCATAGGATATCCAATAAGCACTTTATTCTTTAATTGAAAGCGTTTAAAATCAATGTAACTATCAAAATAATAAACTGTACCTACTATTAATTGTTAGATATGACTTATAAGCGCAACCAAATTGTTATATATCCACAATGTATTGTGTCATTTAGAGCTATTTTCCCCCGGCGTTGATTACAAGCGTCCTGGTTGTATGTTTTATATGTATGTGAATGATGTCACAACCAACATTGCAGATTCCGTTTTCACACGAGGAATGAGATGTTTGTAACATGTTGATATGTATCTTTTTAGAGACAATACTAATTAAATTAACTGAACCAAAAACAAATACACCCTCATCAGCGCCGAAGTAAGCGAAGGAGCCGAAAGAATTAGTTTTCTAAATCGAATTTGCGCCGAATCGGACGTATTACCGAAAGAATTCTGAAGGTATTCGTTTCGTTCGGTGTTGATTCACCCAATTTAATAAAAAACCTAATACCTACCTTTATAAGACCCAGAATAAACATTCATTAAAAAAATTAAGAATTCGGATGTAGTTTTTATTATTTTATCTTTGTAGTTACTTACTAGTAACTCATCGTCATTTGCCGAATTAATAGGAATAATATCTTGAATATTGTGTTCATACAATATAATAAAAATAAACAAAGTTAACATTATATTGTATACCAACAATTTAATGGAAAATATTGTAACATTTGAATTCGGCGGCCACGCGAGTGACTGCGCCTTAACATACATAATTTATACTGCATTGAATCACAAATGCAGTGACATTAACTCGAGTAAAGGTGACCTAATGTTTAAAGCGTGTGTTCCGTCTCCAAGCCAATAGTAAAGCCACCAGGACCATTACTTGCTGTTGTATATTGTAACCTGTCCACGAATAGACATTTACGGTCTTCTCATCCTATTTTACAACCCGAGTAAATGTCAATGTCAAAGTCAAACTTTATTTACTTCAAACATGGCATGGTGTCGTTCCTTCAAACATGGCATGGTATCGGCTAAGGAACTACCACGCTATTAGATCCATCAACAATTCTTGTGTTATTTTATGATCACGGTGATGATATCATAAATACCTTTAACTAACTACCTCCGAATCTTGTAAAGAATCACAAGTCTTTTGTCATTTGTCAGATAGATAGTTGTGTCAAAAGGTGAGAACAAAAATTACTTATAAATAAGTTACTTGATTCGGCGGTTAAAAAATTGTACAAGTTTTTTATTCTTTGGCCTAGACTCGAATTTTTTTGCCCCAACGGCCGTTAGTTCCACGATCTGTCCCTTCCTTTATTAATGTTAGTAAAATATTTGCAAATATAAATATTATTGACTAAAAATAAAATATTTCTTTTATTATATTAAAAACTGTTTAGTCCAACTTTACCCATATCACCAGATTTATTTTATGTACCTTTCCGTCTTATTGTGTATGAACATCGATAAAAGCGAATATCCCAGATAAATCGGATTGTATTTGTGTGACATATTCTCATTGCTGTATATCTAAATTGTCTAGTACAACAATAGTGAACGATACTATGCCCACGAAAGGAGACCTGTGAATGTTGGCATAGTATCACGTTTTTATCTAGAATTGAAAGAGTTTCGGGAGGTAAGGGAGGTCAGGTAAAACTGGCGCTCGGCCTTTATTTTGGTAGTTGGGAAGTAGTTGGGACGAGGACTACCTACGCGCTGTTTCGTAACCTTATTTGCCCATTATAGTTTGTCGAACCCAAACAAGCGCTGGTAGGAGAACGCCCAAACATGGCTCCGCATCGTATTGTGATATACAATTATCATTTCGGTTCACTTTTATCGAATTCATTATTCATGTTACATTCACAATACAGGCATTGTCCACGACTTTTCTCAGTTTTGGGGTTCGCAAAACGGTATTATGTTTTTATGTTTTCCTTTTATTATTTACAGGTTGGAGGGTTTTACGGATTTCAAAGGAGAATAATTATATTTCAAAAAGGATTTTCCGTGCAGTCGGCTCGTGATATTTTGAGTTCGTGGCTAGGTTCATTTTTCCCATTTCATTTGTTTTCTCTATAGAAAGGTTTTTCTTTAGCTTTTCTCATTTTCAAGAAATCATTCGTGATTTTGCTATACTTCCTTGACTTAAGTATATATTCTTGAAGGCCATGAGAAAATATCGAATGTCGTGTATCAACGCTAATGGTAGAAAGAAAAAACACTTACTCGGGCCAAAATATCTAACTATAGAAGATATATTACCCATTCATATTACTTGTGTATTACCTATTTAGATACCAGCTACTAATAAGAATAAGAATTTAAATGGGCCTTTAAGACGGGAAAAAAATAGTTTCTGTTTTTTGCTAAACAAATATAATCTTATCAATAAATTAGTGTAGTGACGTAATTAGAACTATTCAACGGACCGTGTTTTCTTAATGACTGTTTTATTTTGCGATGATTAACATCTTATTAGATACAAAAAATTACCATTTACTTACTCATAGTTCTAAGAAATATCAACAAGAACGAATTACTCATTTTTATTCGCAGATTTGAGAGTAACTAGGTTCCCAGTAACTAGGTAAGGTCGGTATGGCCATTGTATTTTCTCGTTGTAGATCAGTTCTAGGTAAATGTAGGTTTCATAGTACAAAATTTATCATTTGGTTTTTCATTGAAAAATATTGTAGGTAGGTATACAGTATATTACTAATCCTATTTTTGATTGGGTCAATTACTAGATTAATTAATATAGTATTTCTACTATTTAGATTAAATCCAGCCCCAATTTATTTGGAGTCAGCACAGCATGTTCCTTTCTTGTTTGTCAACGTCAATCATTTAAAGTCATCTCTATCTTTGTTTAAAATAATATTATTATTGTTATTTGCAAAATAATGTTGACTATTCTAAGACGGTCTCACTATTCTAGGTACAGTCAATATTAATTATTTTTCTATTAGACGAAGATGTCTCTCGAAATTCTGTGTTATAAAAATACAAGATATGATAAATATTCCTATTGCGAGTATCTATTTTTAATATTCATTTCTTTATTCTACGAATAAATGAATGAATAATATTAAACGTACTTAGTCAGTAAATACCTATAATACCTATCTCGGAACTGGTTCTCAAAACATGACGTCATTCCTCTCTAACAGTTTCCGTATAAAACTTCAACAATTCGTACTCGAATACAACATACAAGCAGTGCACCCACTTGAATCCCGAACGATTATATTTTTCTCTCAAAACTGCTGAATATCAACAACGGTAAACCTTATCAAAAAAAAATATGACCGGATAAGCCCTATTATTATAATAATGTAATATTATAGTAAAGAATAAATGTAAATGTGTGTAAAATACATGTATACATACATACAATAAATATAACATGGGACCTAAATTATTACCTACCTACCTACCTATTTGCCATTAATATCATCATAAAATTAATTTTGCCATCACCAATATTCTTTTTACGCCTGTGATCAAAATACGTCAGCAACAAACATTATACGACACACCAATCGATTGATCGCATCCAATAGAAAATATCTTCAAATACTATGACATATCTCAAAATACAAAATATTTTTATTTCTCTTTGCAAATAATAATTATATTTATTTTAGTTAATGAAGTAGATTCAACACCTGTAGCTACTACAGATTAACAGGACCTCACTTCTGAGATCAAATGTAAAATCATTATTTTATTTTGCTCCCTAATAATTTCGAAATACAGTTCTAAAAGTAACTTTATTTCTGACATCAGGCGTTTCTGAATATTTTCATTACAATCGTCATTTATCAAAATATAAATGGAGACGAAAATCGTTTTCATTTCAATTTCACACCCCTTATTAAGAAGGGGAAAAATGTCAAATATTCCAATATAGCATAACGAGTCCAATGGAATTGATGACAACCTTTGTCGACAAAACGGGAAAAAATAAGTCACTGTATATTTAAACAAAAACGTATATTTATAAGACTCAAAGCTTGGCATAATTACATTAGAATACTTAATAAGATACGAGCCAAATCCGTACGTTTCAGGGGGCTTAAGTGAGTAATTTAGGTCAGAAAGTAGTACGTACAAGGGACCCGGATATTGCGCTAAGTCGGGGAGAAAGCGTCAATAATTTAAAAAGTTTTGAATTAAATACGCTAAATGCAAATCTCTTTTGAATGTGTTTTTTGGCATGAGTCAGAGATATACGTTTTGTTAGGGTCAAAATGTTAACGCGATAACTCGTATTTTAGATCTATAAACATAAACGACTGCCAGTTGACGCAAAAAATCTGAGCAGGGAAATATTAACCAATACAATTGCCCAAAAGTCATGTCTCATACCAGTTACATGATGTGCAATTCTATCTATGTGTAGAAACACTTTACCTAATAATATTTCTCCGCTTCGCTAGTCAGCGCTTCAGTAGCTGTGGTACATTACTCTCAAATGAGAGGAGATTTGAGCCCAGCAGTGGGAGAGTATTATGTAGTTTGTATAGATGGATAAAGCTTAAAAATAAAAAATAAATATATTTAACAGCGGTCATATGTAGTATTTAGTTAACGTCCTACAACTTTATGTAGCAATAACAACTTTTTGCAATAGCAAAATCGTTCAAGAAATTAAACTACTTCCTACTTCACGTACTGTCAAGTTTTTCTCAATTATCCTACAAAATACAAACGTTCTTTTTTAAAGTTAGCTCAAAAGTAATATTATTATTGTTATTTGCAAAATAAAAACTCGGTAAAAGTAACGAAGTTAATTTCAAAACATTTCAAGAACATTTCAAGTTTCAAGAGACATCTCAAGTACTCGCATGGGAGGATGTGGAAACCCTTTGCTGTTCCTACGGTGTTGTTATTTTTAAACTTCATGGCTTGGCTTTGAGTGGAACTGGCGCACTTCATTTATTATTTTTAAGGATTCTTGGCGATGTGAAGTACTGGTAAGATGATGCTCATGGAATAAAAAAACTGGACCTACAACTATAAGATTGAATGTTATTTATTGGTGGTGGTGGTTGAGAGCTTGTGACACACCGTAACTTCGATGATCTAATAACATTGGAAGACCAGTGGTAACAGAGAAAGGAGAATTTATTTTTATCCAGCATGTTTGGTATAGATGTTGCAACTGGTTGATATATTATGTTTGATCTCATTTGAATAGAATTTTTATATTCTACTTACTATCATTTTTCAAATTTAATTAACACACAGAAAATATTACATCTGAGATGTAATTTTAAAACTGCATTAATAGAATTCTTAATGGTAGGGGAGCCCTAGAAGGGATTTTGGGATTAATATAATTAATATAAGGGAGGATACCTTACATATTAATAAGTACCTCCAGCCAGTATGAGTCCTTAACAGTGGTGGGTGCACTCAGGGGACCCGAAAAAAAACAACTATTTGAAATACTCGAGCGCGTCAGGTTAAGATAGGGGAGGTTAATTACTTGCTAAGGAGTACCATATTCGCTAATCTGACGATTCAAGCGTAACCTGAAGGGGTGGGAGGATAACAAAGTTGTAATAACTGGACTTACTCGAGCGCGGTCGTTGTTGTATATATGTTAGAGAGGATAATACCAGAATAACCAAAAAGTATAATCTGACGATTTTCGCAAGTGTGTCTGGGTGTAATAAAAAATGATAATTAAGATCAAAATCGAAGATTTTAATTTTTTTTTAATTCGCTGCGAGCTTAGTACACTTCAAAATCGTCAGAATAAGAAATGACAGTATCTGTAACACCCACTGAACACCCCCTTTGAAAACCTGACGCGCACGACAATTTTTTTTCTGTTTTAATTTTCCCTCCCCTCCCGCATAGCGTCCACTACGAAAATCGTCAATTACTATATGTATATTTTGGTTAACCGACATGTTGCCGCGTGAAAAATATCAATAACAGTCGCGCGTATGTCACTGTTTCTCGTTTAAAAATTTTGAAAATCTGTAGGCGCTTCCCCCACCACTAAAAGTGAAAACATTACAGGACAATTTTTTCTTCCTATCATCTAATCTATCAATTCTAATAGGTTTCCGCGACGCTCGAGTAAATCCATATTTAGCATCGTGGGCCCCCTACTATAAGAGTTAACAATAAGAAAATGGATTTAAAATCAATTTTCAATTTTTCCAAATACATTTCCAATACAATTTGCTATTGACCTTCTGTCTCACTTACACAATGCAGGCGGCAATAAATATATCTTCCGGCTTCGTAACTTATGCGGTTGAATCAACGGTCCAAAACAGTACACAGCATCGAATTGGCCCAAAGTACTCACTTAATCTCCCCCAGTCAAACTTGTTAATTTAACCCGTCTTGTTTTACATAACTCCTCCCGCGAATTGCTGAAAGGACTCTGAAGGCTAAGAGCTGAAACGGCCCCTTTATAGTTTCGAAACAGCAAGCTTAGCCTTTCAGAATTAGCTTGAATTAGTGAACCAAATGACCAGACCAGAGCAAGAACTTCCGTACATACCCCGGCTTTTCCTACTGTTGACAGGATGATGCCTACCTACCACATTTTTTTCAGGATTTAGAAGAATTTCCACGATCATGTATACAATGCTGCGGCAAATGAATAGTTTAACGAGCAAGGAGGTTTTCAGCCAGCAATGTATTCTATCCGCATCGATTGTGTCAGTGTAAGTTACGCGGTGGCAGACCTGGATCTACGTTGTGTAAGTCAGTATGGCGGTAACGCTACGGCTGGTGATACGTATTACGTGCACTACGAGCGACGCCACGATGCGATGTTTTTCGCGCCGAATTTAAATGTCAGTTGTGTATGTCCGATGTTCCTTTGATAATGTATTTTAATTAAACGTTTCGCACTGATATTTGGGAGTTTGTGAAATAAAGTGGTTCAGTGAAGTTTTATTTTTAAAATTTTGAATTAACTGAGAACTAGTTAATATTGCAACTGTAAAAGTTCTAGTTCTAGAGATTTTCCTTGATCGCTAGGTAAGTGATAATGATAACATAATCAGATTTAAATATACAAATTGGTTTATCTAAGACATCTTATTATATACAACTATATATATATATATATATCTTTGTCACACTAAGGACTACAAACCACTCACTAGATTTAGATAAAATTTACATTAAATATTTATCAACCCTAAAAAATCATTAACTCTTTCATCTCGAGTTTGAAGAGTCATAAAATTCGAGAGCAGCGATAAAAAGTCGCTTATCTATGTCTAAAGTCGTAAATATGTAAAGTACAGTATAATATATATACAAGTCTTTACATAAAACGCCTGAAGGGCAGCTGCAGTATAAATCGTTCATTTAAATAAACATGGATAAAATTATCTATATGTAATAAGCGTATATTACTACGTAAACAGTAGGTAAAAGTGATTAATTATATTCTCCTATTTTATTGTAACATAGGTATGTACTCGAATATTTAAATGTTATACCTACCTACATATTTTTAAAATATCTTGTAATTTATTATGGAATGTCGTTCATTAAACAACCCATCTACTGTCAACCTGCCGGGAAGGTCACCTCTCAGGTTGATATGGGTCACACGCTGGCCTACTGCGGATTGGCAGACATCACTTGCGTCAAAAAATATCCTTCAGACATGTTAATTTCCTCACAATGTTTTCCTGTAACATTTTAGTAAGTGATAATATTGTTAATACGATTTCGAAACATCGGAGGTAGAACGGAGAAATCGGCAAGTGAATTCGGACTGGAGACACAATAATTAGGCAGTCAGTGGAATACCACTGGCTTGAAAATAGATAATCTACATATATATCATTGCTAGAATTTTATTGAATGTACATATATTTGAGTCCGACAGTATTACTCAAAACTCGGAACAGATGCGCAAATGTTTCCAAATACAAGCAAAAACTCGTTATCTAACAAAAACAGTTGATTTTAGTTTTATAATCGTGCACAAACTCGAGGCGACCTTGAGAGTGCGCGCGTATTAAGTCACCGTGTTGCAAAGTGACTCATGCACAGCCGCAAATGGACCTGTATGCCTTCACAGTTCATCTAACTTAAGGCTGTCAATACCGTGATGATAATATGTTATTTGTGAATATTTTGTGCTAGGAAATAAGTAGGAATTCCAAACAGACGTATGATTACTGTGCTGGGTAATTTGTTCCGCCACTTCTTCTCAATCAAAACACTAGGAAGCGGCGATGGGTGGGGTATTCATTGTAACATTTGTGTGTTGTAAAGTATACTAAAATATGATTTTGATAAATGGGAATTTAATTTGTTGTACTTCAGATTGCTGATGCTGCATAATATTTAATACAAACCCAGCATCATTTAAGTTTCAAAGTCAGTAGATAACGCATTTTTTATTTAAATATATCAAAATGATATTTACTTCGTAAGATACATATTTTCGTGTTTTATTATTTCTAGTTTTTTTTTTCTGTATTGTAATATTAAAAGTGTATACATTATTGAAGTAGACACATTTTAATTTTGTATATGTACGAGGTACGCTTTAATGTAAAGGTAAATTAATTATATTCGCTCCATGACTTGTGAGATACATGTATTCGAACATATTTATAATTATATCTACTAGTCTTTATTGCGTATAGGCTAATGCTAATTTGTTAGCGACATATTATACAATAGCTGCAAGATGCAGCAGACATGTACACAAACAAATTAATATGTATATGTACGTCATTCAATATGTATGTGTTCGTTAGTGTTGTGTTTATTTTTTATCTGTGTGACAAGGTCATGTGACAAAGGTCGCTGTATTGTGTTACATAACGTTATTTATGTTTGCAAACGTTTAACACTTAATTATTGAAATACACTGCCTCGTTGGTCTAGTGGTCAGTAGGTGCGATCTTTGGTTCGATTTCCAGGTCGAACAAAGTGTTAGATATTGTGTTTACTATAAAATCCTCACTAGCAGCTCGAAATTTGGATTCGTGGCCGATGGCAATAGGCTCACCCCCTATTACATGGGACCTAAAATATACCGTTGAAATGTGTTTCCTGATCAGGAATTATTTATTATTATGACTTTAATCGTGTCTAATTCTTAAAAGACCGCCTTTTGTGATAAGGGTTCCAGTCTCAAATTCTGGTAGGGGCAAATGTTTCTGTGATGACCATGGTCATTTGTACCTGAGTCGTGGATATTTCTATGTTTAGTATACGTGTAACACAAGCCTTGTTGCTTAACTCGAAACTAGATGGCGCTGTGTCATAATGTCCGGATATATTTACTTATTGTTATTTTGTGACTGTACCGTCAGCAGTATTGAATGCGTAACCATTGCACTTCGCACCAGAACAATCGATCGCTGCATTTAGGCGAACTGAAGGACAAACGATGTATTGATAGGCCTTATTGTATTTTGACAATAGTTGAAGCCGAACTATTGTTGCCGTCATGGCTTTGCCGAGATCTCAAATCAAAAGCACAGTAACATTACAAATATACTTCGCACCTTGTACTGTTAAAGAGTTGGGTAGAGGTGTACTAATGTACCTAGTTTCATGATTATGGTTTTACATCTGACGTAATAGGGACGAGCCTTATATACTTAATAAGGGTACACAGTTTTATAGATTTATTGATATATATTTATTAATATAAGTCGATTGAAAAAAACACACACCTATATATGTTTTTTTTTATTAATCTTTTAATATTAATAAAAAAAGCTTGATTTCTATAATATATGTCTGAACAGTTTAATAGCTAATTTAATTAACATTAATTTATAAGTGAACTGCTCGTATTTTCAATATGATTAATAAAACCATTGGACCTAATCATCATAAACCCTTAGACTATCCAAGATAATTCCAGTCTGCTTAATTAAATGTTTTCGCTATAAAGCAAACTCATTATAGCTACCCATTATAAAAGTATTCGATACATTAAGCGTGGAAAACAACAACCTATATATTCTGATTTTCCTTTACATAAAGATTTACGTTGAAAATTATTTGTTTGCCGCTGAAGCGTCACTGGATAAACAGACACATCTATCAGCGCTTTTGGGTAAAAAAATATACCTATATATTTATGACAGTACTTCAACGAGGGCTCGCGTTTTTTACGATATTCCACGTTGAAGGTGAACGTTAGAATATTTTTTATTACTTAATATTTTAGAAGTGACCATTTTCTTGCTTGCTCGTGAGGTAAGTACCTATTAGTCGCCGTATATCAACATCTTTATTTATTGATAGTAGGTACTGTCCCTTTTACTCGCCTGGTAAGTGTAAGAGCTAACTCTATATTTAAGGACTAATTAAAATTGAATACCGTTTGATGATTTATCGAATGAGAGCTACTTAGATTTCTACTCAATTTTAAGTATCGCTCGGGTTTGTTTGGGTATTTGGCTGTATGTTGATGAGGTCAAATTTATTTGGTTACTTCATAATATTTTATATGGTACTTCGATTTCTGGTCTGTTCTGGCAAAAAGTAGTTATACTTATAAAAAGTTTTGTGTAAAAGCACTATACTATAATTAATGATTTATTATAATTGAGAAACCTATAAATTGAAAAACATTATTTTGCTATAATTTTAGTCGTGAAATATTTTTTATTATTATCATGGTATTTAGGGAACAGTTTGCTATAGGCTTTCAAATGAAATTGAGTTTTATCAAATATGATATTATTATGACATATTTTAACGTGTATGTACACAAAAATTAAATATTGTCCCAGTATCTAGCAAAGATATTAATAGCTTACTAATTACAATAAATTTCGTAGAAATACAAATGAGGATACGCGAGAAAAAATGTTATATAGAGTAAACTTATCCAAAATAATTTACTTTACGTTAGTTAAACTTTAATTAACTTAAAGCCGTTTATTTGTATTTCCAGTCTTATTGCTGAGCAATATATCATGTTTTTGAAAAGCAAATAGCGTCAAATCGAAGGTTCGGCCCCGTTCCTGCAACATTTTCTTATCAAAAGTAATTATAGTGTAACCTTATTCTTACTTATCGCTTAGAGTACTGAACACAAATTAATTAAGCAACATTTTAGTCCCATATCGTATCGTAGTTTAGTTTAGTAATTGTACTAATATAAGTGAACAAGTTGCTGTTTAGGTTCCTGCTCAAAATAGACGGAAAATTAATTTTAATGAAACTGCATAAACATTGATAGGTACTAATCCATTTAAGTGGTGAATAAAATATTTAAAAAAGTGCTTCGTTAGACTAGTAGTACAGTGCGACTACCGAGCAAGAGTCCCCATGTCCAGCAAAGTATTATTGGGTTCTTATATGAAATTCTCAGTAGCAGCTCGGAGTTTGGATTCGTGCCCGGTTAATGGCAATAGGCTCGCCCTCTATTACATGGGACCTAAATTACTGTACATTAATACACCTCTGCCTAACCTTTCGGGGACAACAGGCGTGATGGTATGTTATGTTATATATGTTAAAAAGCATTATAAGAAAAATATTTTACTTACTTACTTTACATGTAAACAAGTGATGGTAGTAGGGCCCATTGCAACTCATTTGAGTTTTAATATAACTTTCATAAGGTGCAATACAATTTCAGCAAAAAAAATGACTTATGACCTACCGCTTGAGCAGTTTTTTATCAGTGTATAAACTGAACCGCGTGACGCATTATATAGACCAAAGAATTAAGATTATATTATTAACCGAGAGACAATGGCCCGCACAAGAATACCAATTTCAGATCAATGCGACGATAGACAGACAAGGTGAAATATGCATGCATCATCCATCTGTTCTGCCTCGTTGGTCGAGTGGTCGTACAGAGCGACTGCTGAGCAAGGGTTCTTGGATTCGATTCCCAGATCGAGCAAAATGTTATTGGGATTTTCTATGAAATTCTCAGTAGAGAATTCGAGAGCAGCTCGGAGTTTGGATTCGTGCCCGGTTAATGGCAATAGGCTCGCCCCCTATTACGTGTGACCTGAAACATACCGGCGAAATGTGGGTATACATTAGTACACCTCTGCCTAACCCTTCGGGGACGACAGGCGTGATGGTATGTTACTGTAGACAATACAAACATTTATTTTTTGTGTTCAATCAATGCCCTGATTTTAATTTCAATATATAAAAAAATCACTCTTTTTATTTCAACAGAATTATATTAAGGAAGCAGAGAATATTTTTTTTGAATGCCGCCAGCTAAGTCTGTGTATCTGTGTATCATACCTAAAGCTAGAAGCTTTGCAAATAAAATCTTTAACAATTGGGTCAGATCTTGTCATGAAGCTCCCAAGCGTTTTGCGTACGAATTTATTTAAATAGCGCAATTTTTTCTTCAATGTAGCGCAATATTCAAGCTGGCTAGATTTAGCTCGCCGTATCGCAACCAACGCAAAAATGTGAACTAAATTTTCATGCATAAATATGTGCTCGGCTGTACTTTGGAAATTGCTACGTCACAACTTTTCCATACGCCAGTAATTATGCAGCTACAGCATTTAAATATTTTAATGTTTCCACTGAAAAATATTGATAATAGTTTTGAACACTGACAAGTCGGAGAAAAAGAAAAAAGATTTACGAAACCTAAAACGCCCCTTATGTTTTGGCATTGTTCAAAAAAGGATTTAATAGGTTTTTAAGGAGTTAATACGGTTTTTTTAAGGTTAACACGCGAGCGACATCTTTGGTTTTGCAAACGGCCATATCAGGCGAGCGTAAACTTGCTACCCTCATGATAGAAAAAATGTCGTAAATACGATAATTGCGAGGAAAATATTTTTGGTTAACTACATGTATAGCTAAAAACGATGTCACTATAAAAGTAGATTTCAATTAATTACCTACGAGAACGATGTTTTCGCAATAATGTCGCATCATAATAATTACCTCAAAAAGCATGACGTAACATGTACCTTTAACAAAAGACGACCTTATTTGAGACTGGCGGACGGGAGTCATGACCTAGATGACTTTACCTAACAACTTACACGCCCATTAAAAAGTTTAGCCTTTGTAAATACAAAGTTTAAGGGTGAACTTGCTCCGTCGAGTTAGTGCGTCTCGTTTCTGACAACAACATAACTGTTCCGCTCAGGGCTGCGCTTTGTTGTTGCTTTATAGAACAGATGAAACAACCCTGTCTCCCCAGGCCCAAGGCCGATACCACTGAACTATAAATAGATAGTCACACCTGCACTAGAAGTGAAGTAAACCACTGTCATTGTTTTTATAATAGCCTGTGCTACGTTACAGTCGTAAATAATTGTTGTTGAAATAATGTCTTAATCGCTGTGTATTTACTAAATATTGTATTTTTGCAAGGTTACATAAATATGTAACTATACATAAACTCTGCTAATATGGTTACGTGATTTGGAAGAAATAAATATCGTATTAAATTGTTATTCGCTATGAATAATACATTACAATCATGGTCAATAAAAATATTATGCACATTAACATATTTGCAATAATTTATACATAATGCTACATCGCTATTTTTTAATTGAACAGATCAAAAAAGTACCTACCTCATATAATACATCGTAAAATTTCACCGCATAGTGTAATACATACGTCTTGTTTTTTACTCTGTAATTAAATAATGAATAACAGCTTTCCGGGATGTTTATGAAACTCCCATTTAATTGACGGCTTGATCATGCATAAAGCCCTTCTTCAATTAATGAGTAATACGCAAAATTATGCCACAGAGGATAAGTCGGGAAAACCCTCAGGAAGATCAAAAGGTTTCGCTCTTTGATCGTAATTTATCTATTAAATAAACACGAGGTAGATGGAATCTGTTTTGTAAGTACATTCATGTAGGACTATATTTATAACGCATGACTTTTCGCATTATTAATGTCTGAAATAGTTAATAGTATACAATCTATACTTAGAATAAATCTGTTGATAACGTTTGTATATCATAAAAACATACCCAGTTTGTTAAGGAATAGAGGAGGATTTTTTTTTTCATTTTTTTTTGTTTTGTCTATTTAGTTGTGTTGGTTACACAACCAATACGGTTAACTTTTATAGAGGAATAGAGAAGGCACTTTGAGTTTACCTAAATGTTATTTTTTATTTAATCAGTTCACTCAATAAAAAAAATATATTTATAGAGCTCCAGATGACTATAGGGTATATCAAAAAAATATAGAGTAGCTGTTAGTAATTATAACTTCAAGACAACCAAACGTGGTGCTGTAAAGGATCCGACACGTCAAGTTAAAGTAATACGATAAAATCCGTTAAAAGTACATAGTTTTATTTAAATGTCTCTAATATATGCCTAAATGTAGTACGTACTCTATCAAGTTAAAAATTTACACTAAGGTTGAAAAATAAGGTCCAATTTATTTTGTTAATATATCGAAGATCAGTGTCTTATAATATCAGGCATAATATATTTATTGCTTCCTCTTTTATATGTACTCGTTGATGTAGACGTGCTGTATCATCCGCGAAAATTTAACATAGTATGTTGTTTTAGTTACTCTTGTGTAAACAGTTAAATGGAAGTAGCATCTGAAGCATTTTAGGTCAGATATGAATCACATAAACCATGGATCTCTAGCTACCCAAGTCCAGTGGTAAATAAATAGGATTCATTTCAAATGTAAAGTCTTTCAATGCAAATGCACTTGTCACTGTGGAACACTGCACGTGATTGGTAGCTCCGCTAAAGAGATTGATAAGGAAATGAATAATGCAACGTCGTTTGTCGTGAAAAGATTTACGAAAGCCAAAGTACTATGGGCGCACTGTACAAGTGCATGTACAGTGTGCTCATAGTATTTTGGCTATCGCATCGGAATGCGACCGGACACGGATGAAGGTTGGCCGTTCCATTTTTCTTTCGACGATACAGTGATATGTGAATATCATTGTTGATGCTACATGTAACGCGTTTATTTGTGTTTTGAAGCAGCGATATTCTATAGAAGGACTCAAGAAGATATTTAATGTTCTTTTTTTGTAGTCCTCAGACACTCAGACACTCGGATTTAGGATTTGATTTTAAGGCCTTAGTTGGCTTAAACGTCTTGTGTAATGGAATGGGTGTAAATTCTAGTTCTATAACACGGATTGCTTTATTCTAAAAAATACAATTCTTATACAAAAACCAGGCAATATATCGTTAGTTTTGAAAACACAAACACAAGTCAAACTATGCTACAGAACTGTCGAAAAGATAAAGTGCTAAACTTTCATCGCGAGTAGAGATTTAAAATACGAGTGAGTTTGGCAGGAAAACTTGTAACAAGTTTTAAATTAATGAAACAACTTGTCTATTGTGTTTTCAATTTTCTTATAGAATTTCGACAAGTTTATTGTTGGAGCTATCTGTTCCCATCAAAGTTATTAACAAAATTTTGTTGATTACAAAATAATTTTACCGTTAAAGAAACAAAGGAATTTAGATAGAAAGACTTTGTTTTTTTTAGTCACAGTAAAATTAAAATGTATTCACTAAAGTACTTTCATATTTAATTACGTGTTCAGTTTTGAAACAAAATTATTCTGAAATATAATAACTATTTTTTGATCATTCTATAATTAAATGAAGTAAGATTAATTAAGAACTATGAAAATTTAAAGCGATTACATAAAACACTAAATTATTTAAGATTTTTTATTTTAATAAAAGTCTATTTTAGTGCATGAAACGGCGAAAAGTTACTAAATATATTTAAAACTATATTGATAGTACGTAGGTTTACAATACAAACGGTGAATATGAATGTGCGCGTGAGTGACATTTTGTTTACATAATTATGATTTTTTAAGAATCGATTGTTTTAAAACAAAGACATATATAGACACGTCATGCACGAACATTACGGCTATGAAAAATGGCGACAGCGACTAATTTGTGCAAAGGAAGGGAAATACACATTTTTATCTTTCACTGTTGTAGTATAATTTGTAAACACATGAAGGCATCTAATTCTCAGGAAGTATAAAACTATTAAGCACGAATTAAATTATTTTTACGGAAAGTACCCTCGCAACGCTGGTTGGTGCGACACTAAGCGCGATCCCGGCAATTGCCTTGATTTCTTGTTGCCATTTTAGAGGGCGGGTAACGTATCTATAGTGTTTTATATCATTGTTTTAAAATATTTAAATAAAGCCAGGTTTCTTTTTTCAAACATTTCAAATAGTTATTATATAGCAACATAGGCTTGTTTTTATGTTTTAAAACATATTAACATTTTAATAACACTTTTTATTCAAATAAAAAAACTAGTCAAGACGTGAATTTCCGAAATGTTATAATATATAATTCACACAATAGTCACAAAAGTGTAAACTTCTTGCTTAATGACTGGATTGTAAGCAGGTCGTGATAGCAGATCGCATACATAAATAACTTGTGTAAACAAGATTATATTATTAAAGTTCAAGGCTTAATTACCGCCTCTTCAACGCCCGATATTGATACTAAATCATGTTAGCAGATAGCACACAGATTTACTTCGAAGTCACAACACAGAACACATATCAGAGTACGATATGATATCGAGTAAATATTCATATTTTATATTGAATATAAAAAAATAGGTCATTATGTTATGTACCTATGTTATTTTCTTAGTTCAATGACCCTACGCTTACTGGACCGAGTTTAAGGTCTTAGGTCAAGGATTTAGGCTTATTTTTTTTAACAATAGACTTAAAAGTTAAAAGTGTCATAGAGGTGACAATACTATTAGTGGAGGAAACAAAAAAAATATACCATACAACTTGCGCATCCGCCTAGATTAAGTAGCAAGCAAAGTAAAGTAATTACTCATTTTATAAAAAAAAAAACGACCAAGAGCGTGTGACGTAGTAGGTACGAGTACATAGATGTATACTGCCGGCAGGTAATAATAACTTATAAAGCTTACTTAACTGTAACAGTTTCCCATTTTTTCGTTGATCAAAATCCACAATTTAGCTTAATCAGTAATATTGTTTTAACACCTCCGAAATATGTTTAACATTCTAGAATAGAATAGAATATTTATTTGTAAATGTATGTATGTTACAGTTAGTTATACAGGTGTTCAGTCTTATATTAACTGCGCTACATTTAACCGTTAGGTATACAAATTGTCATTTTTTTTTAATGTTTAATCTTTAGGCATATTATCCAATGATATTCACATTTTTTGACGCGTAGGAGGATAGGTATCCATAACATTATTTTATTCAAATTTTAATTTCAAAGTCGTGATTACCATAACTAGTAATTATAACCAAGCTAACCTAAAACGCAGACAGACGGGTTCCTGTTGACTATAGAAATATAAAAACGATGTCATAGACTTATTCCATTTTATCTAATTATTGATCCCAGGTTTTATTTCGTTCCTATGTTATAACATTTTCTTATATAAATAATCGCCTAAAATCGCAGTAATTCCTATAGGCTCGGGAAAACAAGACCGTCGCTTGTAACACTGGATTATAACTGGTCCCTATTTATAAACAGACTGTAGTAAAACACGAACAAAGATTCATTGTGCCATGTCTTAAGTTAGTAAAGCAGAAATATTTATCAAGTATTGTGTCCGCCCGAGCTGTGCTCTAAGTAACAGGTGGCTTTTTTATTACAGCTCTCAGAGAATAATAAATAAACATATATAATTCATTGTTAACTTGTGCCGCTCTTGACAGCAGTTTACTTTGCCATTAAACGAGTAATTTAATGTTTTGCAGACAATTTGAGGTGTTTTAACCGCATCTTTTATATAGCTATCTGCTATAAGTTTAACAAACACACGTTTACACTTCGCTAATAACTATAATACTTTAATCTAACTTTACCAATATTAAATTTTGATAAAACAAAGCATGGAGGAATGTCTCCCGACGTGTGCTGCTGATGCGCTTACCAACAGAAATTCACACATACATATACAATTGTTTGTTGTGTGCGGCACATAAACCGATCGCAAAACTATTTTATCAACCGTGTCGTCAAATCAAATCGACATGAAATATCCACTAATTATTTAAGTAGTAGAAAGACAATTTAGTATTTATGATCCAGTTGAACTGACTCAGCAAAATGTACATGTATATAATTCACTACATCTCTGTCAAATTTTTCAACGATAAAGATATAATATATATATATTTATTTATTTACTAGCTGACCCGGCAGACTTCGTATTGCCTAATTAAATTGCAATAAAGTCCTGTCAAAATGATTTGTAATGTGACATTTTATAGTTGGGACAAAAAAATCTCCTGAACAGAACCGTCACCCTGGTGATAGGGCATTGTGAATAAGAAATATAATTAAATAAAACATATATAAGCGTTTAAAAATAAGTAATCTCTTTATTGTTAATCATGTGAATCATAATTATTAACAAAAATCAGTTTTATTTTCATTGTAGTGCTTTGTGATATACGATGTTTTTTGTTTGATTATCTGGCGCATAGACAAACAAATCTGATGGTTTTCCAACACGGGAACAGGCAATATACAATTGACCATGTGAGAAACATGGGTTTTCCAGATTAAAACCACAAACACTTAAGGATTGCCCCTGGGACTTGTTTATGGTCATAGCAAAAGCAAGCCGAACTGGAAACTGTAGTCGTTTAAAGTCAAACGGCACATCATTTGGAATCTTTGGGATGCGCGGTATGAGAACGTCTTCTCCTTAATACTTTCCTTTCAATATAGTTGCTTCTATCACGTTGTTTAGTAATTTTTATCGCTAACCGTGTGCTGTTGCAAAGACCCGGTTGGTTGATATTTCGTAACATCATAACTACCGATCCAACCTTTAATTGAAGATAGTGAGTGAAATTCGCTGGATTTGCCAGGATTGCCAATCCTGGCAAATCCAGCGAGTTTATAAATTCTGGTGGATAGCTCACTTCATCATCTTGGATAGTAGCCGAATCAACTGATTTATATATATCCTCGATTCGCCTGTAATTTGTTCTTGTATTTAAAATTTAATTCATTTTCGTTTTCTTTTTTTGATTATTTGTGCTCCAACGCACACTGTTTTGATAGATACGATTGAATTTGAACTTTTTATAGAGGTAATAAAGTGCAAATTGACTCTTTGACGTTAGGAACATATCTACATTGCTTAAACAACAGTGAGTGCTTGTTATTCAATATGAACTTTATACAATAGCAATAAAGCTCGTTTTAGTTAAAAAACGTTTGTATGGGAAAAAGAAAAGGGCTGTTTTTAGGGTTTTTCCGGCAATTATTCGAATTTTTCTCGCTGTAAAAACCATCTATGAACTTCAATGAACATTTAAAAAAAAGAATTGGCCAAATTGGTCCAGGCGTTGTTGAGTTATGCGCTTACCAACACATTTTGCGATTCATTTTTATATTATAGATTTTTAAGTTTGTAAATATTAGTTTTTATTTAATTTAAGATCTGTATAATGTGTTTTAATTGTATCATTCACAGAATAAAAATAAATGATTAACTTCTAAAAAAATAAATAAATAAATATATATACGTAATGGTAGATATGATTGTATCTTCATCATCATCAGCCTATATTCGTTCACTGCTGGACGCAGGCTGCCCCTAGTGAACGCCACAGATCTCAATCTTCGGCTTCGGCTTCGATATTGTATCAACTCATTTTTTATATTCACCTTGTTTTGGGGCAGACACTCATTGTTGGGTACACTGGTCATCGTTAAAAAACAATAATACAAATATCAGAATATTTTGCGACTTTTTATAAACACATCGTATCCGTAATATATTTTTTTATAAATCTTGCCCTGTATAAATTACAATTTCACGCTCAAATATTTTCTAAGGTCACGTTACATTCGGATGAGCGCATCCGGCGTTCCGGGTGACGTCATCACATTGCCGTCTGACAGATGTGGAAAATATACCTCCATACAAAGTACTCACGAAGACTGCAATTTATTTTACTCTCGTAATTTTACCGGAGCTTGAACCAGATAGTAGGACTTATCTTCTATCTTCCAATCTTATTTTCTGTGTAGATAATAATAATAATAATAATAATAATTTATTGACCAAAGAAGGAAACAGAAAATACATGACATGTTACATATTAGGTGTGTGAGTTCTTTTTTTACATTTGATTTTATGAATAATGTCCCCTATGCTAGGAAAGTCCTGTATTATAGGAGACATCCATTCGTCGGTTATTATAATTTAACAGGAATTGTAACAAAATGTGTAACATTATGCAATAATTTGTGTACGTGTGAGCGCGCGTGCGTGAGTAGTATGTATGTGGGAGAGAGAGTGTGATATGGTGTGTGTGTGTGTGTGTGTGTGTGTGTGGCTGTGTGTGTGTGTGTGCGTGCGTGTGTGTTGTGTGTGTGTGTTGTGTGTGCGTTGTGTGTGTGTTTGTGTGTGATGGCGTTTGGGCGTGTGTGTAGCTTGTATGGTGATTTATATTAGTGATTTATGAGGATGAGGGCTTAACCAGTGCTTCTGTCTCGTCATAATCTAGGGTAAGTAGAAAAGCTTTAAGTATTTTTTTACATTTGAAGATATTTTGGGAGTGGATATTTAGCGTTTCGTGCATTTTGTTGTAGATGCGTGCACTTAGGTAAGTGAAATGTCGTCTAGCAAATGTGGTGTTTGTGTGTGTTGTGGGGCATGGCGGTTTGGGTCTTCTTCTGGCTGTATGGCTGTTATTTATGATATATGGAAGGGTTACATGTTTTTTTATGACTGTGCGGAAGATGTACAGTTGTCGGACTGTTAGTGACTCAAACTCGGCATATAGTTGCCGTGTTGGAAATCTGAAAGGTCTTTTTAAGGTGACTCTTATAACTGCTCTTTGTGCTCGTTCTACCTGAATAATGTCAGTCTTGGCAGCTCCGACCCACGCAGTGATGCAATAATTTATTATTGAATCGCATAGTGCTGAGTAAACGATCTTAAGGATGTTGCTATTGGCAGATACTCTTAGTTTTTTAAATAAGAAAATTAGTTTTCGAACTCGTGCGGACACTGCATGTAGGTGTGGTTTCCATGATAAACAGGAGTCTAATTGGATACCGAGATATCGTATGACTGGTACTCTGGTAACAGTGGGGCATGAACATGGGGGGGAAAGGTTGGTACATTTGTGGGCTTTTAATGATAAGGAACCATCTGGCGGAAGGGTGGAGGGTCGTAAGCCGAATGTGATGAAGTTAGTTTTTTTTATGTTGAGGGCGAGATTGTTTTTTCCCAACCATAGCATCACTTCGCTCAGTCCCCTTTCGGCAATCTCTTTTGCTGAGGTCCAATCGCGATTATACGATAGAATTACTGTGTCATCCGCATATGCTATTATTTTTGTGGAGGGGAGGGAAAGCTGACAAAGTTCATTGGTGTATATTTGAAAGAGAAGGGGACTGAGAAGACTTCCCTGTGGCAAGCCCTGAACCACATTGCTTGCGTCGCTGATATATTCCCCAATCTTAACGCACTGCAACCTATCTGTGAGAAAATTGCTGAATAGAGACAGAGCAATGCCTCGAACTCCGATGGTTTCTAGTTTGGAAAGAAGAAGAGGAGCAGAGACAGTGTCGAACGCCTTTGAAAGGTCTAGAAAGATCCCTAAACATTTGAATTTTTTGTCAACCCTATCAACTACAAAGTCGAGTAGGGATGTCACCGCATCTTCAGTTGACAATCCGCGTCTGAAGCCAAATTGAAATTGGGAAATAATTTTGTGTTTGTCGAGGAAACTATTCAGGCGTTTGTACATAATTCTTTCCAGTACCTTGGAGATTGCTGGGAGGACTGATATTGGGCGATAGTTAGTGACCTTGTCTCTGTCCCCAGACTTGTAGATTGGGTGTACAATTGCCTTTTTCAAGGCATTTGGGAATGTACCTGTAGATATTGCCAGGTTGCATATATGTGTTATAGGTGGAACTAGGTGACTAGCGTGTATTAGTAATTTTGGTGGAATGCCGTCCCAACCGGTAGCACTATTGATTCGGAGATTGCTTATTATCGATTTAACCTCTTCTTCATCTGTTTCTAGAACAACCATTGAGTTAACCATACCTTGTTGATCGTAGTTGGGGGGTTGAGGGAGATTCTGATGGGAGATATTATTGGATAGATTTATACCCACATTTGCAAAGAATGTGTTAACTGTGTTGACAGATTTAGTAGGGCAATTTTCAATTGTCAAAAGGTCTGTTGATGTTGAGCGTATGCATTTGGTGTCAGTTACATTGCGAATTACTTCCCACATTTTGTTTGGGGTTGTTTTTAGCCTTTTCGAATGCTTTTTCTTCATGTTCTTTTTTTAGTTTTTTTAGTATATTATTGCAGAAATTGCGATATCTTAAGTAGGTTAGTTTTAGGATATGATTAGTTGGCTCTTTATTAGTTTTCTTGTGCATTTTGTCCCTATTATGTATGCATCTCAAAAGACCGATGGTAATCCATGGTTTTATAATTCTTTGTTTGCTAGGGATTGATTTGTAGATTGTATTTTTAGATAGAATGGGGGAAATAATATTTAATAATTCGTTGGTAGCCTGGTTAGCATCAGTTATTGTGTATACTGTAGAGAAATCACAGTTCATAATATCAGAGATAGCTTTTGAAATGTCTAGGCTAGATGTTTGAAATTTGGTGTTTTTAGGTTTAGGTTTCCTGATCTCGAGGTTTAAAAGGACTGCTGCGTGGTCCGTGATCGATGTTTCCAGTATTAATGTGGTCGCTTTGTTATTGGTTTTCAGCAGCATGTGATCTATACAGCTGTGTAAGCGAGTAGGTAGAAGGTAAGCTGGGAGAAATCCGTGAGATGCAGTCAGGTTTAAATACTGCTGTGTACGTGGGTCATGACAATCTGGACTGATATTAATGTTTGTATCTCCAATAATTGTGATGTGATTTTGATTTTTGGGGTCGAGTATGACGTTGTTTAAGTTTTCTAAGAAAAGGTCAATGTTTCTTTGTGACGGTGGTCTATATAGGGCTATAATAGTTAGATTGTTTTCAAGGTTGCAGATTAGACAGCTGGCATCTTTAAAAGTAGGTTCTATTACAGTGTGACTTAGGTTATTTCTGATATATATGACCAGACCGTCATTTTGGTTACTAGATACTATCGTAAATCTAGTTGTTTAAAAATAATTCTAACTAGTATATATGTATTTATTTTAATACTGCAAACACGTACAGCCCGCGCGATGGTAAGCGGTTACTGTAGCCTGTGGACGTTATATTTATTTATTTGATTACACGGCTTAAAAACCATTTACATAAACCAATATATATATATATATATATTAATAAATTAAGAGGTGTCACTTGTGCGCTGTAAAAACCATTTTAGGTTTCTTAAAATAGGGGAGTTACTTATCTGACAGCAAATGAAATTCCCATGCTGTCAAAATAATCACTCCCCTAATGAGCTCTGGCAACCTTACTCACTCGCAGAAATACAACTATTGTTGTTTTACTGCGGTCTTTTGTAAGGCGAAGGAAGGTACTTCCCCAGACGGGCAGTTCAATTTGAGCGAGACGAGATAAAAAAAGATTGTCGTTATTTGTATAATGCAATTAGGTAAATATAAAACACAGTCCATGATAGTTGTGTGATCCATAATATCTAGAAGATTCAATTTTAATAAATTATGCGCAAAAGAATCTCAATTCACATTACATCATCCACCGTTCATTTACTCTCCTGTGCAGTAAATGGATTGCATTCATTACAGTTCCACCACCGGGTACAAATCTCCTTTCTGATCGAGAGGGATTAGGGTATACTTATAGTCCACCACGCTATCCAAAGGCAAATTCACAATATAAATTTAATTAATAATTACCTAATTAATTAAAAAACGTATGAAATGTTTTTAAGTAGGTACTTCTCTGTATTTTCCACGAAATTGAGCTAAAAAGAACTCTATATTGTCATGAGGTAAGCACATATTATAAACTCATATTGTTTAAGCACGCAAATACACACTCATTCGTACCTAATCTGGAATTTTCGTCCCTTGGCGAACAATGACTATAATTATTTTGTATTCAAAGTATTTAAATAGTTATTACATAACGTTGCAAATACATAGTGTTTATATCTGTTTAATATAGCACGAAATTAATTTCGAGCATGAACGTAGATGTAGGTTCAAGAATTAATTAAAACATGGGTAACAAATATAATATCACTGCGTTTCCAGTTAAATTTGAGATTCAGTATCAAGTTTCTCGGAAATTATCGAGAGAAAACGTAACCCGAGTGGTTTAGGATTATTTAGAAGCCTGTAGATCCCATTTAAATGATTATCATCGCTTTAGCTATACACTGGCGTCGTTGTAGTAATTAATAACTACGCATCGAATCCTTTACAGTCTGCTTGTGAATATGAATAATGAATAGGATCCGAAACGTCAGGATTACATTAATATCAATATACAGCGATAAAATCCGCAAAAAGTAGTTTCATATTTATATATCTGAAAAATGAAACACTGATAATAAATTCTATATCAGAAAAATAATCAAAATAAATAATATTTTTTTTGGTTAACTGAATATATTATTTTTAATCCTAGACGTTGACTTCCGCATTTGAGACTTTTACGCGGGTGAAGTTATATAAGAATATAATGATTCCCACATATGCAATGTAATACAAGTATAAATCTGCCAAACTGCAAATTCATAGTCGTTTAAATTCCCATGGCCTGACTATATTTGCACAGAGCATACTATCTATCACAAAATCTAAGCGTTATTCACTATTATTACCGGCAAAGCTACCATTCACTATTATTACTGACAAAACTATAAATTAAGCACATACTATGTTACGAAGACATATTGCAATTTCCGTCTGACACGCTGATATTTCGAACATTGCTCAATATACAAACAGCACTTATAATAATGACATTACATTATTTGAATATTCTGTGATATTAAAGTGTTTACATAATTGCCTTTTGACTGGCTCTTTGGTCTTGTGATTTCAAGCGTGGCTGCTAAGTGAGAAGTCCTGCAATCATTCTCGATTTTTGTAGGGTTGCTCCCACCCGCCGGGTTTGTGGTGCATGCTTTTGCGAATTCCATGGCCCCGGCAATTGGGTTGGTGGCGTTGACGGGTGCGGTTTTTTAGTCGGTAAACGCTCATGCGGAGTCCGACACACCCTGTCGCCTCCCCAGGCGACGGGCAGGTCCGAAAAGGATTTTTCCGCACTTAACAAAAAAAAAAAAAAAAAAAGGATTGCTCCCACCGAAACTACGGCCTGCGTACAAGAGAAAATAAGGCGAGCAAGACCTTACTCTTAACCGGAGTCCAGTTCTCCTCCCATCCAAAAAGATTTTCCGCGTAAAAAACCAAATGCGGTAGTTCTCACAGCTTTGGGAACTAAATCAGCGCAAAGAATGCCCACTGAATATAGCTCGTAGTGTATAAGTATACCCGTGCAGTCACATCTGGCGTAAGCACGTGTGTTCGAGCATAAAAATAGCCGGTGCCTTGAATATCGCCCAGGCCCTGCTCTTGAACGCTAACTAACTCATAAATAAACGTCAGCCCGATAAAAATCAATCATATTGACTGATTTAAAATCATACTTTCATAAGACGTGAATGTATGGACGTGTTTTATTAAAATGTTTCTTTAGGGTAAGTTTACATTGAGAAGCTTCGCGACTATTCGTTTTCTATGATCATCATCAACCCATTATTGTCCCACTGCTGGGCACGGATCTCCTCTCATTTTGAGAGGGGTTAGGGTATAGTCCACCTGTCCACCACGCTAGCCTACTGCGGGATGGCAGACTTCACATACCATTAAGAAAATCTCTCAAGCATGCAGGTTTCCTCGCGATGTTTCCCTTCACCGTTTGAGCATGTGATAAATACGCACATGACTTCCGAAATGTCAGTGGTGCGTGCCCGGGTTTGAACTCGAGACCTTTGACATATCAGTCCACTGGTCACACCACTAGGCTACCACAGCTCATAATTTCTAAGATAGCGTTGGTAAAATTTGTTTATTTTAAAATATGGTAAACACTGCCTAAAGCGCCATACACAGTTCTATATATAGTCAATTAGCCCTCCAAATACATTGTTATATAATTTTCGTCCAATTCTTGGAATACAAAACGCTGAACGCAGTCTTATCAACGTGACCCTTAAGTGCAGTTCACACTGAGACGTGACGATGCGCGATACAATAGGTATGTATAAAAGATGTTTACTAGATGCAGAAAAGCTATTTTTTGTGAGAAAAATATACTGGATACCTGTTCTCAGAATGTATATCATAATTAATAAAAGCACTTATTTAAATAAAAACATATTTTTAAAATTGTTTAATTCTAGTAGCGCTACTGTAAACGTTACCTTCAACAAAATGTTCAATGACCTTTTAGTATTCTGAGTTTTAGAGACTGAGAGAGAACAATTGAAAAATACACAACTCATTTTAAAACCTCAAAGAAATTTAACGAATTTACAAACAATTTGAATACCTAGTGAAAGCGCTTTGCTCAGTCATTTGATCTCAATTTTCTTAGAGTGGTTAGCTTACGAATTCACGGAGTCATAACATTTTGCCTCGTCAGCGATGCGGCGCCCGATAGTGGCCGCCCTTCACCCGGCGATCCCTTATTGAGGACTTACGTCCCGGTCAAACGGACACCCATCAAACAAATTGGGTATGTTCACTGAAAAAGCTCAACTTTGTGGGTCGGCTCTAGATTTTTATTTGCATATTATACAGGTGGTTGGTGGTTTTTATACCTCAATGGTGAAATGTGACTTTTATGGCTTAGTACACAAACGGTACTCAGATTTACGTGGCCGTTAAATATAGTGCTCACATTATCACTTTGCAGGCGAATGAAAGAGACAGCGCTATATTTCGAGGGTATTTAAAATAGAGTTGCGTTTGATTATTTGGCTGTAAAGGTAACATAAAATGTACTTGTATAGCCTACTTGTAAATTATATACTTATTTATTTTGCTTTTCAAGTACCCACTTTTTCTTCCACTGTAGAATTGACTATCCATATTTCATTAATTATAAATACAAGAAATTTCAGTGTTCAGTGATGCAATAATTTGAGCTTGAAACATTCTTTAGGTAGTAGAAATGGAAATTAATTCATTTCGCTGGCGGTTAGAAAACTTTAGGTACATACATACATAACCAATATCTAAGTCCAAATAAATTCCGACAGTCTAGCGACCCTAGTTGCTATTGCTATAAATTAAACGTAGCCATTACGAAACGGTGTTTATATCTGAAAATATTTTTCACTGTTCAAAATATATATCAGTTACAAAAGGTACGGAACGTAACAACGGAAAAATATTTTAGTTTTGTGCAAAGTTTCGTTAAGATTTTTGTAAACATTTTTAACTTATCTTTTACTTAAATTGCTCGTTGCTTTAAAGCTACTTATACCATAAACATTTACCTAAACTAACTCGGTCTGAGTTACTTTAGATAGTTTGCTAATTAGACTGATGTAAAAAGTACCCCAATAAGGCTAAACGAATTTAATTGGTCTTCAAACGTCTAAATAAATCTTCGTCTAAAACGCCATTTGTTCGCCTATAGGTATCAGTAAGTATGCTCAAAGAACTGTACCTATATAAATTTGAATTGTTTCATACTTTTAGGTTCTTTAAACCTTAAAAATATAATAAGATGAAACTATAAAGAAGGTATGTCTATGAAGGGTTAGGCAGAAGTTTACTTATGTACACCAACTTTTCGCCGGTATTTTAAGTATCTTTGGTATCATAAAGCGAGCCTATTGAAAATCCCGACTGATCAGTGATCAGATCCATATAGTTTTACGGCGATAAAATCCTTAAACCAAATTTGACCACGGACCGAGATAACATCAGTAAAATACATTATTTATTTTGCGAATATCTGGAATTTTGCAACATAAATAAATATATTTTGGCCAGAACTGCTGTCGATACTTCACTCACCCTAATCCCGTATACCTCAGATATTCATTAATTCAGTAGTTATTAAGTAGTTACCTACCTTAAACAAACATGTTTGTTTGTCTAATAACCCCAAGTTGTGTGTTACGGTAATCCAGTATCAAAACTAGTAATTTAAGGGATAAGCCATGGGGTACACTGATCGTGCGAACAGTCATAATTATCAATTAGAGTATTTACCTGTTCCTTATAATTAAGTGAACAGGTACTTTGGAACCGGAGCTCGGTTTGTAACAGTGACATTTACGGTTACAAGCCACGATGAACGCTCCAATTTGTCACGCAAATCACGTCCCTGTATCAGAGATGGAAATTCTTCAATAAATATTCAAATGGATGAAAGGAGGTAGATTGGAGATCTAGCCGAAGATGAATGAGCAAAATATTTTTAGACATTTTTATATCATTGGCAATACATATATCTGCGACTATATACTTATACTAGGGGTTATCTATGACGGCAGTTTTAGCACTTTACAGTCATTTGTAAAAGTTGACAGTTACGTTTGAAGGAATAATTTAAATAACTTTCTTTTGTATTTTTTAGCATATTTCAAGCTAAGATTTTTAAATTTTGCTTGGATGCCTCGGTGGCTCAGTTGGCAGAGCGTCTGGAGTACTTATCCAGAAGACGCGGGTTCGAATCCCCCGCCTGAGGTTGAATTTTTCCTTCTTATTAAAAATTTAAATAACTTTTCGAATGAATGTGAAGTAAAGCGGTGATGCATCTATATAAAAATAAATACAAGTTGTTTTTTTATTTTCAAGTCATCACTTTTTGAATTTGTCAGAAAAGTATATTTTGCAAACACATACTACAAATTCCATAAAAAACTTTGCAAAAAAAAAAGAAATAAAATACACGACGATTCATTTAAGGTAAGGTCCAAAAATAGTTATACAAGTTACAATAGATAGTATATAATATACATACTTATTAATTAAATGTCTTTGCAAGCCAACCATTAAAATTGAAATTAAGAATGTGTTTTACTTATTAATTCCAATAGCCACGTGTGTACCTAAATACTGAAAAATAATTAATGTTTCTATGAATTAAACTACTTATACTTTCTAATACAGGCGAAAATCAAGGCTTAATTAGTTCTATTCATCTATATGAATAGAACTAATTAATTAATTATGTATGTACGTACCTAAAGTTTTCTAAATTAGTTTTCTAAAGAATTAATTTCCATTTCTGTTACCTAATTAATGTTTCAAGCTCAAATTATTGCATCATTGAACACTGAAATTTCTCGTATTTATAATTGGGATTCAACAAAATGAAATATGGATAGTCAATTTTACTTAAACATACACACACAAAATATACATACACACTAATGATGTTACGATATGACGACGATGACGCAAAATATCCAAATCCATGATTATTTATCATCTGTGCTGTCATGACGCGTTCCCCCGTGACGAACCACTCTCGCTAATTGGTCGCGTTGGAACCAGAAAACTAATGATGTAATGAGATGGTGACGTAGATACTAATTGCCACTAAGCAAGGCCCTAAATTCAGACGTTTGATCATTTTCCAGCGTCATTTCATTTCTGTACAATTTTAATTAACTTGAGTATGAGAAAATATCTTCATTACAAAAGTATGATTTAAAGTTTTAACACACATGTACACATAGGTTTGTGAATAGTGTAATAAAAGTGCGATAGTAAATATCACTATAAAGCTGCGCATATATTCATCAACCCATCTCTAAAGTGGGTTGACAGACATCACATGCCTACGTAAAAGTCTCTCAAGCATGGCGGTTTTCTTACGATGTTTTCCTTCACTTTTCCACCGTCTTCGAAAAGCAAGTGGTGTGTGCCTTGGGATTGAAGAGTTTTAGTTCACTGTCAACACCACTAGGCTATTACAGCCTATTTATTAATTTAAGGTATACACATACTTTTGACAAAATAGCATAGCAATATATGAAGATAATAATAATTTTTCAAAGTTACAAAATTGTTCTAATTAAGTATTGTAACGGAGTGTGTCGTAAAATAGAGCCAATAGTGAGATCTACTTACGTATACGAAGAATAGAGCCAATAGTGAGATCTACTTACGTATACGAAGAATAGTTATATAATATTCAACATGAAACAATACTTTAGCTACAACAACACGCCTCTGTAGTTGCAATTAATTAATCTTGTTGACAGCGACTTAACTATTGAACAATGTTGTGAGAATATAAATAGATGCAATATCAAGTTAATTGATAAATGAATAGTCCCTATAATCGCAGCTTTTGACGCTCAAATAAACACGTAGAAGAAAATACCACCTTTTTATTGTGCGAAAAGTTCTTATAGTTACATAGTTCCTGTGCATTGACTTATATTACCTACTTTATAATCCCGACGCATTGCATCTTTTACAGCAACGATAATCATGGGCAGACTGAGTTGTTGAGTGTTTTGATGTTATAATTACAGACAACGAGATCACGGTATTTCTGATCCTGCAGTTTTATGCTTGGATTGGTTGATTGGGGTTCCATGCTCGTGTCAACACAGCCATCTTCTCGGTTATTTTTAATATCAATAGCCTCATATTAACTTGGGTAAGGTTAGTGGTATCATGTTATCATATACCCAACTATTTCAAAAGTAATGTATTGTATTAGCACTCAATATACATATGAATATTTAGCAGTCTAGTCACATCACTACTGTCGCTTTATACCTAAAGTAAAGAGTGTTTATGTGTGGTTCACACAATCTCTACAAATGCTCAGTCAGATGCTCCACTGATTCTGTGATTATGTCACTGTGTGACAGGTCGTTGAGCTCCCTAAAATGGGGGTGAGCTTAGCGATGACTGATGCATGACACAACGTTTGAACAGCATCACTGTAAACTGTTAGGGCACTTTATTCAAAAGCCCAATTCAACTGTCGCTCTTCATATTCCCAACATACAACCAACACGTACTTACGTGAACCTCTGTAAACTAATGATATTATAAATTATATACCTGTTTTTGTCATTTTGATATCGATAAAGTGAGATGGCACTAGAAATACTTTAGCTGTCTCCTAACTAATGATACAAATAGAATATAAATGAAAGAGGTAATTTACCTAACGAAACACTAAATTCAAAACATAAGATCTACATTTTCAACTCACCCTTGATCTATCCCTGGTTTTATAGAAAAAAAGTCAGGAAAAGTATTTTTAAATATATGTATATTATGGATTGAAGATGAATCGTCGAATATTGATTCTATACAGTTATTTTACAGGTTCAGTGGGATTAAAGTAGGCAGCTAAGTACTTATTCAACGTGAATATTTTTGCAACCCTATAAAGTAATTATTCTTCGATTTTCTACTCTATCTAAATCCAATCCTTTTTCTTACCTAAAAAATATTTTTCGTATAGAAAAATTAATATTAAACTCTCGATCACTCAACAAAAAGATCAAAAACTTTAGGATAAATACACAGAACATTATGAAATAATCCCGTGTACCCCCGCGATGGACCGACCATTCCTTGTGGATATCGTGTTCACAATTTGTAAGGTAGCACTCTGTCATTTCAGCGTAGTGCAGTAAATTTATCTTCAACTTATTGAATTTGTTCTTAGTATAGTGCTTTGTTATATTCTTAACGATATTTTAAATCGATTATAAAATATAATATGAAGCAGACTTCACTATACTGTTTCGCAAAGCTATCGCCTCCAGTTTCTGTTTTTTTCTAAATCATTAATAATTTATTTATAATAATAATATCGTGTAGTTGTTTGATCTGGAAATCAAACGCTCACACTCTACAGTTATGCTTTTAACCACTATACTACAGAGTCAGTTATAGGTACGTACCTACATAATATATAAGCAAAACCATCTTAATTAATATGCTTGGACGGTCCTACGTTTTTAAGCTTACAAATTGCGTAAGAAGGATTAATTTTCTAATTAATTAGTCAAACTTTTAATTTAAGTGTTCATTTCACAGTAACTGTTTAATAGCTATTAAGAGACGTCTTCCAGTGCTAGATATTTTATATAATTGTATATTGAGTTTGACTTACAAAGTATAAACCAAAATGTAATGAGTGACGTGAAATTCAGAGCAGGTTTAATCATAAATTTCCTCACTTATTAAAATATTCATGTTCAAAACCAGACTTGATTTACAGCGAAAATTTAATATTGAGCAGCAGCAGATACCGAATTCAATATCAGAGAAATTAATTTGGCGTACGTTTCGTTCGCAACTCTACACTTTTTATATTCAACGCTTTGATATAACGAGCAGTTTTTGTTTGTTTGACAAATATTCGTGTCACGTCACCTCTGGCTTATACACATAATCTACCACGAACATATACACATGTCGTTCCCTCTCTTTTTTATGCCACATCGCTTTATTCACAACAACTTTTGACCACGTTTTCAGACGAAATACTACAGCAAAACACCAGTCTAAAAGTGGAAATCTGTGCTTTGAGCTTACCGTTGCGCAGAACTGACTTTGTGAACGTATCTGAAAACAAATAACAAGCTCCGTGTCTTACACAGGTAGTTCGTAATATAGTTTGCTGCAGTGCCGGGTGAATAATTGCCGAGTATTAAGTGTGACTGTGACAAAATTGCACAAATCCTTTCCAAGCTGTATTATGAACAGCTAAATCGTGCTATTCATAATTTTCCGTGTTTAGTTAACCACCGCAATTCAGCTCTCTGTATCTTCTTATAAAATGTCACAAAGTTTTATTATAAAATTGTTTCTGCGGGATACTTTGAAAGATTATCAAGCGGCCAAAGTGACAAAGTCTTTTAAAAGTTGCCACACTTAAAACGTACACAACTTCGCCATCAAGCTTTTGATCATTTTTCGATAAGGGCCGAAGTTTTTAAGGATTTTTTCCAACAGTTTTTCTCGTAATCTATTTGACGTCAACCCGTCTGAGGAATATTGCAGTCAATACAATCTGTGAAGGGGACGGCCGGTATATCTACCGCCGAGGGAACAAGGGAATTGCCTGTCATCTATCAGGGACAGCTTGTGAATATACTCTTATTTGAACACTCTTTACTATTTGTGAACTTAACTCGCGTTTAAATAAATATAGTGTCCTTTTATGAGGTAAATTTTGTATTGTATAGTGTACAATCGCATTTAATTGCGTGAATTTATTAGAAATAGAAACACATATTACTAATTTACATCTAATGTACATTAATATCCTGAGATTTTAACATACTATTGCATGTATAATAGCAATAAGATGAACTACTGCGAAATATATAACTCTCTCTTCCATCTCTCTCAAGCACTATTTCAAACAAAGCGATCGAAATTTTAATAAAATTGTTACAGCCTTCAAAATTAATTCACATCACGTATGCATGTCTGTACGAATAAGGTACACCATTTTAAGCCTAAACAGAATATTCATCACTTAGGAAATTGAGTATAAAATCCAAACATTAAATCTAAAGATTGAACCGGTGTCAGATTTACGATTTCAAATATCAATGATGTGTGCAATATACACAAACCGGGATCCGTTTATAAGTATACATCACATATTCGAATTCTAAATGTCGTCCCAAATTTAAATCTGTGTTGTACAGATTTAAATTTAATTTATAGACAGGCAAAAAATGTGAATAGGTTAAAAGGTCTGCCCGTGACCATTGATGCTGTAAAGGATCCCAAACGTTTGGTTGAAATAATATCAATATACCGCGAAAAATTTTAAATGTAATTTTATTTCAAGTTGCTAAATTTAAAATAAGTTATCTGCAACAGAAGCTGCTGAAGGCTGGTTATATCTGCGGCATCCTACCTTTAGCAATTGTACTCACTCAAAATACGAAAAGGATTTTGTGCTACTACTTGAACATTGCTATAAAAAAATAACATTTTAATTTAGTGGCGTTTTTTGTCAATGTAGCAGTTCCGATCATTAATTGATTGCTGTATTCAGCAAAGTAATTGAAAACCAGTGTTGATTAGTACACAGTTTTGGACATTGCGTGCGGCTAACATTGCTGTCTACTCATTTACCATACCTCTTTATATTTTTTATATACGTTTGCTTTTTGTTTTTGTTATGCTTATCAACCCGTATTTGGCGACTTTATCATAAATAACATTTGCCTACAAAAATAATGTGTTACACGGAAGTAGGTACCTAATTATTTTTAATAATTAGTGTACGTACATAATAATAAACATTGGTATTATAATAATATGCTTTATGCTGACTGAAGTAAGTATAACGGTATTAATACGAGGCTACTATTTCAATTGTGTAAATTGAAAGCTGTATTTGTGTGGGAAGTTTAAGTAACGTATTATTGGAGTTTGTTGAACAAGATCTCATTACCAATATTGAATCGGGTAACAGTCCCGTCAAAATAGAACCTTTATTTCCTAGTATTGTAAAATATAGGTGTCCCAAAAGTGCCAGGGAACTAAAAATAGAATCCAACAATCCGTCGGCACTAAGCAATGAGGCGCAAACGACCTCGGGGGGAATCTATATAGAAGTATCTCACATAGCACTACCGACTTAATCGGAACAAAATTTGCTTAGCTCTTGCTGAAAAGAAAGTTCAGTTAAACAATAGAAATGTTCCCGTATTACGGGGTTTACTTTCTAATATAAATTCGAAATTTGTATGGATGTTTTTTACTCCTTCGCGCAAAAACCGCTTAACGGATTTACAATTTAGCATACAGATAGTTTATCACCTGGATTAACACATAGGCTGTTTTTGACTATATACCATGCGAGCAAAGCGCGGAAGGTAGCTAGTGTTAGATTGATAAACTAGTCAACTAACTCTTAATTTAAACAACTAGAGTAAAATCTACGACTGGCTTAAAAAACATTGCAGCTCAGCCTGTCTTCAAGATACTCTTGTATCACTGAAGACAATAATCATTGCTTTTATTATTTTGATGCTCGTACGAGCGTACAGCCCATTTGCTGTTCCTCTGTTGGGAACAGGATCTTCTCTCCAAACGGGTTAGGACTCAGGCTACTGTCTGTTTACAAACTGCCTTATTGCCTCGTAATCCCGTCTGCTGAACATGAAGTCTGGGTTTTTTATATTCGGATTTGTGTCCGAAAATATACAGGTGAATTGTAGTTAGATATAAGTAGTAGGTACCTACTACCTACCTTCGTTCACTTCAAGTAATATGCGTGTGGTAATGTGAAATACATTTATAATATCAGGGCGATTAAGACACGAGCCTAGATTCCAATCATGACGAAGTCATTTTGCCAGTTTTATACCTATTATCCTTAGATTTTCCTTAATCCTAACATTAAGGCCAGTCCTTTTGTTAAAGACTTTCTTTTGTCTTAATTGCTTCATTAATCTTTTTTTTTCTATAGACGTTATCGGGATACCGGATCCTGATTTTCATTTTTCTTGTGACCTAAATACGCGGTAATTTATATAAATATATCCTTCGAGTAAAAATGTAGCAATATAAACATTTTATCAGGCGAAGAAAGCAAACGAATCCAATCTTTTATATTGAAATTCCTCATTGAGCTTAAGATTGCAAAGCCGCTCGAAATAAAATTAATAACTCCGTCTAAAGTACTAAGCTACCAATTTATCAGACAGGAAGCTTAGGAAAAAAAAAAAACCTACCAAAGAAAAAGTTTAGATTTTTCTATACATAGAGTATGACGCACTACACCTCATTTGTTAAACGCGAACGTAGGGTTCAGGAGAAAATGATTAACTTCTACTTGGAACCTTTTCCATATTACCATTTTTTATCCTCCATTATTAATCACTCTGACAGGTATTGATATTGTCGCCTTCTTGACTATAAGTGGCGTAGCCAATCTATTAGACCCTGTTGATCTCATAAGCGGAAAATACAATTTGATACTGTCAACTAATTCTGCGACAATTAAGTTTACCTAGGTACCTAAAAATTATTGATACCTATGAAGATTATTATTACATTATGATGATTACTATCTTGCCTTTACATCTGGAGCTACTTGCTTTAACTTTCGTATTTGGAATATTCCCCAAATGGTTTTTATGCTATATGCTAATATGATGATGAGATCATGATGATTATATGCTAGCCAAAAATAAATATTGTTGGGCTTATAGTTTCAAAACGGTCCAGTGAGTAGTATTTCAATAATAGGCAAGATTATATTGTGTGACAAGATCCGTGTATGATTCAAATAAGATTATCTGCAACTCCTGGCTTTCAGCAGACTTGCCACTTTAACCATAAGCTAGCGAAGTGTCATACGCGTACTCTAATAAAAATATTCGAAACCTTCTTTTATGTCTTTTCATATAACATCTCAAATCGCCTTCTGTCCCCTTGGGCAGAGTAATGGTGACCTTTTCTTTACCGGAAATCAAATCAGAGTTGGATACTTTTTCTATTACGTTTTCAGGGCCGGATCAAACCAAATATTCTTTTTTGTAATATTTTTTACAAGAGTTATCGATGCGTGGACTAAAATCCATAGGTATACGTGGCTTTACCGTTTCACCTGAGTTTTCCGCAACAGTTCAATGCTCCATCCAATTCATGTACGATGCAAAAAATGTGCCGCAGTCCACTCGTCACTGTCCAAATTGGGCCTTCATAAATGGCTTTTGCGCGGTTTTTGAAATACTGGTGTAACAAAAAAAAATAGGTTACATTTTTTAATTGATTCGTTTTTTACTGAATGGATTTATGAGAAGAAGGTTTTCACTTGGTTACGGCCGGTTTCAAATGTCTTGAGAGGAAATCTAGTTGGAAAAAGGTTGTTCCTACCATAGCCTGAATCTCCAAAGGAACAGGTACAGGAAAAAAAAACCCACGCAATAGGTACGCGCCTATTTATACTTAACTGGTAATAATTCTTATTCAATCATCAGGACTCTGATTGAATAAGAATCATATTTAGGACCCACGCTCATCAGTCGCGCTTTTGACCAATGCGCGACTAATAAACAGAGATGCAAATTCCAAAACATCTTTAAAACACGAGAATTGGGTCCTTCGTTTCAATGTTCCTTAAATACGCCATTCACCCTATATTACTTGTATTTTATGGATACTCATCTCAACTAAACTTCCTCAACCGGAGAGTGGTAAACGAAAAACTAGCGGCAAAAAGTCGGGGCTCCAACTATCTGCCGCATCTACGCTCAAAGTCTACGGAAATAGTATGCACATGAATATGGAGAATGGAGGTTTTGCAAATTCCGCCTTTAGTCAAAAAGAGACATTTTACGTTATTTACGAGGCTATTGTCACCACTGGTCGATGGCTAACGGCGTAAATAATGTTTCTCTAAATAAATACTGAGTCCACATACTCACAAGAAAATTATGCAGGATTCCTTACAATATTTTCGTTCACCATTTCAACGACTGAAATAATGAATATGCACTTAATTTTTAAATTTTAAATGTCATCTTGTTTGTATGGTAGGCGTCAGAAACGATTTATAACTATTGGCTAGGGCAAGCTGTGTCATCTTATCCAAAACATTGAATATGATGGTTATATTTCGTTACTAATTCTAGAATTTTCTGCTACATTTCACATTTACAGACTGACACACAACTATCCAAGAATCTGGCCTAAGGCCTAATCTTATCAATTCGAATTCAGACTTGGCTGCGTCTAAAATATTGATATATTCACATCTCAGTTAACTCCAGTTAGACTCTTAGTAACCTGTACTGAGTTGTCCGTAGAATAACTTATTAGTTGTCCGCATTCTGTATAGTGGCTCGTATAGTAATATGAATTATACTATCACGCCTGTCATTTCCGAAAGGTTAGGCACAGGTGTACCTACTAATGTATACCCACTTTTCACTGGTATGTTTTAGGTCCCTTATAATAAGGGGCGAGCTTTTTACCATCAAGCGAACACGCATCTAAACTCCAAGCTGTTACTGAGAATATCTTAGAAAAACCCAATAACGCTTGGCTCGATCCGGGAATAGAATCCAAGATCTCTTGCTAAGTAGTCGCACTTATGACCATTAGACCATCGAGGTACTCCAATTAATACTGTGCCCACTAAAACAGTGCGCACAGTATTAATTTGACTCTCACTTTCTGCCAGAATTCTCCCGCTCTTCAAGTTCTGACTCATTCCCAGTGTTAATGAAACATTATTTGTATTTGTTTAGCTACTGTTTAAGTAATAGGAGAGTTTAATTGCTAACAGAACACAAACTTGAGTAATTAATGGGAATTGATAGGCAATTGAATTCATACTATTATGTTCCTAACAATTTTATCGTCTGTTTAATATTAATTCCTATTATCAAGTGAAATAATGGGTCACCTTGATGATGGCACAGTTGTTTTTCTATTACGTCTATGCTAAATGATTACCTGATAGATTCTTTGTAAGATCTAGTTACCTATAATATTTTTTTTAGAGTTACAGAAAAATACAAGTTATTTTATGATACTAACCAATATATGTTTTCTCTTTATAGTCCTTAATCTATTCCATAAATTTAGTACCTACAGAGCTACAGATGATCTGATAATTTGATTCAAAGCATTCAAGTGTTCAATATTATAATAACAATCGCTTACTGTTTACGTAAGCTTTGATTTTCAATAACGGACCCGTCGATTTGAACCAAATCCTCCCTGATTTAAGGAAAAAAGGATCGAATGCGTCCCGCGGAATATAAAATAAATAAAGCTACAGTTATAACAACATATTTTATAAAAACTACTCTCATATCCCGATATACATTTTCTATAGGTTGAAATAAATCGCTTATGCAGACACATACGGGCAGATGTATCTCGCTACGCTCGCTTGTTACCAGCAGCCCTAGGATGTCAAAGTAAACATGTTTTGTCACCCCTACAATTTGTTCGCACCTGATACTCTGTCCTTACTTGTGTCCTTATTCAGATGCAGTCAGATGCCTATTGTTGAATGAGAAGACATTAGTTTTTAACCTATTGCAAAAATAGCACACTCGCTTTTACTTTTTAATTAAATGTAATGTAGTATCTTTTGCTACTTTTATTTCATTCAATGGTTTGGACCTCCGACTGTTCTTAATCATGTGCCTACTTTAATAATAATACAAGTTTTGTTTTAAGTTTAAAACCGTTAGTCAAAGCCAAATATTTTATTTTAAATAGACCAATATTACAGGTGCTTTTGAATTGTCGAATTTAGTTGTTTTAGTTAGGGACATAACAACGCAATTTGAATTTATTATATATTATTATAAATATTTATATATTTATTATATATTATATATTTGAATATATTATAATGTTCTAGATAACAAGATAAAGTTTTTGAACAATTATTTGTCGCTACTCCCATAACAGTTAAAAAAATTGACCTCAAAATACTTAAAGCAAGGTGTTCAATTAGTAGTTATAGTATAATGGCCATAGTCATAGAAGTTAACTGGTAACACTTGCCAAGTTTGCTGCAGTTTAAGTGAAGACTGTCAGGCAACAGTAAGACGTAACGTTATAAACAATCTAGCTTGGCGGGTAATACGTGGAACTTTATAATTTGCCCGTTTTCTCTAAGGAGTATTTCTGTCTGCACTGTGTAGCATTATTTTCTTTGAAGACTCTTAGAAAGAAGTTTCTAGTTGCACACCTATTATAGCTTTGATGTACAATCAAAACTCCTGTACTCCCAAAGGATTCGGTGTACATCCAACTTATGTGCCAGTATGTTTTAGCTTTCTACTACCATTCGTCTCAAGTTCAAATTTCAAGCTACTTGTGACTCCCATGGAACATACTCAACAGCGCCTGTGAATTGACCACTCGATTGGCCCACGATTGGCTCAGCGATAGGCTTGTGAGTCACGGGTTGCAGACTTGATCTCCTGACGGAACAAATGTTTGTACGATCTACAGGTAGTTTTTCCGGTTATTGGATGTAAAAATTTGTGTTTGTATACGCACCCACGATACATGAGAAAATCCTAGTTTGAAGCAAAAAAAATACACTTTCGTTGGAATAAAGCGAATGGGGGTCCAAAATTAAAGCATTTCAATAAGTCCAGACTAAAAAAAAGTCGCTTCGGTATTTCATTTTCCTTTAACTTTTCAATTCAATTCACTATCTGTATTTGTAAAATAACTTTTACATTGTCCTCATCGCCACGATTCGCTTTATTGTTATTCGCCGCCTGCGAGCTGTTGTTGTCGTTTGATAAGCAAAAGTTAACTCTTTTGATACCTACTATAAAAAAAACACTCCCAACACACAACCAAAAAACGCCGACGCTAATGAATATAATTTGCCCTTTTAGCAACCTTAATAAAATACTTTTACATTGTTTTTACGAACAAACATTGTTTAACGAGTCAACACACACATTTTTTTTATTATACTTGTAACTAAATACACATATTTGAATACCTAACTTATATTTTTTTGTGATAGATTAAAATATAAACAAAATAAAAGTACGTAGTTTATTTGTATTTCTTTTTTCAGAACTAGACGAGGATCTAAATTCTGACAGCTTGTTTAGTGGGTAGTAAAACTGGGATAACAAAGAGATATTTAGAGACAGTATTTTTTATGACTACCTATCAAATTATTCTCGGTACTGAAAGCGTCACAGCCCATAAATGTGAAAGAAATTGAAATTAAATTCCTATTTTAGGTGTATTTTAGGTTTTTATTTCTTTAAACAGTCTGCAATCAGACTTTAGAACTAAAATATGGGGCGTTCAAACAAGTCTTATGGGAATAAAATGTTATTACTAGATGAAGTTCGTAACCTAGAATAAAAGAAAATTTCAGTGTTAAATTTAAAAGATTTTCCTAGAAGAATAAGACGGGAAGAATACTTTTAATTTTTTTGGCAACGTTGCCATCTACAAACACTTAATTTAAATAGGTTATATGACATTTATACACATGTATGTGTATAACATGTATACCTATTCTGTTTACTGTTTACACACATATATTTTTTTGCGTAAACAGGCTTTGTATGATCCCGGCCTCGACCATAAGAGGGCAAATGTGGTTTTTTGCGGCTCTACTAGGATTTTCGGTTCTACATGATTCTACTAACGATGTTAATCATATAAATATTTTTTATGTGATGAACCTCAAGTAGTATTTTTTTATTTCTCTGAATGAAAAAATAATACTTCGATCAATCGCAAAATACCACATTAATCATATTATTTATTAATCATAAATATAAGTTACATAGTATATAATGTTTTTTATTCGTTTTGAAACCTTTAAAGGAAATAAACTCTTTTAAAATTAAACAATTCTCAAACATATGCCAATTTTGATCTCAACCCCATATAAAATCTAGGCACATTGGCATACCTACGCATGAAGTAAGACAAAAAGACGCAAAACTGTATTTTATTTAATATAATAAGTATCACTCTCCTGATCTTTTATTCACAGTGTCCCTAATATCCTCTATTCTTTCATTTATTATCTCATTGGGTCAGAGAAATTTAGCTCGAAAACAACTCTCCGAATTCAAACATTTAGTTTTAAAAAGTAGCAAATTTCGACAGATACTTACAAAAAACAGACCAGTAACTTCTATGTTCAGCTCGTTATTTGATAAACCTATTGGTTGTCTCAATTAGAGTGGAACCGCTTTATATTTTGAAACTAAATGTAGCAATCATATAGCATTGAGTTTACAAAGATGAATAGGACACTAATGCGCGATAGATACATTACACAGCAGATTTCGATAGTGCTGCCATATTCGCAAAAAAAATGTTGGAGAAACTGGTAGATTTTTCATGCCTATATAATGTAATTGCCACAGATTTTTCTTCTTTAGTCGTAGTAAATTAAACCATACAAAAATAAAATAAGTACTTACCCATCCCGCCTATCTAGCAGTATAACTTTAGCCAGTTAATGTTTTTAAGGTTTCACGATTTTTATACATTTGAATTAATTCAAACTTTAGCCAGTAACTAGACACGGGACAAAATATGTATGACCTTAAAACGTTATACATATATAAAAGTACATATGAATACGCTTGCCTTTCGCAATATACCTTACCAATACAAAAAACCTACATTATCGCGGCCCTACACGTACAAGGGTACCCTATTACCCAATTAAGTCGTAGGACAGTCCTGTCCTACGACCCAATTAGGTAACTTGAATAGTAATCAAATCTAAAGAAACCGACAAATGAAACCGATTCCGATTGCTATCGACATTACGTGATTAGGATGCTAATACGCTCGATCGATGGAATAGTTAAATAGTTGGGCACGATGAGAGCCGACAGCAAAATTTTTTACGAAACGAAACAAGGAATAAGCCCTTTTAGGTACATAATAAGTATATATACAGACACCTGTACAGAATTTTCAGAGCACTCTGGTAGCGCGTTAGTGTTTTTTTGCACCAAACTTTTTAATTATGACCTGGCGCTCGAAACCTTAATTCATATTCATTTCCTTTTATTTTTTTCATCCATTCATCGCCTCACCATTCAAATATTTATTGTAGGTACTTAAATATATATTTTTGAAATATCACGATCGTGATTTTCTACTCTAACGAGCATACAATTTTTACGAAGAGCAACTTAATAATCAAACCGTAAATAAAAATAACTGACATCTTACAATCACACCATACTTCACTACTTAAGATTTTGGCAACACCTCGCCGCCGCCGTAGAGTTCGCCAGTATATTTTTAGATCCTATTACCATAAAACACTTCTCGATATGTAAATAGAACTCCGAGCCTCACATACAGCGGTCATCTAACAGTCACCAGATAAATGAAGCAGCAAAATAAAAAAAAACAATGAAATATATTTGATATCTACATACCAGAATGAATTATAAGTTAGAAGTTCGAAAGAAATGGAACTTCAATTTCCAAATATGAAATCTTGCACAGGTCACGAATCATCTTCGGGCGATCATAAAGAGACGCCACCGATATTACATCCACGAAATGAAAACGAACATCTACGAATGTCGTACTGTAACGTTGATTTGATTAGAGTAAGGTTGGCTTCAAACTTTCAACGTTTCAAGCCACGTTGAAATTGAAGAGAAGGGTACAACCCCTTCTCTTCAACTTATGGACCACAAACTTCCAATTTAGAGTTACACAATACCTTTACGAGACCGCAAACAGGGAACCCAAGACCAACCTTAAATGAATAGCAATCAATCATTTCACGACAATATTGACGATGTAAAAACATGTTGACTACGTGATGTAACGAGCCTTTTTGCTCCTTACATGCCTTCGGCCTATTTAGTCTGTTTCGCGTCACTAATTAGATTTTTATTTTATCTGTGGTATTTTTCTCGAGTTTTGACATAAGTGACAGATCGGACGGCTGCTCACTCTTCGACCAGCATCTACCGGTTGACGATTCAAAAATGAATCTTCGCCTTTAAGTTTTTTTTATCAAGGCGAATCTTAGCCATCCTCGCCTGGATTACGCATAATTTTAATGCCATAGTACGGCATATATTAGGTTTTTATAGTGGTGCCGTGATGACGTCCCTATAAATTTGTTTTGGCCTGATGTCTTTGGTGTGAGGAGACCGCATGGCGCATTTCATAGTTTGACGAAGGAAGGAGGACTAAACGGTGAGATCCATCAACTTTTAAAGTGCCGTTTGACGGATTTTTCACTTTGCCTCATCGTGCCTTAACCTGCAAATTTTGTTACAGCCTATGGTCGGAATCTCGTACCGAAACATTTAGTTTGCTTCGTATTTCGAAGAGGAAGAAACGGTAAGACCTTTTTAATGCTAAAGTGCCGCGTCTCGGATTGATCACTTTGCCTTGCCGTAATGTAATCTATACAATTTGTTACAGCCCGCTGTTGGCGTTTCTTCCGATGGTTTCTTCTAAGGGTTTCTTCTAAGGATATTTTCCATTTGTTTGTTCCCGTGTTAAGTTCTGGCCTTCTCCCATGAACTTAACTTGGTCGTTTTGCTGAGGGACTCATCCAGCGCTCACCCGACGCTCACCACGTCACATGGTTTTATTTTAGTTTATTTCTGGTTTACTACCCCCTGGTATGTTTATTTTAAATTTAATTTAACTAATTTAGTTATCATACTCAAGATGCAATAATCTCCTGTACTTTAATAATTTCCTGTAGTTAATAATTTATACTAGTTTTTAATTTTAACTAGTTATTAATATTTTTTTGTGTAACTTTGTTATTTTGCTGAAAGCTACGGGCTTAAAATTAAAGAAACAAAAGGGAGTTCTTGTTTGATTTCTTTAGTTAGCCTCCCACCGGACGATTAAAGGTTCAATCCCTCCGATAGACCTATTCCGGCAAACTAATTTTTAGGTGTAAGCTCCAAGGCGCCCGAACCCATAAGGTATTTGTTTTATTTGTTTGTTTGTTGTTTTCATTTAGGAGCTACACACATCTTACACTTTTTATATTTATAATTATATTTGAAATCAAATTAATTATATTTAATTAAAATTTTTCTTTTTTTTTATTATTACAATTGGCGCCCGAACAGGGACATTGGAGTAGCTTTCTATCTTGTTATGGTTATTATTGCATCTTATATTCTATTTTATTCAATTCTTATAATTGAATACCTAGTGTTATTTATAAAACACATTGTTTTGTTTGAACTTTACAAATTTTAATACTATTGTTGTAAACAACATAATATACTCTAACTCTTTTGTTAATTTTGTGTAGACAATATTTTTCTTTGACAATATTGTGTACTATTGTTTGTTATATTTAATTATATTGTGAACTTAAGTTTAACTTAGTTATCAATGATTATTGTGCTCAAACTTATATTGTAAGATATTATTGCATCTTCTCATTGCCAAACACTTTGATATTTTCATAAAAATAACTTATCAACTTTAATATTATTTCAACTTAACCTTAAATATTTTATAACTTTTGAACTTTGCTTTTTGCTCAACTTTTTGTTCATTCATCATGGATAAGGAACTTCAGCTTTCTCCGCCTCCAGCTGCTGAAAATAATTTAGAATCTGATGGTGCTTGCGCTATTCCTGATGCCAGTGCACATGTTCCTGACATGATTAATTTGACAGAAGTACATCATTCTTTTGATCAGAATGACAAGTTTGCACATTCTTCTTCAGCTTTTGCGGTACATGCTTTGCCTTCATTTAATTCGAGAAATGCTTTGGTTAATGATCATATTAAAAAGAATTTGCCTTCTGCAATTAAGTTGCCTGACTTAAAAAGAAGTAAAATTATATTCGATGGGAGTTCTTGCGTTAGAGAATTTATAACTAAAGTTGAAGAATACTTTTTATACAAAAATTTTGATGAAATGTTATTGGTTGGTTCTTTTACAGACTTGCTTAGCGGTATTGCTCTTAAATGGTTTCGCACAGTACGTATTCGCATTCCATCATGGCATGAGCTTAAACTTGCTTTACTTAAACGTTTTGACAGGCCGGACTTTGATTACTTTTTGGAGAATGACCTCCGTACAAGGAAACAGAAGTATTCTGAATCTCTGCCAGACTTTATTACAGAAATTGTGGACATGGCTAGTCGTCTTTCTTCCCCACCATTTGAAGCGGTTTTAATTAGTATTATCAAACACAATATGTTGTCTATTTATACACCATTTATTTTTGGTAAACGTATTGACTCAGTAGATCAGTTCCTTGAATTGGCTAAAGAACTTGAGGTTTTTGTCAATAGGAAATCCTCTAAGGATCTTAAGACTGACAAACTTACAACCAAGTTTAATGCAGTTTCAACTGATTCAATTTGTTTAAAATGTAAGAAATCTGGACACCATTTTAGACAGTGTACGTCAATTCCTGGAGTCATTTGTTTCAAGTGTCAAAAGGTTGGAGTCACGTCAAAAAGTTGTGATGTTTGTAATTTAGATAATAAGAACTCTAAGGAGTCAAAAAACTGATTAGGTTTCATCGAGCCCCTGTTATTGATGTAACTGCGAGTACCTCGATGAACAAAACTTTTACTAAATGTCACAAACCTGATGATGTTACTCGTAACCAAGACTTTGCAGGTTGGTTAGATTATTTAAAAACATTTTTCAAAATTTATAAATCAGCTCCTGTTCTATTTGTTAAACATAGTGATACTAGACCATTTATAAAGTTTTCTGTAGGTAAACATACTTTTTCCGGTTTGTTAGATAGTGGTTCTAATAGATGTGTTTTAGGTTCTAATATGCATAAAAAGTTTTTACATTTAGGTTATAAAATTAATTCTAATTCTGGTGCTGCTTATACAGCTGATGGTTCTTCACAAAGAATTATTGGTACTATGGAATTGCCTATTACTTGTGATGATTTAACAAGAAATATTAACTTTTTAATTATACCTTCTTTTCAGCCTGATTTTATTTTGGGTTTTGATTTTTGGTTAACTTTTGATTTAGCTAAAGACTTATGGAAAAATATAACTTATGTTCAAAGCAATAAAGCTCAAGTTTGTACTGTTACTTCTGTTAGTGAACTTGCTCCTTCTGAGAAACAAAAATTAAAAGATACTATTTCACTTTTTGAAAATATTTCTTATGAAAAGAAAGGCTTAGGTCTTACTCATCTTGTTAAACATAAAATTAATGTCACTAGTGAACCTTTCAAACAAAGATATTGGCCTTTAAGTCCTGCAAAGCAGAAAGAACTTTTTGATGAAGTGGAAGTTTTATTGAAGGAGGGTATCATTCAACCTTCTAAATCACCTTGGTGTTCACCTGTCTTAGCGGTGGAAAAGAAGGATGGCAGTACTAGATTATGTTTAGATTCAAGACGTTTAAATTCAGTCACTGTAAAGGATTCTTACCCTCTTCCTTATACCTCTAGGATATTAGATAACCTTGGGGGAGCTAAATATATTAGTACCATTGACCTTTCTAAAGCATTTTTACAAATCGCTCTAGAAGAATCTTCTCGAGAGAAGACTGCTTTTGTTGTTCCGGGAAAAGGACTTTTTGAATTTGTTCGCATGCCATTCGGTCTCACTAATGCACCGGCTGAGTTGCAGAGACTTGTAGATAAACTTTTTGGTCCTGAATTTGATAATACGGTGTTCTGTTATTTGGATGACTTAATTTGTGTAAATTCGGATTTTAATACACATATAGATTACTTACATAAAATTTATAAAATTCTAAAAGATGCTGGATTGACTGTTAATTTAAAAAAGTGTAATTTTTGTAAAGATAGACTTCGTTATCTTGGTTATATAGTTGACAGTAATGGCTTGCATACTGATCCTTCTAAATTAGACACCATTAAAAATTTTCCTCGTCCTGAAACCGTTAAACAACTTCGTAGCTTTCTTGGTTTATGCTCATATTACCGTAGATTCATTTGTAAATTTGCTGATATTGCTTCTCCCTTAACTAAATTAACAGCTGGTAGTAAAAACTCTAGAAAATTACTTTGTTGGAATGATGATGCTGAGAATGCATTTGCTGAGCTGAAACTATCATTAATTACTGCTCCTGTCTTGCAATGTCCTAATTTTGAAAAACCTTTCTTTTTGCATTGTGATGCCAGTTCGGTTGGCATCGGTAGTGTTTTGAGTCAAGAGGATGATAATGGAGATCAACATCCTATTGCGTTCTATTCTAGATCACTCAATAAATGTGAACGTAATTATAGTACCACAGAACGTGAGTTACTTGCTATTTTAGTTTCAATAGAACATTTCAGACCTTATGTTGAAGGAATGAAGTTTACCGTAATAACTGATCATGCTAGTTTAAAGTGGCTTTTAGGTCTAAGTAACCCTAGTGGTCGTTTAGCACGTTGGGCTGCTAGAATTTCTCAATTTACTTTTGATATAGTTCATAAAAAAGGATCTTTACATTTAGTCCCAGATGCTTTGTCTCGTATTGAAGTTAACGCTATAGAAACCTCTCAAATTAATTTAGTATTACCTGATGATGATATTTATGACCCTTGGTATAAAAAACTATTTATTAAATGTCAGAAATCTCCTTGCAGATATAAAAACTTTAGAGTAGAAAATAAAACTTTATATAAATTTTGTAAAAGTAAGTTTGACCCTAATAGTCGTCTTAATTGGAAAATAGTTATTCCTAAAGAGCATATTATAGATACAATTCGTTCAAATCATGATGATGTTAATTCTGGTCATCTTGGTATTCATAAAACTTTAAATAAATTAAAACAACATTATTTTTGGAAAGGCATGTTTAATGATGTTCAACAATATATTCTAGCTTGTGATACTTGTAAAGCTTATAAACATACCACTCATCCTCCTTTTGGTATTATGGTTAACCCTAAAAAAGTTGATCGACCCATGCTAATGCTTTCAGTAGATATTATAGGTATATTACCTAAAACTTATTCAGGTCATAAATATATTCTTTCAGTTGTTGATGTTTTCACTAAATACTGCTGGATTTTTCCCATGATAAATGCTACTACTAGAGTAATTAATAAACTTTTTGAAAAAGAAATATTTCTTAAATATGGTTGTCCTAAGATCATTGTTTGTGATAATGGTACACAATTTACTTCAAAACATTTTGTAGAATTTCTGAAAAGTTATAATATTACTAAAATATTCTTTAATACTTTGTATACTCCTCAGAATAATCCTGTTGAGAGATATAACAAAACTATTGAAACTTGTATATCTTGTTATGTTAATGAAGATCATAGAACATGGTCTAAATATTTACCTCATGTTCAATTAGCTTTAAATAATAGTGTTAATCTTGCTACAGATTTCACACCTAACTTTTTAATGTTTGGAAGGGAACTTATTTTTGATGCTTCTTTACATCGTTTGAGTAATTCTATTGATAATTTGAGTGAACTGGAGGTTTCCAATAGAACTCACTATGCTGATTCTCTTAATTCACTTAGTGATATTTTTGTTAAAGTTCAATCTCATTTGTTAAAAGCTTACCAGCGTAATGCTTGCTATTATAATAAAGGTCGGAGAGTCATTTCTTTTGATGTGGGTGATGAAGTGTGGAGAAGGAGTTTTGTTCAATCTCATGCACCTACTTATTTTTCGGCAAAACTTGCTCCTAAGTTTATTAAATGTAAAATTATTGAAAAGATTTCTAATAACGTTTATATTCTAAAAGATCTTAGTAAGGGTACAACTGGCCGTTATCATGTTAAAGATATAATTAAATTTTAATTTTTGGTTCCAAGCGTTAGTCTTGAGTTTGATAATTTGTTTGAGGAGCTCTTATAATAGCGTGAAGTATGATAGGATGAATGATTGGTTTATGGAGCTCTTGAATGGGAAGTATGATAGGCAAACTCATATGAATTTGTTGAATTCATTTCTTACCTTTCTAAAATATAACTTAGGACAATTATAGGCTATAACTTCTCCCGCACTCATTTATATTATTCATATCAAAAGATCTTATATTTTATTTGTTTTTTTATATAATCTTGTATACAATTACTATTCATGCTTGTACGCAAGATCTGTATATATACTTGTTTTTATACACTTTAAGTATTGTCTTTTGGTGTCTAGGATTTGCTCCTAGCCAGCCTTGTTTTCTGTGTTAGGATGCAAAACCTTAGTTTGTTTGTATGGATTTGGATACTTGAGTTTTTGTTCTCATTTGTAGATATTTCCATATATTTGTTTTACGGATCTCGGTCTAACTTTTTCCTCGATTTCGTAGTTTTTGCTATTGTGCCCGGAAAGTCGGTGGAGTTGTTCCGATCACAATATGCATTTGTTTTTGCTACTGTGCCCGGAAGGTCGGTGGAGTTGTTCCGATCACAGTATGCGTTTGTTTTTGCTACCTGTGCCCGGAAGGTTGTTCCGCTCACAGGATGCAGTTTTTTTGCTATTGTGCTCGGGAGATCGGTGGTGTTGAGCCGATCACAATATGCGTTTGGTTTTGGAGGTGTTTGTGCTCGGGAGATTGGTGGTGTTGAGCCGATCACAACATTCTTCCTTTATATTTTCCTACATCCTTGTTGATGTAGAGATTTTAAACTGTGTTTCACGGTTATACCTTTGTTCCAGCTAGTCAGTGGCGAGGGTGCCTAACTGTACTCATATGGACATTTTTTGTTGTTATTCTTGTAAAGCAGCGGCTATTTTGCCTAACTGTACTCATATGGACATTTTTTGTTGTTATTCTTGTAAAGCAGCGGCTATTTTGCCTAACTGTACTCATATGGACATTTTTTGTTGGTTATTCTTGTAAAGCAGCGGCTATTGCGCCTAACTGTAGAAGAAATTATTTAACCTTGTTTCTTGCTAGACGGTGGCGATGGTGCCTAACCGTACTCAAATTGGTATGAATAGTTTTTCATTTTTGTCAGCGACAGTTGCGCTTAACTGTACTTGTGGTATCTCTTGGATGTAACTAGTTAGTCAGTGGCGAAGGTGCCTAACTGCACTCATGTTGGTTCAAGTTGTGCTATGGTTCAGTTATGTTAGTGACTTAACTGCACTCATGTTGGTTCTTGTTGTTTTATTTTGTAGTAAGTCGGTTATGTTAGTGACTTATCTGCACTCATATTGTTTTATTTTATAGTAAGTCTGTTATGTTTGTGACTTAACTATTCTCTTGGTTTGTTTGTATTCTTTTAAGAATAGTATTAGTTTTTTGTTATAGGAATGTGTTAGTTTAGTTCCATTTTTTTAAAAAGAAGGGTTTTTGCTATGCTCTTTTGTTTTTTCTGGCATAAAAGAAATTACTTTCTTTTATTTTTTTTTTGGGGAGGGATGTAATGTAACGAGCCTTTTTGCTCCTTACATGCCTTCGGCCTATTTAGTCTGTTTCGCGTCACTAATTAGATTTTTATTTTATCTGTGGTATTTTTCTCGAGTTTTGACATAAGTGACAGATCGGACGGCTGCTCACTCTTCGACCAGCATCTACCGGTTGACGATTCAAAAATGAATCTTCGCCTTTAAGTTTTTTTTATCAAGGCGAATCTTAGCCATCCTCGCCTGGATTACGCATAATTTTAATGCCATAGTACGGCATATATTAGGTTTTTATAGTGGTGCCGTGATGACGTCCCTATAAATTTGTTTTGGCCTGATGTCTTTGGTGTGAGGAGACCGCATGGCGCATTTCATAGTTTGACGAAGGAAGGAGGACTAAACGGTGAGATCCATCAACTTTTAAAGTGCCGTTTGACGGATTTTTCACTTTGCCTCATCGTGCCTTAACCTGCAAATTTTGTTACAGCCTATGGTCGGAATCTCGTACCGAAACATTTAGTTTGCTTCGTATTTCGAAGAGGAAGAAACGGTAAGACCTTTTTAATGCTAAAGTGCCGCGTCTCGGATTGATCACTTTGCCTTGCCGTAATGTAATCTATACAATTTGTTACAGCCCGCTGTTGGCGTTTCTTCCGATGGTTTCTTCTAAGGGTTTCTTCTAAGGATATTTTCCATTTGTTTGTTCCCGTGTTAAGTTCTGGCCTTCTCCCATGAACTTAACTTGGTCGTTTTGCTGAGGGACTCATCCAGCGCTCACCCGACGCTCACCACGTCACATGGTTTTATTTTAGTTTATTTCTGGTTTACTACCCCCTGGTATGTTTATTTTAAATTTAATTTAACTAATTTAGTTATCATACTCAAGATGCAATAATCTCCTGTACTTTAATAATTTCCTGTAGTTAATAATTTATACTAGTTTTTAATTTTAACTAGTTATTAATATTTTTTTGTGTAACTTTGTTATTTTGCTGAAAGCTACGGGCTTAAAATTAAAGAAACAAAAGGGAGTTCTTGTTTGATTTCTTTAGTTAGCCTCCCACCGGACGATTAAAGGTTCAATCCCTCCGATAGACCTATTCCGGCAAACTAATTTTTAGGTGTAAGCTCCAAGGCGCCCGAACCCATAAGGTATTTGTTTTATTTGTTTGTTTGTTGTTTTCATTTAGGAGCTACACACATCTTACACTTTTTATATTTATAATTATATTTGAAATCAAATTAATTATATTTAATTAAAATTTTTCTTTTTTTTTATTATTACAGTGAAAAACATCAATATCCCTATATTAGTTGGCTGTACATACCTGCCATAAAACATATTTTATGCTCATATCAATTTTCGGTTGCTCTACCCAAACCTTTTTCCGATAAGTGGACCTTCTGTAAAATGCATATAGGTACCTATGTATTAAATTGAGCGTAGGTACTTACATACAATTCTTTCAAACCGGTCCGTTCTAATATTTTCCTTTGCTTTTTTTTTAGTTTTCAGAGGGTTTCGTAGCTTAGTAATTTTGTAGTGAATTGATTGATCTACACAGCTAGGTCTCGCTGGTCGCGATCATTTAGAGAATATTAGTACCCAATTTTGACGTTTGGAACGATATGCCAACGGTGGTTAAGACATCGGTTACCTGCGTCACTGCCTCCCACAGCTGGGCAAAGGTCTTCTTCATTCTCTAACTTACTCAATCGCCACATTGTGCCCATTGAATTTAGGATAAATCCGACAATAGTTGGATGTTGGATGTTGTCATAAGAAACAATACTAACAATATCGTATTGCCTAAACATTGGGTGGAAAATACAAACGCGTCTGTTTAGACTGGACAACTGCATCATTGGGTATATGTATACTGTTATTATAGCTCTCATTCTCGGCTTTGTAGTGAGAAATATAATTCTTAATATCCATTATTTTTATAATTCGTAAGTGGACATACTTTGTTGTAACTCTAAGGATTCAATTCGCAAGTTTTAACAATGAAATATCGTCAACAGAAAAGAATCAGAAAAGATAATAAAACCATTTTCCCATAAAATTCTTATTCAGATCGGGAGATAAATTCTAATCCGTTTCTTTTGTAACATTCGAAGTTCTTATATGAATAACAGCGTGAATGGAAAACAAGGGGTCAATGGTATAATCGTGGAATAAATCAGTCTAACAGGTCGGAAGTCTGCTAGTGATTGGTGCGATCGGAGCGCGGTGCTCCAACTGCACGGACTTATCAAACGATTTACGAGCCAAACTTCCCGGCGCTGTTCATATGTTTCACATAGGCCTTCAACTCATATATCACCTAAGTTTTATTAAAGGATCGCCTGAATTTCAACTACTGTCGTATGGCGTATCGGTATTATTGTACGTTTGTCTGATGTTTCCCATTTTAAAACTTCATTTACTGTCTTGAGTTCGATTTTCGGACCGAAGAACGCGAGGTGCTATTGTTGCTTTTTTGTCTGTGAAATTCCTAATCCGCATTTCAAGGTCGGATTTGTACCCGGCTAATGACAATAGGCTTACTCCTTATTATTTATATAGTACATAACTATGTACCGGCGGCGGCAGGTAAGTAACTGTTGCTATTGTAAATATTACTACGATAACATATAACAAAGCATGAAGTAAAGATATTTTGTGTGATAAATATGTAAAACGAGAGGATTTATTTAGCATATTTTATCAAATTAATCCCTCTCCCATTATTATTTTTGTATAAATTCTGTAGGTAAACCGCTATCAAATGCTTTCAATGCAATTTAGGACGGTCTCTGTCGTTATTTTTTATTAGATGGCTGGTATTACCTAGTACATAAAATCATTTTTATTATGTTGGGGTAGTACAAACATCCCCACAAATACGTCCAATGTTATGTTTTCCAAACGGTTGAGAATACGGCCCCAATTACTCATGTACACAAATAAAACGATGGCCAAGCCAAATTCCATTTAATAATTAGTCCCGCCAACATACAATAAAACATTCGTATAATTATGTCTTATAATTATTATATTACGGATGTCTGGCCTCGAGACTTAGATTAATAGACATATCAACCCGACGACTGGATCTGCAAGTTAGAGACGTCATTAGAAATATTTTTTGTCAATTATAAAAATACTTACTTACCATTTTTTTTTTCTAAAACCTTGGAAACTGCTTAATATCTGGTAATAGACGTCATTGACTTCTTTATACATTGCTACATTAGTGCGTATATATACCTACTTTGTGTTAACCTAACCTTGTAATGCTGACCTTAGCGCGTACACCACACTATCAGTTCACGTTTTGTTTGTACATATATACATATAATATATACCTACATGTGGGCTATTCGATGCAACCACTCAACTGATTACAATTCGTGACTTTAGTCTTCTATTGATACGTTTGCATCAGTTTGTTTAGAGGCAGGAATAAAATAAATGCTCATGGCTGCAGCAGCTCAATGGATTGAAAAGATAAATTCCTAAATAAAACAAAGTCACTACTAATCCAAACGAACGTAAAGTTTAATGTAAGTTAAGTTATGAATTAGTACACACATAACATACAGGCAATAACTCAAATACTTGAACTGAAACTGAAATAAATGTAATAATAATGCTACTTATTTAATGTTATCGCGTTTCGTATAAGAAAACGATAAATTTTCTCTTTTGACAGCTTACACAAAAAATGTATTTACAAAACCGGGTTATAAAACTAATGAAAAACTTAATTACGATACGTTATTATTAAAAACTTCGATACGTAGTTAGTATAGGGAGGTAGGTTATTTATTATTATGTATATTTGATGTCTAAATAAAATTGGGCACCGATTGTATATTGGCTATTAGAGTAGTAGGTCTTTAAGGTTATCTATGGGAGTCTTAAAGTATTTGCGGTACTACCGTACAGTTAAATATCCTGTTAGGTACCTACACGCATTTTTTTAGAGTGCAGGTGATGATGTTTTTTTAGCTGTTGGACTAAAAATCGTAATACTTTCCATCTTTAGATACGTACAATCGACAAAAATTACGGATGACCACATTGTATCTTTATAGTTTAAGCATAAGGTCCAAAAGGGGTCTACCACCAAGCTTGCTGATTTAGACTTTACCTGTTGTCCGAATGTACGCGAATTGTTTTAAAAACCCACCGCGGATAGTTGTAAATATTGAAATGTTTACATGAGCAGCTGCCGGCTTATCGTACGCGCCGGTGGTCCGAAACCAGCTTTGTTTTGCATGTGTAAATCTTTATTTAGCTAGCACATAATTATAGCGCAGTTGCTTCAAGCAGGGACCAGCCTAGGGAAAGTATACACGGAATGGAACATACAATATGAAATTATACACTCGAAAAAAGGTTTTACTACAGAACCGACGCATCAAACGGACAGACTTTCGCAGAGCCCACTCCGTCACGTCCGGTAAGCAGTCAACTACATAGCTTCTCAAAGAATCAAATAACCTTTTATTGGTTTGAAAGAAAGAAATACACAGGTCATGACTTAAATCACACAGTTACACATCGCCTCACGTTACAAATTCTTAACCGTTTTCTGTTTTCAAAATGAAAAACACACCTCTATTTTAACGTTTAGTATTTCTTAAACAAAGACAGTAGTAATTACTCTTGTTTGTTTGTGTTTGCTGGCTGAATGTACCTCAAGAACGTAGAAATCGTGTGTATTTATAGAAGGCAGCTTGCTAGGAAGCCGGCGCAGTAAAATATAAACAGAGTCCTGGGACGTTATAAGACTTCCTGGCAGTAAAATTGTATGTAGTTCCTGACAGTTATATTGCAGGAACATAGCACGAACCGAATCTTTAGAAATCAATACAATCTTTTTATCCAATATATTATATTTCGAGCGAAATACGCTGTATATACGTACATAAATTGATTATAGTTTGTATCACGTACAATTGTGGGCAACATCCGTATTGTCCCCTTGATCGATTAATTATTACACAACTTGTATGTATGTGTATGTGTATCGTATGCCTTAGCTGTAATAGATTTCCTCAAAACTATTTCAACATGTGGATACTATAATATTTGACGACCTCTGTGGTCTAGTGGTTCGAGTACCGGACTGCTGATCACGAGGTCGTGGGTTCGATTCCCACGGAGCACAAATATTTATGTGATGAATATAAGTGTTTGTGTTCGTCTGGGTGTTTCCTATGTATTATAAGTATGTATTTACAAAAAAAAAGTATATAAGTATTATATCCATTGTCTAGTACCCATAGTACAAGCTCTGCTTAGTTTGGGACTAGATGGTGATGTGTAAAATGTCGCAGAATATTATTATTATTATTTTAATATATTATGTATAATTAATAGTAATTACTCGGTAAACTTCCAAATACGTACTTCGCAATTCACTTTATCTTTGTAATGATTATTATAATTTTGGCGGTGGAAAGAACCCGGCTACCGTAACTACCTGTTTATTTAAACGAGCTCCGCCATCACCATAACCTCCCCTGTTATGAGTCCGTTAATTAAATATTCAAGAAGATAAAAGCCCGATTTAATCGCACTAGTAACTGCCTTAACAATGCCGAAAATGTTCAAATGTTTCATACAATTTTGCAAATGTAAATTTTCCGTATAGTTTGCTATCTGTGAACTGCATTATTATTCTGTATCTAACAAAGCATTATTATTTTCAAAAGCCTCGACAATTCCTAAAATCAGACATATGTTCATAACACGCACAAAACGCTGTCCATATCTGCAATAAATAATCAATCAATGACCGAATCTAATCAAAAATAATTAAAAAAAACTCAAATTGACCTAATAGCTCCTTCCACTTGTGAATATAGGCACTAAAGACGAATACACTTGAACAGAACTAGTCCCGCTCGGCATCCTTAGAGCGACACTTGACAATGTCCATGTGAGTCGTAATGTGCTCTCGAGACCATCCCAAGTGACCCTGATTGTTACGGGAGAACTACTTCAGCTGAGGCGGAGAATCCCGGCGATGTTCATTTTTATGACCGTTTGAGATGCTACCTTTTTCAAATGGGTGCTTACCTTTTAAGTAGTTCGTATAATCCTATTCGTTTCATCATAAACTAACTATGCATCGTTCAGTTGGTGCTGTAATGTTTTGAGAGAAGGTGACGAATAAACAGCGTAAAAAATGTCTATTACATTATATTACAATTAATTTACAAATTATGTATAAGGAGCTTATTTTTTCGGTAAACTATGTATATTTTTATCGGCGTGCGAGCATGACGAGATGTGTGAATGTGGACGAGGCAAAAGTGGTATGCAGGGATCATAACGCGTGGCATTCTGTAGTGTCTGCCTACCCCATAGGAAAAAAGCGCGAGTGTACATACACTCACGCTTTTTTGTGTCACGTATGTATATTTTTAAAACGGACCACTGAGCATCTTCTTCTTTTGCATCGTCATCTGGCTCACGTGGTGCAACTATGAAGAAAAATATTGTGCGGATACCGACACGCCCGACCTCATCTATGTATTGCTGGCGATGGTCAATTACTTAATGTCAATTATAACACTAAAATATTTTCTAGTGCGAACATATATTTTTTCTCAGGAAGTTAAAACATGCTTTATAAAATTTATGTATTCTCAACTTTTAATTAATTTCTTTTATACTTTTGACTGCTGTTTAAACAGAATCCCCGTGATCGCAAAGTAATATCCAAAGACAAACTTTTTGATGATCTCTCAAACAGTCGCCGTTTACTTAAGGAAACTTACATCTTCTGGAATTGTGATTTTACGAAATTTATTGAGTAATCAACAAAAGTATAATGATACTGTCTGAAATCGGATAACAATATTGATTTGATTTTTCCTGTAAGTAATGTTTTATGCGATTAAAAGGTTTGTATTTACTGTGGAGTACCTACGAAGTCTTCACATGAATAGAAGTAAAATTTTACTGATTTTGACGCGGTGTTTTGTTATTTCTTGCACCCGACTTTTCATGTCCAATTTTATAGATTCGATAAAATCTGTAAAAAGATGCTTTATTTCAATATCTAGTATTCGCGTAAGTGAAAGAAATTTGTATATTTTAGATCTAAATTGTTTATTTTTTCAGTAATAGGCATTAAACAAGAATCCATTCAAGGAACACTAGTAAATTATAGGCCACATTTCATCCCCTAGCACACACTGATCTCTCTGAAGCTGCATGTAAGTGCACGTTACTGGATAATTAACTGCAAACCGCTCATTATCTTAGAACCTAAATTTTGCTTAAAGCATTTAGTGTGAATACTAGAATATTAGACAAACGCGTCTAATATTTCAGGGTTCACACTAAATGCGTTTAAGCATATGCTAAATGCAATTTACAGTGCATTTATATTAATGATTTATTAAGGCACAAATCATACTGTCAGTCTGATTAAAAAAGACAAAATAATAAAATTATTTTGTTATGGAATTATCATATTATACGTATTATGTCTCATGACCAGTGGTGTAAATTTATCCTCCAAATTAGCAAAACATCGACACAGTTTAGTGCTTGACACTGGTTTTCATTTAGAGCCGCTATATATTACTCTCACTTGTCTTTTCCATACCCCAACGTAATCGTAAACGTGTTTTCAAGTTAAACTGACGTTTAGGTAGACATGGGTCGCTTCCCTGTTAGATCGAGAGATAATAATTGAAAGCGTGCCTTTATAGGACTAGACAAATATTTTTGGATTCCTAAAACATCGCTTGAAACGCAAACGATTTTAAATTCATTTTATGATTGTCGACATAACGTCATAAATAATATATTAGATGTATGTTTCCCCTAATTAGGATAACTTCACAAAGTCATTGTGGACATGGTCAATCACATTATTTCTCAGGGCTTTGTGGACCAAAATTAAAGCCATTCAAAGTTGAATTTCGAAAGGCAAACTTCATTCAAATATACTGCTCATTCCAAACTTTAGAGCATACTCAGCGATATATCTTCCATTTGTTATTCCCTGCGTCAAACTAAAAAACTAAACTTATCGCACGTAAGTTAGTTCGTATTATTGCATATAAAGAATAAGTATAATTTATAAAACTAGTAGGTACATAAATTACAATCATTAGTGAACAATGACTCATATAAATTCTATTGGTTTTATTGTAAGTACTGTTTACTTTAGACGCATTTTGTATAGCATTCAGAGCACGAACCCTCGTGGCCTTGGCTTACTCAATCACCGCGATAACAACTACTGAACTATTAACAACCAAACAAAATAGGTCTCGTCAACCATTCCAAATTTCCCCTCGCATTTAAAATCACGAAGGATGTAGAAGGACGGGAGAGTTCAAGTTATAATGGGTCTATTTTCAAAGGGCTTTACGATGTTATGGTTTAACTCTTTGTGGGTTGGTGAGAAACACTCCTGTTTTGATGAAAATATTTCGAGAGGTTTAATTTTGGCGTGCTTCAACGAGTGTTGAAACAACGTTCTCGCTTTGTTTAGGGAAACTTGAAACAAGTAATTTATTTAATTAACTTCTCCTTAAATATGACTTGCTCAATATTGAGATGTTTCTTAACAATTCAAGATGTCCTCTTAAAATTTGTCTTTCTTTGTAAACGTTGGTACGACTCCTAGGAGTGTGTTATTTATGATTACGTGTTGTTAAGATGAGAAGGGGTTATCTACAAAGCCATCATTGAGTTAAATAACCTCAAAGTAAACTATTACAAAAGTATGTTTGTATGATTTAAGTCCTTGTCACAACAAAGTTATAAGATAATACCTACATATAATTTGTGAGCTGTGATTATTTTTATTGGTTATAACGATGTACAACAACCTTGCGATTCGTGTCATTTCTATTCTTCAATATTATTTTCAAATTTATCTGTGACGCACATACTTTCCACCCGATTCTCACAAATATTACACCAGAATGAACTGAACGTCTTATCTTAATACATTTTCCAAATCTTCGATAATTCCATACATACAAAGGTTCCATTGTTCAGTATTGTGAACGTGGAAACTATTCAGTTCGGTGTGAATAGAGCTCCTTCTAGATACGGAATCCACTCTGCACTCTGATTAATTTGCGCTTCAAGGACGGCGCGGGCGGCGCGGGCGGCGCGCGGCAGCCCTTGAATGAAAAATATCGCACTTTCGTTCCATTCCTCCGCTATATTGGTATTGCATTCACTGTAATCCTCAAATAATAAAGGTTTTCTTTTAAAAAAACAATCTGGTTTATTTCATTTCATAATATTTTTGAACTAATATGAATGATTAAGGTTAGTATACTTCACATAACCAGTATACTAACCTTAATCATTTAATCTATTTGTATGTATGTATAATTACTAGTGATGTAGACATTGAGTTATACATATATGTATATATGACTGTTCACGTCTATATACCTGTAGGTACAACTTTACTCTAAATACGCGATCAATATTTTAGGAGTTTATAATCAATCAGAGAATATTTAGTATTCCCTAATTGAAAATCTATTTGCGTTTAACTCGATCTGAATCTGGTTTGAAACCAGTACCTCACCTTTACCAGCGTTTGCCTCTCCTAGATCAATTAGAATTTAATTTTTGGGGGCTTCAAACACATTATGTAGTGTTACAGACGAGAATTTCACCTTACAATCTTGAACCACGGTATAAATAAGTACCATACTGATACATGCGAATAACAGAAGTATATTATTAACTCAGAGATCCCGTATGAAGCCGTGTTATAATAGATCATACAACGGACTACATACTGCAAATTAATAAGGTTCCCAAGATAAATTACATTGCCGATCTCCGCAATAGTTGCGGGTGTTCATTAGTAATACACGGTACTACGAGTACAATACCGTTGTTAATTACATTATAACTATCCTCTAAAGGCGGCTCCACACCTGCGCATGAACCGAGCACGCTACCCGCCTCGAATATGCATGCGTCACATTTTACACACGCATGCTTATAAAACTACCGAGCTAGCAAACCGAACCTATTTTTAATAGGTTTTGGGCTTAATCGCAAGTTCGCTTGATGTTAAGCGACGTTCGACGGAGCGCGCTTACCTAGAAGAAACCGATTCACTTTAGATTTAAAGACCCACATAGCTTACCATCACACCTATAGTCGCTGAAGGGTTAGACAGATGTGTATTAATGTACTCCCACATTTTGCCGATATGTTTTAAGTACCATGTAATAGGAGGCAAATTTATTACTATCAACCGAGAACGAATCCAAACTCCGAGGTGCTACAGAGAATCTCATAGAAAAACCCAATAATACTTTGCACGACCTGGGATCCAACCAAAGACTTTTTGCTCGTACTGTTGATGTCCCCGAAAGAGCATTATTGCCTGTATGCGAACTTCTTGCAAACCGCTCGCGAACATGTCCAAAGGCCTGTGCTCCTTGTTTGTACACGAGCGCACATTAGGACACGTCTTTACGTATTCTATTAACGTAGCCTCAGGTGCTTGAGCCACTACACCTATCTTGGAGTTAAGATAACTAGTTACAGTTCTGTCTTTATCTAATGAGTATGTAGGGTATTAAAGTGGACTACAGGAGGAATTAATTATTACGCGGTGGACCAAATTCTAACCTACTAAGATATCCGGTAAGGTCAGATACGTACCTGTTGTTATTCTTTTGTTTTTAATTTATTTTTAAATACAACTGATTTATTTGTAAAAAGATATGTTGTATTTTTTTTTAACTTTGGAGTTTGATATTACTTTTTGGAATGGATTTGAAGTTTTGAAATTAAAAGTAGTAACCTCAAAATTATAGTCTTGACACAAATTTCTAATTTTTTTTTTAATCATGCGCTTGGTCCTTATCTTGCTTATCTTGCCTAATTGAAAATAGAGACGAAAAAGCCTTCCACCACCTTCCTTTCACTTTAGGATGCCTGAAGATTGAATTATAATCTTGGTTTTATTTTATAATAATCACAGAAACCACGCATCCTATTCTACTCAAACGGCCCAAAAACAATGCAAAAAGATAATGTTGGGTGCCTATTATAATAAATATTCTTTTGTCTATGTTCCAATAGTTTTTAAGTAAAAGTATTTTTGCAGCCCAGTCAAACGGTTTCAAAACACCTTAAAAGAAACCGCAATCGGACAAAAATATGAATTTATATAAAAGCGCCATTTGTGACGTCACTTAATTAACTTTTCAAAACTGTAGCCCTCTTGACTACCTCACAAATTTCAGTTTCGGTCTCTCAAAGAAACCCTTATGAAAATAATTTTGACTTAATCAAAAATTAAATTACCGCCTCCGCGAGAATTAAGAATGTTAATTTCCATTGGAATTTATATCACGATTCAACAGATAAAATTAGATGAATTTTAAATTAATAATATTATATTAAGTTTCGATTTGATGGGCGGATTAATAATGAAGTTTAATGTAAATATTTGATTTTCTCTGTGAAAGGTACTTTTGGGGCGGCATGAAAAGGATATATTTTGTTTGTGGTCTCCCTCCGTGAAGGTGAACGTCGGGTAATATTGAGAAGGGTCTGGACGGACGACCAGTGAATCATGCATGACTTTTAATTAGACTTAGGCAAAACTATTCACGAGAATGTTATTTTAGGCGTTGTTATTTATAGTGAAAATACTGATGGTTAGAATAATTCAGCGTGACATTTTTTACGATTTCGTATGCATACAGATCCATGTCAAGATAAAGATCCGTAACACACCGCCATTCCAAGTCGTCAACAGTTTGGTTACGAGCATAACGTAGACCAACTCCCGCAAAGGTTTGAGTTACAATAAACCTTTACCTACACCCAAGGTGATTCGTAAGGCTGTTCGGTCAAACATACTTTTATTTTTGCACAGTATAAAGTTAGGTAAGATAGATCAATACATTTTTCATTACACACATATATTTACTTAAAATTTTGAATTTCTTTACTACGGCTGAGCAGAATTAAGTGGAATGATTACCTGTCCTGCTGAAAAAGAAGTAAGCCAACAGGTTTTATGTTGCTTTAATCAATTTCAGCCTAATCTTAGATGGCAAAATCTGGTTTATTCCCTACCTCCCTTCAGTAGGGAAAGTAAATATAGATACTTGCCCTGAGCGAGCGAAGCTGGAACGGATGAAGCTAGATTAATCTCAAATCGAATGTTAACACGAACTTAATTATGAATAAAACATGTAATTATTTTAACCATACGCGTGCCCTCATCGTATGGTAATCACAGTTTAATCTCAGAGGAACACAATGCTTACCCAAACCCATTACAATTCTGCGAACGTTTCAACCCTGCTCTTTGATATTTTTTCAGTTGCAGGCAATGTATGAATAAAGTACCTAATTTAAAAATGTTAACTACTGTAACGTTTAGCTCTTAAACGTTCATCTAGACTTTGTGATATCGATTGAGTAATTGTCTTAAAGTGTTTACGTCAGGGAATCTAGCCAAATTCAAATCAATCTAATATAAGGCTTTTTCTGAAATTTTAAGTTTATATTCTTGTGCGTGCATGGATAAAGTAATGTATCCTTAATACAATACATCAGCATGCCTATATTTATAAAAAGGTTAGACCAAGAACCCAAGCAGTGAGCTGATGTGTGAACCTTAGTTGATCGGTATATTTTTGATCCCATGTTATAGGGGAACAGTAAAATCCTGATTACAAGTTGCTCTATATAACTTTTCTATCTAAGATTAGAAACTAAAATTTCACATATCGGCATTAGCGTCGCTGGCAGCAGTTACGATTCGTCTCCGGAGTAACAAAGATGAAGTCAGTATTAAAATAGTAAATCACCGAAATGTATTTACAATCATACCTATTTTCGGACGAAATTAAGTCCTGTCCATTTCCAGGTAAAAAAAAATAGTAGGTATTAATTAATTTGACAAAGTTGCCATAGTTCTATACTTTATCGAAAATGATCGCGCTAGTTTTTCTTTCACTGATGGTCCAGCATAAGACCTGTGTTTATATAGTCATTGTATATGTATGTATATAAGCTTTAAATGATATGAATAAACAAAACAGCTCTTTTCGCGTAATTTATTCGTGTCACAAAACGCAACCATATCATGTGAGTTTCAAAAGCTGAGGGAAAAAATTAAAGGGACAAAAATATATGTTCGGACGTAAAATGCTTTGTATGGCAGCTTCTTTTCTAGGTAATATTGTTGTATTCATAAATACGTAGGATTTTTATATAATATTAAAAGTCAAGCGGTAGGGATGGTCCGTAGCCTTAATCAGACCGTTTTTAGGATAAAGCCATTTTGGATATCATCTTTCTGAGTTATATAAAATAGTCATAAGGAACGTAAAATCTAGTTAAATAGCAAACGGTTTATTTATGGTGTTGAGTTCGATTGTCATGTTAGACTAAAATAATATTAAAGTATTAATTTTCAATGTTCATTCCGTGCGAAAAGATATATATTTGATCAAGGGTATGACTACTTACCAGATTATAACGTAATCGTTTAAGGGCGTGAGAGAGATACCACTATAGAGCTTATAGAGCAGTATCTCTCTTTAGCAACCAAATAATTATCGAGTTTACGTCAAAAAGGTTGATATAATTATTTTGGAATAGTGCTTGACGATTATGTATGGTACCCGCGTGTTCGGAGAATGGAATAATAATATTGTCTCGGTTTGACATAATTGATGATGCCTCTTAAAACTGTACTCTATAAATTTTCCGCTAACACATTTTTCGTGACATGAAATAGCATAGCAACTTTTATATTTGTGTTATGCGAACTGACGACCGTAAAAAAAACTTGTTTAAATAAAATACAGTGTCTTTATCAAGGATTCAAGGTAGGTATATATTTTTACATTCAATGTAAAAACAGAATTAAAGTAGAGGCAGCGCCCGGTTTCAAATGGCATGTTTAATGCATATGATACTTTGCAAATGCATTTCATTGATCGGCAGAAATATTTAAAAAATGTGATGCCTACTTTTAACTTTTGGGAAAAGGTTTATTCATTCAATCCCTAATTTCAGAAGAAAGAAGAAGGGCTTTGTTTATACCTTTGTAACCCAGCCTAGGTCAGGATTTATCACGTGTTTTATATATTCATATTTTTAATCTTCTTGTTTTGTACGCCCCAAAAATCTTGAAATCCTTAAAAATTTTGGCCTATTTTTTTTAGAATTCTCTCCTTTTTAGTTGGTTTACTTTGTAATTTGACGCTTTTGTTTATTTTATACATCGCTGTCATATTTGTACATACCGATAGTGTATAATCGGATAGTATTTCTGTTATGAAACAATGAAAGTTTGGTACGTCACGTCGACATTTTTTTCCGCAACACCGCAATATCTAAACCTAAATAAAGTCTTTTTAGTATTTTTCAATTTCTGATATTACTTACAATAATAGGAAGAGACTTCGATAACAATATGTGAATATTTTCCAAAAACTTATTCACTACTATTTAGTTCCTGTTGCCTTTATAGAAAAAGACACAATTTATAGAACTTTATAGAAACAACACCTTTTGTACCCTGCTCATCTTTTTCCATAGTGTGGGTAAATTTCAAAATATACCCTAAGCGGTAGGGGCATACGTTTTGTTAAAACCATACTCGCATTCCCTTGCCCTATGGGATCCTGGAATTCATGAACACATTCTTGACCAAGACCCCGGTAGGCTGTGGCCATAAGACCACTATTACTATAAAAGTGTCTATAGTAATAGCGATAAACATACCTACCGTGGTAGTTATAAAGTACCACGTTGGCCTAGTGGTCGTAACTATACTGCTGTGCAAGGTCTTGGACTCGAATCCCAGTTCGAGTAAAGTAATATTGGATTTTTCTATGATATTCTCAGATTAGCAGCTCGGAGTTTTAATTGACGGCAATAAGCCCACTATAACATGCGACCAAAAACATACCGGTAAAATGTTGGTGTAGGTAAATTAGTACACCTCTGCCTAATCCTTCGGGGCGACAGTCGTGATGGTATATTATATTATATTTATGCTATAACTAAATCGGTGGTTGCAAAAAAGACCTGTAGGAAATTGTACCTATTTATTATTTCTCATATGTTACGCACTTACGACCTTTATCACTTGTAAGTAGCAATAAAGTAAATTGACACGATTGGCGAGGCGCCAAATATATTTTGTCACTAAACTACGATTTTATTGCGTTATGCGTTGATGTGATAAATGGCTACCCTACCGCGCTAAGTTATTACATATTAGATACCTTGAAGCTAGTTATTGGATTCTCCATTTATTTTCAATTTATCGTCGAAGTGGTGTAAGATCGATTTTTTTAGGTATAGTGGACATTGAAAAGTTATCCCGTATTCAGAAAATTGATGTTTAGAGATTACCTACGCTTATTTTTTTGCATTCGAGTGAATACAGTGTTACACTATGGTTAAACTTCAAACAATTTAATGAAATACCATTAAATGGCAAAACAAATGAAGTGGTCTGAACGAAACAAATAACATAAAATGTGATATTATACTGTAATATAATTTCATTATTTTAAAAATTCCAAATATTTTTTTATAATTTGTTATGTGACATAATTTATATAAATAAAATCTCATTATTATAAATGGATTTTCCAATGAAGATATCCCTCAAAATGCACGACCTTCATCAGTCCTATTATTTTGTCTGAAAGAAAGATATATCGGAAATCGGAACTAGTTCCCTAGCAAAACAAATCTGTATATTTAGTACAACTTTGTACAGTATAGGATTTAGTACCGACCCTACAAAAAAAACTTTAAGAAATCCCGCCTTGTGCGTTATAGAGACATAGACACATTACATAATATATTAGCCGACAAAGCACGAAATAAAATCATAAAGCATAATATTTCTCCGGTGTACCGTAAACTTAGGATAAAGAAACAATATAGAGTAAGGGCGCGTAAAACCATTTTGGAATAATCTGTGCAGAGATAGTGTTATAAAACATGGATGTTCGCGGCATCCCTAGAGAGCTACATATTCATTCACATCGTACCAGATCCAATCTTATATACACGCCCTTATCGAATTTAGTTACGTGTGAAATGTACTACCGTGTGCAACGTGCTTAGATTTACGATAAAATGCCTGAAAGTGTTACACGGAAAAAGTGGGATACGTTTATGCAATTTTGTCATTGGGTTCAATTTCCATAAACTTTGTATATAATTCTAAAAAACAGCTTAGAGTTTTTGTTTGAGCTACGTATTAAGAAAATAATAATGGCTCGTATATTACCTTCAGTTAGATTCCAAAATTGAATGGCAGGGGGCTAAGTAAATACCAACCCCTTTTCTTCCAATTTCGTGGACTTTTGAACCTTCTTTCATCTCTAACAAAATTATCTCTACATGTCATCTGTTTTTCTCCCTTTTAATGTTCGTTCATTCGGTTAATGTGTTTGAACGTTGACCAGGCGGCAGTAAAAGAAAAATAAAGCAGCTGCTTATCGTCCTGAACCAGATGTAAGGGACCACGAACCAGTAAAAAACGAGCACGGGAAGCCAACATTTTCTGTTTTTTGTCTAGGTATTATTGGTGCTTGACTAACCTGAAGAAAATTTTTATGTGAAATTGTTTTAGGATTTTACAATCATATCTCTTTGATGAAGATTGTTGACGCAGATCTGACACAGATGACTGTTCAATTAGCACGCCATTTAGATCATTAAAACTTCAATCTTTTAACAAAAACAAATACTATATATATATATATATCATCATCATTTCAACCGTTTGACGTCCACTGCTGGACATAGGTCTCCCCCAAGGATCGCCACGACGACCGGTTATATGCCGCCCGCATCCAGTGGATTCCAGCGACCTTTACCAAGTCGTCAGTCCACCTTGCCGGGGGCCTGCCCACACTGCGTCTTCCAGTACGTGGTCGCCACTCTAGAACCTTCAGGCCCCATCGGCCGTCCGTTCTTCGAGCGATGTGCCCTGCCTACTGCCACTTGAGTTTGGCGATTCTTCGGGCTATGTCAGCGACCCGGGTTCTTCTACGGATCTCCTCATTTCTGATTCGATCACGTAGTGAAACTCCTAACATAGCCCTCTCCATCGCTCTCTGAGTGACAATGAGCTTCCTTATAAAGCCCATTGTAAGCGGCCACGTTTCGGTGCCATAAGTCATCACTGGCAACACAACATATATTTTGTTTTTATATATATTTTAACAAAATATATGTATATATTAACTGCACATTTATATATATATATATATATATATATATATATATATATATATATATATATATATAAATGTGCAGTATATTAACTGTATATTAACTGTATATATTAACTGTACATTTATATTTATGCAATTCCGAAGAATAAGCTATTGTCCTAGTTTTTGACCTTAAGCAAACCTTAAACTTGCGACCTCTACTGTTCTCCGAACCAGAGTAAACAATGAATCTAATCTCAGAGTATTTTTTTCTTTCATAATAAAGACATAAGCACCGTATTAGCATAATAATAAAAAACGTGTTCATAAAAAACTTGTGTATTAAATTAAGTAGGTACTGCATTGTACCTACTTACGATGGATACATTTTAACACTTCTCATCAATTACCAGCTTAACACTGTCCACTGCCATACGAATATACACTTATTATCCGACACAGAAAGACGAGATTACAAGATGATTAGTCATATGTGATACACATATATCATCACGCCTGTCATCTCCTAAGTAATAGGTAGAGGTGTACCTAATAAATATACTCAGTTTAGTATGCAAGCTTATTGTCGTCAACCGGGCATGAACCCGAACTTCATGTTGCTAATGAGAATTTCATAGACAAACCCAATTACACGTCCTTGATCGATCTGGGAATCGAACTCAAGAACCTCTTGCTCAGCCACTACTGAAATCATCAGTCATAGTATAGTCATATGTGATATATACGAAACAACACCGTGTATTTGTGTAGACGGGACAAATACAAAGAGACAGAAACTAGTATTCCTTGCGTATCTAGCAATCTACCATTTCTTGTGTACTCTACAGTGCTTGTGTTATGTTTGTTCTCGTACAATCGAACACAAACATCGGTGTTACGATCTGTGAACCGTTAGGAAGCCCCTTGTTGCCTGTACAGGTGATAACAATTGAAATATTGTATTGTGTTACAGATAACGTGTATTGAACACAAGAAAACTTGTAGTATAGTGCGTTAGGGTAAGATTGGCGCTGGGGTAAGAACGTAAAAACCTAATTTCCAACTTCCATAGCGCGCACATTATTAAAAAATAAAAAGCTATTAAAAAATATTTCCGAATAAGCTGAAAATGTTGTTCTTACGTTGTTACCCCCAGCACCGATCTTACCCCAACGCACCTTACCTACTTATTAAACTAGTATTTACAGAGTTTATCGCGGCATATTGATTGGAATATTTTTTTTCATGGTCACGAGTAAACCAGTCTCCCCTTGACAATGGAAGCTGCAAAGAGTCCGACATGTCAGGATTAAAATAATAACAATACACCGTAAAAAAAATAGTGTTAGAAAGCAATACCATAGTACTTTCGCCATTGTACCCATATTTCATAATTCAATGTAATGTGCACTTTAATTATTGGTGTACAATAAAGTATATTCTATCTACTTAAATGTATTATGAACTTGGGCAACTCATTCGAATATTGCAACTATTTATAAAAGGAGTGATAAGGTTTTTACAGGGTCGGCAACGCGCGAGCGACACCTCTGGTGTTGCAAACATTCATAGGCTATGGAAACCGCTTACCATCAGGCGGGCCGTAACTTTGTATGGAGTTCTATGCCGGATTCTTCTTCAAAGAAGTTTACTTCTATATAGAATACTAGCTGCCCCAGCAAACGTTGTTTTGCCACATTTTAGGGGGTGATGGTAGAAGGGTGAAAATTTAGGGTTGTATGTATTTTTTAATGCCAAATCTAAAAAAAAATATTTTGTCTAAAAAATAAAAAATAAAAATTTTGGGGTGGACTACCCCTAACATTTAGGGGGATGAAAAATTAATGTTGGCCGATTCTCATAGATACCGGATAAGCACAAAAAATTTCATCAAAATCGGTCGAGCCGTTTCGGAGGAGTTCGATTATGCACCCCGTGACAGAAGAATTTTATATATTAGATTATCAAAGGACAATGGGCGGAATCGTCCCCACCCATCAACAAAAATGAAATGTAGCTCAATTGACACATTTTGGCAAGATGATAATTTTTTACTATGGGGACGTTGGTCAAATGAATTGGGTTCTCATAGTAACTAACTTTTAAACAAATATTTCGTTTACGTATTATTGACGAGTAATTGTAAAACACCTGCTCATTTATCTATTCATTAGTGCACAGTGGCGGCGCATGCACACAAAGATAAGTTCTTAGAAAATACCCCGCACCCCCACCCTCGCTCCTGCGCTTGCGACCCTATTCGCAGGCAGGTAGTCGCCCGAACCTTAGTCACTCACAGTCAGTTTGTTGCAGTGTTCGTTCGTATTTATTTATCTCTGTCTTATCGGTTTTTATTTTACAACTACGACCCCTGCTTGTTTACTGGACTGATTGATAGCTTTTCGATTGACCCTGGCACGATAACTGGATTGGATACAGTGTATTATGGAAACTGGACGGCGGTGTATAATGTGCCCGCGATCTGTCTTGCGACAAAGGCGGCACGTTTTGGAAGAGGCGTTAATTGAAAATGAACCTGAATTAGTCAACCATATTTCACAAAATGCACTGATACAGGTAAATAACATCTTTTATATATAAATATATAACTACATAATATGTAAACTATGTATTTAATTCATACTAATATCTGTGTTTTCACTGCAATTTCCTGTAGCACACCTTCATTTTTTTATATTTATTTCATATTAGATGGCTATTGTATACTTTGAACAATCATTGGGCGATAACTAATAACGTTAATAAATACTTACACCAATTATCTAGACCCAAGCTAAACATAGTTTGTACTATGAGAACTACGTTACGAAACACTTATATAAATACATATTTTAATATGTTTTATAAACATATGTGACGCGGAAAACACGTCATATTCCATCACAAATACTTGTACCCTACGAGATTTGGCCACGCGAAAAGATTAGTTCTGATACTCATCGAGTTTTTTTATGTTCCAGGTTGTATTCAATAACACTATGGCAGTGTGCCATAGATGCTGGCAAAGAGCTAACAATGCTACGCGACAAAGTCGCATCGGGAATGCAGACAATGACGTCCCAGGTCTTGAAGTTCAAAGAAACGCAGATGATGTCAATGTACAAAACGTCGTTGTTGAAGATCATCATGATGTTGATGAACAAGATCAGGTGATGAACGACGTAGCAAATCAAGAACAGGACTTTTACGTTCGCGATTATGTGAGGGCATCAAATTCTTCTCGCAGCTGCTGTTACAGACAGTGCACAAACGAAAACCTAAGGCGAATTCCAACTTCAATGAAAGTGTATTTGGTATGTAACTATCGCCTGTATATTCCACCGAGTGCGCGATTATGCGAAGATCATTTAAGAAGTACTAACATCGACGAAGTATTAGACAACATCAACGTTACGAATTATTTCAATTCTTCTTTTTTTTCGGACATGACGAACATGTTGGTAAATGCCATTAACAATGCCCCTAGTTTCGATTTTGAATCTGGACTTAATGCACAGGAATTACATTTTTGGACCGGTTTGACATTAGAACAGTTCGATGCTATCTTAGCGGAAACACCGAGTCTATCAGAAAGGTCCCGTCATCCACGTACAGTTCTAGGTGTGTACTTAACTAAACTCAGAACTGGTGAATCTAACGAGAGACTGGCGACGCTCTTTAAAACATCCCGCAGAGAGCTCGAAAGAAAATTAAAAATAGCAAGAGAATGTCTCACCCAAGATTTTGTTCCGAGTCATCTTGGAATAGGTCATGTTTCTAGAAGAGATCTTCTTGAAAGAAATCTAATGATACCAAAAGCTATTTTTGGGAATGAGGAGAATACTGTTTTGATTTTAATAGCAGACGGAACATATATTTATATTGAAAAAAGTTCGAACTTTTTATTTCAGCGAAAAAGTTACAGTCTACACAAGTTCAGGAACTTATTAAAGCCTTTTTTATTAGTAACCAGCGATGGTTATATAATCGATGTTTTAGGCCCATATCCTGCTGTAACATGCGATGCAAACATTATGCATAATATAATGAACCAAGACGACCATTTGTTACATTGGCTCATCCACAGAGGAGATGTGTTTATATTAGACAGAGGGTTCAGGGACAGCATTTATGACATACAGTCGCTTGGCTATGAAGCTCACATACCTCCATCAAAAGATAGAAATGCTACCCAACTTACCACTGAACAGGCAAATAAGTCGCGTTTAATAACGATATGTCGGTGGGTGGTAGAAGCCGTGAACGGAAAGTTCAAAAATAGGTTCAAGCTTTTAAGGCAGTCATATTTTAATAAAGCTTTACCAAATATGTTCATTGATTTTAGAATCGCTGCAGCGATCATAAATGCATGTTATCGCGTTGCTACTGATAGCAGGCTTGCCTCAGAAATACTTAATAACATACAAGCTGAAAACAACACGCCTAATCTGTTACGTGATTACGTAGAAATGAAAAACCTTAACCGTCAAAGAGTGACTTTTACAGCCATGGAAGCACAAATGCCTCATTTTGAAGAGTTTCCACGATTAAATGAAGACGACATTATTTTATTTGCACTAGGAAGTTACCATTTAAAACTGGCCAAGTCGTACTGTGCAGAGCATTTTCGTAACGGATTATACATCATTGAATTATATCGTGAAAATGCATTGAGTGATTTGGCAAGATGCAATATTATGATAAATAATGCGTGGCTGATAAGAGCGCGAATACAATCCAGACACGTAAGGTCACGCATATATTATTCTTATATGTTGATTGATGGGAATAGGGGGGACAGACATGCTATTGCACACTATTACTGTACCTGCTTGACGGGCAGTCGCACTATAGGAAGTTGTGCACATATTATATCGATTGTATGGTACATGGGAATAGGTCGTCATACAGATTTTAATCTGCCAGCGCAGCTGTTAAACAGTGTTATAATAGACCAGTAATATTAGCACTCTCTATTGTTATTCGCCTAACTACTAAGAGCATTGTAAGAATGAATAATTAGAAGACAATGAATTTAAATGATTCATTCATTTATATTCATTATATATTTTCTAATTATTCATTCATAATCATTTACATGTATATGTTTAAATATACATTATTTTTATTTTGTTTAGTTACTAAATCATGTTTTGTACTGTAATATAACCATAATGTTAAAATAACTTACAAGTGTAAAAGGAAAATATAGGTTAATTAATAATTATAAATTGTTTTTTTTATTGATATATGCCACGGATTTAAGTAAAAAAAAGGATTTTAATCAAATAGTGGATACTTAAAGAACACATTGGCATTAGTTCTATGTGTGTTGGTATATGGGGACGGAGCCCATACATTTTTGCCCATAGTCCTTTGTACCAACTTTTTTTGCATTTACAATACTTTATATAATAAATACTTTTCCATTATCAATATATCTTCGGTTCTCATTTTTCTAAAAAATCAAAGCAAGATTTCGGGCATCCTCAAAGGACCGCTTAGGGCCCTCGCACGACCTTTTACAACATCCTTGGGCATTCAATATCCTATAATATACACATAACGTTTTTATTACGAGACCGTATACATTATTTACGATGTGCTGATAACCTACTTGGTGAGAGTAAAGGGTGACGTACACCATAGACATTTTGCAAGAGAGTCCATAAAACTACTGCATACTTACTGGATTGCATCTGTAAACTTCAGATGTGGACGAGAAAACCTTCAGGCATGTAGATTTCCTCGATAAATAATCAATACGCACATGAAATTGAAAAAACAGAAATGCGTGCCTTGGATTCGCATTTCACTTCATAAAATATATATATACAAAATTTAAATAATCTGAGCGTGTACTTATCAGTTTTATGGCCGATCACTCTAAAAATTTGTCGTCTACTGCGTCTGCACTACGCCTAAGTATTACCTACCTACCCAATTTTATAAGTGACGTGGACTGGTCATCATCGCTAACACAAAACCAGACCATGTTTTGGCATATACATACATCAGTAAACAGTAAACAGAAGGCGATACTCAAGGCTATTTACGATAATATTTAAATATATACGCTGCGTTTTGTTTGGGAGTCCGTTTCATGTTGTTTCAAACAAAAAGTGTATTGACCCTGAGTCGGTGGTTTTAAAATCCATTTGATTAATTTACTATTGAAATGTGTGCATCTTTCACCTTAATATTTAAATCATGACTTACAGCAACTCTTAAAATGTATTTCTAATGACATTGTGGCCTGGCCTTTATTCTAAACTCTCTACAAATAAGAGACTATGTCAAACTATAACTATTAGGTACTTAAATCATTTTCTGCGATTGCGAGAGTTAAGAGCGTAAAGTCCGTACTTCAAAATATTAGGTAAAATATTCAGATTAGATGGAGAAAGAAGCAAATAAAAAAATAGAAGCGTATAACATCGTTTCAACGCTCGATAAAAGACAAATTATTATACAAAAACATAAACATTACAGCTGATTTGTGAGCAAGAAAGTTACTCAAACAGTAGTGGACAGCCAGAGTATTATCTGAGCGGACAGTCTATTAATGTCCGACGTCCCAGCAATGGCCAAAGTTTATAAGTTATGGCGGACTCCAAGTAAATTAGCTTTTCAAACACTATGTATCGAACTGCCATCAAACACTTTAATGGATTGATAGGAAGAGTTACATAACAAACGAGCTATTATTGTGAACTACGCGATTTTTTAGTAATTGAACTTTGCAACCAAACTTTTTGCTGGCTTGTCGATTCTGTTATATTTTTTGTTCGAAATACGAATTGATTTGTTTTGTTATTTTGTGGGTACACGTTAAAGGGAATAGAGCAGTTGTAATTCAGACTTCACCGTTCTTAGCCTATTTAGGTCAGGATCAAAATACTAATTGTTAACTTTAACATAAATCATGCCTATAGGTACATATCCCTGAAATTTTAGACATGCACTTAGACTTTTAAGACAAGACGCTTAATTTTATCTTTCAATGTACACTTCAATTTAAAAAATATTCAAAAAAAATGTTTTGTTTCAGAAGTGAATCACGCGCAGTCTTGTATAACCAATATCATATCTCAGTTCTTCGAAAGGCCTCCTGTGAAGAAAGGTAATATATAATTATTTATTTATAGGTAGGGATCATCGAGATTTTCAATAGTGTTTGCGTCAGCTATTAGTCTAACCAGATTAGGAAAGAATTAGACGATTAAAGTCAAAGGCAAAATATTCAAAGTAGGCCAAATTTAATTGGCTCTTTTTGAACGTTGACAATAAAGACAGCCCCCAAAAACGCCCGCCCTTCACCGTTTCCTTTAGGTAACTGATTTCCTAAATTCAGAGGAACGTACCTTCTATTCGAACTTAGCATTCATGATCATATCACTATGGTGCTTTGTAAAAACCCCGCTGTATAAAAACATTTGCATAAGAATATTTGCACAAATATCCGCCTAATTACAGAAAGACGCCCTCGGGCTTCACGGACTAGCGTTGATTAATTTCAATTGCGTTCAATGTAATCTCTATCATTCGCTTACAATACTTTTTATGCTCAATCAAATATATTTTGGCATTCGTAATAAAGGAGAGATAAGAAATACAGGTTAAGTTTTTGTTGTAAGCTGATTAATTGGAGATCACGAGGTCAATACACGCGAACCTATTTATAGACAAAGCGGTAGTATTGTACAAAAAGTTTGTATTAGCTGTCTACGTTTTGAAGCTAGATTGACACTAAACTAGCTTAATATAGGTTGTTAATTATATAGTTTGTATAGTCATATTATAATGTGGGCTAGGATAGGATGTAAGCTGAAGTAAGGGCTTGACCGTACAAACTATAAAATTGGCTGTGTATTTTAATTGACAGTGTGTATTCCTATCTATTATTCGTAACTTAGCGTTTTAAGGTGATGAAATAATTGATTGTGTGTTTTATTTCTCTATCGACGCACGGGGATAATCAAACAATCGTTCCGCAATTCGAATTGTATTTTCAATAAAAAAAAGACACATGCGAAAGCGTTGATAAACACATTACATGGGATTGCTTCGAAAAGGACCTCCAACTGGCCTGCCCATAAAGCGTTTAATAAAAGTTAAACCCTGCAGCAGGGTATTGTAAAAAAGTTCCGTTGTCAGTAGGTACTTTTACCAACAAAAAAAAGGATGACTTATAATCTCTCGAACCGAAACGAGAAAATTCGGAAAGTTGAAAAATTTCCGCGAATATTAATATAAAGTAGAGAGTGTTAACGGCACTTTAGCGGGCCAATTAAGATGGTATACCATTGTGAAAATGCAAACGTTTTAGACAGAAATCACGCTACAAGCAGCCCGCTAATTAGCCCGAAAAAATGAAGAGGGGAGAAAATAAAATGAAAACAAAAGACCTGCTGAATTTACTCAACGAGCGAGCGTTATATTACACCTTTTTGGACTGATTTCATGCACGTTTAGGCGTATACAAGACATTGATAATAATCCATGGTCACTAGCAGGACTGAAGGTACCCATTGCTATTGCAAAGGATTCGAAACATCGGGATTAATTTATATCAATAATAATATTATATACTTTCAAATTAACAAATTAATTATATAATTATGTTTCCTCTTTGACTATTCATTTCATTTTGTATGATAATAATAAAAACACCCATCAAAGTCACGCCTGTATAATTTTTCTAGGAAATTAATAGCACAATATTCTTTGCCTTTGAAACAAAATTGCCTTCTAACGAAATTCTAAATACTACACAGAAACAAAATTGAGGGAAATTGCGGGAATCAATATCGACTTTATGTATTTAAATTTGACTCAATATCAGTTCAAATAAAATGCAAATTTATATTCTAATTTTAATGTAGTCTTCTAAACTATCAAAACCAGTCTAGAAGCATTATTTATCATCAACTTTTTAGGGATAAAACACAAATATTCTTTGTTCACAAATGTTAGCAAAGTTAGGCACTGATGGGCACGGATCCCCTGTGAGAGAAAATAATGTATAAAACTTATTGACATTTTATAATGCTTTCGTCTAATCAAAATTAAGGATTCCTTTTAGTTCATATAGAGTACCTTAACAAGACGAAACAATCCCGAAGGCTAATAAACACTACCTATCCTATAACAAAGACGCTATTCGTTTGTCTTTACAGAGTAATTCAAGGTCCTATGTCACTTGAATGATGTACTCGCAAACGAGCTCCGTGAATATTAGGTGATAATTATTATGTCCATAATGTACACTGAATGCGGTAACGCGGCACCAGTAACTCATGCCCAGCCCGACAGGTGGCGCTATTTATCGTCTTCTAAGAACATTACACGTATTTAATTATTATAAATGTGTAGGCTTGCAATGCAGCAATGCTTCATGTCGCCAGTTAATGTTGGTGAAAAATTGGCCTGAATTTGTGTTGTGGGTTTGTTACTGTAGGCCGTTCGTGTGAACTGTAGATTCTTCTTAAAAAAAAATAAGTTTTTACTATTTTCCTTTTTTTATAAAACCGTTGGCACACACTAGGATTTTCTCCTGTGTCGTGGGTGATACACATGTAAATTTTCAGATACCCCAACACCCGGAATACTGAATACCTATACCTGTAGATCGTAGTTTGTACAAATATTTGCTTCGTGCGGGGATCGAACCTGCAACTGGTGACAGAATTCTATCGTACAGCCACTGCGCCAAACGAGCCGTTTAAGACCATCAAGACCCGCAAAATAAATAGAGCTATAGCTAAAAGAAATAATACACAAAAGAAAGAAGACCAATTAATATTTTCCAGCAATTGGTGAAGTCGGACGATGGCTGAGAATGACTTTAATTATCCAAGTAATGGAGATTTAATTAATGATAGAATTTATAATTATGATTATATCAAGTACCCCAATTATTTATTCGAGTTGGTCAAACGATTGCGAATATCTGATGACGTAGAAGTCCTTATGTTTAATCCTGCACAGAAATTACCTTTACTTCTAATCGTGAGTGTATTTTTCGATAACGATTAATGTGTGCTATTCAACCCATGAGGGATCATTTGGGTACCTAATAAAGGGAGCCTTAAGGAGATAAATGACAATACCCTCGCATAAATAATTTAAATACAAAGCTTCCCCAACCTGACAATTTTGAAATTCATATCCTGAAAGATATTTTGTCAAAACATATACAAACAAATGTTTATCTTAGCATCACAAATGCGATTAGAGTAAGATCACATGTTAAATAACAACAATCCAACCTGAACCTTTCCTGAAAGCGTTACAAGATCCGTCCAGTTAACAAAGGATAAAAAGCAATTCCTTTTCCTTTAAAAAAACGCCTTCTACGTAAATTATTTCCAACCTCATTCGATTCAACTCGCAGTAACCTTTCGCTTGTTATCACTTTGAGCAATCTACAGTAAGGAGACCCTAATTTCCGGTAAAACGTCGGCGTATTCACTGTAGAGGATTCGTCGACTTTTATCCGAATGTTACCTTTTTTCGAAAGTCGTTTCGGTGAAGGAAATACGGCGGCGGCTGTGGCGTTCACGTATTACGTAGTTACGTAAGAGTAGCTCAGCTGGCGCTCCTCCACACACGTATAGATTGGGTGACAAATGACGATTCCAGACCTCAAGCGCCGCTGTTGTGTTTCAACTTGTTTTGTTCGGATTTTCAAGTTGAAGGACGCGACCGCTCCGTGTACCGCAGAGAAATTATGAAAGTTTTATGTACAATATATATTTTTTATTGTAACGATATTTCAATGCAGACCCAGGCTTTAGGTACGGTAACCGCTAAACATGAAGCAGCCCGTAAATTTATTTGCCACCTTCGTGAAAAAAGAAAATTCTGTTACCACCAAAACACATTTTAAAAATCTTTGTCAAAAGTACATTTTATCGTAACTGTTTGCACACAAAATAATAGAATACTCGTCGTTATTTTATAATAATCCGTCGTTAATTTACTTGTTAATAGATATTAACTGAGTTAACTTTGGAGAGCACTGGTCGGAAGGTAAAACGCTATTTATGTTCCAATAAGCATCCTTCACTGATTCCCGAATATTATTGTAATAATAACTATCGTTATTTCAAGATCTTCCGTGAAAATGTTTATGTACGGTTTTTCAAATAAAATTCTTTATCTTATCTTTTCAACTTATTTAGGTGATCTTTTGCTATAGTCCTATAGCAAAAGGAAGGTCTAGGCAGAAACTTTTTTAATCTGCGATAGCCTAATGATTTTTGATAATTGACTTCTATACTTCATGGTTTTTCTTATATTTGTTGTTATAGAACAGAAATACCTATATCATTTGTGAAATTTGTCTCGACTATCACGGTTTATGAGATACACCGCCTGACAGACAGGCAAACAGACAGACAAACGGACGGACAGTGGAGGCTTAGTAATAGGACCCCGTTGGCACCCTTTGGGAACGGAACCCTAAAAACAATGTAGTAAATACCATCTAGCATCCATAACGCAAGCCTAACAAGATATTCGTGTTGCTAAGCAACGACTTAGCCAAGACCTAGGCGACGCTGTATAAAACTATTTATTTAATTATAGCTTAATTTTAGGATAACGAAGTTAATTTTTACGGTAGGTAATTGTAACAAGAAAAATGGCGTTAGTTAATTAAACTATCTACTGTGTTTTCATAAAATCTAATGTGGTAAAGTTTTTTTCATTCAACCGTTAGAACAATACGTAGTTCATTATTTTTATATAATTCCTAGTAATTTAATTTTCTGTATCCATACTCATCATAAAGTAAATACTACAAAAGTTTCTCGTATAACTAAATAATTACATTTTCAGAAAAAATCTCAACTGGTCGTCAAACTCTGTTTTATAATGAAAAGCTCACATTTCATTGTGGCCTTGATTTATCTTAATTTACGCCACTAAATAATGTAACGGCAGTATTCTGGATCGTTTCAAAAGCAGTCGTGCAGAGAACCATCACAACCCATAAATAAAAATCGAGCCGTCACGGGACGCCTGGCAGATGTGAAACATCGACATTATTTTGTAAAAGTAATATGCAGAAAAGAACATATTGTGATAGGAACTAAATATGTCATAATCTATACATATAATAAAACAGTAAAAAAACTGTGTCTGTACATTGAATATATTTTAAAAAAATTATTGAGGGCGCTTTAGGAACAGTAAGAGAGCACGAATCCAAAAAAAAAATTCTGTCTGTTTGTCTGTTTGTTTGTACACGCTAATCTTCGGAACTGCTGGCCGGATTTGAATGATTTTTTTGTTGTTGTATAGGTATTAAGTCTGGGCAACACATAGGCTATAATTTATCTTGGAAACTTGAACACCTGATGCAGAACCGCAAGAGACCAGCTAAACTATAAGAGATACAAAAATGGTACCATAGCAAAAAATGTTCCGCATGATGAGTATTTTCTGCTGAGAGAATAAATTTGAAGATCTGGAATACCTGATGTGGAACTCCAAGAGCCGAGTTACACCGTAACACGTATAGGAATGACGTCTTACCAAAAGTTAATCGATCTGATGGACATTTTATGCTGACTTATAAAAATCGAAGATCAGACATCCGATGTGGAGATCAAAGCTGTCACAAATTTTACTGTATATTATAAAATAGCATAAGCTGGAAGTACCTCCACGCGGTGAAGGCAGTCACTGTTTAGGACTGATTTTTGATAGCGATGGTATCATTGAAAAATAGATACTACTGGCCAAAACTACCATTTATTTTTTATTTTATTTAGTAAACTAGCTGACCCAGCAAACGTTGTTTTGCCACATTATAGGGGTTGGTGGACTACCCCTAACTTTTAGGGGGATGAAAAATAGATGTTGGCCGATTCTCATAGATACCGGATAAGCACAAAAAAAATCATCAAAATCGGTCAAGCCGTTTCAGAGGAGTATGGCAACGAAAACTGTGACACGAGAATTTTATATATTAGATATTCTTCAGGCTGGTTTATGTTATTTGAGTGTTTAAATTCCTTTTCCATTTATCTTCGTGACACGGTAGCCAACCCGGTAACGCAGGAGAGCAGTCACTTTAATTGATCAGCAATCTGCACAATAAAACTATAACCATGCCTAGAAAGAGGTCAAATCTTTCCCAATGTTCCAAACGACCTAAACGATTGAGAATCATACAATCCCAAGAATCTACCGAGGAGCGTCAGGAGAGATTTGATGCTGTTCGAGAACGTCAGGCTGCAACTCACTCCGTGGAAACCTCTTCAGGTCGCGAAGCACGCCTGCGTTCTCAGCGTATTTACGCATCTACATCCAAGTCTCTAGAGACCAGTGAAGAATATGATGCGCGGCTGATCGCTGATTGTGAACGTCACGCATTGTCTCGCGAGTCAGAGACGTTCACGGATAGAGAATTGCGCTTGAGTTCTCAGCGTATCTACACATCTGCTTCTAGGTATCTAGAGACAAGTGCGGAACGTGATGCGCGACTGTCCACTGATCTTGAGCGACACGCATTGTCTCGCGAATCGAAAACGTTTACCGATACAGAATCACGCTTGAATTCTCAGCGTATTCGCACATCTGATCTACCAACAGATCTTTTGAAACGAGTTATGAAAGTGTAACGCCACATATTCCGCCATCGAATGTATGGTTCAAAATAGTACTTTTTGTAAAGCTGTTAAATGGCAAAAAAAAAACAAACGGTATGTGTTGCTCAGGTGGGATAGCACATGGTCATTTCCAGACTTATAAAAATGAATGATCTGGAACGTCTCGAATCGTCTCGCGCATCCCGTTGTTTTCCCGTCCCCGGGCTCTTAGAATTCGACATCAGACGTTACAGATCTTCGATTTTGACGACCCCTTTTATGGCATAAGCAACAGGATCCGCGTACGAAGTCGCGGGCAGAAGCTAGTGATAAAATAAAATATTACGATTTTTTTCCACATCAAAAATATATGTGTTAAAAGAAACATATTAACACAAACTCAAAGAGGTTTAATACAATTCACAATTCGAAAAAAAAGGTAAACTTGAAAATAGAACTAAAATCAAATTTATATTTCGTGGCGACGCTTTCGCCACGCCAGAAATCGGTTTTACGTGCGGCTATAGATGTTTCACATCAATAAGTATTACGTCACGCCACTAGACTATTGTAACTCAGTATTTCCTAGATGCGATAACCTAGTAGCATTATCTGTGAAGGTCTCGAGTTCAATTCCAAGGCCAGACAAAGACGGAAAATATTGTCAGGAATCGTATACCTAAACATGTCTGCGAGATGTTTCGATGGCGCGAAATGTCTGCGTACCCTCCCGATCTAGACTATACGGGGTGAACTATCCTATAAATATAACCTAATCCTTCTCAATTAGAGAACATACCGTGCCTTGTAGTGGGACACTAAATGCCTATTACCTACCAGAGTTTCATTGACCTATAATAAAATAAGCACAATACTCAACCACAACAGAGAAAAATGTATAAGCTTAAAATACAAAAGCTTGTAAGTCCTCCAGAGAATACAAACGATTAATTTCGTGTTGCCAATAAAAAAATGTCCATAGCATCACGCCAATATTCCCTAAGCAATAGGTAGAGTTTACTGGTGTAGAGTGTGCTAATGCACACTAGTTTGCTTTGCTACTTTAGGTCACATGCAATAAACTTATTTCTTTTACATAGCCTGCCGACCTAACATATCCTACTGGCAAACATGGACGTATATCAGGCAGGCCAATTAATTTCATAGAAATACCTCGACTAACCTTAGAATCGAGCCCGTATAACGTTCAGCGGCCATATTGGCAACCAGTGAAAAATATATAAAGATATTGACACTATGAACACACCTATTTATATTACTTTATACTGACGCGAATTATCTAATTTCCGAATTTCGGCACTGTTCTGTTATTATACCAACTCAGAAATTAGGTTACCATAAGGAAAAGAAAGAAGAGAAATAGGAAAAAAATATAATACATATATTTATTTCATAAAATAAACTTTGACAATGTAATGCACTGAAAGGTTACAAAAGGAGTAGGACAAAAGGCAAACGGTGGCGTCATGTGGCGTCTTTCCGTAGGGACCGTTTTTGTACAACAATAGCAAACCGAACTTGTTTTTACGTTTTATATAAACATTTAACGGCTTTTGTTGGCGACAGTACATGAAATCACGAAAATAAAATGGTATACAATGTCTCTTATTAATAACTACCGTAAAATTTTATTCGTTATCGTAAAATGCCAATCTCTTGTAACTACTTACTCTGTTTTATAATTAAGAGGGCAGGTCTTATCGCAGCATTGATTTACCATCAGTCAGTGTTGAATTATTTAATGGCAGTGTGATCGAGGGTCGTTTCAAAGGCAGTATCTCAGATAACTCCCATAAACCATTTACTGTTATAATTAATTTGCTTTATCGCGGACTAAATAAATCCTTATTCGTATTCCATGAGACGCACGTAAAACCGTGACGTCACGAGGCTAGATTCCGCCCGTCACGGTAGGGTTGTCAACAACCTCTTCGCTTTGCTCTAGTTTCCACGTCAACCCGAGGCTATGTATCAAAAATGTCAGGATTATGCTAATTACTTAATCTGCTTCAAGTAACAGATGTTGGTGGCACAACTCTTGCATACCTAATTACTTGTTTCATTTCATTTCTCAGCCATGAAAAACTACGTGCTAATTTCTCATTATTTGATACCAAAACATTGCGCTTAAGCGAACGAGGAGAAGCAAAAACTGTTAAGTAAAAATAACAATAAAAAGTTCAATGCAGATTCTTAATTTTTCAAACAGCAGGGTACCATTTCTTAGCTATAAAATACAAGAATCATTTCGGAAAAGTGCCTATTTTCAAACAGAACACGCCCGTGCTTGGTTTGTGTAACAATTCATGTGCGTTTTTTGTCTTTTTGGTATATGGCAACCCTAGCGGGGAGCGGCACGCGACAAGTTCCGTCGTGGCGCGTCGCCAACTTCCTGAAACCACTAAAAAACTTGCACCGGTACTTTATCCGTACAGTAACTCTGGTTCAGATAAGCAGTGGTTTTTAACCACAGAACAGCTCATTTCTATATAAAATGCCAAAAATCCACAACAATGGTGTTTATATGTAAGAGAAGGCTTATGCGCGCACTAAATATAAATAGCTACATATTGAATAGCTCAGTTCAATGAAACAAATGAACTAAATTAATGACGTCACCGCTTTTTAGTAACTACACTAAATGGGTCGGAACTATAATCGTCTTTGGACAGAAGACATCAACGGCAGATGCCGCCCACATCTGTGAGATACAAAATGAGCCACTCTAGTAGATAATAAGTTACGGTTCCATGTGCTGCGGACAGCCGAGTCGGCGGAACTACCGCAAAAAGTATAAATCCCTTCTAAGGGCATAATAAATTGGTGTAACGGGCGACGGGAATCTTGTTAGGTCGAGACTGGCCGTAAACCGGCCAGGAGCCTTCCACGCTCTCTATACGCAACATTGAATTATCGTTGACTAAAGACGACAAAGTGAAACACCTGATTGATCTATTAGTTGAGGAATTTACTCAACAATAAAATGTTCAGTCGAGAAAAAAGCTTTGTTTAAAAAAACTAAAGGTTAAATTGGAATTATAACAACTCGGTCAGTGTAGTATTCGTTTTATTGGCTTTCTGCACCGGATGTCACGGGTCTGACCCCCACGGAATAATAAATAATATATGTATATTATGTGTAATAATATATGTGAGTATAATAATATATGTAATAATAAATATAATATATGTAGGTAGGTCTGGTTGTTTGTACCATTATGCATAAAACGCACCCCCTACACTAGAGAAATTCCTAGTGCGACTTCATAAAAAATAACAGTATTCCATTAACAATTTTTTTTAAATGTATTAAAAAATAATATATATTAAGTAATAAGGACCTACTATCGACCTTCAAATCCGTATACAATTATTTGAAGTAGTTGCCCTAGTTTTAAAATAAACTAACGGTACCAAGGTGATATTTTTCATGCTGTGGGCCGGAATGCCTCCTAAACCGACCACTAAAGGTTACAGGTCGGGGACTGACAACTCCACGAACAGTTTGCGTAGCGTAATGGGTATTTATGCCGTCTGCGGATAGTAAATTTTTATGCGCACACTACGATTTGGTACATGGGAAAGTATTTTTTTTATTTTCTCTAACATTTCTTACATTTTCAAATAAAGATTTATGTTTACTACTATTTTGTATGTATACATTTTTAATAGCGGTAGCTAGGGGTCGAAATTCACCCGCACTTTATAAAAATATGGTTTATAGTTTTTTAGACTTCTTCACAGTTCAAAACGGAATATTTGGAATCACTCAAAACTCTCAGCATGAAACTTTTATTTAGAAACTTCTTTCAACTTCGCCACAAGAAATTTGAATTTCTTCTTTTGAGTTGGAACTTATGGTCACAGTCAGTTCAAACTCAAAAGAAGAAATTCAAATGAAAGCTTATGTAATTACATAACATAATATGACATAAGCAGTTTACTAGTTACCTTAAAATATATGTAGTTTTTTTGTACTGTAGCAATTTTAGTATACTAGCACTCTTCCTCCACACATAGAATACATACTTTTTGCGTATTAATATATGTACCTACTTAAAAATATTATAACCTGGTTGATGAAAGCACACTAAAACACAAGTGCCTACAGTGACCCTTTATGGGCAATAACTCTATGGTATTGACAGTAAGCCCTGAACGAACATTTCGTGCAGTAGAAAATTGGCTTCGCCTAATCCAGATTAATATTCCAACGGGATAAATTAAAACAATAGCTGACAGAGATTGAAACACAACTTCGTATTGATGAATAGGCATGTCCGGCGCAAAAACAAAAGAGCCAATTATTCTTTCAACACTCGGCGACTATTCATAAGGTTCAAAAAGCTATTGTTTACTCACGCTCCCCTCTTTTCATTCATATCCGCTTGTTAGAAAAATTCGAACAATTTAATTTCTCATCTCGGTTTTGACAGAAGGCGTTTAATTTGATATGGAATTCGAAAACGCTGCTGTTTACATTTCGCAAACCTTCATTGAAATTTTTGGAGAATTATTTTATGATTGGCGAGGGATCGGCTTTACGATAGGTTACGGATTCGGTTTCTGCGTGGAACAGGTATTTTTGTGACTTTCAGATTTTTATTATCAACGGAATCCCTTCAAATAAATGCTTTGTGATACGAAAGCGAAAATATGAAGGAATATTATTCATAATATTTATATTATCCCAAACGATTGTTCTTGTTCATAACAATTCTAATCTAAATTCAGAAGCTCCAGCTCACGAAACGACGAAATATTTATAGTAATGACTAAACATAAACATGCGTATTTTATGGCTGTAAAACAATTCCGTGACACTACTACTACTATCGAGCTACTTACTATCCGTTCTGCGTTATCTCACTCGTCGCGATATGAACCACTCGTACAATAAAAAAATCTACAGACTCCAAGATACGTACAAATGTATAGCGTGGCTATGTGTGCGTGACCTCCACGGGATTCTACCGATGTACCGCTGGCATAGAATAAATAGGTGTATACAGAAGGGCCGCTTCATAAAAAAAGCGAAACAGGCGCACTTCGACACAAACACATTGTCATTCGACTGTTTTCTCAAGAAAATATCAATTGACCATGAATTCGACTGACATGATCCTGGATCACGAAATAACTAATACGTACTACGTACAGAACGGCCACTCTCTACCCCCTCCATAACGTCAGATACACTCAAATACTATCCACACATTTGTGTTAGAGACATCGGTATCAAATTTATTTATTTTGAGGTGTGCCAAGATCACTGTACGTGTCATGCATGTATATGTGTGCGTGCGGCTACTTTCGCTCGTTACATGGAGCAGGTCTGCTCTACTACCAAAATTGTAAAAACCACTATAGGTGTGTAATGAGTAAAAAATGAGAAATTTGTATAAATGTACGTACCTATATCTAAATGAAGTTCTTGAATTATTGTTTGACTACTGTAGTAAGTACTTTCCAATCAAAAAATTATAAATATCACTCTTCTACTTTTGAGTAAGTAGGTATGTAATCCTCGATGGGCGTGTCTAAATAAGACTTTTTGTTGTCCACGTAGTTTTTTTTTCATGTTTTCCTGGTGCGGACACAATTTTATGATGTCAGGACAAACTCTGATGGTTGTGTTTTTATCGCTTATAGGTTTTGCTGGTCGACAGCTAGTCAGTCTGCTGTCTCCGTCAATACTTTTGTGCGATATCTCGGGAAAGAAGTTCTATTCTTTGATATCCTTGAATAAATTTGGATACTCAGGTGTTTTGATAAAACTAAAAAAGTAATTTACTTACTTGTTCGTATAGGTATATTATACAATCAAGTTTGTAGGAATTCTTGTTGGTTTCTTGTATTCTACTGAGCGTGAGCGGTCTACTCGTTTCTATTCCCAGATCGTGCGACCTGTCGGTGTATATTTAGTACACCACTGCATAACCCTTTGGAGATAAAGGGCTGATTGACTGTTTTGTTAAGAGCCTTTAAACCATCAACTTGGTTTTAATAGTATTTTGAATGTCCCTTTTAATTTTTATTACGACATATAAAACATTATAATCATATATAATAAGTTTTTATGTACGCTGTATAAAAATCTATACAACTCACTCACTAATCAAGAAATCTCAGAAATAATCAAGCCTACAAACTTGAAATGACCCTTGTTCCCTTACCGGGTAAATAAAGGGCTTTGAAGAAAGGGGCGTTGGGATTCTGTGAATGTAGATAACAACGCGAATTATAACAGTATCTAAGTATAATGTATGAAATGAATAAGAGAATTTTCCTACTTTTTAAACCACGTCAACATAAGGATGTGACAGTGCGTGCGATAAAATATTTATCACGGTTTTCATAAAATAAATGCGGGACCATGCTTGAAATTCAAAACCAAATATTGTCATGGGAGGCAAATATATTTATACAATGATCAATTTATCGTTTGCGTCCATCCCTATTTTTCATAAATGGTTTGAACAAGATCAAAGGCTGACAAAATATTATTTTGTTCCTTTAGAGGTAATTTTTCCGTTCGTGGACGCGCGAATATTCATTGTTTTTTTTTGCAAATTATTGATCAATAACTCATTGAGTACCTCACAGAAAGTGGACATGGGTGGGGCACAGGATGGCTAGAATGGACAAGAACCGCTGGGCAAGACGAGTCCTAGAATGGAGACCCAGAGCGAACACCCGAGGACGCGGAAGACCACCACAGCGCTGGATGGACGACATCCGACGGCACGGAGGTCGAGACTGGATGAGTCGGGCGCAAGATCATCAGGAGTGGAAGAAGAGGGAAGAGGCCTACATCCAGGATTGGATAACCAAAAGGCCACCATGATGATGATGATGACCTCATTGAGTCAGTCCTTGTGGGAGGAGGCTTTTGTTCAGCAGTGGACTTAATCTGGCTCATATGATAGTGATAACTTTTTTTACGTTGGTATCTACATCTAATATATAAAATTCACGTGTCACAGTTTTCGTTGCCATACTCCTCCGAAACGGCTTGACCGATTTTGATGAAATTTTTTGTGCTTATCCGGTATCTATGAGAATCGGCCAACATCTATTTTTCATCCCCCTAAAAGTTAGGGGTAGTCCACCAACCCCTATAATGTGGCAAAACAACGTTGCTGGGTCAGCTAGTATATTATATTTATATCTTGAGGTATTCATTATTAATTTTGAGAATGACTAAAAATCCTTTCTTTGTGCTCCCCTACGTTATAAAAGAAAAACATGTGCAAAATTTCAAGTTTCTAACCTCTATAGCTTAGGCCCTGCGTTAATATGTCAGTCTGTCATTAAGTCAGCCAGTCAGCTTCTCCTTTTATATGTAATATAGAAGATATAGTTACAATCTACAAAGGAAACTCTATTATTTAAATATTTTCCCCGTATCCCAGTTGTTTTTATAAGTGGTACATCACGATTCAATAAGGAAAATAAAGAACGTAACATTTTTCTAAAGCAAGCGCGGATCATCTTACAAATCTGATCGGATTGAACAACATTGCATGAATAAATAAATGTAGGTACCTACCTAATATTTTCGTGCTATGATAATATGCAATCTTTATTTCGGACACAAAGTCCTTAGTTATTTTATTTCCAAGCACTAGAAAAGTTGTTAGTAGTCATCCATAATAATACTTAGAAGTTTGCTTCCATAGCCTTCGACTTAATTTCATTCACAAAACGTCGAAAAGGCTATACTGAAATTGTGATATTAAGGTTAAGCTCATGGCAGTTTAGTGCCAGATTGCAGTTCATGGGAAGGCAACGCATAATCGACGTATAGCTAACGTATAGTTGTCATTTCAAATTACAGATTACAAGTGAGAGTAATCTGTAATTTGAAATGACAGTTCATTGAATCGTTTTCAAAGCGAAAAGCTACTGAACAGAGAAATATTACATCTTCGTTATTGAAGGTAGTAGGTATGTACTTAAATACGAGAATTGAACATAACGTAGAGCTCTCAGACATCAAACGCAGAGAAATCCGATAGATACCGGTGTGTATATTGGAAATATTAACTTCTAGGTCATCTACTTAGGAAAATAATGATCTCACTATGAGCTGCCGACTGAACCGATATGAAAGTCGCACTTTTTGATATCGTAACTAAGAAACCACCATAAGAAAGATAATAATTAGCCGCCCTAACGTTCCTTTGGGTGGAGAGTATCTAACCATCAAAGCCATAGAGATATTATTTGATTGAAATTTTCGTGATGAAAAAAGATTCCATTTATATTTTTTTACAGAATTGGTGACTTACAATCTTTTATATTTATAGACAATGAGTTGCAATTGCATGTATTGAACTACGTGCATTTGTTGGTGTGTATGGTTTAATTGTTCAATTAAAATAGATTAGAATAGTCTTATTTAGCTTCCCAGTCCACTAATCACATCACTAGGCTATCACAGTTTTCATCATTGTTTTATTCTCACTAATCTGATAACTTTAATAGCCGTTGATTCGTTTAATTGTTGGAAATGGCGATTGTATGATGAACCAAATAGATGGTATGAGGAGATATGTATTAGCGGGTTAACAACATTATCTAATTGAATCCCAGGATGGATAGCCGCGATTAATTAAGGACTTCCGATCGTTCCGATCAGTAAGAGCCATTGACTTTTGTAGTAAGTGTAGTTCAAGTTCGATCCTATAACCACAGACTTTTCAAAAGCATCTGAAAACATTGAGGGGAGGAAACCTGCATGCCTAAAAGGTTTTCTCGATGGCGTGTGATGTCTTCCAAACCGCGATAGACTAGCGTGGTAGACTATAGACTATAATCCTTATCGAATGAAATGAGACAGAAATTGGGTGAAATGAGAAAAAACAAGAAAACAGCGAATTCATAGCAGAAGACATATTATTATAATGTTCGAGCTACGGTTTAATATGAATATTCATTTACTCGTTAATTGCTGCTTTTACAATGTATAATGGCATATAATTACGGATGTATGTATACACATAATTACATTTTAAGGCCACTGGTAAAATTGCGGCGGTATATGGTAGCGCCTCGAAGAAACCCAAATTGACTCATTCAATGCAGTTCAAAGGAAGAGCGTAGTATCTTTTATATGCTGAGTTGCTAGCTGTACAAGTACAAGAAACTTTTAACTTTCATAATATATAGATATTGGGAGGATTGTTGCAATAATTATAATCTCTTGGATATAAAGAAATATTTACCACACGAAGCAACCAAGCAAGTGGTACCTACTGGTCTGGTGTAACGATAATAAAAATAATTTTCATAATTACGTTCAGAAAATTAAAACTGTACACGATATTTCAATAACAAATATTCTTTAGTTAGACAAACTAAACAAGAACTAAAACTAATATTTAGACTGTAATCCGCCCTTTGATCAAACATTTTAATTCAAATTTTATAAGAAAGATAGAGCCTTTCAAAACTTTACGAAGAAAACATCTTAACGTTAAGAATATTAATTGTCTTCGTTGAATTTTTAATCAACAACAGAGAGTTTTTTTTTGTTATTATTCAGACTGTGGAAGCCATTCGGTTAATTTTCTTTTTAAATCGAAAACGAGAAAAGTGTCCTTTGAATGTTTTTTTTTATATTTAATCCGATTTACGTATCTGGGATGGGAGGAAGACACAAAACCTTTTGAAGAGCTTAAAATTATCTGAAGTGTTAACGCTCCCATTGTACGCGTTCTATTCTCGTCTGAAAGAGTTTTGTCGTTTCAAGTAGTGGCAAAGATCTGTGAAGATTCTATTTGTGTATTCGAAAGCGTTTAATATGTCTTTGTTGTTGCATAAGATTACAAAAAATGAATGCTGCGTACCGTTACAGAACTTCATCACTGTAAATATATGGCCTAAAAGAATGAATCCTACAAAATCTCAATTTAGTTGTGAATTTCAGACTTACAGTTTTATGTTTCGTCTTCATGTTTTACTATACTTAATGTATATTTTTTGTTATAAAAGTTTTGTTGAGGAATAAGATGTCTCAAAGTAAAAAAAATACGAGAGGAAAATCTGAACAACGTCGTCTTTTCTTGCACAAAATTCGCTAGTGTAAAAAGATTTAATACAAAACGCAAAGACAAAAATCGGCGGGAAAGGGTGCATGAAATTTTCTAATGCACTAATATACCAAAATATAGAACATTAAACTATTATTTACTTATTATTTTTATCTAAATGAATTTATTTTTCTCTGTATAAGACGATGATGCAATGCAATGAAAACCTCTATCCAGGTCACGTGTCATTTGTTCTTACGGTAACGTAACGTAAATATGGCGATATAATACAATATCTGTACAACACGTTACACGTTCTAAAGTCGTAGTATTATTGTACCCAGCACGTGTAGCAATAAGGTTTTAACATTACGGTTATAACATTGTTGGTCGTAGAGACAGCTTGCTAGTTTACCGCCTAGAAGGAACGTTGACTATCACATTGGCTTCGAGAAAGTTCTGCAAACGACGTTAAAGATTGTCTTTCTTTTCTTTAATTATCAGCTTAGGTAGAAGGACTGTAATAAAAGAAAAGGTACCCTTGTATACTGATTTCTTTCAGTCACGCGAATATCACTAGACGTTCAATAAAACTACTTTTTAAAGATTTTTTCTCGGTAGGTATATTAATTTTAATCACTCCCATGGTCTCAGGCAGTTTAACCGTGCTCTGAAGTAGTTTTATTTCGACGTATACTGATCTTATACTTTTTTATTCCTTTCGGCAAAACTCTCATGGAGCCAAGTACTGCGCGCTTGTCTTAACAAAAGCGATTTCACAAATTTCAGCGTGTTCTAGTCTTATGCTTCCCTGGTATTCAAGCGTGACAATTCTTTCAGTATATTGCTTTGTTGTTTAGTTCTTTTACCTATTTTTAATACTAATAAAATCAGTGTTGTGACCTTAATATAAATTAACTTCTACTTTTTATTCGCGAACATAATCAAATGAGCATCTGACTTTTAACGAGATAAAAAAAGTTTTCAATAAGTATCTCTTTTCAAGGACATAAATGAAGCGTTCAAAATTCACGATCAGACATTATTTTGCCACGAAACAATTGTAACGACGTTTTCTGCTAGCTTTAATCATTTGGCAACAATATAAAAGTGCATTCAGCTGACAAATTATACGGAGGCGGGTAACTGAGCGGCAAATTGTTTCGAACAACTTGGTTTTTAGCAAACCTATAAATATTATTCAGGCAAACCTTTTTGTTCTGAGTTTCGGTCTATTAGTGACCCTTATCTTGGTATAATTTATTGTGTTTTAGTTGTAAAAAATATTCGCAGTGGCTTTGGTAAAATTGTAGCTATTATTCAGATACTGGCTATCGTAGAAACACTCATTGGTAAAGTTTATATTCATGGTCTACTTGCAGAACCGTACCGGCCGGCATTCGTACGGGCTGGTTGTGTTTACCGTCGCGATTTTAATTAGTATCCCCACCGCGCAGTGTTGTTTACGCACTTTCACGTGTCAGCGGCGTGCGCCGGACCACCCAGGTGCGCGTACCTTACGAGATCGAGCCATGACTGATAACGTGAGCGCTTCACCGCGACCGCGATGTGCTACGCCCGCATTTAGTAATGATATACAGACCTTATTGAATGATTCTTCGGACATGGATGCAACAGATGATGATGGTAGAAATAAAGAGGAGTTATTAAGAGCATCAAAAAGGGGAAGACAGGACAGTACTGAAGAAGAAGAGGGTTGGACAGAAATTAAGGGGAATAAAAAGAAGATTTGTCATGGCAGTAGAAACTCAGTACAAGATGAAAAGTACGAAGTCTATGTTTCTTCTAAGGAACGTCTTCCAAAGCAGTTTGCAATGGCGCGTATTTTAAATGAGAACAAGATAGATAAGATACGCCACGTTAAGTATTTAAGTCCTTTTAAAATACGATTTGAATTTGAATGTGAATCAGCTGCCCAGAATCTTTTAATGTGCGAGAAACTTTTAGAGAAGGGATGGAGGTTTCAAAAGGCTATGCAGCTATCTGTATGTTATGGCCTAATCAAAGACGTCGACCTGGACTTTAAAGATGACGAGATCCTCAGCAATATTTCATGTCCAGCTCCTGCTAAGCTTTTATCATTTAAGAGGCTAGACCGCCGCAACAGGATTGACGGTGGTTGGTGCCCCAGTGAAACCCTTCGGCTTTGCTTCGACGGCGATCATCTGCCTGCGTTTGTTCGTGTATGTGATATTAGCATAAAAGTTTTGCCATACATTCACCAGGTGTCCCAATGTTCCCAATGTTGGAGGTTAGGCCACAGTAGGAAAATGTGCCCTTCCAAACATGTCATATGTCCAAAGTGTGGTGGGCATCATGCAAATTGCGACACTTCATTTTTTTCATGTGTCAATTGTAAGGGTGACCACATATCTCTCAGCAAGTCTTGTCCAATATATAAAAAGGAGAGGAGGCTCAGGGAGATTATGGCTGAGTTTGGATGTACCTACAGAAAAGCATTAGAATGTTATGTCCCACCCGAAATTCTTGTTACTCCCGAAATTGACTTTCCCCTTCAAGCCCCAGTGGTCACAGAAATGCCTTCACAAGCTAGGAAAAATAACCCGGAAGCTTCTATTCATTCCACTTATGCTGACATAATCCGCACTAAGACCATAGCCCACAAGGAACAGACTCCTATCACGGTTAGAATGGAAAACCAACTTCCTAAACCTAAACCAGTAAAGTCTCCAAAAACCAAGGAAAACCCTCCCAAAGACGACTGGATGTTCTGGAATCAAGATACGCCTGCAATCGATCAAGTATCCGATGATAGTGAGGGTAAAGATGAATGTCCATCTTTTAATGAGTTGTGGTCGAGACTAAAGGAAGTCATTTATCTCAAAAAGACTAGCATAATTTTTAAGATAAGATGTATTTACCAACTGTGCCTAAAATGGTTATGTATAGTGTCTGCGAGTTTTATTTCAGAGTGGCCGTGGATTAAAGCAATGTTTAACTATTTTTTAAATTGTGATGGCTAACAAACAAATTAAATTAAACATTCTGCAGTGGAATGCCCAAAGTATCAGGCCTAAGTTGGCATCGTTCCAACATCTTTTATGCCAGGAAAAGGTCCATATTGCAGCCCTTAGTGAGACATGGCTTGAACCCGAAAGTCACTTTAAAATTAATGATTACGTTGTTTATCGTTCAGACCGGGATGACTCATACGGCGGTGTAGCTATCATCGTACACAAAACTATTAAAGCGCAGCTGCGACGCGTTCATGTGAACAATACCGGTATTGAGGTTGTGTGCGTGCAGTTATTTAATTGTGATCCATATGAAAACATTGTGTCTATCTATTGTCCATCTAGAATCGTTATCTCTCAACAGGATTGGGATAGTCTGTTATCGTTATGGCCTTCCAAGAGTTTAATTCTAGGTGACTTTAATGCCCATCACGACAGTTGGTCTTATAAAACTGACCACAGAGGAAGTCTTATTCACGACTCGCTTATTGACAGCAATTTTCTTTCTTTGAACGATGGAACACATACTCGAGTCCGTCTAGTTGACAATCATTTACAACAATCTTCCCCTGACATATCTTTCGTGTCCACAGATATTGCGCTGAACCTCAATTGGACCGTTTTAAATGAAAATTTAGGCAGCGACCACCTTATAATTAAAATATCAACATTATGTACGTCACACCTCCCGTCAATTATTAAAAGAAACTTTGGCAAAGCAGAATGGACTTCATTTAAAAAGCATCTAGAACATAAATTTACAAATTTATGTTTACCTAATGACCTGCAAAAAGCTTATGATGTATTTTTAAGTATTCTGAGTGAAGCTGCAGACAAATTCATCCCGACCTTAAAATTTAGCCAAAACCCCACTTCCCATTTCGTTCCGAAACCGTATTGGACGGCAGAACTATCACACGCTGTGGCTCAACGTAGGCTTGCATTATCCAAATTTAGGCGTAATCCCTCTCCCCAGAACCTTGACACTCTTAACAGTCGCATCAGTATAGCGCAAAGACTAATCCGTCAGGCTAAGGGAGACAATTGGCAAAATTTCTGTTCCTCAGTTGACCACACTACAACGACTAGTGATATGTGGCGCAAAATGAGATGGTTGAAGGGTTACCGTTCGCCTAGACACTTTGTAGACGCCCTTAGTACTACAAATCTTTTAAATTCCCTTACCCCAGATTATGTGTCCCCTTCAACTCCTACGGTCCACCATAATAACCCTGTCTTGGATAGTGAGATCTCCATACAGGAGCTAGATAAATGTATCAAGTCTAAGGATACATCTCCTGGATTAGATGATATATCCTATTCTATGATTAAGAATTTACCTGATGTAGGAAAATCTGTATTACTTACTTTATTTAATAACTTTTTTGAACACAGTTTTGTCCCCTCCCAGTGGCGCGACATTTGTATCATTCCTATTCCAAAACCTGGTCGCGACCCTAGTAACGCTTCCTCACTCCGACCCATATCCTTGCTGTCATGTATATGCAAAATTTTTCACTATGTTTTATATAGAAGATTGGAATGGTTTTTGGAGAAAAACGACACATTTTCGGTAAACACAGTTGGCTTCCGTAGGGGTAGGTCGTGTCTAGACGGTCTCAGTTGCCTTATCTCCACAATACAAACTGGCTTTTCCGAGGGTTGTTCTACTATAGCTTGTTTTTTAGATATAAATAATGCTTATAACAACGTAAATAATAGTGTTTTAATTAATGTTTTGGATAACCTTAAAGTAGGATCACGTATCTGTAAATATTTATGGAATTTTCTTCATAGAAGAGTACTAAAAATAAGATCTGGGAACAGCTGTATTAGTAGACATTCGGGGTGTGGTTTGGCTCAGGGTGACCCACTTTCTCCACTTTTATTTAATATAATAACCTTGAATGTATGTAAAAATTTGCAGAACAACATTTGTATATCCCAGTACGCGGATGATTTCGCTATTTATGTACAGTGTTCGTCGACTAGTGAAGGGCAATCTAAGATCCAATCTAGTCTTGATTTGATTAATGACTTGTTAAAGAATGTGGGTTTAGATATTTCTCCCGCTAAAAGTAAAATCTGTTGGTTTAGTAGAGGTTATCGTAGACCTACTATAGAAGTTCGATTAAATGGGACTTTGTTAGAGTTAGTAGACCATGTGAAGTACTTAGGAATGTGGCTGGACAAAGGTCTTCGATGGAAGAAGCATATTAATGAGGTCCGTGAAAGAGTACTAAAACTGATTAATATTTTTAAGGTTTTGGTGGGACCCGGATGGGGAATACATCCCAACCATTTAAGACGACTGTACATTTCACTTATTCGTAGTCGTATGGACTTTGGTAGCTTTCTACTGGACAATAGTGCAGACACACATTTGACAAAATTGGATAGGTCACAAAACGTTTGCATGCGGTTAATAGGTGGATTTATCAAAAGTACGCCGATCCACGTGATGGAATCCGAATTAATGTTACCTCCCCTTTTTATTCGCCGCCGATACTTAGCTGGTAAATTCTATTTAAAATCGAAATGCTTAGATTTTCCTGTGATAGACATACTGGATAAGCTACATCGTCTCTGCGACAGTAATGCCTTTTGGAGAAAAAAGAAAAAACCTCTTTTAGTTTGGTCTCACGATATTCTTAAACAAGAGCATATGTATTGTAGCAATAAAATGGGCACGTACTCCATGACTACTTGGGTCAGCAATATGGACTTAACAACTATTGTAAAACCTAATTTAGATTCAGTAGATAAACCTAAACACAGTTATAATGTCTGTAATTTAAAATCAATTTGTTATAAATCCCTAAATGCACTTTATTCTGGATATTACTGTGTGTACACGGACGGTTCTAAAGGGAAGAATTTTTGTGGCTCGGCCTTTTTTGATTCACAAATAGATGCTTTTTTTAAATTTAAAATATTAACAAAATTGTCAATAATGCACTTGGAGCTTATTGCTATTGCTGAAGCTTTGGCCTATATCGAGTCATTGGACGGTGATCGGTTTGTCATTTTCACTGACTCGAAAAGTGCTCTTCTTCATCTTATTGGATGCACAAGTTCTCCATCAGTTAGAGGGCTACCAATAGCATTTACTATTTTAAGAGGGGTTATTGAATTTGTTGCCAAAAATAAAAAAATTGTATTGCAATGGATCCCTTCCCACGTTGGAGTAAGGGGTAATGAAGTGGTTGACCGTTTAGCAAACGAAGCCGGGTCAGATGGTGAAATTTATTCGTGTTCCCCTTGGCATACGGAGCTTCTACCCCTAGTTAGAGACAGATGTATTGAATCATGGTCAGAATATTTTGATAAAAGGTCTTTAACGAAAGGTATTTGGTACAGGACGATTCAACCATCTCTTCCACGTACTCTTTGGTTCAGCGAGGGCGGGATGACCAGACAGGAAGTCGTGACGGCTTTGAGGCTCCGATCCGGCCACATACCACTCAATAGTTTCGGATTCATGATGCGCAAAGTTGATTCCCCCAATTGCGTAGTCTGTGGAGTAATAGAAGACGTGCATCATATCCTGTCGGAGTGTGTTCGTATTGGAGCCCAAAGACGGCAAGTTTTCGTCAATAGTTTTAATGTAGGTTTCTTTAATAGCGTTCTAGCCTCACCGTTAACGGATGAAGCTAGAACACTTTATCATATGATTATTATGGGTATAAGGTTGCGGGTAGGTTAATTCTTAGATTTAAATAACTTGTATGCAATCATCGGGGTGACATATTCTACATAGAAAAAACCCTGTAAATAAATAAAGATTAAAAAAAAAAAAAAATGGTCTACTTGGTTCCTCAACCGATTTTAGCATCCCTTAAAATAGGATTAGACTGTAGATTAATCGCGCTAGAATGAGTTAGCAGACTTCACAAGCCATCGAGAATCAAGAGACATGCAGGTTGCCTCACGATGTTTTTCTTCACCGTAACCTTTGACTTCACAGTCCAAAGATCACACCATTATGTTACGCTATCACAGCTATTTTTAAATCGTTACTCGAATACTGGCGGCTATCGTAAAAAACACTTATTGATCTGTTTTAATGGTTGAAATTTTGTTATTAAGAAGCCGAAAGAAATAAAATCTCTCATAAGTAGGTACCTACATAATATATAATTACATTGAGATATTATTCGGGAACATAATATTTAACTGGGTTGACACGAGTTATTTACGTACCAGATGAAAATGTCAGTACACCGCTATTACGTTTGCAGACTTAGGCCTAAAGATTCCAAAATCCATTTTTCTTTTTAGATAACTTTGAATATCATTTTCAAAACTTATTTTCTAAAAGATTGTTATATTTTAGAAGTTTGAATGATAGTTTGAACATTTGCAGAGAGCTACTTTGTGCGGATTTTATCGCAATTTTAATCCGTACGTTTTGGATCCATTACAGAACTCATGGATGCAGGCAGACTCTTATTATACCGCAATAAAATATTTTAAAAAATATTTATTTCAATGTCTAGTGTTCGCGTACATGTTAGAAATCCGTACCAACAACAACATTTTATTAAAAAACAAAAAACTATTTAGTGTTTGTTGTTTACAATTATGATATGTTTCACGTGTGTATTTTATGTCCATTTTCGCTTGAGCTTCGATGAAACGGTTTCTGAGAAAACTTGTCGGCAGCATGAACGATTCAGTCAGCTTGTACCCGCATTGCAAACATACTAACTAGCGGTACCGCGACTTTACACTTTTTCTTTGAATCAGCTTATAATATGTTCCTCTATAAAGTAGGAAATAGGGTATTACGTTTTTTAAGACAGCTTCAGTGGTTCTTAGGAGGAAATAAGCCAAGAGCATTTTTATTTAGACATATTTCATTGATATGGTTTTAAAAATATATTCAAACTCATCGAGATAACAGGAGCAGCTTTTCTATGATAATCTGTGAAGATACTGTAAACACTAATAACACTTTAAAAATATTAATATCAAGTTTATTTTGTAAATACGCAATAAAACGCGCAGTTACAGCCTACATACAAAATATGACAACAGGTTGTCGAGTTTTGAATTCAAATCCGAGACCTCAGATATTTCGTATTTATCGCTAACTGTACGGTGAAGGAAAACATCTTAACGGCTTGCCCTATGGGATTTTCTCAATAGCATGTGAAGTCTGCTAACCTGCACTTGGTCAGGACCATAGCTAAACCCTTTCACCGGAGGAAAGACTCGTGCTCATTAGTAAAACAGCAAATGAGTTTATGATGAATAAACCAAATAGTCACAACAATAAACTCTCAGGTAAGTACTTGTATAAAAACACTTTTTTTTTAATTAGGATGTAATTTTTAAAATACATCCCATAATTTAATACCTACTATTAGTAACTAACATTCACACCAAAATCTACATACAATAAATTCAGAATTATCTTGTTGAAAGATCATTCTGAAAAGAAGAAAAGAAAAGTAAAAAACTAAAGGTAGAAAGCTCTCTAGGCTGAGCCCTGTTTGTTTATGATGAAAATATCGTCTAGAAACTTGAAACTTTAATAGCGTTGATAAGGATTCGCATTAGCTAGGGGGGTCTACTTTAAAAGTTAGACAAACAACCAGAGAAGATCTGAGAATTACTTTCAACAAAAAAATACTGCTATATTATTTAAGATTTATTAATAACTACAAATGGGTAACCTTTAGGGGTGTTACTTATACCTATGGATAGTAGGTATGAGTTAAAATGTTCATATATAGTCTTTTTAGTCATTTTGCGAATGTTTCCTAGCCTACGGTTGGTCGACTTACCGTATCTATAAGTACGCTTCTTAGTCACCATAATCCATACTGGCAGTGTATCTACGCTTATATTCGTTTTTAAATACATTATCTTACATTGTTACCCATCAAACTATTAAAGTGCCATAAACCAACGCCACACCGACAAAAGTTACAAGAAAATAAACTTCATCAAATTAGTTTTACGACCAATTTATGTCACAACTTTTACGTAGGCTATTATTTTGGGGACTAATAAAAGTCTAAAAGTCTAAAGCTGCAAGAAAAGGCCATCGTACTTGGGCAACTTAAAATTCTAGATATTATTTTCTTCTAATTTTTATAATTGCCTTGTCATAAAATTTGAAAGTTCTAGTCATACTAAGTTTATTTATATTAGTAGTAAGGCACTAAGCATTCTAAACATAGCAGTAGGAGATTCTTTTTAAAATAACTTACTCGTAATTATACATATGTATATAGGTACACCAAAGTAAACTGTTAACTTCTGTTAATGAGAATAGTCTTACCCAAATTACATGGGGCATACAATACGTCCATATAGGTGTACACTATACATACATGTATAGTGTACACCTTTTCCTTCGAAAACCTATGCAGTGAGTATGTAAATACATATAGTTATTTGAAAAATGAAAGATTTCATAATAGTATATAATATAAATAATACAATTAATAGCTTTCTACGTAAAGTATTTCCAAATTTAATTACTAAAAATTACTACTGCCTCCCTTAGTGTGGTCTTGGGCTTTGAATGTCTGATAATCCATCGACCTATTACCGTTTTCTCTTGAAATAGAACTCTCATTACACCTTATAACAATCACTGTCGAATGTTCATCAGTTTTGTGTCTAAATATCCGGATTTTCCAAATATTTGATTGTGTAAATCGCTAAACCACAAATTGCTATTATAATCCAGCATGGCACAATAAACTCCAAACATTTCGCGGTTACGTTGTTAAATACAACTTCATAGTCATGTTTAACGTAATAACCGATATTATTCAAATAATCGATGCTGTACTAATTTGTGTACATTTTGTATTGAAAATTTTCGCTTAGTTTTATGTACTATTAGCTAGTGAACAACAGAACAATTCGCTTTGTTTGATTTTCAGGAATGCACCAAAAATTATCGACATACTTTCTGAACTATTGTAATTGCAACTATATCTACAGGAAAGGATAGAAAGACAAGATCAGCAGATATCTCCATTTCAAATCTGCCGTTTTCTTTCGTTTATTATCACATTAATGATCACTCGCTGAAATTATAAATAAAAATGTCGTGCCTATGGGATTTTCTCGTTGGTATGGAAAGTTTGCCAGCCCTGTACTAGGCGAGGCGTGGTAATGAGATGAACGGATGATGGGTATCATACCATCAATACTGTAACTAGGTATTCGTAAACCAATACAATATTATACAACAAGAACATATAAAAAGATTCCGTAATCGAAGTTTTCGTAACACACGACAGATATATTTTTCTGATCTATAAAAGTTTTACTGCTTACAATTTTCTCGGTATAGAATCTAGGCATAGTTTTTCCCAAGGGACGATTCTGGGACCTTTATATTTAACGGGCTTTACTAGTGTTACTAGTATAAAGCCCGTTAACCCCTGCGTCCACCAAGCCGTTAGTCCGTTTAGCAAGAGAAATTAGGATAGCATCGATACACAAATTTTACGCTGAATTGCTTCAGCAAGAGCTCCAGTTTGTGCAGTACGTCGGTTCGGTGCCTCTCGAGCCACCATCTTGCGAACTCAAGGTATGATATTTGAATATTTTGCTTTTATCGACTGCATACTTCAGACGACGTTTCTTTGTAGTTTTTAGCTTCATAGCCAGACTTCGAAGATATTTTATAATATTGTGGTCGGTTTATTATTAGCAATTAGCATGTTTGTAATAAATTACTGTCAAAACAGTAAAAAAGTAAATTTTCGCAACTAGTTTTAACATTTCAAAAGCACCTGTAATATTGGTCTTATTTGTATTGGTAAGGAATAAAGGGGTACCAAGCTGTGTTCAAATGATTATAATAGTGCAAGATAAAGTTTCAAATTGCTTGCAGAAAACGGAGAGAATTGGCGAACTGTTGACACATCGACCACTTACGGCGGCAACTTTGGGCAGCTTCTACAAACTGGGTCCGTAACTAGTTGTAAATGTTGGTCCATGTGTTACAAATTTGTAATTAGTTGGTGTTCGCCGTACAAGTATAGTGTATCCGTACTGTATGCTGAATTCTTTATAATGGTGATGGATCTAGCGTTTGTTTTTAGGGTTCCGTACCTCAACAGGAAAAAACGGCACCCTTATAAGATCACTTTGTTGACCGTTTGTCTGTCTGTCTGTTTTTATGTACCACGAAGGCGCTAAACATGCTTACAGCCCATCTGCTGGTGATGCCGATGCGATGCCGACCCTGTAAATTCCCAAGACGGGCAGCTCAATCTGAGCGAGAAGCATGGCGGAAGGTCGTTAATTTGCAAAGAATCTGGATACCGCTATCGAGAAATATAACGTCACGACATAGTGACATCTTTTACCAGGAAGGAGCTTAAACATTTCTTAATTTTCAATTTAAATTTGGAATAGCGCCTTGACACATATTAAATAGATCATCGATTACTATCTGTACTTTGCTGTAAGTGGCATTTGCCTTGATTTATTATTTCCCTTAACCCTAATATGGTCCTTTCGGGGCCCGATAAGTGGCAAAGATAAAGTTTATAAACTTTGTATTTTTACTTGAATAACGTAAATATAATCCTTATAGGATTGGGGACAAACAAAAAAGGTCAATGCCGATATCGCACAGCTAATGCCAATAATTACATATATGTATTCATTTACATTTACGTTGTTTAGAACTGGTCAACGCAATGCGAAAGTCGAAATGAAAATTAAATAAAATCCCCACTCCTACTAAACCTTATTACCGTTGGGATAGAGGCATCCTTTCAAAATAAACAACGTCTATAAAAGAGGGTTACTTTGTAAAAAGTTTTTTGTTGACGACCAATTTGATCTGGTAATAAAATCAAGTTGGGATATTGCGGAGAATTTTATTGATGCCATTTCAACTGGCGCAATACACGGACGAGGTTATGAATAAACAAAACTTACGGTTCAGATAAGCGGTGCAGCAGTCATTGTTTTACAGGCCCACTGCTGGACATAGGTCTCCTTCAAATGTTCGGCTTTAGTCTACTACGTTGGCCCAATACGGATAAGCCAAACTTCATGCTCCGCCCAGAAAATATCAAAGGCCACTTAAAGAAATTACCCTCTTCTTCATTATTCAGTAATATTTTCATTACATTTTTTTTTAAGTTCTTTACACTTGTAAATATGAGTAGTAAGTCTTTCATTCATTGATACTCATGGCATACTGCACGTTAATTGGGTTATCGGCTCTGTAATGTACTTTCTTCCCAGCACATGAGTAAATAAATAAATAGCCGCTCCCTTATTTTTGTTCACGTAATTAATGTTACGTGCGTTGAATACCTACTCTGTTTCGACTCAGTACAAGATGTTTGTTACGGAGTGATCAGTTCTGTTTTAATTTAATGAATAGATATAAGTATGCTTGAAGAGATCAATCACATTATATTGTAATATGTGAAATAGTCTCATTAGTCGCAAATGTTCCGAGTTCCATGTTCCGATGTAGTTCCGAGTTAAGCAACGAGGCTTGTGTTACGGATAGTATCAGTACTAGTTGGTTGATAAACTACATATATGTTTTTTTTTTGTAAATACATATACATTATACATTTTGCTTATTATACATCCATGACTCGGATACAAATGTTTTTATGCCCATCACACTAACATTTGTCCCTAGCGAGATTCGAACCCGGGACCCATAGCACAGAAGGTAGTGTTAATTACTACCGCTGGACTAAATGGGTCCTCAAATGTCCGATTAAATCTTATTTTATAAGTAACATTTCACTTTGTTAACTCATTATTTATTTTAATTGTTACAGGTAAAGTCCAGTTCTACAACAGGAACATTTTTTTTCCAACACAAACTCAAGTTTTCAGGCGGCGAACAAGACAAAAGAAGAAGAAAAAATTAAGTATCTTTCGCTGAAAACATAGGAAACTGTAGAGCACGATAAGTAACTGAGCGGAAAATATATTGTGTTGGTATTCGCAACTCCGATCCTAAAATCCAATTGCCGATTTGGGACTTACTTCCCATTGTTGTACATATTCGACCTTTATTCGTTTTATTTGTATGAATATCTGAACAAAGATCGTGGGCCACCCGTGACATCTAAAGCAAACTTTTTACTTACAAACCGCTTTGTAATTTTTTTTTTACTTAGATACTTTATTTTTAGTATAATATAAGTATATAGATGTACATAGGACGTTTTGATTACGACCCAATTTGGATAGGATTATGTTACATGTGGAAGAAGACTGAAATAAAATTGTCTATTCATATAGCAGTTTCTTCACTGGGTTGAATATTCAATGGTAGAATTCACTTATCTAGAGAGGTACTTCAAAATACCTTTCATAACGAGGATAGAAATTGATTTTCCTGTCACAAGACAGTAACTGTATAACTAACTATATTGAGTTCTAATTTTACGCCACTTTGCGAACATCAAAGCGGCATCAATTGAAGTGGCTGAATATTAATATCTAAATTGCAAAAGTGATGCAATGCAATAACTGTGATAGCCTAATGGCGTAACCAGTGGAGTATGAAAGTCAAAGGTATCAAGTCGAGTTCAAACCAATAACTTTTCGGAAGTTATGTGCGTATTTATCACACGCTCAAACGGTGTAGGAAAACATCGTAATATAAGGAAACCATGTGTGCATGCATGAGATTTTCTCGATGGCGTGTGGTCTGCTAATCTGCACTAGTCTGACGTGTTGTCCTAATCCCTCTCAAATGGGAGGAGCCTAGCAGTGAGACGATATTTAAGTTGACGATGGAAAGATTGAGCACCAATTAGAATTTGCTGTTTAGAGTCCAAATCAATATGTTGATTTGGACTCTAAACATTCATACACATAAAATACATATATGTTTTATCATAACATATTTTCAATTTGAGGTTTGCGTTATTGCACATTCATATTGTAATTAACATCGTTTAATTACAAAATGGTAAGTGGTTTTAAAGCGCAGTTTATTCATCATTCATTAAAATACGAGGCACAATGTTTTGGTAATTAATGGTTTACCAGATTTCATTTAAAACTGTAGCAGATCATATTTAGAGTCTAAATTACAGAAGCATTATTTTTGATTTCGTTTGCATATTACACAGTACAGAACATACTAAATACACTACTAAATACATACAATTTTGTATAAACGTAATATATTTGAAGATTTTTGCTATTTATTTATTTAGTCCAGAATAGTTGTAAGTATTTGTAATGGACTTATAACAGAAGAATAATTTTATTTTGAAATAATGCCGGAGCATTGTGGTGTTTTTGTTTAACATGGATTCATTAAAACCATGTGTATGCACATATTTTATTATACTACAAACAAAAACTATGTTACCGACAACGTCGCCTTTCTCCTTGTCATTACAGTATAATTCATCATAATAAGTGTAAGTAGTAAGATTGTTACCTAATAAAAGTTCTTATAAACAAAGCATAAGATAAACAAGTTAAGATATACCTAAGCTAGCCTAGCGGTGTGACCAGTGGACTGAGATGTCAGAGGTCTCTAGTTCAAACCCAAGGCGCGCACCACTGACTTTTCGGAAATTATGTGCGTATTTATCACATGCTCTATCGGTAAAAGAAAATATCGTGAGGAGACCTGCATGCTTAAGAGATTTTCTTGATGGCATGTAATGTCTGCCAACCCGCAGTAGGTGGCTTTAGTTCTTCATTTGTTTCAACCTAATATTAGTGCCAAAACATTAATCAAAACCGTACCTACGCGTTCCTCGAAACAAAATGTGAAACTAGTGCTACTGAAAGCAAAAGCTGAACTTTCATAAAGATATGAGTTATAGCGCTAGAGGCAGCAAATGGTGACAGATTGCTAGCGTACGTACGGCACTGGGCCATTATAACTGGGACTGATTTGAGAACTGCAATGCACTTCAGTTGATTCCTACCAACTGGTATACTAAGCGACAAAGTCTAAATAATCCGTTAGGAACTAGTTAGGTACATACAAAATGAAGATAATGTTTATTTTTTAACCGACTTCCAAAAGGAGGAGGTTATCAATTCGACTGTTTTTTTTTTTATTTTATGTTTGTTACCTCATAACTGTGGATTGGGTGAACCGATTTTGAAAATTCTTTTTTGATATGAAAAAAAAATTTTTAGGATCTGATGAGTGGATCCTTGGGAAATCGAGAGAAACCCTCAAATTTTCTACGTAGATGATGCGTTTATTGTTCAACTTCTTACCTCATAACTGTGGATTCGGTGAACCGATTTTGAAAATTCTTGTTTTATATGAAAGCTGATGCTTTCCGTTTGGTCCCATAAAAAATGGTCAGAAATAATATATATAAATATAAAAGTAATATTTTTGTTTTGAAGCTCTTAAAAACAGGGACTGAATAAGTTTCTACATGGTCGGCAACGCACCTGCGACACTTCTAGTATTGAAAACGCACATAGGTTATGGTAGCCGCTTACTATCAGGTGAGCCGTTAGCTGGTTTCCATAACCATTACGTGAGGCATAAAAAGAAAAGGGTACTAAACCTAAACATCAAAATATTCGTACAACATTTCTAAAGCTATTGGGTATGTAGATCATGTAGGTACACTTGATACAAATAAATAGAATCCAATTCGAATCAATAAGTCTATTTTTTATTTCCATGAAGCAGTATTTTTTTGTGAAATGAAGGAACGGAAAGGAAAATGTATTAACATTTTTCTCGAAAAATATAAAGAAATATCGAAATCTAATAAAAAGGATATCAATGTTATCTATTTTCTCAGTTGTATACTAAAAATTCGTAGGTATATTATTACATCTGTTTCATTCATTCGTTCTTATTTTCAAAGTGAAATTTTACTCAAATAATTTGTGTTTCTATTTCAGCCCGACTCGATACTCTACTCTTAGATACAATAATTTTCCTCGTTAAAATGTTTTCATCGACAATAAGAGAATTTGTAACTTGATTTTCTACGAATTGTTACTTAAGCTCAGTCGAGTGGACATCGATTTATACACTAAAATAAAACCGAACTATAGAACAATAATATTATTGATAACCTTAAGACACAAATTCATAAAATACCAACACAGTTGTCATTTCTGATTTTTTATGTCTGAATGTTAGACATTGATTTCGAAAGCTTTTTTCGGACTATTTCGGACTTATTTCGCGGTATACTTTTATTCATATTTTTCAAGTCTCGACGTTAACCTTCAAACCGGTTCTTCTCCATAGACCTACTTTTTTAAACCGTGCAATAGTTTGACAATTCAAAAGCACCTGTTATACTGGTCTACTTGAAATAAATGTGTAATTTGAATTTGAAACATCGATATTTACGGATAAACTGACGAATACTGTAAATGATCCGAAACGAAAATGTATTTGAAATGAAATATTCACGTAAGTGTAATATATATTATTTAAGTTGGTTAGCTTCTGCACTCTTTAAAGTAATTTGTAAATATGCATGATTCTTTCATTTGCTATTAGGGAAAATAATGCATCGGGAAGGAACGATTGCCTTATTAAAACATCTTATTTATTCGTCTTACTAAAGAATATTTTTGCTACTTTCTAAGAAGACCAATTTGTCTTTCTTGACTTTTGTTATAGAACAACTTGTATTATTGCTCTGACAAGAGAGCGTCACAAAAAGTTGGATGTTTTACGAGCATTTCTCGTTTTTTTTTTAATGACAAATACGCGAATATTAAAATTGCGGTTTTAACTACTGCACATACCAATATAGGATATATTAAATTCGCTAGTATTCTTGTTAATGGTCTGCAATATATTGCAACACTAGAGATTATCTATTATTATTATAACACACTTTTATTTAAACTGTCTCACTAGTCTCATCATCAATCCATTTATTGTCCTACTACTGCGCACAAGCTTTGTCTCACTTGAATAGGATTAGGCTATAGTCCACCACCCTAGTCTAGTGCGGGTTGACAGACTTCATACGTATTCAAGAGAATCTCTCGATGATATCTTTACTTTTTAAGCATGTAATAAATACGCACGTAATTTAGAAAAGTCAGTTGTTGTTAGCCTTATTTTTGGACTCAAAGCCTTTGACTTCAAAATCCACTAGTCACACCATAAGCCATTACAGCTCGTTTACTAATCTAGCAGTTATAAAAGTAGCTGAGCGGTCAGGATGAGGATTCATTAGGATTACAGTTTTGAGCGCGGAGGCTCGCCAAACTTTTACATGGGTCTAAAAACTGCCAACTCGCATTAGACACGTAGTGGACATTAGACTTCTGCATCTCAAAAAAAATTTAGAGGAGAGCCGTGTCCATCAGTGGGACAGTAAATGACTTGAGAAATTTTGACATTAAACTCGTGCGCAAAAGCTACAAATTAATACAATCGATTTATGCAAAGCACGCAGTTGCAATATTCAACCAACCAAATACTGTCCGACTAAAAGTGATTTACATACAGATTACAGTTAAAATTTCACCTCCACTTTGTTCTATAGCGTAAAGTTAGAACGTAAATAGCTATTTACATACATAGTTGCACCCCGTTGCATATTACATTGATATTGTAACTCAGAGAGGTTTCAAACCAGTGAGATTACGTGACAGCGAAAAACAGTGCCCAGATATCAAAATTGACAATCTTATTCTCTACGCTGTCAATACCAATTTCGCATTACCTGCCGCAAATGCTCACTGTGTCGAGTATAAATACGAGAACGTAAAGGAAAACATATATTTCATTATCTACAAAAAAAATAATTCTAGAAAATAAATTGACATTAGGCATATTTAAAAAAAAACATTTTTCTCTTCAGCACACATTTCTTTTCTACTTTCCTCTCTAGTACGATAATACCTATTACCTCTATGATAACACAAATTACTAACCATCCAGGTCAATTTGCATTTGTATTCAATGTGACTGACAAGGATCTGTCTAGACGTCTATACACGTTAGCGTGAGAATGGGTACCTATTTAGAAATTTATGCGAGTAGGTAGCGTAGGTAACCTTGAGCAAGACCATTTCTGATACGATATGTACCTTCTTGAATAGTGATATTTGATTGATATGTTAGAACTGTTTGTTTCTGTGTACCGAGTACTGAATGACTGATAATAAGGTATTTTCAGAAGTGCACCAATCTGAATCGCACTACTTTGAATAACACAAAGCTATATGTACAATCGTATTTGGTACAGTGAATTGTCTACAACACCAATCGTTATATTATGATTTTATGGAAAGTGGGGCTTAAATTGATTCTGTGATTGTCGAGCCTATTACACAGTATTCGTGTTTTCTTTGTATTCAATTCAAGAGATCATTCTTCAAATCTTTTATTAGTCTTCAAGAATATTTAATTTTATCATTTTGAATTCCAGTGGGACTCACGTTTTCACTTTCACGTCTTTCACGAATATACCTATAAAAATAGAATCTGTTATTTTTAACATATTTTATTTTTATAATTCAACGTTTCAACTATTTACAGAACAGAAAAACAAAATGAATTCGGAAATACGAATTTGTATGCTACGAATAAGCACTTACTTTTTGCGAATGGTTATTGTAAAAACAGTTTTAAAACCATTTGGCAAGTAATAATACCTGATTGCCTCGGTGTTCTTCTCGGTTTAGTAACCGTAAGTGCAATTGCTTAGAAAAGGTCTTAAATTATATTCTCATGTCGTGCAAAGTGTTATTGGGTTTTTCTATGAAATTCTCAGTAGCAGCTCAGAGTTTTGATTCGGGTCCAATTGAGAGCAGGCTCGCCCACTAAGTATTACATGGGATCTAAAACATACCGGCAAATTTAAGTGTATATTAGTACACCTCTGCCTAGCCCTTCAAAGACGAAAGGGTATTACATATATAAAATAATACCTTTGTAATGTAAAGCCGTCACGATAGCGATTTGTTCCATAAATTTAATAACAAGAACGCACGATATCAAAACAATGTTGGTACGTTTATTTTCGACCCTAATTAAATAATAATTAGGAACAATATTGTGTCGTGCATCGTCAGATCTTTACAACGGTCTGTCGGTATACCGAACGCTTATCCCAAGGGCTCAACCACCCCCGACACTCTAATTAAGTTTCGCTTTTTCAATTTACTTTGTTTTATTCTCGAGATAACTAGACGCGCTGAAATAATTCGCCTTAACTAAAGTCTAGACTTTAAATAATACATTAAGTCTATACTCATTTTATGAATACGTAATTATTATCTTTAACTTATAGTTAAAATGAGATTTCTTAAGAACCTAGATTAAGATTCTAATAATAAAATACATATAAAAAAAATAACTCAATAGTTGAATAATGAGACATGTCAACTTGTGTGAACAATGTTTTATAATTCAGCTCTTCAGCGTCGCAAGTTCTCGTGATAATGATCACGGGTCTTATGAATCCGACATAAGGCAAGTATGTTTTTTGAAGTCTGTCGGGAATATGACACATTGACATATCCCGTTGCCTCCATAGACGGCAAAGTAACCTGAAATAGTTTATTATATTTTTAACAGACTTCAAACAGGATCTTAGGATGTTCTCAATTCGTCAGAATCTTTGTTTTTAATGTAAAAAGGATAGGTACCTACTATTGAGAGGGTATTTACTCTCACCGAGGCTCTGGTCTCAACATATGACAACAGTTTACATTTTGTAATCTAATTATGATTAAAAACCATCCTAACACTTTCCATCATGCTTTCATACCCAAAGTGCTAGACTGCGAATATAGCTGCGAACTTGATACCACTACAAAAGAAACTACAGATGACTTCGTAGCAAAACAATTTAATATGTCTCCATATGAAATTTTGCTGGACATAGGAATTCAATCTAGTCACATTTGCAACCACTAAACAATGACATAGAGGACAGCCCTAAGCATTCCTGTAATTAACCTACAGCAAGTTGTTATTTAATTAATTGAATGAAATGCACGGCGAATGGGACATAACGCTTTATGTCCTAAGTAAAATACCCATATAAATATATTGTTTGCAATAAAAATCCTCTAAGGTCCCGTTTTGAGGGTTCTAAAGATCCGGATTGAGTTGTTTTATTCGTTAGAAACCAAGTGCGCGTCCCGGCCGGCTGTTAAAATGGAGATCCACAAGTACTTGCAACGATTATTTCGGATACCGTGGCTTATTATAGGTACAATGGATATAAATTTTCATGGATTGTTGCAGTGAGGGATTACGACCCAATAAGAATGTAAAAATTCATCATCACGTACACATTTAACTATCGTCAAAAGGCATAACATTTCGTATTTATCTGTGATTTTAATAACATCTTGTAATTATCACTTTGAATTTTAGCTAATGTTAATGTGTAATCTTTCTCTGCCTCCTATATCTTGATATTTTGTATTACTATGTTAACTAAATTAAAAGTTCTGATATAGAAGATTTTATACTTTATACATCATCAACAACCAATTCTCTGGCCCACTGGTGAACAAAAATCTCTTATTTCGACAGAGATTAAGCTGCCACGTTAATAGTCCACCATGGCTAGTGTAAGTTGGCGGACTTTACACGCCATCCAGAAAATCTCTCAGGCCGTTTGAGCAATAATAATAATATAACTTAAAAAAAACAGGTGAAAATGTTGGGATCGACCTCTAGACGTTAGACTTTCCAGTTCACTGCCAACTTAACTTCACACATTTACAGTAAACTTAAACCATAAAAGGAATATAAACAGAAAAAGCTGCTCGTTTAAAAATAAACGTTGAACTGGAGAGAATTTATGGTACGTGGAAACTGTCGACTAGTGTAACAGTATGTTGCCTATCCTGTCTTAATACATTCCGAGAAATGAAACTTTTCCTTTTAGCGAGATATTTTAAAACTGCTTGCGCTATGCTCGAACCCAATTACGTTTTATAAAATGGCTTCGTAATTATTTTCCCTTTTATTTTTACTTTTTATGCAGTGGTGACATTTAATGCTCGTTTGGCGTGTCGTGTTGTATAACTCTATGAATTCAAAAAAACATGATCAATAGACTATAGGATAAGTAACATTAAGGATAACTTACATTTAATAGGAAAAAGAAAATCATAAATTTTCTAATGCGTGTAGAAGTTTCTAACAGAAATCTAAAATTGAGTTTTTCAATTAAGTCTCAAAATTTCAACTTTTACTTTTACTCCAAACAACTATATTTTAAAGTCCTAATTTCAGTGAACTCTATTCAAAATTTACCTTTACAGGCGTAAAGGAGTAAGAAATAGATAGACACTGCCACATATTTATATATATTAGTAGAGATTATAGATCGCCGTTCGCCTGGCTTTCGAGGCTACGTCCGTTAGCCACCGGAGTGACCTTTGTATTACGTACAAAACATGTAATATTGAAAGTCTAATATATTTTCCAACTTTATGATTTATGACCAGCACTAGCTGTAAACAACACAAATAATTTTATATCTCTTGCCATTTTAGAGGTCGTTATTACATTACAAACATTATATTAATACTTATTATAATAAAAAAATGTGTTAGTATCTTCATGTTTTGAATTGAACTATGACCAATTATTATTTATTTAATAGCTCAGCTCTGGTTGGTGGGGCAATCGCCACTGTGCTCTATTTTCTGCTTTCCGTTTTACCTCTTGATGCGACTTTAACCACTCTTTCCTTCACTTATTCTACAAACCTAGGTCTGCTCCTTCCTCTTTTTTTTTCAATAACTATGAACAAATTATAGTTATGTATGTGGGCACCTATTTATTTGTACTTAGTAACTTGTCAAGTACTACTGACTGGATGAGTTTGAATATAATAAAAACCTTACTTATTAGGGGCACCCGACCCCTTAGCGCCAGCGCAAGTCTATTGGTTTTAATATAGTGTTTGCTGATAGGTACCAAGGTAGCATAAGCGATATTATTTTTGGTGTTATTCATTTTAAAAGCGTATTTAATTATATTTATATCTAATTGGTACTATGGTCTATGTAACACGATGCTTAACTTGTACATACTTTGCTAACACGAGTAGATGAAGCGAATCTCCGGTTTCTGGAATTACAAGCAATTTCTAACATGGGTATGGGTACTCTCAGTGTCGTTACCAAAGACACGATAACCGCGATCACGATATGCTTGGTCGGACATTATGCTGGCTGCACACGGTTAAACTACCCAATTTGAAGGATACTAGAAGCTTGGATCATTTGCATGATCAGCTAACTTGATGGACCATTGTTCACCCTTATTAATATTGTGATAAGATTCAATGTTGAAAAATTATTATGCTTAGGTCATCCACACAAACATAGTCAGACACCTCAAGCAATATGCATGTCGATGAAATCTTCGAATCGCACCGAGCAAAACATAAACATATACTACTATCACGCTTGTTGTCCCCGAAGGGATAGGTAGTGGTGTACTTATCCACTATATCTTATCCACGTTTCGCCGGTATGTTTTAGGTGAATAGAATAAGAAAATAATAGAAGAATTTATTTCCAAGAATATGGTCATTACAGATCCCTTGTAATAGAGGGCGAGCCTATTGTCATCAACAACCACGAATCCAAGCTCCGAGCTACCACTGAGAATGTTATAGAAAAAAACAATAACACTGCTCAACCTGGGAATCGAACCCAAGACCTCTTGCTCAGTCCAGTCACACTAGACGATCACTTACTATTACGACCACTGGACTAACGAGGCAGTTCGCTAAACGAAAACACATCCAAGGTATATATTTAAGTTACAATTATTAAAAGAAACTCGCACTCGGTAATTTTGTGAGCTCAATTAAATTTACGTGACGTTGAGGATCCGCGTAAAGAATTCAATCCACGTTTGGTGCCAATTGCGCTGTTCACGATACGCGTTAAGCCGCCACGCGCCACTCAAACAACTCAACTGTAGCGTTGAATTTTGCTACCGGTTTAAATTGAAATTCTTGGTGACAATGGTCACAATATTTAATACTGCTAACATAGAAATGTTGATTTCATACACTTACAAACTCATCATCATCATCTGGTAGTCTGCCCGTAGCATGGAAAGACCCGAAACGTCATAATTTAATAAAACCAATATAATTTATACCACGATAAACCATAAAAATTGAGTTTAATTCCAATACTTTTTACGGACTTAAAGACACGATTAGACATGTATATAATATTATGTAACGTATTCTATCAATATGAATGTAACTTATTACCTACATATTATAATATAATAAATCACACAACCAAGTATGCTGCATATATACCTAACTGCTTCAAATAACAATACAGTAATGTTATATTTACGTATTGTTTTAAAAGCTTAACCTACCTACGTAATATCATGTTGATTTTGATAAATAACCTAAAACCATTATGTAAAATACCATTATATTACATTATCATTTTACTAGAGTACGAGATTTAACGGAATAGATGGTTAGTCAGTCCAGAATGCGCTCAATGTCAACTTTGTGCTCAAAATGATTTATACTTAGTATGACAAATGGTGCAAGCCGTCGTGGATATTAAATGCGTTATTTGAATGACGATAATATATCACATATTTAATGCAATACAATCTTTCATCATTATGCATTAAACAATCTGAATGAGCGATCTTCTGCATACGGAATTAAGTCGAGATTAGCTGAGTTGTAAGTATAGGGTGCATAAAAAGAGCTAGAAGGTCTTGCATTACATGGGACCTAAAACGTACCAGTAAAATTTGGGCCACTTCTGCCTTCGGGCACGACATAGCTTGATAGTATGCTATGTTATATTTGTGAAGGAATATTGCAGTTATATAAATACCATAGTGTTCTAGTACCTCATTGAGCCATGTTCGAAGCATTTACACAGTTGTTCTTTGTGTAACTAATGAGTTCCACACCAACAGCTATCTAAACTTTCCTCTTTGTTTTTCTCGGTTGAAATAAATCGTAGGAGCAATCGATTCAACTACCAAAGTAATAAAGTAACGCAGAAACGATTAAAAATATAGAGAGGTTGTAAACAATAAACCGAATAAAACAAATTATTATAGGTATAGTACTTATTCTGTAGTAAAATATAATAAGCAACCCATTTACTATTTCGCTATTAGAAGATTAATATATTACATGATTATAATCAACCCATTTGCTATTCCACTGCTGGGTCTCCTCTCATTTGAGAAGGATTAGGCTACAATTCTCCACGCGAGCCTAATGCGAATTGGCAGACTTCACATTCAATATAGGCTGTGATGTAGTTGGAAAATCCTATCTGATACACTAAATCTAAACAAAGGGCTTACACACAACTTTCATTCAATTGGAACTATATGATAGCATTGGCTGTAAAATGAGTAAAACAAAAACAGTAATAGGCATTGTGCTAGAATACTGCAGTATATCGAATGTCTTGACTGTCAACTAGGGAACTGTTTCCGATTTAACTGTATTGCCCCGGGATTTGTGGCGTCCGCAGAAATCCGATACATCGAATATACGTACTCGTAATTGGCTATCGACTACCCACAAAGTTGTGGGGTCACTTTCGATTCTAAATAGAAAATACTTTTCAATGTAAACATTTTTACCTGAGTCCAATCGAGAATTGATTACTTTTTAAAGTTATTCAGTCTCAAGGGAAGGTTGTTATAAGTTATAACCTTATATTATCCAGGTACCACTGTAGCATCATCAGCAGATTACATGTTAACAAATTGGAACCTAAGGTCCAACCCAAGGTGGTAACCATGAAGGTCCTAGAATTATCAAAAACTCCAATTGATAATTCCAGAACCATTTCAGAACCGTTTTACAATTCATATAACTAATAAATTCCAATCTGATACACTTTAAGAATTCATTTCCCAACGAAAAGAAGAAAGATTTTTGTTAGAACACAATAATGAACGTTTGAATTATTCATATAGGTACATTAAGCCGGTCGAGAATGAGATACGGTCGCCTTGAATTATCGTATAAGTCGCCAATTAAGCTTAATTATCAGCAGAGATTATGCGTCGTGCCGACACCTAGATCATTTACACCCCATTGTGGAACAAACCGCCTCCTTCCCCCTACACGCACTTGTGCCTTTTATATACAGGATCGGACTGAGAAAAACAGTAAGCCTGGTACTGAAAATTGATTGTTAAATACTTTACTGGGATCTACTTCAAATAGGATACTATACAAATAAAGTTGTTTACAGTCAATTGAAATATCAACGAATATTATATTATGATACATGTCTGAATTACCTCGTTAAGTGGGTTTAAACCTTTTCAAAAACGAATCCATCCCTGTACATACCACCCGATCTTTATAACGTTGTCTACCACCAAGTACCAAGAGACCCAAATATTTTATATCTCTATTTTACTACTTTCTACGTAATATTTTATCAATATAACCTACGAAGTGATTCTCCTAAGCTCCTAGCCTGTCATATTAAACTTTTGCAAATATTATTTTGCGGTTGTCGACAACTGTGACGTATTTACTCGATGTTAGAAGAATAACGTAGGTAGGAATATTGGCTTGATTTTGCCGGCAACATTATTAAGTTTGTGTAGAAGTTGCAGTGTAAAATTTATGACAGCGTCCCTTCCCTAACGCTTCAAGAAGGGGCTTCTTTATATCTGATTTAGGGATTTGTTTTTCGAAGCATTGAGAAATGACATTTTGTATTTTCAACTGGTATATAAAAGTTAATAACATCCTTAATAAGTAAGTGACTGATTCATTGGCGTAGTGCTGCTGGCGGCGTCATAAAAATCTACTTATGAACCAACTCAAAGTTGGAAATTGAATATGACAACTACAAGCTATTATGACACACTGTGGGTAGAAATCAGTACAGCTCTGCCTAATCCTTCTAAGATAAAGGCGTGATGCAAGATGCTATATAACTTAAATAATAATAATCAGTAAATTACATAAGGTTAACAATTAGTAAATTTAATTGCCCTGTCAACGGTATATTTACCCAACAAAATGGAATTTTCGCCATCTAAACAGCAATTTAAAGAAGTTTTATTGTTATTTCCGAACAAACAAGACAGGACTTAATCGTGTTTTGTCCTGTTTAGGACATGCCAGCTTCAGCACACGGAACTACAAAAATGGCGACCGTCTTCTTTGTGACTTGATGTAACTCAACTAACCCAATTTGTGTTTTATCTGTTTGTTCCACTTCTGGAACGCGAAACTAATCAAACTTAACCTCCTACTGTCATCAATTTCATATTTGTTGGCGTTAGTAGAGAAAAATGATCTCCATCTACTAGTATTTTGTTATTCGATGTTAATATAATTATATTACTTATTAGATATATTATGTATGTATCCTTTTGACTATTTTCGGTTTAATAATATTTATGTCTCAATTCTTGACTTTATTTTTTACTTCCATGATACCAACAATTATACAATGTATTATTGTTGAGAGTAGTTATTATACCCTTCTACACAAATCTACTATTTCAAATTTTTTGTTATGAAATTAACGACTTGCAGACTATTTTACACATTTGATGATAAAATTGTAAAGTTGGACATAGGACCACATTTTGAACTAGGCAAAGAGCATAAAACTTTCACATAATGTCACATATTTTGTGTGGTTACAGTACGTAACTAGTTAAATAATAAAAGGAAGCAACTTCTTATGTTAACCATGTTGGTAGTACGAAAATGTTATCTAGAATTAAATACTCGCAATAAACGGTGTTTTTTGGCAAACGTTGACTGGAAGCAATTGGCAATAAGTACGTCTATAGGTTACCGATTAAAAATGCTTGTATACATAAATAAAATAAAATGTTTGTGTTATTAGCACAAACATTTCACAACACAAACTATTGCTATCGCTTCTTCCCTATAACATAATTAAATAATTACACATACATTGAGCATATTTATCGTTGACTCGTTGTGAATAATTTCGACTATTTAAATAATTTACGGTTTTACAAATTAGTGACAATGAGACGTTTAGAACGTAAAGCGCTCATATTCACTGAAAAACAATAACTAATCAATTAATTTAAATGATACATCTCTAAATTAAATTAAATTGTACAGAAAATATACAGTCCCGTTGAGAGTTTAATTTCAACAGCCATTTTAGAGTAGGTAACTATGTCTTTTCGAAATGTTCTCATTTCATAATCTAATACCCTTTCAGTTAAGACCCCGAAACATTAACGTACAATACGTTTTATAAGTATGTACGTTTTTCCCGTGAGCATTTCCGTGTTCTAATGAAAAGACGACCCGAGCAAGATAGTATGGATGAAAGAAAATCAGGTATTCCTCATGGGAAATCAAAGGTAATAAAAAGCTGCTTCTGCAATGGACGATCATTTTGTAGTGTAGTGTTAAAAAATAAATCAACAACAACAATATGCAATTCACTTTCAAAGATGTCGACCTACATTGTCCTCGGATAACTACATAGGAACTTGTGGACTTGTGAAGTACAATATATGTATCTATAAAGTTAAGATCTGCCAGCTGAAGTCAGCAGGTTGGTAACCATTCTTAATACATAGAACCCCTCCGAGCCTCAAAGGCAGTAAGCCTTTGGTACCGGTTGTTATACAAATATATATGGCGATATTTCGTTAGTGGTTGTTAGAATCCCGAAACCCGTGACATTCAGCTTATCCACTACAAGCAATAGGATATCAATATTCGCCAGTAATTGGTTTGCATAGATCTGTTGCGTTTTCAGTCGCTTCTTGGTAAACTGGAATGCCAACCCCAATATAGGTAAGGCTGAAGATAATGAAGACTGTCTAAATACCAATCACTAAATACCCAATAAATTTTATTCGTTTAAAATTAAAAACCTTTTTGGTAGTTTCAGAAGTTGCAGGACAAAAGCTGGCCATTATTATAGGATAGTTATTTACAATCTTCTACGTCAATATCTCGAGTCACCGTGTTTGTTGTCGCACTTCTCCAAAACGGCTCGACCGAAAGTTTTAAAGTTCTGTTTTGTATTCTTGGGAGGTATGAGAATAATTCATAAAATATTTTTCTCCCTTTTATTCTCCACCCTCATTTATTATCGCAAATTTAGTTTCTATTTTTTATGATACAAAAATATTTGCCGGGCCAGCTAGAACCTATATTATAATTTTTTTGACATGACATTGCAAAGTCTTCTATAAAAGTATATTTTTGTAAGTAAAAAGGTCCCACCCCACCGCCGTTTGGTAATAGCCCCTAGATTTCAATCTTTTTAAAACGAGAGGTGTTCCGGAAAAGATATACGATGTTATCAACGGAGATGAATGAGATAGTATCAGAAACATTAGCTCTGGACGCCGTATGGCTTTTATTTTAATTTCCTGGGGGTTTTATGTTACCAAGAAATTATGTTAAGAGGGCTAGTGGACACTAAAGGATCCCATATAATCGTAATAATAGATTACATTAATAATCAAACGTAACAAAAAACGAATATGATATATTTTTTTAAGTAGGGGTTTTCAAGGTAAGTTTTTATATTGTGTTCTTTCTGAATAGTATATTTATATATATTAGATGATTTGTATTTAACGACGCTGAAGATATACTATTAAATCAAAAATCTAAACGTTATATTTCGAAATCTAGTTGACTTATAAAACTGAATTTTGGCATGTAAATATTTGATAGGTACCTAGCAAACGTCAGCTAATAACAAATTATTCGATTCGTGAAAATTCACACTACAAGTTATATAAGCTTAAATCTCTTTATATTAAAGCTATTCGGATATAAAACAGGTTCTATTCCTCGCAATTTGCTTTAAAGCTGTATTAACGGTAAAGTACGTTACTCATAATTTTTTGTCTGATTTTACACTTCCTCTACTATTTCCAAAAAGAAACTTCAATCCATTTAAATTTGATTAACGAGACAAACCAAAAATCAGTACGGAGACTGCCATGCGTAAATCAATGAGCGTTTAATTAAAGCTGTTAACATATTATAATGATTTTGGCCTGTGGTTTGTGGCGCCGCGCCGCCAACAATCTGAAGTGAATTATTTGCACAAACTACTTGATACAGAGTGCACCGCACTGTGAGCGGCACTCATATACATGCTGAGTTTTAAATATTTTTACATCTACTTTCAGATTTATGAAATCGATTAACATAATCAAATCTCATTTTGGGATATCGTCTTATTAAACAGCTACATCTAGTTCTGAGCTAAGTAACAATGCTTTTGTTACGAACTAAACAGTTGATACACTACAAGTATATCTTTTAACAAATTAAGCATAGCTTCGGTTGTGCCAAACTTTAAATGATATTATTTATTACCTGCTTGGATATTATTTGGTTTAACATCACTGCCGAACTATTGTGGACATGCAACAATATAAATTACCTCCGTGAAGTACAAAAGTCATACAACTAAAATCCAGGGAGACCGGGGATGACTATCACTATAGCGGTACCAACACTAACTATTCCAAACTCGATTTACACGAAAGTAACGTGTCATGCAACTCGGTGTCATAACGGAACGAACCGAAAGGTGTAACCATTTTGCACTCCGGGTGGCTCAATAGAACGACAGTAAAGCGTAGGTCAAGTTTTGAATAGTTCGTCTACCTACCCTTATATTCAAGCATCCCCGGTCTCCCCTATGCTTCTTCATCCTGTATAAGGGCAGGATAACCGCAAACCAACAAATTGCCAGCCTACTGCGATACATTAGTTCTGTTTTATCTAGCTGCGGTTAAAACGTCTGCTTACTACAAATTGTATTGCTCTCTTACTTAAGACTGGATAAGGGTTGGTCTACACTCGCGTAAAGTGACGAAAACGAACCAACGACGAACGAACATAGATATGTTATAACGTACTTAATTTATAAAACTAAAAGAGGGGACGGAGGAGGATTATTCATGACCAGTGGGAGTAATTATGTCACACTATTACTTCTACACTATTATTTCTGATTATGACATGCTAATGATAGCTAGTAGTTGATGCTTTTGGGAATACTCTGGCAAACATAACATAAAACTATAGATAAAGGTTTTGTCTGTACAGCAGTCAACGATAGTAGCATTTATTTGCGAAGAAAATGGATGAGCCAACGAAAAGTAATCCTAAAGAAGATATATAGATTTTAATATAAAAGAAAATGTTTTAAGAGGATTTGCGTGCGCTGTTGCCTCCGCAGAGTGCCCGCTTTGGGAATTCATGCCGCACCTCGTGGCCAATGCAACACTTTAAGGTTGCATTTATTCTAAGCTCAGGGATTACTATCCCTCTTTCCCGTTTGGAATAAATAAAAAGGTCCAATAATAAAAAAATACATATTTGACTTTTTTTGTAGCTAGTTGGAGGTATAGGGTTTTTTGTTTAAGGGTGGCTCACTCAATCAAGCTTACGGTCTGACTGCTCGTAAGCAGTTCCCGAGCCTATAGACGTTTGCGATACCAGAGGTGTCGCTCGCGCGTTGCCAACCCTGTAGAAAACATGAAATAGACAATCAATGCAGTTATATGCACTTTGAGGGCTGTTTTATTGATTTAAATTATTATAATTCTGTAACTAAATACCTATTACAGGCGCAAATCATATTTTGTTTAATGTTCAGTCTGACAATGACCGGCAAATTGCAAAAAAACGTACGAAAATTCGAATTTCGCGGGCTACCGTGAAGCTTCCACCTTAACCAAGTTTTCTACTTAATCTGTAGGTAATGTACTATACATAGTCGAAAGCCACTTTTTGTATTTAAAAACTTTAGAAAAAAAAATGATAAAAGCCTCGATTTCAGGAAAATTTTAAAACTAAATTCAATAGAATCGTCAAACGTGATTTACATTTTTATCGAAGGCACTCTCTACGCTTTTAAGGCGTTCCCATTGTATTCGCTCATTCACATTTTGAATAAATTTTAATCTGAAAGAACGTAAACATTTGTAATGTAGACGCGGCTTTATATTGATGTTAAGTGGGGTAGGTAAACTATATTAGGGCTTATTGAAAGGAAAGCGAGTGGCTCATGGCTCAGATATAACCACACTGAGTATTTAAGATTAAGCAAGTAATGCCGAAGTTGGAGGACTCATCCGTAACACCTCAAGAACCCTATGTGCCTTGGGAAGCTCGTTAGTGGTAGTCATAGCAATCAACCTCCCCGAAAAACAATGTCACCTTCGGATAATTTCGGTAGTACTAGTTTTCGGGTTTCGGAGAACTAATGACAGTTGTTTTGTTTCAAATACTGAATTTGTTTGCTTCTAGGTGTACTAGAAACTGACCATGGTTAGATAAGTCTAAAAATAAATAAAAAAAAATTATCATCGGAGCCAAAACACCCTTAAAACTAATATTTACAGTAGACGGTTTCGAAGCATACCAATTCTTAAGCAAAGTTCACGTCATCCATATTATATGCGATCTCATTAATTAAAGACTAATTTTCGCTTGAATAATTAACACTGACGAGCAACGGTATAAAATAAATATCAAACAGCCGCCCATTCGCTACTTACAAAGTCCCTTTTAAGTTTTAAATGTTGCCAACATACCGAGGCAAAGGTCACGATTTGTCTCCGAACAACTCAGAGCTATGTTAGCCACTGACTTTTCGGAAGTTATGTTCGTATTTATCACGTCATGCTTAAACGGTAAAGGAAAACATCGTGAGGAAACCTGCATGCTTGATTTTCTCGATGTCATGTGAAGTCTACGAAACCAAAATAGGAAAATCCCTCTCAAAATGAGAGGAGACCCGTGCCCAGCAGTGGTACAATAATACGTTGATGATGGTGAACTCGGACCGCATAATTTTTAAGCTGATCTTTGTGTTTCAGTCCTACTGATAGAAACTGTTGCCAACGGCCGCAATTTATCATCCCATCTCGCCATCGGCAGCGAATTCATTCTCTTTCTGTAAAACCAATATCGCTGCATACTGTTACAGAGGAACTTCATCCCGCGCACAATGACGAAAGCACTGTAATAAGATATACCTATACAGAATACCTAGGTACCAAGGTTTTCCCAAAGGACATTGTGTTTTTCAAAAAAGGAATTAATAGCTTTTTCCAGATTTCCAATAGCTCAGTAAAAAAAAATTTCAATTACTAGATTTGAACCAAAAAACAAAAGTAGGAAGGTACTATTGGTCAAATCAAGACATTAAATCCCGAGAGTTCCTAATTATACATATAAACCACAGATATTAGAAATTGAAATAAAAAAGGAATCTTTTGGTCGCACTCGCTCACTAGTAAGTCAAGTCTAAGACGTGATATGGAGAGAGCTTGTTCCTCGTAGACTTGACTAGGAGCAAAAAATGGTTCTGCGTCGTGTGTGAAAGTGACTTATGTGATTAAAGGCCCTGGCCTCTAACTCTCTATGTACTTACTTTTCTCCGAGAAAGTAGATACAATATAATATTCCTCGAAATGTCGTCACTAATACCCTCTTGCAAATCACGAACATAAATATGAATAAAACATCTGGGTTTTTATCCGCAGTTTTAATTTTGAATGTTGTAATGCGTTGGCCTTAGCTGAATCATTAATTAATACATACCTAGTTTACCAAGAGATATGACATATTATATTTATTTCGTACACTCACGTGGATATTAGATTTACATTGAAATACATACCAGTTTTTACGGATCTACATAGTTTGATGGTCTACCCATAACCATGGACACTATAAAAAGATGCGAGACGTTAGAATAAAATAATTTTATATTATTTCAATGTGATAGATTACTAAACTAAGTGCAATTAAACAAACATGTTTATACGTTAGGACGATCAGATGCACCAATCTCCTTTAAACCGTATGACATATAGATGGACCTCACATAACCATATACCCGTTCCTACTGCAGTACTTAAACCGTGCCCGTTTCGGTACGTTACGTGTTAAAATGAGGGTCGTCACTCGTATGGGATTTCATTAATCGCGTTGTGGATTTATTCAGTGCCGGCTCCCAATACAACCCGTACAAACAGCATCCCTGTGATTGAATCTACAGCCTTTACGGCCTACTACGGCCCGTAAATCCCTCGTGACACATGTTTCATGGGCTACAAAGCGAAATGACTGAAACACGAACTCGAAGATCAATTAATATCACTTTAACTTTACCAAACTTCGTATTTTTCTCTTCCAATTTTGAGACTTTTTCGGTAAAAAATGTCTCGAGGGCACCTAATTTTTAATAACTTTTTATAAAAGTTAACCTTTGTTACAAGCTTCAAAGTAATTATTTTTTGACTTGTTCTTACATTGCTTAGATATAATATAATAATAGATAAGCATAGATATTTGGTTGAATACGATAAAGATTTTATTAGAAATTGGCTTACAATTATCCTCATGTAAGACCCTAATAGTTTTAGTATCCATTATTACATCGATATTTGCCCAAAAATGTATTATATATAATATATTCAAACATATCATTTTCTTTTTCAGTGCGAAAACGGGTGCTGACGTGTTTTTTCGCTATGACGTTCTCGAAATAATGATCACTGTTTAATAAATAAAGAACACTCTAAAAGACAAATGTCAAAAATATGTTTGTTTACAAAAATGAGGAGGCTAGAAATGAAACGTCATTATGACAAACATTTCAAGAACAAATAAAAAAGTTGTTTTATAGTTAAAAGATAACTTCTAGTGTGTGTAATGGAATAGATGACTTACAATATAATTTGAATAAAAATAGGAGTAAGTTGTTTCACTACGGTCTCCTGTAAGGCAGAGGTACTTCCCCAGTCGGACAGCTCAATTTGAGCAAAGAATCTTGCTATTACTAGCTTTAGCTTACTTCTCGTAATATATGTATGTTGATATTATTTGATTCCAACGTTTCGGATAGGGTGGAAATACCAACAAAATATGAGAAATCGTAATAGAAACCAGGTACTGCTATTTACGTCTCTCTGTGAGACGCATGGCAGCAATACGGAGATCTCATTTACAACAAAAAAATGTTAAAAATGTCTTCATTGCAGAATTGCATAATGTTAGATTCCAATGCTTTTCAATAATACACACCATCTGCCATGCTCGTCGGGCTAAAAGCATGCTCTACCTAAATTATTATCTATTCACGTATGGTACCGTCGGCAATGCATTCAACCCTAACTCATGCATTTATTCTATACCCAAAGAGGCCGGCTGCAGTTCATGTATTCAATATTTAATTATAAAAATAAAATGTAAACGCGTTCGTCCCATTTACAGCTTTCGACTTTTATGGGTTTTTGATTGGTCTAAGAGCTCAAAGGGGGCCAATCACAGCACCAACGTTATAAAAGGCAACGATAACGTTAGCTTCAAACAAAAAAACCGCATCAAAATCGGTCGTGTAAAAGCTACGATGCCACAGACACACGCACATACATGTTAAACTTACAACACCCCCTCTTTTTGCGTAGGGGTCTAACAAGAAACTTACACACACTATTCAACTGCTTAGAGATATGCTACAAAAACCCCGAATATACAGTGAGAATAACTTTGGTAGTATAACGAGAACCTACGTAAAACTCTCTTGTGGAACATTTGTTTTACGTTTCAACAATATTGCAAAATTTAAATATTTGTTCAGGGTTGAACTTACATACAAGAATAATAAAATTGGATAAATATTTTGCACCAAGGTACCTACACATTGCTTTCTTCCATCGCCCCGTTCAACAAAAAACAAAAGGGTGTGCTGTTAATATCGACGGTGGAGTTTTAATAATACCTACTTCATTTGCTGCCTCACCTCAAATACAGATAACCTTTTTTTCTGTAACCTTTTCTTTCTATACTTTTGTTAATTCATGTTCATTCATGAGTAATTAAAATTACATAGATATTTCAGTTGGAAATAGAAATTCAATACATCATATGGCAAATAATCTACCTTATTTGTACTATCCTATATTTTATTTATAATAAAAAATCATGCATACTAAATTATATATTACTATATTTACATAAACGGTGACTTTTCGAATGTGTGATTAAAATGCATCAACCAAAATAATAATAACTCAAATAATAACTGTCATTGCAAGATATTGAATGTACATAAAAACACTATTGCATTTTATGGTTTATATTAGAATTAGAGCAAATATAAAATAATTTTAATATATAGTATATAAAATAATTGGGTACCTACAACTTAAATTGTGCTGCCGACCGTACACCAACCGCCTCACATGTCCCACAGACGCGGGCAAATCGACGACAAACGCAAATCTGTCATCTCTCAACTAAAATAGGAAAATTTCACTGTAGGAAATATCTACGTTTTAAATTTCAATAGATTTATTTTCCAGTTTGCCATTTTTGCTTTACCCCTCTTTCTTCGCAGAAAGTGGATTTCAATGTCTTGCGTAGTTTAATCTTCTAATTACATATCGATTTTTGGATGTTTTGATTTTGGTTCTAATTTAAACACTTCAGTAAATTGTTGAAGTAATGAAACTTTAATTTATATTTTACGTATGTTTTTATTAATTATGGAATATATGTTTACGTACGTATATAAGCAAAAGAGTAGCAACAATAAGTGCTAGCTTGTTGAAGCTTAATTGAATATTAGCTAAAAAGGTTCTTTGTTTTGGTTTGGTTGGTCTTATTGGCCATTTCACTATTTCAATCTACAAAATGCGCGACAAACCGTCTACAATTGCTCACAGAATAAAATTTGAAGACTCTACCCACCATCGAATGAATATCGATGACTCGCAAAAAGCTCCCAGTATTATTGAATTATTCATTGATTCTCCTTTGCATTCAGATCGTAAACGTAGTCCATAAGTCGGTACCAGCACGTCTGACTGGAAGCACCACAAATCCTCGGAACATATAAACAGATACTATCGTATAGCAAGAATCAGGAGCGTCCCCTTCACGTACGGATTTTGTAGTAGATAATCTGATTATCTGCTCTGCGTTTCTACTGAAATCCTTCTGGCTCGGTGCATTCATGTTCAAAGATCGAAAGCGCCCGAGGCACCCCGAGTTTTTCCGAAGATACACGATTATGTACTTAGTAACGTTTGATTACCAAAAGTACTATCAGAAGTTTAGAGGTAGACAGATGCTGCATATGAACTGGTTCCCTTAATTGACATTTATTTCGTTTACATTTTTACTGTAAAGGAAAAATATCACTAGGGCGTCATAAAATAACATCATATTAGGAGTATAGAAACCGCACATACTTATTTGTAATGCTATATAGATTATAATTAAAAACTAGGCTAGGTACATACATAGAATAAATAATAACATAGGTACGGAAATATGTAAACCATACCGAATATCTAAAAGTATTTCATGTGTCCCTATATATTTAAATAAAATAACTTTATACATATAGGAATTTTGCAAGCTCTTGTCGTGTTTATAACATAAAATAAATTACTTGCTTCATATTTTCAGCGTTTCGGTGAAAATGTTTGTAGTGAGTAATGGCATAGTAACATGACACTATTAGATGAATTCGCGCGCACTCATTTACAAACAACGAGACGACTACGATGCGACTTCTAATTAATGAGTGCTTCGAAAACAACTCGAATTTGGACATGATAATTTTTTTTTTTTTTTTTTTATATTATTATTGCAATCTGTCTTAAGGACATTCAGCAATATTTTAATGTTGATTTAGAGGTAGCGTGCGAGTTATATGCCCAGTGGCATATTCTCATAATTCAAACATTAGAGTAAATCCTGTGGTACTCTTTTCTTAAGTCTGCGTACTCCCGGGAATATATCGTCCATAAGCTCTCGTGCGAGTGTGTTTGGATGTTGTTGCAGTCTGATTTTGTAGGTTTTAACTTTGTCTTTTATTTCCTCTTTCACTGTTTTGATACCAAGTTCCCGGTGTAGTCTCTCATTGGTGACATACCATGGTGCATCTACTATCATTCTCAATACTTTTGACTGAAATCTTTATAGAATTTCCAGATTTGAGTTAGCAGCTGAACCCCACAGTTGTATACCGTATGACGCTATTGGTTTTATGAGACATTTATACAGACATGATAAATGATATTTATTTCTACAAATATATCTTTGGACGACAATGTTACTAGCCAAATTTTTCGTATTATTAGTAGGTACCTACTAGATCTATATACATATTGTGTTTTGTAACGGACGATTTCTGAGAAAGAGAAAAACAGTCGAAACAAACACAACGAAATAATCTTGTAAAGTCCAGACATTTGTGAGACATTAATGTCAATGAGAAGGCTTTAGCTTTAAGCTAATCAATCCTAACTAATTGCTGCTTAGGTATTTTCGGATAAAAGTGTGATGGTATGTAATATTGCGACAAATTAAAAATTAATATGCTGCTCAAGATTTGTAACAAGAACCTCATAAGCGGCGTATTAGGACGCACGGTTGATCACGCAATTACGTACGGCTCTACTTAAATTGAAAGACCATTTTGAAGCAAACGCTTGTAAAAAATTAACGCACCTTTGATCAAACCTTTGAGACCCGCATATACTTTCTTTCCAACGTTCATTACATATAATTGAATTAGATGAGGTTCTACAAAATAGGTACTATAAGAGTTGGGAATGTAGTCAGCTCAAAGACGACCACTGCTAGGTATAATCACATCCAAGATATGCCAAGACTACTTGTTGTGCACCATCGGAGTCGAGGAACTTCACCAGGTCGCAAGCTCACCCAATTGGAGCCCTTCCCACGCTGCGTCTAACACGTGGTCGCCACCCAAAAAATCTCGATGCATTTTCACAATTGTGAGATATTTACATCAGAAATCGCAAAGTGTAATTTTAAAAGCTATTAACTCTGAAGGTCTCGCTAAGCCTCACCCTTTTGTGTAATCAAAGGCAAAGGCCATGCGAACCTACCCAATTAGTCATCGTTATAAAAATATTCGTCACATTTTACCCACTGTAAATTGGCTCACCTAGAATTTCAAACCATTACATTACATGGTTGACGCACCCTGGGTAGACAACCTTGCTATGAGCTCACTGCTTAACATCTGGCTTAACTTTTTACACAAAAATATTATTTTAAATATAATAGTGTTGCTTAAGCACTGAGATATCAATACTTAGTTGTAATTTATCTAAAGGGCTCAAAGGAAAAATAAATAAATAAAGAGGTGGGGATGGATGGCTGTTCCTAATACTCCAAAATCCCTCCGTCTCTCAGAGAGCAAGTTAAGCCGTCATTAGGTCATATGAATATTATCTTTGAAAATCGTAAAAGATAGTAAGAAAGGTGAAAACTCTTATAGATAACCGATATGGTATTGCCCAGTTAAAGGTTATAAACGTAGGCTGGCAGTCGCCTTGTGTAAAAATCCTCATTTTCTGCAGATACAGATGTGAGATGATTAGAATGGAAGCTAACAACAACCTAGTTAGAACAAGGCTCGCAAGATGATTAGTTATAACATGCCGTATTTGTCATACTCGCTAATGATGCATTTATTATACTACTTATTGCAATATGACGTATTTATGTAGAAGAAACTAATGCTAATGAAAATTTTCTCCAAACTTACAAATACATATAAGATCTGCCTAAGCTGCTGGATCTATTGTTTGATTTTGCGAATCAAATGATTGCAGTTACATATTTCAAATACATAAAAATGAAATAGTTTAGTAAGCTATCATTAATAACCTATACATACTCAAAAATTTTTACGTTTCATTGTTCAAGCTTTGGCAACTACATACTTAGTTCCACGCCAGATAAAACACAAATGAGGACACGAATTTAAAAAAAAATGCCCACGTTGCTTACATGATTTTAATTATACGAATAAGGTCATACCTTCTGTAAAACAAGGATAACATGAAAACACGACAGCAACAAAGGACAGCCCTTTACGTGAGTAGAATTGTATTAACTTTATATTAATTAAAATGAAAAAAAACCGTCATAATTTTCAGAAGAGTTACCATTCTGTTTCCCCATTTTTCGAAAACGCCACCGAATTGGTCCTAGTACGAGGAGAACTGGAGAATCACATCATATTATTATAGAAGCAGATAGGGGATAAAATTTTCCTGAAACTGTTTACAGCTGCCATAGAGGACACCTCGAAGCTAGATACCACAAGAGCAAATAAGCTTACGCCTCTGATGAAGAGCGGCTACCGTAGCCTATGAACGTTTGCAACACCCGAGAAGTCGCTCGCGCATTTCCGATCTGTAAAAACCGTTTCAGGTTGTTTCAAATCGGGGAGTTAATAAACGGTGTTCCCATACTGTCAGAATAGTTACTCCTCTAACAAGGTCTGGCAACCATACCCACACGCACGAAGCACAACTATTGTTGTTTCACTGCGGTCTTCTGTAAGGGGGTACTACTCCAGTCGGGCCATGCAATTTGAGCGCTAACTAGCTCTCTCAAATTTATAAATAAAAATGGCGAATTCATCACTCACTTGATCGACGGTAGTTATGACTATGATTAACTATTCAGTTAGTTATCCAGATAAATCTAATAGTAAGGAATACCCCAAACACAGTACCTAGAGGAAAACAGTATTAGGACGCTGAATTTGCCATTCTTCGATGCTGTATGCCGAACTATATGCGTCTTGCACTGCCGTAAGCAAGGATATAGCTTGCAGAACTTATAGCTGCTGATTTCGTCAGCTTATTGAGTGAAGACCACTCTCATTGAATTACCTCACTCACACCACAGGAAGTTTGCAGCCCTGAGGAATACAAACAAAGTACACATTGCTTTACTATCACTAAAATCCGCAGCAAAACAGAGAAGTGAAACACCCAAAATTCATATGGTTGAACATAAATTTAAACATTGTGTAATTGCCTGAGAACTGCAATAGATAGCGCTAAGTACCTCGTAAGATGGGTAGCGCGACGCAGATGCATGCGCCAAGCCACAAAGTTAACTGAAGCAGTATTGCCCCAAGCGTTGTTAGTTAGTAAGAGAAATTAGCGTTTTAATTAGTACAATTAATTTTCTGATTTGTTAATGGGAGAATTTGAGAGAAAAATGTGCTGTGCAATATGGTTTTAGTCGTATTTATAAATGTATAGTTACTTAGGAATTTTAAATGCGACATCATTCTATATGTCCTAACCGAGACAGCTCAGTGTGAGGCCCTAGATTCAATTCTCTGAAAACATTCTCAATATAGTTATATAATAGTATAACCTATTACATGATACCTATTAACATATAGCAACCCTAGTGTGTATTTTTCAGTACTCTATAATTGCTTAATACTTTAAAGTAGTTTAGAGATATAGGTATATATATATATATATATATATATATATATACCTAAAAAGATATATCTCAAAATTCTTTCAATAAATTCACGATATTTCAGTACAAATAGTTCTTTTATGTTCTTATCTTACGTGTTAATCTTTGTTTGTATAACAGCTTCTTTTTTCACGTATCATGTACAACAGATATCTATTATATTAGGTAATGTTCTATTTATCTCGTACAACTACATTTCACTCGGAACACAGCAATTCATGTCCCAACACAAACAATAATATATTACCATCTCATTTTCACTGTGTCTGTGACGTTATTATAACACAATACGGCTAGAAACGTATTTTAATTTATTCTATTCAAGACGGGAAAGCAATTAGAGTTGCCTGAAGGAGAGTAGTTACAAATTAGTAGCTGTACCGGATCTAGTTCCAAAGTAAGGGTTGTCGCGAGCCGAGTACAAGACTAATGATAGTTGTGACATTGATTACTTATAACACGACTGACGCAGCTGAAATATATTGTGGTACACATAATGGAAGCTGTTGAGGGATTTTAGGTCTTAATAATACAAATTGTTAGTGACTGTACGTGAATTTGGCACGCATTATGTGGTCTGAAATTGAAATGACGGCATGATAAGTGCAGTGGCCGAGTGGCTCCTATGCCACGGGAGGATTTCCGCACGGAATATTTTTTTTATGGCGTATACAAAGAGTAATTAAACGTAGCTCTCACACTGATTATCTCCTCCGAATAAACTCAGATACAATAGCACCTAAACTCGTAACAACTACCTGTTCCTCAATCGCTATGGGTCTAAAAATTTGTATCGTGTAGAAAGCGTACCCAAAACCCCCGGCAAAGAAGATAAGCTGCTAAGCTACTCAGATACTACACCAATCGTGTCGTCATCAAAACTTTCACTTAATTTATAATTCATAATTTCATTCGTTTCGTTAATTCATAAACTGTAGATTCTGAAATAAGTAATTTTAATACCCTTTGGCATAGTTTACAAACTTTATTTCTTTAAAAAACAAGTTCGTTTGAGAACAGTTTTGCGGAAGTTCTATTTCTTTACCACTAGATTACAGCTTGTTATTTCACTATACAGTCTTCGACATTAAACTTTAATGGACAACACGAGTATTTTGTTACCGAAATATTTCCCCAGGGTATTAAGTAATACAATATTGTCTCCAGGAAATCGCTGTTCTCATGGGGTCATCAGTGAAGCTTGGGATTCACCCAATGTCATTATAATGGGAAACTATGTTCGCAAGACTTCCCATAAATAAGCCGTATTGCATCAAAATTACTTCCTTCATAAGTTACTGTTTATACATTATACGATGATACATGGAGTCACTACTTATTGATATGAATGTTTAGTATGTTTTTATTTTATTGTGTGCGTCAGTTTGTTTGAAAGTGACGAAAATAAATTTTTCTTCTTTGTTATAAATTTGACTAGAAGGTTAGATTATTTAAAATTAATCAATCTTTAAAGTCTTCTTACTTTTTATCATCCAATTAGTTGAAATTGCTTTTCTGATTAAGGTGTACGTATCTCGAATACTACAAAAATCTACATCAAACTAAAATGTTTTTGCATTCAAACCGAGAGACCATTCAAATCAAAAGTGGCTCCAAAATATAGAATTAGGTTTCAGAACTATCATTACAGATTAATTACCTATATTAAACAAACTAGCGTCCATTACAACACGTAATACATTCCTACGCAAGATAACATCGACCAAACTCGATAGAAAGGGTCTTCTGTCGAGAATGACAACCATTACCATGGCTATCGAGCCGCCGCTAATTGTTCGCAGTTGGGCGGGATCCAACCCAACTGGGAATGGTCAACTGGCCATCCCTCCTACTACGAACGAACTAAAATTATACCTCACTCACTGTTACCACGATACGGCCGTAAACTCAAGTATGAGGTGTGTTAATGCGAGCAATGCCCTGTTTTTAAGCTAAATTTATCGAGTTAAAGGGATAATATACAGGGTAATAAATCATTATTTTTACGATACCTTTAATCGTTACAGTTACTTGCAAATTGGTCTCTTACACTTACGCGAATATTAGACATTGAAATAAAACGACTTTTTATCCTGGTATGGTATATTTATATTATTTTAACGGATTTCGGATCCTTAACAGCATCCATGGTCACAGGCAAAGTGAGGTGCTGGTTATCTTTATGTTACAATTACTAACAACTACCATACATTTATTTTTACTTGCAAATTCAATAGAAAATATTAGTAGTAGCAATGATTGGTTCCTCCCATGAAGTTTAATCGTGGATACTATCAGTCAGTCAATCATAGTAAGGTGTAAACATATCATATTCTACATTATCATGTTATTTAATACCGAATGTTGCTCATTTTATACAGTTTATTGATTCTATACAGTTAGCCCTAAACAAACCTAACAGTTAATGTATGCGGAGTGCGACACAATAATGATGAATGATTTGTCCTGGTGTGTACCCACCCGTCCAGCCTCCGGCCTGACACAGATCAAAGCGATGCGACGTCACAGCGCATAACGCATCGCGAACTATTCGTGCAAGTTCGTGCAACGAGCACAAGCAATTACCGAAGACCTATGGTTATAAGAGCTAGCGTTTTCATACCCACTAGTTGGCGCCACTCACAAGTAAATTCCTGGAGTAGATATAGCTTTTAAAAGTTGTTACGCTACGCTATTTTATTTTTAACTGGCTGATTCCCGCTATTTGCTCCGCGTGCAATGTAACGAAAAAAGAAAATGTTTATATTCATTCACTTCGCCCGCTCCCGTATCGCCCGTCCCGCGTCACTCGAACCCCTAATTCGTTTCTTTTTCTTAAATCAAAGCAGCCTAAGTTACTCCTTATAACATAAGCAATCTGCGAGTGAAAGTCTCATCAAAATCAGTCAAGCCGTTACAGAGCCTGTCATATATATTGGTTAAAAGCTGTTAATTTGAAATTACAAACAGACAATCTTTTTGTATTTTTTAGCTTATTTCAAGCTAAGATTTTAAAATTTTTATTAAGAAAGAAAAATTCAACCTCAGGCGGGACTCGAACCCGCGTCTTCTGGATTGGTACTCCAGACGCTCTGCCAACTGAGCCACCGAGGTTGAATTTTTCTTTCTTAATAAAAATTTAAAAATCTTAGCTTGAAATAAGCTAAAAAATACAAAAAGATTGTATAAAGGTAATGCAATATCATCCGGAATCTACTCGCTGTAAAGGGAGAATTCTGGGTTGGGCAGAATTGTCCAATCGATGTTGCTATGTCGCCGTAAAGACATAAGTAACATAAAGAAAGAAAAATTCAACACATCAGGCGGATACCTCGGTGGCTCAGTTGGCAGAGCGTCTGGAGTACCAATCCAGAAGACGCGGGTTCGAGTCCCGCCTGAGGTTGAATTTTTCTTTCTTAATAAAAATTTACAAACAGACACTTCAATTTTATTTATTTGTATAGATATAAATGTCTACCGTAAAATTGCTATTTAAATATTTGAATCGATTCCATGCATTCCATGTTCTGTTAGGGAAAAAAGGGAAAATACATGTGTCCGAAAGATTCACAATCACTAAAAGGTGTCTCTCTAGATAGTGCGGAGTTTTTCTCAAAAGACTACAGCATATGGTTCTTCAAAAAGGATTTGTACAGGGTCGACAACGGACGAGCAACACTCCTGGCGTTGCCAACGTCGATAGGCTACCTCTAATGGCGGATTTAGACCCGATAGATCTCATTGAATCTGTCTTACAAGAATTGTACTGTAACTGTGGCTTGTAAGCGTATGCATTCTATAACATGTATTTAATATTAAAAGAGCTTTGGTAGCCTAGTGGCGAGACCACCGGACTGAGATGTCAAGTTCAAACCCAAGGCACGCACCACTGACTTTTCGGAAGTTATGTGCGTATTTCTCACATGCTCAAACGGTGAAGGAAAACATCGTGAGGAAACCTGAATGCTTGAGAGATTTTCTCGATAGCATATGAAGTCTGCCAAGCCACAGTAGGCTAGCGTGGTGGACTATAACCTAATCCGTCTCAAAATGAGAGGAGACCTGTGCCCAGTAGCGGGACAATAATGGGATGATGGTGATGTGATGATTTAAAAAAATACTATTACTATAGACTTAGAAAAATACTACACACAGAACGCGTCCTTTGTTTGTACGCCATTTATTAGGGTCGTTGTAAGTACCCCATGCTAACAAATCTCTTGGCCCTGACCAAAGCGAAAGCAGTTGCGATTTTTAATCAGTACGAATCCGACATACCAATCTGCTCACGCCGTACCAGGAGACTTTTCATTGTATAAAAAAAGCCAGTAAGAACGCTCGATTTTTCTAGATAATTTTATTGTAAGCCTAATTGGGAGCCACGTCTCCGACTTTCGCTTTGCAACGATGGTCTTATGTGTATGAGTCGGGATATACGAATAATCATACTATTGCGGAGATTTCCTACTAACTAGTATTCAATTCCAGTATCAGTAATGGTTCTATTTAAATCTTTTTTTTAACCGACTTCCAAAAGGAGGAGGTTATCAATTTGACTGTATTTTTTTTTTATGTTTGTTACCTCATTACTGTGGATTGGGTGAACCGATTTTGAAAAATCTTATATTCTTATATAGATATGAAGTCGGTGCCAGTGCCTGGTTGTACACTGCGCGATGGGTGTACAAACCTTTGCATTTGGCTTGGCACCGTCTTCATACCTTTAAAACTAAAAAGTTGTTAAAACTGTATTCAGTTATTTTTAACTTTTTAGTTTTGAAATCGGTTTTTTTTAACGCAGTTTTTTATTTATAAAATGTTTAGGTTTCGCAAGGATCTTTTATCCTAATTGTTGGCTCTAATTATCGATAATAATGCGCATATGGAGCATACTAGACTATACATAGTTAACTTATGTCTGAATATTGTTTGCTTACCTTTAAATATGAAAACTTATTCGAAGGAACAGATCCTAATTATAATAATACTTTGAGTCGAACTAATTTATACAAATAAAACAGTGTAATGAATTATCCATTCAATAATTACCAACACATTACTCTGTTTGTACACATTCATCGACCAACACAGATGACTGACATCCATTGTTGCATTAATTACTACTACAATTTCCCTCTTCAGTTAGAATGGGGCAATGTATGTAAAACAGCGCTTAGTAACGTACGTAGCAACGCGTAGGCTGTTCAACGTGTAAATGCCGACAAGGCTACAGTGACAGGCCGTCGGAATACTCGAAACCGTCTCCGGGGTATTTTAACTTAAAATTTTCGATGAGGATTCTCGTTTTCCCGTTTTCCAGGTACTTACCTTGTATAAACGCACCAAAATATTCATTGTAAAATTTTATTACGTTGTGTACCTATGTATTCGTAAACATTTTGAAACAAAAAAACGTAGGTAAATATGTATGTTGAAACAAAAATTTTACATTTCCTAAAGAAAAAAAAACATGAAACTTTAACAACTGCTGGAGATCTATGTTCATTGTATAAAGTTATTACGCTTAAAAATTCGTATTTTCGATTTTTCTATAACACCCATACCTTTGATGTCGCGTATTGTTCCCGTTCCGACGATCAACAGGCTAAAGTAACAAAAGACTAAGAAAACTGATATGCTTACAATTTTTGCTTCCTTTATGATACGATATTTATACCTTTACACGGGGAAATAAAATGTAGTACTTAATTTATTATTATTTTTATACTATCTGACGTGTAATTCTCTAAAAGTACACAGTGTGTTGGTACACAGTCAACCCCAAAATGATGTAGGCATACAGTAAAATAATATCAAAATTTCGATATAGTTTTTAAGTGAAATATTTTGTTTAACATCGTGCGTTTTTACATCGCTTAAATTTAATTATGTTAAGAGATATATCATATCATATCGTCTAAAGATTTAAAGGCGAAAATTTTGAGTTTCATATAGATTCATTAATATTTATTCTTTAATAAAACGACCGGCTAGCTAGTGCAAAGCTAATTATTTACTCACAGCCTCACTCAACAAATCATAATTACAATAAACAACTTATTTGCCAGTGATACACTAGTTCCATACATTTTATTGCAGCTACAAGATATCCGCTACAATAAATGGTACAATGAAAAAAATCCAAATTTCAAGCAGCTGTAAGACTGTAAGACTAAGAGTTAGAGTTAAGCCCTAACTCTGGAACCTAACTTTGGATAAGTACAAGTAATGTATGTAATAGAGTAGTGTTTGTTGTGTCTAAAATAAGGGTGTACGCAAGCACAGGCATCAACTTGCTAATGTAGTTGTGGCTGCAGTAGGAAAAAGTTTCTAGCCTCCGGGTACGAAACTAAAAACTCATTGGTACGTGAGAGAAACTCTTTTGTTATTTACGAAAGGAGTATTATATGACTGCTTCGTTAGAAGTCCTCGTCCTGAGCAAGAGGACTTGTTTTCGATTTCCAGATTGAGCACTGATATTGGATTTTTCTATGAAATTCTCAGTATCAGCTCGAAGTTATGATTTGTGCCCGGTATATAGCAATAGACCCGCGACTTTACCTCCTATATGGGACATTAAACATAACGTCGAAATGTGGGTGCACTTCTTCTTCTTATCGTGTCAATGGCCTAAACAACGTCTGAATAGTAAAAGGCCACTTCAATGGCATTAGGTGCACTTTAGTACAGCTCTGCCTAACCCTTCGGGGACGACAGGTGATAGTACTATATGGTAATGTCACTAAAGCAGTAAAGTTGATAACGCGGTAACCATTTATTGGTATATTTTCAGGAATCACAATCGCACACTGATTGGCTTTCGGCGACAATTGGTTCGGCTGCGATTAACATACGCATGATCAGCGTTCATCGTGAAATGAATCTGATTTTAAATAAAATCAACATATATTCAATATTTCACTGCCCTAAAATTCGATATGAACATTCCATATAAATATGCAAATTTCGTAGATTTTGACTGTCAATTTTGATAGCTTCCTTTGTCAATTTGCTAGCATATTTTATGTCCTATTTAGTATGTCTACCATCAAGTTACCAGCAATAAGGTTAAACGAAATATCTTATAAAATGTTTATTTTATTATTTTCGTAAACTTCGAACCCAAGTGAACACTTTACAAGAGAAATATGCTCACTATCCATTTATTACGAAATGCATTCAAAAAACCGTATTGTCGACAAAACCCTTTGAACTTTGTGCTCGGTTAATGGTCCATTAGGCCGAGAGCTTCAAGTGACAGACGCCATGACTCCCCCAGTCCCATATATCAATAGGCTAGAAATATCCTTTCTACTGACTACGGTAAAAATAGAGCGCGCACTCATCTATTTTCAGGCATGGGGAGCTTTCAATTTATTAACCTCACACATAAATTGTCTTTCTATAAGAGATTTCCGTGTCAGTGACATGGATGATCATTTTGTGAAAATATTATTTTCATTTTCAGTGTTAATAAATTGTAGTTAAAATCTTAATGTAATTAAATACTTTATTGTTTTAGAGATCTGTGTTAAATCCGAGGTCAAGCAATGGAGTTATTTTCTATAAAATGTATGCTAAGTGAGAGAGGGGTATTTATAGACCCTGCATGCTGCTTTTGCTATGCAAATGTGGTATGCAGGGATCGAAGCGCGTGGTATTCTTTAGTGTCTACCTACCCCCATTAGAATAAGGCGTGAAAATATGTATAATGAGTTCAACCACTATTACATGACACCCATTATAAATTATGATAGGTATGTCACGTAGTTTTAAACTGCAATAAACTATAATTGCAACTTAACCACAAACTCAAAATTCCATGTTATCACTACGTGCATAAACTGGCCAGTATTAAAATAATCCTCTCACGTTACACGCTAATTGATCCGCGATATTATACTGATTAAATCCTCTTTATTATCGTAGTATCTATTATGCAAATTGATTTGTGGTGTGGTACAGTAACAATTCTGTGCTGGAACAAATTCTCCTCTCACCATCCGAGCGCTAATGAGACCACGGCTCTAGGGGCCGACACGGAAATGTGCGTCATTTCATTAATTTTGACGTGCACACACTGCGTGTACAGTTTTGAATGACAATCGAGAATCGACCTAGTATTTATCGACCCTCCATTGATTTATACACAGAGCTAATTTCAAACTAGTGTATTATCGAACTAGGTATTGAAATCTTTAACTCTTATAGTAGGATTAATGTACATAATATGTAATCTAGGTTCTGTGATATCTGTAATGAGAGCATGTGCTTATAAAATTGGAAAAATATAAAATTATTATATAAATATTTTTTTACGTATGTATCCCTGTTATGTAATGCAAAAACGTTGTTAATTCCACACATGTGTCACCCACAAATAGCCGGTATCATCATCATCATCTCAACCGTTAGACGTCCACTGCTGGACATAGGTCTCCCCCAAGGATTTTCCAAGGACATAGCCGGTATGGTTAAAGTTACTTCATATTGGTTGGTGCCGACTCTATCGTTGCTAACTGGGTATAAATTCAAATTCCACGCTGCTGAAAAAATCCAATAAAAAACATAATACAAAAATCTAATTTAATTCTTTTAACTCTGAAAGTAAACACTCAAACTATAATTATTTTAGCTAGGCAACTAGGGCTATACCTATTTGCATAACTATAATAATTATTGTGTTAAGAAAACTCGAGTAAATTGAACTTGATATTGCCGAGCTTTTAAAGCCATCATTAATACAATAAATAACTACAATTTAACCATTACTTAAATTAAACATAAGAAATTCATATATCTTACGATAAATGGCATTACCTTCATACAAATACGGATATGTATACAGAAACAAGCAGAGCATTTCGATTTATTTTCGAATAATAGCTTTTAGAAGAGGCCACCGCTTGCTTGACAGATAACTCACAATGCTACTGAGAAAAATACTTGCGAAAGAAAAGGCCCCACGAGGTTCTTTTAAACATATGAACGTGCTCCGAAATGAAAACAGACGATGTGAAAGCTTTCACAGTAACATTATGAAAGTTTAACAAAAAGCTACGTGTGCAGGCACGCCTTACAGTCTATTAAATAATTTTGAGTGGTATATCAATTCACTGTTTTGATTAAATGAAATAATAATAATAATACGTTTGGTGTTGTAGGAATATTTTAAGAGACACTTAGAAGTTTATGAGGTTTGAGATGTCTTTATTTCCCATAAGAATTACAATTCACTTATATGAGAAATATTTAAACTAACCTATAAACATTGACAGCGTACGGTAACAGTTTTAGTAAAATTACAAATATAAAAAGAATATTTTAAAAGTGTAGCGTAATCGCAAAATACTTTTATAGTCAAAACGTAAACATGCACGGAATACTAACAACTGGAACTGGTATATGAAGTGAAGATATCATTACGGTAAATAAAAATTGGGACAAATGACACTCCTTCAATTTGTAGTCACACATTAATATGCTTATTTGTCACTAATATGTAACTTTAATTTAAAACTAATGAATCATGGAATCACATTTTTTAACTATTTTTTTTAAATTTAATTTAATATTTAATTTGTAATATTAATATTGTTGAAATATTAACTTCGAAGTTTCGGATCTTTTACGTCTTTCATGGTCACGGGCAAAATGGTTATGTGTTTTATTTTAATATAAATGTGAGTAACAATTAAAAAGTGTATGTATATACACATTATCGTAGTAAACCCAGCTATTTACCATGTAATTGAGGTAGCTTTCAGCGTTCCTACACAAAGCAATGTGATTAATTCCCTCCCGTTCCTCTGCGATCCTCCCATCTCGCTCCAAACTGTTCTCATAAAGGCCCATTAGTTTCTCAACTACTCCGCGCTGATAATTGTTTTCAAAAGTTTTGTTTTCATTGACTTTGCTAACGGTACTTGAATAAGACGTAAAGGGAAGATTAAGATTGTGTGGAGCATCACTAATTCCTCCAGTCACTGTGACTTGAATGATATTAAGTATTTTCTGTGCGACTCAACAATTTAACGGGCTATAATTATAAAATGGGTCAAAATACTTCCTTGTATTTTAAAAGGTGATAAAGACTATGAATTTTTAATCGTATATTATCATGTGTATCATTGTTTGTTTCTAAAACACTGATATCAATATCCTATTTACTTGAATCACATGATCCATTTTTGGCTGTATCTATCACACAAAACGATGGTCGAATTCATTAAAATCACCAATTTAAATAAAAACCGAAATATGCTTTACGTAGTAGCGTTTGTTATGCCTAAAATTATGATTAAACAATGACTATGATACCCTAGTAGTATGAGCAGTAAATTAGAAAGGCAAAGGTTTCTAGATTAAACTCTATACATTGCCACTGCTTTTGAAGTGAGGTATGTGTCACTACTGTCGTAATCCCTTCCAAATAAGAAAGAGAGAGAGAGACTCGTCGCCAGCAGTAAGATAATAGACGATTTACAGAGAGTAAATCCGTCATTGTTCAATGCAAAATGCCAAATAAGAGAAAACTTCTCTTATTATCATTACTCAAATTAATTTAAAAGAACTCGAGCTTTAATAAAAAGCTTTTACCCATTCATTCTGTCCGTCTCAGATAGTCCTTAAACTAAAAATTGAGTTAGGGACGGCGGCGTCGGATCAGAAAACTTGATTTGAATGTATGTAATACATTTGTACTCATGATTCGTGACAGATTTTGTCGTTTAAGAATTTTATAAACTTAACTTTTTTATTGATGACTACCTGCCTCCCGCATATAGATAAAAAACCTATGTGTTAATCCACGTAATAAACTATATGTATGTATGCTAAATTTTATTCAAATCTGTTAAGCGGGTTTTGCGTGAAAGAATAACAAACATCCATCCATCCATCCATCCATACTTACCAACTTTCGCGTTTATAATGTGTTAGTAGGATAATAAATGTAGTTTTTTTTATCTTACAAAATAATATAAAAATCCCAAATCAAATCTGATCCCACAACGTTTCAACTTCTTAGCTACTTGAAGGGTATTTCCCCAGTGAAACAAGACACGGAATTCAACTGTCAGTCATTTAATTCCCTGAACAAATGTCAACTGTCAACTAACCGTGGTCAGGTTATATATCTATACATAGGTATATAACTTTAGTGATTTATTGTTGGGTTGTTAACTATATAAATATAATAAAACGTAGCGTTTGTGTATCTACATCGAAAATATAAAAAAAAAATATCAGTTTGGTAGAGGATAACAAAACCTTTTTCTCATTTTTGGATTTATTGTCATATTTGGGGTGGGTTATCTAAAGTGCGACTGCTGAACAAGAGGTCTTGGGTTCAATTCCCAGATCGAACAAAGTTTAATTGTGTCTTTCTATGAAATTTTCCTCGGAGTCTGGATTTATGCCCGGTTGATGGCAATAGGCTCGTCCCCTAGGGGCCTTACAAGGAACCTATATACATACTAATACATAAAAAATACCGGCGAAATTAGGGTGCACATTAGTACACCTCTGCCTTACCCTTGGGGGACGTGAGAGGTGTTATAATATTATAAGCATTTTTCTCCAACTAGTTATTACAACGTCTGCTCGTACTATTCTACAACGAATGTAACAGACAGACAAAATTACACTGCAGTCGAAATCAGAGATGCTTGCCCGCTGAACCGAACAAATCGAATTTTTCATGACATCTTCCTTAGAAGTTCCCAGAAGCTACAAACATGTCCACGACGGTATCTTGCAACTTAATCAATAAACTTTAATTCTCGATATTGTAAGTCTATTATGTAAGCAGATACAGACCTAAATCCTCAGTAATATTATATTTACAAATATGTGTACCTATACAAAATAACATTTGATATGTGGAATTTGGAATCCTAATTACTCCGAATTAGAATTACGAGTCCCAGGTCTATCAAAGTATTATAATGGTATTACTATGAAATTTCCAATCAACAGCAGCTTGGAATTCGTATTTATGGCCAAATAATAGAAATAGGTTCTACCCTTATTAAATGACATCTAGAAACTTACCGACGAAGTGTGAGTCTCACTATGCTGAGATGGGGGGAGTGTTTTAGCACTCGTGCGGGTTTTGCCCAGACATCCTTTGTTTGTTTTTTAAAATTTTTAGAAATATTTATATTAATTGCTTTTTCTTTTTATTAAGCTGCTTTATTATTTTTGTGAGATGTTAGTAATGACCTCATTGGGGTCTAAATAATAAAATATCTTTCTTTCTAAATTACTAACGTCACCTCTGCCTAACCATTCAAGCAAGAGGTTATAAGACAGGGCAAATTATAATATTCATTTTGACTGTACTATGGATTATTCTCAAATAGCAGTTTTCATTTATCACTTGCTTTAGCGTCAACGTGCTACTTTCCCTCAAATTGCGTCACTAGGGAATCAAAATATTTTTACATCAAAATAAGCCTCGTGGAACCCTAACTGAATTTAACAAGCTTAGGCGATATTTAAATCGGATTTATTTTCGGTTCATTTGACGAGGAATATAAGCCTACTCTATATACTGGAAAAATAACCATTGTGACGTCATTATAATAATTGAATGCCCCGTAATGTACGATATTGTATCGAATAACACGACGACGTAGGCGTTAAGCATCTGATCCCCATTCAGCGCACATCATTTGCTCGGGTCTGTCACGCGTCACACTCGACGCGGAAAGGGGTATTATTCATTTTCGATTCCAATTCGATTTGTAATAAAATATGCGAATGCTTCTACTTGTCGTTTGAAATTACTCCCTTTTATATTTCGACAATCGGCGCTAAGCGGCACTTTGCCGGGGCCTAAGGCGATAAAGCCCGCCTGCGAGATGAGATAAGGTGAAATCCGCCGATAACATAGCCTACCCCTTTATCGAGGTGTTCACACGGATTTATCTGTGCAGAGTTCCTGCTGCTCGTAAATGACTCACATTACAGGCAAATGGCTTCGTTAACCGACTCCGCAGCCTACATTACTTACATACAGGTAGTGCAATACATTATTAAACCTACAGCTACGTTTAGACGATTTAACTAGATGCTAAATTGAAATCGAGGGTGAGCTTGCCGCTTTGGTAATTTGGTTTCGTAATCATCTTCTGCGGCATGGGCCACGAATTCGTTTCCTTAATGGAGTAAAGATGTGAATGGCCAGGTAATGATTAATTAAAAGCTGAGTAAGGTTGATTATTAACTATCACGCATTACTTATAGTATACTTTTTCATAAATAAATTAATAGTTTAAACTTTTTACGTGCATTTAAATTGTAAGCAACATAGTCTATGGTGTATTTACGGGGCTACATTTCGACATACTACATGAACACATCGCTTGTATGACATCGTTGCCCAACAATGGCGATATCATCCGTTGCCCTTTGACAGATCTCAATCTTAACATCCTCTTTAAACATTTACCTCCAATCCTTACTTGTTCAACAAATAAAATTTCTAGCCTATATGCCTTGAAGTAGAAAATTGACTGCCTCACATCAATCCATTTATGGTCGCACTGCGAGGGTAGTGTCTCCACTCGTTCGAAAAGGATTACGCTAAATTCCACCACTACTAGCCTACTGGGTGTTGGCACACTTCGAGAAATTCTCTCACGGTAATAAATTGTTTTTAATAATACGTAAATGACTTAAGAAGTCAGTAATGTATTGTATTCAAACGTATGATTTGACAATCCGTCGTTAAATCACTACACATTAAATCACCTATTAGTACTTACATACGATATTACTATATTGTATTATGTAAGTATAGACTTGATAAAACGCCTCTTAGCCCTGTAGCGGCGAAATAAAGCCTTCAAATAGCGCATCCTCCGCACTAAGCGCAAGACGCGAGCGGAAGCTAGTATAACATATTGCCTCGAGGCACTTCTTAGACGGGCAATGAGTCTGATATTGTGTACGGCAAAATTGTGAGTGTTTTAAATAATTTCCCTCGGCGTTTAAGAAGGCAATTTGTCAACGTCGAGGGGCGGACGCTCACTTCGTGTGATGCAGAGAAAATTTGCCCTGAGGCGCGCCACCACAAATAACTTCGCTCATTGAATAAACTTTTTTCTACAGCCTCTTTTTCATCTACATTACCATACGTATTAGCTGATTCCCGTTGATTTACTCCGTAAGAATTCTATTGAGGTTCATGAAAATTCTCAAATAGACTGCAAAGAGAATACGGTCTTCAGATGTTTATTCTTGAATCAGTGTAGTAAAGCGCTTGCATGTCAGGCTTTAAAAGCACTTTTGGCTTGGTGATATATACCTGCACATGTACACAAAATTGCATTTTAAATTTAAAAGCTTTCATTTAATAATAATGTAAAACGTTTTCACCATCTATATACATAGGACAACGCGGCTGACCGAACGAGGTCGGCCGAAGACATCAATTTTATTAGCATATAATTTGATGCTCTCAAAATATTATGAGTATTTTCAGGCAGGCATTGTCCTTTTCAAGCATCATTCGAGGATCCCTCTCTTTTATTATTCCCAGGCAAGAGTAGTATTGAGTAAACAGTTTACGTTAAAAGTACCGACAACATTATCTAAAAATAAAAACAAATCCCATCGAAGAATTTTTTCAGCGACAGCCGCATTAACTTGTATTTTCCTTATCTTTGCTACACAACATCATACTATGCAATATTATTTTGTTGGTAAATAAAAAAATACATAAAACAATATGTATTATTAAATTTTTAAAAGAAGCATATTACATGTAACTTATAAATACATAAAATACAGGTACCTAATTGAAAGCAAGCCCAGGCAGTCAAGAATGGGTGTATTGTCATATTATCAAATGGCATACCTATTCGTTTTCTACTTAATTATAACTTAATATTCCGACGCTGTAATTCTTAAATAATTATTAATATACCGCCGCTACTTTTTCCTATGAATAAAGAATAACTTACATTTTAATGTATATATTATTATATAAAAGTAAACCTACGCAATTAAAATAGTTATTAGCAAAATAACAATTGTTCTGTCTTTTTTTGGTGATTGAAAATAAAACGAATGTTAGACTTTAAAATGCTTTGTTTATATTAACGTAATATAAACGAAACAGGTTTATTAAATTTTAATTAAAGTACTCATACCGTCTTTACACAAAACATCAAAGAAATAAAATTTAAGGAAGCATCTAGAATATTTGAACGTTTAAATAAAACGCAATTATTTTCCGTAGTTGGTACTAAATTGTTTTTCCTTCAGGAACTTTCCTGGCCATAGCTCCTAATTAAGCCCTGACAGGTTCAGTTAAGCCGCAATCTCTCCTTTCATCTTATAAGATCTTGCCAGAGGTACAAAGTGCGCTAGTTTTGTTAGCTACAAGCTTAAACTCAAAAGATAATATGTTAATTTACTGTTTATATTTACGCCTTATTGTTCACTAAAACATTTTTAGCAATTCTTTTTTATAAATTCGGCTAATTTTTATCTTCAATACTTTATCAGAAAACAATTACTTAATGTATTTAATGTAAAAGAATTAAAAGACAATGTCATATATCTTTCTAAATCTTTCTAAGAGCCCCAAATGTGAATCTTTATTTTAAATAATAAATCATTTATACATTTTGTTTGTTTAATAAGATGCTTATAGAATCAATATTTTTATTAAAGGTTTATCTAATGCTTTATTAAAATAATACACAAAAAAGGCTAACAATAAAATGATAGAGAATTTGTTTTTAAAGAAAAAACTATTTAGTATTCACAAGCCGCTTCCCAGCCACAAACTTATTTCAATATTTTATTGTTCGTACATGCAGAGACACGACGCTACGAAATCCCTCCACGTAGACCCGTTCAAGTAAATATACTGGCAGATTATAATAAAACATGGTATTATAAAGCTGAGATCAAAGAGGGTTCAAGGCACAAGAAACATGAGCTGAATTCTGCAGCGGCGACGTCGGCCGCTCTCGTTACAAACATTTTTTTCTGTTTTTCCACTATATTGTCTGTAAACAAAGAAAACTTTCATTTGTGACATCGCTCACGTTCTCACACATTCTTGAGTTGTTTTTCAAGAAGACTCTTTTATGATCTCCTTAAGGAACATTAAACAATATATTGTACTTTTGCTACGAACAAGGTTTTGTAGCGAATTGTTCTGGAGCAAACAGAGAATATGTCTAGGTTTCCCCAAATGACCACTACATCTGAACAAACTGCATTTTGTACACCAATTATAGTTTTATAGTTGTTCTGACTACGGCACTGTAAGGCTGTAATAGCGCAGTTGCAGTTTACATCAGAAAGCGCGCACTAACTTTACGAGAACAAGAATTAAGTAAACATTCCCAACACTCTGCAGTTTTAATAAATATACAAAGAACGTATGTAACACTAAACCATCACTCAACGATCAATTAAAACATTATATTTAGTTACACCACAATCAATCCTTTTACGGTTGTGAGAGATTAGGTCTTAAACGAGTAGATATATCTGCGGGCATGTGGTTAGTATTTACATTACATACTCAATTAACCGACCTCACTAGCCACAGCCTGTAACTATTAGGGTTATACAAGCGTACAAGTTACGATTCAGATGCTAACCGACAGAACACAGGCTACATAACACAAACATGTTTCTTTGAAAGTTGTCTGTTTATATTTTTAACACGGTTTTATAATGTTGTTTTATTCAGTACGCGCGGCTTGTGCGTGTTACAAAACTTCATTGTACAAGAAATTAGGGCGATTGTTTATTTTCATAAAATTCCGGAGGGCACATTCCGTGTAGTTCAAAATATTGGCAGGTAAGGGAGGCGTATGTTCGTCCGTCGGCTGCCTCTTCAATCATGCAAGTATCTGCGGAATGGCTGAAGGAATTTTTCGATTAAGCCCCCGTCCTAGCAAGAACTTCCCGTCATTGTATTAAACATGACTCGACAACACCTAGCTCTATGCTTACTTTTTTCTCGGTTTAAAGTCGCCTCTGTAATTCACTTTTTGTTCACCCATTTGGCAAGACAAACTTTTCTAATTTGATTAAAGCTTCTCAAGTAACAAAGCAAGACATATTTTGTTCGTTCATTCGTGGCGTTCACAATAAAGTTATGAAGAAATTTTGATAAAGTTCCCGAAAGGTTGGAATAATGTTCATACATTATTCCCACCTTTCTGAAACTTTACGTTGATGAGTTGATTTATTGATTAGTGGATTTATTTCTCTGAAAATCAGAGATTTTAGCGATAAGCTTATTCTATAACTCCTTTCTTTAGATCCTTTCTCTTACAAACGCTATAAGAAGATCGTACAAAAAAAATGAACTTTTTAGTTTCCGCGAAAGTTCATCGGAATTGCGGTAGGAATTCCGTTAGTTCTACTTGGGTACGTGCCAAATGAGAATTCTCCGCAAATTAAATACCCAAATAGATGAATTTGCTCTTTTATATCACTTGTAGAGATATCCATTTATAGATAACTTACGAGCTAGCAAAACGATTTCGTTTCCAATTTTGTAAATTGTGGTTTAAGCAAGTTCTTGAACTGTTCCCAGTAGCTATATTTACTTTATATTTTCAAGGTACTCATCAACGCTGCTTCGGTAAATAGTTTCCTTGTATTACCAACGAACCAAACTCGGTCCCTAATCACGATCTGGTGGCCATTACACACAGTTATAACGTCATCAAACCATGAGTATCTGAATTCACCTGTAGTAGGTACCTTATTTCCTTTGAGAAATCATCTTGTTCAAATTAAATTGCCGTGAAATCAGAAGTAAGGTGTTCATACAAGATTAAATTATCTGACTGTACTGTTCATAAAACGTATGTAAAATTTAAGCGAAGTTTCAGTTCTTTGCGAAGTGACGCAATTTGATTAATACGTGTCGCGTTAAACTCGGCGGCAACACCCTGACACGTAAGTTAAAGGCAACCGTCTGTCAGCCGCACAGACACTTCTCGTTTGATATCGACTCCAAACAAATCGACTGGGTACTTTAATTCGTTCTGTCTCCGAAGCTGTTCTGTAAGAATGACGCATTGCCATTTCCCCACTGTGTATTGGAAAATATATCACTTCCACGGTATGCGTTTGACGTTCGTTATCGACTGGAATCACACGCAGACATTATTTAGAAGGTTTGAAGGTACGGGTTTAGTTTTTCAGTCTCGTGGCGTATTCTAATAGATTTATTAACACATGATGTTACTATAAAAAAAATATCATAGTAATAGTCTTTTTGTGAAGGTTTTATAAATTAGATTGGTGGAAAGCCCCGATGCACAAGAGGTGGATGCAACTCCACAGTTCCTCATTATTTGTAAACCACTACTACTAACACTCGATATTAAGTTATAATCTAACACACTATGGACTTTATCTGAAATAAACGTTTATTATTATAAATTGAATAGCAATTTGAAGACTTATTGTGAATTTAATTAAAATAATACTTTACGCATCTATGAATAAAAAAAACACGTTAAGTAATAATATGAATTCAGTTTTTGATCTAGACCTTATATAATATACCATCACGCCTCTATCCCCGAGGGCAATGGCAAAGGACTGGTATGCCGATACTGGTGGCCCTCGCTGGTATTCCCATATTGGCGAAGAGCGAGTAAACCCATTATCGCAGACAAATTTCAAACACTGAGTTGCTACTGAGAATATTACAGAAATTAATCGACTGAGTATGATGGACATATTCACTCGAATATATATAGTAGAATAAAAAGTCGATAACACTGTCGACTTGATAATTACGCTTAACAGCCGCGCTAAACCACTACATTCTAAAATAAAGGTCTGAAAAAACACGAAACAATTTGATAAAGCGACCGAAATGTGTCGTGACACGCTCTGACAATATCTATTGGTGATACGACTCTTTGTATTTGCCAGCCACGTGTAGGTAGATACTTACTCTTTCTGTAACATTTAATGACATCGAAAGTCGGAGGGAGCTATAAAACTCAAAGGGTCTTTGTAATGTGATATAAAGGATAGAAATTAGGAATAAAATGGGACAATTTCAGTCCACAGATATGGCCGTGTGGGCGCGAGCTATGAATATTAATTCTTACTTACTACTTTAAGAGCAGTCGGTGAAATACTTTCGTTCAACGTTTACATTATGTATTAGTTGCCTTGAAAATGGAGACTTAGTATAAAGTTTATTATTGCGTAGAATATTAATGTATGAATTTGTTATGCTTATTTTTTATATGCGCCGTTTTCGCCGAATTAAAGTGGGTATAACGATATTAGGACACTCCTTTTTCTATTGATATAAGCCCTTCTAAAGAAAACCTCATTCGCATGTGATCATCATCATTAAATAATTAAATGTCCAATTACTGGCACGGGTGTCCCCTTATTAAAGAGGGATTATGCTATAGGTCATTACGCCATCGACCAATTCTCTTCGGCATACAGGTTTCCTCGCGATGTTTTCCTTTACCGTTTAAGCATTCATGATTATACCAAAACATTGATATTACATTGTTATAAATATATTTAAAATAATTACATCATCGACGTCCGGACTGCCATAAAAATGGAGAGAATAATCGCCTATCTATAAAATGGAGATTTCATTTCCATAATCCTCGTAATAAACGTTTGCTGTACCATTTTCTCCAAAGCTTTTGGGTACAATATTTATTTCCTCTCCCAAATGATAATGTTTTAGACCAGAAATGTTGTTGGAATCTATAAAACTTTTCGAATTGAATTCATAACACGTTAATTGAAGTTTAAAATTAGTTTAACAATTAACTGTTATTTCGTTAAACGATGTGTAAACTGTAGTTGAAATATTGGCTCTGTATGAATCCCGACAGTGCTGAGTATGATGGCGTTGCTTCTTATAAATTTCTGTCTTCTTATTACATTAATTTTTTTTTCGATCAAATTGATGATGATTAAATGTCATTATTTCACATTGTTGTGGTTAAGACTGATAAAGTTTAGCATTATTCTTACTTCAACAATTATGAGCGTCTCATAAGACAAATGACAATGAAATTAGCTTAGCTGATAAACAAAAAGCTGAATATAAAATTGGAGAACTTTTTCATTGACTCTTATATTTATTTAGAAAAACAGAACAATGTCTATTTTTGTCGCTTACTAATTGAATACGTGTTACTGTGACATGTATTTAGATTGTATTTCCAAGTTTGACAGGCAGCCGTTCAAGCGTGATACCTACCACTATTTATATCTACCATAATACCTACACAATACAATGTATGTTGTTATTTTAATCTTATTGTGTAGAATAACGCATATTTCATCTATCTATTTACATATTATATAAATAAGTAGACGAATACGGTTAGAACACTAGTTCTTAAATCCTCTACATTGGCGGCTATAACACCGGGCTTCAGTCAAAGCCCGCATTTCTCCGGCTTAAGACATCTAAAGCTATGTATTCACTTCGAAACACTTGCTTATAAACACTGTTTCAGTAACTAAGGGACAATGAGCGAAGCGTTACTGTACTGATATATTATGTATGTAGGTATGTATCTTGGAATGAGAATATTTTTGAACTATGACGATGTTGACCAAATTCAGTGTATATTTCTCTGCACTATAAGCGTTGAATACGTTATAATGTGCACAGTAGTATAGTAAAAATACATTAATCATGTTTTGTGTTGTAGGTCATCTAATGATGAAACTCATACATTTTATCCATTGAGTACCCGCTCTACGTGTTTGTGAAACAAATAATGTCGCGGCCGTTCTAGTTTAGGCTTTAAAAAGCAGTGGTGCGTTATTAATAGTCACCCATCTTTGCCCTATCCTCAGCAGTCGCAGCTTATCCTTACTCAATGATTGATTTAATTGTGTATTACTCAGCCACTACCCTTTAAATATTAAAGTTAAAATTCATTTAAAAGATGAAATTACAAAGGAAAATGTGCCATATTTAATAAGTATTAGGTATTATATCACTTTATACCTATTCCAAAACTCATAGGTAATACAACATTATAACGTATACTCGTTAATGATTCATTAACAATAGTATTATATCTACGGATTAGACACGTCTCATTACCGGCGATAACATTGATTAGGCTAGTGATTAATAATTTACGCACCACATATTAGGTATATTAGGTAGGTACCTTGCTATAATCCATATTTATATAAATATATAATGCTATAATCCATATTTATATAAACAAAGATCAATCTAGCCAGCCGATATTAGGATTTATGCACAAAAATCAAATTTGATTATTAATATTTTAATTGAATGTGATACATTCTATTCATGGTCGCTCTTGTTGAAAATAGTTATATTAGTTATATTACTGTACATTATGTTAAATCACTTACTATACTGGAGAATTCGTCAAAATTTTTTTAAAAACCCAATCGGTCTTTTTTTTTACTTTGTTTTAATATTATTGGACTCTAAAGATGTACCTCATAATAAACTTTACTCAAAAATCCTACAGCTATCATTTATGAAACCTCTTCGCACTAATATCCACTTAGCACAGAACGAATGATAAACATCACATTAGTGGAAATGCGTTTAAAAAAGATTTAGATAAACATTTGCTGAAAATATGTTATAAATAAAATTGTACGGCTAAAAAACACATACATAATAATACATACCATCAGCCTATCGTCCTCGAAGGGTTAAGCAGAGGTGTACTAATGTTCACCCACATTTCACCGGTATGTTTTAGGTCATATGTAATCAATAGGGAAAGAGCCTATTACCATCAACTGGGCCAAAGCCAAATTCCCAATAACACTGCTCGACCTGGTAATCGAACTGAAGTCCTCTTGCTCGGCAGTCGCACTTATGATCATTAACCCAACGAGGCAGAAAATACAACATTGTAGGTAAGTATCGTATTTTCATAGTAACGAAAGAAAAATAAGTTTTCATTCCCATATTCTGGTAGTGTTCGTAACAATTACAAATGGCAGCCAATTCTGAATTTGCAATTTGTTGATTTTAAATTTACTTGATTCAGTAGACACAGTATAATTGACTGGGCCAATTACTTTATTCTGTTTACTGACGCGTATCTTTGTTTTGAAGTAAACATTATTTTCGCAAATTAAATAGCTATTTAAGTACTTCATATTTTGTTTTCTCAAAAGAAATATTCAATCTCTTTGTTATATTCGGTTAGGTTAAAAGCGAATTCCCTGAAAATCTGAAAAGAAATGTACTCTTCTCCGACACTCCTGTCGATTTTAATAAAACTAATCTGTATTATAGAATAGTTAAAAGCTATTTGTTTGGGATTGGCGTTAAAAGTAGTAAATCGATTTTAATCTAATGTTAACTGTTACACAATAGTTCAACTTAAGCACTGGACTTATTATCTCAATGCGATGAATAGATTCTGACATGAACCTTAGTCTTTATTTACAAATAATACAATTATAATTTTAAAGTAGTATATTTTACATTAGTTTATACAATAAAATCCACTAACTAATGGTTCCACGGAGTTTGCTAAGTAAATCACTTACTGAGCAAATTAGTGAAATCATTCACAAACATGTTAAGTTATCTTATAGATTACTAGTACTAAATGTAGGTATAATTTGAACGACGAACGTACACGATCGAAATCACACATTGTTCGGCACGTAGTCGAAGAGCTTCCAAACCAATGAATGAGATCTTGTCGTATTCCAAATTTGACCGCAGCTTGTGGTTATTGGATTTCAAACAGATGAGCGGTTCGGTTGGGAACTTCCCATTTTACGAGAGGTCTGCTGTGACTAAAGCCATGCCACATTCTATTTCAATTAGAATTGTAGCTTTCAATTAGTGTTGGGGTAGTGGCTGCTCTATTTATTAACTATTAAGGCAATAGTTACTAAGTTAGTAAAGTAGCTTTTAAAATATGAGACTGATGTTGTTTTTTATAAAATGTGCAAACGCCTACCGGTTGCCGGGCAGTCTGGGCTTGTCATGCTCACTCAAATGTCCTGTTGATGGTGGCGTTGTGTGTCGCGTCTTTTTATTCCCTACAACATGGTTGAGTAGGGAGACGCCGATACACAAGTCATGCTCGTGAACGGGTGCTGTCAGTTGGGGCTGGTCGACTCATACATGTTATGGCAACCAAAATATTGTAATGTATAGATATTTATTTATAAGGCAAAATAATTCGAATATACATTAACACTCCTGGAAGCATGTTGTTCATATGTTTCTATATGGTATGGTATTATTAAGACTTACAAATTTTACAGTCAAAGGTATCGCGAATGTGACTCATCGCATAGTTAGAGATCATGCAACCGTCTCTTACTCTCAGATCACCACATAAATGGATAAAATTAATATATGTACCGTACCTATAACTTAATTTTAAGTACGATTTTGTTTTTAATAAGAATTTATAACAAAAAACTAGTGTAAATAAATTATTGGTTTGTATCAGTCATAAAATAGTTCGTGCCAATTCACTTGTTAGCTCCAGGTAACAGGTAATTTCAACTTCAAAGGAGTCGGAATAAATCCTCGCCGACCTTTCAATTGGAAAAAAGTCATGTGGCCAATGACTAGTGACGTTCCCTCTAATACTGAACATTTATATACATCTTGGAGTACCAGATATAGTTTTGGAACTTTTATATTGAATTCGGTGTTTAAATTGTATAGGACATTTAGACAATTGTATTTATGAAACAGAAAAGCGCACGTTCACTTAAACCCACATGTAATATAATAAATAAGTACCAATGTAGAATAAAAACTGTTTGACCTAAAATTAAAGCGAAGAAGATAGAAATTTAAAATCGAAAAATAAGTGAAATTTTCAGTAGACGCTAGTTAAACAAATAAAGGGACGCATTGCGCATTTTGCTGTACATAATCTTATCGTATCTCTTCGTTTTTATTTCCTATTTTTTTTTATTTCTTTTATGCCAATTTCGAGATAGGTACCTATCCTAAATATATTATAAGTTAGAAAGATATTGTAAAAAATCGTAAATTATTTAAAAATAAAACTATAATAATAATAATAAAACTGTCTTATATTTTATAATACCTGCATAGAAATGCGTGTTTTTCCAAATAAAAATCTTTATTTTCGTGTAATAAGTGGACCAATAGATTTTATGTATATTCATGTAATAAGTAATAACTTACTGATTTTCGAGTATTTTATAGTGTAATAATTCAGACCCCTGTCTCAATATTGACAGTAACCTGAGCTGTCCGGGTGTGCATCAATTTCATTTTCGGCTTTCATCTGATCTTCTTATGTTTCTCTTTTGCAGTACCGATAAGTAAATATTTATCAGAGCTTTTCACAGCTCCACACAATATATTACAAAATAAAGGGACAGTTTTTATCTTTTGTTGTGAAAATGGTGTTGAAGTGATAATATCGCTAGAGCGGACGCGTGTTGATTTTGCTTTGATTGTTTGCCCGTAGCCTGATGTATTTTAGAAAGTTCAGCCAACATTGTTTTTATAGTGTCCATCTGTGTGGATAAAACAATTATAACTACTAAAAAGTTTGCAGCTAAAACTGTACTGTGTATTGCTGTAAGTTTAAGAAAATATTATGTAAATTTATAGGGTATATCAAGGACAAGGACAAGGAGACAGAAATGTGAAAAACACACATAAAATCAGTCCAGGAGAAGTTAATTCACATACACTCGTACAAAACAAGATATATCTTTACGGTGTAAACAATATCTTTCAACTTTATATATCATTCAAAACATTCCTGTATACATTTCGAGCCGCAAACGCAAGATGCACATGTGGCGTCGTGCATAATATTGTCTTTGCAACTTCGTACAACCGAGGACTAAATTTTGGATCAACTTAGGCACGTGCGAGCTCCTACCACTACTTCCTTTGATGTCATATTTACTTTCTTTAGTAAACGAGAAAAGGACGTTGCTAACAGACTATGTAGCTGAAGTGGTAGTACCTACATAATGACTCTGGAAAAATTATCATTTTGCAATTTTCTAATTTAGAACTAGGAGTGTCAGTAAAGTAATTGAAAATTAAAGGGTAATTTTAATCTGACTATTGTAGTTTACTTAATGTTTTTAATTTCTATATATTTGTATACCGCGTACTAGTTGTCAATATTTATAAAATTTATCTTAAACTGAACTAAACTAAATCCAGCTGTGCTCATATCAGTTCTCAGAAAGAAAATTTTCAAAATTATCTCTGAGGCACTTTAATATTTAATCTAACACGATACCTTTATTGTATTTCAGATAACAAGCCGCGGAGCACAGGTCAGTAGTCTTCGCGCACCTTCTTACACCGGAAGGGACTTGGCTTTCCTCCCTGGTGCTTCCAAACCCGAAATATCCTTTGACCCTTTTTGATATATTCATGGGTAGGTACATTCAAAAATATCAGCTAAGTAAAACACTCCTTAGAATACGGCTTTGGAACATGAAAACTCTCTTAAAAGGTCGTGCTTTTAATGAGATGAACACGCTTTATCCGGTTAAGCCTTTCAGTCGCGTAGTGTCGAATGTTTTGCTTCGACTCAAAATCAAAATCAAAATCTGTTCTTTCTAGTATATTTTCTAGTTTTATTATTGCGAGTTCCAATTCAATTTAGCTCTTATGTATCTTTTCTGCCCGTATTACATATTGTAATGTTAGAAATTTCTCTAATTTTCAATTGTAATTCAATTACAAAAACATATCATAGCAACCAACGACTTCAGCAGGGCGCTTTAATACCGGTGCTAGTGGGAATCTATAGGGAAGGTTTTTGTTCAAAAGCGTACAATCATTGGCTGATATGATGATGATGACCATAAAATCACGCCTATAGCTCAATGGGGCAATAGGCAGAAGTTTACTTTTGTAGTTGTATATACCCATAGATTGCCAGTCCGATTTTAAGTCTAAAAAAACGAATTACACCGCTCGATGCGGGCTTTTAAGCCAAGAACTCTCTCTTTCAGCAGTCACACTCAGCAAGACCCTCATCGGGCACTTACTGAGAATAAAACAATTATGAAATCAATTAGTGGCTGCGAGAGGGCTTTGTGTTCGGAATCGTGGAAACATTATCTGTCCTCATCAATTTCGGCCATAGACAACCAAAAATGAATTCGCGATTAAAATCAGTTCTTCCATTGCTTTTCCTTAAAAACCAAATAATATATTATGAAGCGTTTCAAAATTTTCTTTTAACGATTTAAATATACTTAGTGCACAGTATTATTATTTAATATTGTTAAATGTTTTTGCCTTCGCGGGACTAAAATTCCTCTAAATATTTTAAATCAAAATAAAACATAATAATTTTGCAACCTTTTTTGACCTTTACTCGCAGATATTTAATCAACAACCTCTTTGATTTCGTGAGATGTAACCTCTTTTAATTCGTAAAAAAGGAAATGTGTAGGTAATAAATTCCTCGTTACCATACATGTAGTATAGGTACCTAAATCACTTAGCCACGTTCTAAGTTAATTTGACTACATTAATTATGACTAGCTAACAACTCATGGACGTAATTACACTTCCAGGATTTTCATTGCTAATTTACTAGGAGCACAGAGAATAAAGGAACTCTTCCTGTCAAGAAGCCATCTATATTTTAATTAAGCAAACCAGAGGCATAAAAACGCTAGGCGATAAAATTAATTGACATGGATATTATGTTTGGTAGATAAAATCATATTTTATTTCCATACCATCGACTCATTTCCTGTTTCACGATTATTCATAAATATATTCGTATAATAAGAAAGGAAGCCAAGAGGTCTGGGATTCAATTTCCAAGTTTTTCTACCAAATTCTCGTATCGTGCACGATTGACGGGAATAGATTCGCCCCCTGTTATATGGGACGTAAAACGTACGGGTAAAATGTGGATGAACGTATGCCTCTGCCTAACCCTTCGGGGACGATAAGCATGATAGTATGATATTCCATATCTTCTTAACTATCTATAGTATATATAATTATTATGCAGTATGAAAATTTCACAGAAAAACCCAACATCACTGCTCAACCTGGGTATCGATTCCAAAACCTCTTGCCCAGCAATCACACTTTCGACCACTAGACCAACGAGGCAGTTTATTCATAAACTCCACCATTATATACTAAAAACTGTATGTTTCTATCAAATGTCTTCTATAATAATGTCGGTACAATTAATGAATATCCAAAAACGAGCAATTTCCAATCTGTAATTAATTAAACTACTTCAATATTAATTGAACTATACAACAGCCTGTACCGTTATGCCCATATCTTAGTAAAAGCCTTTGTCATAATGTCCCGGCTTCATCTTTTTTTATGGTGATACGGGCAGGAGGCTCACCTGATGGTACTTGATCACCGCCGCCCATGGACATTTGCAGAACCAGGGACTATCAAATGCGTTGCCAAACCCCGTAGATACTATTTAGGTTTCTTAAAATAGGGAGTTACTAAACAGACAGCAAACGGAATTCCCTTGCTGTCATAATAGTCAATCCCCCAACGAGCACTGGTAACCTTACTCACTCGCAGAAAGACAAGTATTGTTGGTTCACTGTGGTATTCTGTAAGGCGGAGGTACTTCCCCAGTCGGCAAATCTCGCTATGCCCTACCTCTCGAAAAAGCTTTAATTTTTTGCAGACAGAGTTATTACATGCTCTGCTTTGAACTTGAAATCTATTACAGGTATAAGAAGAGGGTCATAAACATCTTAATCGAGGCACCGAGCCCCAGTGAACAATTACTAAATACGTTAAAATGTCCCAAGAGTGCCCAAGACGCACATAACTTTAATAAGTTGGGACATTTTATGAAATAATTTTATCTCTAAGAGAATTAAGTATGTAACATGTAATACCATCCCCTGGGTACTAATTTAACTACTATTACATAGGACCAGTCGTCGTGGTGACCTATGTTCAGCAGTGGACGTCTAATGATGATGACATAGCTGAATGTCAATGTAACGAATTTAAAAGTGTCTCTTGATTCATGGAAATTAAATTATGGCGGGATTTTTTTATTTCATTTTGCGGATATTATATCATTTAGACCATAGTGAGATAAATAATTAACAGCGGTTAGAAAAAGAAAGAACGTAAAAAGTACAGAGCGCTTAGCTCCGAACGTCGCACCACTAACCATCTACGACGTAACTAGGGTAGGCAGGGATGGTATGGTAGGTAGCAACGTACGCTGTCTTCCCTGACTACCCTACCCACGAACCCCACGTACTCTGCCTACCCTACCCCTAGTATATCTAACTTTCATACCTTATAGACCATACTAACGATGCCGACCTCACCGACCCAAACAAGCCTACAAACAGTACCTAATCTATCGAACCGAACCCACCTACACTTACATGAAGGGTTCCTTTGATGTATAACTGGTCAAGCGATCAGCTCCTTCTTCTTATAAAAAATCTATCATGCTAGACCAATAATACACTAATTAAATTTTAACCTTTCATCCAATGAGTTTCATCAAAATTTCGACATTGCAACATCTACGAACGAGTGACGTCATTCGACCCTGTATTACACAGCTCCAATCGACCCAGCACAGACGTCTGCGGCTCGTAACAAACTTTAAAGTGCACTTGCTAGCAAATGTTACGGCTGTACTGAAACTTTCAGCTGTCCTCTGTACACTTACAGTGGGCCAAACTGTTCATCTCTAGACTTGTCTTATAATTTATACAATTCTCCAGTGCTGAATATCGAAAACTTTTACACTAATTGCTGCTAGACCAGTTTGTATTAATTTAATTTTGTAGATTAAAACTCTTGCTACAAAAAAATAAACCGAGAAAAACGAAACTGAAATTCGAAAAGGTCACGCTGCACATTTCATTGCTCGTGTTTATTTCATTTTTCCTTCTTTATTTTTTTATTGTAAAAGGGTACCTAACTCTCACATAAGAAATAATATATTTGTCTAAGTACCTACCTGTGATTGGTGCTTTGGGAATCATGCAGAAAATATATAAACAATTACACTACACTTATTAAATGTCGGGATAAAACTAAGCTGATATAAAACCCATCCCAGACTGAAACTTGTTCCATTCCTCTGGTAAAGGGAAGCGCGACTGCTGACCGTAAGGTCCCGGGTTGGATATCCAGGTCAAGCAAAATGGGTTTTTACAAAATCCTTTGCTATGTATGTACCTATTAAGAATCTAAATACTATTTAAATACTTAACAGTTGACTGTAGCAGCCTAAAAAGAGCTGCATGAATGGAACATTTATTTTAATTTAAATAGGTACACGAATAACTTTACCATTTTCATTTACTGATGGCCATAATATCTACAGTAGCAGCCTTAAAATAGTTGCATGAATGGTAAATTTATCTCAATTTAGGTATACGAATAAATTCACCATTTTAGTTTACTGACGTGTCAGGCACATTTCGACGCTTTTAGTCACGAGTGTACTCAACAATGCATTGTTACGGCTTTTTACTATAAAATACTGGAAATCAGTATTTTATATACATTCATACGGCCACTATCATAAATCTATTTAAATTTACAGTAAAAGGTTTTTTTAAATAAAAGAGGAAATATAAAACAAAAATATGTTTTGAAAGTAAACGCAAACACTGTAATAACGAAAAATATTTTAAAACTGAACTAGAAAACCTCTCTATGTGTACAATAAGACCTTTTTTTTTAAATTGAATGTTTTTATAACTCCTAACCAATACACCGAACATTTCGGTATACGTATAAAAAAACGTTGCAGGAATTAATATCTACTTACACACAAATTGCTAATAAACCTTCCCTTTCGCAGTAAACATTAAAAAATAAAAGGGTGAAGGTTGACCTAGCCTTATCTACCCAGTATTAAGAAGTGCTCTCGACGACCCAAAAGCATTTTAAATTTAAATTAAAATGTAACCTTACACAGTGCTTCAGTAATTCACGATTTATAGGCTCGTGATCTAGAACGCTGAATAAATAAGTTTCGAACTGATAAAATGACTTATGCCTTGAAATTTTCGCTTACAATGCATCTTCGCTTTATAAAAGCCTGCAGGAATATCATCATCATACATCATGACCACGAAATTTACGGATTGGAGAAGCTTCTATCCTACGAGTCCCGGATTTGTACCAGTAAATCATCAGCAACCCATGATTGTTCCACTGCTGGGCACGTTAGTCTACCGCGGGTTTGCAGACTTCACATGCCATCGAGAAGATCTCTCAAGCATGCAGGTTTCTCACGATGTTTTCCTTCACCGTTTGAGCATGTGATAAATACGCACATAACTTAAGAAAATTCACTGGCGCGTGCCTTGTGTTTGACATCTCAGTTCACTAGCCACACCACTAGGCTACCACAGCTCTAGCCCGTACCAGTAAATATTTGGTATAAATATTTGTATAACTATAGGTAGTTGTGTCTACATGAGAATTTATTTATTTATAGTTTATACATCGATTAGCTATACAGAAATGGATTTTAGATACATTTGTAATTTAATATAATTGTGTATTACCTGCTATAAAATGCTTGCTAGTATCACTACTATTTTATATCAAATAGACTCGTACAGCGGCGTTCTCCATTGCGCTTTTCTCTCGAGTACACTTTGAATGATTTAGTAAACAAATGGATGGAAAGTGGTTCAGACCCGCTTCCACAAACAAAACTATTGCTGCGATGGAAATAGAAACTATTGCCGTTCTAATGTTCTATTGAAATATAGTAGTACCTCATAAACTAACACCATGTCATGTTCACACTGCATCATCTTATAGAACCTTCTTAATTCAAAAGAAGAAAAAAGATATAGGTAACCATAACAGAAACAGACAACAAACACATTTTGATTTCTTCGTTGAATGAATGGGCCTTCTGATTTCAAATTAAGCATTCGAAACATTTAATGCAAAAAAAATGTGTATTGTTTTTGATTCGTATTTAAGTTATTATTAGACTCTTGTCACAAATACTCGATTCTGAAAACAATCGCAAATCAATTACAATATCAATATATCATGTAGGTACTATACCGAATTCTAAAAATAGATTTGCGCTAGTCTAAGTTGTTGACAATCAATGTTTCGTAAATATTTCCAGAACATTCGGTAAATAAACAACTACCCTATATTTAATAGAATCTTTCCCTCTATACTTTATACCTACTTGGATGGAGAATGCGAAATTACAATTTATATGAGCCCTTTCGACAGGCTGTCAAAACCAATATGCAAATTCAGCTCTGCTGACTATGACCCTACATAATCCATCTGAATTTATTCTGAACAGGATTGATTATTAATTTCTGACATGCGCGAATATTCAGCCAATATAACAGACCTAAAGTGATTTAAAATGCATTATTCCATAACTTTTGTGCCCCCAAATATTTACCAACATGTCAAACTCTGCCGGGTACATGCCGAAAATCGACGATGTCGTTTAAAACACATAACAGCTAAATGTTCAAACGCTTTTCGTATCGATTTCGTAAAAGGAGTTCACTGTATGGTGGACTATAGTCATTATTAGTAAAATACCAATGGTTATACAAATTCAGTTATAATCCCATAATCACTCTGAATAATATAATTATGTCTGTATGCGTGAATATGTACGTCCTCCATAGGTATGTATATTAATTCCACACCTGATTCTGACTAATGGACGCGTCCATTTGTATTACGTGGAAATGTTCTTGGAAATTAACTGTCTATTATTTGATTATTAACTGTTTTACTGTTGCTACTGCTGCTGGGGGTCAAAAGGTTGGGTTTTTTCTTATGAAATGCTCAGTAGTACTTTGAAGTTTGGATTTGTACGGTTGGCAAATGGGAAATAATAATATCCCCTCCGTCTTCCGTGGGACCTAAAATCCTATCGATGAAATGTGGCTGTACAATGGTACTTCTTTGCCTAACCTTTCAAAGGTACAGCTGACGTAATGATAACATGAAAACGTTCCACTTTTGAATAATTGGACTAGGTACTCTAATGAATATTTCATTAGAAACCCTGAGAGTAGTTCATTTTCCAAGCTAATCAAGGGTTAAAATAAAAACCTGTTCTTCTTTATAGAATATTGTTTGGAATTATTTAACAGTTTTTATCTAAGTATTTTTTATCATAATTGGGTATTATATATAACCTTATATGAGTACCTAGTAGTAACCTTCGAGGCTTTTATATTTAGGCTATAACTTTCTATTAATTTCAATAAGACCTACGCGCACTATGTGATTAAATATAATTTTTGGATTAAATTTAATATATTTCTTACACTAGCTCTATCTATTGACCGTAGTTTGCATGCCTTGATTACGTAAGCATTCGCTTAGAAATGTCCTCGTTTCCAAAATGACCTCATGTTTAAAATTTTAATATTCTACTATTAGTAGTAAATAAGTTCATAAAATTTACAGTCAGAACAGATGAACTGCATATATTGACTTAAATACTTATGTTAAGTGCATTTTAAGTATACATACAGAACCATATATAGAATATCGAGAACCCCGGTGTTCATTATTGAAGCTTATATTGAATACTCGATTCTTCAAACGTGTGAAATGTAAAGCATTTCAAGAAGTAATAAATAATAACAATAATAAATATTTCCGGACATTATTACACAGCGCCATCTAGTTCCGTGGTAAGCAACGAGGCTTGTGTTACGGATACTAGATGGTTGATATACTACAAATATACTTTTTTTTTTGTAAATACATACATATTATACATAGATACATCCATGACTCGCATACAAATATTTATGCTCATCACACGAACGTTTGTCCCTACCGGGATTCGAACCCGGGACCCATAGCACAGCAGGCAGCGTGAACTACCGCTGAGCTAAACGGGTCGTCAATTTCAAGAAGTAAGTTCAATTGTAGGTACTTTTCTTTCGTAACAATAAAGCTTGGAAGTGCAATAACTGCCAGTGCTTTACAGCTGGATTCTCGATACTGATAAGACAGTACCGACGTCCTCCCGGGCCGGGAGTCGGGTGCAATCTGTCGCTGTCGACGGCAGATGTTCCCTCGTTACCCTGCCAACAGGGTTAGCACGTCGACGAACACTTCTTTTCTTTCGGATTTTTGACGTCTGACTGATACAAGTTACCTGCTCGCGATGTATCCGTCGAGGTATTATTATTATCATTTTGAGTTCCTATTCGTAAAAACGGTATTTTGAATAACACTCACTGAAAATATAATAATAGATTCGTATATAAATAATTAAACTAAAAAAATCTGTGTATTAACTTTTGCAAAAGATCTAATAGAATAAGGTAAGGTTTATAGAACTTTTCTTACACAACGCCCTCGGCTGTCTGGGTCGAATAGGGGGCACATACCTATTGCTCTATGATAATACCCTATTCTGACTGTCATATTTTTTTAAAAATCATTTTAAACTAAATGTGCTTATATCTATTTTAATTATCTTTTTTTTTATTTGTAACAACTACAAAATTAGGTACAGACATTTTTACACAGGTACCTCAAAATAAAATAAACTGAAAACCAAACCAAAAAATCTTGTTAGAACTCGAAAATGGTTAGATCACAATCAATCGTTTGACAAGGTACTTCAGTATGCAATTAAATTGATTCGAACGAGTCAGCCGCTCACAGAAGTGGTGTTGCAGCGATTGCACTTCGCTACACTTTACACACTAATGGGATTTTTTTATAAGTTTAAAGTTTTTTCACTATCGCAAAAAAACTTTCTATGTATAAAATAAAAGTGGGTTTGGTAACTACCTAATGGCATGATGTTCTCGACCTATAAACTTGCTGCTAAAGCCACGATATAATTATTTTTCTTATATACCTATTGGTTGATTAGTATTTTTATATCGTTCATAGTACCTATGTATGATATCTATCACGCCTGTCGTCACCAAAGGGTTAGAAGAATTAGATTCTTCTCAGACATCCTCGATATTAGATGCTTTATAACTTTTCAGAGAAAAACTGGGAAAGGGTTGCCATATAATGGAGTGACGTAGGTGCAAATAAAAGAGAACCGCTTGGGTCAATGTTCCGTATAAAAATGACAAACCAATGCGTGTGCAGTTACATTTATCAGGTTAGGCGAGCTGCACACTACAGGTGTACCGATGTACACCTAAATGTCGCTGCACTATGTTTAAGGTTCCATGTAATAGGGAGCGGGCTGTAATGGCAATAATGCCATCAACCGGGTACGAATCCAAAGTCCGAGTTGCTGCTGAGAATTTTATACAAAAATCCAATACCACTTTGCTCGACCTGGGAATCGACCACTTGCTCAGTTGCACTTACAACCACGAGACCAACGAGGTAGGATCTAAACAAAAGTTATAAGTTTGGTTATAAAGTTACACAAGATATTCAGCCGCATCTGGAATGAAAACCCATATCAACATACGTAGCTTAAGGTTACAATAACGATGAAATGAGACTTTAAAATACTAATTAAGTAGGCAACTGGATGTTTACTAAATAAGACACTTAAGTAAAATTTGGTTATTTATAATTATGATACTAACAGCTGCGTAGACGTAGCTACCTATTATCTAATAATAAATGTAATTATTGCACTAAGGTACAGATAAAATATATAGTAAGTATATAATAATGATTCCTAAACTTGCTGAAACAGACAATGAATACAAATTCAGACGCAAGTCAAACAAAGTGTTGAGCGTTCAAATTTGAACACAAAGTCATGCTATAATAGTATAATATAACAAGCTCCAACTTATAACTTGAGTAACAAATGAGAATCATTAGGCCGGGCATCACGTTTAACTTTAGAAAAACTTGCTAATTAGTATTTGTAATCTGTAATTATTGTTATGTTCATTTCGTCATCTGTTATTTACAGTTTTACCGGATTCCATATTTGTGGAGCAATCAATCAAATAAAATGTTTAAAGTTAGATCAACTGAACAAGATTTCATCGTATTCGTACACATGGACCTAAACATTTCAACGAGATTATATTTCAACCACCAGCCATTCGAAATTTAAATGCGAATTTACGTAACGTTAAGCCATAGTGTAATAAATATTACACTATGGTAAAGCTAAACTCCCCCGTACCTTACTTTATAATAGAGTAACTGCTCAGAATATTTATGATTGCCGGGAACTTTTTTCAACGACCATCGACAAATCTCGTGAACCTGGTGACCGAAACGCGTTGAATCTCTAAAGTATACAGTCAAAGTAAACGCAGCCTCGCATTGGTAGCCCCAGCCACGCGACTTTATCCCAAGTGGGCACGGGAGAAATAAAATTCCCACAGCGAAGATTTACGAGCTGTTAACAGAAAACGTCGTTGTACTCATTTAAAATTCACACAAAGGCTCGGACCTTAATTAGTTTTCCTTCATACAATAGATACCACGAAGGTTCTAGTTGCCTAAATATTCATTGTCTTTATTCATGAAGAATTAATTTGGTTTTAAAGTCCTTTTTGTCTTAAGAAAGCAATGAATCATAAGAGCAGAAAATCTGCAGTTTACAACTCGTTGGTACACTTTCTTAAATAGAAGCAATAAATATTCTTGGGCGCGTGAAATGTTCGATGTAAGCAGAGTTTGTTGGCTCTGAGTGGACTGGTTTAATGGACCATTTGGTCTGGAATGACCGCATTTGGCAACCGGGCAAAACTGAATCAAGCCGCGCTCGTCGTGGCCTGATAAACTTTCATTTAATGTTTCTTTTTTTTTTAGTTTTTAAACCCATAACAAATACATATATCTTAAAATATGTTTTCATTCGTTTCTACCTATTACTATCAGAAAGCATGATTCAATTTAAAAGGAGTACAATACGTGTTTATTTGCATTTTTCGTGGTTATCTACATAGGTGACAGGGCAATTAAAAGCTCTATAATTAATATCACAAAGGTCAAAATTATTGTCATACCTACTTACTCCTACTCGGTGTCTTGATAACGGCATCGAATACGAAATACCCAACTTCCAATAGCAAACAGCCAAGTTCTTTTCACTTTAATTGACTTTGCTGCATAAATTCTAAGTTTTGTACAGCTCTCGAATCTGTAAGTTGCACTGTACCGATGTATTGCACCGGTTTTCCCAAATTTACTTCCGTTAGCTTGAAAGTTATTGGACAAGCAGATTCTATTTAAATTTATATGGAACCAACTGAAATGTTGTTTCTATTGACAAAAGTTTATTGTTAGGCCCATTTAATATATTTCGCGGAAAATCGTCCTTCATTTTCAAATAACGAACTTTCTGTTGAGCTGGACTTATTTCGTAAATTGTTTTTGAAACATCATTAGAAACGTAAACAAAGTAGCTGACATTTTAATGTTCTTGATTAAAACTGTTTGAATATTTTAACTTAATGTTGATTATAACTTTTAATAATCTGATACCTGATACAAGAATAAAAGCAACGTTTGTTTATTCCACAATTTGATGGGTGCAGCCGTCGTAATAAAAAAATACTGCACTAAGTACATACTTACATAGCATGCTAAACACATCACCTTTAAATACTACATGTGTCCCTGATCATAAGCACAAGAAGACACGTTCTCTTTTTAGTTGGGTCGAATATGTCGTCTGACATAGACCGTCCGCCCCACTATTCTTTGTCTCAAGAAGAAATATATTAGAAAATAACCTATCACTTTGTCCTATCCTACCAGGAAATTTAGTCGGCTCTAATATAGGCTATCAGGCATTGATTAATTGAGCTCAACTCAAAGTTGTAAAGATAATTAACACCAGTTCAATCAAATATAGAGTTAGGTGTGATTAATTATGGTATTTTAGGTAGGCTAGTCAAAAAATATATATTTATAACTTTTGAAGGAAAACATCGCGAGGAAACCTGCGTGCTTGAGAGATTTGTCTCGATGGCATGTGAAGTCTGCCAACCCGCATAGGCTAGCGTGGTGGACTATAGCCTAATCCCTCTCAAATGAGAGGAGACCCGTGCTCAGCAGTGGGACGTTAATGGGTTGATGATGAAGTAAGAAAAGTAATTAATGTTATAAAAGTTGTTAATCTACCATTATTTCTACTAGGAAAAATATCAGGAAGTGGTTTTAAGGAATATAGTTCAACGGACGTTAAATTGAAACCGCACTATGAAATTTGCGTTCCATTCCCAGTCACTGTATCGTTATTAGGAGCTTTGCATATTGTATTGATGTCAATTGCGGCCCAATATCAATACGTACCTACTCCAATAATTAATCAACAAAGCATTGTGGATACCGAAACAGAAACGGTTATAAAATATTTCACCAACTGTTGACTTTTACTTACTTTTAATTACTCAAAGTCCCAATATATACTTATTCATTTTATTGACTCGATACAAAAATACAATACTTAGTTAATTACATTATTCGAATTCTGACATTCTGAGCGGCTACTGCGAATTAATGTGTTTCTAATATGATAAAGATCATCATCATCATAATTATCAGCTAGACGACGGCGACGTCCACTACAGCACATAAGCCTCCCCTAAGGATTTCCACGACCAGTCCCGCGCAACCCGCATCCAACAAATAACAACTTTACACACTAACAAGGACCGATGCAATAATTTGTTTAGTTTGTCCCATTAGGTATCAATAACATAATCCTCAGGATAAAAAGATAAATGAAACACGCTTTTGCAGATAACCAAACTAAAATTAGAACTAAGTATTTATTTTTATAATAATATTTATTAATAATTATATTTATTTATTTATAATAAAAGTTGAAAAACAAAAGGTAAAAAACACGCTTTTATAGTAGAAAACCAATCAATCAGTCATTTTGAAAATTCCAATAGGTCCAAAAGCACCCCACGCATTTTTTATAATAAAACTAGCTGACCCAGCAAACGATGTTTTGCCACATTGGGTTGGTGGTAGAAGAGTGAAAATTAAAGATTATAAGTATTTTTCAATGTCAAATCATAAAAAATAACAAAATTTTATTTTCTCAAAAAAGAACAGAAATACATCTAATGAGGGACATCCATATCACCTAGGGGTATAAAAAATACCATACGACCGATTCTCAGACCTACCAAATATACATTATATAAAATTTCATAATAATCCGTCCAGATTTTTATATACATATAAGATTTTTTTTTGTTAAATTAAACACGCTCCCTTTAATTAAGATCATATTTTTATTCTGTGAATGATACAATTAAAAACACATTATACCGATCTTAAATTAAATAAAAACTAATATTTACAAACTTAAAAATAAATAAATAAAAAAAAAAGAAGTTATAGGGCGTCAAAAAACTCGTCCCCGACGCTGTCAGGGGGTAGAGTGCCCAGAAGACTGGCGGCATTGCCACGTTGAATGGCAATGCTAATTCTTTGTCCGAAAAATACGCCAGCCTTTTGGTCACGTGAAATGTCGACCAAGCGTTTCGAAATTTCTTTGAAAAGTGCTAATGCACTCGGACCCCATGACCCAAGCGTTTCAACCCCAAACGGCTCGAAAATATAACTATTAAATAAATTGATATATTTTCGCCGCTTGGTGGTCTCCGCAGCTGCAGCAGCAGCGCTAGCACGGCTCGCCGAACTGGGAAGATGGGATGGCGCTAGAGTGTCTACGCATGTTGCGTCCCACACCAGAGGCCTGCCCAACTTCCAAGGAAGTAACGACATGCCATCTGGTCTCTTGCCATCGTCACGTAACAGGCCGTTTGGTTCTAAAACGGCGGCTACGCCGCGCCGGCGGAGACAAGAGCACGACGGATGATGTCGTTAATATTGGCGTGCCGCACTATACGACCTGCACTTCTACTGCAAGATAAGCCATTAATTAAGATTATGTGGTAAAAAAATATTTTACTTTAAGTTTTTATAAATGCGTCTTTTTAACTATTATTTAATAATTTTAATATAATAAAAATGACTTGGCACAGCAGTGATTTGGCTTTCTAAAATTACACTTGTCTTATACTAATACTTCTTACGAAAATTTTTAATAACGCCATCTCACGGCAACATGTTAGAACAACACAAGTTTCTTTCTCGTTGAAAACCTGTTGTACCATAAGCTCACCGAATATGAACATTGAGCGTGTTGACTACAGATAAGATATACTACATATAACTGAGACCGACCAGCTCATTGGTGTTTAACCTACAAATATAATTGTAACCAATGGACGGGTTTAAAATTCATAATGTTGCCACGTAAACGAGAACAAGGTGTAACGGAAAACAAATTCTTTGTGATCTGTCAAACAGATGACTGTTCAATCGGTGTATCCGCCTGAAATAATTATTATAAATTGATACAAGTAAGTAGAAATCCTTCTATTTTCTGATAAAAAGTTGTTTGTGAATGCAATTGTGTTATTTGGATAAGTTTCTCCATGAATACATAATTATTCTCTGTGAATAATCGTTGATACACGCTCTAGAAATTGACGTCATTGGTTTGATTTCCATCACAAAACTCGAAGATACTGCAATAGATTGTTTTATTTCTAGAATATGTTACAATAATCTTTAAAAAAATCCTATGTAGTACCATCAGATTTTTGAAGTAGTTAATTATAATTTCGTGTTACTTGTCTGGTAACAAAAACAGGTGTCCCGACAAGTTGAACTTTGTTTTATCATTGTAATGTTATTGTATTATAGCACAATAGAAAGTAATTTGGAATACTATTAGTCTAGTTTTCTTCAAAATAAGCCATAAACCTCTTAATATACCAACCGCACATTGAACAATTAGGTTTCAACTATGTTTAATTAGGGGCTATTAGGAATATGTGTCAGCGCCTTACAGCGTGCGACGCCCTAAATCGTGCCAGTATTAATAATAATAAAGAACATTATTCGTGCGAACATTGATATTATCTCACTATGTGCATAAACCCTATGTAGATAACAATGATAAGATAGTGTGTTGTTAGTACTTGTGTTTCAATCCATCCATATAAACTGTGGCAGCTTAATTTAATAATCTCTGAAATTGTTTTAGGTGAGGGGGTCCCAATATGACGACCCAAGTACAAGCTCTATATGACTTCTCTGGGGAGCCCAACAGCACAGAGATGACTATAACCTGCGGAGAAATACTAACATTAATCAACACAGAAATTGGTGAAGGCTGGTGGGAAGGAAGAAATTCTAAAGGGGAAACTGGCTTATTTCCAGCTGCTTATGTCAGGAAACTAGCACCAGACGAATCTGTGCAGACTAAAGCAGCACCGGCAGCTCCCAGGTATGACCAAGCTACTGATGACTGGGGTGACCAACAATTTAGTGCCGGTGACAGTAATTTTCAAAGAGGTACTTCACATGAAGAGGGCTGGGACGATGATTGGGATGATGACACATACTCTGAAATAGGACCAGTCCAGCAGCAAAATAAACCTCAATATAATCAGCAGCTTACACCTTTACCTGGAATGCCAATCAGTGAATATAACCACCAGGCTGAAGAAACAGCTTCCAATTATGGATCATCGGTAGGAACAGTGCGAAAAAATAAATTTGCCCCTTCATCAAAAGTTAGTGGTGAGAGTTATTTACTGGCCACATTAAATGTAGAAGTTGCAGATTCTGAAAAAGTTTATATAGTTCAAGAAGAAGACAGATATGAATGGTGGCCTATAACACAGCCATACACTGTCACTGTAGCATCTCCCAAGAAGGAGTCTAAGTTTAAAGGTATTAAAAGTTTCATTGCCTATCAACTCACACCATCGTTTAACAATATTCAAGTGTCTAGAAGATACAAACACTTTGATTGGCTTCATGAAAGGCTACAAGAGAAATTTACACTCATACCAATCCCACCATTGCCAGATAAACAAATTTCTGGTAGATATGATGAACAATTAATAGAACGCAGAAGAGTCCAACTTCAAGAATTTGTAGACTGGATGTGCAGACACCCAGTACTATCAAAATGTGAAGTGTGGCAACATTTCCTCACATGTACCGATGAGAAGCGGTGGAAAGCTGGCAAGCGACAAGCTGAAAGGGATGCCTTGTTAGGTCTTAATTATTGTATATCAATAGTAGTACCTGAGAAAGCTTTATTACAGTCTCAAGTGGATCACATAACTGAGCAATGCCATATGTTCATCAACAGTATGGATACTTCTGTCAAGTCTGTCTCTAGCATGTGCATTGCACATGCAAAGAAGCTCCAGGGTCCTTATAAAGCAGATTGCCAGAAAGTTGGTGAAGCATTCTGTAGCTTAGCTGCATCACTTAGTTTGGATGAAGGATCACTAGCATCAACATCAAAACTGACAACTGCTGTTAAGATGACGGGCAGTGCATACATCGACATAGGTCGAATGTATGACGATCAACCGAAATATGATTGGGAACCTCTAGGAGATAAATTTCATTTGTACAAGGGTGTTGTAGGGGGATTCCCTGACGTACTTGGTACCCACAAAAGTGCCGTTCAAAAAAAGCGGGAATGCGAGAGACTGACAGCTGAAAGCAAAATGGAAATAGCCCAACTTAATGAAGTGATGCGAAGAACTGACGTCATATCTTATGCACTTCTTGCCGAAATTAATCATTTCAAAGCAGAGAGAACTAAAGACCTGAATGCGACAATGCAAAAATTCCTGAGGCAGCAAGTTACTTTCTACAAAAGGGTAGTTGAAAAATTAGAAAATACTTTAAAGTACTATGATGATTAAAAAAATAAATTGAGCCCAGGATTTGATGTACTAATTACTTGTAACTAGATCCATCACAGAACTCTTTATTAAGAATTATTATTAATCTGTTTAGTGTTCCTTAGTGCCAGGGTATGCTTTCTACAATCTGACAATGGGTAGGGTTGTGAAAACTACCTCTCATTGATATTGATATACATAATATACAAGTTCTCTTCTAATATATATGTAACTCATTGCTACATCAACTTGTATTGAATAAGAATTTAGGTGTGTTTATTTATCAATGCTGATAACTAATAAATAACAATAATCAAACTATCAAGTTAACATACAATGTATTTGAGCATTATAAATAATATTAGGAATAAGGGAGAGCCCACATCTTGTCTGCTATAAGTAAATTATGCCTGACATTCAACCTTACCAACCCGCAGTAGACTAGCGTGGTGGACTATAGCCTTATCCCTCTCAAATGAGAGGAGACCCGTGCCCAGCAGTGGGACGTTAATGGGTTGATGATGATTCAACCTTATTCACAATTTCATCTGGGTAATATATGTCTCTCTTATTTAGTCTAATCAAAATTGTATGAAATTATACCATATTGATCATAATAAAATGTTATTCACATAATCCAAAGGATTATAGGCAGTATGCATAAGGTCTCTTACAATGAATTTACAATGTGATGAAAATAAGGACTGAATGGTAACTATGATAATGATATGATTATCATTTTCTCATAACTTTACAAACCGAAATATTTCTGTATATATATTTTTCGCACTCTTACAAAGTCTTCATGATACAATATCTTTAAATTATGTACACATAGTTTTATTTTATTAAATTTACTAACTGTGGATCAATTATTTTGAGACATTTTGTTGTATAATTATTTAAAAATAAGTGTTGTATTATATTCCACTTTTATAAGCTATTTTAGGAATTTAATTAAATAAACAATGTAATTCGTTTTCATGTTTTTCAATTCATTCCCTTTATGAGTACAACATACAAATCTTGAATCAAACCTGTAAGTATTTCAGTGTCATCTAGCAAATATTTTATAATGATATCCTTGGAAATAATATAAGACTCTTTATTTTTCAGGGCTGAAAACGATCATGAAAGTAAGAGAAACTAGGTGAATTCGAAGAAAAGCGTAACACAAGCTCTTTGACGATGGTAGAAGAGAAGAAGAAGGATGCAAGTGCACTGCTGGCCAAGAAGAAGAAAGTAAAGCCGCGCAAGTCCAGAGATGCGGACTGCTGTAGCGTCAACTTCTTGAAATGCGTCCTGCATATCTTCAATGTAGTGTTTTTGGTGAGTAATTTATGTTGTATACTAAATATACGTCAGTTTACAAATCACTATTTGTCCTTCAATACCCATATACATATGTTAATTAACAAACAAGCTAAGCCAGCTATTTTTTTCCCTATACTTTTATAAAAATAAAATTATTTTCACATTTATAAAAGTATAGGGACGCCACCTACACTACCGAGTATGCAAAAATGGAATATTTTATCCAGGGAAGGTTGCCAAAGGCTTTTTACTAAAATATAAAAGAAAAAATATGAAGTAAAAAATCAAGTTGTTGGCAGCAGCTAGTAATTTACAAATTTAATAATATGTCTTACATACGTAACTTTTTCTCCTAAAATCTTTAGCAAAACACAAGTAGTTACGCAATGGAACACGCATCACCGCATGGCTTTCATTTTCGTTTCGCCATAATGCTCATGGTGCATATAATCTTGGCCACACGCTCTATAAACCTATTGCCGTGTAGTTTCATTGCAAAGAATGACACGGCCAGTTAGAACTTATCAAACGTTTACGCACAATGCATCATTGACCACTTCTCGGCACATTTACCCCTATCGGGTTAGGTGTTGATTATGGATTACTTAAAGATTAGATACATATATACACTCACGCCTTTTTCTTATGAGGGTAGACAGAAACTACAGAACGCCACGCGCCACGATCCCTGCATACCAATTTTGCTTCGTACACATTCATACATCTTGTCATGCGTGCTATGACTGCGCAGCTGACCTTTTCGAAAGAGTTCACCTATTAGGTGTATTTAAAGAACTAGTGTGCAAAATGTAATGCTTTTGTACACAACTAGTTATGCGCCGTCTGCCAGTCAAATTAGAGGTAATTTTGGGGTGTTGTTTTCATTCAAATACAGTTGGGAAGAGGCGTTTGGAACTGTCATCAGGGTTATCATAGTGACCTGTAAATAATTGGCTCATGTTGGTAGAAAGAAATAAGGTCACGGTTTCTTAAGTCTTCCTAGTTCTTAGAGACAATGTGTTATCGAATTTTGTTAGGACTTATTGATTTTATTAAAATCCTAACGTGTCTCCTATCCTTTACGGACCTTCCCGTCGCCTGGGGAGGCGACAGGGTGTGTCGGACTCCGCATGAGCGTTTACCGACTAAAAAACCGCACCCGTCAACGCCACCAACCCAATTGCCGGGGCCATGGGATTCGCAAAAGCATGCACCACAACCCCGGCGGGCTTCGGTCCAGCTCTGGTCGCTGGACCCCGGCTAGGAGCGAGGCATCGCTCGCCTCGCATCCTCCACGCGGGCGCACGTGTGACGAACACGCGCGCCGCCTACTTGGGGCCATTTTCAGGTCGGGCGGTGGACTCCCCTAGTCGCGCCCACCCGCTGGCCACAGCTCATGGAGGCCGGAGGTCTGTTTGCGCCCTCCGGCGCCCGGTGCGTCTACTGCGGATCGGGAGAGAGGTTGTGATTTCTCTCTCCCTTTCCGCCGCCTCTTTTGCGCGCATAACTTGCTCGCAGTAAGAGGCGGCGGCATCCCACGCGTTCCCGCTCCCGACCATGGTTAGGATCACGGCCGGAAGCGAGAGGTCACCGCCGACTGCCGCTATGAGTTCACGGCGCTGCTCTGCCCAAGCCGAGCAGGCCTGGAGTGTGTGCTGCGCCGTGTCCTCAGGGCAACCCACGCAGTGGTGACAACCGGGCGATGGCTCCCGGCCTATGCGACACAGGTACTTGCCGAAGCACCCATGCCCCGACAAGACCTGCGTCAGCCGGAAGCTGAGGGCGCCGTGGCGCCTCTCAATCCAATCCTCCATGATGGGTCTTACCGCCACTATCGTGGCGTGCCCTATCCTAACGTGTCCTAATTGTGATCCTTTATACTGTCCGCACAATACGGGGTGTCGTATAGCTACTTATCTAGGTAGAGATACGGTTTCCTCGTACGTCGATGACCATAAATACTAGATATAAAAAAATGAATGAAACGCTAATAAATACTTTTATTTCAACAAGTATCTGTAAATAATATGAATACTTAGGTATTATAAAATATATTGCCAGTTAGCCACACGCGTTATCTAAACTAAACTCTTAATAAACTAACTTTATCAGAAGACGGAAAAACCCACCGGTAAAGAAATAATATTTTTACGAACATTATATTTTTGCACCGTTAATTAGTTTTCTTTGTCACGCTACACTACAGCATATTATCAAATAATAAGTATGCTTTAAACTTATCCAATTTTTTTGGGACAAGCCCGGAAAGGACAAGGAAAATAGTTATCGTATATTAATATGACATTGATGTATTGAGTTTTAAATAGCTTCTTTCATTGCATATATTCACGTGTATGTACCTACATACGTACCTACGTCAATCTTACAAATGTACCGCGTAATAAATATGATTGCGGTTAATTATTGAATGATGACTGTACCGCATTAGATACTTTTTATCTTACTTCCTCGTTATGAATAAAATTACGTAGAATAAATGATCAACGTAAAACAAAATAATGACTCAATATATGTAATTGATTTAAATTAAATAATTATAACAGACCGTCACACAAAATTTGCCGAAGTTATAGGCAAGAACTGATGTAAACCTATATGGTATGGGGCGAGTCTATTTTGATTTATTAAACCCAAAGATCCAAACTTATACAAAATGTAATGAAATCATAAAATGTTTCGCTTTTGTAAATGTGCACTTGACATGTAATTGGTATGCTGGATCTAATTCTTTAACGCACCATTGTTTAGTAATTTTAACCTACTACATACAACAGCGACATACATTTTTGTATTCAGATGATTTATTATTCTTATATACAAGTGTGATACCTCTGGTGTTGCAAACGTTCGTAGGCTACGGTAGAAGTTTCCTGTCAAGCGAGCCGTAAGTTTGTCTGCCACTCTAGTGGTAAAAAAAAAGAAGAGCAAACGCTTGTTTTCACTGGATCAATGTGGCAGTTAGTAAATACTAAAACAAAAATGGTTACACTTGTATTTAAATTATTGTTTCATGAAAACATATACATAGATGATCTAGGTATATCATTATATTTCCATGAACCATTCTTATTCCAGACTTATTCTTACTTATTTTGAATCCTTACTTTAATATTATAAATGCGAAAGTATTTCAGTTTCTGTCTGCCTGTTACGTCTTCACGCTTAAACCGCTAAACGGATTTAGATGAAATTTAGTATAGAGCTAGTCCCGAGGAAGGACATAGGACAGTTTTTGTCCCGGAAATCATCCCTTTAAAAGGGCGAAAAGGGGGTTTGACCATTTGTATGGGGAATTGATAACTTCTCAAAAAAGGCAGAAATAATTAAACACATTGATTAATAACCAAATCGGGTAAATTACTAATTGAAGGCAGGCGATGTCGCGGGCATAAGCTTGTACTCAATATAATTATTGTCGCGTCAGGTCGCAGGCGCCGGCGTGCTGGCGGTGGGTGCGTGGACGGTGTCGTATCGCCACCGATACGTGTCCCTACTCCCGACGCCGACCTACCCAGCCATCGCGTACCTGCTCATCATTGCTGGGGCCATGGGAGTGCCCCTATGCGCGCTGGGTTGCTGCGGACTTAAGACTGAGAACAGGACCAGTTTGTTGTGTGTACGTATCTATTGAAGCTGTGACATAATATGTGTGAATTTTTTGAACATCTGAAATCTATAGAACTGACTAGAGGTCAGTATTCACTCAAGAGGTCCCGGCCTTTCGTAACCTGAGGCGGAAAACGTCTCATTAAATGGCTTTTCTCTAACAACCTAATTGGTCTATATCCACACATAGATAACTTCTGTGTGCGTAAACTAATAAGACTTGAATTGTCAATGCTCGCTGTACGGTAAAGACGCACACAATGAATATGTACTCCAGTTGCCTGTACCATCTGCTAGGGTCCTTAGTTGCATGTATACCAATTATGTTGTTAGAGTGTACTAGGTATGATCTATTTAAAGAACGTACCGTATTACATACGTATGAATGTAACTTCCCCATCGATCCCCGTAAGTCCTTCATAATAGTGATCGGGCAGCGAGCGAACGTAAAATAAGAACTTTATAAACAAAGAGTAGGTACACAGGCTTAACCACACCGAGCTTTATGAAAAAGATACCGTCAGAAAGTATGGTAGGCCATATTGCCTACTTGAATTGCCTTTTTCGATATTTCCTTTATTAACTTATCGATTACGTACTGGGAAAATGTACCATTGTTCTTTATTTTCCTTAATATTTTTAATGAACTTGTTGTATACATCGATATTAATATAATATTTTTCTAATTTCCAGTACACATATTTCCTGCTCATAACGTTTATCCTCGAGGTCGGCGCGGGTGGGCTGGCCTATTACTACGAAGTAGCCGTGGAGGATGAGCTGAAGGCTGAGCTGAACAACACCTTCCTGTCCAACTATGCACTTGACACCATTATCACTGACGCTGTTGATCGTATGCAGACTGAGGTAATTTAATGTTGTTTTTTTTTTTGTGACTCACCCATTCACACACCCGTCGGGCCGGCCTCAACTGTCCCATCTAGCACCCTGGGCGTAAGTAGCGCACAGGCGCGGGGGCTATAAAAAAAGCTCATCACACTTAAATTACCTAAATTCCCGACAAGTTTCAACTTTAAACTTGGATAAGTTAAGCTGGGCGCCCTGTAAGCCCCGGCGCCCTGGGCGACTGCCCGGGTCTCCCACTCTAAAGCCGGCCCTGCTCACGAGTCACCGACAGAGTGGATTGCCATATATCATAATCATGGCAATCCACTTTGCAGGTGAACGGGGCTAATAGAGAGCATGCTATCGTCCTTTAAAAATATATCGGTCACGATCAACACTGAGGGACCGACAAGATGGACGAATTGTAATTAAGATTATTGTGAGTCAGAGAGGTTTTCTAATGTATTTTGTTATTCCAGTTCAAATGCTGCGGTGCAGTGCGGTACTCAGACTGGCGGTACAGTCCGTGGCACGAGCACGACCCGCGCCTGCTGGTGCCAGACTCGTGCTGCAAGACCGTCACCAACCGCTGCGGCGCCCGGGACCATCCCTCCAACATATACTATGAAGTGAGTTGACTACATGATTGATACATATATTGATACCTGGATTAGCCTATAAGCTAGGGGCACACGATCGAGAATTTAATACGGACAATCACGGTGTAGGGAAAAAAAAGCTAATCCCAGTTAAGGATGTGGATGACCTTTTATTTTAAGATTGCTTATGGCATCCAGTTACCTTAATCCGGCACTGTACATGCATAAGGCTGGTCATTTTTTTCTCTTTCGTCATGCAAGCGTGCGCTATCTTGGAAATTTAAAAAGTGCTCAAAACTTGTAGCATTCATAACGTACGTTAACTTTGCTGTTAAGTAGGTTTTAGTGCAATATTCCCATGTGTCAGTAACCCTGATTATCAAAACTTGTGTCCGAACCTCGAAACGACGACGACGCACAAGAAAATATTTGTAATTTTTACTAGCTATACGTAGTTGTTCTGGAAACGCCCAGAGCGTTTGTGTATGTCAAAATTTGTGTTTGTAAAGGCACCCACGACGCAGGAGGAAACGTAACAAAAACGTTTAAAAAAAAATTAAATACATAATTATACACTTAGCTCAAATAAAAATGTTAAATTGTATACTCTAATAAAGTATACTAAAAAAAATAACCTTTACAAACCGGTATTAACATCTATCAGGTCTTTTGATTAAAATAATAAAATAAATTATTATTTTGTAGTATCATCATTTAAGTAATTATCTCTGGATTAATAACTTTTTTTATACACACGGGTAGCAAATAAGTTTACGTTCCCCTGATAGTAAGTGGTGACCGTGGCCTATGAACGTTTGATAAACTTGATAATTTTGCTTTTAAATAAATAAAATACATAGTATAAAGATTCTGTTAGGGATTATTCTATTTTTATTAGATCAAAAGATCATTTGAATTGTTCGAATATTCGCAACTAAACTACTTGTACTTACAGGGCTGCGTACAACAGTTCACACATCACATACGGGATCACCTAATAATCTTAGCAGCGGTCGGTGTCGGGATGGCGGTCATACCCATATTCGGATTTCTGTTCTCATGCGTGCTGTACGTGAAGATAAAGCACGTGATAGACTGACGGCGGGCCGCGCCGGCCAACGCTAAGAACCGCAAAGTGTTCGACAAGAGTGCCCGGGGGGCCGCGGCCGCCAGGGGGGGCAGGGGCAGGCCCCCCGCCGCCCGGCCCCCCGCGCCCTGCCCCGTGCACCCCTCACTCGCCAAGAGAACCCCAATCTCCACCATCAGCGACAATGTCAGCATATAAAAAACTTATTCCTCCCAGTGTGTTCGAAATTTTTGAGCGAGAGTACAGTGCAGTCTGGCTGTAGACTTAGATAATGTGTTCATCGGATGTAAATCGATATTATACAGTGTTAATGTTCGTGTCTAAATATAGTGATGTAGAAACTGTGACCGAATTTATATCAGAGTGTACCCGAACTAGTGGAGTTCCAAAGTGACTAATATTGTAAGATGGTGCTATACTATTTTGTTAATAAATCGCGGGTAGATCACGCATCAATGTGAAGGGAACTATCTTATTATTTAATTGAAACGCCATTTGGAATTGCGACTATATTTAATAATTAAATTTAATGATAACTACCAAATATTTAACCATATTTGTTATATTTAAATTGTTTAAATAAAATTATCACAGTCACTTTAATCATTATGTAACAAAAAACTTTTAAAAATGAAAAGAGGTTTACTTATGTGGTTACAAGTCATTGAAGTTTTAAATTTTCCTATTTTTTTCTTTATCTATATCGTCTGGTAGATATCGCTATAATGCAATATAATCGTTACATTTAAACTTCCATGAATCACAAACACCACACTAACTAAACAAAAATTAGCTCTTATGGTGTATATTCATTTACCATTTTTATGTAAACACTCAAGATTTATAACCCTCGTTAACGATTCATTTGCAATTAATAGACGTGATATCATTTCTATACATGAATAATCTTAACACGTACATTAAATGAGCTGATTGAATTATGGATTACTTTAGTAAACATTGCGAGAAAAATTAAGTCATCTTCCATATATATAAATCTAACTGCAAGCTGCATACTAATTTATATAAATTGCGCATATAGTTAAACCCTAGTCATTAAATTACGAGAAATAGGAATTACATCAGTAAATAAACCGCATTTGTTTATAAATTAGACAAGACTCAAACCTCTGTAACAAACTGATATAACCATAATTTCAGATTCAATTCATCATCAGCCTATATTATTCTCTGCCTGGACTAAAGCGTCCCTTAAATCAAAGGCCAAAGAGCTTAATATTCACAGGTCTCATGGTAAGCTTAGCAAGCTTAAGCTTTCGGTTCCCCATCAACCTATTATTGTCCCATTGCTGGGCACGGGTCTCGACGATTATAGTCCACCATATTAGCTTACTGCGGGTTGGCAGACTTCACATGGTATCGAGAAAGTCTCTCAAGCATGCAGGTTTCACGATATCTTCTTTCCCCGTTTGAGAATCTAAGCTTACAGTTGAGATTTATTTTGTCTTAATATTTACTGAATTATAATTTTGAGGTTTGTCTAATCTTAAACTCATAATAAACAGAGAGTAGGACTCCACGATTGAATGATAAGTCTATACGTGTAATCTTGAACTATTCGTAAAATATATACCAATTATAACGCTTTTACACTGAAACCTGTCTTTCGCGCAACGAAATATGTAATTAAATCTTTAAAAAACAAATATAGTAGCATCATTTCCTATTTTAACATGAGGAGATTCGTTGTGTTCACTGTAAGTCTATCTTGCATTTCGACGCTAAAAAAGAGCTGGATGGTGATGAATAAAGTCGTTTGAATTGGTATAGATTAACGAATAACCTTGTATCCTTGTTTGGAACAATATATTTTCAACATATTGAAGAGTCATAGTTTAATGTTACAATGTCCTTAGATCACGAAAACATGTTTAATCAATTACACCTAAGCAGAAAAAGTGTGCCTTATTATTCTATAAGATTGTATAATATAATATGTAATGAATGTAATTTAAAAGTACAGTTACAATTATAATTAAATAAATTATTCGTTCGTAGTTTTATAATGAGTTATAAAAGATTTTATGTCCAAAATATTAATTAGTCAACAAAATTGTGGTTTGGGCAAATGGCCTACTTTGCAATTTGAGTTTCGACAACTGGTTTGAATATTTACAAATTAAGCTTAAGTATTATGACGATTTGACTACTCGATTTGGCGCAGGCGATCGTCTTCTAAGGCACAGGTTGCGGATTTGATCCCTGCACGGTGTAAATAGTATGATTTCAAAGTAGTTTTTCTAGGTAATTGGTTAAATTTCAGCTATTTGCAGATAAGATAATGAAAATGATTTTTTAAAGAATAATTTTACGTTTTACCTATTTTATACAATGTTTTTGACAAATTCAAGATTTTCACCGCCGTGATAGTAAGCGTTTACCATAGCCTATGAACGTTTGTTACACCAGAGCTGTCACTCGCGCGGTGCCGAACCTGTATAATAAATATTTCCGGACATTATTTCACAGCGCCATCTAGTTCCGTGGTAAGCAACGAGGCTTGTGTTACGGATACTAGATGGTTGATATACTACATATATACTTTTTTTTGTAAATACATACATATTCTACATAGATACATCCATGACTCGGATACAAATGTAGATGCTCATCACACAAACATTTGTCCCTACCGGGATTCGAACCCGGGACCCATAGCACTGCAGGCAACGATAACTTACCGCTGAGCTAAACGGGTTGTCATAGAAACCGTTTAAGGTTTGATGATGGAATATCAGTTTTCCGATCTCAAATTGCCCTGTGGCCCATAATATATAGTTATTTTATGAATCATGTTATGGATTATGTTAATTCTAGAAGGAATATTTAAAGCCAAATGTTATTATAAGTCATTGTTTTGTACGGGTACTTAACTGCTGTTTGTATATCTATTGACAAATGTGTCCACTTAATTTACTAACATAATGTAACACATTATTATTCTTTCTTACATTTTAAAATATTATTATGTGCACTTACGTTATAAATAATATCTCGATATCATTAAATAAAATAAATACAAATTTCGTACTCACTGCTAATATATCATGTCTTACTTGTATTGACACTTGTTTAGTGCATTGTTTTGAAGTTGAAATCACAAGAAATGAGATTTTATTTATACGTTAAGTGACGCCTGTTCACATTGTCTTCGCGTTTTAAAATTCTTGTTAATTAATACAGTTCAACTAAACACTATGATGGTTTCATTTATTTTTCACGGTCACATTATAGAAATGAGTTTTAGAAACAAGTTTTTTAGAAGAGGAACTACTTTAGTACTGAATCATTTATTCATGAGGATCTTAAAAAAAATATTATTGAGAAAATCCGAAATTAATCATTCATATAGTTTAATGAGATTCAATGAATTGGTATTCACAAATCATTGGTAAGTAAAGTACCTTATTTATAGTGGATCGGCAGTTCTAATTATAACATTTGGAAAATCCACTATACCTATAAAAATCTGTAAGAAATAATAATCTAATGATCAATTAGGCTAAGTTGTAAAGTAATTATTATGACAGTAGTCTGTAGATTCGTCAGTAAACATACTTTATTCTCTATAGCCGGTTGTATTTATTTGAACAAAAATGATAGCTCGTCTCCTACTCATATGTGTAGTGATAAAGTGTATTTTATCAGCGAAATTAATCAATCCAGATCTAGGTTCTATCGACGATGTACTAGATATAATACACAGGACTAGAAAAGTGCCACAGAATAAACACAGGCCGTCAACTGATGCACCGCACTTTAGCTTTGAAGAACCACACTACGGACGTAGAACGTCTACTAATCCACCTGATGAATACGTTGAAGATCCATCAGAGACTACTGATGCACCTGACTACGGTAGCCAAGAACCTAGCTTTATATACAGGAAACCTACCGAAGCACCTGACTACGGTAGCCAAGAACCTAGCTTTATACACAGGAAGCCTACCGAAGCACCTGACTATGGTAGCCAAGAACCTAGCTTTATACACAGGAAACCCACCGAAGCACCTGGCTATGGTAGCCAAGAACCTAGCTTTATACACAGGACACCTACCGAAGCACCTAACTATGGTAGCCAAGAACCTAGCTTTATACACAGGAAACCCACCGAAGCACCTGACTATGGTAGCCAAGAACCTAGCTTTATACACAGGAAACCTACCGAAGCACCTGACTATGGTAGCCCAGAACCTAGCTTTATACACAGGAAACCTACCGAAGCACCGGACTATGATAGCCAAGAACCTAGTTTTATACATAGGAAGCCTTCAGATGTACCTGACTACGGTGACCAAGAACCTAGGTTTATACATAAGACTCAAACCCCGCGGACATATAAATCCGAATTCCCCTTCTTACATCAATCCGTCAAGGGTAACATATTTAGTAAACCGAAAAATACTATATTTGACAATTTTCTTAATAACTTGGACCAATATTTTGCAACTAACGGCTTCCCATCAAACTTTGGTGAAAGACACCATGTTCCGAAATCAAACCCGAAGCAAGAAATGTCTCGTCCGTTTCAACCTCAAGTGCAAAATCAAGGTGAACGGACTGGTCATGGAAAAACGAGTTTGGAATCACATATACCCAATTATGACCGCCGCATTAAGTCAATGCCTCTGGTATCGACTACAGACCGAAATGACGCAAAACAGGAAAATAGCGGTAATAAAAACGATGAATCCGATGAAGAATACGACTTTGATCCTCGAAAAGATACTTATTAAATACGTAATTAGGACTTACGTATGCCTTTGCCTTGTCTATAACTAGTAAACTCTTTTGTGATTTCTTCCTTTGATAGCACCACACCGACATTCATATATGTAGGTACAGATATATTCATTAGGTATTAATGTATTACTAAGTATTCTTTACACGCTTTAATCTTACTTGTATCTAGGGTTTGGGTAAAATCTTGCAACTGGATTTTAATTTATATGGCGATGCGTAGCGTGTAGATAAATAAGAATACAAACATAATTTACTACTACTTACATAAAATCTTGTTATCAAAATAATTTTGTATACCCTTAATTTTTTAAATTCTTATTTTTGTAACCAAGTTCGCAATCGTGCTAATTACTCATGATAGCATAGAACTAGCTTGGTTATTATAATGGATAGTTCCAAGTAACATAATAGCCCGTTAATTACGTTTTACCCTCAATTAAAATACATGATATCATTCAGCGCCAACAAAATAACTTAACCTTTCTCGTAGACTCGTATAAAATATATATATTTTTTTGTAAACAATTAATTTCAGGGTGATTTGTAGGTAGCTTTTGCACATTGAAAGTCGAAACAGGTTTTATAAAGAATACTTAGAATCTTGCTGTGAAGATGACGCCTTAGTTGTGCACACGCTACCGAACATCGCACTTAGTCGCAAGGACAACCGCATGTCCTCTTCACGTTTTATTAAATTGCCTTAATTAAAATGAAGCATCAGTACATATTGTTTATAATAGTAATAGTGAGTTACGAGTGCAAAGGAGGTTTATTAGACGGTTTCCTAAATGGTGCAATGAAGGTAAACGCTGACGTGCATGGTGTGGCCAAACATGTAGCTGCTGGCATTTTTGATAGTGTCACGCATGTTTTGGATGGACATCATCACCATCATGGAGGACCTAAAAAGCCCACTGAGACTATTGTAGTCGTCGTAGAAGAAGGACCATCTAACCCACCCCACGGAGGACCGGGCAACGGAGGCAATGGACCATCACACGGATATGGTCCCCACCACCACGGCCACAATCAGCACAACGGATATGGACATAACCACGGGAACCAGAATCCAAACTGGAATCCGAACAATCAGGGCAATGAGCCAAACAACCAATATGGGAATCCCAATAACCAATACGGGAACCCCAACAACCAAAATCAACGACCTAACAATCAATACGGAAATCCTAACAACCAGTATGGAAATTCCAATAACCAAAACGTGAATCCAAATAACCAATATGGCAATCCTAATAACCAATATGGGAACCCCAATAACCAAAACGGGAACCCCCATAACCAGCATGGGAACAACAATAACCAATATGGGAACCCTAATAACCAAAACGGGAACCCTAATAACCAATATGGGAACCACAACGACCAATACGGGAGACCCAATAACCAGTACGAGAACCCCAACAACCAAAATGAAAATTCCAACAATCAATTTGGAAAACCCAACAATAATCAATATGGAAACCATAATCAAAACAATAACGGTAATACCAATAAACCTGAAACTGAGAGACCAAATCAAGGTGGACCATCGTACCAAGACCGTCCAGCTGAAAACGTGAGTAACAAACCAACAAATTATGTAACTAATAACGGATATAATAACCAGAGGCCGAAAAATGAAGACAATAAAACTGAACAAGGTTATAATCAAGAAAAAACTACAAAAAAACCCACTGAAGCTGATGATTATCCTTTGTTTGTTCCGCTTAGACCTAACGATTACGTTTATGGTGGTGACAAAATAGAAGTCAATGCCCCTAAAAGAGAGACAGATAACAGTAAACCAAAACCAGCCGATGATGACGACGAAGATTTGGCATTGGATGTAAGGATACAAGATCAGTAAATAATACTCAGAAACATCGTATATCCATGTAGGTACTTATGAATGAGACATTGTCAATAGATCGTATACTTATTTTATTTATAGGTTTGTTAATTAAATCAAAGTAATTTTATTCTTGATTAAATGACGAAGTGTTTATATTTAGCTAAATACTTGCCAAATAAAGATAAACACTCGGCTATGTTGTTTTTATTCAAATCAGCCGTATAAATAATGGACATAAAAACATTGATGTGTTAAGATGTGTATCTATCCCAAAGTAACCTAGAATATTAAAGTTTACAAGTTGAATCAATGCAACAAATGGTTTTTATTATACATTGTATTGAGTCTTATCTTCAACGTAGACAAAGATAATCAGTGGTTTATAACTTGTCTATTAAATGTGATTAGTCTTTAAGGAGAATACTTAAATTTACTAAGCAGGCAGTTGTTAAGATTTGTTATATTCGCAATATAGTGTCCCAGGGTATGTATTATTTTTAGTCCGACTATTTTTTCCGTCAGCCTTTAAGTTCATAAGTCTAGGCCTTAAGTCTAGGTCTAGGTAAGTATTAGTCCGGAAAACTTGGAATTTTACGTTGAGCTGTAAGTATAATTTTTTACTATTAAATATTTCTTCTTACAAATATTTGTAAAAAAATATCTATGTAGGTATGTAAATAAGTATGTCCAAACACGAATAGGTCACATATCATATACCCATCTATAGAATATCATTAACTTATTAACTTAGTTTTCCTTGTTTTATACATTTTATTAACGGAATTATGATGAGTATAAAATAGATGATAATACATATACATTAATCATAGCATACCTCTATAGGGTGTGAGGTACGAATGTAGGATATTACGTTATTTTAGGTTTTACCAAAAATGAGCCTTCTGGGTTTCTGGTTTTTCCATTACTATTTCACGAAACCATAATTAACATAATGTCTTGGCCTTAAATGCAAAAAGCGTGAAGCCAAATGGATGGTCAACAAACAGATTCCATAGTACGCCTCGAGTTGTTCTTCCATAAACACATTAGCATTAGGTACTTTAAATAATAACAGTGACATTGTGAAAAAAACCCTACGTTCTTATTAAACCCTGTCATGAGTGAATTACTAATTGTATTCGCTTTACTAGCAGTAGGAAAAATCCACGGACAAGAGGCAGTGGTATCGCAAGTTTCATATATAATCATACGTCCTGTGACGGTCCCTGCATTTGATCCTAGATCGGTTCCACATCAGGAATACAGTGGACAGCAAACATCACAACCACTACCGCGATTGTATACTAACGCACCCCCGTTAGTAGATCGCAACCCGCAAATACCGCACGGAAGTATCAACATTAACCTTCTACCGCCGACCGTGAGAGAGAACCAACCGAAACGGAAACTTTTAGTTTCATCCAAGGTAACAGATACAATGAATACACCACTGAAAACCGTTACAACAAATGCCGATAACAACGCAAATGAGAACGATGTGTACGGGGACATACGTGAGAGGAATGCTAGTAGAAAACAACCAGCAAATCCTGGTCAGAATGTGACAACTCACTCATCAAATATGAATAAAAACAGTCTGCGCGATAAAAATATACCTGCTGAAGTTAATTTAGATGAACGATCGTCCTTTAGCGGCGATCCTTGTCCCACTGGGTTCGCCAGAGTTAACGGACAGTGCATCAAGACGGATAAGTAAAACATTAAATTCTGAAATGTGTAAATTGTGTTGTAAATATGACAATCACGCTAGGATGCTCAGTAATTATGATAAAGTGATAAACCTGTCATTTGTGCGTTGAATAAAAATAAAGTGAAGCAAATGAAGGTAGGTATTTGGTAAACAAGTTAATTAAGTACATTAGAAATAAAGAACTTAGGGAGGATGATAGATTTAAAATTATGATTAAGTAATTTATCAAAATAAAATTGGTAATTAAATTACAACTACCTACTGATTTTCCTCATTTTTTTGTGTACTTAAATTAATCTTAACGAAAAATAAAGATTGAAATTAAACTACTTACAGATTTCATCGCGGTACTTACATTGATATAATTTTATCCTAACGATTCAGATACCTACTTTACAGCATCCATGGTTAAAGTAAAACCAAAGAGAAATATTTTAATAATACCTATATATAAATAAAATAATTATCATTAAAATATTAATATACTACAAAAAGAAACTAAAAAGTAGTTTTATTTCAGTGTCTAATTTTCGAGTAAGTGTAATAAATTAATAATAAAGATTTTCTATGCCAAACCAAATGCCAACAGAAATAATGTGGTTGGAAATACCGAAGGCATAAAAATACGTAAGTACCTACAAACGTATGTTAAAAAAACCCGTGTCCTAGAAGCGTATACATATAATAGTGTAAGTGCTTGTTGTCACACGTACAGTACTCGTGATCTTAGGCATGCAGACGGTGTTAGTTGCATTGCGGCAATATAAATAAATATATCCGGAAATTATGACACCGTGCCATTTAGTTCCGAACTATGTAACGAGGCTTGTGTTACGGATACTAGATGGTTTGTACTACGTAGTTTTTTTTTATACATATCTAATATACATAGAAATATCTATGACTCAGGTCAAATGTCCATAATAATATATTTTTTATTCTACCCATGCCTACTATGACGTGAATGTAGCCATTTCTGACCTGAATTATTTAAAGATGTCGCCCGTAATTATTTATCATCATCAACTTATTAACGTCCCACTGCTGGGCACGGGTCACCTCTCATTTGAGAAGGATTAGGCTATAGTCCATCACGTTAGCCTACTGTGGGTTGGCAGACTTCACATGCCATCAAGACAAATCTCTTAAGAATGCAGGTTTCCTCATGATGTTTTCCTTCACCGTTTGAGCTTGTGATAAATGCGCAAATAACTTCCGAAAAGTCAGTGGTGCGTGCCTCGTACCCAATTGGGTTCGAACTCGAGACCTTTGACATCTCAGTCCTCTGGTCACACCACTAGGCTACCACAGCTCCCGTAATAATTACGGTCTATTAATAAATATCGCGTTGGAAACATAAGGGTAAGTTACTGCAAATGTTTGGTTTTCACGGGCCCAGTAGCCAGTTGACATTGACTGAACTGAACACTTATCTCCCACTGACGTTTACGACCTACATTGTACCGTACACTGGAACTGTCTCATTGATCTGGTCGTTAGTGCTACTGCTGAAGCAACGTGTTATTGGGTTTTCTATGAAATTCTCAGTAGCAGTTTGGATTCGTGCCCTGTTGATGGCAATATATGCTCGTCTCAAATTACATGGGAATACGCAATTGGAAGCTGTGATGCCTCGCGCCACGCCATTTGTAGCAAACAAGCTTACGACCCGCCTGATGTTAAGCGGGTACCGCATCCTGGGGACATTTCCAACATCAGTGGTTTCCTATCAGGGGCACATGCACATTCAGCATTTGAAAACCCTTAAAACCGATACTCGTCTAGATGACCAATTCACCACAAGCACAGGGATACAATAAGGCATTAAGCCTGTTAACTTGCCCGGCTGCTTGCCTATTCTACGAATGTCTTTGAATATCGCGTTGAATGCGAGCTTGTGGACGCGGCATAACGAGCTACGGTAATAATTATGTTGCTAAGTTGTCACACCCAATCTACAACGATTTCCTTATTCAAAGAATAAGAAGTTTTAAAATAAATACGTTTATAGGGTCTGAACTATGTTTCATATGCATAGTTATTATTGGTTTGATGAGATACCTACCTCAATTTATTTACTATTTACTATTGCATAAACGATTATTAAATTGTTATATTTTATAACCCAGTGTTAAATGTACTTTGCGTTTTTTAATTAAAAAGTATTATCACTTTTAACAGCTTGCTTAATAAATTGCAATACGTTAATAGCAAAATGTTGACGATTTGAGGCCGAAGTTATTATGATAGATTAAAACTAATCTTTACTAGCAACACTGGATCCTAAATAAATATTATTTAAGAAAAAAAAGCTGTCAGTGTCATTTCAACAGAACGTGGAGTAGCCGGCTTCACTTTTTGTAAAAGTATACTATTTTTTCGAAAATCTATTTTGGAGAATTTACTTATTAACGCGCCAACTTTACCAAAAGAAGAAAATCTAGATCCAGTAATATTGAGGTTATTGTCCAGAACAAATTCAAGAATTTCAAACAAACACCACGTGTGCGATTTTACCCTTACATACCTAGTATCGTATAACAAGTTTCAAGTTACTTGAATGTGAGCGACATACATTAAGTGAAATACAGTATTGGTGATTGCTGTCTACGTTCAGACGCTACAGATCCTTTTGTGCACGTGCCCGCTAAAATGTCTACCAAGGCCGAAGGAGATCTTCGCGACGGGCTCTCCGCAGCAGAAATCTTCCAAAACCGTGAGGGACTTACCTACAATGATTTCCTCTTGCTACCAGGATACATAGATTTCACTGCTGAAGAAGTAGATCTAACTTCTCCTCTTACTAAAAAAATTAACCTGAAATCGCCGCTGGTGTCCGCTCCTATGGACACTGTGACTGAAGCCGACATGGCGATAGCGATGGCTCTCTGCGGTGGCATCGGCATCATTCACCACAACTGCACTCCGGAGTACCAGGCCAATGAAGTACACAAAGTTAAGAAGTATAAGCATGGATTCATCAGGGATCCTATGTGCATGGGCCCTGAAAACACTGTAGCTGATGTTATTGAAGCAAAGAAAAAGAATGGTTTTACTGGATATCCCATCACTGAAAATGGCAAGCTGGGAGGAAGGCTTATTGGTATAGTCACTTCAAGAGATATTGACTTCAGGGAGGGAGATCCTCAATTAAGTCTTAAAGAAGTAATGACACCAATTCATGATATGATAACTGCGCAGTCCGGTGTAACTTTACAAGATGCCAACTACATACTTGAAAAAAGTAAGAAAGGTAAACTGCCTATAATCAATGGAGATGGTGAATTGGTTGCTCTTATTGCAAGAACTGATTTGAAAAAGGCTCGCAGTTACCCCAATGCATCCAAAGATTCCAACAAACAACTTTTAGTTGGAGCTGCAATTGGAACCCGTGAAACAGACAGGGAGCGCCTCAAGTTGCTAGTCAGTAATGGAGTTGATGTGATTATTTTAGATTCCTCACAAGGAAACTCAATATATCAAATTGAAATGATACAATTTATTAAAAAGACCTATCCTGACATCCAAGTTATTGGAGGTAATGTTGTTACAAGAATACAAGCAAAGAATCTTATTGATGCTGGAGCTGATGCTTTGAGAGTTGGAATGGGCAGTGGCTCTATTTGTATAACCCAAGAAGTTATGGCCTGTGGCTGTCCTCAAGCTACTGCTGTATATCAAGTTTCCTCCTATGCCCGACAGTTCAATGTGCCAGTTATTGCTGATGGTGGAATACAATCTGTTGGCCACATCGTCAAGTCATTGGCTTTGGGAGCTTCAACAGTCATGATGGGTTCACTTCTTGCTGGAACATCGGAAGCACCTGGAGAGTACTTCTTTTCTGATGGAGTCAGGCTGAAGAAGTACAGAGGGATGGGCAGCCTAGAAGCTATGGAAAATAAGGACGGGAAGGGGTCTGCAATGAGCAGATACTTTCACAAGGAGTCTGACAAACACCGAGTGGCACAGGGTGTGAGTGGAAGTATAGTAGACAAGGGTTCAGTCCTCCGATTCCTCCCATACCTACAAGCAGGAATGCAACACAGTTGTCAGGACATTGGAGCTCGATCAGTTGTCATTTTGCGCAACATGAGCTACTCTGGAGATCTGAGATTTATGAAGAGGACATACTCTGCGCAGTTGGAAGGCAATGTGCACAGCTTGTTCTCATATGAAAAACGATTATTCTGAAAGTGTCATAATGATACAGACATGAATTTATTAACTGATATATGTATATCTGAATATAAGAAAAACTAGCTAATTTTTGAGGGAAATAATCATTTTTTAAAATATTTTAAGACTAAGAGTTTGAATGTAATTAAGCGTTAAAATAAAGATTATATTGTATAAGGATATGTTATGCATTGCAACAGAGTATTCCATTTTAATATTTTATCATTGTGTTTACATATTTCTTTGTGTAAAAAGAATTAAGCAATTTGATGTTGCTTTGTGATAAAAATAAAGTTAAAATAAATAAAAAAATGTGTGAATTATAATAGCTTTCTTTCTTCTCTAACTGTAAGGCATAAGAACAAACACAAAGAACGGCAAAATAAAACACATAGCTATACACATATGTCCTAACAAGATTGTGTAAATTAATCTCATTAGAAACTAAGCTGGTGACGTCAATCAAGCATACATTGTTTACTTTCTTAGTATACCGATATGTACAATACACATCGAAGTATTGTTTACAAAAAAAAACGTTAAAAAAAAATTATGTACATTCACACCCATATATACCATTAGAGGTTAGACAGAGGACCTGGCGTAGTTTCTTCCGTCAAATAGATGTGATTAAGTGTCCCATCTAATAGTGCCCTCATAAATCCAATTCTAGTAGCTACTAAATAATTTATACCAAAAACCCTATCGTACTTTTATGATCAACGCGAGTAATGAGCTGGTTAATTAGTTTTGAATGGCCTGCAGTGACGGATTTACCAGCAGGCTAAGTAGGCAGGTAGGCCAACGACGAAAGATTTGGACAATATTATTCCTCTTCACTTGGTCATTTACATTTTTTTAAGCATAACACAATTCTCGTAAAAAATAACAAGTGAATTTGAAAAGACGACGATATTCCAGAAATCATGAAGCTTACTGGCGGCCTAAGGTTACCTCCGCGACTGATGGCCTGTGTTATAGACAAGGTAAGTGGATAAAAACAACAAATATTCTAATAATCACAATTTATTGGAATTATAAATGCACAAGCTGCGCAGGCATGATTATTTTAATTTGACAATAAATATCATAAAAGTGCTAAATAACTTAATAAAAATTATATGTGCTACAATCTATGATTAAGACTGGTGCGTCCAAAAATGTTACGCTTAACATTTTAAAACTGCATCCTAGCAAGCAATACTACTGCAATTGCAAGTTTCGTCTTTAATAATATTACTCCTTCGGCTTATAACCGAACACAGTTGTCAATACTGCCAAATAAAATAAAGAGATCTCTAGAGAGCGTAGCAACCACGTGATAATACAAATATTTCTTAAATACCAAACTGATACCAAGTCAGTATTACACTGGCTATCAGCAAGATCTGACGTCATGTTGCTGAATAAACTAGCTTCCTTTATAAAATGGTTAGCCTTAATATGCTTAAAGTTGATCTTGCTGACTATATCAAGACAACCCAGCTGATAAATAGTCTACCCTGATAAACCACAGATAGACTTTAAGAAGCGACCTGCTAAGTCTTAGTTGATAACGCTATTATAAAACTACTAATTTCTCAAGAAGTTCGTACAAAAGAACCCAGTTAGTCATTATATTGGGTTTATTTCAAGGCAGACTTAGCAGGGCTTAAATTTCGATGAGCACACTCGTACAGTTAAAATATTATGTACCCGTCGTTGGCGTCCGCGTCGTATCTTACTTTCTCAAACCTAACGCACCAGTCGGAATGCACGAAGTCAAGCGACCAAAGCGTATAAATCTTACTGAGATTACATCTTAGTTCAATTCAGCACGTTAGAGCGTGTTTCAAATATTTAAATTATAAAATTTTGATATTCACTTATACTAGTTCAAAAACCACTTGGACCTAGGAAATAGTGGACGAGATTTATGTTACGTAGTTATATTTATTTTGGTGCAGTATGCGATTAGCGTAATTTGTTCGTGGTGTATGCGGAGGCGATAAATATCTGTGTCGGTATAAATTGGGTCCATCCACGTTTTCTAGGGCCATGGAAGCACAGTAACTCGCTCAAACGTGCTGACAGGGTAGTAACGCTGCTCGTGGTGCGGAGCGCCTACTCCTTGGCTGCGTCGCCGTCGGCGTCGTCGTCCTGGTCGCGCTGGAACTCGGGCCCGTGCGTGACGTCATCCTCGAACACGATCTCCTCTGGATCGGGAGCGCGCGGCAAGAATTCCTCGCCTGGACAGATCTTCTTGAAGATCTGCTCGGCCTACGATACAAAAATTGATTAAGTCTTATTATAATTGACTCCATACTTAGTGTCTATTGTATATTTTTGTATTTTTTATTTTTTACATTAAAGTAGAAGTATAAAACCGTAGGAGGAGGATTACGCATATGTTCTGTGTAACTACGGGGGGGAAGGGATCGTATCGTATGGCGTTCTGTAATTTCTGCCTACCCCCAGGGGAAAAAGGCCTGAGTGTATGTACATATGTATAAAACCATTCTCTGTATCGACTTGTTTGTGTTTGGTAATTGATCATTTGGCCCATGATTGGCTGAGTAGCAGACGTATCGGCTTAAAACCCATAAGTTGCGAGTTTAATTCCAGCAAGGAACCTCTATTTCTAATACCAATAACTATTTATGTATATACAATTGGGTTTGGGATAGATAGATGCGACTATCAGAAAATGATAAAGAATGCGATGACACGTATAAGTGCGTGTTCACCTATAGGTTACACGCACATGACCCGTTTTAGAACTACTACTTAGCGACAACTAAACAAACAAAATTTTTATCGCTATTATATTAATACTTCTGTATTTCGACCACTACCTAACTGTAAAAATTGCACCACAATTTCATTTAACTCGCTAAGTGATTAGTTCAACTATCTACAAATGATAACAATTATGTTTATATTAGCTAGTTGTAACTGTATTCAATATTAGGAACTATAAATACGACTGATGTGTAGTTGTAGTATGTATTTGTAGCAGTTTTTGAGATTTTAGATAGAATATGCTTTATTTTATTTAAGTTCTTTAAACATGACATTCAATGCTTCAATTCCCAATTAACAATAATTTTAAAAGTGAATTGATAAATCGAGATAACTAATTTTAATTACTGCTCTCTAAAATTAGAAGAGTCAGCGTATATGAGTGTCTGACCCATCTAATTTTAGAATACCTATATCTCTACGTTATTGGATAACGGATATGTATAAGAAACTGTTTATCGACAGGTCACTGAACTGTAAGTAAATCGGTACAATCAGTATTGAGAAAACCACGGTTTGACAGGCGGAAGAAATTATATTCTGAGTCTCCGAAAATATATATGTAAGTACAGAATGGTATGCATCATTATTTTAAACAATAGCAACAGTGATTAAATTTTATTATTATCGTAATTGCAAAATTTCAAACTTTATGTCTCATTAACTAATTTAGCACGGCTTTTGTCTTTTTTCAAAATTAAATACATACTTATTTCAATTTTTTTTAAACTATTCCTTGAATTCGTTAAGGTATTGTTTTATAATGAATTTTCTAATCACATTTTCTACTAATAAATAAAATACGCTACAAAATAAATAAAAATCGGTCAGCAACCGTTTCTCGGTTTTTAAGTTTCACAATGTATTTTATTGTTATCAATTTTATTATATAAGCGTGGAACCTGCGTGGTTATCACCGAAACATATTAAGCAATGATTAGGATGTTTAACGTTATTCGACACTTCAAACATAGAGGTCACGATTCCATCACCCTAATTGAATTGTTTCGTGTTCATCTACACTAAACGAAGTTAATGTCAATAACAAGAAAGTTATTATATAATGTAATTGAATTGTTTCACCGCAAATACGCTTAAAGATATATAAATATGTTTTTATTATAAAGGAGGTGTACCCACGCTTCGCTGTGGCACAATGTGGTTGTGAAGGTTGTATAACATTCTTAAAAGATTTTTCGTATCAATCATGTCAAAATTTGAACTCAAATTATGTTTTTGAGTTTTACAGAAGCCATAGCTTACAGAAACCAATTGAGCATTTTGATAGAGGTATATAAGATTATTCAATTGAACAAGACATGCAAAATCTCAGGTACCCCCGACCACTAGGGGGTTCTAGCCGATAGGTCCCGAGTAACTTAGTCATTCGTCGTGTTGTATTAAATTGTTTGTATGTAGGGATATACGCTCAGCTACTTTAAGGGAGTCCCATGTCTCAACGGTTTCCTTGATCGGAACGGATTCCGGATCCAACATGATACTATATTTGTATCATGTTGGATCCGGAATCCGTTCTTTAGTAAATGAATGTATAAGTTTTCACAGACAATATTTATTATGCATGTATGCCTACGCTATGGCCCAGTTTCTACAGAAGCGAAGAGGAGTGGAGATGTGCCAAGTTAGGGTAAAACAGACTATTATTAAATCAATAACATTTCATAACATTATTTACAAAAATTGATTTCATATTTTATCCCAACGTTTAATAACGGATGTGATAGGCCCTTCACATCCATGGTAATGAATACCATGGATGTGAAGGGCCTATCACATCCGTGGTAATGAAATCCGAAAAAGAAACATTATTTGAATGTATATAATCAGTATTAAAGATAGTTGTCTGCGTTTTGGAATTGTGCAAATTGAGACCTAATTAAATCCTATTAATGTGATAACAACAATCGGACAGTTTTTAAATTAAATTTAGCATGCTAGCACGTTTTGAAGTTTGGATCTGAGCTGGGCTGATATAAGGGTCAAAATAGCTGCAAAGCCAAAATACACTATCGCTACTATGTCTTAAAACTCGTCTGTGCACAGGCCGTGCTCTCATATATTGTCATGCATTCGTAAATAGGAGTCACTTCATTTTGAGGACAGTTTATTTTGTCTGTATGTAGGTATAATAAATATCTTCTACGTTTTAGGAACAATTAAATCACTTTCTAGGAAAATTCAAAGTAACAATAAAAAATAACAAAATTATAAATGTTGATGATGCTTCTACACAGTTAAATATTTTTTAATATTTAAATGATGTTTGTTCGTTAATTATAATTGCGATGTAATAGCCTATTTATAGCGTAACAATTGTAACTGTTAATAATTCGCATAACTTGCAAAGAACTTGTATACATATTATGTTTTACAACTTTTGTACCATATTCTGAGCGAATAAATATTATCTTATGTATCTAAAGCTGCGTACAGAACTACAGACATTGCGAGGCGTGCGTCGCGAATGGTTCATCTCGCATGCCTCGGGCTTTGTGGACGTGTGTGCTCACTGTGAGCATTCGCCTCATATGATCGTTGCGAACGCCGCCTCAGTGCGAGCAGCGCGTTTGTTTGCGTGCTCAGCTGGAGCATGTGTCGTTCGGGACGCATGCACAAATTTACCAACCACCAATTTAGAACGCACGCCTCTCGATGTCTGTACGCGGCTTAAAGATGGTAAATGGCTATTACAACTTTATTCGAGTTCAATAATAGTGGGAAGTCTGTTGTGTAACGTTACCTGTTCCACAGCGCGGTCGAAGTCGAGGCCGGCGTCGGGCCCGGAGCACACGTGCACGCTGTCCGCCGTGCTCGTCACCGGGGCGCTCGTGTCCTTCACGTTGTAGAACAGCGACCACAAGCACTGGAACAACAAACAATATTACGTGGGTTAAACTATATCATCATCATCATACTGCTGGACATAGGTTTCCCCCAAGGATCGCCACGACGATCGGTCATGCGACCTTTACCAGGTCGGTGGTCCACCTTGCCGGGGGTCTGCCCACGCTGCGTCTTTCAGTACGTGGTCGCACTTCTAGCCCTTCAAACTATATAGCCCGTTGCGAAATGTGACCACATGACATGTAACTTTGATATCTTACTTGTACCACTTTTCTGTCATGTGCTGGACATAATGACACAGCAACAATTAGTTCCAAGCTAAACAACGAGGCTTGTATTACTGATTCTAGATGGTTGATATACTACATTTTTTTTTGTAAGTACACACATATTATATTATTATATATTATACATAGTTACAGCTGTGGTAGCCTAGCGGTGTGACCAGTGGACTGAGACGTCAAAGGTCTCGAGTTCGAACCCAATGCACGCACCACTGACTTTTCGCAAGTTATGTGCGTATTTATCACAAGCTCAAACGGTGAAGGAAAACATCGTGAGGAAACCTGCATGCTTGAGAGATTTGTCTTGATGGCATGTGAAGTCTGCCAACCCGCAGTAGGCTAGCGTGGTGGACTATAGCCTAATCCCTCTCAAATGAGAGGAGACCCGTGCCCAGCAGTGGGACGTTAATGGGTTGATGATGATGATACATAGTTACATCAATGGCTCGGATACAAATGCTCATCAGCGAACCCGGGACTCAAAGCACAGCAGGCAGGTGGCTTTTTAACAACAAAAATGACATATAAACTTCATTCACATATCACGGCCCAGTGGCGTAATTGGTGATCAAGAGCTATGGGACCAAATAAAACAGGTTATCCCACTGTTAGAGTTGAAACGAGTTGAAAATTTTCGTTTATCATAGAATTTAGAATCGGTAGCCCAAGATCCTGAGGTGGGTACGGCCATATCCCTATGAGAAACTTATTAAATACCTTAGGCTTCTCAGCATCTTGAGTTTGATCGCCCCCAGACATATCAAAGATTTTCTCGGCGATGCCCATAAGATCAGACTCGGCATCCTTCACTTTGTTGGTTATAAAGTACACCACAACTGCAACAAAAAAATATAAGGAAATGTATTATCGTTTCAAAGATTTTAACATTTGGCAATTTAAAATTAAGAATATTCACTGGCATCAGGTTCCCTGACAACAAACCGACCCCAAAATAATTGGGAAAAAATTATACTATCTAGGTAGATGAAGATATACTTCATCAGTAATTCTATTTATTCTGAATAGAGACTTCAGAATTCATATTTACTTGACGTGTTGTCAGCGCAACTGTAACCGAATTTGAGTAAAATAATAACATTTGCAGAAGTTGGATTCGGAGGGCAGATATCTGTCCCTTGTGGAAAATTATAACGGACGATCTCCAAATCAGCAGTGAAAATAACATTGAGATACTTTAAAGAAGTAATATGAGTAAAATGAGACCAGTGGACTGAGAGGTGTCCCAAAATAATTGAAGTCTATGCCTGCTCTAGTATCAGTAGAATCGTTGGTAATTTTAAGCCACACAAAAAAGTTGTAATAAAAATATAATACTCTCTGTTTATATAAAATTATGATTTAATAAATGAATAATTAAAAGTGTGATAAACTAAGTTTTTTATATGTGCCCTATACTTATTTCATATAGTCAACGCCAGTCTCACAAACGTATGTACATATAGAAAAAATGTTTTGGAGATTATACAATTAACAAGCGCTGCTTTAAATACTTTTAGTGTTCATAATATATGTATGTTGTTGGTTTTAAATATAAAACGCACTTGATAAGTTTTATTAAAATAATAATTCGTTACAAATAACTTAACGACGAATAAGTAAATGAGTCTCAAAGCTTTCAGAGGGAGATATCCCAATGCATGAAATTTACTTTTTTGAAGTTTAGGTAAATAATATAAACTCTACCTTTTATGATTGTTGGTAATGGCAAAAAACTGTTACCGATGTATAGGTAATTTTAGGGTTGCCTAAAGCTAATTAAAAATCCATTTAAATGCCTGAACCGATGTATTTCGCGTGACTCACATATTACTCAACATAAATACTGAAGTACTACGTGTTACCGAGTGGCGAAACTGTACAAAAAAACTGCTGTAAAAAGTTAAATGAGCTTGTGACCCTGGACGATGTGCTTTGCTGGCGAGTCGCAAGTACTCAGGTTTTATATTCACGTTCAAACAACGTCAATGTCTGGTCATTCCGGCCGGTCATGATTTAACTGATCGTAAAGAAAAGTACTGATGATTCACTCGTATGTGTCCCAAATTACTTTCCAGATGTTTCGAATTACGCTGGAGGGGAAATGCTAATAACTGTAATATAGCCAGCCATAGCTCAGCTGCGGGGAGTGTCGTTAAATGTAGATGAGTCATACTTTCAACAGTTTCGTAATCACAGGTAAACTACGGTGTTCATCCTGCTATGTCTAATAATAATAACAGGATAATGAATTTTATTTAAAAAAATTCAAATAAGGAATGAATTATAGTTATAATGGTACAGTAATGTGTTTATGGAGTGAGAAAAGAAAACGTATAAAATAAGCGTTCATTGTTGCATCCTAATTTGTTTCAGCGATGACGTCTGCCAGTCTTAATTGTTATTTTTTACAAATTAAGGTCGTGAGAGAAAGTTCGAAATAAGACTGTTTAACGGTAACAATTCGCAAACAATGTGCGTTGAATACTTACACAATCCTTTGGGACAGGAGCCGGTGGCGGGGCCGACCTCGAGAACAGTCACGGCGTGGTCCTCATCAGTGAGGGGCGGGAAGCGAAGCAGCGTCAACGGCTCCTTATCATTCTTCATTATCGAGCCATTCGTTATGAACACCGCCTTAGATATGTCGCAGCTCTCTGCCGGCTCCGGCGAGATCAAGTCCTTAGGACACTCGTTGATACCAATGACCAAGTGGTCGCAGTTCAGGGTCTTAGACTTGCTGTCAATAGTCACAACAGTTTTCCCTTCGTCAACAGTCTTTGTTTGAACCTTGTCGATCGGCCGGTTGAGACAATACACGCCGCCGAACACGGCGCACAATCTAAAAATATAACATAGAATTTATATTGAGGAATGCTAACTTTTGAAATAGTGGAATATTTTGAAGCACCCGTTTTGATCGCGTTAATAAAATTCAGACATTTGCCATTTCCTTGAAGTAATATGAGCTTGCGCTATTCCGAGTATTTATTATAATGATTGAACCTATTCAAAGGCACATGCGTACTGCCAATTGTCGAACTTTTATTATAAACTTCCTCCGTGCTAATAACCTTGCAAAAAAGCAAATAAACGGGTTCAATAGCTGTATGAACGTAAAATATACACCGTATCTATAAACGACTTGTTTATTTTTGACCAGAACTATGTGTTTTGTCGTCATTATTTCTCTGCCTGCGACCTAAACTTACTCAAATAACCGACAGTAAACGCAAGCTAGTCAGCCACAACATTTATTTTATACAATATAGTGCAGGGAGTAACAGTGAATACTCCGATGTTCTTTTTAATTGGTTGTGAGAACCATATTATCTTAGTAATATTTCATCGTTTTATTGCAGCTATATAAAATCGCGTCTGAGATTTCTAATTATCACATACTGTGGAATGTTAACGCATGAATATTAATAACAGTCATTAGATAATGGTGTTAATAGGCAAACATAAGTAATTGCCAAACCCTCCGCGTTCTCTCACGACGATTGTGACGGTCGATGATTCACCGACGTGTTTTTAAGTCGTAAAATAACTATCAAAATAGCCGTTAGGCGCAAATATGTTCAACAATATTTAAGTAATTGGTTATTACAACCGAGCCGTCTATCAAGTATCATATCATATTAAATTATGCATCTTATTAAATTAAATAACAAAGTTATAAGTGAATAAGTTAGTTTTAAAAATTACGATATCTTAAATCGTGCGGCATGCAACATTAGAAAGTTGCTTCATTTTTGTTTGCGTAGTCGAGTGATGCACATTTGGGTCATTGTACCGACGACTATCGAGGCGGCACTTTCATGGTGCACTTTTGTTGCAATAACAATTGATAACATTACATCTATACCTCAAAAATGAATCATCTATCTAATGTTAATAAAGTCTATAAAATCGAGACATTCCTCGCGTTTAACAGTGTTGTGAAGACTATTCAACAACAAATTATATACACAGGTGTTAAACAACCGATGCTATAAAAACCTACTAGCGCACCACCTAGTGATAAACAAATTATCAGTCATTTGTACATTCTCACGCATAATAATAATATGTGAGGTACACACCTGCAGAAACACTGAGGTAGTTCTCCGCTGCCGTACATGGGCCAGAGGAACGGCGTGTTGCCATAGCGTCCGAGGCTCATGAGGAACTTCTTGCACTCCTTCACTCCCTCCAAGCAAGGCATGGTGTTGGTACCGCCGGCGATCGCGTACAGGACATAATGGATGAGGTTGGGAGTCAGACCCTTGTGTGCTAAGTATTCTTTGAATGTCTTATCATTCCAATCTAGGGACAAAAAGATAACATTTTTAAAATATGTATCTTTCTCTTAAAAAATTACACTAGTCACGACACTTTGGACAAGAAGGCTATATTTAGTCACAATACAAACATAACATAAATATGAAGAAATGTTGTCACGACAAAAGCTGATCCTGGAATATGTATGATAGAGAAGGTATAAGCTAATACGGCAAGCGCGTTAATCATTACATAAACTTACCTTTAAATTCGTTATTCATCTCCTCCTCGTTGTATCCAACTATGGAAGTAAGCATTTTCATGAGCTGGCGTTTCTCTACGATGCCGACGGCTTCGGTGGAGAACACATCAGCGCGGGAGCAGGGCACGGGCATCAGCCGGTCGTTAAGCCAAGTGAGAACGCGCGTGACGCAGCGGAACTCCGCATAACGGGCGATGTTCGAAGAGATCAATAGTTCCACGAGAGGACCGCGGGAGAACAGCAACTATGTATAGAGAGAGAGACAAATATAGAGAGAGAGAGACTAGGCCTTATTACCTAGACAAGTAGATACCTTAGTTACAATATATAAAATAGCATGGTTCAAGTACTACATATATAGAGTAAGATTTACGTGAAGTTAAGTAATTATTTTGGGAGCTTTAAAGGGTCTGCAAAGCAATACGGCCTGCGGAAAGTGTTTGGGAGTATTCGCGACTGATGTTTAAGGATATGCCTAAAATATACGTAAAAATCAGCTTGGAGAATTTACGTGAGGTAAGTAATATTTGTATGTACCTTGATTACCTGATACCTGAAAATTGGCCCACTAGGCAAGATAGCTGGTAGGCATGCGTTCTTAGTACATACTAGCACTACTCAATAATCCACATTTAGTTCGCCAGAAAATACGTGACGTCTGGCGGCCCTGGGATCTTGGACTAATAGTCAATCGACATCATGATATTCTTCATTAGTATCTGTATTACATAATACACCATTACGTTCTAACTTTATCTTCTAAGAGCTAAATAGAGGCACACTGGTTTCCGTTATGGTTAAAGTCTCATGTCGAAAGAGGAAAACTATTGGTGTTACCAGTCACAAACCCCAACACAGAGTTCCATTGTAGCAGCCATGGTTGCGAGCACTGAACCAAGTCAGTTAATGTAGGAAAAAGTAATGAATGAGTTGGTAATAGGACTTATTCAACTCTATTAGCTTAACATGTATTTCTTTTTTCAATGTGATATAACATCTAAAGCCTCTTGGTTGCGTAGTGTGGGTGCTTCAGTTTCAGTGGCTTGTTTGACTATACGACGACACCCGTCGCAATAATAATATCGACTATAGTAAATGTTGAGATATACATTTGTAATAGGTACATTACATACAAAAGAGACAGCAAAATAAAAAACCTTACTAGGTACCCTTGAAGCTTGTTCAGGGCTGCTTACCTTTGGAGTCATATCAATGTTAAATTTTCTGTACTCGGCTGCAAAGCTGGCCTGGCTCCACACTTTCTGTGCTGGGTCTGCTTTGGCATCTTCAGGCTTATCCTCCCCTTCTTCTTTTTTCTCCTCTTGGGGTGAATCTCTATTTAATAATAATTTAAGGTCAGTTTGTTGCAATACAATATAGATCTTGTTGACCGCACAAAAAGGGAACTTATTAAACAAGAGTGTGACCCTAAACTGTGAATGTATTGGAATATTTGTGGTATGGGTGGATTAAATATCTCTATCTAAGTGTCAGAATTCTCATTTTGGTATGAACTTACCTTTAAATTAACAAAGGTACATTTTTACATAATTTACTGCAAACAAACTAAACAGTATAACATAACAACAAAAGAGAAGAATTTGATTTTATGGCAGAACTGTAGCTACAAATAACATGGTATATATTATTATATATGATTATTTATTTATTATTTTATTACATTATATTTTATATGACTTCAGTAAGCTAGATAGCTTACTCAAATCATTATCATTAATCTAGCATAAATTAATGCAGTATAATAAAGAGATTGTCAAGATTTCATGCATTTATGTAAGATTTGCTTAATATTTTTTCACAATTTTTTTACTTATGCAATAATGAATGTTAGAAATCTTAACAGGTACTGAAGACTTTATACATAATTTAGACAAATGATCCAAATATCCAGCATGTAATGCATACTTACTTTTCAATGTACCATTTTTCAACTAAGTTGTAGACCTGCAGTTGTCTCTTTGGGTCAGCATTGACTTCTTTGATGAACTTCTGGAGGCCATCGAAGTTATAAGAAGCCCATAAGCCTCCGTAGTGGTCGCTGGAGTCTAGATGTAAGACATTTTTTCCTATTCTGCTGCAGGCGGCAGCCACTATGGACTCCACCATTCCTAAAGAGTTAAAGTTCATCATGTTTATGATACAGGTGGTGCAGGACTTGCTGTTGGTAATCCTTGGGGGAGACCTATATGACCTACCGACCTAATGGATGTCTTACAATGGAAATAATTATGACTATAGATTTTAGCCCTCCATGGTAAAAAGTTATCAATGTATTCAATAAGTTTGATATACATTGAATTAATTTAGCATCTAAATGAGAAAACTATTATTACATTATGTAGTAATACTGTTAACATCAACCTTTTTAATGAATACTTACAACATCCTTTTTTTTTAAAACACAGTTGCAATTTATAAAAAATACTTAATGAGGTTTACCTAGTTTATGGCCAATTATATTATCAGACCATTTCTATCTATAGCTTACCAATGCTAGCACATGGTTTACTTAGTTTTGCTTTATTTGACACAACATGATATTGTTAAGCTGTCCCCAAACCTACTCGGGTTAACTATTGATATATTTAATAATGTCTTATGTTTTTTTAATTTTATTTTTATTTTGTTATTTAATTTTGTTACCTGAGGAGGTCAAGAATAAATGTTTTTCTTTCTTTCTACTCTGTGTCTAAGGCACTTTGAGGAACTCACATGCCTTTTTCATTCCAAAAATAAACAAGCTGAGTGAAGAAGATATCATATATATTTTAAATTTTTATTTAAAAAATAAAATTTCAAATTTTAGAGTATGAAGAACTTGCACACATTCATATTCAATTTCCTGCCAATCTTAGCTTATTATAATCAGAATATTTATAGGGTGTGAGTAAGAAATACCATTAGTGGCAAATAATTTCAATAAAATACCCAAGATCTGTTGCATAAATAACATTTAGAAACAAGTTAACTTATTACTAACATATCTAGCAACAGACAATGAAAATAGCTCGACATTGCAAATATTTAATTAGTGACTAAGCTGTAAAAAATGGGCTGCGGTTTATGTTTTTCTACCATGAAAAATCCATAAGGCAAAGAATAATGCTCATGTCTCATTGGATTAGGCTACATTCATAATATTTGCAAAAGTAAAACTGATGACTAGACAGACAGCTGCAAAAAAAGGATCGATAAGTAGGCTGCTATCGCCATCATGACCGGCCCGATATTACAAGGATATTATAGTATACCTGTTCCCACAACGATGACCTGGAAGTCGGTCGGTAAATCGTCGTCCATGGTGTCTATTTATTTTCTATCCACAAAAATTAAAAGTTAGCAAATTATCAATTACAAAATTGAACAATCTCACTTCTGTAAATCTGCCACCACTTGACACTTTGACAATAGTTTGACAGTGCTGTCAAGCGGACAATGACAACTAGGCATATTTGCGTTCGAATCCCTACTTCAGAACATAACTTCGTAGTGAATAAACTTAAGTCTGCAATATGGATTTTATAAATATTTCTTTATTATTTATTGCGGACAATTTAAGAAGAGTATCATTTTGTAGCGTTTGTAATAATTGAGAAGAATTGGTTGCTATTCGTGAAACTAGGATATTATGGATTTCATGATTATATTCAATACCTATAGCTAAATCTATTATTTGTATCAGCTCTACCAATTTTCATCTTCCGTCTAAGTGTAATTTAACTACAAATAGACACCGCGTTCAGACAGCGTACAGACGTTCGCGGTAGATTATCGCGAACGTCTGTATAATAATTATAAACTTGATATTATTATTATTATTGTCCGTTACCTGAGCAAACTATATGCTCACGAATAGAATATGTTAAGTAGGTACCTACCTACGTAAATCATTACTTTTCCTGCCCCCTTGTCATCAGCTATCGTCGTAATATTACAAAGGTTTTAAACAAAGGACTTTCGTTTTTTTTAATGTTATTTATAAACTTCTTATTTTACTCAGGTAACTACCAAAGGTATTCGACTAAACTATCTCAACGAACTGCAACCCCAACGGCTCCAGCGCCTCGAGACCCTTTTGTGGCAATGTGACCAAATGACAAAAGGTAAATCTAAATGCATAGGGGTACGGTCTTCCTACCCTTATGAAATGGTACGGCCAAAGTATGTACTCCTGATGATAATTGTTAGTGAACAAGTGTAGTAACACTACAACACAAAAGCAAGACCACACCGAACTGCGAATGGCAGGCGTTTTTGGGGCTAAAGAAATTAAACATGTAATACCTAACATAAAAAAAAATATGCTCACCCTCATTGAGGTATCAACAGAATAAGATTCAAAAGTTCAGCATTTCGTAACTTTAGGTACCTGGTATTTCATAATGGAGGTAACGTACTTTACCTAATCCTTTACGGGTTATATCCATTATTTCATATCATAGCCACAGGACGTCATCAGCTTGAGAAAGGCTTCTCCAAGGACTTCAAATTCCACGTAAATTTCCTAATTTCTGCATAGAAGTATTTTTTTCCATTGATCTTTTTTTACGATTCATAAATCATCCAACATTAGAGAGTACATAAGTACCAATCTCTTGCCATCTTACCTGCATGTTGATCGTAAAGTTTTATAGCTTGTTTGAATGATATAATGCTATGAAGTTACGGATACGTAGACAAATCAAATGGACTTAACAATATATAACATTCTTCCTTGATATTTGAAACTAGGTATCAAAGTACTATTTTTGTAGTTAATAGCATGATAGACACTCGTGAGGGTTGATCAATGTTTTCAGAAACGATCACCTCTTTAGTCATTACCTACTTATTGCATACGGGTATACAGTATACTTACTTACAGAATTAAATAAGGTAGGTGAACCAATTTAATTAATTTATAACACCGACAGAATTTCTTTTTTTATTTCCAGAGGGCCAAGTTAAACTATGATACTAGTTTAAACCTAAAACTATCTAAAACATTTCCTGTCTTACAGTTTGCAAGCTGCTTTGGGAGTTTCGTACATAGATTTAACGCGTTTCGTGGTGTCAGCAAGTCGTGAATCGTACAACCAATTATTCTTTGTAGCTTTTTTCGGCGAAAGATCTGTAAATAATGTATTGGCACATATTTTTGTATTACTGTTCACCTGTACTGTGAGCTATCCTTTCTGTGAATTGTAGTATTCAAGGTATTTTATATAGGTACCAAACGCGACTCGTTTTGGGGAGAGCATTTTGGTATCACTAATATAAACAGGGTACCTACAATTAGTTGCAACACTGAATACTATTAAAGACCTTTCTCGTACGCAGAAGTATTAGGCAAGGGGGTCTAAAATTTATAAAATGAAATAACTATTGGCAGAAGTTGGGAAAAACATGACCACGAAAATTGCAAGTCGATTTTATTAGATCATTTAAAGGTGGTGTGGGTGCTTCAACCCGCTAAGTTTGTGAATATATAGTCGGTATATATTGTTATTTGCGCGGTTGTTATAAGCCCTCAGATAGTACACTCTACAATTATTATTAAATACAATATTTTCTAGATTTTTAATACACAATTTGATTTAAAAAAATGTTGGTTCCTGGAATTGAAACAATAAATGAGTTGTGTTTTATATTTACAATTTTTTACATACATTTCAACAGTTTACAGACTACAGGGAGCTCTTTTTAATTCGAGCAACGAACATTACATAAACTAACACGTAAATCTAAATCGTAATAAAAACGACTTATGCGTAATCAATCTACTGGGCCCGCGTGTGGCTGTGGCGGGATCGAAACACCCAGAATCAATAAAACCCCGGTGTCCGTGTAACATCGTTACTAACAAGAACTTACAGTGGCAGTTTACTTGGAAAATGACATTGGTACGAGCAACATCTTAGGCCGCTTCCAACTTCAAATTTTATTGTTCAAAGGACGCATTGGTCTTCTGTGCCCTTGATTTCGAAGTGAAACTGTAGTTTACAAAACTAATAAGTAAGTATAATACAAATACACAATCTCAATTGACTTCACTGACGACTATCTACCCTAACAAGTTATAACTACATTGTACAAACACCATGTGAGTCGGTAATGGTTAGGTTTGATCTTCAACCGCACGCTCAGCGTGGCTGGCAGTTAGCCCGGTACAGATGAAAACGTTGTAAATAGAGTGGCGATTTACGGAAGATACAAAATTCGTCGAAAACTGTTAGGTATATTAAATAATTACATTAATTTAATGTAACTACAAATGACTAATTCGGCAAATCTTTACATTAGTTTTATATCGAATCGAACACTATGGTGAATATGTGTGTATTATGTTTATTGTACTGATCAGCCGTTAGCAAAATAAATACACATGAGCAAAATTTAACTAATTTGCTACTTATGTATACGCAACATATATAAGTAATATAAGGTAGGTACATTGTTTACAATTTTCCGTGGACTGGGAACATCAACATTATGAAACATCAATTTATCAACAAAAACAATCTATATACATAAATTATTATCACATATTAAAATATCGACGCTTTTGCTCAATTCACTTGTTATTGAAATAAGCACAAGTTCAAGCGCATTCTTACAAAATCCTGCTCGACAAGAAGCAACAGTATTATAATTATTATAAAGTGCGTTAGTTAAATAGAGTAAGTATGAATAAAATTTCAATTTGGTAATTTAAAACCAAATGATATGTCGAATTTTATGATATGTTAAAATACAAATAAACAGTTATTTGGAAATGGAAAAATGTCGATATTTTAATGTGCCAACTAACATTAATTTTGCCAACGTTTATACATTTACCACTGTTGGCATAGACTAGAACAACGTTTCCCGCGAATGTGAAGCACGATCTAGCTGCAGCGAGAGAGGGATGGGACGACTTGATAGCTCGGTGCACTCGCCTATCAACGTCGCGTCACCACCGCCACTATCCGTCGAAAACTGCTCCACCTCATCATCTGTGGAGTCCGCATCGTCCTCTGCAAATACCGAATCCGCACCCACTGACGCTAATTCACACTCTACCGCGTAGGACGGACCTACGCTACCCACTGACGCTAGTGGGGCCAATCGCTCACTTGGACAAGGCGATAAACGGCGTTCTGTCAAAGCACACACTACTGACGAACCGCGTCGCTCCAAGTAGGAGCTCCCTGAGCTGGAACAAGTCGCAGAGCTCAAACGTCGGTCGCGGGGACCTGCTGATGTTCTTCGCTCTACGAAACGTAAAGCTGAACCAGGAAGTGAATCACCGCGTATGGTCGATAACCGACGAGGCGGCGTTAATAAACTTCCATAGCCCCCTCCATAAGAAGCGAAACGTGCAGTTCGAGGCCAAGGAGGTTCTTCACTTATTGATGGACGAGAGCGTGCACGTTCCGAGAGTGCTTCCTCAATGGCTGCCGTAAGCTGCCTCTCCTCTTCAACTGCTTGTTCTTCGGCGACAACAGCTTCAGCCATTTCTACTATTTTCGGGTCGTTTAAAGCCTTTACGGTTTTGCTGCGGCTTTTGTACACGATCAGAAACACCATTAAGGCAAAAAAGCCGCCAAGAGTAGCGGCTATGCGTACGCCCGTCATGACGTCATAAGTAGCGTAGAACTCGACCCGCACCCGGTCGCGTTCGGCAGCCCGGGAACTATCAGTCGAATTCTCGGTCGCAACCGACTCTCCGCCACTCCATCCATCTTGATGATCCATCGCGCGGTCAAACGTTCATCGCCTGTGAACAACATACATTTCTAGTTACTCATCAGGTTATGATATAAATTTGCAGTCAATACATTCGGCGTAATCTCTTTTAATCCTATAGCTAAAAGCAATAATACCTACAATCAATATATATAATTTTGCAAACGTGACGATATATTTGTACATCGAAAATATTTCCAAAAAAATAATAACCGGCGTTTGTAATTAAGCGTGGGGCGGTTAATATTATCAAGTAGCAAAAAGCATACGCCTTTCTTTTTTAACTATTTTATTTATTACTTCCTGACTCAATCATATTTGTATAATCATCTTCATAATTTTATAATGACCGATCGCTTTAAAATCTGACATCATTTTAATTTTAGAATTTTACGCAGACAGAGTTGCGGGCACAGCAGCTAGGTATGTCAAAAAAAGTAAAAATATGATATTGGGGCGATAGAGAGATACTCTATCACAGCGAAAGTACCTGTATACGCTTATCGGACACAGGCACCTATCGACAGCATGTTCAATCAGTTTCGTCTAAAGCAGGTATTTTTTATAACGCAAGTTTTACAAAGCTCAGTAAATATCATTAATATTTTTTTTTATTTGGCATTGATGAAATCAATTACTACCAGAGTAAAAGTAGACCTATGTCCAGCAGTGGACATCCAACGTTTGGTATAATGCTTTCAACAGCATTTCACGGATTTGATTTATATAGCCACTAAGCCAAGTAGGTAGTTAGTACCTACTTCATAAATCGAACAAGAGAGACCGCACAACAATGTTGTCGCTAGGCGATTTCCGTTCGCCAGTTGCATCGGACTAGACTCCCGACATATCTGGGACACGACGTGCATATTGTGGAATGGTTCCATCATATATAGGTATATTCTCCATCCAATTTTCAGATATATAAATAGTACTTTATGGCGATGAATTTATAATATTAAATCTAATCAATATTTGATTGAATTATCTGGTTAGTAGGTTTGTTAATTATCAACAATAATTAGACCGACGATAATCTAAACTCTAAATCGTAAAATAAACTTACCTAAATCTCTCAGTCTCAAACATCGATTTAATCGTAATTGAATCATCGAAATCTAATTGTTGCGATAGAAATATCCCCATTTTCTGCTCTTCATTTTGAAGGTTTGGATTTAAAATGCAAAATTACCTGGCTCCAACGTTAACGTTTAGCATAGGTACTTACTTTAATTAAAAGATGGAATGTAATGGGAACTACTCAGTAAAAAGTTATGAGCGACCACATATAAAAATAAATAGGTAGTAGGTACGCGTCGACTTGAGACCTCCCGTTTTTGTCGATTAAAAATGTATGAACTGACATTGTATACAATACTCTCAAGAGAATATACATGATATGAACAATATTTTTTGTTATTTTTTTCAACATTTCAGTTCACGTTCACAAAAAAGCAATGCTAAAGATTGGTCATTGGAGAAATTATTAATGTTACTACTGTTAAAAGTGTGAACATTTGTTTGGACATGAGGATTTGAAGATGTTTGTTATTATTACACGTAAAAACTGACTACTACTAACGAAGTTCGATGAAACTTTACATTAACATTGCGAATACATGAAAAAAATTACAACATACAGGCGCATAATAGAAAATAGCACATCATTTGTCAACATATCAGGCGAATGAAGCCGCGGGAAACTCGTATGTACATTATGGAATGCAATAAAATTCGGTAGGTTCTGAACCTAGCCTAATTCAGTAACTGGTTTAGGCTTTGGCCCTTACTTTTATCATATAAAAAAGTAATCGACATGTCCTTCAATCTACCTTTCGATGGCAGTTTAAACATTTTTATTTTATCATTCAAATGAGTTGGTACTTAGATTTAAATAGTGACGGAAGCTTGACCTTCTTATATCATCCTAACATAAATACGCTATATAACACAACTAGCAGTACAAAATACGACTACGCTGTCTGCTGTCATGTCAGCTTCCGACAATTCGTGGAACATGAATAAACATTCGCATCTTTCAAAATTCATCTGTGAAAATACTATGAAGGTAAATTATACAATGTTCACGTCTCTAGACGTTACACTAATTCATTCTGTTCAATCCTTCAATGAAAATAAAATCAGAAGGCAGGTATATATAATGCTGCTAGGAAATTATACTGTGCCTATATTTAATTTATAAAACCAACCGAATGTTACTGAAAGCTTTTGAAAAATGTATAGGCGGAAAAATGAGGCTTGATCTCATCCGGCTCAGCCATCAACAAGAAACTTCATACACATCCGCAATATCAACCGAAAGTACCTACGCACATTATTTATTTTTATAAGCAGGTATCTGAAACGCCATTATAACAAAAAATATTTACGCTAACTTAGCCCCATTTAACTACTTTATAAACGGTATACGTTTATATAGTTTCCAAAACTGGCCGCGTTATTTGTTGATGTTTATGTCATAAATAATATTTTGTATTATAAGCAAAATGTACATCCGACAGCGTAACCTGCATCTAGGACAAGTATTTAGGTCCCATAACATAGTTAACAATTTTACGAAAGCTCAGTACCTAAAATCGAATAGAGTGACTATCCTAATGTAGACATATTCAGTTGTGATAGTAGACATTTTAAATGGTATACACACTATAGGAAATGAGTTATACAGACAGACGTTCGTCGAGAAGATAGCTATTTTTAAATGAAAATCACTTCGTGTCCTGCTGCAACATTGCTGATCTCACTGTCTCCAGGAATATGGAGTGAGAGTCAATTGCGTCAAGCCATTGTTCAAAGAATTATATTGAAGCTCAAACAACTGTCCGATCACACAAAAATTTACCCCTAGAGGGATTCGAGGACTCTGGAAGTCTCAATACTAATAAATAATTTTGTTTAACATGTGACTTGAAGCTATATCTCACTCCTCATAAATTTAAACAATCCCTCCTTCTCCTACAGTAGGAAGAAGAAAAAATGGTGTAAAAATTTACCATAACCTACCAAGAAAAGAGCGATGTCAAACTGTTTTAACGTACCCCTTCGTATTAGAGGTAAAGTCCGAAAGACCTCTTTGATGTTCGTACTAGTGTACTACATCTTAGATCTTGTCTGTGCTCGCCATCAGGGGTTAATCGCCTTCAAATCTACGATATTAATGTTTCTAACACTCACAATTTAGGCTCAGGCATACACCACCAAAATGTAGCTATAGCATTATTTGGGTACCCAGTGACCTGTTTTATGAAGTGTACAACAGAAAGTGTATTTTTGTATTACGCATAATTTCTGAAGATCAATACAGCTTTAGGCAGTATAAAAACACAAGGCACACATTGTTTTTTTTATTATAAGTAGGCTTGCAATAGGAATAGTACTTTGTTTATTAATGGTATTTGGTATAATTGGCGTATATTATATAGGGCCTACAAAATCCTTTTGTGTCGCTACTTCTACATGGGTCTAAGTTTTAATATACATACATAAATATATGTACGCAGTTCTAAATTGCACACCAGATCGATGTATAACACCCAACACACAATGAAACTAAATATAGCGACGCAGGTGGAGCACTCGGTCACTCATGAAACCGTTCAAATCATTACCTATAATACGGGCGATAGATGTTTGTTTCGTTAAGATTGGAGCTTTAAATACGTATCAACATAACAAAGGAAGTATCTACACTACACTGAAAATGCAAAAGAAATGAAAGAAGATAGGTTAATTCATATTTTGCGTGAAATAGCATAACATGTAAGGTAAATCTAATATTAACTACGACCAAAGAAAGATCATATTAAATTGGTATACATATATGTATATCCACTCTGAAACAGCACCTAGAAATGCCAATCTTGAATCTTATTAATTGGGTATGTTACCGTAAGATGTAGGTAGTATGCCTGCAAATTTAAGGCGGGTTAGAAGTATATTGGTGCTAATTAAAATCTCTTTCTAATAAATATCATGAGAGGAAATACCTTTTCCTCTAATTTCTTGTAAATGACATTGGATTGATTGATTTGTTATTTAAATATTTTCTGTGTCGTGTTGTTTAAATTGGCTTACTACGGCTGTTTGTCTACGATTAATACAGGGCCCTTGCTAGAGTTTCTCAGAGTTCTTTAATTTTGACATGACAGTAACTCGTTTTTAAGCCCAAAGCAATTTGTGGCTTACCCCATACACGACAAAACTTGCGGAGCACTTTTTATACACAATTATAATCGGTCTGTTTAGTAAATTGACTGGTAGATAAATTCATCGATATTAAATGGGAATAAATCAGCTCTCTTTGAGTAGGTATAGGTAGTAAACACTAAAAAGTTGCCAGTAAAAATACCGGTGAATGAGCTACATTGTTTTTATAAAAAATACCGAAGGCAGAAAATGGATAGGAGTTTATCACATTGAGCATAGGTAACGGATTTTAGTATTATCAAGTAGTTTATTTTTATTAGTAAGTTAGTATATTTCTATGGTCAAAACGCCTCCTTAAGTAACGATGTTCGTCGTCGCAATTCGACTAGATTTCGGAGAATTATAGTGGTTAAAAATATAAAACACCTTGAGACCAATATTAATGAAATTATGAGTTTTAAACCTAAATTTCTGTCAAATAATATAGTAATTTCTTCGGTAGCTGCACAATAGTAAAATTCTGTAAGTCTTGGCAAACGTACAAGAAAATATTAACATAGTGCATACCGCGATCATGGAGAAGAAATTACGGTGAGTCATAAGGTTTAAAGGCTTAGTTTTTGTCATTATTAAAACCCTAATGGAAACTAGACAATTGATATTTTCAGCTCAGTCGTTTATTACGGAAACTTTAATCTCAAATACACAAAAGCAACCCCAGCCAGCGCTGCTCACTAAAGCTTAGTTATAAATATATTAAATACTTTGTTTCCTATAACACATTTTATATGGGTAAGTCTGTATTTTTGTATTAATTAACCATTTATCGTCTCGTTATTGTTAGTTAACGAGTGAAAATTGTGGTATTTATAAAATTATTGTCATTGTAGCACAGTGATCGCCTGGGTATATATTCACCATCTGCTAAGTCTAAAATCATAGGCTTTTAGTTATAAGGCACATGCCCTTATGATGACGCATGCAATATTATATTTTATCCCTAAGGGGAGGCGGGGGAGAGGCAAAAAATATCGTAAGATATTTTTTCAGGAGTTTAAGTACGGCACGTAATAGATATTATAGACTGTATCTACCTATGAACAAAATCCTACAAACTAAATTGCATGAAACATACAAATATTTGGACATATAGGATGATTATCTCTCGAAGAATTGTATTTTCCAACCACAGCCTTGAGTGCCGCATTGTTAAGTGCAGCCCAGCTCGATATATATATAGCCACATGCACTTCTGCATCACTAATGTGTGTTACTCTAGATAGCCTTGCACCACCAAGAACATTCGAGTGCCTGCGTAATTTCAAAATCAAACTAAATAAAAGTATTATAATAAAAATCAGATGCGCAGTAATCGCAAGGAGTGCATCGGTGGATGTATGATGGATGCAATTGAGATTGCAGCATACGGTGTTCTGTTGTTTCGGTTTCTTTCGTAAGGAAAAGACACGTGTTTGTATCTTTATTGCTGAATGTTGGGAGAGGGCTATATATTTTATAAATGGAATATAATTTTCGATTATGATTGATTGTCAATAATTACAATAATTTTCGAAGTGGAATATCTACAGCAGACGCTATATTCGACATAGCTCAGTTAGATACCAGACAATTAGATACTAAAAACAAATTTTCTGGATATAACTAAACCCTTTGAGACTCGTCTCCTAATCGTTGTAATTAAACTTGAGCATATACCTAGTCACCAGGTGTTCATTTCTTACTTATACTCTTTAATTAATAAAGACTATTTAACAAACAGGATGCAGTAAATTTAAATTGTTTCCTATCGTTGTGACTGAACTGATGACATATGGAGTCAAACAAGGAGGTGTTCTTGGGCCCATCTAATGAAAAACTGTGAGATTACTAGTAGTAGAAATTACATGTTCAGGGCTCTCATAGATTTTGCGTTCCCTCAGCTCCTCATAAAAATATCCATGGCGTTTGTGTCAATCTGTTATTAGATATTGTATTGCAAGTTTTTGGATAGGGCAGCTAAAACTATATGACTGACCTTGGCCCAAAGAGCAGTCCTCAAATTTATACCTAGAAGACCATTTAGTCGACAAAACAACTCTGCGCCGATTGTAAGGTACTAAGGCTATGTAAATTCATCATCAACCCATTAACGTCCCACTGTTGGGCACGGGTATCCTCCCATTTGAGAGGGATTAGGCTATAGTCCACCACACTAGCTTATTGCGGGTTGGCAGACTTCACATGCCATTGAGACAAATGTCTCAAACATGCAGATTTCCTCACGATGTTTTTCCTTCACCTTTGGAGCTTGTGATAAATACGCACATAACTTCCGAAAAGTCAGTGGTGCGAGCCTCGGGTTCGAAATCAAGACGTTTGTCATTTTAGTCCACTAGGCTACCACAGCTCCAAGTGTAAGCATATTATTTGTGCTTAAATTTATGTCAACATGACATGCTCTTCTGTTCCACTTTACATATACAAACAGGAGCCAGTTTTTGAATTGCATACCCATGTCCTCCCTGAATACTACATTAGCAGCAATAGAGCACTAGATAAGTTTATATCTATACAGCAAAATGATAAAAATATTAATATCATAATATCATATTAATATTTTTTATCATATTATGCTTAACCAAATATAAATTAAAAACTACTGTAATTACATGATGGTTTATATTCTATTATTAGAACCAAATTTACGAATTATTGAAAATCTTATGACCTTCAGTTGACCAATTTTAATTTATTTACATACACACTTATAATAATCCTACCTATTTACAGACAGAAAGCCCACCATGCAACACGCACTTACAAAAACACTCACATATACCACAATTATATAAATTAAAAGCAAATCTCTATGGACACATAGCAGTGGCAAACAAATTTATGTTCATTAAAGTTTATATTATTTCTTTATACCATATCAAGTCAACAATCTTGAGTCCAATCCCAAGGCATGCACCACTTTTATTTATCTTTTGTCTTGTATATGGATAGTGAATTTGACAAGTGTATATATAATTGGAAAAGGAAAAAGTGGGGATCAAGTTGTATCAAGAAGTCAAACAGAAAGCAGGAGATAGACAACAGTGGCGATTGCTCCACCGACAAGAGCTGAGCTATTAAATCAATAATAATAATAATAATTATATAATTCAGCATGTCAGTGTAATGGTACATGTTAAAGCTTTTATACTAATGAAATAAAACTTTAAAGAGGTATTTACTACCCCAAGGTGAGATTGAGAGTTACGGGCCTTCATTAGGCAGTAGATGTTCATCAGCAGATATGATAATGATAATGTAAAGTTAATATTAATTTTATTATACTCTTCTATAGAGCTAGATTCATTTATGACTTTTTGATGATAATACTTACAAGTGATTTATAACTGACTAATGTCATTTAAGGATTCCAATTGCTGTTATAGTTTTAAGGGGGAATAGTGTTCCATGTTCCATCATTGACAACAATAATACATTAAATTTGCATGCTATTGTAAAACAGATGTAAGTACTATCAAGGTAAAAATAAAAATAAAAAATATAAATATATTATTTTGGGTGAATAATGATTGATTTTAAAAGCAAATAAGAGGCAATAAATAATAAAGATTGGTGAATTACTGGAAAATACTGCCTGCTGATGGAATTTGAAAAAAATATCTTGTAATATAAATCTTACAATAAAAAAGATTAAACAAATAGGGGTACAGAGGATTTCTTGTTTCTAAATTGAAAATGATACTTACTAATACAAAAAACAAAAATACAATTATTACGAAGATAAGAAAGGAATTAGGAAAATAGGATTCAGTTCTTTATCTACATACATTAATGGAACAATTAATCTACAATTCAAAGGTATGATGTGAAGATTTATTTACCAGTGGAATAGCATGATTCGTCGTCCGCAGAAATTGAAGAACGTCGTGAGTATCGATGATTTATTATGAACATGTCCTTGGCAAATTATTGAAAAATGTTATTCACCCATTCATTGAAAACACTCAATTTATTAATAACTACATGTTATACGGCTCACAAACGCAAATTGATCACATAAAATATCTTTTAAATTATTACCTACACCACTACATCACGTTACTGGCATTGATAATATTATAATTGAAGTAAATAAAACACAAATTGTCATCTTTCTAATGAAATACTATACTTTTAACGAGCGAGTCGTTTCTCCGTAAATTTATTTTAATAATTTGTAATCCTCATTCTATCACCTTCAATCATGAATGAGACAAAAAATATAGAAAATGTTAAAAAAACTAATTTTTTTAAATAGGGCTGTTCATATAAAAGTTCTCAACGCTAGTGTCGCCACTTGTGATTAAATCATAATATCGACTTTCTTTAAGTGTGACCACCTATGACAACAAAAATAAACTTATCAAATTCATCGATTAACAAAAAAAAAATTACGGTGTGATAGTAATAATAGTAACTAAGACACGTACCAAAATCTTACTAACTTTAAAAAATATATATTATAGAATATTTTTTACGAACTAAGGGGTTACTACTGTTACTAAATAAAGCTTGGTACACACAATATGAGAGCGCTCAGAATATTAGCGATAACTACATAGTTTATAGTAAATAATTTGTATTTAGAAATACATAGAAGTAACATAATTTTCATCTCAAGAAAATATTGACTCATTTTCACTGTTATCCAAACAGACTGTTGTTCCAAACTATACTAAAAATGGTCGCCTAAAAACCGCATTTAGTTAGTACTTAGCTGCACCCAAGGACCTATTTTAACCCGTTACACCTATTTTCTCGTAGAAAATTGAGGTTAAAAACCGGCCAAGTACTAGTCGGACTCGCGCACGAAGGGTTCCGTAGAAAATTAGGCAAAACATGTCGTTTTTTGTATGGGAACCCCCCTTAAATATTTATTTTATTTTTATTTTTAAAGTAAATAAAGAACTGGGTATAAATATTTGAAGTGCCTAACTGTTGCCTTAATTTATATCGAGCAAAAAAGGGCAAAAAAATCGCATTTGTTGTATGGGAGCCCCCTCATATATCTATTTCATTTTGTTTTTAGTATTTGTTGTTAGCGGCAACATAAATACATAATTTATGAAAATTTCAACTGTCCAGCTATCGCGGTTCTTGAGATACAGCCTGGTGATAGAAAGACGAACGGACAGACAGACGGACAGACAGACAGTGAGAATATTAAACTTTGAATTAAAATTACTATTTACATATTTTATTTTTTTAATTGTCTTGATTCTATGGTAATGAAAGTCCCCACTTGGAACAATTATTTATTCAATTTTAAATGTACAGATTGCTCCACCCGTCCACCTCCATAACATATACGTAGGTATAAATATACAGTTTTGCCCACTATACTAGGCACAAAGTAACATTAATACACGTTTCGTCATCTCGAACCATCATCTGAGACTTACATCGTCGCGTACTGGTATACGATATTGTAATGATTATGTTATTATGACTTTAAAATAACTTGTTTAACAGTTACAAAAATGTATTTACTAAAAGTGAAGCGTGTTTCGATGAATTTTAATGTATAATAATGGTAGATTATTAATTTATCTTATTTACGTTTAGTTAAGTGGTAATGAACGTGCATGACTGTTGGCAAATGAAACAAAACAGTGTAACGTGACTTTGAAATTCTCCGAAGAAGTCCGCGATAAGTTTCAGTAAAGAACCACATCTTTACTGAAACTAGGAAAAAAATATCATTTATCATCCTTCATAAACCATCAATTCACCAAATCATCAACCATTAATAAGTGTCATCCTGTTAACCATCCTAGATAAAATTAAAATATACTGAACACTAGGCTTTATGGACTAGATTTCTTTGCCTTATCCCGAAGGAAGAAAAAATAAAAAATTTGACTTTGACAGTGACAAGTAGAAAGTTTTGAAAAAAGTACGTAAACCTGTCCAAGTTCAAGTTGTTTATTTAATTAATCTTTACTAAATCTGAGTTTATATATTTATAACGGCAGTGACTCTATTAAATATATTGCCCTAAACATGGCTGATGAATGGAAAGAGTATGTTAACGATCCAAGGATGGTTTGTAAATACGCTTCTAAATGTTACCAAAAGAATCCAGACCATCACAAAAAATTCAAACATCCACCTCAAAACACTAGAAAAGATGTTAACCGAAATAAGAGACGATTCTCGCCATTCACGAAGAACTCTCCACGTCATGCAGATGCTCCTAGTACTAATAAGGATGAATCGTCGAGCGCTAATGGCGATGAAAAGGCGGGAAATGATAAAAGCGCTACAGAAGCAGAAGCCCGCAATCCAGATATAATTGCACCAGACAATGCAATTTCTGTAGAACTTCCAGAAAACATAACCTTTTATGATAGAGATACAGACAAAAGTATTATCAAGGAACTTTTTTTAGTTGATATGCCTGAAGACTTTTTCCAATTTTATGACTGTATCAGCGGCATCGGCAAGTCAGTGGAAGATACATTAGCGACCGTGAATTTGATGGCAATTGGACCATATGAGTTTCTGTTGGGTAAGCTGCCCAAGTTGGATAATAAAGAATTGTATTTGGCACATTGGAGGTTCTTCTATGATCCTCCAGAATTTCAGGTAATTTATGACTATATGACCTATGACATTTTTGACCTATGACATGATGATTTATGACATTTTTACATATTGATGTATTTGAGTATATCACCACTGTCTCCAGGTGATATCTATAGTGTAATTTATTTTATAATCTTTATTCTCACATAATAATTATATTTTTTTTCCATACAGGCTGTTTTAAAAAAGAATAAGAGTAGTGAGTACCATATAGGCTACTTTCGAGATGATCCTGAAGAGAAACCAGTATTTGTAGCTTGTAATGACAGTAGCAAAGATTACCACATCACACCAATGGCTGAGAATATCTTTGGAGCTGTGTAGTAAGTATTAAAATATCCGTCTTAAAAAAACTTTGTTAAGTAGGTACTACCAGCTTAAGTTATTAGTAAGAATACTGCATAATGTGGCATTTATAAATAATTATTCTGATTGGTCCTGTAGTATATATTTATATATATATTAGTATACATATATACTAATATTATTAGGAATAAAGATTTGTTTTTTTGTTTGTATTGTATAGGCTCTGAAACTACAGGACCAATCAGAATAATTATTTATAATTTAAAGTACAATGAGGGATCTGTTTGAACCCATTACTCTATTGAAACCCAAGGTGAGAAAAAAAAGTTAACCAAAAAAATCCCTACTGTGATTTGAAGTTTATATTTTTTAATAAATACTTATAACTACCCATGCAAAGTCAGGGCATGCCACTAACTGATAATATATTTTTGGGTCCTTAAAACATTAATATTCTCAACTGAAACATTCTCATAAATGTTGATTTATACATAATACTTATTTCAGTGTGTATTTACAAAATGAGAAGAAGCGATCACCTTTCACTGCTATGTCTTGTCAAAAATTAATGGATAAGATAAAAGCATTTGCTGAAGAAAAGAACATAACTTTGGAAGAATTCAATATGAAGAAACGGTCTGCTCAAATGGTGACCAGGGGATTGCATGGAGCAGGCATTGTAGTACCTTATAACAAAAAGACTCAAATAGGATATAGACACTTGGTGGAAACAGATGGTGAGATATAAGAGTTAATTAATTATCGTATTGTTTTACGTCAAAGTACGAAAAAAAAAAATATCTGGGTACCAGTGAGCAAGTTATGCATTAGCAATTCTGAATTTGTACTAAACATTAATTATTATTCAATGTTTTGTAAACATCAACCCATTTACGGGGCACGGGCTTCCTTTAATTTCAAAAAGACTATGCTATATACACCGTGAAATTATAACTATTGCTGGGACGAAAATTTTGGACTCTATATCAATAATGGAATCCATTTATGTGAAATTTAAATGAAATAAAGATATTTTTTTTTTATAAAAAATGTGACACATACAAAAAACTAGAACGAAACCAGGATACATGGTAACGCCACTAAATTTAACGTACTACGATTACTACCGGCGGCGTGCGGGCCGGGCGCTAGTTCTACTGCGACTCGCGCGCGGTAAGATTTACGTTGTCACGCGAAAATGTGTCGTCAGTACGAATATACGAACGCGAAGTACTTAGCAATTGTTCAGCTGTACTGTGCACATTAATGGACTCTCGTGAATCCATACTTAATACGGGAAGACCATCACCAAGTTCAGTTTAGTGCTAATGTGTAGGCAGTTATTATAACGGCCAATTAATAGTGACTATTTTCATTGAACGCTATCTAACAGCTCATTTTTAGACATGTTATAAACGATAATATCGGGGCTGGCTGTTAGATGATATCCCTGTAGCGTACTTAGCAGGGATTTACTATCAGCATGATGGCTGCCCCGCTCATTATTCAAGTGTAGTGCGTGCCTACCTAAACACTCAGTTCGGTGATAGGTGGATAGGCCACGGCGGCGATCCCGTGGCTTGGCCGCCTAGGACCCGGACTGAACGCCTTTGGACTTTTTCTTGTTGTCGGAAATCAAAAGACTTGTTTATACCCGTGAACATAAAAATCGTGACGAGTTACGCAGTGCGATAGTGGACGCCTTTGATAGAATGAAAAGTGACAGAGACACGTTAAGAAAGCTAAAAGACAATAGTATAAAACGGGCACGTTTGTGTATTGAACGCGGCGGACTCCACTTCGTCGTCGTAAATAAACTTTTAGCAGGTAACTTGTATGTAAAGTTGATTATTTTGTAAAAAGCTCCAATTTTTTAAATACGCCTGAAATACCTACCCAGTCTCTTGACTGTTTCAGCTATCTGTTTTTAATATTGATACAGTAAATACCTAAAACTATGTTCAAGTAAAGTATTTCTGGCGGTCCTAAGCTCGTGGAATGTATGAAGGAGAAATTGGAGTACAATTTATTCCGTGAAAATGTTGCCGCAATGATTGGCGCAGCGGCTGTACGAGTGACTGCTGCGCAAGGCGTCGCGAGTTCGATCCTTGCTCGGAAAAAAAATGTATGATCTGCAGGTAATTGTTCTAGGTCTGTGTGTGTGTGTTAAATCTTTGCTTGGGGCAAAGTTACAAAAAAAAGGTTTTTTTAAAGCTATGTACCTACTTAATTTTTAATCCCTTTTATTTAATTGGAGGTAATACGTAGATAGGTGTAAAGTAATACTTACCATCAATTTCGTCGCCATCTGCATCGTATTGCTAAATACAATTTATTTCAATAATAAAATGACATCAATAAAGTACTGACCTACTACTTTTAAATAACGCGTAAGTACTTATTAGTACTTTACTTATTCGCTCGGACAGCCGCTATCCGTTTAGTACCAGCTGACTGGCGGGCGTTCGGGTCATTGAACCCGCCGCCCGCGCCGCCCTCACGAGGCGGCTTCAGAGTAGCGAGCCAGCGACTGCGGCCGATTTTGAATGAAATATTGGTGCACTACTACTAGCAAACTCGATCAAGTGAAAATATTCTTTTCACTTGCCAACTTTTTTTATTATAAACAGTAGAGTTAATCTAAGACTTTTTTTTGTTCTACTAATTATCATAAGTTTCCCACCTTTCGGTTCCACAACGACTACAATTTCACGGTGTATAGTCCACCACTCTAGTCTAGTGCTGGTTGGCACAAACTCCATCGGATTTCACACACAATTGAGAAATCTCTTACACTATGGAACTAAAAATATATGTATCTTTATTTCACAGCCAATCTGAAGAAACTGTTTGCTAGTCTAGAAAAAGCAACAGATCAGAATGATAAACAAAAAATCCTATCAGATCTCCAGCCAGTCATAACTTATGCCAGCATAGCTGTGGATGAGTTTGACTTTGGAACCGGCCTGGAAATAGGCATAGCTCTTCTTTGTTCAGGGTTGAAGGAACTACAATCTAATGCATTGAGTAGCCTGATTGTAGCTTATACTGTTTTAAAAAGAACAGCATTTATTGACATTATTAAGGTATTTTGTTTTGTTTCATTACATAGACTTTATAGAACTTCACTTTTGCTTAAGTAATGATTACGTCCATTGATTAATGAAATATTTTAATGATTATAAATGTTTTTTTTTTCTTTTCAGGCACATATGAAATATCGTCGTAAAGGTCCAAACATGTCACTGCTGAATTTAAAATAAATTTCTGTATTATTATTTTTTTATTATTATATTGTTACTATCATTATTTTTTGCTGACATTTCTATAAAATTAGGTAGTGATATATGTATATTATGTATTTTTTTTTACGCTATTCAACTGTCTTTGTAGCATTAAGGTAGACAATGACAAAACATAAGTTGCATATCTAGCTACTCTTATAACATAACGTAACAAACATGGATTTTTATTTTTATTTGTAGTTATTCTCCTTTTTTATTAATTGCATTGCGCCGAAGCATTCAAGCTTAATTTATTTAATGGATTATTAGTTGCTGGCGATTGTGGTTCATGACTAGTCTGTATTAAATAACTAGTTTTTGTGAAGTACGAAGAGTTTGAAAGCAGGTTTCAGTCTTTAATCTACTATCAAGATAACGGTAACATTTTGTGATATTCAGTAAAACAACCCGTTCGCACAATAATCATTTATTAACTGAACTTAGCGGTCAACCGCGCTCTGTTTATATAGGACATACACAATTATTATAAAAGTACCCTACATTACACCTCCACCCTTATTTACAATAATATCTCATTACATAATTAATAGAAGATAGTAATATTTAGTTAAGTACACAAGAGTTATTTATTATTATTATTACAGTTCGCTGTTATTTACCATTATACATTGTTTTAACTAAATGTTATATAATAATTATTGAGGTTGATATCTTTCAGGTGGTTTCCTATTTCTAATCGGACGCGTTACACCCGCGGTCGAGATCACTTCGTTATTTTGACTAACCAACCGTTCTGACCAGCCCCGCGCCGTCACGCGCTCTGCGCTCGCTTCGCCGCCACCGCGCACCGTGGGCACCGAGGTTTCCGCACCAACCTCTGGGCACACCTCAGTTGGTATTTCTGTACTCGGTACAGTAGGGTACACCATAACATTACGTAACTGCCGGTTAGAATCGTGTGACGCCGCTTTTGTACTGACTATAACGCAATCGGTGGTTGATGCATCATTCGATTTAATTATAAGTTTTAACTGATCAATATGCCTATGTATCACTGTGCCATCTACTAATTTTATTTGATAATCTGTAGTACCTAAGCGCTCAATTACTGTACCCCTTACCCACCTTTTTAGTCCTTGGTACAGCCGGCACCAAACGTCGTCTCCCGCTTGCAGTGCGCGCCGCGTGCCACCCGCGCCACGCTGCTGCCGGTGCTGGGCGTCGGCCACCCGCTGCTCCCGTGCCGGTTTTAAACGATCTATCCGCGTTCTTAACGTTCTACCTTGTAATATTTGTGAAGGCGTTTCTTTTGTGGTACTATGTTCAGTGGTCCTATAATATAGTAAAAAACGCTGAAGCGCGAGTTCTACATCCATATTTTGAATAATAGCTTTTTTTATTACTTTTTTACATTGCTTTACCGCATTCTCTGCTAATCCATTAGAAGCCGGGTGGTACGGAGCAGAATATACATGTTCAACTCCATTATAATCTAGAAATGAATTAAATTCTTCACTACTAAAGGGGGGTCCATTGTCGGATACTAATTGCTTCGGTATTCCGAAACGTGACCAAATTTCCCTAACTTTCCCTACGATTGCTTTTGCTGCAGTCGATGTGACTGCACACGCTTCTATCCATTTTGAAGTCGCGTCAACCATTATTAGGTACTTATGTCCATGTATAGGTCCTAGAAAGTCTACGTGTAACCTAGTCCATGGACGAGACGGCCAGGTCCACGGTTGGGGTGTGTGGTGGACTGGCGCCTCGGCCGTTTCTGCACAGACTGTGCACTCTCGACATAGGGTTTCCAACATCTCATCAATCCCCGGCCACCACACATAACTTCTAGCTATAGCCTTTGTCTTTATTATACCCATGTGTGTGTCATGTAGCTCCTTTAACACCTTGTCTTGGCAAGACTTCGGTACTATTAACCTGTGACCCCACATAAGACAACCTAATTCGGTATAAATTTCACTACGTCTGTTAAAATATGGTCTTAGTTCTTTTATATCTACTTCGCTAGGCCAGCCATCCCTAACATAGCTTAAAATACGAGTTAGCATAGGATCTCTTTTTGTCTGCTCTCTAATATTTTCATGAGTAAGTAACAAGGCGTCTGAGGCGAAATGTAAGTATGTTTGCTCCGGAATTTCCTCCATCCCGGATTCACTAACAGCCTTATAACTTTCAACCAATCGCGACAAGGCGTCAGCTGTGTTTGAGTTCGTATTCACATATTCTATCTTAAAATCATAAGCTGACAATATTCAAGCCCATCGCTGTAATCTACTTGCTGTCATGCTTGGAATACCTAGCTCTGATCCGAATATACTCACTAAAGGTTTATGATCGGTTTTTAAAACAAACGGTCTACCATATAGATATTGGTGAAATTTCTTTACTGCGAATACTATAGCTAACGCCTCTTTATGTATTTGACTATAATTATATTCGGCAGATGTGAGCGTCCTAGACGCGTACGCTATCGGGAACTCCCGGCCGTCGGGCGCTCGCTGCGCCAGTACGGCGCCGACCCCGCGCGAGCTCGCATCGCACGTCAGTACTACCGGCCGTGACTCATCATAATGTGACAAAATGTCGGAACTAATTAATAGTTTCTTAATTTGAGTAAATGCACGAGTGTGTGTACTATTCCAGATCCAATGTTTTCCTTTTTGTAATAAACCGTATAAAGGTGATAAATAAAAACTTAAATTTTTTTATAAATTTACCATAAAAGTTCACCATTCCCAAAAACGATTTCAATTCAGATACATTAGTGGGTATAGTAAGTTTAATTATTGGTTTAATCTTATCTGGGTCCACCCGGACACCGTCTCTGCTTATAATAAATCCTAAATATTTAACTTCCTTACACAAAAAATCACATTTTTCTTTTTTTATCTTTAACCCGTTTTCTTCTAATACTTTAAGAACTCTGTTAATTGTCTCTAAATGTACTTCAAACGAATTTCCTGTTATTAAAATGTCATCTAAAAATATGGTAACATTCGGTATTTTATCAAACAATTGAGTCATTATTCGTTGAAAAATTCCCGGGCTGGAGGCCAGTCCATATACTAATCTATTGTATCTAAAAAGACCTTTATGAGTGTTAATAACCGTTAAATCCTTAGAATCATCCAACACTATTTGATTATATGCTTGAGATAGATCAAGCTTCGTAAAATACCTACTATCCCATAACTTAGCAAATAAATCATCTATTTTAGGCACAGGATACTTATCAACTCGCAACATTCGATTCAATGTGACCTTATAGTCAGCACATAAGCGTAAAGCGCCATCCGGCTTGTGTACAATTACCAGAGGTGTAGCCCAGTCGGAGGCGTCAACAGGCTCGATGACATCGGCGCGCAGCATGGCGTCGAGCTCGGCGTCGACGCGCGAGCGCAGCGCGTACGGTAGCGGGCGGGCGCGACAGAACACCGGCTTTGCTCCCTCTCGCAAATGCAAAGTAGCTCGACCGCCAGTGTAACATCCCAGTCCGCCATCGAACAACTTATTGTATCTAGAATAAATATCACATATAATGTTATTCTTTTGCTGACTATTTATGTCCATTAGTAAACAGGCATTATTTATTTCTATAGGGGGTACAGTAATATTTAATTCTGACAGCCATTGTCTCCCTAAAAGTGTAGTACTACCGTTATCGAAAACATACAAATCTAATTTCTTTTTCCGACTTTTATATATTACAGTGACTTCTAGATAGCCTGCTGGCTGAACTTTGCTCCCATTGTAGAATTTTACCGATAAATTACATGGTAGTAACGGTATGTTAGAAAAATGTTCAAGATACGTATTTTTAGATATACAAGATAACGGCGAACCTGTGTCTATTTCCATTGACAATATTACATTATTTACTAAGATTTTCATGCTTACCGGCCTATATTGACTTAGCGACATTTGATAAATTGGTTCTTCCTCCTCTAAAATGTCCAATTCCGTGGCTCCTTCCTCATGCGCCTCAAATACGTGCATCGCTGCCGCCCTCCCGGTTGTGGTACCCGGTCGCATTTTTATGTAACGTCCCTTGCCCCGGCTACCAGCGCGCAGCCCACCATCAGCACCCGCGCCGCTATCGCCACGTGACATTCCACTAATACCACCTTTGCTAAATTGGCTACCGTTCTCTTGGCACATCCGACGCAAATGACCAAATTTTCTACACCTGCTGCACTGATACTTCGAGAATTTACAGTTTATCTTTGAGTGTCGGTAATCCCCGCATGCTGCGCATCGTCCCACCTGCATGCGATTTACATTATCAGTTTGTTCAAATGCTGCTGAGTACCGCCGTGGCCCCATGCTTGTTCGAGAACTATCCAGCACATTCGCGCCGAGGTTCGTATTAGTCGCCGCCGACCCACTGACGTCACCGCCCCCGTCTACTGCGGCCGCATCCCGCTCCGCCGCCTCCAGTGCTGTCGCTACTGAGACAGCCTTTAAAAACTTTATGTCCCCTTCCGCAAACAATCGTTGTCTAATTACTTCACTCCGGATCCCACATACAAATTGATCTCTTAAGTTATCGTCTAAACTTGATCCGAATTCACAATACCGAGTTATTTTCTTTAGTTCCGCAACGTAATCCGAAACGCATTCTCCAGATAGTTGTCTTCTCTGTCTAAATTTAAAACGTTCCGCCAGAATAGATGGACTCGGCTGCAAATGATCTCTCATGACCTTCATAACCTCAGTAAAGGTCATAACGGCCGGTTTCCGAGGACTGCACAAATTTACTAGTAATTCATACGCAGTTTCACCCATGGATGCTATTAACGTAGGTAATTTTAGTTCTTCCTTCACTTCGTTTACTATGAAATACATTTCTAGCCGGTCGCAGTATGACTGCCAGCTCCCAGTCTTCATGTCAAATTCGCCAAATTTCGCCATCCTCGTCGCCATTGTGATATTCAGTAAAACAACCCGTTCGCACAATAATCATTTATTAACTGAACTTAGCGGTCAACCGCGCTCTGTTTATATAGGACATACACAATTATTATAAAAGTACCCTACATTACACATTTGTGTAAAAAAAAACAATCAGGATGGGATTGAGTTCTGTCTGTCCTGTCCTCCGGTGTATTACTCTCGTGTAGGCTACCAAGTAACTACTCTAACAATGACGTTATAAACGTTTATTCAGTACATTACTGTGATACCCCGATAATTTTTTTTTTTACAATAATTACGAAAAGAATATTTGAATGCATAAATGCGGAAAAATAATATTAAATTGAATAATAATATTGTTACATAGAATAAGATTAAGGACATACTTTATTGTACTTATTAAAATTAAAAAGTCAGTGCCTGGTAAGTGATAATAATAGAATTGTAACATTAAATATGATTTATGTAAATTGAGACTTAAAATAAATTATTACTAGATTATTATTAATAAATTACTTTGACTTTATTTAATTATTATGTGTATTTTTTATCTGGCATTGATCTGTCGATGAACATAACTGAATTAAAATATTTTTCTAGTTATAAATATTATTACCTAGTTTCGATACCTAGATAGTTAAAACATTATTATGTTTGGGGACTCGAATACTCGACTCATCTGTAACGAGCATGGTCTAAAACACTACGAAATAATACTGTATGCACCAATACGTCTATGTAGACAATAGGGATGTATAATAATACCTTCCTGCTTATCTTCCACATATATAGCACGATTAGCGATTAGATTATTATCGTGGTGTTCATTTAACGCGTTATTTATTACGTAGGTACCTATTATAATCCTATTCCAATATTGTGTTTAAAGAAAATGAATATTTATTGATATAATGAAATTATTAAGCATACAAATCAATTATAGCGCTGCCATATTTTTACGAGCTTAATTTCCAGTTAAATATTAATAAATCCGCGATAGCAAATACCAATAGACGCGATCTAAAGTTTAATTCACTTAACCATTAGCAGTAGTTTGGTCATGCTAAAGATACTTTTCCTGTTATTTTTAATTTTTATTGGAATAGTCTACAGTGATGCTGATGATGACTGACGAGTTCCATGTGTACGTGTGGTCCCAAAGACCGAAATCCTTATATCATCGTCATAAACCTTCCCAGAGACACAAGTTCCGTCCACATCAATATCTACCAGAGGTTCTCCGGTAAAATAGAAAACTGCTGCAACTATTAAAAAAATGACTTCAAGTTTTTAGTATCTTGAAAAAAAAAACAGTTCGGAAGTGAGAATATTTTTGTATCTATACCATACCATACGAATTCTGGTTTGTTAAAATCAAAATAAATGATCGTGCTATAAATAGATATGCGCAAATATTTTGCAGATTAACTATATATTTGTTTTTTTTTACAACTTTAATAATTGAGTACAACCGCCTTGCCAAGTGTATTTAAAGCAGGTACACATAACAAAACCTAAGTTAAGGTACCTAGGTAAAGAGTGGATTTTACCAACTATCAAAGGAGGTAATCTCCAATTTAAATCGACTTAGAATCTAATCGCGCGTAATCCGGACTAGCGTAGCGACGTTAGTAGGGTCTTTTGCCGCCCAGTCGTAATACAAATTATGAAAACACGGCAGGTGTTGGCGCCGCACTCGCGTTACGTGAGTCAAAACACAGCATGTGTTTTTCAGCAGCCAACGTGTTAACACTTGTATGCTACCCGTAGCAACTCTTAATCCTGCTATCAAAAGCCGAGCTAGTCTATCAAGGCCCTTCTTGAGGCCACTTGCGAATGTTGTCTCCCCTAGTTTGCCCATTAGGCAACAAATGTGTGATGAGAAATTATTCATTGTTATTCTCGTAAATGCCGCTATTCAGAGCAGGAAGGTAGGAATCTCTCTCTCTCTCCCATTGGTTACTTGCGACGGTACGAGGTACCAAGGAGGTGTGACCAAGGATGTCGAATTTAACGTGTGTCAGTATAATATGAAAATTGTAAAAACCGTTACTCGGCCAGTCTCCCCACAGCACAAGGTAGTCTGTACTACCGTGCTGCTAAACGGGCGAGAGGTATGCAAGAAAAACTTACCTTCATCAAAACACCAAATCATAAAAAAGACAATATTATGGAAACAATTTGGAATCTTTATATGAATTGTTATTATTAAAATTGAAACAGGAGTTCTGCAGTTTCTTTTTAAAAGCTTGAATATATTATGTATATATTGATTGAGACATACCTATTTCTTGGTGCGAAACATTCATGTCACCACAGGCGAGAGGTTTAGGTTTTTTCTCTCCCCGTTCCGTGCCGCCTTCTTCGCGAGCTTGTCTTGTCTCTCAATGGAAGGCATTCTCTATTCAGATCAAACCAAAGATTTCATGAACCTTGCAGAGTGAGGCATGCGCTCTATTTAAATAAGCTTGATTCGATCGGATGATTCAGTATCAGGAATAGTTAGTATGGTGGTATAGTCAGGTAAAGTGTAGCAGTAGTTTTTGAATAATTACCAGAAATAATATAGTAATAATGTCTTTATTTTAGTGTCCTTCACAAACAATACAAAAATAATACAGAAAAATTGTTGATCTCATCTCAAAATTCTAAACAAAACGATATAAAGTAAAATCAGATTTTGTTTACTCCTTAGGTTTGTCAGCTGTGCTCAAATGCAAAAAAAGTGATAAGGGACAATGGTCGCTACCATAGACTTGATCTCTTATAACATTATCACACAGGGCTGGTAACAATCTTTCTGATAGAATAAAGTAATCCAAACGCCTGAAACAAATAGAAACAAAGTTTAAATGCCAACGATGTCGATTACAATATCACACGAAACCGTTACTGATGTAAGGTCGACGTTAAAACAGACGGAAAGGCTGAGACTTCTTAAACAATTGTGAATTCAAGCCCAGGCTTGGGTGCAGTTCACGTAGATGTAGTACACCAAGTTCAGGTTTGAGGGTCAACAGGCTTTACATGCCATCAAGTAGTTTTTCTCTACCTATATTGTATGTTTGATGTTTGCCTTTATCATTTTAGCAAATGATAAACAATACGCACATGGTTCTAACTCGAAGTTGACGTGACAAACCGTAGTATCTAAGGAGCACCAGTTGTGCCTGGTTTGGTGGTAAACAAATCTATAACATCAGCTCAAATTTTGATATATATATTTTTACTTTTTGACTGAGGTAGGTTAGCGATTGACCACAATCTCACCTGATGGTAAGTTACAAAGTAGTTTCAGTTGTAGAATGCTTACCTAAAAGATACCTATTCACTCTTAACTTGAAGAACCGCAAATGTTACTTGTAATACAGATTCTGCCTCTAAATATGCATTTTGGATAGGTTAAATGTACTCACCACCCCACGTTTTTCGCTCGGCTGTTCATCATGTAAGTCCAAAACGTATAGGCGCCAGCTTTGTCTGGGTATAAATGGCGGAATGTATCGACGAAGCCATCTCCGAGCAACTCGGTCATACCGGCACGCTCCTCCTCAGTAAAACCGGCATTCTTCTTATTTGTTTTAGGGTTAGCTAAATCTGCAAGTGATTTATTTTAGTCAGAATTTTATGCAAGAAAAACTTACCCTCATCAATAATTTTCACAACACCAAATCTTTAAAAAATATTTTGGAAATTTTGATATGAATTATTATTATTAAAATTGAAACAGGAGTTCTACAGTTTCTTTTGCTTGAATATATGTATATATTGATTGAGACATACCTATTTCTTGGTGCGAAACATTCATGTCACCACAAATTATCACAGGCTTCTTCTTATCTAATTCCTTAATATGTCTACGAAACTCCTCGTTCCATTGCAGTCTTTTCGGAAGTGTGACTAGTTTTCGTCCAGAATTTGGCACATATGTACATACTAAATAAAATTGCTCATATTCGGCTGTTATTATACGACCCTCGCTGTCCAACTCCTCGTTTTGTAATCCGTACACAACGTTCATTGCAAGTTTTGCTGTGTAAATGCCTACGCCTGCGTAGCCATCTTTGTCACCACCCAACCAATACCCATGATAACCAGGTAAGTTTGCTATCTCACTTGGTAATTTATCTTGTGCACATTTTGTTTCTTGTAGACACAGTATGTCTGGCTTTTCATATTTCAAATAATCGAGACAACCCTTACTAGACCACGCACGTATCCCGTCTACGTTCCAGCTTGATATTTTAAAATTCCATTCTTTACCCTGACTATTACCAGAAGTATTCGAGAAATCTATTGATTCAAAATCTGTTACAGATTTATTTTTAGGTGGTGCTTTCTTTTTTGTTTCTCCTCCAGGTGCTGAAATATTATATAACTTGATGTAAACCGTAAATATGTCAATTTTCCAAGTTTATGTTTATAAAAATTGTCATATGGGTTCATAGTATTAAATACTGTATTAACTTAATTCAGAGGTTTACTTTTCCTACATTAACAAGAGCCCATTGTTAAAACATGCATCTAAGTACTGCCAATAGCCATACTGAAGTGAGAAAGTACTTGCTCTTAAGGTGGAGTATATAAATACACTTAAATCCTACTTAACCTATGCTATATATAGGACTAACCATGCCAAAATAATAATGTTTGCTTTTACACATATTTTTTTATCACCTGCTAATGTATTATTCATTAGTCACCAAATTCACAAGCCCAATATTAGTAGTATTTATGCCTTAAGATAATTATGTACTAGTTTTTTTGTTTAATGTAATATAATGGTTATAAGTACCTATTACAATATTAAGCACCTCTATTTGTTAACCTGTTACTTATCCATATTTATAAAGCATATTAAGTGCAATGTTATTGGTTATATGAGATGTAATTAATTTCTTTTGATATATTTACATGTGTAATTATGAAAGTATAGAAAGGTAGAAAAAATAATAAAGCATTCAATATATACCTTTGGAAGAGTTTTATTATGAATAATTATAATAATTGATAAAACACACTTAATCATAGTAACATAAAACAATTTTCGTCAAGTACCGAATTTAAAATCAAAATCAATAGTACTAGTTACCCTTTTCTTCAGCCCCCTTGCGCCGACGCTTTGATGTGGGCTCAGTGTCTTGTGCTTCGTCATCAGTCTCCGTGTTAGCTTCAGCTACCTTCTTCTGACCCCTCTTACCTTTGGCAGGTTTTGCATCAGCTACTTCATCTTCATCGTTTTTTGCATCACCTATAATGAAAAAATAATTCACAAATAAATATTTGCTTTATCATGTGTTTTATTTTACCTACCTTAGAACTAATTAGAGACGTTTTTGTCAGTAAGCCATTAGGCAAATGGCAATACACACTGCAGTGACTGGATCGGATGAAGCATATGCTCTTGTCATTTAAAGACAAAGTGGTCATGATCCTCAGCATTGAGGGACAGACAAGATAGGTGGATTGATGCCAATAGTTCAAAAATATTTGTACTTGGAGGGTCTACAGACTGCAGGACTGGGTGAACAGAATTTAAAAGCAGTAAGGGTTGATGCTTTCTAAATAGTTATGACATTACTAATTTCATTAATTTGAACTTATAAAATCAATTCCAAATCCTGAATATTAAGTCTAAAATGCTTAAGTTAAGAATTTTTATGCATAATATAAACTAAATTACTATGATAATATTTATGAAATTATTGCCTGAATAATAATAAAAACTTTTGTAGATGGTAAGAATAAAAATTTACCTTTTTTTGGAGCCTTTCTCTTTTTATTTGACTGGGTTTCTTCTTCAACATTTTCATCTTCAAAATCCTCTTTGGGTTGTGCTTTTTTTCCCTGATTTTTCTTCCCCTTTGGTTCTTTTTTCTTAGGTACAGGTTTGTTTTCTTCTTTGAAATCATCCTGTTCCTCATCTAGATCATCTTCATCTTTTTCTACAACTTTTGGAGGGGCCCTTTTTCTGCCTTTGGGTGCCGGTTTTTCTTTGACTTCTTCCTCATTAGTATCAGACTTGTCGGCTTCAGGTTCTGTCTCAATTTTAGCTGCTTTCTTTCCCCTGCCCTTGCTAGCTGATTTAGGTTTCTGGTCTACTTCTTCCTTTGGTGTGTCTTCAGTTTCATGAGATTCTTGTTTTGCATTTTTCTTGCCTCTGCTAGCCTTAGGTTCTGGTTTCTTAGCAGGCTCCTTCTTTGCCGGTTTCTTCCGGCCTTTTCCAGAACTTAGTGCTTCCTCTGTGTGACCATTTGTTTCTAAATTTTCATCACTCATTTCATTTGCTTCGGTTGGAGCTAATGATTCTTCTTCTGATTTATCACCATTTGAAGTTTGTATGTCTAAGGAGTTTGTATCACCTTCATTCTTCTTACGGCCTTTTTTGGCTGGTGGTCCTTCACTTTTATTATTTGTTTGAGATTCACCTGATTCATTAATTGCTTTCTTTCCACGTTTTGGCTTCTTTTCAATTACAGCTTTCTCATTCAGTTCTAAGTCTGCTTCAGGCTCAAGCTCTAGTTCTGACACATTTTTTCCTTTTCCTCTTCCTTTCTTGGGGGCATCATTTTCAATAACTTTCAAATCAGCGGTTTTCTGTAAAAACAGCTATGCATATGTTAATTTTTCACACCACTTTTAATACAAATAGGTCACAATAATTAAGTTTTATGGAATTCTATTTAAAAATGTAAAAGTAAACAACTTTGCCAGTGATTCATATTTAAATAAAAGCATCAACTAAATGAGATGAATTCAAAGAATTCGACTCAATATTACTCAATAAACCAACAATGCTTCTTCAAGATTTTAAAGTTACAATAAGAATATGTATTCAGCCTAGGATGTTTGAATATAGTAACGGCATTCACCTAGCAATACGCAGTGATATTTGCCGCCAATGACTTACATTGTGTGCTTAAACATGTGTTCCTACAACCGCGACGTAGTTATAACATGAAAGGAAATAGTAGAAAAACGTTGTGGATAAGTTAAATTTAAATACTAGATTATTGGTAAATTACTACTTAAAATGCGTTAGAATCAATATATTGTAACCTACCGATAACAATGTGAAACCAGTTTATAATTTAACTGCAAGTACTAGATTTAAAATTTTAGGCAAATGTATCATACCTTAGCTTTTGCAGACCTTGGCGCCATTGTCACGAGGCAATTGTTTCAAGTAATAACACTAATTTCACAATAATTACAACGTAAATTCAACTTAACCCGACTTAAAATGCGTTATTGAGAGCAGGGGTTGCGGGCGAAGTTTCCGGCAAAATGACAGATATTGTGTACCGCCTCTGCCGCCAATTTTTGTTACATTTTTTTAAATGTAGGTAATTTATGGCGGGTAACTAAAGCTTGAGACACAATATACCAAATACCATTATCTATGGAAAATGAAACTACTTGAGAATAACAGCTCAAATATAAATATTGTTTTGATAATGCCAGAAAAACGTGTCTTCCTTATGTAGACAGATTAGTGATATAGAACACGTAGTGAATCTAGCTAACTAACTGAACTGCTGGCTCAGTCAAATAAGACAGGACATATTTGGATCACTCTACACAATTAAGGCTGCACTAACAAAAAAACATAATTATAGGACTGTTTTACATTAAAATAAAACAGTTATTATGTGCCGAAAGAAAGACACAGCGTTTATGTGAAGAAGCTGTCTATGATCTTGCCATCAAGGAGCATATTTAGTTAAAAACATACCTGTTTGTCTCTGTTTACTGAAGTTACCATGAATTTCCGGCAGGGGTCGAGCGTCCTTCCCGCGCGTCCGTTGATTCACTTCATAGTGTCTTCACTCACCAGCCAGGCCCTTGCTCTAACGCTGTGTCTTTCTTTCGGCACATAATAACTGTTTTATTTTAATGTAAAACAGTCCTATTATATGCCTAGTCGAAAGACACAGCGTTTATGTGAAGACTTGTTTGATATCTGCTGGTGATGGTAACTGCAAACGCTATGTGAATTGGATATAAATGTGTAAAATACCAAGAATTGTTTCTCATAGTTTAAACATTTATTCTTATTAATAATCAATTATTATTTTTTCTAACATTATATAACAAAATATAAGTAAGAATTATAAACGACTCATTTATATAGTTATATATTATTATGTAGTATGGTTATCTACTACTACAATAAACAAAATGTTATTAATTAAGATATTATAATAATTTGGCACTCAGTCTCATGATCATTAACAATCAATATTATAAAAAAGGTGCATCTACAGTAGATGCTAATTAAGATCAATTCTATATTTGTAATTATCAATTAAAATATAAACTCTAGACACATGAGAAATTTGATCTAAGTAAATCCTCATTTTTATCTTTCTGAATGATTTCCCTGCAATGAAATAAAATCTTCTTAAAGTTTTATCACTTTTCCAATTGCCTGTTTTTAGTCTTTCTTCAATTACAATGTACATTTTTCCACCAGCCTTTGAATGCTACTGCAGCTCTAATACTCCCTGGTGGTGCACTTATGCCTACTGCTTTAAAAACAAATTTAACCCATCCTGCAATTAGGGTTCTAGTAGTTGGCTTAACTTACCCTTTAAGAGGAATAAATAAATAAACTGGATATATTACTATTTACCCGGATATGCTGCGAAGTCTAAATTAATTGTTTGATATGTCTTACAGGACATATATGTACAGGGCATTTGGGTGTTTCACCAATGACCATCCTGACTGCCTGTAATGACTTGAATCTGTTATTATCCAAACCTGGACCACAGCACAATGATGTCCTCTTCTTCTATGCAGTTGTTTTGAGATATGTCTAATAAGGTAAGGTCATGTATTCTTGGACCTGATGCTAAGAGCAAAATTAATGCAGTTCTTCTATATATATCAAAAAGCGAATTGGTGCTATAAACAGTGGTTTCTAACCAATTAAATAATAAAGGGATATGCCATAAAGGCGATTTTGTAGGTTTGAGTTTAATCAATGCAATGGCTTTTATTACTTGTTAACAAAGGAAATTTTTTTTTTTTGGAAAGGTTTTCTACTGTTGAAACACAATAAGTAGAAATAGCAGATTTATGTAATAATATTGTGTTATAGTAACACAATATTATTGTATATTTTTTGTATATAGTGTATATTGTATATTATATATACATATACACTATAAAATAGTTATAAATAAAGATTTGTTAAAAAACCTTGCAACATCTCTGCCATCTGGATTTTTATTATTAACATTATTTGTGGTGGAAAATGCTAACCACCTGTTTATAGGGGTTTTGTATGTGTTTAGAGTGCTAGTTCGCCAACTGCTACTCAATAATTGTATTTCCTCTCTATTCCAGTTTGAGAGCTGATCACCCCCCCCCCCCAATTTTGGGAGGTTTGATTCAGGTTTGGAAGGACAATTTGTCCACCTGTGGGGGACCTAGACCTGTTGTTTGATCGATTAGATTCTGCTGCAGATCCAATGTTGGCAATGGATCTGCTAGGGCTCTGGCTTTGAGGTCGGTTAACCCAAAGTACTGGTCCCAATGTGGGACTATTAAGGTGAACATTCCCTTGGCTTTGTTCAAATGTGCCAGTACCCAAGGGACTAGATTGGGTGGGGGAAAACCCAGCCCAACTGACAGTTCCAATTTTGACTGGAGGCGTCGCAGAAAACTGCTGACCCATCTGTCGAGTCCCAGGTTACGTACCGCGGGACGACTGCGGTTTCTTTTGATGCAAACAAGTATATGTCTGGCACGCCCTATTTTTTGAATATTGCCACCCTGGCTTGGATTTGCAGATGCCACTTGGGCACAGGCTTTCCTCTTGAGAGGTGGTCTGCAATCCTGTTTAACCTCCCTAAGAGGTAAGAAGCCGACAGCGTTATGTTGAGCTGCTCGGTCAAGTGAAGGAGTTTGTCTGTTAGGCCCAACAGGGGTAAGGAACGGGTACTCCCTTCGTTCCTTATGTAGGCTATCAGGGTGCGATTGTCTGAGTGTACCAGTACGTGTGCACCCCTCATGTCTGCACCTTGTTGTGATAAGGCTGCATACACGGCATACATCTCCTTCACATTGGAGTGCCACTTTAGCTGGCGAGGACTCCAATTGCCCGACAACATTGTGTTGTTCAGGTGTGCTCCCCAGCCCGCGTCCGCCGCGTCTGTGGTTGCACTTTTAACTTTGCATTTTTTAGCCACTTTAGTAACTCTACTCAAGAGTCTACTAGAGGAGGTAACATCCTCTCTTGCCTTGGTCTGCCTCCTCTGAATGATTTTAGTAAAATCGGTGTTCTGCGATAGTGCAGGTGACCATTCAGTGTCGCTAAATTGGTAAAGTTTATTATACCCAGCCATTTCTGTACCTTCCGGAGACAGGCCATTTTCTTTTACAATAAATTGGTTGACATTTCTGTTATATTCAGTACTTTTTTGACAGGAAGAGATATTAAATTGGATTTTGTGTTCCATGTCATGCCTAAGTATTCTAGTTACTGAGTTGGGGTGAAAAGTGATTATTGATAATTCACTTGCCAACCCAACTTTATCAGGGTTCTACAAGCTTTGCTTGGTTTTGATTGGTTAAATAAACTATTAATAATTAATAAATGAAAATTATTTTTTTATTCTTATGCCCTGTCTCTGAAGGATTTCCGCAATCCAATTGGTAACAGAAGTGAAAGAGTGAGGGGCTGATGAAAGACCGAAGGTTAGGGCTGTTTACTGCAATATCTCGCCTCCATATATTATACGTAGAAAATACCTGTGGGTTTCCTTTATGCATAAATGGAAGTAGGCTTGGTAGAGGTCGATTTTTATCATCCAGTCCTGATCTTGAAGGAACAGAATAATATCCACTCGAGAAATGAGTTGGAAATGACGAGTTGAGACATGCATATTCAGTTTTCTTAAATTGAATATGAGTTGTACTCCTCATCTGGGTTTTTATCAAAATCATCTTTGAATGAAAACCCGGTGCGGTTAATTTTAGTTTCTCTAAAATGCCCACTTCCTTGAGTTCGCTTATGACTTGTGTCATTTTTGCTGATTGCTTTGTAGCAAATCTGGTTATTATTTTCTTGCAAGGATATTGCACGGGAGGTTTTGTTAAAAAAGGGTATACAGCCCCTGGCTATAAAATTTTGAACATATTTGCTCGCCCTCAGCTGTGCTCATATCTGAACATGGTACCCCCCTTGAATATCCTGCTTTGATAGTCACTTGTCTTTATTAATGTTGGAGTTGTCATGGGAGTCTGTGAGACAGGGGAGTTATTATAGTAATTTTTCTCAACTTTTGTTTTTTTTTTTTTTTATTATAAATTTATTTTTATTCTTTAAATAACTTGGCATGTTTAGCCACACCTGGGATCTCCCCAAAGAGTATACCAGCGGAATACGAGCATCCCTATTAATTAGGTGTTTCAAACTGGGTGGAATGTTTTGAAACGCAATTTTTAAATTGACATTGTTTATTTCTTTTAGAATACGGTCACATATAACCTCAATACATTCTGCCTATTTTGCGCAATTAACCTGCATACATGACTCCATATTTTTATATGATGGAGATAACAGACCAAATATTTCTGTAAATTTACCCGAGTTTGCATTAAGTTCCGTACCTGCATTAGAAGCCTAATCTATGACGTCCTGTAAACCATTTACTTAAATAGTTGTCGACTATGTAAGACTGCATTCGATAATCCCGCTAGTAAATGTTCAGTATTAGTTAATAATCTGTTCCCTTATTTAAATGACAGAGCTCCTCATCTAATTTCAGACCTGTAAATCTCACAATCACATCGCTACTCCGGGTAGCGAAGTGAGCCTGTAATGCTTTTTTATATCTTATGCCTTTCCAAGCTTGCGAGTTAGACTGTTGTAAATTACTGATTTCCGCTAATTTACTTGGGTCAGCGCTAGGTATAAAGTTATTATTAACTTTCCTAATGACATATTAGTTGTAGGTATAAAAGAAAAAATTGTTTCGAACATCTTGGAATGGCCGGCATTATCTGAACTATTATGAGTTTTGTTACTATTTAATGCATTTAGGTATGATGGAATCTGAGCTACGCACTCTGAAAGGGAATCGACTTGATTTATTGGCGAGTCTTAACAGGTTTCGACCTGCTTCGACATCCGCCTGGATCTATTGTTTGGTGGTGGGTCCGCAAAACCCTCCTCATCTTCTGAAGATGAGGAAGAGCTGCTGCTTTCTATTGAACTAGAGCTCCTAGCACTTCGCCCTCCCTCGGGAGCGACGACTTGCGCATCGGAAGCCCCCGACTGATTCATAAGTACAAGTAGGTACTCACCTAACTGCCGCTAACGACGACACCCACACACACTACATTAAACTTATGCGATAAAACACTTATTTCAGCTAAAAAAATAAAAAATCAAAGTAGGAACACTTAGTTCTCACTTTTACAACTTTGGAAAATTTTCGCTCCTTACGCGACGAAAATCACAAACGCTATGAAGTGAATCAACGGACGCGCGGGAAGGACGCTCGACCCCTGCAGGAAATTCATGGTAACTTCAGTAAACAGAGACAAACAGGTATGTTTTTAACTAAATATGCTCCTTGATGGCAAGATCATAGACAGCTTCTTCACATAAACGCTGTGTCTTTCGACTAGGCATATAATATACTTCTTGTGACACCCATTAAAACAGTAACTGCAAAGCTCGTGCCTACAAAATATATCTAAGTAGGCCCGAAACATTTTTGAACCGGAGCAGAAATTGTGTCATCTAGGTGACATAAAAAACTTTCATGAAGTTACACAAAATTCAAATCGTAGAGACTTAGAAATCATCATCATCATCATCATATCAACCGTTAGTCGTCCACTGCTGGAGATAGATCTTCCCAAGGATCGCCACGATGACCGGTCCTGCACCAGCGCCACCCGCGCAAATAAATTTATAGATAATCTTACAGAATCACTGTCGCTCATTGCATAGGTGGACATAAAATCCACAGACAAAGTTATCCGCCAGATGACCAAAGTTACCGACATAGCTCAGAGGGTTAGCAAGCTGAAGTGGCAATGGGCCAGTAACATCTCTCGAAGAACCGACAACCGTTGGAGTAAACGAGTTCTTGAGTGGAGACCGCGTCTCGGCAAACGTAGTGTAGGACGGCCGCCCGCCGGCCAGGTGGAGCGACGACTTGCGCAAGATAGCTGGCAGTGACTGGAGGAAAAGAGCCGACGATCGAGCTCTGTGGCGTTCACTAGGGGAGGCCTACGTCCAGCAGTGGATGAATATAGGCTGATGATGATGATGATAGGTGGACATTGACACTGTCAATTAATAGTGTCACTGTCAAAGTCAGACGATCTGTCAGTGTCGTGGCAACGTGCGTGCGTAACTATTCATCATTATAGGATTCTTTTAAAAGGAGTATTCGTGCACATGCTTGTAATTCCTGAATAAAACATCGGCGAAATGGTAATATTGTGTATTAGCTCTCATATTTAGGTATTGCTTATCTTAATACATCTAGTGGCCTAGTATACTTGTGGCTGCAAACTTCGCCGAACTCAATTGACCGGCCGAAAGGAGTTTATAAACCTGGCATATGATGTGAAATATTCATAATATTTATTACTAATTTTAGGCTACCTTAGATCGAAAAGGCACCTTTAAGGTGGAATATCTACAAGAAATTGAGAAGAAAGTACAGGCGAAATGGGATGATGAAAAAATATTTGAAATGGAGGCACCAGATGATGGGAAATCATATGAAAAATTCATGTGTACATTTCCCTACCCTTACATGAACGGACGTCTTCATCTTGGTCATACATTCTCATTATCAAAATGTGAGGTAAGTTCATAATTACTGCATAAAATAAATGTTTATAAACATTAGTGACCATATCATGATTAAAACCAGGTAGGTACTTAATATGAATGATGCAATAACAGTGATACAATCTTACAGTACATTTTTATACCAACATTATACTATTTTCAGTTTGCATCAAGATACTACAGACTAAAAGGAAGAAAGGTGTTGTTCCCTTTTGGCTTTCATTGTACCGGTATGCCAATAAAGGCTTGTGCTGATAAATTGAAAAGAGAAATGGCTCTCTATGGATGCCCTCCAGTATTTCCCGAAGAAGAAGAGGTTGCAGTTAAGGAGGAAGGTGATATTGTTCCTAAAGATAAAAGTAAAGGGAAAAAAAGTAAAGCTGTGGCAAAGACAGGAGGTGCTAAGTACCAGTGGCAGATTATGCAAAGTATTGGTGTTCCTGAAGAGGAAATTAAACTGTTTGCTGATGAGAGTCATTGGCTTGAATATTTTCCTCCCTTAGCTGTTGCTGATTTAAAGAGAATGGGTATTCATGTTAGTATACTTTAATAGTGATTAAATAATTATCTGTCATGTTAGCTTTGCAACTGTAACATAAGATTCCTATTATTAAGTCTTTCATGCTATGTTGTATAATTGGCTTAAAGAAACTTTAGTCACTACATTTTTTAATTACTGTTTCGCAGGTGGATTGGCGTCGCAAATTCATTACCACTGATGCAAATCCGTTCTATGATTCATTTATAAGGTGGCAGTTCTATCATCTTAAAGAGCGCAATAAAATCATGTATGGTAAGCGTTACACCATATTCTCGCCTCTTGATAAGCAACCATGCATGGACCATGATAGGAGTACGGGAGAGGGGGCTGGTCCTCAAGAGTATACACTGCTCAAAATGGAAGTAATCGAACCATTCCCGGAAGTTCTTAAGTATGTTACTACCCATTTTTTTATTAGTTTTATCATGTCTTATCACTACAATGTATTTTTTAAGTTTTATGTCAAGTCATGTCAATTATAAAAATATCTTTAATTTTTAGGCCGCTGAAGGGCAAAAATGTCAGTTTAGTAGCAGCAACATTAAGGCCTGAGACAATGTATGGTCAAACAAACTGTTGGGTCCATCCTGATATTAAGTATGTAGCCATTGAAACTGTTAGTAGTGGAATATTTATCTGCACAAGAAGAGCTGCTAGAAATATGTCATACCAAGGGTTTACACAAAAAGATGGAGAGTTTAAAGTATTACTAGAAGTTGTGGGACAAGACCTGTTTGGTACTGTATTAAAATCCCCATTGACTTGTTATCCTAAGATATATGCTCTTCCTATGTTGACAATTAAAGAGGACAAGGGTACCGGAATCGTAACAAGTGTTCCCTCAGATTCCCCTGATGATTATGCTGCCCTGGTAGACTTACAAAAGAAACCAGCTTTCAGAGAAAAGTATGGAATCCAAGATGATATGGTTCTACCATTCAAACCTGTGCCTATTCTCGAAATTCCCGAATATGGCAACCTTTCTGCTGTGCATTTATATGATACACTCAAAATCCAAAGTCAAAATGACAAAGACAAATTAACACAGGCTAAAGAGATGGTTTACCTGAAAGGTTTCTATGATGGCGTATTACTAGTAGGGGAATATAAAGGAAAGAAAATCCAAGATGTGAAAAAGAATTTACAATCAAAGCTTATTGAGGCCAATGGTGCAGTAGTTTACTATGAACCTGAAAAGACCATTATCTCAAGATCGGGAGATGAATGTGTTGTGGCTCTTTGTAATCAGTGGTATTTGGACTATGGTAATGAAGAGTGGAAGAGTCAGGCAGAGAAAGCTCTTGTTGCTATGAATACCTATCATGATGAGGTTAGGAAGAATTTCCAAGCAACACTCAAGTGGCTCCATGAGTATGCATGCTCCAGAACTTATGGTCTAGGTAAGATATTACAAAGCAGAACATAGATCAAAATAATGTTTTTGTCTATAATAATACTCTTAGCTATTGCCCGCGGCTGCATAGCCCCTCCCCCTTTTCCACCGATTTCAAAAACGAGGAGGTTCTCAATTTGTCGGAATCTTTATTTAAACAACTATAAATTAATTCTTGGAAACTACCAAGAATTAATTTATACTTGATTTTCCCTATGTGTAAACTAGCCACTTGCTAAATTTCAGCTTTGACATAATGTGTTGCATCACTGATTGAATAAATGGATATAGATAAATAGATTTTCGATAATAAATTTCAGGAACAAAGCTACCCTGGGATCAGCAGTGGTTAATTGAATCCCTTTCCGATTCAACCATTTATAATGCATATTATACGATCGCGCACTTCTTGCAAGGCGATACATTTAGAGGAAACAAGGGGAATGCTCTTAACATAAAACCTCAAGACATGACCATGGCAGTTTGGGACTACATATTTTTCAAAGACGCACCTTTCCCGAAAAATACTAAAATAGCCAAAGCCTCTCTAGAGCGTATGAAGAAATCCTTCCAATTTTGGTAAATAGACATTAAAATAATTACGCGAATATTAGACACTTGAATAAAACTACTTTTCATTGTAGCAAATTTTTAGTAGCAAATTTATGTAATTTACTATCAACATATTCGTTGTATTAAGTTGCCAGTTAAAATTATGTTGTTTTTCCTTTGTAAAGGTATCCAGTCGATCTTAGGGTGTCTGGAAAGGATCTGATTCAGAATCATTTAACATTCTACATTTACAACCATTGCGCCATGTGGCCCAAAGAAGAAAACAAATGGCCTAAAGGCATCAGGGCTAATGGCCATCTTATGTTGAACTCTGCCAAAATGTCGAAATCTGATGGAAATTTCCTGACCCTGACGGAGTCAATTGACAAGTTCAGTGCTGATGGGATGCGCTTGACTTTGGCTGATGCTGGAGATTCGGTAGAAGATGCCAACTTTGTTGAGAACACTGCTGATGCTGCTATTTTGAGACTGTATACCTTTATTGAATGGGTGAAGGAAATTATTGCTACGAAGGCTACTCTGCGGACAGGTAAATCCATAATTGCCCTTTGTTTATTTTTAAGTCTTCAACACGCCAGAACATACCTACTATTTTGAATTTAATGATGAATTTGTAGTAAAGAGATAGATTTGAATTTGATTGAAGGACAAAGGTGTAGCCTTTGTCCTCTCAAAAAATAACATAATTAAACATATATATTTTACAGGGGAACATAATTTCCACGACAAAGTATTTGTTAGTGAGATGAATACAAAAATCAATCAGACCGACGACAATTACAACAAGATGCTATTCAAAGAGGCATTGAAGTCTGGTTTTTTTGAGCTGCAAGCTGCTAGAGACAAGTACAGAGAGTTGTGTTCTGAAGGTGGCATGCATGCAGACCTCGTGACCGGGTACATTGAAACGCAAGCGAAACTCTTTTCGCCAATCTGTCCTCATGTAGCTGAGTATGTGTGGGAACTACTGGGCAATGTGGGTATTAGTTAAAACTTATTTTATTAATAGCAAGTGCACTTAATTGTTATATGGTTAAAGTTGAAAATTGTGTGTTCATCTTATAACAGTTAAACTATTTGACAGAAAACAAGCATTCTTCACGAGCGTTGGCCAGTAGCAGGTGACATCGATGAGGTTTCAATCAAAGCGAGTAATTATTTAATGGACGCCGCTCACTCGTTCCGTATCTACTTAAAGAACCATTGTGCTGTAAAGAAACCTAAGAAGGGAGAGACGCTTAAGCCAGAAAAGAAACCAAATAGGGCTGTGATATGGGTAGCTAAAGAGTATCCTAAGTGGCAGCACATCATTTTAACTACGCTAAAGGAGCTTAATGGAGTGAGTACTATATTGATCTTCGATATTATTCAGAAAATGACTGATACCTCATAATAGAAGTATGTAGTATATAATTGTATATTTAAGTAGGTCCTAGTCACAAAAGCACGTATGGTGTTATCAATGTTCACAAAACTACGTAAGACAAGACTATTGTATTGTTTAGTAAGTGTCGTTATTTTCTAAAATGCGCAGTCTAACCAACAACATTGGAAGAATGTATTATTTTATAGTTCTTAATATTCAAGATACGTCAAAGTAACGCTATTGTTATTTTTAGCCCTCAGGTCTTCCCGACAATAAGGTGATATCCAGCAAGTTAGGTGCAATCCCTGAACTGAAGAAATATATGAAACGAGTGATGCCGTTCGTGCAAGCAACCAGGGAGAATATGGAGCGCGTTGGTATTGAAGCCCTCTCCGTAGGCCTGCCTTTTGATGAAGCTGCAATATTGTTGGAAAATAAACTGTACTTACTTAACACGTTAGATGTAAGCATATTTTAAATGTACTATTTTTGCACCTAGAATTTATGTTTAAACTCCATCTGGAGTTTTAAGTTTGACTTACAACATGTTTTCGAAATTTTACTTTTGAAAAATATTCCTCAACGTAAAAGAAGCACCATAATATTAAAAAACTATATATTATGTAGATACAAAAAGTAAATAATATAATAATATAACACCGTACATATATAACGATATAGATACGAAGGTAGATATCCTTCGTATCTATATCGTTACCTGGACCACTTTTACTACTGCCATACATTTTTATAGCAGTATTTTTCCAATTTCTTGCCAACTTTTTTTATAGGAATAGAATCCCAAAATTTGTCTTAAATAATATTCATTAGTATGTATGGTCATTGACAGTTCAAATCAATATACAAATAGTACAAAATATTCTGTTTGATACTACATCAATTGACCATGCATAATTATTTCTCTATTCAGCTGGATTCAATAGAAGTGAAATTCACGGACGATCCTGAAGCCCCAGAGAAGACGCGTGAGGACTGCGCCCCGGGGCAGCCGCACGTGACATTCAGCGTGGAAAGTGGAGTCAACGCGGCGTTCATCAACCCCACTGCGATGAACGGTCTGTTCACAGTATCTGTTACTCTTGCTGACGGCGACACCGTCGAGAGAGTGAAGGCCAAAATCGCTAAAGAAGTTAAGGCTATTAAAGGTAAATTACCCTTAATCTAAGCTATGTTTTATTTTTCTAATAGAAGAGAGAGCCAGTTCAATTATGTAGGTAATTTTCTGTCATTACTAAAGAGCAAAGTGTTCTTGACTGCTAATAACAATCTTGAACCACTGAGCTACAAAATTAGTGGTTAAATATTGTTGTAATAATAAATTTTTCTTCAATAAAATTAGCGTTTCATAAAAAATAGCGGCTCGTCCCGGCTTCGCACGGGTGGACATTTATATTTTAAACTTCATTTATGCTCCGCTCCTATTGGTCTCAGCGTGATGTTCTATAGCCTATAACCATCCTCGATAAATTGACTGTCCTACACAAAAATAATTATTAAATTCTAACCACTAGTTCTTGAGATTAGCGCGTTCAAACAAGTGCAACTCTTCAGCTTTATAATATTAGTATAAAAATATGCATCAGTAATAAACTTACTTCTTTTTGTCTTTACAGACTTGAGCTGCCTTAAACTGTGGAGGTACATAGACCCTGTTCTGGGCCCCCGAACGATCCCGGTTCCAGGTGATCACACAACCAAATGTGTTGTTTTGGACAACACTGCTGTATTAAAAGTGGACATAACCGCAAGTACTGTAGAACTAGTCGCAAATGGGAATAAACTTCCTCTAGGTGTGCAAATGATTTATACTTATGAAAAGTAACACAAATTTTCATATTGAAATAAATTATTTATTGTTATCTCACTTGTTTTTGTTCATATTTGGGTGACGGCGGACTCAGAATTTTCCATAAAGAGGTAATAATGGCATTTTAATAGTTTTAAATATATTTTTATGATTGTTTGATATCATTCAGATATAAATTTGTAAATATCAACTATTACAAAACAACCCTTCAAAAAGGTTAGGTGGCGCAGTACTCGTATCCGGCGCAGTACATGTAATGTGAACAAAGCCAAACCTGCGTACCACCAGGAATCCTCAGGGTCAGTGTAGACCCTCTTTCTCTGATAATGCATAGAAGTATTAAGTTGAAATTATTTTAAAGTAAATTTTAAGTTTATCTTGAAGCTGAAAAATAAATACAAATTATATTCAATATATTCAATTGGCTCACGATTTGTTGTGGTATAGTATTTGGGAAGAATAATCTTCTATTTCCGATAAAATACGGTTAGGACGCAGTGTGCCTGCTAGGTAAGAACGGTCCGTTTACACGTGCCATCTCATATCAATACATACTTTACTGTTCAGGGATATGTAAACCACCATATAGTTCGGTATAAATAGATTTATTACATAATATGTATAATGACATAATATTAATAAAATAGTCAACAGGCAGCTGAGCTGGGCGCGGCTAGGGCTAGGTGGGCGCGTGCGCGAACAGCGCGGCCAGCCCGGCGCCGTCGGGCGCGTCCAGCGCACTGCGCGGCTTGTCCTTCACCACGTGCATGGTGGGCAGGTCCAGGATGTACACCTCCTTCTTGAACAGCTGGCCCACGTTGCGACCGATCAGCTGCAGAAGAAAAAAAGTTTAATCAACCTTATTTTAAATTAAAACGTTCAAAATTCGGAGCTTGGTCTCGTTCCAGGTTGACTTAGAAAAAACTGGTGAAATGTGGGTGTACATTCAAAATCAAAATCAAAAGGTTTTTATTTCATATGAACTTTTTCAAGCATTTATAAAACGTTATGACTCAAGTTGCACGGTTCCAACAAGTTGATCTCATGGAGAAGAACCGGCAAGAAACTCCATAGACAAAATTTACACCATTACACCTCTACCTAACCTTTCGGGGATGACAATCGTGATGGTATATCAAGTTTCAATGTTCAAATATCTAGATTCTGAACTAATTAATATAAATACTAAATGCATTTTCAAATTTTATGATAGTGGAGAACATTTAATTTCTCCATTACTTATTGCGAAAAATTTTGTTTTTGATGCATAAAAAAATTACCCTATTGTAACACGAACCTATGACTCAGAAGACAGCATTTACTATGTCACGCCTGGTTACGTCTAAACATGGCGGAATGTCATGATGTTGTTTAATATTGGGTTCGTTTGTCTCGTCAACTACTATCGTGTTTCTCAAATTTGGCGAATTTGTTAAATTTCAACGCCGAAATTATTATTAAAGATATTCATCAACCCATTAATGACCCACTGCTGGGCGCGGGTCTCCTCTAATTTGAGAAGGGTTAGGCTATTAGTCCACCACGCTAGCCGACTGCGGGTTGGCAGACATTACATGCCATCGAGAAAATCTCTCAAGCATGCAGGTTTCCACATATTGCTCAGGCGCTAATAAATGTCAAATAAATTACCCTTGACGTAATCTTTTTGAATAAGTCCCGTTTGCTTTTGTCTATTTTGGAAGGTTTCGTGTTCTGAGCGGTGAGTTTCTCGTCTAGTCGATGCAGGTCGTGTGCGTCCACGTCGGGGATGGACCGCAGTACTGCCATAATGCCCGGGTACAGCGGCCGCAAGATCTCATAGGTCTGTGAATAAAGCAAAAAATATAAGTTTTACCTCGTTAATTGAGTAGAAATCAATGTGATTTTTTTATTGTCTGTGTAGTCTATGAAATCATTACGATATTTTCATCTCATGAAAACATGTTGTAATGGTTGGTTGTCAGTAACTTTGGAAATTTGCCATTTCAACTTAATGATATACTCTTAAAATATCCTACGGTTGCGGCTGGGTATGCACGCCCACGCTCAAGTAGTCGTATTGCACTAACAACAGTGTGAATGACAGAGCCCTTACGTGCCAAGCGTGTTGTTGGAAAATCGACCTAATTGTTCCATGACGTTAAAATGAACCTTTACCGTAAGGTGGTGGTAGACCACATTTTTGGTCAACTGTACACGACATTCGGCCTTAATGCTAAAGAGTTAGAGTGTTGTGTACCTGCACGGCGAGCGCCAGAAGCGCGGCCTGGTTGGCGTCGTGCTGGCCGTGCACGCGCAGCGCCTGCAGCGCGGCCGACAGCGCGGCGTCGGCCTCGGCCGCGCCCACCCGCCGCGCCGCCAGCGCGCCGCGCAGCGCCGGCAGCGCCAGCGCCGCCGCGCGCAGCGACGACGTCGAGTCGTTCCATGTCAGAGCGCGCAGCACCTGCAGCATTATACGCACGGATATATTACTCGCTGATGCGCACATCAAAAACTTATTTCTCGCATTTTTCATCTCATCTACATTTCAACAGAATCTCAAGATATTATCCTGTCATTTCAACACAATGGCAATTTCACTCAACATTATGACCACGACGGAAAATACAATTCGCTATTACTAAGAGTCTAATTTAATTAGTAACGGAAAGTAAAATAGATTTTGGTTACTTTTCTCACCAATAATATTTGATAGCTATATAGCGTACCCCCTTTCTACCTGGAAAATCTTCCAGATTGAAAGGTGACAGTGAGTGTGAGACATTAAAGAAAATTTATGAAAAATGGAGAGTTGATAATGAATATTAGCCGACCGTGTAGAGTGCGGCGGGCCCGGCGCTGGGCTGCGCCAGCACGAGCGCGCCCAGCTCGGACACGTGGTCGGGCGCACGTTGCTGCGCGCCGCCGTTGCCGCCCGCGCTCGTGTCGTCCTCCATATCGTCTACGCTCGTTTCCACGCTTAGCCCACCGTCAACTAGAGAAATCTGGAAAAAACAACACAACAATTATTTTTACTGGACATAGTATTACACACTTACTATATTACCAATAACATCCCTTAGTTTTAATTAATTTATGTTTTTTCCATATAAACTGTAACTCTTTATTTACAGTGCAAAATATAGATTAGAGCCCTTATTCATTGGACAACAAAATTATAATAATTTTTTTATTACTTTCAGTTTGTTCTAAGTGTATTTACTTACATTTTACCTATTTACTAACCTTCAAAAGTTCTAAGTGTTCTCTTGTTAAATTTCTAACGAGAATATCTTCGAGTACCTCCTGTGATTCACAACCACCCTCCTCTTCCAGCTTTCCAGATTCATAGAGAGACGAGATGTAATCCCAACGTAATGAGAGATGGGTCAACACTGAAAAATAGAGGAAAACATTGTTTAAACACTTATTATTATTATTGTTAAAGTATGTGCGTCAAAAAAGTGGAGAAACTGGGAAGTGAACCACTTCATGCTAAGTTGACTAAAGAGTCCAGTGTCTTTTGCTAAAAAAATGAAAATTTGATTTTATTTGTCTAGTTTAATAGACTGATTTAGTACTTTCTTTAAGAGGGGCAGCAGTAAACACAATCTTCAGTTCAGTATTATCTAATATATAAAATTCTCGTGTCACAGTTTTCGTTGCCATACTCCTCCGAAACGGCTTGACCGATTTTGATGAAATTTTTTGTGCTTATCCGGTATCTATGAGAATCGGCCAACATCTATTTTTCATCCCCCTAAAAGTTAGGGGTAGCCCACCAACCCCTATAATGTGGCAAAACAACGTTTGCTGGGTCAGCTAGTAGAAATATATACACATAAAAACAAACTCACTAAATGGCGCAAAATGTTCTAATAATGGCAACGCGACGTCTGAATAGTGCGCCGGGGGACAATGGTGTAGTAGGGGCTTCAAGGCATTTCGGACGATGGGTCGCAGCCAGTGGTCGGGCAGGTACTGGAGGCCGTACAGCAGCGAGTCGGCCAGGAAGTTGGCCAGCCCGGGCACGGCGTACAGCTCGCGGCCCAGCGTGGTGGCGGCCGCGCCCACCAAGTGGCACACGTTCTCGTGCAGGGTGTGTAGGAAGCTCTGCATGCGATCCTGTGGGATTTAAATACTATTAATATTTTTGGTCTTTTCATAATATTTTAGTACCGAGAATAAATATTATAAATTAACAATGTTAAATTTAAATAATTTAAAAATATTTTTAACAAGCTAAATAAAACCGTTTCAATACTGAAAAGATGTGCGTAGGGTCTGTAATTCGTAATCTTACAAATCTGTAGATGAATGTAATGAAAATTAATAATTTAGTTTATTCGCATGCCATTTAGTCGGTTTAATATAACAAGCATACAATTACGTTGATATTTATTTTGTTCTGTGTATATTTACAACAAATTATTGGTTTAATTTATTTGATATTTGTAGGGGCTTTTACATTAATTGAAAAAAAAATTAGCTACTACTAGTAACTAAATAATAACAGGGAAATGTAATCATGTATCCACGAACCTGTGGGCGCGTGGAGATGGGCGGTTCATGGTCGCGCTGCCCCAGCAGGTTGCGGCGCTCCGCGGCGGGCGGCGCCAGCGCGCGCGCGTGCGCCGGGTGGCGCAGCGGCGCGGCGCCGGGCGCGTGCAGCGCGTGCAGCGCGCGGGCCAGCGCCAGCGCGGCCGGGAACTGCGGCAGCACGTGCGCGCCGCACGGGTTGCGCCACACGGGGTTGCCGCCCGCCGTCACGCCGCCGCCGAACCCGCCGCGCGCCGCCTTGTCCGGGTCGCTCGGCACACAAGTGCGCTTCACCACGCCCAGGAGCAGCGTCAGCGCGTGCAGCAGCGTGCGGCGCGCCCGGCCGCGCTCGTCCTCCTCCTCGGTGGGCGGCGCGTCCAGCCCCACTAGCCGCGCGAGACCCTCCGCGCTCGATAAGTGCGGGCTCAGGCTCGCCCAGCGCTCGCTGCAGTCGCCTAGGACCTGCAACGAAAAAATATAACAAAAATATTAGACTTGATATAACATAAAAATAATTTGTATAACCACAATTGTAACTCAATGTACAAACACCAATTTTCACACACACAAATACCCAACCCTAAACAACTACCTGTTGATTATACAAATATCTGCTCCGTGTAAAAATCAAACCTGCAACCCGTGACGCACAGACCGATCATGCCGCCACTGGCACTAATCAGGTAGTCATCACTTAGATAATTTTTACATTGTATTTTCAATTCAATTTTCTATAAAAAATAATTAATTATTAACCATACCTGCGCCACTAAAGCGCTCTGCCTCTCATAGCAGCAGAAATGGTTTGAAACTAGTAGCAGCGCTTCTTGCAACGTGACGCTCTCCACCGCACTGAGGTCCGGCCGAGCCAGCGTCGCCTGACACAGCTCATGCAGGCGACCAAACACCGGCAGTAACAACAGCGGGAACTGGATAATAGAAAAGGTACTATTATTTACTGTCTCACTGTTCAACATAGAATGTTTCTTCTTCACAAAAAAATAAATATGTTGCTGGCCAAAAATCTATAAAAGGTTTCTAGAAGTACACCCCATTCGTTTCTAAATAAAAAAATATATAAAGTTTTGCATAATATGTTATCTCATATGATGGATGACACTAGTTTGCAATATTTTATTATTTATTTGCTTTTGCTTTTTAGGCTTACAGTTGTTTCAATTTTCATTAAGTCTAATAATCCGTTCTATTTTGTCTAGATAACCTTATATTTATAGTACAGTGAAATAACACATTACCTTAGATCCTAGTTTGACGAGTAATCCGGCGGCGTGTCGACGCACGTTCTTGACGGAGCGGGAGCGGCGGTCGTCGGGCGGCGCGCCCTCATACACTAGCGCCGCGAAGATCTTGTCCAGCACACGCGGTAGTAAATCCGCGCCTGCTACGCCCACGCCTGGACCTGGACTCAGGGAAACCAAACATTAGTAGACACTTCAAACTGAACTGAACCTACTATGGAAGGTACTTATACCGACGTAATAATGCCTTAATTGTTTAAATTATTTCCATAAGGTTATTGAACTCAGTTACAATTAGACACGATTAAATAACATAGTTTTATAAACTCACCAGCGAGTTGACTATATGCACAGCTGAGGAAGACAAATAACGCAGATATGAAGGACAACAACAGCGACAAAATGAGCGGCGCGGTCGGAGAACACACCACGCAGCGCTGCAGTAACTGTAGGCCTTCTACAACGCTGGGCCGCGGGTCCGCTTGTAGTAACCTAGACAGTACAATGTCTAGTACCTAGAGGTGAAAAAGAAAATCATTATCAAAATAAGTAAAATTTCTACAAAACGAATGCATGAAAAGCAAATTGCATGCAATTTAAATGAGGAATTTGTGAAGTTACTAACACAGTCGTAACCTTAGAAATCAGGATAAATAATTTTTGTAAATAAAACCCTGTCTGAGGCCTGAAGAGTATTTTTTGTAAGGGTCATAATTCCTTTTCAGACAACAAGCAAAACAAAAATACCCCAAATAAAATAAAATACTTATTTTAAAATTCGGGAATAAGTATATGTCTGTCCGTCTGTTGTGAAATGTCAACAAAATTTGGGCACAACATTTTGTTTATTTTAGATTTATATTAAATAACTTCACTATCATTAATAATTTGCTTATTATTTTATTTGTTCATTACCAAATAAACTGTTTGGTAATGAACGAATAAAATAGCTATAAATGCCCTTTTTGGATTGGACAGGGTTTTCTAACACATTATAGAATTGCACTTCTAGTAAAAGTTTAGCATAGTTTCGTGCGTATTTTTGCGAGAATTCAAAGCTATTTTTGCCTATCCATTATCGTCTTTACCTGTGACAGAGCCTCCCATTCAATGTACATGGGATGATGCGTATCCATCTGCTGAGGACAGGTGTCCACCTTATCGAGAGCGGCGCGTGTCCATTGTTCTACGTAGCCCCAAGTCACTAGAGGTGCGGCTATCATGCAAAATCTGTAATTTCGATGAGAGATACAATAGTGTATTTTTTACACATAAAAAGACATATACAGTATACAGTACAGGAAAAACAAAATATTAATCCTCTGCTATTTTGTTTTATATTAAGGTAGGCATCAAATTGCATGGCAATCTAAGTCTACGAGTCTTCTGAATTTAAGTGTTACACAGTCAATAATAAATCATATAATTTTGTCATCTAGGTATCGTGCAACATTGCAAGATTTTTTTTAACTACAATATGGAGCTGCATAAAAACGACATTCCAAAATTACTTTAAATATTCTGATGTCTACAATATATTACTATTATTAATTACGTACTAATTTTTAAACTTACTTGAAACTTTCTAATATTTCGGTGCGGCACCGCGAGAAGAATATGGCAAATTCCTGTTCACTATCGTAGTCCACACAAGCGTATGTGACAGCATCGTGGGCGCTGCTTACCCGCGACGAAGGGTAGGATACCTGAGGAAACCGTTGCATTTCTGAAGATTTGTAATTTATTTTGGAAACCGATGACGTCATCCGTCTCCAAAAACCTTAGTCTTTGATTTGTATATTTTGTTCTTTGTGAAGTAGATTGAAAATATCTTTATTGTACACCAAAAAGACAACTATATGGAATATACGTAGAGTAATAAAGTACAATTGGCTGTCTTATCGCCAAAAGCAATTTCTTCCAGACAACCTTTGGTGGACAAGAGTTGAGAGAAGTGAAAAACGAGTAGTTACATAGGAAAATATAGGAATACAAATATTAATTAAAGATTTTTTAGGAAGAAAAAAGTAAGGCAGTACTATGATTTTTATTTTAGAATTAGTTTACAAGACTGGATGTCTATAGGGTTCCATTTATTAAACTGAATTTCTACAGGCAGCTGTTGACATTGAAATAAAAGTACTGCCAAGGATACGAAACGCTGGGATTAAATAATAGCAATATACCGCGATAATATCTTAAAAAAATGTAATTAGACTCACCTTAAGAACTTTAGGAGCAGAGGCCTGCAACCACCGTGGCACGACAGCCAACACATACGGCAGCTTCGATATCTGATCGTGCTTCAAAAACGCCAGCCATACCGAGTTAGCTGTATGCGCTAGCGTCAGAGACGGATGTGACGTCAGCAGTAACATTGTCTCCAGGATCATAGGGAGCCATGATTCCACATCAGTAGCGCAGCTCCATAATGATGTGAGCTGTTGAGCTAGACCGGCTAAGACCTGGAAGAACATGTTTTATGAATTCAGGAATAATGATAATATGAATAAGATTTTAGGTGTACAAAAAGAATAAGTGCATTTATGTTACTTTAAAAAGTTGAAAACGATTACGGCGATATTTCTGACAAGCAGATTAACTCTGAGAGAAAATTATATTTATTTAAAGTAGTTTGTATACTTTACCCATCCCCGCTCCGCATGGGTAGTTAAACCTATTATTTTTAGCAGCTATGGCATACCACCTTTTTAAGACAAGAGGGAAGTTTCCTACATCAGAATGAAGGGTTTTGATGTTACCTGTGAGAATTTCTTTAGGAACAAATAATGAGCTTCATCGACCGTATTGATGCTCTCGATGGCGGCGCGATGGATACACGAAATAGCATCTTTACTGAACAAGATCACAAGGGGCTTCCGTTCTTTTGTCTGCAAAGAAAAATCACAATTATATCACGTAGTTCAAGTCAATAAAATTTAATTGAAATAGTTTAAAATGGCGATCAAATAACAGAATAAAACCCATTTTCTGTCTCGCATGAGATGAATGAGTAATATTGTATCACGGTCGATTAAATTATTATGTTGTTGCAGATTTCGCAATTCACCATAAGAGTTTGATTGCCACTGTCATTCAGTAATTTTTACTTACGGATCCTTTCCTATTAACAATTTGTAATAAACATTCAGCGGCGGGCAGTTGGAACACGTCATCTTGCAGTAAAATGCAAAGTATTTGAAGTAAGCGTCCATTGTTCATTACTACATGGGTTATCGACACCCATTCCACATAGCCGGTCAAAGTAAGCAGGACCACCTAGAATAGAAACAAATTCAGTTACAATTATTTTATTTTTTTAGGAACAACTGATGGAATTAAAGTTGGAATAGAGCGCGATGCTGGCCCACTCGCAGAATAACGTGCATTACTAATTATGTAAAAATCTTGACATAAAACAATTTTTTAATTATGTTATCGCGGTCTATTCATATTATTCCCGACAGCCAGTCTGCCCGGGCCAAGGATGCAATGAACAATCCGAAACGTCAGAAAATAGTGATTTCGATAAAATTTGTAAGAAGTAGTTTTATGTCTGTAAGTGTTTAGAAAATCAGTACGTAATAATCTAATTTTAGAGTTATTATTTTATTCATTTTATTTGCATTTACCTGTACCACTTGACCGTGGCTAGCGGCGGCGGCATAGTCCCCTGCTGCAGTTTTCTCTCTAAAGTCTTGTACGTGCATTTCAATGAGACGCATAAAGAATGCAAATATTTCCGACATGTTGCTAGTTAGGCCTTGGTTTATATCCTTCCGTCGTTGATTATTTTCTAATGTCTGTGGACACGAATTCGATAATTATTTTAACGGATATTTATATGAAGTTTATTGTAGATATTTATAAGTAAAGAAAATGTAGCGAGTCAACTTTATGAATTACTGGCAGAACATAGGATTTTCTATTTTCCCATTTTTTGGCTTTTTCAACTAGCTTCAATACCTGAAGCTTGATGCAAAAGCTTGCATGTCCACCGTGTGACATCGTAGGTAACGTATCTGCCGGTTTTAATATTATAATTATCTCTTCCCTTGCAAAACTGAACACTATTGAATTCTAAATGTGTGAGTCTTAAAATTACCAATACGTTTTATAATTTTTAATATATTAAATTAATAATAAAGTTTAAAATTCTGCAGAAGCAGTATTTAAAAGGCATACATGGTTAGATCCAACTGTGCGTAAAGATAAGCCGTTAAAACATTGCACCTAAGCAATCACACATAATTCGAAATGGAACTTTATATTTAAAATAATTGCTTGTTATATCGAACGGAAATTCTTGTTTCTTCTACTAATCTTATTTCGCGCGAAAAAATAATTAAATCGTAAAACAGATTTTATGTATTCGCGTACACAATTAATAATTTTATTATAGCTTCCTTTGGGAAACGTGAAACGGGATGTTGCCTATGTAAACAAAGTTTCAGTAATTTAAACACTAATTTATTTTCGTCGCCAAACATCACCAGTGCAATATGCATATAACTATTACGTAAGTAGGTAGCAAAAGTGAATCAAATAAATGTAAGTGTTCAAACATCTATGAAGGTTGATCGTGAGTTCGTGACTTGTCGCATAAAGTATTCATTAGCATTACACTTTTGATAACGGAACTGTTATCTAACTTCAGAAATAAGGGCATCCTATTTTGGTTATTACGAACTTGTAGCCATATATTTCGGATATATTTCGTGTATTACCGAATATAATAACAGGCAAAGTGGAAATCTTAAATGCGGAAGTAACTTGGTTAGTGTCTTTTTGACAACAAAAGTGCTGTCCCAAATATGATAAAAGGAGGTCATTAAAAATTCATACAACTTTGCCCAAACATATTTGGGCCTCCAGAAAATATGATACCTCAAGATAAAATAGTGCAAAAGTAGAAAAGAAATCAGGACTCCGATATTTTTGTTGTTAGAATTTTGGAAAACATTCAATGAATAATATTAAATAGCTGTTAAAGTACATTATTACAATGCTGCATCTAGTTTCGAATTAAGAAACGCAGCTTGTTATGGATACAAGATGATAGATACACCATATTTCTTTAATAAATACATAGAAACAACTATGAGGCAGGTACACACTCATAACGCAAACAATTCCCTTTAACTACGGCTAACCCAGGACCGTCACCGCAGAAGGTAAACTTACTAAGAAGTACTAATCCCACTAGTAGATCTTTCTGAGCTTAGTTTTGTTGGGCAAAACCTGCAGATGCATTAAAGTTTGAGCCACACCTACTTTTGATTAGCAGTCGCAGTTTACGACCACTAGACTGTTGAGGCAGTCAAAGAATGAAATAACAATATTATATAAAAATTATGTACTTACTTGTAAAATAGCTACATCTTCAGCCAGCCTAAGGAATACATGGAGTACAATCTGTGTATGCCTATGTCCTCTAGAGCATGCATCACTCAACTCGGCCAACAAAGTGGGCCACTGTTGAGGCCATTCTCGTTTAATCATTTCCACAATTACTCGGGCCAGAGCATCATTCAGGTGACTAGTCTCCCAACCGCCAAGGTATAGGAGTTTCATTGCATTTTCCTATAGAGGAAAGGGTGTTTAAGTGAATATTCATGTATATATTTGTCTTGTCTAGTACTTCTACTAGAAATAGGACATCAATATGTTTTGTCTAATTGCCTTAAATAATTCTTTACCAGTAGGTAAAACATATACATTAAATTAGTATTTCAATTCTTACTTTCTAGGTGCTGACTTTGACATTTTGCAATACATATAAAATATTTACCTTAGCAAATAAAATGGCCTATACGCTCTGGGAATAAAATTCACTCTTTCAAAAAGTAGTTTATATCATGCAATAAATTAAATGGCTTATGCTTTAGGCAATAACTTTGTTTGAATAACTAAACACATAGATATATTGAAACAGATGTAATTAAAACAACAATAAGAGTTGTTCATGGAATATATATTCAGCACATTTTGACTATACTGTAATTTCTATACTAAAATTAACTTTATGTTGTGGAAAATCCTATTGTATGCTGGTTTCTTAGCTATTGAACTGATTTGCAATGTTTACCTTAATAAATATTTTTTCAGCCTGCGTAATTTGTGTCCATCTATATTTTACAGTATGTTCCATAAGCTGTAGGCCAAAATGTTTCACTCCAGCTGAGTATTGGTTTCCACTGGCTAGTAGAAGGCCAGCCTGGGCACACCATGGCGAGTTCTCTTTGAAGCTAAAAGCGAGTAAATAAAATGTTTAGACTGAGATAATTGAGAACTAGTTTCTACCTAGGGCTTGTATATGGCCTGCATAGTATATAATTATATTAAAAGTAGCCTGTGTGTTAATCCTTGTAATAAGCTGTCAGTATGTTAAATTCTATCCAAAAGCGGTTTTTGTGTGAAAGATTAACAAACTTTCATGTTTATAATATTAGTGAAATATACCATTTATTCACCTGTATAGATGTAATATGTATTCATTTGTTAATTTAATTCAAAAGCCTTATTCTAAATAGCTGTCAAATAGTACTATTTTGAAATGATCACAAGTTTATCAATAAGAGATAGTAACAATTGTGATCCATCCATTAGATATATAGGGTTACTTAAAATTTTGAATAGTTTAATATATTCTTTTTTCTAGCATTATTAAAAATACCATAGTAGCAAAACATTCTTAGGCATCTTATGATAATAACAAGACCTTGGATTAAACTTTTCCTCTTTCTTCAACATTTTTCCATCCACACAGCCACATATAATAAAATAATAGATCTATCAGATCTTTAATTTAAATAAAATGTTATAAATTTCGTACCTTTCACATGCATTATAGGCCTGGCTTCGTTCCTCATGAGAAACAGTGGGGATTAAAGTTAGCTCAACAGCTCTACTGAGCTCATCAACTAAGAGAGCCACCTCCCTGGTGGCCTCACTACCTACACCGGCTATGTTCATCACAGCTCAATACTTCGCCTAAAATAAACAAGAAATATATTTAGTAATTAAGTAGAATAAAATAGATACAAAGCAATCTATTTGTAAATAAATTGGCATTCATAATAAACATGACTAAATATTGTAGGGAACGCTGGATTAGGGAGATAGCATCAAATTACATAATTGGTAATAGTTTGTTTATATATTTGCAAGTAACCTCTGACTCTGACACACTAGCCTTTGTTGATTTTTATGATTTGCATCAAATCACAAAGACATGTTATCAAATTCACTAATGTTTACTAAGTATTATGTACTTTTTCGCATTATTTTCTACCTTGGTTTTCAAGGTGATGTACAAAGTGTACTCTTGTCACGTACAAAGCATATTATTTGAAAAAATATTTTGAAACTGATGCAACATGCAAAAATTAGTTTCTTACCAACCTGTAGTCAAAAAAATAATCCCCATAGGATATTTTTCAATTCATATTAGTTTCCTTGAGTCTGCAAATGAATTAAATTCTAAATATGCGTAAAATAAAGATTACTTGTGAAATATTATATTTTTTTCCGTAAAACAATATACGATTGCAACCGGCAGAGCATGGATACAAATAATTTTATAAAAACAAATCTGGAAGTTGAGCAATTACGATTATAATTACATTTTATTGTAGACAACTTTATTTGAGACTGCTTTCACTATAACAATAGAAGGGATGTGATTAAATTTATGAAATAAAATTCAAAACATTGGAAACACCTCGTGTCTACCGAAAAGGAATCCGATATTTACCATAGACTAAAAGTATTTATTTGATTATATTCAGTATTTTGCGCAAGACGCAGAGATGTTGTGTTTTTCTTCAACAGCTGATTTTTATGATCATGGATTGAATTTACCGAAAATGTATACTGATTTTAGAAAAATATTTAAAATCACATTTTCTGATAGAGAACCAATCACAGTCACACTTTTAACATTAAATGTTACAGCCTCAGAATAAGGAGATATTCATTGTATAAAAGTTCGCAAACATAAAAAAAAAATGCTACCTTTTTATAATTTTAAAGGTATGAAGTCGGTGCCAAGCTAAAAAATGTAATAGTAAGGACACTCAACGCGAGTGATCTTGGGTGGTTAAAACCAGGCATCAGCAAAAAAAAAAAGATTCCGACGAATTGAGAACCTCCTCCTTTTTGAAGTCGGTTAAAAATATTGTACTTAGAATGAGTGGTGTAAAGCCTTATTTATTTACCTTGAAGAATTTGAATGTGATATCAATATTATCATCGCGAAAGTTTCCATGGATAATACGACCTATGTGGTCTAGTGGTTCGAGTACCGGACTGCTAATCACGAGGTCGTGGGTTCGATTCCCACGGGACACAAATATTTATGTGATGAATATAAGTGTTTGTGTTCGTCTGGGTGTTTCCTATGTATTATAAGTATGTATTTACAAAAAAAAAAAAATATATAGTAATACTATAATGTTCATTAGCGGCTGTAGTTTACTACCCCCCAGGATTCCCTGTGTCGTGGAGATAAGTCTCTATCATCTCAACAATACCATTGTACAAATAGTTTATTACCTGGATTAACACATAATATACTACTTTTTATCTATATACCATGCGAGAAAAGCTGCGGGGAGAAGCTAGTATTAAATAACAACTACGAATTAAAAAAATAAAACAATTCTTTGTGGTTTTTGTTTACGTCATGTAGCGGTAGCGTAACATTATATGACAGCAGTTTAATTTGAATGTTAGAATCTGAGATATTTTGAATATCTAATATAATTAATGCGTTGTGTTAATAACTAATTACTGAGAATTGAATTGATTTAGTTTATACTATGGAAACTAAATTTACTTATCTTGAACCATCTCTAGAGAAACAATTAAAGGGCCATCGGAATGGAATTACCGCTTTATTTTTCAGCCCTAATGATCAGCAAATTGCTAGCAGCTCCCTGGATAATAGCGTTTTGGTTCGTACCTACCGTTGAATCTTATTTTTGCGGACATAATATATACAGATGTTTTATTATTTTATGACTATACATTTCAGTTATGGGACCTACGTGGTACCATGAGAAGCTACAGGTTCCAAGGTCACGATGAAGCCGTTATGGATGTGACGTTCTCACCTTCGGGCAAGTATATGGCCTCTGCATCGCGTGATAAAACTGTCAGGCTATGGGTGCCCACAGTTACTGGCAGTACTGGCATGTTCAAGGCACACTCACAGACTGTACGTTCAGTACAGTTCAGTCCAGATGGAACTAAGGTATAAAGCCCTAAAAAAACTAAAATAAAAGATTAGACAACCACTTTTAAAACACTTCTCCCATATGCTTTTTTACAAAGACTGGTTAACAATTAACATCTTCTAGTTCAATAATAAAAGGATCATTATATACTACTTTAAAATATTTCACACAATAATTCTCTATTAAATCTGAAACAACTTTTATTCTTTCAGATAATTACTGCATCTGATGACAAGATAGTAAAGCTCTGGTCTACTGACAAACATAAGTTTATTGCTTCATATGTGGGACACACCAACTGGGTGAGATGTGCCCGGATGTCTAATGATGCATCAGTAATAGCCTCCTGTTCTGATGACAAGTCTACCAAGTTGTGGGATCCAGATAATGGAGAATGCATTCATACATACAAAGACCAGAAAGGCCATGGGTTATGTTTAGCATGGCACCCATCTGGGTGTTACATTGCTGTAGGTACTTCACATGGTAATGTGAAGTTATATGATGTGAGGACACACAATCTTGTGCAATATTATAGGTAATTATAAATCTTACATATTAAAAAGTGATGCAATAATACTCTTTAAAATAAGTACTCTTCCAAGATCAGTATCTTGCCTCTAGTGGTGTCTCATGGATGGAATTCAAACAATAGATTATAATATGAGGTTTTGGTGTAAGGATTTAACTGAAATAAGAACTATAAACCCTCATTTGGACCAGAGGCATTTGGACCCCCGAATTAATGTTTTCAGAAAATGAATTGTTGGATCTACACCATCCTTTACTCATTAAATGTATATTACATAAATTAATCAAAATAACTAATAAAAAAATTCTACATGTTGCAGTATTCATAATGATGCAGTAACTCAAGTAGCATTTCATCCTAGTGGAAGTTATATACTCACTTCTAGCAAGGATGGGAAAATGAAGGTATGGTTAAAATATACTTATAATTAACCCATTCAGTACCCGGTTCTGGGTCGATATTATAGCAAGGCTCTGGGCATTCAATATTTAAGGTATATACCTGAAATATTGAATTCATAAGTATATACTTATGAAGACTTTTTGACATAAATAGAAAGAATATCAAAAATTCTTCATAAATATAATAAAGTAATTAAATTCAATGTCCAGAGCCTTGATATAATACCACTCCAGGAGCCCGGGTCATAATCATCATTAACCCACTGCTGGGCACGGTTCTCCCGTCAATTGAGAGGGATTAGGCTATAGTCCACCACCCTAGCTTACTGTAGGTTGGCAGACTTCACATGCCATTGAGATAATTTCACAAGCATGCAGATTTCCTCATGATGTTTTCTTTCACCATTTGAGCATGTGATAAATACGCACACTTCCGAAAAATCAGTGGTGAACTCGAGATCTTTGACACCTCAGTCCACTGGTCCCACCACTAGGCTACCACAGCAGGTTCTGGGCAGTAAAAGGGTACAAGCGAAAAGTTATTCAAATACCTTAACATTTCCATTAATTGAATTCTTTACATTCTCTTGCAGATACTAGATCTACTTGAAGGCCATCCAATATTTACTCTGAGTGGACACACTGGTCCTGTGAATTCTGTTAGCTTTTCGGCTGGTGGTGAGACTTTTGCTTCAGCTGGGGAAGATAAGCTGGTACATATTTGTTATTTTATTTTTTTATTATTGTTATATTTATACCTTCTGCATTGTTTATGCACAGCTGCTATATCAGTGCATTATTTTTTTCACATAAGTTCATTAGTTTATTTATTCATATGATCTATCTGACTTATTGATTTTTCTTAGGACTTGTTGATTTGATTTTATATTAAAATGATAAGATATAATTTACTACTTATTTTACATTACAGGTTTTCATATGGAAAACAAACTTCACAGAACTTGCACAAGATTTGAAGGAAAACATTGCAGAGAATGGATCAACCATACCTAAGTCAATATCGCAATCCTCCAAGCTAACTTTTGGATCAAAAGGAAGAAGCCAGGTTGCTCATAAAAGATAGTACAATACCTGTAGCTTGGTAGAACATAGTCACTAGTTAAGTGTAATTAATTTGTATATAGTAATTATTTTATGTGGTTGAAAGAAATACAATATCTCAAATGAAAAATTATATTCTAAACTCATTGCTTTCCCCCATTCAGGACTATTCATTGTCAACTGTTTCAAACAAGTACATGTTGACCTTTCAAAAAATTGAATTCAGAGAGAACTGCAGTAATTATAATAATTATGCATTAAAACGTTCTTCTTCATACTAAGTTAGCAATATGAGTCCCAAGTATTAATACAGTCTTAATCATCCATAAACTAGGGCACAAAGGCTTGGTATCAATGTTATCACAGTCATAAGATTCCTGTGACTAACTTTGTTCATCTGGATGATGTCAGTCAATGTAACGAGTCTGGAAGATGTAGTTACTCAGAGGAGCCAAATGCTAACAGTACTATGGTTGAACCAAGATTATGTAGTCAAACAGAGCCTTGTTTAAGAAGCTCATATACAGTAGTCAATCACTCCATAAGGAGGAATTCAACAAAGAGTCATGATGTATCAAGAAACAATGTAACTGGACAGTCTGAATGTTCTTCTGGTAATTGTTCTATAAATAGTGTGGGACACATTAGTCATATTCCTCGTATACCTCCCAGCCCTACTACTTATACTCTACCTTCATCAGTTCTGGATAAATCCAATGGAACATGTGTGCAGGAAGAGGAACTGTTTGGTATGATCAAACTTAAGGATAATGATGTATGTTACACTAGTGGTACAATTGAGTGGGTGGGTAGAAAGAGAAGCTTTCCTATAAATAGTGGATTTAAACGAATTAATGACCAATATGAACCTCAAACAAATAAAGTGAGGAAATTAAACACAACTTTCAATTGTGGCATGGAAAGACACAAGGATTGTGATTGTGCTGATGTATTGCCCACTGTTAATGCTATTGTTGATCATCTTAATGCTCTCCATGAAGCTGTAGATCTTGTTGACTTAAGACTCAACACTTTAGAAGATACTATGTGCAAGAACAAAAAATAATGTATTATTTTAATTTAATTTAATTAATGATATTTGACTGTTTTTAATGTAATTGATAATAATGTTTGCTTTTCTATATATATTTTTTATTTAAAATACTGTATTTATAATATTCTATACACAATAGGATACTTATTAAAATAACATGATACAACCATAAAGAATTATATGACCTAATCAATTTAAAATTTGATACAAAAATGTCAACTTTTGGCTCACTGTACAGTCTTAGATATGAGTATACCCATTTTTTAGCTTGGGCCAATTGATATATAACTAGTAAAATGCAGGATGTAGGAAAGGCCCAATTGTAGAAGGCTAAGTCAACAGCTGCAGGGTACACTCACATTCACAAACTTTCTTATTCAGCATGCAACTTAAATGAGCTAGTATAATACATAAAATTTATAGAAAAAATTATGCTCATCTTATGATACTTTAACTTATCTATTAGGTAATAGATAGTTAAAAAAGATTAGTACTATTGTGTGCCGACATAAGTAGTCTTCTTGCCAGTTTTCTTAATAACATCCAGTAACTGATCAGCACTAAGTGTAGATGTAACTGACACCTTTTGTTCTGGTAAAGAAATTGATATATTGTCAACACCTTGTCCCTTTAGCCTGTTGAGTACTCGTTCCACAGCTCCTGAGCACCCTTCGCAAGTCATTTCAACGTTGAAAATGTGTGTCTGAAATTAGAAAATATAAAAAGAATTAGGCTATAAGTATAGGAATAATATTTGGAAGTATCAAAGGCATATTAATCAAGTTGAGAATAAAATAATACTCACCGAAGACATTATTACTCTATTATATCCTGTAGGATACGTGTAAATATTGAATTGATAACAACTTTAGAAGATACGACTGATTGTAGATGTAGGCTTATCAGTAAGCAGGTCTTAATAACACAGTGACGTTGTCAAAAAATATTCATGTACTGTACCGGCGCGGGCGACGACCGCGTTTTGAGCGTGCAGTTCAAAATTAACACGTATAACAAGGGGGTATGATTCAATATTTCCTATTTTATTATTTTCATCATAATAGGACTGTTTTACATTAAAATAAAACAGTTATTATGTGCCGAAAGAAAGACACAGCGTTTATGTGAAGAAGCTGTCTATGATCTTGCCATCAAGGAGCATATTTAGTTAAAAACATACCTGTTTGTCTCTGTTTACTGAAGTTACCATGAATTTCCGGCAGGGGTCGAGCGTCCTTCCCGCGCGTCCGTTGATTCACTTCATAGTGTCTTCACTCACCAGCCAGGCCCTTGCTCTAACGCTGTGTCTTTCTTTCGGCACATAATAACTGTTTTATTTTAATGTAAAACAGTCCTATTATATGCCTAGTCGAAAGACACAGCGTTTATGTGAAGACTTGTTTGATATCTGCTGGTGATGGTAACTGCAAACGCTATGTGAATTGGATATAAATGTGTAAAATACCAAGAATTGTTTCTCATATGTAGTTTAAACATTTATTCTTATTAATAATCAATTATTATTTTTTCTAACATTATATAACAAAATATAAAGTAAGAATTATAAACGACTCATTTATATAGTTATATATTATTATGTAGTATGGTTATCTACTACTACAATAAACAAAATGTTATTAATTAAGATATTATAATAATTTGGCACTCAGTCTCATGATCATTAACAATCAATATTATAAAAAAGGTGCATCTACAGTAGATGCTAATTAAGATCAATTCTATATTTGTAATTATTAATTAAAATATAAACTAGACACATGAGAAATTTGATCTAAGTAAATCCTCATTTTTATCTTTCTGAATGATTTCCCTGCAATGAAATAAAATCTTCTTAAAGTTTTATCACTTTTCCAATTGCCTGTTTTTAGTCTTTCTTCAATTACAATGTACATTTTTCCACCAGCCTTTGAATGCTACTGCAGCTCTAATACTCCCTGGTGGTGCACTTATGCCTACTGCTTTAAAAACAAATTTAACCCATCCTGCAATTAGGGTTCTAGTAGTTGGCTTAACTTACCCTTTAAGAGGAATAAATAAATAAACTGGATATATTACTATTTACACGACTATGCTGCGAAGTCTAAATTAATTGTTTGATATGTCTTACAGGACATATATGTACAGGGCATTTGGGTGTTTCACCAATGACCATCCTGACTGCCTGTAATGGCTTGAATCTGTTATTATCCAAACCTGGACCACAGCACAATGATGTCCTCTTCTTCTATGCAGTTGTTTTGAGATATGTCTAGTAAGGTAAGGTCATGTATTCTTGGACCTGATGCTAAGAGCAAAATTAATGCAGTTCTTCTATATATATCAAAAAGCGAATTGGTGCTATAAACAGTGGTTTCTAACCAATTAAATAATAAAGGGATATGCCATAAAGGCGATTTTGTAGGTTTGAGTTTAATCAATGCAATGGCTTTTATTACTTGTTAACAAAGGAATTTTTTTTTTTTTGGAAAGGTTTTCTACTGTTGAAACACAATAAGTAGAAATAGCAGATTTATGTAATAATATTGTGTTATAGTAACACAATATTATTGTATATTTTTTGTATATAGTGTATATTATATATACATATACACTATAAAATAGTTATAAATAAAGATTTGTTAAAAAACCTTGCAACATCTCTGCCATCTGGATTTTTATTATTAACATTATTTGTGGTGGAAAATGCTAACCACCTGTTTATAGGGGTTTTGTATGTGTTTAGAGTGCTAGTTCGCCAACTGCTACTCAATAATTGTATTTCCTCTCTATTCCAGTTTGAGAGCTGATCACCCCCCCCCCCCCCCCAATTTTGGGAGGTTTGATTCAGGTTTGGAAGGACAATTTGTCCACCTGTGGGGGACCTAGACCTGTTGTTTGATCGATTAGATTCTGCTGCAGATCCAATGTTGGCAATGGATCTGCTAGGGCTCTGGCTTTGAGGTCGGTTAACCCAAAGTACTGGTCCCAATGTGGGACTATTAAGGTGAACATTCCCTTGGCTTTGTTCAAATGTGCCAGTACCCAAGGGACTAGATTGGGTGGGGGAAAACCCAGCCCAACTGACAGTTCCAATTTTGACTGGAGGCGTCGCAGAAAACTGCTGACCCATCTGTCGAGTCCCAGGTTACGTACCGCGGGACGACTGCGGTTTCTTTTGATGCAAACAAGTATATGTCTGGCACGCCCTATTTTTTGAATATTGCCACCCTGGCTTGGATTTGCAGATGCCACTTGGGCACAGGCTTTCCTCTTGAGAGGTGGTCTGCAATCCTGTTTAACCTCCCTAAGAGGTAAGAAGCCGACAGCGTTATGTTGAGCTGCTCGGTCAAGTGAAGGAGTTTGTCTGTTAGGCCCAACAGGGGTAAGGAATGGGTACTCCCTTCGTTCCTTATGTAGGCTATCAGGGTGCGATTGTCTGAGTGTACCAGTACGTGTGCACCCCTCATGTCTGCACCTTGTTGAGATAAGGCTGCATACACGGCATACATCTCCTTCACATTGGAGTGCCACTTTAGCTGGCGAGGACTCCAATTGCCCGACAACATTGTGTTGTTCAGGTGTGCTCCCCAGCCCGCGTCCGCCGCGTCTGTGGTTGCACTTTTAACCTTGCATTTTTTAGCCACTTTAGTAACTCTACTCAAGAGTCTACTAGAGGAGGTAACATCCTCTCTTGCCTTGGTCTGCCTCCTCTGAATGATTTTAGTAAAATCGGTGTTCTGCGATAGTGCAGGTGACCATTCAGTGTCGCTAAATTGGTAAAGTTTATTATACCCAGCCATTTCTGTACCTTCCGGAGACAGGCCATTTTCTTTTACAATAAATTGGTTGACATTTCTGTTATATTCAGTACTTTTTTGACAGGAAGAGATATTAAATTGGATTTTGTGTTCCATGTCATGCCTAAGTATTCTAGTTACTGAGTTGGGGTGAAAAGTGATTATTGATAATTCACTTGCCAACCCAACTTTATCAGGGTTCTACAAGCTTTGCTTGGTTTTGATTGGTTAAATAAACTATTAATAATTAATAAATGAAAATTAATTTTTATCCTTATGCCCTGTCTCTGAAGGATTTCCGCAATCCAATTGGTAACAGAAGCGAAAGAGTGAGGGGCTGATGAAAGACCGAAGGTTAGGGCTGCTTACTGCAATATCTCGCCTCCATATATTATACGTAGAAAACACCTGTGGGTTTCCTTTATGCATAAATGGAAGTAGGCTTGGTAGAGGTCGATTTTTATCATCCAGTCCTGATCTTGAAGGAACAGAATAATATCCACTCGAGAAATGAGTTGGAAATGACGAGTTGAGACATGCATATTCAGTTTTCTTAAATTGAATATGAGTTGTACTCCTCGTCTGGGTTTTTATCAAAATCATCTTTGAATGAAAACCCGGTGCGGTTAATTTTAGTTTCTCTAAAATGCCCACTTCCTTGAGTTCGCTTATGACTTGTGTCATTTTTGCTGATTGCTTTGTAGCAAATCTGGTTATTATTTTCTTGCAAGGATATTGCACGGGAGGTTTTGTTAAAAAAGGGTATACAGCCCCTGGCTATAAAATTTTGAACATATTTGCTCACCCTCAGCTGTGCTCATATCTGAACATGGTACCCCCCTTGAATATCCTGCTTTGATAGTCACTTGTCTTTATTAATGTTGGAGTTGTCATGGGAGTCTGTGAGACAGGGGAATATTTTATATGATAGTTATTATAGTAATTTTTCTCAACTTTTGATTTATTTTCCTTATCAAATTTTCTTGATTTAGAGGACCATTTAATTTTTTTTTTTAATTTTTTTTTTTATTTAAGTTAGTATTATTACTGTCACTAAATTTATTTTTATTCTTTAAATAACTTGGCATGTTTAGCCACACCTGGGATCTCCCCAAAGAGTATACCAGCGGAATACGAGCATCCCTATTACAGTTCGCGCAAAATAACTTGAACCTGCGCGTTGCACGAATTTTAGGCGCAAATGGGTTGCGGTATGCGGGGCGGGGGACAATTCCCCGCGTGAGGAGGCGTCGCGTGCCGCGCGCCCGCACACCCACCGCGGACGTCTCAAAGGATAGTCGAGTGCTACGTTTTGTGTTGTGTTGTGATTGTGACAGTTTTTATAATGCCGCCGCGAGTTCGTAGAAGCAATACAGTTTTGAAGCGCCAATCGAGACAAATGATTTATAACGTCTATTGTTTCTTTAAAAAGGACTCTAGTCGTTTAACTGAAACTCAAATTAAAATTAACACAGCTGAAGCCACAAAAACTTCCCTTTCAACCGTCAAAAGAATAATTAAAGAAACAAATCAGTCCGATTTAATCACAGTTTTTCGTACTCCCGGCAAGAAAAGAGAAAGAAATAAACCCATTACGGATATAGACAACTTCGACCAGGGCGTCGTAAAGAGATGTGTTCATAATTTCCATGTTACAAATAAACAAATACCAACAGTGAAGAAGCTCCATGAAAAATTAGTTTCTGACATAAATTTTCGCGGTTCTTTTAGTAGTCTCCGTCAAATTATTAAGAATTTGGGTTTTAAGTGGAAAAAAACCGAAAATAACCGCAAAGTTTTAATAGAACAGTCGCAAATAAGACTTCTTCGAATACATTATTTAGAAAAAATAAAACGATATAGACAGGAAAATAGACACATTATATATACAGACGAATCTTACGTACATTCTAGCCACACAAATTCAAAATCGTGGTCTGATGGATCAAAGGAAGGTTTGAAAAAGCCTATTTCAAAAGGGCAACGGGTAGTCATTGTACACGCGGGGTCAGAAGCGGGTTTTGTACCTAACGCTTTGCTGCTTTTTAAGTCGGGCACTAAGTCCGGCGACTACCACGACGACATGCATTATATAAACTATGAAAAGTGGCTTCGCACACAGCTTATTCCAAATCTTCCACCCAGATCCGTTGTGGTAGTCGACAACGCTTCCTACCACAACAAGCAAGATGATCCCGCGCCAACTTCAAATAGTAGAAAATCCGAAATGCAAGCATGGCTAACCGAAAAAGGAATATCATTTACCCCAGAGATGTATAAACCACAACTATATGATCTGATAAAAGCCAACAAAGAAAGATTTAAAAAATTTAGTATAGACAGAATTTTGGCCGAACATAACCACGATGTGCTCCGCCTGCCACCATATCACCCTGATCTTAACCCTATCGAGATGGCATGGGCTACGATCAAGGGTTACGTAAGCAGCAAAAACGTAGATTGGAATACAGCTCGTGTCATGGAATTAGTGAAGGAGAAAGTAAATGAAATGGGACCCAGTGAGTGGTTTAAGCTGACCGAGAAGGTAAAGAAAGTTGAAAACGAATATGCCAAAAGTGACCCCATCATTGACCAAATGACAGAGGAACTAATTATACGAGTTGGAGAATCTGATGACAGCAGTGATTCAGAAGATGAAGACGAAATGCCTAGTCCAGTTCCTGGCACGAGTGGACTTGGTAGTTTTATTGAAGGCATAACGCCATTTAGTGACAGTGATTGACGTATTCACTGCGATGGTGGTCATATTGGCTCATGAAAAGGTATTATTTCGTGGGTAGACAAAAAGGGTTATTCACTCGGTACATACGGAGGGCATAGGTATTATGTTCCTAAGTTGTAAGTGTTCAGTGCAATATTCAAAATATTATATTAAAATAAAAAACGAATTATTAAAAGTTGTTCTTTTATTTACTATCACTAGTATATTGTTTTTTTAGGGTTAAATACACACGATAATTAATATTCATAATATTATGTATGTCATGTACCACCAAAAAAATATATCCTCTAAAAATGCGTGCGCGTCTGTACCTGCGCAGATCGGCGCCATGTTGGGTCAAGTTATTTTGCGCGAACTGTAATTAGGTGTTTCAAACTGGGTGGAATGTTTTGAAACGCAATTTTTAAATTGACATTGTTTATTTCTTTTAGAATACGGTCACATATAACCTCAATACATTCTGCCTATTTTGCGCAATTAACCTGCATACATGACTCCATATTTTAAATGATGGAGATAACAGACCAAATATTTCTGTAAATTTACCCGAGTTTGCATTAAGTTCCGTACCTGCATTAGAAGCCTAATCTATGACGTCCTGTAAACCATTTACTTAAATAGTTGTCGACTATGTAAGACTGCATTCGATAATCCCGCTAGTAAATGTTCAGTATTAGTTAATAATCTGTTCCCTTATTTAAATGACAGAGCTCCTCATCTAATTTCAGACCTGTAAATCTCACAATCACATCGCTACTCCGGGTAGCGAAGTGAGCCTGTAATGCTTTTTTATATCTTATGCCTTTCCAAGCTTGCGAGTTAGACTGTTGTAAATTACTGATTTCCGCTAATTTACTTGGGTCAGCACTAGGCATGAAGTTATTATTAACTTTCCTAATGACATATTAGTTGTAGGTATAAAAGAAAAAATTGTTTCGGACATCTTGGAATGGCCGGCATTATCTGAACTATTATGAGTTTTGTTACTATTTAATGCATTTAGGTATGATGGAATCTGAGCTACGCACTCTGAAAGGAAATCGACTTGATTTATTGGTGAGTCTTAACAGGTTTCGACCTGCTTCGACATCCGCCTGGATCTATTGTTTGGTGGTGGGTCCGCAAAACCCTCCTCATCTTCTGAAGATGAGGAAGAGCTGCTGCTTTCTATTGAGCTAGAGCTCCTAGCACTTCGCCCTCCCTCGGGAGCGACGACTTGCGCATCGGAAGCCTCCGACTGATTCATAAGTACAAGTAGGTACTCACCTAACTGCCGCTAACGACGACACCCACACACACTACATTAAACTTATGCGATAAAGCACTTATTTCAGCTAAAAAAATAAAAAATCAAAGTAGGAACACTTAGTTCTCACTTTTACAACTTTGGAAAATTTTCGCTCCTTACGCGACGAAAATCACAAACGCTATGAAGTGAATCAACGGACGCGCGGGAAGGACGCTCGACCCCTGCCGGAAATTCATGGTAACTTCAGTAAACAGAGACAAACAGGTATGTTTTTAACTAAATATGCTCCTTGATGGCAAGATCATAGACAGCTTCTTCACATAAACGCTGTGTCTTTCGACTAGGCATATAATAAAAAAGTCAAGTTATGCTTATGACACTAATGACTGGTGAATTGGTGAATGGTGATGACTGAGTGTCAGCTGAGTTGACATTGTGGCATTTGTGGCTGACCAAACTATTGACCTGTATCTGTGGATATACCATACCTACACAATAAATAGGTACCCACTTTTGAAAATTAGGGTTACTAACATAACATGGTACTATCTTTCTACTATCAACGACTTATCCTTTGACTATACAGTCAACTGGTCACATCACTAGGCTGTCACAGCTTCATCATCATCATCATATCAACCGTTAGACGTCTACTGCTGGACATATGTCTCCTCCTAGGATCGCCACGACGACCGGTCCTGGGCGGTGCGCCACCCGCATCCAGTGGATTCCAGCGACCTTAAGCAGGTTTTCGGTCCACCTTGCCGGGGGCCTACCCACGCTGGGTCTTCCAGTACGTAATCGCCACTCGAGAACCTTCAAGCCCCATCAGCCATCCGTTCGTCATGCGATGTGCCCACAGCTTAATACTTAAAAACTTTAATCTACAGTTAAACATTACAGAAAGCGCCAAGGATACACAATAGGACTGTTTTACATTAAAATAAAACAGTTATTATGTGCCGAAAGAAAGACACAGCGTTTATGTGAAGAAGCTGTCTATGATCTTGCCATCAAGGAGCATATTTAGTTAAAAACATACCTGTTTGTCTCTGTTTACTGAAGTTACCATGAATTTCCGGCAGGGGTCGAGCGTCCTTCCCGCGCGTCCGTTGATTCACTTCATAGTGTCTTCACTCACCAGCCAGGCCCTTGCTCTAACGCTGTGTCTTTCTTTCGGCACATAATAACTGTTTTATTTTAATGTAAAACAGTCCTATTATATGCCTAGTCGAAAGACACAGCGTTTATGTGAAGACTTGTTTGATATCTGCTGGTGATGGTAACTGCAAACGCTATGTGAATTGGATATAAATGTGTAAAATACCAAGAATTGTTTCTCATAGTTTAAACATTTATTCTTATTAATAATCAATTATTATTTTTTCTAACATTATATAACAAAATATAAAGTAAGAATTATAAACGACTCATTTATATAGTTATATATTATTATGTAGTATGGTTATCTACTACTACAATAAACAAAATGTTATTAATTAAGATATTATAATAATTTGGCACTCAGTCTCATGATCATTAACAATCAATATTATAAAAAAGGTGCATCTACAGTAGATGCTAATTAAGATCAATTCTATATTTGTAATTATTAATTAAAATATAAACTAGACACATGAGAAATTTGATCTAAGTAAATCCTCATTTTTATCTTTCTGAATGATTTCCCTGCAATGAAATAAAATCTTCTTAAAGTTTTATCACTTTTCCAATTGCCTGTTTTTAGTCTTTCTTCAATTACAATGTACATTTTTCCACCAGCCTTTGAATGCTACTGCAGCTCTAATACTCCCTGGTGGTGCACTTATGCCTACTGCTTTAAAAACAAATTTAACCCATCCTGCAATTAGGGTTCTAGTAGTTGGCTTAACTTACCCTTTAAGAGGAATAAATAAATAAACTGGATATATTACTATTTACCCGACTATGCTGCGAAGTCTAAATTAATTGTTTGATATGTCTTACAGGACATATAAGTACAGGGCATTTAGGTGTTTCACCAATGACCATCCTGACTGCCTGTAATGGCTTGAATCTGTTATTATCCAAACCTGGACCACAGCACAATGATGTCCTCTTCTTCTATGCAGTTGTTTTGAGATATGTCTAGTAAGGTAAGGTCATGTATTCTTGGACCTGATGCTAAGAGCAAAATTAATGCAGTTCTTCTATATATATCAAAAAGCGAATTGGTGCTATAAACAGTGGTTTCTAACCAATTAAATAATAAAGGGATATGCCATAAAGGCGATTTTGTAGGTTTGAGTTTAATCAATGCAATGGCTTTTATTACTTGTTAACAAAGGAAATTTTTTTTTTTTGGAAAGGTTTTCTACTGTTGAAACACAATAAGTAGAAATAGCAGATTTATGTAATAATATTGTGTTATAGTAACACAATATTATTGTATATTTTTTGTATATAGTGTATATTGTATATTATATATACATATACACTATAAAATAGTTATAAATAAAGATTTGTTAAAAAACCTTGCAACATCTGTGCCATCTGGATTTGTATTATTAACATTATTTGTGGTGGAAAATGCTAACCACCTGTTTATAGGGGTTTTGTATGTGTTTAGAGTGCTAGTTCGCCAACTGCTACTCAATAATTGTATTTCCTCTCTATTCCAGTTTGAGAGCTGATCACCCCCCCCCCCCCCAATTTTGGGAGGTTTGATTCAGGTTTGGAAGGACAATTTGTCCACCTGTGGGGGACCTAGACCTGTTGTTTGATCGATTAGATTCTGCTGCAGATCCAATGTTGGCAATGGATCTGCTAGGGCTCTGGCTTTGAGGTCAGTTAACCCAAAGTACTGGTCCCAATGTGGGACTATTAAGGTGAACATTCCCTTGGCTTTGTTCAAATGTGCCAGTACCCAAGGGACTAGATTGGGTGGGGGAAAACCCAGCCCAACTGACAGTTCCAATTTTGACTGGAGGCGTCGCAGAAAACTGCTGACCCATCTGTCGAGTCCCAGGTTACGTACCGCGGGACGACTGCGGTTTCTTTTGATGCAAACAAGTATATGTCTGGCACACCCTATTTTTTGAATATTGCCACCCTGGCTTGGATTTGCAGATGCCACTTGGGCACAGGCTTTCCTCTTGAGAGGTGGTCTGCAATCCTGTTTAACCTCCCTAAGAGGTAAGAAGCCGACAGCGTTATGTTGAGCAGGTTTTCGGTCCACCTTGCCGGGGGCCTACCCACGCTGGGTCTTCCAGTACGTAATCGCCACTCGAGAACCTTCAAGCCCTATCAGCCATCCGTTCTTCATGCGATGTGCCCACAGCTTAATACTTAAAAACTTTAATCTACAGTTAAACATTACAGAAAGCGCCAAGGATACACAATAGGACTGTTTTACATTAAAATAAAACAGTTATTATGTGCCGAAAGAAAGACACAGCGTTTATGTGAAGAAGCTGTCTATGATCTTGCCATCAAGGAGCATATTTAGTTAAAAACATACCTGTTTGTCTCTGTTTACTGAAGTTACCATGAATTTCCGGCAGGGGTCGAGCGTCCTTCCCGCGCGTCCGTTGATTCACTTCATAGTGTCTTCACTCACCAGCCAGGCCCTTGCTCTAACGCTGTGTCTTTCTTTCGGCACATAATAACTGTTTTATTTTAATGTAAAACAGTCCTATTATATGCCTAGTCGAAAGACACAGCGTTTATGTGAAGACTTGTTTGATATCTGCTGGTGATGGTAACTGCAAACGCTATGTGAATTGGATATAAATGTGTAAAATACCAAGAATTGTTTCTCATATGTAGTTTAAACATTTATTCTTATTAATAATCAATTATTATTTTTTCTAACATTATATAACAAAATATAAAGTAAGAATTATAAACGACTCATTTATATAGTTATATATTATTATGTAGTATGGTTATCTACTACTACAATAAACAAAATGTTATTAATTAAGATATTATAATAATTTGGCACTCAGTCTCATGATCATTAACAATCAATATTATAAAAAAGGTGCATCTACAGTAGATGCTAATTAAGATCAATTCTATATTTGTAATTATTAATTAAAATATAAACTAGACACATGAGAAATTTGATCTAAGTAAATCCTCATTTTTATCTTTCTGAATGATTTCCCTGCAATGAAATAAAATCTTCTTAAAGTTTTATCACTTTTCCAATTGCCTGTTTTTAGTCTTTCTTCAATTACAATGTACATTTTTCCACCAGCCTTTGAATGCTACTGCAGCTCTAATACTCCCTGGTGGTGCACTTATGCCTACTGCTTTAAAAACAAATTTAACCCATCCTGCAATTAGGGTTCTAGTAGTTGGCTTAACTTACCCTTTAAGAGGAATAAATAAATAAACTGGATATATTACTATTTACACGACTATGCTGCGAAGTCTAAATTAATTGTTTGATATGTCTTACAGGACATATATGTACAGGGCATTTGGGTGTTTCACCAATGACCATCCTGACTGCCTGTAATGGCTTGAATCTGTTATTATCCAAACCTGGACCACAGCACAATGATGTCCTCTTCTTCTATGCAGTTGTTTTGAGATATGTCTAGTAAGGTAAGGTCATGTATTCTTGGACCTGATGCTAAGAGCAAAATTAATGCAGTTCTTCTATATATATCAAAAAGCGAATTGGTGCTATAAACAGTGGTTTCTAACCAATTAAATAATAAAGGGATATGCCATAAAGGCGATTTTGTAGGTTTGAGTTTAATCAATGCAATGGCTTTTATTACTTGTTAACAAAGGAAATTTTTTTTTTTTGGAAAGGTTTTCTACTGTTGAAACACAATAAGTAGAAATAGCAGATTTATGTAATAATATTGTGTTATAGTAACACAATATTATTGTATATTTTTTGTATATAGTGTATATTGTATATTATATATACATATACACTATAAAATAGTTATAAATAAAGATTTGTTAAAAAACCTTGCAACATCTCTGCCATCTGGATTTTTATTATTAACATTATTTGTGGTGGAAAATGCTAACCACCTGTTTATAGGGGTTTTGTATGTGTTTAGAGTGCTAGTTCGCCAACTGCTACTCAATAATTGTATTTCCTCTCTATTCCAGTTTGAGAGCTGATCACCCCCCCCCCCCCCCATTTTGGGAGGTTTGATTCAGGTTTGGAAGGACAATTTGTCCACCTGTGGGGGACCTAGACCTGTTGTTTGATCGATTAGATTCTGCTGCAGATCCAATGTTGGCAATGGATCTGCTAGGGCTCTGGCTTTGAGGTTGGTTAACCCAAAGTACTGGTCCCAATGTGGGACTATTAAGGTGAACATTCCCTTGGCTTTGTTCAAATGTGCCAGTACCCAAGGGACTAGATTGGGTGGGGGAAAACCCAGCCCAACTGACAGTTCCAATTTTGACTGGAGGCGTCGCAGAAAACTGCTGACCCATCTGTCGAGTCCCAGGTTACGTACCGCGGGACGACTGCGGTTTCTTTTGATGCAAACAAGTATATGTCTGGCACACCCTATTTTTTGAATATTGCCACCCTGGCTTGGATTTGCAGATGCCACTTGGGCACAGGCTTTCCTCTTGAGAGGTGGTCTGCAATCCTGTTTAACCTCCCTAAGAGGTAAGAAGCCGACAGCGTTATGTTGAGCTGCTCGGTCAAGTGAAGGAGTTTGTCTGTTAGGCCCAACAGGGGTAAGGAATGGGTACTCCCTTCGTTCCTTATGTAGGCTATCAGGGTGCGATTGTCTGAGTGTACCAGTACGTGTGCACCCCTCATGTCTGCACCTTGTTGAGATAAGGCTGCATACACGGCATACATCTCCTTCACATTGGAGTGCCACTTTAGCTGGCGAGGACTCCAATTGCCCGACAACATTGTGTTGTTCAGGTGTGCTCCCCAGCCCGCGTCCGCCGCGTCTGTGGTTGCACTTTTAACCTTGCATTTTTTAGCCACTTTAGTAACTCTACTCAAGAGTCTACTAGAGGAGGTAACATCCTCTCTTGCCTTGGTCTGCCTCCTCTGAATGATTTTAGTAAAATCGGTGTTCTGCGATAGTGCAGGTGACCATTCAGTGTCGCTAAATTGGTAAAGTTTATTATACCCAGCCATTTCTGTACCTTCCGGAGACAGGCCATTTTCTTTTACAATAAATTGGTTGACATTTCTGTTATATTCAGTACTTTTTTGACAGGAAGAGATATTAAATTGGATTTTGTGTTCCATGTCATGCCTAAGTATTCTAGTTACTGAGTTGGGGTGAAAAGTGATTATTGATAATTCACTTGCCAACCCAACTTTATCAGGGTTCTACAAGCTTTTCTTGGTTTTGATTGGTTAAATAAACTATTAATAATTAATAAATGAAAATTAATTTTTATCCTTATGCCCTGTCTCTGAAGGATTTCCGCAATCCAATTGGTAACAGAAGCGAAAGAGTGAGGGGCTGATGAAAGACCGAAGGTTAGGGCTGCTTACTGCAATATCTCGCCTCCATATATTATACGTAGAAAACACCTGTGGGTTTCCTTTATGCATAAATGGAAGTAGGCTTGGTAGAGGTCGATTTTTATCATCCAGTCCTGATCTTGAAGGAACAGAATAATATCCACTCGAGAAATGAGTTGGAAATGACGAGTTGAGACATGCATATTCAGTTTTCTTAAATTGAATATGAGTTGTACTTCTCGTCTGGGTTTTTATCAAAATCATCTTTGAATGAAAACCCGGTGCGGTTAATTTTAGTTTCTCTAAAATGCCCTCTTCCTTGAGTTCGCTTATGACTTGTGTCATTTTTGCTGATTGCTTTGTAGCAAATCTGGTTATTATTTTCTTGCAAGGATATTGCACGGGAGGTTTTGTTAAAAAAGGGTATACAGCCCCTGGCTATAAAATTTTGAACATATTTGCTCGCCCTCAGCTGTGCTCATATCTGAACATGGTACCCCCCTTGAATATCCTGCTTTGATAGTCACTTGTCTTTATTAATGTTGGAGTTGTCATGGGAGTCTGTGAGACAGGGGAATATTTTATATGATAGTTATTATAGTAATTTTTCTCAACTTTTGATTTATTTTCCTTATCAAATTTTCTTGATTTAGAGGACTATTTAATTTTTTTTTTTTTTTATTATTTTTTTTTTTATTTAAATTAGTATTATTACTGTCACTAAATTTATTTTTATTCTTTAAATAACTTGGCATGTTTAGCCACACCTGGGATCTCCCCAAAGAGTATACCAGCGGAATACGAGCATCCCTATTAATTAGGTGTTTCAAACTGGGTGGAATGTTTTGAAACGCAATTTTTAAATTGACATTGTTTATTTCTTTTAGAATACGGTCACATATAACCTCAATACATTCTGCCTATTTTGCGCAATTAACCTGCATACATGACTCCATATTTTTATATGATGGAGATAACAGACCAAATATTTCTGTAAATTTACCCGAGTTTGCATTAAGTTCCGTACCTGCATTAGAAGCCTAATCTATGACGTCCTGTAAACCATTTACTTAAATAGTTGTCGACTATGTAAGACTGCATTCGATAATCCCGCTAGTAAATGTTCAGTATTAGTTAATAATCTGTTCCCTTATTTAAATGACAGAGCTCCTCATCTAATTTCAGACCTGTAAATCTCACAATCACATCGCTACTCCGGGTAGCGAAGTGAGCCTGTAATGCTTTTTTATATCTTATGCCTTTCCAAGCTTGCGAGTTAGACTGTTGTAAATTACTGATTTCCGCTAATTTACTTGGGTCAGCACTAGGTATGAAGTTATTATTAACTTTCCTAATGACATATTAGTTGTAGGTATAAAAGAAAAAATTGTTTCGGACATCTTGGATTGGCCGGCATTATCTGAACTATTATGAGTTTTGTTACTATTTAATGCATTTAGGTATGATGGAATCTGAGCTACGCACTCTGAAAGGAAATCGACTTGATTTATTGGCCAGTCTTAACAGGTTTCGACCTGCTTCGACATCCGCCTGGATCTATTGTTTGGTGGTGGGTCCGCAAAACCCTCCTCATCTTCTGAAGATGAGGAAGAGCTGCTGCTTTCTATTGAGCTAGAGCTCCTAGCACTTCGCCCTCCCTCGGGAGCGACGACTTGCGCATCGGAAGCCTCCGACTGATTCATAAGTACAAGTAGGTACTCACCTAACTGCCGCTAACGACGACACCCACACACACTACATTAAACTTATGCGATAAAGCACTTATTTCAGCAAAAAAAATAAAAAATCAAAGTAGGAAAACTTAGTTCTCACTTTTATAACTTTGGAAAATTTTCGCTCCTTACGCGACGAAAATCACAAACGCTATGAGGTGAATCAACGGACGCGCGGGAAGGACGCTCGACCCCTGCCGGAAATTCATGGTAACTTCAGTAAACAGAGACAAACAGGTATGTTTTTAACTAAATATGCTCCTTGATGGCAAGATCATAGACAGCTTCTTCACATAAACGCTGTGTCTTTCGACTAGGCATATAATAGCTCACTCATGAAAATTATTTATCATCATTGATAGCCTAGCCAGTCTACATCAATGAAATCAAAATTAATATTATTTATTTCTTTGCAAACATTGGTCGTTATATCCATCTTGTTCGATTATGTTCGCAGTCCACGTTCTGCCGATAATTTGGCATGCAAGTTTGTATTTAGATATTTACCATATGGATTCTGATAAAGGCCCTAACACGTTGATATGATACTTACTATATTAATAATACCTAACACAATAAAATCTCAATAAAGTAAATAAAAAGCTTAGCTAAAACTTCGCAGTCATCGTATCTTACGACAATAAAAAAAAAAACATCTTTATTACTTATCTGTGCACTTTACCGTGGCTGTCATTCTATGATGGTGGAGCCGTATGTCTATTCGAGTTTTATTTTTAATTAGTTTTCTTGAAGTCATGTTAATTTAACGACTAATGTTATCATGTCACTAAGAGAAAATTTAAGTGAGCTAGGCTGGTAATAATATTTTTACAGAATCCATTGTTATAATGGTGAATTATTAAATGTTCATAAGTAGACTAATATTTGATTTTTCAGGCACATGAGTGAAGAAGGTCTTGATACTGTTAGTGAAAATGGTCAAATACAGGATATAGATGTTCTTACGAAAAAGGCATTGGATGTGAGTGCATAACTTAGTTACATTTAATTATAGTCAAGGTCTACTGGTCAATTGGTTCTGGTTGTGTTAATTTGAATTCTTATTATTTTCTAGTATGATTTGAGAGATATAGGAGAAGCAGCGCTGCCAGAAGATTTTACTAAAGACCCATCTAAGTTGGAGAAGCCGGTAGTACTACAAATCCAGAAGATCAGAAATGTCTCGGCACCAAAGGCAAATGAGGAGTCTACCTCTGCCCCTCGCATGCTAAAACTCACATTACATGATGGGAAAACAACATATACAGGCCTAGAAACTAGTCCGATATCTAATTTAAGTGTGAACATTCCACCTGGAACTAAGCTGTTGTTAAAGAATGAAGGCCTGGAGGTTTGTCATGGTGTGCTGTGGTTGGTGCCAGATGTTATAACGATATTGGGTGGCAAAGTCACCCATATGATTGAGAAATGGGAGCTGAATCGGAGTTTGGCCAAGCATACCAGGGGTGAGTCTATACTCCCATATTTCTTTGGTAGATATGTAAGATAGTAATTTGAATTACAGGAGTAAACAATTGCATTTTTTTTTAAGTATTTGGCTGCTAAGCATAGTTTTTTTAACTATAACATTGCTGTGTTATGTTAAAAACATTCTTTATTCTTTTTTTTTTTCGATTTCTGCCTAGCATATGCTGTATTGTGAATGCAATGGAATAATGATTTTTTAACAAAGTGGCATATGTTAAATTTATTTTAGTTATTATAGTAGGCCTCTCCCAATGTGACTCTTTGGGAGAGGCCAACATTCAGCAATGGATGGCGGCAATAGGCTGATATGATCTTTGTCCCTGTTGCAGTAAAACACTATTTTCCATTTTACATGGTACTATTGCCATAGATTCTATACTTTAGTAATGTGTACCTACTTTAAGATTGAATTGATTGAATTTGTATTGATTGATTCATATTGGAAAATATGTGTGAAAACATGAGTCTGCAAACACAAGACTTAACATTAAATGTAATATTAAAGTTAGGTCTCGTTTGATGGTGGGTGATTACAGTTGCAACACAATTTTTAATACTGCAACTGTTATTGTTCTATTATTGTGTATGTTACCTATGTAATAATATAACTACATAACATAACATACTCTCATGCCGGTCGTCCAGAAGGATTAGGCAGAGGGGTACTAATAAATAATGTACATAAATACATATATTATTAATTATCATTAAGAAAAGTGTATGTTTACATTTTTAGGTGGTGTGGATGCTGGACCTCCCCCTTGGATACCATTTGGACAAAGACTTGAAGCTCTCATGTTAGACAAGCAGTTCAAGAGCTTACAAGAGGCAGCTAAGCAAGATAATGCTGAGTTTGAAGCCCAGAGGAAGGGAGCCATTGCTGAGGCACAGAGACTTGCATCTGGTGTTAAAAAAGTAATTATTAATTGTCATATTATACTGATAATTGTAGAAGTAAATGAGAATAGTTTATTCTAGTTAGAATGTTTTCATTAATGAATTTGGTAACAAGTTTTTCTCCTATTGGATTGTAACAGATATAAGTTAACTGTATTAGAACATTAGATTGCAATAGGGAATTGAGAAATTGTATGGTAAAAAGAAGTTGTTGTTTATTATTCTGATTAATTTAATTTATGTGAATACATATAATATGTATATATAATATAGAATATGTTTAATTGAAATGAAACTAAATTTTATGGATTTTATTGATGTGTATTGATTTTTTAAAATCAAAACATTTGCATCCACCGGTATCCTCAGCAGCATACCGGTGAACATTACGGGTAGCAGTTTGCATGTGATGATGGATGCTGTAAAGGGTCCATGATCTGGAAAAGTCAAGATTAAATAATATCAATATACCACAATAAAACCTGTAGAAAGGAGTTTTATTTCAATTCTGATTAATTATACTTTTGCTTATTTGTATTTTCATACTTGTAGGTCTTTGGTGGCGGTACAAAGCCTCTTTTGGATGCAAATGTGCAGAAGATTGTTGATGCAGGATTTTCAGAAGAGCAAGCCGAAAATGCTCTTAAATACACCAAGAATAATGTTGACAGAGCTCTTAAAATTCTGCAGAAGAGAGATAACTCAGAGAACAGAGCCAAAGAGAAGCAACAGAAAGAACCAGAACCTAAACGCAAGGGTAGGAACAAAGATTTAAATGATGAGGATATGCAAGTCAAGCCATCAGGAAAGGTGTCATTGTTTGACTTCCTAGAAGATAAACTACCTAATGTACCAGAAAAAGATAAAGGAAATCGACACCACAACTCCTCACAAGAAGATAGAAGTGAGCGTAACAATTATAATTACAGGGACAGAAATAGTGGCAGAAATAATCCTCGCAATCAAGCATCCAGGTTTGATGGTTCTAATCGACAAAGATCTGATAATAGAGGTAATTTTTCTCATGACAATCACTCACATAGAGATGATAGAAAATATCAAGCACAGAGTGAAAAGCCACCAAGGTTCCAGAGGAAGCTAGAAGAAAAGAACAAACAGCAACAGCAGTACCAACATCAGCCACAAAATCAGTTCCAAGCTAACAGCATGAGCAATATGAATATGCAACAATATAACAATACATACCAAAATCTGCCACCACCTCCACAGAGTCAATATAATGATAAAAATATGAGAAGTGACAGGGAGTATAATTATAATAATGAGAATAAGATGCAGCAACAGCAGCAGCAACAGCAGAGTTACCGAAACACTGCCAGTGCTATGGATAGTTTAGTCGACGCTACGGCGAACTTGAATCTGCTGGCGACTCAACGCGTGGCCGAAGAGCTACAACAGCCACGGAACTATCCGCCACTGGATCAAGTATACGCGAAACAGGCCTACTTAGCTGCGCAAAATATGCCAGACATACCACCGTTCAGGAGAGGCAGTGATCTGCAGAAGTATCAGGAGCAGTCGTACCAGCGCCGGCAACAGCCGAACGGTTATGTGGAGTCGCGGCAGAATGCCATGTATCCTAATGTGGCGAGTTACATGGGGAATGCGGCGGCTTCAGCGGCTGCGGCGGCGGCGGCTGCGGCTGCGGCCAGCGGGTACGCCAGCCGCCAGTACGGGTACGGAGCGCGACCCCAGGAGTATCCGGGAGTGCGTGGAGCGCCTTTCCTGGCGAACTCTTTGCTAGGCTTCCAGAACGCCGCCGTCAATGAGCAGGCGCGCGCCATGCTCGGCGTAGCCGACATCAACTGGAAGGTGGGCGACCGCTGCCTCGCGCTCTACTGGGAGGACAATAACGTAAGTTCACTGAATCGTAGAACAATTGTAACAAAATAATTGTAGAATTGCATTTAAATTAATTTTAACGTTTTGTACACATTTTAACAAAGTAGTTTTCTAATGGGAGTTCTGATTATTATTTACTTAGTTTTTATACATATCTTTGTGGAATAAATCGATACACGAATTATGCATATATCAATAAAGTTTGGAGTTTCTTATAGTCAACTTACAATAATACTCTTGTTTAAATTCATATTATTTTTAAACACAAACGTATTTTTTAAAATTTTCAGTTCTACGAAGCTGAGATCACCGGAATATCGGCCAATACTGTAGTTGTCAAGTTTTGTGCCTATGGTAATCACGAGGAGATACTCAAGACTAATTGTCTGCCATTCCCCAATCAAGGTACGTTGATGTATCATATACAAAAGAATATCCAAAATATTGATTAATATTATTATGGCGCAGTATCATTCAGTATGTGGTAAATTGATTTTATATTTTGTATGTATAATCAAAATTATAAAAACTTGACTAATGTCTGCGTATTTTTTCTATGCGTTTTTCGATTATATGCCATCATACATTTCTCTTCACTTCGTGAGCCTCAACACAACAGGAAGAGGTTATATCGTTCGTTTTTGGTTCGTTATTCAAAACGATATTTTTACAAAACTGGTAATAAAATTCCAAGTGTACCGTAGGTTCGCACAACGATAGCGGCTACCTGGCGCAGCGCGGCGTGTTCGCGGCGCGGCGGCCCTAGTACTGCGGCGCGGTGCTCCCGGGGCCCGCCAGCTGACCCCGCACCGCGCTGTCCGCCGCACCCACTGACCCTGAACATCCACCACCTGAACATTACCATGTATTCTACTCGACACATCACTACTAACAGGGACTTGTACCGACAGTCATTGTCGGTATACATTTTTTGTGAGCATATTTTGTAGTTTGGACTCTAGGCTTTCATTCCATACAAAATTCGTTATTATCTTGGTATTTTTTTTTCAGAATTGTGTGTGTTTCACTGTGGGGAAACGACGATCTTTATCGAGTCACATAAAAATGTTTTTTGTATGGAACGATATACTATTTATTTTAAGGCAGTTGTTTTCGGAAGGATCGCGTCGCCTTGTAAAAAGCGAGTATTATTTTTATACTCATACATAAATACACTGGGCCAGTACGCAACCTTACCGCCCGTATATACTTCGTGCAATCAATGTAACTAATGACTAAATAGAATGGGGAGGCTAACGCAAAGTAAAGACAGATGGCAGCTCCTCTGGTTATTCCAATTTAAACCGATCAAAATATTTGATAATGACAAGTGAATTATGTAAAAAAGGTTTCAACCAATGGAATTATAGTGGGCCAAGCGTAAGTGGCGCCAATAGTACCTCGTTTGTCTTCCCTATTCAAATCATAGTTTCGAATTAATTTATTCGTGGACCGGGTATTTTGTTACCCCATGCTAATGTGGCGTAGACCTCATTAAAACAAAGCTATTGCGAATGAACTTTTTCTGGAAACATGAATAATTGAATGATACTTATTAGTATCGATTCGCTATAAAAACTAAGATTTTATGCACAAACATTTATGTGGTCTATGTTGTCTGTAGAAATGACTGCAAAAACTGGAATGTTCTAGTAATTCAACTTGTAATATTATAATAACAGAACACATCTAACGCCAAAAACCTGATATTAAAATGCGTCGTAGCTTAATACCACACTAATACAACATTTCAAGTGTTGATAGATGTTTCAGTATAATGTTCAGGTTGTAATTGGTTTCAAGTTCAGGATGAGTGAATGAAGTTGAAATATTCTTATCATCATAAAGCCATAGAAGATTCCAGCTTACTGCCAATGTCAAAATAATTATTAATATTTGTCTGTGTAATAATAATTACTAGTTATTGGATGGCTCACACCGGAAGTATTTCAATAATCTGCTGCTGGAAGCGTTTCACAGTTTTCTAATTTTCGATAAGCATAGAAATTTTACTTCACAATTGAAAACTTTGGGTCTTAGAAAAAAAATGCCGAAAGACCTGAAGATCTTCAAAAGCAGCTGCAAAGATTTTCAGAGGAATTTTAAGAGGAAGTGATTCTAATTTAGCTTGCAAAAATGTTACTAAAGCTACCTAACAAACACCGCAATTGAAGTAAAAGCTTTTAATAAATAATACAGTACTTATAGTGTCGGGATGCTGCTGATTATATTATGTTTGATGTGAACCATCCCTAAATGTTCATAATATTCAATACCGTACAGAAATTATTGAGATTTTCAACTTCCTTCATTTAATGTATAAAGGGAAATGAAAGGGCTCACGCGCCACTGCGTAGCTTCTTAAAAATAATAATATTTTCCAAAGAGGATTTGAAAATAACGTTTCTATAATTATTATGGAATTACTTGCATTTATTCGTTGTCTTTTGAAATTTTATTAGTATTCTGCCGATCGTATGCTGTTGTTGATATTAATCAACATATTACAAGCTCTTTAAAACAAAATTCATTGTGTCTACGGCATAATATTTTGCATAGAGGATTCTTTCACTATTGTCCTATCGCTGGGCACGGGTCTCTCCTAGAGAACCCTCTTTCATTTGAGAATATTATAAATCATTAAACTCATTTCAGAGAGGATTTTTTAGATAAAATAGACATAAGATAATGCTATACATAATATAATTACACTGTAAACGCCAAAAACGGCCCACTTACATCCTCATAGTGACCTTAGAAGTCCTCATTAACTCGTTGTTTACTAACGAAAAAGAATATCCGGTTATAAGTCTTCCTAATCGACAGAAAAAAGTTTCAATGACGTAACTGCCCAGATATATCTTGCAAAGCGTGTCCATGTTACATCGGTGGACGTTACCGCATACATTTTTATACAAACCGAGTTTCTGAACGCATAAATGACGCAGAGCATTAATGCAAAAATAAAACACATCGAAGCGCAAAAAGTCAGATCATCATTCTATGTCAAAGTTATTGAATCTATTCATTTTAACAGCATGCTGTTGTAATGCTAATTAAAGTATTTTCGAAGTTTAGTTGATCATCAATATTTTATCTCAGTTCCTCGGTTTTTGGTTTTATTATTTAAATCTATGGATAAAATATTGTTTTTGGAATTATGCTTCGTTGGAAATTTTTATTATTTATTTATAGTGTTACTTTTTTGAGGTGGTTATATAAAAATTATAATTATTATGCGTATTTCTCATGTTTACGTTTTTAATCACAGAGTCAGATGAAGCATGTTTTAAAAAAAACTGCCCAGTGTCTGCTTAATCCAAGTTCGATACATTAAGTATTAGTTTGGTTCTCGTCAATTATTTTATAGGAGAAGAAGCTACGCAGGTCGTGTTGTGTAACTAGGTCTAATTAAAAAGTTCTTAAATGTTTAAATATAGGTAATATAATATTTAAAAGATGTAACTCTCATGCGTTAGCGTTAATTTATTGTCAATCTGTATGTAACCAACGGCAGTAGCGAGTTGCTTGTATAAGTGTATTTTGTTGTATCTTTAGCGCAAAATATGTAATATATTATAAATTCAGTTAAAAATATTGTTTGAAATGTATTTGTTTTTTATTTTGTATCCGTGTTATAGATATAAATAATTGTACCTACGAAATCACCTACCGTTTCTGCTTCGTGTTTATATTAAGTTAACAACAAATGAGATGTATCTATTGATTCTTTTTCTATTTTTATTGATTTATACGCGATCACTAATGATTCACACTTGCTACTTATTTTATTACGAAACATTTGTAACATTAGGGTTGTAACAGAGCCAGGTAGCAGGTGAGAATATATTGTGGAATCAAATAGGACCTAAATGCCGTGAAAGCGAATTCACTACATTAGTATCGACTTCTATTCGATATCATGTTATATTTCACAAGTTCAAAGCACTGGGTTTTCTTTTATTGCAGTTGTCTAGTAGTTTCGCTGTATTGTGATCTTCGCGCGATTAGAATCAACACTTAGGCACTTTACGCCGTAGGTTTTCTTTAGAGTTATTCAAAGATTTGTATAAGACGGGTATTTTTGGTCATATTATATAGTTTTTTAGTAATTGTAGATAAAATATCATCTAAATACTCGCTGAAGAAGTTGTAACTCTATGAAGATAATACAGATATATCTGTCAGCCTAAATAATTAATCTTTACTAACGGCCTTATGTTCCTATCGTTTTATATGTTTGTGACTTTAACAAATAAGTAGAGTTTAACTTGAAACAAGTTTTGTTTGTAGCACCATTGCTTGATCGCGCGCAGGTCATACATAACATACGTTGTCTTGAGTTTTTTTGTCTAAATTACTAAACTGATCGCAATTTCACGATATGATTTCATGTAAACCAAAGCTCAATGACATCTTAGTTGGTAGTAGACGCAGTGATGCTCATATTGATGTAAAACGGCGTTGATTACATTTGTACCTCCAGTTTATAATTATGTTGAGTTGAGGTGAACGTTTATTAACAAAAGCTAATAAAAGAAACTGTGACATATTTTTGTTTTATTTGAAAAACCGGTTGATTGTTTAAATATTAATTATTTTGTAATTAATATAATTTTATATAAAATAACTTTTAATACAGTTCCTGAAATTTGTAACACTGATTATAATTATAGACGACCAATTAGTCCAGCGGTACTTAACACAGACTTCTGTGCTAAGGCTCCCGGGTTCGAATCCCGGTAGGGACAAATGTTTGTGTGATGAGCATAAATATTTGTATCCGAGTCATGGATTTATCTATGTATAATATGTATGTACTTACAAAAAAAGTATATAATTATGTAGTATATCAACCAACTAGTATCCGTAAAACAAGTCTCGTTGCTTACCTCGGAACTAGATGGCGCTGTGTGTCATAATGCACAGGATATTTATTATTAATTATGATTTTTCCAAAACACTGTAACACATCAACACAATATTTCACATTAATATATTGATTTTCTACACTCAGAATGGTTTTCTGTTGTGATTGTGACGGTTATTAATATGTACTTTGATGAGACCTACCATAAATTAAAAAACATATTTACTCAAGGTTATTTATAGATTCACAGAAGATCTTCCAATTAAAATAAAACTACTTATTCCGAATTTTATCACGGTATATTGATATATTGAATCCATTACAGCATCCATGGTCATTCAATCATCATGCATAACCATGCATGAATTTGTGTATATGCATAACCATGCATATACACGTCTATTACTTCAAATAGTATCTGTTGATACGTATACATAATATACATAGATACATACCTAACAAAATATACGTTTAAAACGTAACGCCTAATGAAACGTCACGTGGAGTAAACGTTTGTTTTGGTTAGATTCCATTAAAACAAAACAAAAAATACATTTTGAATGAGTTGTTCATAAAGTTTGCTTTCATCAGAGTAACAATAGGTACTTTACACGCTATAACTGACCTAGTTGTAACACATAAACGCATAAGCAGACCCTTCGAAGGCTGACCCATGCTTCCTACTACAGAGTACAGCCTACGTCTTGGTTGGTGGGGCGTCACCCGCGTGCTTGACTCTGCGAACCAGTTGCCTCTGCCCTACCGGCCACGACGCACCCGTGTTCAACAACAAACAAGAACTTGTGAATGGACTGTTCAAATTAACGTAGTAACTGTAGTGGCAAGTAAGAGTGATGGTAAAGTGAAACTGTTTCAGTTAACGGTTCTATTGAAGACGATATCGGATTTCGTGACAAAATGTAAGTAAACGCCACGACGCGAACGTAAACTGTTATGTTGATGTTGACATCACTAGGGAGTTTTTAAACTTCGAATTATTACGTTCTGGCCGTTTTCAAATAAAACGGAATGTTATTGGATATGCTTGTTTTAAAGAATCGTCATATAATGCTACTTTCACTTATAAAATCATTAAGAGAATGGATTAGATGGACCTTGTGTTATCCGAAGATCACCTTGAGTGTTCGCGTCCGCGCAGGTCGCGTAACTCCTCTTTGCAAGTGGTCGTAATACTACATGCACGCATGACATACATACTATTGCATATGACAACTACTGACATACATAACATACACTGAACTTAATTATCTTGGCTAAGCTGACTCAGAGTATTTTAATTACTGGTACACCTTCGATATATTATTGAATTATGTAGTATCCTGTAATGGCTAAATTGCTGCGAGGTGTAGCTCGTTTAATTAATGCCAAGATCAATATATGTTTTATGTTTTAGCAGATTTGGAGACAGTACACTATACTGTATTATAACTTATTATTAGGGTCTACAGATCTCTGTTATTTTGTACTCCAATACGGTTTGACTAGACCGATAGCAAAGAAAACACGTTACAATAAAATTATGATGTTCACGTAGGTACGTAAACTGTATTAGGCATTCAACCAATACAAAATCGTAAGTACCTAGTAGTACCCACTAAATGATAGTTCTAATGAGCGATGCTACCAGAGAAGGGTACCTACTTATAAAAATGTGATAGAATTAGATACCCGCATAACCCAATAACATGAAAAAACAGAAACAATAACATGGGAAAAATAAATAGTAGTTTTAAAATTAAATTACGAATACGAAAAAAACGGAAATCAACTTATTGGAGGTGAATACATGTTATTATTTAATGTTTATCTTCTGGGCCACGGCTTACTAGATCGTACCGCCACAATATCGTCGACAATTAATATGACAAACAAAGATATACTTCAATTATTGTTAAGCAATTTATAAGTACTTAATTGGAAGCGTTTTTAGCAGGTATCTATTGACTTTTTATTACTTACTTAAAATTCAAACACGATACTGATTTCTTAGACATACGCAAATAAATTAAATTGGTCCCTAAATAATCAACTATAACATATGGCATTATGGAAAAGCTATAGTTCTGTTTAGTCCCAATGACCACCCGCAGTTCCTCGTCTCTACTTCTAATAATTTTACTCTCATCATGTGATACGCCAATAAGTATTTATAACGTACTTAGGTACTTACAGTTCTACACGTGATTGGTTTACAAACAGCTGGATTATTTGTATTCAACTTTCACTGTTTAAATACTCAAGGTTCTAGTTAGTATGTACTTATGATTATTATACTTGCTTATATTGTTTGAGATGTTTTAACTAGACCAGACACGCATGACTTTTGTTAATACACCAAAAAGTATAGATTAGGTGTCCCTAACGTTTGGGAGCATTTGGAAAGGACCTACTAACCAATTTAATTGCTTTTTTTAAATTTAATATTGTCGAAAGTCGAAAGACTTTGAAACCGTCAAATGTCTATAACGGGTTGTCTTGTTTTAAATTAACAAAATATAATATAACATAAATTACGTCGCGGCTATTCCGTTAAAGAAGAGGGCTGTGAAAATATTAAAAAACAAGCAGTTGCCCCCCTTATTACCGAGTCAATGGTTGAACATCTTAATGGCGTGAGGCGTAGGATGTTGCGGGTGTCGTTACACTGTGTGATAGAAACATTATGCACCTGTCTAGCTTCAGATGTTTATAAATGTAGTTTGAGTGAGGTGAACTTCATTCGTAATATTTTGATGGCCATATGAATTTGTGTATCGGAATTTTAGATTTTTAGATATTTTGTATCAGCAGGTGTGAGATATTAGTCCATTGATATTGGTAATTTTTCGGTACGGCAAACACTACTTTATATTAATGTTATTTCTTAACTGCACTAAACGAAGCCTATAATGAACTTTATTGGGTTTTTCTATGAAACTATCAGTAGCATTTGTAAGTAGTTTTGTTTGTAGGTATGTGCTCAGTTCGCTGGCCTTAAATCCTAACTCCTAACTTCCTTCCCATTTGACACCTTGCTTAATCTGGAAATCGAAATCCGAACATTGCTATCATTTTTTTTTAATTACAGATTCGCTATGGGGATGGGAGGAGCAATGGACAGCTGTGGGAGATGTATGAAGTTCTCATTAATATGTATCAATGTAGTCACCTTTGTAAGTATTTGATATTTTTTCAGTATAGTTCATATTAATAGTATAAATAAAGGATGATTTTCTCTAGCAAAATAAATCCTATACACTGTAGTCTATAGAACAAAAATAAGCGAAAAAACCTTCAGGTAAAAAAGTACCTTATTCCTCTCTACTCTGAAATTATAATGGAACATCCTGTTGATTAAATCGAGCAATATATCAAGGTGGTCGCATTAAGACTTCGGTGAAGTAATTTAGATTGTACTTATCTTAATACGAGTCGGACATCCACCTGCATTAGGCAAAAAATAGTCTACAAAAACTGTAGTTAATAAAAAGGTTAATGGATTCTATATTCCTATCATTTGTGACTTTGATGGTAATTTTAACTCAGATGTTATTGTAGTATTGCGGGTATATTCTAATCTATGTATAGAATGAGATAACAGAACATTATTTCTGGACATTAATGACACAGTTCCATGGTAAGAAACGAGGCTTGTGTTACGGATACTAGATGGTTGATATACTACATAATATACTTCTATAAGATATAAAATGATTTTATATATTTTATAGATACATCCATGACTCGGATACAACTGTTTATGCTCATCACACAAACATTTGTCCCTACCGGGATTCGAACCCGGGACCCGTAGCACAGAAGGCTGTGTTAACTACCACTGGACTAATTGGATCGTCAAATATTGCACACGATTACGAAAGTTTATCCATATTAATGTTCACACGTATATGCTCGTATATAAGCTTAGACTTTAGTGACTTTGTATACCTCTTTACGTCAAATTATGGTCGGCCTCTGTTTAACAGTAAATCAAAATTTATAGTAGTAGGTTAGGTACATACCAATCATTATGATTTAACTTTTTTTTATAATTAAAATCATAGTATTTTTTTAGCTTAGCAAAGCGTTCGATGTGTCAAAGTTCTGATCGCAGATTCGAGTACTAAATGTTCACTTTACGAGCAATATGTACTTACTTGTTAAAATTTCCCTTCATTAAAAATAATAAATTTGGGTTTGAATCGAAATCGTAGCCTGGAAAATTCACAAAATACTATGGTTTACAACTTCGTATGGCATATAATCGTCAATAATAATCGATGTATCCGCATCCGTTGCGTGTTGTCAATGTTATGCGAGTGCATGTGACCTTGTCATGTCATGTCTTTATTATCCTTAGCCACTTGCATCAATCAAGTACAACTGGCAGATAAATAAGTACCTACACATCATACCATATAATCCATAATTATACCTATACATTTTGGTTTTTTACACTTAACTGAGATACACAAATTTAAGAGCTGTAGTTGCCATTGTGAATGTGTATTTTACGGAAAAATAGAGAAATATGCCATGGTGTAGAAACAACAGAACGAGTTTTCTCACAATATTTTCACTCTCTGTTTGAACATGTCATAAATACGCACGTAACTTTGACAACTTTGTGGTACGTAGGTTGGGATTAACTTGAAACATTTAACGTCATAGTGCAATACTCATACCATTACGTCATTTTACAGCTTCATTACCTAGCATTATGTGTAAATGTATGTTACAGATGATATTTTTAATGGTTTACAGGTCGCCGGTGCTTTGGCGATGGGGGTAGGTCTGTGGATATGGTTCTCCCGCGCGTTTTCCAGCACGCTGATGAGCAACAACATGTTCATAGGCTCCGTCGGCGTGGTGGTGGCTATGGGGGCTGCTTTGATGCTGCTGTCGCTGCTGGGGTGCTGCGGCGCTGCTAAGGAGGTCAAGTGTATGCTGCTCACGGTGCGTTTGTAATGGTATTTATTTTATGGTACTGTTAAGTCCTTAGATTTTCCTTTCGTCCTGGGACAGTTTAAGACGCTGATAAATGCGTATTCAGACAGATTAGGATAAACGGGCCTAATATGTCTTTGTTTCGGTAATGGCAATAGCCTTGCTCCCATTGGGTACATAAGTACCTAGACTTTACTTAAACCTATGGGATGATGATGAGGAAACCCTTCTCGAATCCAGTTCCTTTTTAAAATAATAAATATACATCTGGGTCAAAAGATCCGTTTTCTATAAACTTTAGTACGTACCATTCACAATATATATTTTTTTGTTTATATTTAAACCACCCCAGGAATCCGTAATAAATTTTCAAAATAATGTTTCAGTACTACATCCTGGTGTTCATCATCTTCGTGGTGATGCTGGTGGGCGGGATCCTACAGTTTGTGTTCAGGGAAAAGGTCATCACGACCTTGGACCGGGAGCTTTACGCTTCTATACCATATTATGGTGTCAGACATGAGTACACCAAGTCCTGGGATGACACCCAGACATTCTTGCAGTGCTGCGGAGTTAAAGGGTATAAAGACTGGAACGATAATGTCCCAGAGAGCTGCTGTCGGGAAGTTTATCCAGGAAAGGTGAGTTTTATGATATACGGATTTTAATAACATTGAAACGCACGTCAGTGACGAATTATTATTTAAAGTGGCAAACAAGTAGTTGGCCCGCTTATTGTTTCCTAACAAGGAGCGGAATCAGATCGGGAATATTATTGGGAACCTGCAAAGTGAATTGAATACTTAGAAACAATTTTAGAGTTCGATTTATCAATTTACTTTTTCCTTTAATGTTTCTATTCTGAATGTTTCAGAGGATGGACTGTAAGGCGTCACCGAACCCGACCACAATGTACGTGGAAGGATGCCGCAACAAAGTGATAGATTTCTTGAGAGAAGACGCGGTGTATGTGGGCTCTGTAGCCATCATTGTCGCTCTGATAATGGTAACGTATTCAAAAGTTAATAAAGTTATTAATTAAGATTCTATTCTGTATACAGTGTGGCTTGTGCCATCCTACGTATGATATACTGGTCCCGAGGGCCAGTAAAGTATAATATTTTCTTTTCTGTATTCGCTCACAGTTTTTTTCCTATTAAGTCACTGGTAATGGTAAATATCGGCCCTATACTTAAGTACCATTTGGGTTTCGATGCGCCATTAATTATCGCTCACTATCAAGTGAATGATAATTCATTATATTATGAATTATATTTTTTCCAATTTCAGAATGAATAAATACAACAAAAATCCAAATATCTAAGTCCACCTTGCATGATTGAGAGATTTTTTAAACAGTATTTGTGTAGTTTATCAACCAGTATCAGGCTCGTAATTATGATGTATTGTTTCTGATTATCTCAGTGCGAGACAGTGGTAATAGCTTACATATATGAAGGGAATCGAGAATAGAAAAGTCTCGAAATCTTCACTGAATACTTTATTAAAATAAAAACTTCTTTAACGTCTTCATGCACATAGCACATCCTCGCCATCTTTTTTTATCTCCCTCTTTTCCATCTCTCTTTCTAATTCATTTCACCTTCACTCATTCAACTTACGTTCCGTACCATACAATCTTTAAAGTTATATGTAGGTACCTATAATGATGATAAAGTTTGTAAACAATTTTTTTGCCATAACGAATTGTGAGAGTTCGTATTTACATTTACTTTCATCGGGGAATTTAGATGTACAGTGTACAGATGGCTTATTTTTTTACAGACATTGGTCCATGGTAACAACATGGTTCATTCTGAGATATAATTAATTCCAAAGAGTTTGGATTCAAAATATGAGTATTAATGCTTTATCTAAAATATTATCTACTGCAGTTTGCAGTGCCAACAAAGGTTAAAATTGCATCGATCTGGATACGTATTGACATATCTTGTTTAATATTTAAAGCGCCCTAAGTGCGGCATGCACTGTAAAGGAGGGAAATCTTTGTTATTTTAGCGGTTACAAACGATTTATCGTCAAAGTGGGTCATGATTCAAATGTGTCTGTACCTACATGTTACGTGACTTTAGAGCAAAATAAGCTTTATTTGTGATTGTAAATTATGTTTCTTTTCCAGTTGCTGGCATTGATATTTTCGTGCGGCCTTTTCGTGAAGATAGAATGATGACATAATAATGACAACAGGAATTGACTAGTGAAGAAAAATCGAGTATTATAAAGTACGATTATGAATGTGTACCTGTGATTTGTTTTGATTCGTGTCGTGTGTCTTCAGACTTTTGGTATTTATTTTGATAAAAAATATATTTTTGCAATAAAAATGTGATTGCGATATATTTCTGTTTATTTTTTGCTTGAACGTAGTATTACAGACATACTAGCCAAATGCTAGTAGTATTATGTCACCAATATAATTTTATTCGGGCAATCATTAACTAAATAATGGTATTTATTGTAATGTTGCCATTACAATAAATACCATTATTTAGTTCACTGAAAGTGAATTTTATGGCTCCCCGTTACAGAGCGGGCGCACTTTTGCTCATGGCACTCGAACCGAAAGGTTGTCTTGATTGGTGAGATTATATATTTTACATGGTGAGAGATGAATATATATATTTTACATGGATTGTGTTTAGTTGGCTCTTTTGTAAAAGTACCTCCTAATGAGTAATGAATTCAATTTAAACCTCCTGTTATATATTTATCAAGAATATAGCTACTAAAGTTTATAGATTTGGTTAGTTTTGTGTTTGTTCCGCTTCTGGTTGCTTACAATTATTAACTTTATTAGGCTTGATACCTGTCCATTAGTAAAACCTTTGTAGTAAAACTGGTTCGGATGTTTAAGGCTAATGATTACCTACTTACTTTACTTTCGAGTATGATGCACACGTATATAAAACGAAACCAGCTACTCAATTTCCAAGTATTTCCAGAAATCATAGTACAGTCTGTTTATTTAAGGGATTTACATAATCAAATCCATTAAATAAGGTTACCCTCTTATGACTTAGAAGCACCTAATAGATGCTACATTTATAAAATTTGAGAAAGCAGGAGCGCCCACGCCTTTTTAGTTTAACAGCCTGCGGCACACAGTTAAGGTATGTATGTGTATTCTTTATTGCGATCAGTGGGTCCTCTTGTTTAGGAATTTACATGAAGGTTTATGCGACTTAAAGGAAGAACTAATAATTTACGGAAAAAATCAGCGGTTTAATAATTTTAATGTTATTTTTTTGTTTTCTGCAAAATAAAAAGGTTATACAAACAGTAATAAAGCATGTCCCGTTATTTCTTCTGTTTGCGTCTTGGCGGGAACTTGATGGTGTTAGGGCTGCCTTCACGGTACAGCCCGGACCGGCTGTACCAGCCACAGGAGCGAATGATGCAGTCCGTCGAGGTGGTGCCAAGAGGGAGCCCTAGTGCACTGATGCGTTCTAGCGTTGGCGCCGGCCCTGCCACTATCTAATTGGAATCGAATACAATTTAAAAGTTAATTTCTATTATACGTGGTAAGTTATATGAATAATATATATATATACTCATAACGTCACGCGTCTAGAGTTTAGCGTCTTTATAAGATTTCTTCGCTTGTTCATTTTTATTTTACCCTTATTTCTACAGTGTACAGTAATAATACTAAAATATAACCAAATTTTACTTCAAATAATTTTATTTAATAGAGATAAGATTTATCCTTACCAGCATGAAATTTGGTTTGATAGTTTAGTAATATTACTAAAATAGAATTAAATACATCACATCTTAGCGGAACTCGCTTTATACATTAATGGACGTTTTTGTCTGACATTCTAGATAACTTTAATCTGGATTTTGAGATGTTAGAGTTTGATTTTACGATTCATTCCATCAGTTTAGTTATTACGTATACCTCCACGGCGTTAAAGTACGTCAGATAAATATGTAGATAGCAAATAAAAATTCACGCGGCGGAGGTCGTGCATAAAGGCTAGTATTTTGATCGGAGAACTTACCCTACCAAAAACCACGTGTTTCTTATTGAATTGTGGCAATGGCTTAAATATTATATTGAACTGTCCAGATACTTCCCCATCCCGAGAAACCACCATCGACATTACACCTGCAGGTGCACAATAATTAATTATCATAAAACAATAATAGATGAAGTTTAGTATGTACAAGATAATTATTGACGTTATTTTAATGATGATCATCATACACATACTCCTAATAATAATAATTACTGTCAAAAATCACTGTTATGTGTTATAACAATAGAATGAGTTCTTGATAGTTGTGATAGCTAGTGGTGTGACCAGTGGACTGTAAAAGTCAAAGATGGGACCCAAGGCCACCACCGACTTGTCAGAAGTTATGTGCGTATTTGTGACATGCTAAAACGATGAAGGAAAACATCATGAGAGAACCTGCATGTTTGAGAGATTTTTTCGATGGCGTGTGAAGTTTGCCAATCCATAGTAGGCTAGGTTGGTGGACTGTAGCCTAATCCGTGTCAAACGAGAGGAAACCCCTGGCTAGCAGTGGAACAATTAGGTTGATGATGAGCTCCTGAATCATTCGACAGAACCAATGATTGATTTCTAATTCGTAAGTGGCAATGCAAGGGAAAATGATCCTAATTACTTTACCTGGAACGGTATGGTTCAATGAAAAACTCTCTCCACCCAAAGGCTCATTTCCGTCGCCATTCGGCGAAAAGTTACCGAAACCGTTGTCCTTCACGACATCACCACCGGTGCAGTATAGATCAGGTACAATTCTGAATCAAATCAAATTTAAATCAACCTTTTTGTATTTAGCTTATTTCAAGCTAAGATTTTTAAATTTTTATGAAGAAAGAAAAATCTCAGTTGGCAGAGCGCCTGGAGTACTTATCCAGAAGACGCGGGTTCGAATCCCGCCTGAGGTTGAATTTTTTTTCTTAATAAAAAAAAAACCTATTAAATATTATATAAAATATTCTGCAGTTAAGCGTTTGTAGGCAAACATTATTTTGTGTCAGGGTAAAGGAACGTAGCGAATGTTGCGAATGAGACTAAACAATTCTCAATCTCAGGATGGCAACGCGTGGCCATCTTAGTAGTATCAAAAATCAATATGTGGCTCGTTTGATATGCTTTGTATTAAATGAAAATTAATAGCTTACAAACCTAAAAAATCTTGTGCCAGTATAGGCATGGCCATTTCCATCTCCTTTGACGAGACTCAAAAACAACTGGCAAGTTTTCGGAACTATATCCGTGAAAAGCTCTATTAGTACCTTACCAATTTTCGAACCGCCTTTTACCCAAATGTCCATAGAAACCCTGAAATGATTGACCTTATTATATTATCAACTATTATTTTTCTTCTTTTCATCCCTTTCGGGATAAGGCAAAGGAATCTAAAATAACAACAGCTAAAATCTATAAAATAATTAGGGGAAAAATCTTTTGGCCTCTTTAACTTTTTTTCTAATCATTTTACGAAAAAAATTTATCTTTAGGGAATAACTTTGATAAAAAAACTTTTTTTATCCTATTTATTATTTAAGGTTTTAAGTGGTTAATAAGAGCGCATTTCTCTTCAACATAAATTTAACACCAAAATGGACATACTTAGTGCGGTTGATATTTAGAGGTTTATCCAACGCAGGGTCTTTTATACCACGGTCAATCCTTCCGGTCTTAAATAAAATAAATGGCAATCTGAAAATGATATTTATGAAATTATAATGCATAATTATAGGAGAATAGATATTTTCTACTAGAAAAATAAATCTTATATGTAAAAATCTCGTATCACGGTGTTTGTCACTGAACTCCTCCGTAAACGGCTGAACGGATTATTATGAAATTTTGTATGCATATTTGGTAAGTCTGAAAATCGGTCGTAGGCTATTTTTTATTATATCCCTAGGTGTAGATGATCTAAATTTCCCTCGACGGATATTTATTTCTTTTCTTTTTTAAATTATCTATTAATATTATATCTTTATTCGTATTATTTAATGATTTTTCATAAAAAAATACTTATAATTCTAATTTTTCACTCTTCTACCACCAACCCCTATAATATGGCAAAACAACGTTTGCTGGGTCAGTTAGTCTTTATGTTAGTATGAAGTATATTTTTCCCATAATAATGACAGTTACTTAGCGTCTTTCCATCATGACATTGAAATTATACTTACGACGCGCCTAAAATTAGTTTGTGTTTCGTATCTTTCCATGCTGCATCTAATTCTTTTGTTAACAGCTGCTCTGATCTCTGTGGAAACAGAGAAAATATAGAGCTTACACGTTTATTACATACATATCTAATTATATAGAATGTGAATAAATTTCTTGTGTGTTTAAAGCTTCGTGTGTACTAACAGCAACGAGTAGTCTTGTGTAGAAATAAAAATTGTTCTTCTCTATTTCTTGCAGTTGTTGCTTCCGTCGTTGGCAGAGCAGCTTGTTGTAAGTGTTGCTCGGCTCAGGCATATGGCAGTCGATATACCCCTGCAAGTATTAAATCAAATGATATATTAGTATATTCAGCCGAAGACATGATTGCATTTATTTGTGCTACAGACAGGTAGGTATGTATTATGTGTTGGACGATTGTTGAAATTTGACCCAATATGTTACCATTACTCGGTAAAGATTACACTTTCTGGAAATAAAAAAGGAACAATTACGGAATTAGAAATATACTTCTTAATTAGCGAGACTCGTTTATTTTTTCATCGTCACGTCCTTTCGAAAGTTTTGTGTCATTGTAAGAATTAATTAAACTTGTGATCATTTACTTCTTACTTTAGTGCTAATACGAAGTTCTTGAAGGTAGGCCAGCAACTGGTGTTACAGCATCTGCAGTTCGACTAACTGACTACTTACTTTAGAATTAAGGAGTGGATGCACTGCTTCACGCAAATGGTACGACGAATACATAAAATATATGTAAATACCGAGAGCTTGTCTTTAAAATAACAATAAATAGAATTATAATATGGTCTTATTTATCAAAATGCATTAAACTAATGAATTCCATGTCATAGACTTTTTGAAAATTACTTAAATAGTACCCCAGTTCTTTGTATGAGATTAATCCTCTTAAGTAGTTCTTTGTTCACGTTCATGGTTTCTTCAAGTTGCAACGCATAGAAGTCCAGTCTTCGCGGCTTCAAGTATAATTCTGGGAACAGCTCTGGTGGGCTGTCATCCACTTTATGCTGCACCATTTGTAGCTATTGTTGCACAAACGTCGATATTAATAGACAAGTAATAATTCAAATTGATATATATTCCATCCTGTATTAAGGTTATAAAAATCATATAATAGAAATTTAAAGGAAAACATCTAATGATGTTTCCCTAATAAACCTTCATATTTCATTACATATAATTTCGTCTATACCGAAATTACACTTCTAACAAGAGTGAACAAACCAGGCATAATCATATCCATTAAGTTAGTGACCATTTAAAACCAGGGAAATAACGAAATGCAAAAGAACCATGGTTGGGGAGTACTTTTATCAGTAGAATACTGATAGGATTCTCAGATTTCAGATTATGGCTAAGGATTATCACAACATGTATCCCTCCCTACCGGCCTGGTGGCTCAGCACACATATAGAGAACAGGGTAGTACATATCGACGTGGTAGTGATAAAGTACGTAGTGTCGTCTCATATCTATGAATCTACCAACTACATATTATAACATACCTCTTTTTGATGACTACACCAGCATGAGTAAAATTCTTTTGATAGTAATGGAAATCTTGCTGGCTGTAACAAATCAATGGAAAAAGAAAATATGTATAAAAAATTGCTAGTTGTCATCGTCGTGTTCTGAGGAATTGTGTAGTATGGTGCCCACGGCCACGTTTTACCATCCCACTTTACGCCATCGTATCGGCAGACGACGACCAATGGGGTTCTTCTAACAAGGAATGTAAGGGTTTTGACGAGGTCGGAAATGAGCAAGCAAACATCCATAGCTTACCATCAGACAGGCCGTAAGTTTGCCTACAACCTTCATGGTGTAAAAAAAATATTGGTTTATTCTTACGCATACTAAAATCCAATTTAGTTCTATAATTGTATAAAATGATTTAAGCACTTGCCTACTTAATAATTTTTCAACTCATCTTACAGATCTATTTAAGTATATATAAAGTTTTGATTGATAATATTCTCGAAATATATCAATTTCCTAAAGCCCTATTTAGTTTATATGATTAGGAATATAGGTTGACGTTACAAGCTTAAATTGGCGAGGCCTGCGCACGCGCGGCGGTCGTGGCTTCTCAGGTTCGGGTGGCGGAGTGCGTAGAAGTGGATTTTCCAATAGCTCATCGCAGGTTCTCTCGCGAAGAGGATGCATACTTCGCAGCTATTGTTCACTAGCCGGCAAAAACTCTATCTATACCTAGAAACACATTTTATTGTTTTATGTTTGTCTCCCAACATTTAGGCTTCTGGCCTAGTTCGGGAATCAGTAACAGTACATCCATACTCCATCCATACTTACTTTATATACTTTATATGCATACTAATATTATAAATGCGAAAGTGTGTCTGTCTGTCCCTTCAAAGGGGGGGGGGGGAAGGGGGTTAACATAAAATACATACATACACTAACGCCTTTTTCCCATGGGGGTAGGCAGAAACTACAGAATGCCACGCGCTACGGTCCCTGCATACCACTTTTGCCTCGTCCACATTCATACATCTCGTCATGCACGCGCGCCGGTTACGAGTACTGCGTACCTGACCTTTTTGAAGGAGTTCACCAATTAGGTCGGTGAACATAAAATTACTAATTTTAAACAGACGAAGTCGCGGGCAAAAGCTACATAGTACTGTAAAAATATCCAAAGACTGTGCCTTATTAAATATTTTTTTTTTATTTATTTATAGATTGATGATTTTGGTGATTTATAGTTTCTAGACAAACGATGATTTTGATGTGAATCTTTTAAGCTATTTCGTGTAATAGCTGTGTAGTACCTTGAGCCTCCTAAAGAACTCGTTGCATGTATAACAAAATCATTAAAATATTGTATGCTTTACATTTCACTTTTACAAATTTTCGCTCATGATTTGCGCAACTGTTGACAAAAGCTGTCTTCTTAACTCAACACGTCAAATTTTATTATTTTCTTTGTAACCTGTTTTAAAACTCTGCATTATAATTTGTGTACTCTTTGATAAATAATAGATAGCAAAAAGATTTTTTCTTTGCGAAGATTTTTCTTATTTTATGGTTCATATTTTATAATGTAGTTTTTATTTCAAAGGTGCCTTATTATATCTCTCCCATGGGGCTCTTGCCTTGCCATGGCGGGGAGGCTTACTAGCCGTGGATTAGTGAAAGATCTTCCGGCCTAGAATGTACCTAATCCGTTGGTAGGGTGGTTTAGGTCGTAGTGTCGTATGGAAGGTACCGCAATTAGGACGATTCATGAGAACTCTTCCACGGGCTTGGTCGGATCGCATCTGCCGAGCTGTGGACATGGTGGGGCGCAGGAGAAGAGGAGTGAAAATTAGAGCAAAAGTAAGAACGTCGCTCTTCCTATCTTCTGTAGCCAAGACGCCCTTGGGTGTCGTAAATAGGGCGTCCTGTGTTATTGCACCTTTGCACCGCTCAGCAGGGCGCGCAATTGGCTTTATGGCCAGCATTCCGTTTTTTTTTTTGGGACTTGCCCACTACCCGGATCCCTACTACTGCAACTCCTGTAAACCAGGATCAACAATAGTAACTATCCAGAAAATTGTCGAGACAATGAAGTCCGACGTGTCCCAGGAGAATGATTTTAACTGTCTTGGAACCCGAAGCGAATTTAATCATGAAGTTATATAGGAGGAGTAAGAAATCAGCTTTCCGTTATACTGCCAGGACGTGGAAGTGATGGTAGTGGTGGTGGTTTTAGTTGGTAAGTCGGCCGGCTACACAACGACACGGGTGGAGAGCCCGACATATAATAATAATAATAATAATAATCATAAAAGATCCTAACCAACCGACTGACTTATGCAGACATTGCAACAGTGCTTCTGAAACTATTCAGCATATTACAGGAGCCTGTAAATCTTTAGCACAAACAGACTACAAACACCGCCATGATCAAGTGGCTTCAATTATACATCAACACCTAGCATACAAACACAAGCTTATACTTGACATGAACCCGTATTATAAGTATAAACCCGAAACCGTATTAGAAAATAGGCACCTCAAAATTTACTGGGATAGAACGATTATAACCGACAAAACCATTACAATAGGCCAGATATTATAGTTCATGATAAAACCAACAAAACTGTTTATTTAATAGACATCGCTATACCTAATTCACACAATATCCAAAGTACTATATCTGAAAAATTAAATAAATATCAAGATCTCGCCATAGAAATCAAAACTCAGTGGAGAGCACAAACTGTACATATAGTCCCTATAGCCCTTTCATCAACAGGTATCGTTCCAAAATCTCTCACGGAAAGCCTCAACATATTGGACATGCCTACCTACACACTCCATATGCTTCAGAAAGCTACTATTCTGAACACCTGTCGCATCACCCGGAAATTTCTATCATCTTCTACACTATCTTCCAAATTTCAATATAAACTCTCCCTCACAAGCTTGGCTATGGCCCGCATGTGAGGTTAATTAAACTCTCCCATAAAGGAGAAAATAAATAAATAAAATCTGATCATAATAATAATAAAAATATTTATTCATCTCCACAAATTACAGGCTTCACTTATAAACTACAGTTTATTTAATGGGACGTGCCCACCACCCTAAGTCCCTACTACTGCAACTCCTGTAAGCCAGGATCAACAATAGTAACCATCCAAAATATCGTCGAGACAATGAAGCTCGACGTGTCCCAGGGGAATGATATTAACTGTCTTGGAACCCGCAGCGAAATTAATCATGAAATTAAATCGGAGGAGTAAGAAAATAACAGTTTTCCACTTCCCTCCTTACCAAGCGAGAGACAGAATAGAGTTTACATGTCATTGACATAAGAATAGATGTTTACAACTGGGTTAAGCCCAGTTGCCAGGCACCGCGGAAGACATTATTAAGTTATGGGTCCTAAAATATGAGCTATTATATCTGATTCCAATAATAGGTATGGCAAAAACGCCTAAACGCACGGAAATTCATCCTAGTCGCAACAAGGTCCGAGTAGTAAATCACCCCAGATATAATTTGCAAACTGTCAAACATAATATTGCGTTCACTTTGCCATAAACCACACTCCCACAGTATGTGATGAGCAGATTGCTCGTATTCACAATTAGATGTTGAACATGGACATAATGGTGAGGAAACAAGCTTAAAAGAAAATAACTTGCATTTAAAGTTGCCATGTCCTGTAAGAAATTGGGCAACGCAGTGATCCACCTGCAACCAAGTCCTCTCCAACCGCTCACGGACGGATGGAAAGAACTGGTGAAGGTGGCGGCCCTTAGAAGAAGTATCCCACCTTACTTGCCATTCATCTAAAAGTTCCTCCCATACATCAGCCTGTGGCTTAAATAGTCTAAGAATTTTAGCGCGGTCACGTTCTACAAGAAATTCATTTTTCAAATGCACTCTCGATGAAAAATACATTGCTGCACGTCGTTGTGCTTCAAGATCGACCGGCAGCACTCCCGCGAGTACTGGTAGTGCTTCCGTACTAACAGTCCTATATGCTTTACATAAAAATATCAATGCTTGACGCTGACTTTGAAGTAACTTACGTCGTACCGCGCCTATGGTGGCTCTATCGGCTCTATAAACTACAGTTGACAGAAACAGTTGAGGAATTTGTAATTTGTGGGAGATCTAGAGTCTAAACTAAGCCTAGGCCTGTATTTTAGAACTCCAGGCCCCCCATTACATCATAATTATTGTAATAATTGTCAACGCGGTACAGAAGCGTTTATAGTATGTGTGTGTGTGTGTGTCTTTTATTTATGTAACTGTCTCCCATAGCCTCACCAATATTTCCTCACCAGCTAAATAAAAAGTACCTTATTATATTATAGGTACGTCATGCATGTCATGGTCTTTTGACAAAGAACTAACAGTTGCTGTGATTGTCCGTAGTTATTGTAAGTCGTAGATATCTTGTGGATTATGACAGGTCCTATTAATCCCATCATTATCTTTAATATGATGTCAAAGTCAAAGTCAAAATATCATTTATTAAAAGTAGGCCAAATTTAAATGGCTCTTTTTGAACGTCGACAATAAAGACAGCCCCCAAAAACGCCCGCTCTTCACCGCTTCCTAGTGTTTTTGCTGGGAAGAAGAAGCGGCGCAACAAACTCCCCAGCACACATTTCTGTCTGTTTATTTAATAAGTGATTCTATACAATACTATAATCAGTCTATACAATATAGAGTGTAATCATTAACTATGGTTATGTGAGCTAGCATATACCAATCCATTTTACCAAGCCGAGAAATAAAAACTACTGATATAGAAATACAGAACAATCGATGATAATATTAACACACTCTTGGCCTCCATTTCTCTGTATGTGCCCGCTCACACTTACACATCTCAACAATTACACTTATTTTACAAATTAGACTGCTATCTTGGACTAATCCGGCGACCATCTATTGTTATCACTAAAATAGTCACTCAAATTATAATAAGCCTTCTTAATAAGGCAATTTTTTACTTTACTTTTGAATACGTCAGTCGGTAGATCCAAGATATAAATGGATGGACACAATTACCCTGACACCAAAACCTAGAACTAGAGCAACATCAACAAAATGTGTTTTTATCTCTAAAGGCACTTCACTCCATACAAAACTATTGTGGTTGTGGCTTTGCGTGGTTTTTCGGTTATTCACCTTAAAGAGTAGATCCTCTAGTCTAGTCCTCTGATTATATTTTTTAAGTCCTGCCCGAATATCCTATTTTTCTCACTCGTTACATTATAGTACATTAAAAAATAGATCATCATGGACCCTGTCGGGCACAGCAATCAGCATCACTATTTAATTGACGACCCAATTAGTCCAGCGGTAGTTAGCGCTGCCTTCTGTTCTATGGGTCCTGGGTTCGAATCCCGGTAGGGACAAATGTTTGTGTGATGAGCATAAACATTTGTTTCCGAGTCATGGATGTATTTATTTATAATATGTATGTATTTACAAAAAAAAAAAGTATATATGTAGTATATCAACCAACTAGTATCCGTAACACAAGCCTCGTTGCTTACCACGGAACTAGATGGCGCTGTGTCATAATGTCCAGGAATATTTATTATTATTTATTATTTATTATTATTATTATTAACTTAAACTCATGCTTAAATGCTTGAAACGCATGTTCGTTATGCAAACCATTTATACGCCCAGGTAGGCAAACCGGGTCACCAACCGCGGTGGTATTTTCAAGGGGTATATAATTTGATTAAGAGTAAGGTTCTTAATGTCCAATTCACGATAAATGCTTAACCTTTATATATTTGTGAGTTTCTTTATCTAACGCTGGAGAGAAGGGGGCCACTGTTAGGATTAAGCCCCGATTCGAAAAATTGTAGATCCAGAGCTATATGCAAAATATTATATATTATTAGAATTAGGGAGAAATACGATAAAAAATAATAAAACCAAGCAACACATTAGTTTTTCCTTTTCTTGAATCATAATTCTTTACACTTGGTTTTTACATTTTTAAACAGTATACGTACTAGTGTTTTAATGTCTTCTATTTTTAATCATATTGTGGATTCGTTGGCGACACTAAACAATTTTGCTGCCATACTGCCTTCCCTACTATTTCAAATGACGAGACACTGTTTTGAAACGGCTTATACTTAATAATAACCACATTCATTAGTGCATCATATAGTACATTCGGGGACGATATTAAGTTTATGACTTTCACCTTCACGTAGGTCAATACAAAGCAATCCGGGACCTGCAAGAAAACCTTATATTAGAGATGTGTAAGCATTACATTAAAAACCGAATCGTACTAGCACGCTATTATCCTTAAAATGGTAAGCAGAGGTAGATTTAGTTTACGTTCACAGTTTGTCGGTATATTTTAACTAACATTAACTGTTATTAACTGGTAATAATCCAGACTCAGGAAGCAGCTGAGACTAAAAAAAACATATAATACTGCTCTACCTAGGCCTCAAACCTCACGTTTCTTCAAAGGTTAGTTTGAATATAATATGATCTTTTGTTGCAGGACTGTCACAGGACAGTTAAAGCGTGTATTTCGCCAAATGTTCGCAGGTTCAAATTCTAAGGAACTTAAGTCAAATATTTCTTACGTTTTCAAAGTCTGACATGGAAAAGATTTGACAAATAATTGTAACACTCACCGTTAGCTTTATTTCCCTTAAATGTTGAAATAAGCCCATAGAACCTTTTTCATAAGCGACCACTATGCTGCCAGGAATATTAGCAACACCAAATTCCCATATTTCGCCGACCACGGTATGTGCAAGCAACGCGACTATAGCGAATGTGAGTATTTTTCGAGATCCTATAGCACGATAACCAGACATTATAAATAACAATTTTACTACTAGAAAACAGTTTTATGACTATTGTTTTTATACATTACTAAATATGATGTTAAGTGTAGATACATTAATTTTGATCGTACGTACTTAATATTTGTCACGACTCAGTTTCCCATTGGTATTCTCTTTGATTATAAGAAATTGATTCGTTCAATCGATGTTATATTATGTATTTTATATTGGACGATTGGGTACGCATGCAGTATTAACATAATATTTTCTCTGGAGCAATCTCACTCAGAGGATACGGTAAGCATAGACAAACGAGTAACAATAATTACTATTAATTACTTTATTTTAAACACTGACATACATATGTTTCTTTCCTAAAACCTGATCATCAGTCCCATTGCTTGACACGGGTCTCCTCTCATTGAAACTCTTCAATGAGACGAGACTGTAGCCGTTAGTTAGTGTTGGCAGATCAAACATACACTGGAAGGTTTCCTTACGATGTTTTCCTTCACAGTTTGAATAGAAGAAAAAGAAGACTGTTTGAATATGTGATAAATACTCTTGTAACTTCGAACAGTCAGTGGTGTATGCCTTGGAATTGAACTCGAGATCTTCGACTTAATTGTCTACTGGTCACACCACTAGGCTATCACAGCTCGCTGACATAACGGGGACTATTTAATATATGTTTATCGATAAGTAGTTACTTTTCGTTTCGTTACACTGATTGTTCTTTTTCTTGTATATTAGCACCCGTGCATGTTCACGAACACTTATACCATTATTGCATACTAAATTGTTTAAAAACACAAATGTTGTAAAGTAACTATAAACTGTTAAATGACGCTTCTATTACATCACAAGCTCAAGGTGCTGCAGCGTGCGGTACTCAGTACAGCATTCAATTTCTGCCTGTATGGAAAAAATACACCCAACAATGTTTAGCAGAAAAATTAGCATCATTAACCCTATTTTCCTACCTTTGTCCCGTTTCACTCCATACATTTATATTTGTATTATTATTGAGAGATTGTACGTTATATTATGTCCCGTAGCCACTACGGCAAATACCTAATCATATTTATTATAACTATTTTTGTAAGTGTAGACACTAGACAGTCTTTAGTTCATAAAATTAAACTAATCTAAGATTTTTTTTTCAGTATTTGAAAAGATACAAAATAGCTACGCTACAATTTCAGTAATCTAACTGTGAAATATTTTATGAGTGACATGTATACAACTGCGATAAACATTATTTTAATAGTATTTTGTGAATGCTTAATTGCCAATATTCTTCCCAATGCTTACCATAATTGCCGTGCGCACATCATTCACCCAAGTAAAGGTAATAAAGGGTATAAATAAAAAATAAATATATTTTATTTTCAACCAACATAAAAGCTTAAAGCGTGTTAGTACAATTACTTAAGAACTAAGTTAGTAAATATATAAAAATAAATTCAACTATAACAGAAATAAAATGAATAAATAATTGAATAAAAATGGCTTTGTAACATACAGCTTGACAAACCGCTGCTTCCTTCAGAACCCTTCAAAGCAAACCCTCGTGCCACCATATTACCCATTACAGCCATTGCCATACGTCCTTTTCCCATGTTCGAGTCATCTTTCAAATCTTAGGCAACAATGCCGCTAAAATCTCTAGAAAAGTTTATTGCCAAAAATCTAGGTATGTAATCAAAACGTCACGGCTACTACCGTGACGTTTCAATTGGGTATTTGTGGAACAAATAAAACTTGAACGTTTTTCTCGATTACATTTAATTATATCTTCAATTTTTACGAATATAAATCAACACATTTATATAGGATAAATAAAAAAAAAAGATTGTGGATTAACAAAAAAAAAATTGTGTTTTTATTTTGGTGAAAGCCAAATAATTATAATTATAGCCAAATAAATTTAAGTTTTGGAAAAAGTCTTTTCTAAAAAGAAGGGATCGGTCACTAATCATTTGAATATCAAGTTCAAATGATTAGTGACCGATCCCTTTTTAGTTAGTTTAGTTTCCCTTCTTTCATTCATAAATAAAAAACTAATTTACATAAAATTTATTTTATTTTTTAAAAGAACAATATTTATTGAGTTTTTAATTAGTTCGGTCCTAAAGATAAGTCTGTACAACCAGTTTTCCATACAGCCTTTCCTAATATATTATATGATACTAAAATATTTTGCAATAATCGGCGCTTCCACTTGATACTTACCACATTATTTTGAAAGTCGAAATCTACTTTTGGGCTAGAAACTGAATTGTTCACTTGCACTCTCACGTAGGTCATTTTATAGCATTGTGGTATCTGCAATAATTATGTAGTTTTCAGTTTCTGAATAAGGTAAAAACATAGAAAATCACAAATATTTTCAACGTAACATTTCAATTAAATTTTATCGATAATGTAAAGCTATTTTCAGGTTCTCTACATTTATAAATCTGTACTTATTTCAATTTTTTAAAATATTTATTTGGGAAAATAAACGGTAACATATTACAATATTAACATACAAATAAAGACTAAACAACATCATTTTCCACACAATATAAAAAGTTAAACGGAAATTATCCGAAATATATATTAAGTTACATTGAACACAGTATGACTGAGCATATTACTAAAGCGATACGTACATGCCAGGAAAAGTCAAAAGAAGAATACTGAAGATACAAATGGTGTCTAATATAAGTCCATTATTATTATTATGTACCGACCAAGTCAAAACTGCACTAAATAGTCCACTCCACGAATGCACGAGGCAAGCAACAGTACGAGAGGAATGGCGACGAATCGTGAAGCTTGCCACCACCCACGACCACTCTGCCAAGAGTGTAACGACAGAGAAGAAGAAGAAGAAGAATTATGTGCTTAATTCTGCGAAGATCTTAAGCATTATGCTTCTAAATCTTCCAGTAGTAACAGCAAAAACGTCGATATTTTGGAAGGTCTGCCTTTATGCCTTTTTATATTTTGGAGCCAGCGTTTAATTGACAACAAGTAACAGCAAATAGTGGTCGTGCGCGCACTCGTCGACTTATAGTTGTTCTGGGTACTAAATAACTTATTCTATTGGTTAAATCTATACAATCGAATGAGTTCTTACATGAATCAAACAGAAACATCGATTCCAATATTATGCATCTAGACTTATTAAGGTTTCGTAGTTTATACTTATTTAGTAAGTCCCTGTAAGATAGATACGTGCGAAAACAACGGAAATGCACGGACTTCAAAAAATTTGCATTGCAATTTTTCTATCATAGTAGAATACTTTTCATAAAAGAGATTCCATACCGGTACTGCATACTCCAACTTAGCCCTGACCAAAAGTTTTAAATAGGTATAAATGTGTACCAGTGCGTTTAAATTCCTGAGCCAACCTGATCACAAAACCGTACATACGAAAAGCATTGTTCACAATTTTAGTGACATGAGAATCACGGTAGTGTTTGACACCTAGTAGAACACCAAGATCACAAACCAGTGTTTTTTGGTCAAATCTATATTATTTAATGAATACGTATGCCTTATTACGTTTATATTTTTAGTGCAACTAATGAAGCAGCATTTAGATATACTCAATATAAGTTTATTTTTATTTATATAATATACGGAGAATCTATTCATATCTTCCTGCAAAAGTAAACAATTCCGTAAATTATTAAACAGTCTATATTTTTTTAAGTCGTGTGCAAATAGTAATAATTTAGAATATAGAAAACATCTACTTATATCATTTATAAATAGGATGAACAAAAGAGGTTCCATTAGAGAGCCCCGAGGAATACCGGAAGTGAAATTTAATGTCACAGAATTAAAACCATATATAACAACTTTCTGAGATCTTTTGAAAATTTAAGAGGAGAACCATCTCAAAATGTCGTTAAAGCCTTTTTATTCAAGATAAATCGATGGTTCACTTTGTCAAAAGCTTTTTGGAAGTCCGTGTATATAGTATCAACTTGTATACGAAAGTTGTTGTTGAATAAATAATCAATAAAAGTAACAAGGTACTGGCAGTTAATCGTCTTTTGACGAATCCATGTTGTTGCGCAATTATGTTATTGTGTAGCAGAGAGTAAACTTTATCTTGGACGAGCCTCTCAAAAATTTTTGACATAACCGAGAGTATCTACAATACCGACAGTATATATTTAAGCTTTCAAGTCACTCATCCAGTTCACTGGAGAGGGTCACATATATGATCTGAAGATCCGTGGGCCAAAATCACCCTTGAGTGGACCTGAAATTGATAGGCAACTTCGTGGTAGACTAAAAAAGACTTGGTTTTCTCTTTATTTATAATCTTATCTTACTCCTTTTCCCAGCATCAATAGTGCTAACTATGCTAGTAATTGTAATTTATGACAAAGAATAATTCTACCAACTATAGATGTTCTAAACCTGGTACTATATCACTTACCACTAGATTAATTTTCCTTATATTCCGAAATGTTCCAAGTTCACCTTCATTCTGAGCAATTACTGTGCTGCCTTCAATGTTAGGGTTGCCAAACTCCCAGACTTGACCATGCGCAATCTGAACACTTGACAACGCAACACAAAGTATAAATATTTTATAAAATCCCACTGCACTAGAATCTGACAATTCCATTATACAGTGAACACTGTTCAATGTATAGACACTTCGCATGTTAGTTTGATTTTGTAGCCTTACCTACACACAGATTAATATTGATTCAAAATATAAAACTGTAAAATTGATCTATCCATTGTATTTTTTCAATAAGCATATCGCTTATTTTAATACAGTCCCCTTCCACATAGCCCGAACTAATGTAATAATTTGCGCCGACTTTCATTCATTGCACATACATTTTTTTACTCACCTGATAGTAAGTCATGACCGTCGCCCATGGACATTTGCAATACCAGAAGGCTTGCATATGCCTTGCCAACCCCTGCAGTAACCGTTTAGGTTTCTTAAAATCAAGAGTTACTAAACTGACAGCCCATGCTGTCAGAATAGTCACTCCCCCAACAAGCTCTGGTAACCTTACTCACTCAAAAATACAACTATTGTTGATTCACTGCTGTCTTCTGAAAGGCGGAGGTACTTCCCCAGTCGGGTAGCTCAATTTGAGCGATGAATCTCGCTACGCCCTACCTCTCGAAAATATATGGTATATTCAAACATACATTAACTTAAACGTTTTGAAGTTTTTTTTTACATAAAGACCAAATATGTTTTCAATTATCGAGCTACGATTTCCAGGTATAATTACCACATAGAATATTGTTGTATTTGTTGTATGAACTATGAACATAATAGTTGATTGTGTAATAGTTGAGTTTAGGCAAAAAAATGTGTTCATCATATACAAACATACATACTTTATATACATCTTTTTGTAAGGTAGGTATAGTATGTATGTGCCATACAGCCATGACCAAAAGTATGGAGCACCCTTGTTATTTTTGTATTATACCTGGATATTTTTGTAATTAGTTTTGTACAGAATGAAATGAAATGAATGAGAGAACTTGAAAACATTGACATCGTTCCATCAAAATCTACAAAAATAAATTGCTGAATTGGTCGAGCCATTCTTAAGTTATGCGCTTAGCAACATTTATTTTTATTTATATAGATGATCTTTACTTAGATATAAAATCAATATTATGTTGGCCCATCCTTCAGCCGCTATCACAGAAGCATTCTTCTTGGCATAGAGCCTACAAGATGTTTACACTGTTCTTGAGTTTTGACATTCTATTCTTGGCGGCGGCGTTTTTTAGCACTTTTTTGTTGTTATTGTGTGCTGTGTTGGTAATGTTCTTTAGAATTATGGACTGTGCAGGCCATTTCAAAAGCTCAATTGAACTTTCACAAAATCATGACATAGTGCGGGTTGATTTATGGCATACATACAGCCCCAGATCATCTTACTACCACCGCATTTTACAGTTGGGACCAAACACTAAGGCTTAAATTATCACCGCACACGGTGACACACAAAGGTAGCACCAGGAGTTCACAAACAAAACAAAACAAAAACCATCACAAACGGAACAAAAACCAAAAAAAATGTTTTACTAATCATGAAAAGACAACATTGTGGCTTTTTAAATTTTAATATATATTTTTTTCAATTTGGGCATTCATATTATCTATTCTACTATCTATCTTACTTCAAAGTTTGATTCGTCTCACCACACATTATTTGACCAGTCTTCTTCGGTGTAATGTTTACTTTAAAGCCCACTCATGACGAGCCTTATTGTTATTGTCAGAGAGCAATGGCTTCTTTTTGGCTTAACACCCTTTGAGGCCAGTTTTCAGAAGTCTTTGACGAACCGTTCCGGCAGAAATTGTTATGTTTCTCGCCAGTTAGAACTCAGCAGTTAGCTCAGAAAACATTTTTTCATTTCAAAGACTCTTACTAATTTTCGATCTTCACGGTCACACGTTTACTTCCAGTTCTGAGCCTATCGCTGTGCATACTGAAAGCGGTGAATCGCTCAAAGGTAAATTGCACCCCTCAGCGCAGGCACTTAACAGTTCTGGATATTTCAACTTAGGCTTTCCCTAGTTTATGTAAAAGTTGAATTTTTATACGTTTTTCTAGAGACGGTTTGGATATTTTGGGCATTATGTATCGAAATTATCATAACTGAACTCAGAATAATACAAAAAGTGCGCTAAATCCCGGTATATGTACCTACATAACGACGCGAAATAGTAAACTAAAATAAATATGGAAAATTACTACACGGATAAGATGTTTGCAACAGATGTTTTATCGGTAGACTGGGTACACTTTTCTTTTAAATGCGTTTTTAGATGCTGCTTAATCATAGTACAGGATCCCTTTAAGAACGATTTTCACCGAACTTGCTAATGGATGAAAAATATTTTATATAATTTTCCACGAAATATCATAAATGAAGAGCTGAAAAAGACCAAAAAAGTGATGGCTGCTTATTATGTGATGCTTAAGAAATAAACTTTGATGGGACATTTGTGTGCGATTTACTGCAAAGCTATTTTGCTATAAATAGCCAAAATATAGCTCGAAATAGTTCACACATACACTGCACCTCTACTATAAGTAACTATCATGTTTAGGGTATAATTCCTCCTTTCTAAAAATTTTATTTATTTGGGACGACTGGGCCGTCATCCAACACGGCCTTATACGGCAATTGTCATTTTATAAACTACATATAGCCGAGTAATTTAATTTCTATTTGTCTAAGTATTTTGTTCCAATTATAATGAAATAAGGTAAACTCTGGGGGATGTTTGTAAGTTGTGTAATATAATTATGGAGTATAAAGATAGGATAATAAAAAAGTGTCATAAAAAATATTCCTTTGATATGTTTTATCGTTTACTAAGGATTTTTTATACTTGTATATCCAGTAGCGTATCCGTCCTGCATTTTTTTGTGGGGCTCGCTCCCTCTACAGTTTTTGTAAGGATCGTTATAGGACTTGTTGTAAATTCTATCGTGGGACCTGTAGGTGGACCTGTTTTGAGGTCTGACGTGGGACTTGTAGTGAAAATTGTTTGGAACCTGTCGTGGGGCCTGTGGATAGATCTGTGGAGGGACCTTTGGTGAGAACTGTGGTGAGGACTGATGTGGGACCTGTTTTGAAACATGTTGTGGGAATTTTGGAGGGATCTTTGGAGGAGCCTTTGATGAGATCTTTGGTGCGAACTGTGGAGGGTCCTTCCGTGGGACTCTTGGTGGGCCCTGTGGTGAGAAATGAGGTGGGACCCTTGGTGGGACCCTTGGAGGGCCCTGTGGTGGGACCCTTGGTGGGCCCTGTGTTGGGTAATGAGGTGGGCCCTGTGGTGGGAAATGAGGTGGGCCCTGTGGTGGGAACTGTGGTGGGACCCTTGGTGGGCCCTGTGGTGGGAAATGGGGTGGGCCCTGTGGTGGGAACTGTTGTGGGACCCTTGGTGGGCCCTGTGGTGGGAAATGAGGTGGGCCCTGTGGTGGGAACTGTGGTGGGACCCTTGGCGGGCCCTGTGGTGGGAAACGAGGTGGGCCCTGTGGTGGGAAATATGGTGGGACCCTTGGTGGGCCCTGTGGTGGAAACTGTGGTGGGTCCTGTGGTGGGAACTGTGGTGGGCCCTGTGGTGGGAACTGTGGTGGGCCCTGTGGTGGGAAATATGGTGGGACACTTGGTGGGCCCTGTCGTGGGAAATTAGGTGGAACTCTTGGTGGGCCCTGTGGTGGGACCCTTGATGGGCCCTGTGGTGGGAACTGTGGTGGGAAATGTGGTGGGTAATGTGGGGTACCCTGTGGTGGGAACGCCCGTCGGGTTTGTTGCTGAGAGAGACAATGTTTACAGCTAATACAATCATTTACACCCTTAGCTAATATGTTATAAGACGATTTTTTTTGCTTGGCTGATTTGTGGTATATTATGGCCACCTTGTTTGTATGAATGTCATAATCCACAGTCGGAGTGGATGTTGAATTATCCACTTCAACTCTCACATATGTTACTTTATGACACGGTGGTACCTGAAATATAAAATGAATTATAAATAATATAAAATAAAATTAACTTGGACTGGGTGTCTTTGTTTGATGTATTATATTTGACTTGAATATAGTCATCTAATAAAAACGACATTACAAAAATAATTTCATGATGAAAAGCTATTAAAGTGACTAGAACGTTTGAATTGTATTGTAAAGTTATCGGTTGGTTGTACTTTTTGTTGCGAATAAATTGAAAAAAAAACAATTATAGCACAAGCAAGCTGGTAGGCAGAATGCACACATTTTACTTACAGGTATATCAACATATCGTTGTTCTTCATCAAATGTAATTTGACCCTTTAAATTACTAAATATTTTAGCGTGCGTATTATTATTGGCACCAAACTCCCAAATCCGAGCACATATCCTCTGTATAGCTGTAAGAATTAAACAAACTAAAAGTTCCGTTCGAAATTTCATAGCGTTGCAAGTGTACGTTTACAAATCATTAAATTGCCATAGAATACCTCTTTATATATTAAATTCAAACAACGTTACCATATTTTTTTTGAATTGTTCGCGTAATTGATTCGTTCAAAGCACTTTCTCAATATGAATATATGTATATAATAATATGTTTTTAATGTGTATTTCATATAAATAAATACAATGTTGTTGCTTTCAAGAGGGGTTCGGTGTTAATAATTCATTTAGTTGTGTGTGGTGAACGTTAGCGTATACGTAGATGTACTCATTGGAGTACAGATATGTGCTGTAGAACCTTTAATTCTTAGAATGTTTTCTTGTTAACATATTGTTTAAAATCTTAGTACAACATTTTACTAAATTATGGATATTACTGTTTTTTTTACGTTAGTCTAAACTCTATACTAACTGTTCGCACTGTTAACTACTCTGAACATTTGTAATGTATGTACCTAATTGAAATACAAATGAGATAAATATATAATCGTGCGTAAATGTACATAATCGTGGGTGATATTGCAGTGTTTTCTAATCGCAATAATTCGTAAGGAATTTCGGGAAATCTATTTCTGTCTATATATAAACGCGTGTGACCTAAAAAAAGTTTTAAATGATAAAAATATATTTATTTCTATAAATAGATTTTATTGAGGACCGACATTAGAAGTCATATTAAATATATATACATATAAAGGTAACGCCAACAATTCCTAAGAGATCGTCAACTCTGAGAAGGACACACTGTAAAAAATATGGGTGTAAGCAATTCTTAATTTCATTTGTATAACAACTTGGAGTGTTGATTGCTGCTGATTCTTCGGGAAAGTGATAATGTATAATAATTTCCTATATATAATAAACGTGCTCGATATAGGGGCAGTACACACGAGTGACTGGCATTGGGAGTGAAAAAACCAATACCGCGTGTACTGAATACGGAAAATGTAACTAATTTAACTCGTGACTTGTATCGAGGTGAGGGTGGAAGCTACACTGGCATGGATGCGGCATTTTGTTAATAAGGAGCGAAGGTTTTGTACCTTCGCTCCTTAAACATATTATTAAGTGGAGGTATTATTAAATAACATATTTGAACTTGGATGCCTATTAGCTTGGAAAACACGTTGGATGTACGAGTCCATTGGTTACAGCTACTTAAAAAAATATTTATCAAGAAACGATCGTCTGACGTCCACAGTCCGATTACTGGGCAATACTTTTTTAAATATATAGTCACGTTTTCTTTCCTGGTGTATACCCAGTGGTAACGTATAACGATTGTTTGTAGGTACCTATTGGTATAACATTCAAGACTTGGCTTCCAAGACGCAGAAGGATCTCGTTATGTTGACAATGATCGGCCATCCATAGATTGACCGCAGTAAGCGTTGCTTAAACAACAGCTACAGATTGGTTATTGTGATTACTTATAAAATAAAATTCGTCTTATAGTTACTTGATCATTTTACTGTTACTAAAAAAAATGGCCTACTATCAATTCTACTAACACAGTACATTTATATATATATATATATATATATATATAAATGTACTGTGAGAATATATGTCGCAGAATATATATATATATATATCTATATCTATATCTATATTCTGCGACATATATTCTGCGACATTTTACACATCACCATCTAGTCCCAAACTAAGCAGAGCTTGTACTATGGGTACTAGACAATGGATATAAATACTTATATACTTTTTTTTTTGTAAATACATACTTATAATACATAGGAAACACCCAGACGAACACAAACACTTATATTCATCACATAAATATTTGTGTCCCGTGGGAATCGAACCCACGACCTCGCGATCAGCAGTCCGGTGCTCGAACCACTAGACCACAGAGGTCGTCTTTTGATGAATTTCTCTTGATGTTACAGAATTCAAGTGTGTTGCCATATCCACCGCTAATCTAATTCTCACCTCCATGCAATTGATGCACGTATGGTCAGTAAACGGCGTGTGTTTGCTCCAGGGCCGGCTTTTTGTCCGTCCGTGCGTCTAACGCCCACCAAATGTTTAGGCTAAAGAACGGAACACTGTCAATATTCTCAATAGAAAAGGCAGGAAGTGGGGGTTCTTAGTTACCCCAAAAACGCAAGATTGAGGTTTTTTTGTCATACATTTGCTGTAGGAATTTTATTCCATCACGACTGTTCAAAGTTGCTATTCCATTATTATTGTTAAAGTATGGGAGTATTCCTCATAATACGTCGCTGCTTTGGGAAAAAAAATAGTTCTCGGAATTCTCAATAAAAATTAGCTTGTCCTGAGATTTGAATCTAGGATCTTACGCTAAATTAATAAAATGATATTTCTTTATGGACACAAATTAATAAAATAAAATTTCTATATGGATCTCTAAGACCTAGTATAGGACAGTAAATTGGCTAATGAGCATATTGTTTTTATTTACAATACTGTGTATCTATGTATATTGTAAAATTCATTCGTTCTAATTATGTCAATACAAATAACTTATCACTGCATTTTTAATTGTAAACAAATTACAAAACACTCAGTCTATTCTCTAATAAGCCTTATACACCCTTGTAACACGCAACACACAATTATCCAGGCTCCTATTAACTATATCTGAATTGTAATCAACAGAATTATGCAGTAACACGGCAAGTCGGTGTAATGCAACGTTGCGGAACGTCTGCTCGCATCAATGTTGCACGCGTCAAGAATCGCGCGACAATGAAATTGTCGCCGTGAATCCGCTTTTGTTGCAATGTATGTGTAATTGCGCAAGTTTATTACTGTGGTTCTGCTCACGTCCTTGTTTGGACCAGGATATATTCAGGATTAGGGTGATTTTTATTATTGTAATAGTAGGCACCGATTAATAACATTAGCGTGTAATGTATCCGATACTGTATCAATTGAGTTTATAGATACATATTTTAATTCGGAATTAGATAATATTATATTATGATATACTTCATAATTAATAGTAATAATTTACGGAAATGGTTTAACGTAGAGTATTTCTCGAAATATATTTCATCCATTATCACACTAATCTTTAGTCTGTTAATGGATGAAATATGTTTACAGAAATATGGTCTTTATCATTGTGAGTAATAAACATTAAATTTTCATCAACTAAAGTTGCTTCGGCCTTGATAGTAAATTTAAAAATGAAAATAGTTAATAAGCTTTAGTTTATCAAAACTACTTCAAGATTATTTCACAATTTGTGTGGGCAAAATAATTGTTCAAATGTTAAGTAGTACTTTTAATTATGGCAACACCGTGCTAGGTTCGAAAAGCAATAAATAAAATTGTACCAAAAAAAACACTTTTTGTTACGTTTTCTTTGCTTGTTATATCAACTCAAATTTTGGAGAATGTTATATAAAAAGCTTTACTGTAGGTTCACCCGTCATAAATAATCAATATAAATAGTTAAAACGCCATCTAGTTCCGAGCTAAGCAACGAGGCTTGTGTTACGGATACTAGATGGTTGATACATTACATTATATACTTTATTTTTTTGGTAAATACATACGTATTACATTTATGTATATAGGAATATCGATGGCTCAATTCACATGTCTATGCTAATCACACAAACATTTGCCCCTACCGGGATTCGAACCCAGGACCCTTATAGAGAGGGCAGCCTATAAAATTACTGCGCTAAATGGGTCGTCATATAAGTTCCCGTCAAACTACAATCTATTTATTCATGAAAACACAAATAAGTCATGTTTCATATTCACTACTTAATATAACTACTGAATTAATAATATGTAGTGCTACGTATACAATAGCTTCTATTCTCATTTAACATCTTCTACTCAGGGCCTTTGAGTTCATTGTGTAGTTGATTGTCTCCTTAACAAGCTTACAAAATTCTTCATAAATACATTGACATTTGTACAAACCTCATCTTTATTCCATCAGTATTAAACATTTCAAATCCCCGACACATAACAAAGAGTGATATAAATATAATTGTAGACTAATGTATATCTAGCATATTAGCTCCACAACAGATAAACCGATTTTAATTAAATTATGATTGAAATGTCATCATCATCAACCCATTAATGTCCCACTGCTGGGCACGGGTCTCCTCTCAATTGAAAGGGATTAGGCTATAGTCCACCACGCTAGCCTACTTCGGGTTGGATTGAAATGTAACTTGATTGAAATTGCTTTTAATCTTATAATAAAAAAACTGTTCTGCCATTTGAAGATCATATCGGAAGCTTTTTTAATTTACGTTTATAGTAATCTACTGATTTATAATTATCCTCATTTAATAGCAAACTGTAGAAACACAACCACATATTTTGTGGTGACTATCATGGTAGATATAGCCATGCTGTTGACGGAAAATAGGTGGTATACTGTCATGGGCTCCATGCTTGTAGATATCATTCGGATAATGTTCTTCATGTAGTTCCGAGAGGACGCTGAAACAAGTAGTAAATACAAAAAAATATTTTAATAACCACAAATAATAGAAAAATACTTTTTACAAACTTAAAAATAAAGTTTTTTATAAACGTTCTTCTAATTTACATCTTTTAAGAAAGTCAGCAGTTCCATTATAATATTTAAAGTCCCTAAAATCTGGTATAAAATAGTTACTGTGATCTGAGAGAGTTTCACGTTTGATTTACGTGATAAGCGGTTCTCAAGTTAAAAGATATATGACTAACAGTAAGATGCTCTGTTTGAAATATAATTACGGGAAAAATAATAAAAAAGAGTTTAAAAGAAAGGTAAGATGGTTTAGACATGAAATCATCATCATCATCACATCAACCGTTAGACGTCCACTGCTGGACATAGGTCTCCCGCAAGGATCGCTACGACATTGATCTCCTTGGGGGAGACATGTAATGTAATCAAAGAAATGCGAATAAAAAGGCAAAGGCGTAGGAATCTATGAGAAAAAGGTGTAAGTGGATTATTTACAATGTATACAAACCGTCGTATTTTCTTTCTAAGGCACAGATACATCTCTCTTTTGTTTGAATCAGTTTCTCCTCAAAGCATTGTAAAATCATGCTTATTAAGCTTATTCGTGTAATGAATTTCATACTCAGAAAGTCTGTTAAAAAAATATTGCACCAACCGGATTTCTAAAAAAAACAAATGGGTAAAAAACGCAATAACTCTATGACAGACCATTTAACCTATGACCAATTATGTACTGTCCTATCCGTGGGCACGGGTCTTTTCTCACGCGATAGAGATGAAGTTGGTGAAGTGCGACTTCAGAGGAAAACATTCTTCAGGCATGCACATTTCCTCACTATGATTTACTCATCGTTAAAACATTCAAAAGAGTATTGTGCTTCGACATGCAAATGAAGACCTTAAACTTCACAGTCGATTAGTCACACAAGGCGAGGCTATCACAGTTCATTATAATAGGGCACGTGATATATCTTAAAATAATACGAATATTTTGTTACCGTCATTTCCGATGGTGAAATCATTGCTTTTCCTGCACTTGTCAAATGATAAATGAATAACTGTATTGTTAGTTGCAACAGCTGAAAACATTATAAATATAATATGATTAATATAATATTAAAATTTATATTTTTTAACGCATATAATTTATAACGCATATTTTTTTTTTACTAGTTTGAGATGCATCTATGTAACGGAAACGATCTTGGTAAAGTTAATGGGACAAATTATACAAAATCACGTTCAAAGATACCGTTGAATGAAAACGTGTTAAAAAAAATTAACTACAACTTGTGAAGTGTTTCTTTAAATAAATATAGTATACTTACAAAAACGCGATATAACTTTTCAATTAATCGTAATGTTTCCGCGACACCGATGAATGCTTGCCAAATACTTTCATATACGGTTACGTCCACATTTAACTGCGGTAATCTCACTTTAGTATATAAATCTACTAACTGGTTGATGTAGCTCAATCTTGCATGCAAGATCAGCAACACAGTCATAAACAAAACAGTCTCAAAGTCTTCATTTATATAAAACAGTGACATTAGTAGAGGGACCCACATTCCTGGATTATAAAATACTGTAAATACTTTTACAATGCAGAAAAAGTACAAAAAAAATATTGCTATAATGCTTGTAATGACAAATGCGTATATTTTTCTGTTACGACTTTTATTGCCGATAATTTTAAGTTTTCTGTCAATTTTCTGTAGTTCGAGAAACAGTTGTTTGTTAGAACGTCTGTCAACAAAGTTGTTGACAACCACAATGACAATATTGAGAATCAATCCAATATACGATTGTAACACTTTCAATGTAGTTCTTGTAATATTGGCTTTCATTTCCGACAGAAAATAACCGAATGTGAAATGATAGTGTCCCAATAAGACGAAAAATATAATCACACAACTATATGCGCTTTGAATCCATGACGGCGGAGAAATAAAATTGTGACGTATATTTAGTCGTATAGAACCTAAAATCATTTGTCCATAGAACAACGGCTTAAATAATTTTATAAAATCGTTATCTAACTTATTCTTATTTAGTTTTTTTGGTACAGTCGTCATGGTTTCTCATGTCTCTAACTGTCAGAGGGCTTATGGAATTTGAAGACATTTACAATATTACTATTTATATTTCAAGGGTAGATGCCTCGTTGACGTAATCGTAGTACTTAATCTCCAAGTAATAATGATATTACGAAGTAAGTAGTATAGAAATTAAAAGCAAACCATTTCATTCATTTTAGTAGTAGCAGTGCCTCTTAGCATTAGGCGAACTTGCTGGCAAGCGTAAACCAATGAACAATATATAACAAAAATAGATATAAGTAAATGGTTTTACATAATATGTAAAGAGACAGAGTTTTTCTTAGTTAACCGACCGTCTTTTCTGGTACTCTTAAATACGTTCCGATATTTAGCATTTGATCTAAGCTATATAAGTATATAGCTTAGATCAAATGTGTGCCCCACGAAGTCGTGGGGCACACATTATTATGTATCGTCTGTTTTTACTTTTTAATTGTCTACTTATTTTGTTGTTTTTTATGTGGCCATCATTGTATGCCTGAATAAATGTTTTTCTTCTTCTTTCTTTCTATATTTATCTAATGTTTAGTTAGTACTTTACATAAATCTAACTGAAAATCAAATAGTTCCACTACAAGGTACTAGTTTCCTTCAGGTGCTCTCAGAATTTGTCGCGAAAATTTCATACGGAAGCTAACACATTTTCCAGATTTTTTTTACGAAAAAAATCCGTGCTTAAGCTACTCATGGATTTTTTTATTTAGAATTTGCGTGCCTCGTCAGCCAGGACCTGGCAGTCCGTCTAGCCTGATTATTATTTATCAGTACTTTGTATTGACTATATTCAACTGTTACTAATATTTTTTAATAATCCTACTAATATTATAAACGCGAAAGTTTGTAAGTATGGACGGATGTTTGTTATTCTTTCACGCAAAAACAGCCTAACAGATTTGAATTAAATTTAGCATACATACAGTTTATTACCCGGATTAACACATAGGCACACATAATTATAAACCATGCGGGCAAAGCCACGGGGGGCAGCTAGTAGATAATAAAAGGGAGTATAATATGCGCCAAACCGACTTTTTATCTAGAACACTGTTTAAAAAAAATGTCCCCAGTTAATACAGGAACTGCACTTGATTCACTATTGTTAAATAATTTAGTACTCTTTTGGTACGTAACAATTTAGTATATTTCACAGCTATACGCTATACGGCGTATACCGGTGGCGTAGTGCAAGAGCGCGGCTTGTCATTGTTCCCACACAAGCTCATCAAGTATGCGCCTCTGAATTTTGAGCGGCGTATTCAAACATGTCCCCGTAAATCTGTACAATACGTATTTATTGGTGCTTCAAACGATATTCCTATTCAGAGATACTGAAACAAGCAGATCAGAAGCTCCAATGCGAGTCAAATATTCGTATATCATCGTCCGAGCCATTTCCCTAGTATGTACATATGTGTGGGTAGACTGCCAGTTAAATGCACAAAGTGGCCTTTAGACCTACGTAACTACGCAATACTTTGATTAACTTAGTTCTAGCCTTGTTTACTTTTTTTAATAGTCTTATATAAGAAACCCGGAAAATAATGTACTGAGTCTGGAAACAAACATGTCTGACTAAAATTGTTGCAACTTTTAACCAAATCAAAGAAACTAGGCACTAAGTTCTCTTGACTTTTCAATTTACGAGAGCAACTAGAATCGTATTTTAAAATATAATACGCTTTTATTTTGGAAAATTCCGCGAGTGGCTCTAGGGAGAGAAAGCTAATTTCAATTTCATTTAGTTCTGGCGCGATTCCATGTGCCGACCAGAGAGTATGGTACAACCCTACCTGCAGACTGGATTCTTACTTCGCCGATAGAAACTTTTCTCATTATTTTACTTATTTGAGAGGTTCTAGAAATAGGGTTATGTATCTACTGCGATAGATTTTTTTTTTTAATAGTGTTAGTTTAAGGTGACATCAATTTTCATTCTTTGAGAGGCAAAGTAAAAAAAGGGACTGGGAAAACAACTTTTATGGGAGCGTTACGAATTTAAATGGAATAAGTAACCATGAAGTGAATGGGCTTCAGAATCTATCAAGACTACTACAGCATTGAGATTAGCGTTTGGCTTGTCTCACAAAATCAAGTCTTCAATAAGGGCCACATCACCTAATATATTTGACTAACAAAATAAAACTTATATACCTACGATGTAAGAGCAGATAATTAATGTATTTTATACAGTACATTCAATAACGACAAAAAACAGCCAGGTATAAAAGAGAAAACCTTTACAGGAAGGCGTATCTAATCTATGGTGGCAAGTGCAGCTCGACACAGAACCCTCGGGAGCGTTTGGGTACCGTAGGCAGATTACACCCTGTCTGAGCCCCAATACGCAATTTCATTGCAAGAGGATTTCGCATTTTTATCGGTGAATCTATCCGATGTCCTTGCTATTAGAGTGCTCACACTCAAGAAGGTTTAAGGTCTTTATTGTTTGTTAATATAAGGTTTGTATGTGTATGCAATTCGCTTAACATCATGTTGGAAAATAAAGAGAAATACTTACTATTGATTTATTGCTATCATCAGTCTAACATAGTTCTTGCAAATCCTTTCTTACTTTTGACATACGGCTATATCGATGATTTACAAGACGTCACATAATGTCTCCTTCCATTTTTATCAATGGCCCTTTCCAGATATTGTTGTTTCAGAAGGTGCCTTACATATTTTAGTTTTTGTTTCGTTAGAACTATACAACATGAAAATTTCTTTATTTTCATGTAGTATAAGATCTAAAATATAAATAAAATGCAAAAAAAATAATATATATTTTCACTTTACAAATATTCATTATTAGATAAAAAACTTCTGGGTTAAACATAATTAAGTAAAATAAAATACAAAAAGTAATGTAACATTTCCAATTTCTGATCAAAATTATTTAATTTTTAAATACTGTCTACAAAAGGTTGTTTTAGGTAATTTTATGTACCAATCTATTTTCTGTTTCTGCGAAATAAAATACAATAAGAACTCGTATATCTCTCTTATTCCCTATCAAAAGAAATAAAAATAAAAATTGCTTCTAAATTAAGGTTTAAACTTTATCCATCGCGGTTCATCAGAGAGACGCAGGGACAATCTAAATTGTGCCACATTCCTTGCCAAGATATCAAATCACCCTACAGTGGATGATTCATATTATTCTCCTTCAAGACTTGATTACGACAGCGATATTGTTAGGGGGCGAGCACACGCGGTTAGCTAATAACCAGCACCAGTTTATAACTTCAGGTTCATAAAATATGATGTACTCATATACTTGCCTACTCGTACAAGCTGTGGCTAAGAATAGTTAAAAATTTAATTCACTACACAATTTGTTTTAAAAATAGACACAAAATGAAATATATTTGGATGCCTTCTAACTACATAGAACCTCATTAACAATCCATTTATCGTCCTTTTCCTACACTGTTTGTAGATGTGATAAATATGCTGACGGTTTCGAAAAATCAATCGTTTGAGCTTTAACTGAGCATACGATAGTTTACAGATAACCTATATACCCAAGGTTAGGCAATTTAAAACATTTTTGTGTATAATTTTTCAAAATCGCCATCTTAAGCTTTTTTTCAATAAACCTGAGATCAATATGTGGAGTTACTATTATTATTATTATTAATTTAAGAGCTCAGCTCTTGTCGGTGGTGCAATCGCCACTGTTGTCTATCTCCTGCTTTCTGTTTGACTTCTACTACTACTACTTCTTTTTGTTTGGAGTTACTAGAATCAGCGCAATTATAGATCCATGTAGCAAATCTATATGACTAATAATAATTACAAAACAATATTGAGATCTCAGTACAAAAGAGGTGTAATTTTTACAAAATGGTGTTGATGTAAATACAAGACTTATTTCCATAAAATAATACGCCCGGCGAATACTCCCCTAGGAAATAAAGTCGCGACATTTTGAGAACGCAATACGCAAAAAATTGCTCTGAAAACTTGTTCGTTTTATTGTTAATGCGTTTATTAAGCTAAGGAATTACAGTAAACAAGACCATATTTCTTTATGGAGAAAGAAATAGAGACAAAGAAAATTGTTACATTCATCTTGAATTTTTTAAACTTTTTTTCTCTGTACTTCCACAGTGGTTTATTTACATGAATATTATTTATTTAAAGTTATTACTGTTATTATATTATTATTCCGTCTCTTTGATCTAACTATTGAAACAGTAAACAGTGTGCAATCCTCCCAGCTCAAACCACCTCGTTAGAACTTGATTAGAGAGGCCACAATGCGATAACAAGCCCGGCTTACAAGCCAAAACTTCTGATTATCTCGTTTATGGGTTGCAACTTTTTAAAGAAATGTCCTCTCGAATTAGCTGTATATCAGGAAATAATGCCGGGCCGGGGACGACGTCTGGGGGACAAATTGACAATTTATACCGTATTAACAGACTGTTGCTTGGAATTGCTCGCCCCGCTTGTATACTTGGAAAGGGTTTTTAAAGTGGTTGTACGGAGCAGACCTATCATAGTTGTATAAACGTTTTTATTATTTTATAGTTATCCTGAACACTACTGTCAATCTTTAAAATATGTTGCCAACTTATTGATGTGATCTTTTGGTATCGAGGTTGACGTGTGATATGGGGATTCTATCACGTGATTCATCAGTTTTAATAAAACCTTGCAAAACAATCTCACAGCACGGGAATAATATTTATAGCTTGTGTCTTAAATAAGTTCGAATAAAATTAGCTGTCGCTGCGAACTGTGAATATGAATTTAAATCACTTACTGCTCCTCCTAAAATGGCGATAAAATATGCACTAAAACCTATTAATTATAATAATAATTATTATTTATTGAAAACAAAGTAACTACAAAGATACATTAAGCACTGCCTCCTGAACTAGGCTTTAACTATATATCAACCTTTCACAAATATGCACCACAGAGTAAGTGTGAAGTACATAGTTGAAAATTGGCATATTACTCGACAATGGCTATGCAATCTCAAATGCATTAGTCCCCGAGTAGTGAAGTCACCCAACTCCTCGGCTGACCGTATGCAAACCTACTCGGTAATCGAACCGGCGTACCGTCTCAAGTGACTCTATACTGCTTGAATATACTCAGCTTGGAAGCTTGGGATTGGCATACATTTCGGGTATCGATTTTCAATTCAATTCATTCGAGAATATTTTATAGTGAAGTGATTGGGAAATATAAATTCGGCTAAGTTAAAAATGATCGATGGACCAATTTTTTATTTGATAGTTTACTAAATCGAACTTCAATGCGAGATGGTCACCAGGCCATTTGTCATAAATGTAAGGGCTGCCTCAAGGGCAGGTACTGTGTACCATTCAATAGGTAGGTTCTCGCTATCTTAGTTGACCAGGCTGAAGGCACATTGAGATCCCTGCACATTCACATACAACAGCTCTTATCTCGTTACCCCGATTTGTTATACTTAAGCGAATATAAGACAATTAAAAAAAATTTGCGGATGCTGTCCTGGTGTATCTATTAGCATTATTTGAATCACAAAGTTACGGATCCTGTATTGATTGGTATATTTATTGAATGATATAGTCCGGATTGCACAGTCTGACTCTATATAAAATCCGTAAAAAGAAATTATATTTCAAACTCTTACAGGTTTCTAAAGTCGTCTGTAAAATACAGATACTCGTATTTTGTTAAATAGAATGCTTTAGCACTTAATTGAGTATGACATACTTTTCATTTTACATCAAGTCTCGATTAGTAAAATCCTACTTTTTTATGACGTGTTTTTTTATTTCATATTCTTTATACGAAAACTACTTAACCTAGAGGAAATGCAGGACCTTTACCCAGTAGTAGGTATAGGTTATAAAAAATGCCCTATTGCCGATACAGCACACATTATCAGTGAACTAGCTACTCGTATCACTAGCTCGTAAACTGTAAATACAAGTTAAGCACTAAGACAAATGGAGCTCCTTATCTCGCCCGGTACGAAATCAAGACTAATATGCTCACGCTTGCGATTTAAAAGGGTAAGCTGAAATGGAACTCTTTAAGACTTTGATGAAGATTTCGTAGTTTCAGACAAATTAGTTCTGTACGGTGGATAAAGAGTTGAAAGTTGAAACATTGTTTGTTTTGATACCTATATTTAAGTAGATGAAATAATTGTGGGTCAATTACTTGATAATTACATTTCTGGGGTCATTGCTGAAATATGTCAAAGTATCAAGGTTTTAAATACCGACAAGTAGGTACAGATATAATATGTGGTTATATTTGGATTGAATAGGTGTGAGAATTTGTCTTTATAAACGCCCCACGAGACGGAGAAAAAATTCCAAACTTCGATCTAATACTGTTTTCCTTTATTTACTTATTGAATGTTTTTAATCAGACGTCCTATGTGTATATTGCAACATAGAAGAAATATGATACTAAATGTAAGTATTACATTTAAACCATTCAAGGTTTGTCTTAATATAAAACTTTACAATTTAATTAAAAAGAGCTAAAGTTAGTACAAAACTCTGTCATGGGCGATAAAAATTAAAAAGTAATTAATATGCAAACGAGCAAGGTTCCCAACTGATTGGTGCTAATGTTTTTTGGCGACATGATTACTTAGCTGATCGATTGGCTATCATGCCGTAGGTCATGGGTTCTACTTCCTTCTATAGTAGGGTAGTTTTCAGGTCTATTTGAGAATTTAAAGTTTGTAAACATATCAACAACACTCTAGTTAGAGCTCTGGCAACGTTACTTCCAAAAGTATAAAAAAAAAAAATATTAGTGAGGTGACAAACACCAGAGGGCGTATTATCTTTTTCTTGATTGTCTCATTTCGTTGGTATGTTTTCTGGCTATTACGCTTCAAAGTGGAGTACAAAAATTTTAGCACACTATCACTTGACGGCAAAAAATAGGCATAAGTATATATATACCTGTTCCGAGTTATTATTTTTTCTTAGGACCATATCACAAGAGGTTTCAAGAGAGAAATAGCGCTATTAAACCTTATAAAGAGGTATCTCTAGATCTAAGACGTTGTGGTACATAACGTGTAAGTATACGTTTTATATGTTTTATGTAGTTATTGATTGCCGAATTATATGAGGCTTCTATACTCTATTCTGAATATAAAGGTTCATGCATTAGTTACGAGAAATGTTTTTTTTTCTGTTAATGTACCAAAAAGAAATACTATAAATTCTTTTTTTTATATGTTGGATTCGTCCATGCCCTGTCGTCGGGACCAAGGGAGATGTGAACACATTTCACCTGGATCTGGATCCAGGTAAATGTGGCCGTCGCAGGCCTCTCTGGAGAGGCTGTAGTCTGTAGGAGTGTCCTTATATCATATGTAACGTTTGCCGCCTATTGAGACCTCCGGAAGTCATGAAGGCATGTTTATAAATTACTTAGGCAAATACCATAAAACTAAGTTTATAAACTCCAAGAGATTTTGGAATCGAATTCCAGAGCGAGAAAAGTGTTATCGGGGTTTTCTATGAAATTCGCAGTAGCGAGTCGGAGTTTAATATGCAGTGCCCTGTTGATGGCAATAGGTTCGCCTCCTTTAACATAGGGCCTAAAACATATCTTCAAATGAGGGTGTACATTAGTACACCTATGCCTAACCCATTGGGAAGGACAGGCGTGATAGTATGTTGTCTGCAATGTTATGTTAAGCATACTATGTCGGAAATCATATATGGAAATAAATAAACAATATTTACGAAAAAAATTAAAAATATTATGTGATATCTACGTATACAGTACAGTATGGACCGTCAATATGCTGTGTTCGTATTATGTGATTCATCATTACGTGTCTGCTATGCTTTATGAGGCGGCGGCGTCGCCCGACTCTGCCCAATTTCACGCGCCACCACACCGCTCGCCGCAAATATGCAGGGGAGTTAAACAGTTGCTGTATTAGAACGGACTACCCTGGAAATGGATGCTTTTTTAATTGGTCGTGTTAAATGCACAGTACAAAAAAGGACTTTTTAGTTTCTTACTCAATTACTCAATTACATACATAACATATTTATTTATATCTAAATAGATTGCCACTTGTTCCATCCACATAGGTTTATTATGTTTTCATTTCACTAGGTAGGTACTTGTTTATTTTTTTGATCAACCATATCTCGTTATAAGATAGAATACAAAATTTAAAGTTAGAGCTTAAGATACACATATAATTTCAAAACAAATATGTACCGTAAGCTGATCTTAGGCTTACAAAATGATAAAATTTCAGGTTTTCATACATTAAAAAATAGTAGCAATTGTGTTAGAAGTATGAGTTGTGTCTATCCTTAAAACAAATGGAGTGTAGCAATTATAACCCTTTAAATATGTAGCAGTAATAATGAAGTTACGCGATGAGCTCCAGAACAACACCCAACGCGCCAATAAAACTGTGCTCTAGATTTATGTGAACACACGATAATCATAAGCGGAACACAACACGCGTTTTATTGCCCGCCGGCATTCTACTCAACTCACAGGTTTATTTGCATATTATTCCTTTATTACTCTCTCAGAATTCATATGCTAATGTCAACGACGATATTTTCGATCCCACGGGTACCCTCACCGATGTGACCCTAAAGATTTCAACACGTTTTATGTGTGTTTCAGCGGGTTTCATTTGAATATGTTTTAAGTTTGCGAATTTATTATGTGTTCGGACTTCTGGTCAGTTTTTCAGTCGCCCGCTGTTGGTAAGACATTTTTTACATGTATACCATCATACATGTATATTTGAAGATGTCAGGATGCCAGGTCAAATGAAAACTTGAGCACCTGGACGATATTTTTAGTTTGCACTTCGAAATAGACTAACATGGTGGATTACAGCTCTAACTCCTCTCGTACAGTAAGGATATCAAATTTCCAATTTGTCATACTCCACAACTACCAGTCCTTATATCCTTATCCTTATCTAATTAATCTTAATGCAAATTAAAAAATATAAACTATTAAAAAAACAACATGAAACTTATGCCATCTGTTGATTATGGACTGCATTGTTAATTTTAAAAAAAGTCTCAGTCGGCTAGTACTAACACAGCGTCCATAAAAACAAAACACGGTACTGATGTACGGAGTTTAGCCATCCATGTGATGGTCTTGTTTGAAGCGGTGCGGGCGATACCTTCGACGTCTTGTTCGACGCACCTGTGAGATTCCGGGCTTACTTCTAACCCGCTAATTGCTAAGAGGATTTTGGAATTAACGCGAACAGATCACGTTTTTGTGTTGAATACCTAATTTAGAATTGCAAAGTAGCGTCTTTTGTTCGGTTCATGCCATTTAAATGTGTATGTGCTAAGGTACGATTTCAGGTGATAAATATCACACGTTTCTTACTAAAGTATTTTTGAAAATGTTTGTTAGTGCGTATAAGCTTTATATTTACCTACTATCAAAATATTTAAATTGCAGGAAAGGCTTCTTTTTATTAAAACAATTGTAATTTTTAGCTAAATCTAAAATTTGCGTTTAATGTAGTTCATAGGTATATTTATTTATTATTTTGATGCGCTCTATTAGTTACGTTTTAGGGAACCGAAACATGGACACTGGTCACACACACTGGTCTAAAAATTTTAAACTCACGTAGCAAATATAAAACATGAAGTTTTTTTATCAAAATTGATGTTTTTAGCTTTAATATAACAAAATATTTGAATAGTTATCTTCTTACGAACAATAAAGCTAACAATCTTCATAAAAACGTCCACATCGAGTTGATACGTGCCATGTAATTTAAAAACGGAATCAATTAAATTGAAATAATATAAACAAACAGGTACAAAATGGCCAGTATCCAGTGTACAAACATTGGAACGACAATAGTGCCCAACTACGATTTTAATTTGTAATCCAGTGTGGCGATTAAACGTCGACCGGTAAATACGATTGCTGGATTAAAAGTCCACAGTTCATTTAACAGCTGCCTCAGTAATACCGTGAAAGCTTATTTTAATTCGGCTAATTAATGTCGAATTGTTTCGTGTATCGAATCACCAGTAAAAAGGTTTAATTATAACACTTATCAGTTATTTTAATAATGTTTTTAATTGTAGCTATTGGTATATTACTTATTCATCATCAGTCCATTGTATTGTCCCACTTCTGGCCACAGGTCTCCTCCATTTTTAGCCCATCATGCTAGCCTATTGCGGGTTGGCAGACTTCACATATCGTAATATCTATTATCTGCAGATTTTATCGCCGTGTATCGAGATTGGTCCAATCATTTTCCGATCCTTAACAGGAAACATAACAGCCTGACTTTGCATTCTGATACAAAGTAGTATTATTTCAATATCTAACATTCGCGTACCTAATTGAAAAACAAAACAGTATAAAAACACTGTAGATACATGCGTACTTTGGTATTCAATTATCAAGTAACAACATACCAGATATATCTATTATATTAATACCTACTGATATTACGAAGTCTGTTTTCAATTCATCGTTACATCGTCTGCATCAATTTCCAAGAAAGGTATTTTGATCTACACGATGTATTCGTGGGTAGAACTTTGACTTACATAGGTCACGTTGAGCAAGGCTCTATTAACAGCGAATATCTATGTTCCTTATGATCCACTGTCTCATGTTCCATTACATAATAGTGTTGGGAGGAAATTATGTAGACGAGTATTGCCTGATAATTTACACCATTATAACAATAGTTCCTGTGGTTGAAATTCGACTTATTGTATATTTATTCAGAGTACGTTTTTGTTTATCTTTTTTGCTTTCATTTGATACATCATTAACCCATTTTATTGTGTCACAGCAGCGGCAAGTGCCTTCTCTTATTTGAGAGTATGGCTAGAGTTAACTTCGCTAGCTTAGTGCGGTTTGGCAGACTTCACACGCAATCTGGAAAAAGTTTCTAGGGCGTGTAGGTTTCCTTACGATATTTTCCTTTACTGGTTGAGCATGTGATTAATACGCACATCACTTGCAAAAAGTCATGCTCTGGGTTCGTACTTATTTTATTTTACTTTCACAGTCGAGTTTCACAGCCTAGTCATGCCACTAACACAGCTGTTCTTATTAATTTGACTGATTGAACCAATTTGTGTGTGACAGTCAACTGAAACGCTACTCAATTAGAAATAGCCCTATAAAATAGAGTGACTTCTTTCCTCATCTCGCACTGAACTAGACAGTATTATATATTCTGAAGGCAAAATTGAGGAAAAATTTAGTTCCACTTGAAAATTTGACTGTAAAATTCTGTTAAATATCAGTAACAAAAAGCCGTTAAAAAAGCATTAACATCGTATTTTTTATAAAATCCGACTTAACTAAAGAAGTATAAAATACCTGCGTAGGCTTATTATTGTGCATAAAATTGTGTATACCTTCGTGTGGCTCGTCCAGCTCGTAACATGTCAAGAGTGGCTCTTGCTGTTTGTACAGCCTGTTCAAACATGGCGGCTTGCGACTTGTTTATTTTACTAACATCGTGCTTTTATTCTGCTCTAGTTGGACAATTGGAGACTTTGACGGGAAATATAAAAATATTTGTTGTAAATAATAGGTATGTTCTGTTAGTTACACATTTTAAATAAGAAGTGGAAAAATTAGGTTTAAAAGTATTAACACGTCTTTCATGTGGTTTTATGTTACAAACAAATAGGTTTGGAGCAATTGTTGTTTTTGAACCGTCTAGTTGTACTAGTCAGTCTAAAAGACACTTATGTTTGGGTATCAGGCTATCAAGCACATCTAGTTGTAGTGAATATTCCAGGTCTTCTTCTAGTTATAAGGTTTGCGCTTCACTCAGGTCCAACGAACCTCCAGAGTACATACTATACAAAAAAAGTTAAATCATCTACATTACTCTTTCTAATTTAACTGTTATTTTCTCATTAATTAATTTAAATAGTCCAGCACCAACAGCTGACCTGTAACATGTATTAGATACATATTTATTTATTTTAAAAAAAAATAAACGCTACGGTAGCAGTCTTTTTTTCCAGTCTCGCTGTATGCACAGAGTGCAAATCTCAAGTGTACAGGTTACGTAGAAAACGAGGCTCTACGTAATTGGTCGGAAAATTCAGAAAGCCCACCCGTTACCCGGTGTGTATCGACATGGTTGAGGATCTCAGGAAATATTACACATTTTTCGAAAATGTGAAGAACCTACCTATGATAAATTTAGAGTTCGAAATTTGACGTGCACATATTTTTTATTTTAACATAAATAATTAAAAACATATTTTTAATTTCCTTAATTTATATTAAAGTATTCTTTAAATTATATTTAAGTTCGGCAAACAGTAATTCTATTAATTTTAGTAATTCTATAAATTATTTGTCGGAAAATTTATTAAAAATTTTTTTTTCTACATATTTAATTATGCTATTAATGATTTTCGCGTTCGTCGTAAATGGGGATGAAAAAATGTATGCGGAAAGACGTATGTAGTGGTCAACTTACACCAAGCTAGCCTGAAGGATTATCCTCTCACTATAAAAGGCACTATAAAATCCTTACTATAAAACCTTATTAAAATATTATTAAAAAAATTCCAAGAAAATCTTGGAAATTTTCTTTCTCTACTTCTAACTCTACTAAAAGTTGCTGATGACTCACATATCAGACAATATATTCCAAATATACATTAATTTTATCTTAAATTAAACCTAAACACAGTAAACAACCCTAAAACAAATTCCCTACTCCCATAATTAGCTGTAATTACTATGAAACGAGAATAAAACAATATACAACTAAAAGTTAGTTATCTAGCGGCGTGGCGTCGTTTGTCAAAGCTCTTGCGTCAGAAAGTTTGGCTATTAACCGAACCTATCGGCTTCGGCTTAACTCGCAGTTAACGTGACGGGATCATAATTGATGCGCTTAACTTGCTTTTGGCATATTTTGGATCAATTAATACATCAAGCAAGTATTGAAAATAATTAGATTTCATATTGTTCAATTATTTGTCAAATTGATTGAAGGAAGTAGTGTATATCAAACCGAAAAATTCGGGTGCGAATCTAAACTGACATTTATCAATAAAAATCTTTCACAAAGTTTTAAATTATTTTCGGTGTAGTTGTAGTACCTAAGTAGATACCGATTCCTTATGGCTTTGGATCTCGTAAATGACGTGAGATAATTACAAGAAAGTGAATCGGCAGCATTATAATCTACAATTTATCAATCCGTTTTAGGCACTATCCCTAAATACCACCGCGGGATTAAAAAGTCACATCTACAAGCTGTATGTTGATGTATCTTATAACTACATTATGAATACAGCAAACCCGTGTATCGCAATGAAAGTCGACATAATAATAATGGAGTCACCTCCAAACTCATCCAAACATTACCCTAAACGAACATAACTAAGCAAGATGTAACAGTACCGTTTAATACGCGACCAATTCGCGGTGCAAACACTTTTATCGGTTTAGCTCCCACATTAAAAAAGAAGGATGCCGATATAAAATTAAGTCAACAAGCTTCACCGAAAAATTATTCATAGAAAAAGATCGCGAGGTGAAAACTGAGGGGGTGGGTTTGAGGGCAAGGGATGAAGAAAGGGAAAAAGTTGGATAACTGCCTTCATGAATTGGAAATGTAATTTGCTTGGGTAGGTGTGTGTGTGGCAATTGTTTTCGTTCTATTGCCGGCTTACGATGTTTCTGATTGACGACGCGTGTGGCCTGGCCGCCTTGGGTACCAAGCCGCTACTTACATTGGAAATTGAATACGAGTATCAGTTGGTATATCAGTTCCTTGTCGCCGTTTCAGGCTGATAGAATATTGAGTGATGGGGCGTTGAATGCGGGTCACAGTATTGTTTTGAAAGGTCAGGAGTTTTGTCACGGTATGTAAGTCAACGTTAGATAAACGTCCCCCATTTAAAAATTAAGAGTAAAAGATTTTGGTTTTGTTTGTAGAAATCCTATTACAAGGCGACTTTCAATTAAACGTAGTTTTTAAATTAACGAGATATCTTAGATATCTATTATATAATATATCGTTCTCCATAATGTTTCTTTTGTGATGATGTTATTCTAGTCCGTTAAGGGATTTCCTGAATTTTGTTTGTATTTCTCTGTGACTGATGAGAGAGTAATAAAAAAAGGAATTTGAATTCTTTTATTTACGAATCGTTAAGAAAACGAGTGTTTCATTGTATTATAATGGAAACAAAATATCAGGTAAGTATTGCGCCCTTAATTTAAGCCACATTACATATATAAGTTGGTATACAAACTAAGTCGTATAATTTATGCTCATATTGTAAAAAGAACTCTCTCTTCCGTTTATTTTAGTTTATTTATACGTCGAGGCTAGGCAATCTGCAGTGCAGTGCAGCTAATTCAAAACTTATTATATTAAAATTCACCGCCGCGGGTTGCCCCTCCGGTGCTTCCATATCGTGTTTAGAAAAAACCGTGCAATCACATTCGTGCAGTTGAACACAAACTCAATTTCTACCAAATAGCCCAGTTACATCTAAGCTGCTCATAATAGAAACTATCCCCGCATTCCATCCGCCATTTCATCTGCAGCACGTGGCAGACAATCTTGTGACAGACACACAGACAACAGACGGGGGTCCTGTCTAGCCTCGTAAAACACACGTTTTACCGACTTATTATACGACAACGCTTTGTAAAAACGACTTTCTCCGAGTAAAGGAATCTAAATTGGCGTAAATTTTACGACCACTATTTGAAGTGAGATGTAATTTTGTCAGGAGCTGATGGTAGTTTTTTTCCGGGGACGTGAGGACGCCATAAAATGTTTGAAGGGCGGTTTAGCTGCCGTTAGCCCGGCCCAGTGATAAACACGTCGCCCATTAAACTTCGGTATTATCAGGTAACGGTACGAAAGTTTGTTGTCGCTACTATCATGAAATATCATATTCGTTGGGTACTTGTTTTGTCATTTACCACGTTTATCGATGAATATGAATTAGGTACCCTAAACATACTGCCGGATCTCCGTACTTCATGTAAATAAACGTGTGTAGTCTTTGATATGCCCAACCAATAGTGTCATCCATCTTAGGTAGCACACCTAACAAAGATAGATGACCTGAATGGCCGTGCAAGCTAAGGGGCATAAAAGGTTAGCCTAAGGACATAATAGAAAATGTAATTTACAGAAAAAACGGGCTGTAAAGGTACCTTTATCGCTATTTTTATAGGCAGTGAATAGTTTATACGAACATAAATAGGATCCTTTAGAAAGTGAGTTCCAAGGGCCTAATATATGAATTGCGTGAGCAAAAAACAAACATTTAAATAAACTAACACGAGTTGTCACTGTTGGATTTTCTTATTTGTTGAAAGCTGGCTAAATTGCTCAGTATTTGACTACAGTTTATGCAATTTTAGCTAGTCTTAAAGAAAATGAGTAATACTTTGAGAAATATTTTTTTGGAAATAAGAATCTTTAATACTTTTACAATGTAGTTACGAAAAAATAACCCAGCTAAATGAAGCAACATAAATGATCGGTTCGTTTTCGCTTTGACTTCGTTCCGTGGGGAATACAGCGGCTGGTCGCGGCTGATAAAATGCGCCTCCAAGGAGACCGCAACGCTCACACGCGACTGTACACTGGCGGACATTATTATTTGACGTAATTAAACTTTAATATACTTACTAAAATTATGGGCTATGTTAGGCCTTATATGAAATGTCAAGTAGTTACAGAGAAGATACAATAACAATTGTATTGGGAGCCAAATTCCAAGCGATGTGATTAACATATGGTAGTTTTTTTACATGTGTATTTTTTAAATTATTTTATATAGTATTAAATAACGCCTAAGATCTGTAATGCAACCAACATGCGCTTGTACATAAATCTGTACAAGGACTGCTTACGGTGCGTACAAACTTAGTAACATGTTATTATAACTTGTTACTAAGTTTGTACGCACCTTTACGTTCTTTAATGTGGTGAATTTTATCAGTGCGCATTTACAGAAATACGTATTATTGCGCAAATATTTCTAACTCAAATGCTACAATATTTTTAAATACGCCTACGATAGGATATTTGAATTCCTCTTAAACATCAGAAAAACAAGGACAAAGGAAGATGAGAATAGCACATTTAACTTTATCGAGAGTTTTAGCGTGGCAATACTTTTGTCCTCGATTGTAAATATCCGCTTGATCCTATACACTTAATTCTGTTTTTAATTAAAGTTCAAGTTACCGTGAAAAACTTTTCCGATGCAAATGAACGTATTTACCTTACTGGGACTAGTTCACCTACCGGCACAACTTTAGTTATTACTTAGAAATAATGAAACAACTTATTTCTTTGATCTTAACTTGCGTATTGTGGTGTATGCTTTAATTCTGTAAGTGTATTCTTCATTATTCCGTGCGTCTCACTGTAATTGGTTCTCGCTGATACTGATGTGGGTGACAGTATATATAAAGACCTTTTGAAGATTTTTTTCAGGAACATCTGAGTCCTACCTGAGGATAACTTGTTCTTCCGACTTCTAGTAAGAAGTAACGCTTTTTCTTAATCTAAGGTAGTAATTAAGTGTACCTACGAGCCGCGTGATGATAAAGAGTTGCCGCAGCCGGGGCCCTAGCAACACTTGGGCAGCATACGCATCTTGAATAAAGAGAAATCCATTCCAATGCTATTGTTGTCCCTTGAAATCTAATGTTTATATTTACTTTTGTGGGCCTACCGTAGCACAATTAATTAACAGATAAGGTTGCGCTTGTAAGTATTCAATTGATTTACTCCCACCTAACTACCAAGAACACTACGTAGATACCCTCGCTGCCGCATTCAAAACACTATCGTATATAAAGCAGGACATTCACGGCAAGTTTAAAATCTAGTTGTCTGAAACCCATTCGGCCGTACCTGACTAAAGCTAGGTCCAAGCTACTGCCTATGGTATGACTCTGTAATCAGCCATTCCTATGCAAATTCGTTCGCTGAACCAACTATGGCTTTATATAAAAGGTTGTATTCGCGTGAACGGCAGTGTATTACATCAAGGGTTAGGTATAATAACTTTGAATAAACAAATTACAGACAATAAAAGTATGTTCGTAATCAAAAGTTTGGCTGGTTTAGCATTTATTTTATCATGTCTTTTTGATAATATATGATTGAATTCGTATTTGGATTGAAGCCAAAGAACTGTTGTCAAAATTATGTTATTGTGAGAAAATATATTAAAGGTATTTCTAAACTTGTACCGCAAATACATACAAAATATTGCCGATATATTGCCAAATTTAAATAATTGTTTGATATATATTTGTATGTCGTGGTATTTAAGGGACATACGTTATAGAAAATTCTTGGTTACATTTTGGCTATAAAAAATATGTGCTTGGCACTGCGGAACAGCCAGAAAGCCCAGAAATTGTTTAGAAGGTACCTTCTAAACTATTTACGAAAATATTGACAAGCCAAAAAAATTGTCCTACAACATCTTAATAGAAATATACGGACATGTAATTGGATTTCAATCGTACAGTATCTCTTTCTCTTTCAATCAAATGAGTAGCAAAGTCGCTGTCATAAACGCAAGTACATCGTCATCCCAATGTTTGGAGCCGCGTCCGCTATAGGAGTAAGTGAATTTTCCCCTTTATGCAGCCACTTGACTCTGGCTACAGAAGGTTTTATCCTTTGATTACACTTGGAGAAAGTTGCGAAGGAGCTCAATGAGCCCCCAGGCGCGACGATAGATGAGAATCGTTTCAAAACTTTGTGTTTACATGTCAACGTTACTGGATGACGTCTAGATTGTTCTCGAACAATCGAACACGGAAGATTACAGTCTCCATTGTCAGATATTGGTTTTTAAAAGTTTGCTGTTGGTTCTTTTAGTGTTTTAATTACTTTGATGTTTGGAGTTTTTTCCTTTCGTAAGAATATATGTAAATTAAAAAGACATTTAAACAAATATTCAGACCTGGTACAGCTACCAGTAGGCCAAACTAATACTTGTTTCATGCAGGAATCGAAACCATGACTTGTGATGTAGAATCCGATACGTATGTATATTACTAAATAGTTACTATAAATGTAACCTTCATTTTCTCAAGTGGCAATAGCGACAATGCATCGGAAATATGTAAAAAACACTGTTTCTTGCTTTTCTAAGTAATGTGAATTAAAGAACACGATATAAAGTTCAATGTTTTAAGAATGTGTGATAAGTGGAAAAAATCTATGTTGGATCACTGGATACGACTGTAAATGAAGGTGTCACTAATTCTTATTTAGTATGTAAAGTGTGGTTCCTCCTAAAATTCGATTTTAAGACGACATATTTTTAATATAGAGTCATATTTTGTTAATATAAATCTTGTAATTCGACCAAGCCCAACAAATACAAAGGAAACTGTAACCGCAGCATATTTACACATGTCTCATTCTCATCACGTGCTATTTCGTACGCCGCGAAACCAAAAATTGCAGCAATGCTGAAACAGTCTTGCCAAGTGACTTCATTAGGAAAAACTTGTGTTGTCGACTTGCAGCTCAGCCGCAAGCCAAAGTAAACAGCACTGGTTTGGTGTCGCTAGGTGTTTTTGGCTAATATGTCCTAACTAGGTGTAGCTCTTTGTTAATTTTGTTCAGCAGAAATGCGGCAATTGTTTTAACATTGTTCTCTAAAATAACTAGTATAAGGTACGTTTTCAGCGGCAGTATTATTATTAATAAATTTATTGCGCCACTACTGTGTATGGATAAGGGGTTCGACTATGGTCTACTACGTTGGACTAGTGTTGGCTTTGCATATTCAACTTTGCTTTGCATATCAACAAAATCCTTCAGGCATATCCATAAACCCAATTAATCACAAAACAGTCATTAAAATAAAACCTGACCTTTTAAAAATTCATACTGGAATAGTATCTCATATACATCTCAATCCTAACTGACTTGTGCAAGTTCTATGTATTAAAAAATTATGCCCACTGTAAATACTAAGTAAACAACTTTCGAAAACATTTCCAAAACTTGTGCACTAATATGTTTAGGTGCTTATTCAACTCCTTAATTACTATTTATGCCCCAAGATCCATAGTCATAAAAACGAACAACTTCGAATTTCAAACTTCGAGAGCAACTACTAAAATCGGCACAACTTAAGCCATTCATTACTAACTTAATCTTGAATACAGTAAGCAAGTCAAATATTGACGCGAGGGTGTCTGGCGGCCGGGCTGATAAGGCGTGTACTATATAGGATATAGGTAATAATAAAACACTGAATACTCCCAATGGCACTGTTACTCGTTCCGTGTCCGGATAGCAAGTGAGCGGTGAGCTGTCGCTCTCCGCATCCCCACCACCGTACACGCCACTAGTGTACGTATAGTTTATTATGTATACATTACATCTACCTTTTACAAAATTGAAAAACAAAAACAATATTATTTATTTTGCGAATCAAAATAATATAAATTGGATTTTTAATCTTTGCCTGTACTTAATCAACAACAGGTATTCAACATCTAACAGATACTTAATATAACACTAGGAGATATTTGAGCTAACTTTAATCAATGTGCTTATATAACTTGCTTGTCCGTTTCATGATCAGCAGCAGTATCACCCGAATCTCCAGAGCTTTCATCTGTACAGACTTTCCACTGTCCTTCCACACGTTTCAGGTGTACTACGTTTCTTCGAAGTCGTTGCCCGTTATTGTCGTTCTCTAACTCTACGTCATTCCCTTCCTTATCGATTACCGTATGTGGTGTGTCATTAAATGTAGTACATAGCTTATTTTCCTTTACCATATTTTTCACGTAAACTTTTTCTCCAACCTGAATATTCGATTCTACAGCGCGTCTCTTCCTATCTGCGTACTCTTTTCCCTTCGCTTTCAATTCCTTATCTCTATCCCTTGTTTCAAAATCTACCTGCTCACATTCTATGTCTAAAACTGACGGCAACTTATCTCGAAACTGACGCCTGTAAAAAAGTTCTGCAGGAGATTTTGCTGTAACTGAATGAGGGGTACTGTTATACATGGTTAGGTATTTGAGCAAATCATCCTGCCAATTCGATTTTTGACTAAAGCTAATTTGGAGTCTTTTTAATATGCTTCTATTCTGCCTTTCGACCTCCCCGTTTTGTTGAGGCCAGTAAGGAATACTGTGAAATAACCGTATACCAAATTCGTCACAGAAATTCGCAAATGCAATGCTTGTAAACTGTCGTCCATTATCAGCAGTTATGCTTACTGGAATTCCCAGACGTGAAAATATTTCTTTAAGGGTACTTATGGTGTATGAAGAATCTATAGTATTAGTTACTTTCACTTCCTTATAACGAAACTTATATATGATTGTAACCGTAATACCCAGCGTTCAATACGGGCACACGGTTTCGATTTGGGACCAAATATGACCTCCAGGGGCTTATGGTCACTAACTAACTCAAAACAATCTTTCCCGAACAAATACATGTTGAAATGCTCGACTGCCCAAACTAACGCAAGAGCCTCTTTTTCGGTCTGACAATAACGTTTTTCACAATCTGTCAGACTCTTGTTGCCATATGCAATTATTCTTGGCCCTCTTGCGCCATGTTGGACAAGAACGGCTCCTAATCCTACTGGACTGGCATCGGCAAACACTTGAGTCCTGTCGCGTGGGTCGTAATACCCTAATGATCTAATTTGGGTCATAGCTCGTTTCAAACAGTTGAAAGCCTCTCTTTGGTTATCACGCCAATGCGGCGTAATATCCACTGTATTACCTAACTTTAATTTCAACAACTCGCGCAAGGGCTCAGTATACGTTGCTAAATTAGGGATCCACTTGCCTACATAATTGACCAGCCCCAGAAAACTCTGAACTTCTGCGATTATCTTAGGTTCTCTAAACAACTCAATAGTTTTCACATATTTGTCAAGAGGACTGACCCCCTTGGGTGTTAGTTTATGTCCAAGAAATTCTATACTTTTGACCTTATAGCGACATTTCGCATCATTAAGTAGGACAGTATTGTCCTTTAAAACCCTTAGGACTTTTTTGAGTCTCTTGTCATGTTCGACCTCGTCGCTCCCGAATACAACAATGTCATCAATAAAATTTACTACCCCTTCACAGGGTAACAACAATCTTTCTAAAGTTTTTTGAAAGCATTCCGGAGCGCAAGAGATCCCGAACATGAGGCGCTTGTATCTAAATAGACCCCGATTACAAATGAACGTTGTAATGTACCTACTATCCTCGCTCAATTCCAACTGGTGAAAGGAATTTTCCAAATCTAATTTTGAAAATATTTTGGCATCACGAAACTTGGGGATTAGCTGTTCCATGGTAGGTAACGGATGTTTTTCTCTAATAATAGCTTGGTTCGCTTGCCTCATGTCTACGCAAATCCTAACGTCTCCATTCTCCTTTAAAACGGGTACTAAAGGGGAAATCCAATCCGATGGACCGTTAACAGGCTCTATAATGTCTGTATCGATAAGTTCTTGGATTTTTGTATTAATTTTAGACTCTAAAGGGATGGGAACTCTGCGACAAGGTTGAGAAATTGGCTTCACGGACTCATCTATGGGAATATGGACTTGGATATCTTTAATTTTAGAAAACGTACCTTCGACTGCATTTACTCCTAACCCCACCCTCAAAACACCAAGTTTAGTTGCCGTGTCTTTTCCAAGTAAATTCCTGGTGCCATTATTTACTACGTAAAACGTCGCCTTGTCTGATTTAGAGCCATTTCTCAGCACTATAGTAGAATCAAAACTTCCTAAAACTACTAGTGGATTCTGACTACCATAGGCCATGAAATCTGGCTTTTTCACTTGATTTTCAGCGCGAACACCTTTGCTTTTAAGAATTCTCCAACTAGCGTCGTTAATAATATTACATTTGCTCCCCGAATCTATAAGCATCCCTATCTCTATTTCCCCGATTAAACATGAAATGGAGTCATCACCATCCAGATTAAAAATATAATCTACTTCTTCCGGTTTAGGTTTAGCTTTGATTTTTTTAGTAACTTTCACGTTGGAAGTTTGAAGATCAGCTTTACGTTTGGTTGCCCTGGTCCTGCAATATTTCCGAAAATGTCCAACGAATCCACACTTCAAACATTTTTATCTATAGCCAAACAGTGCTTGCTAGTACTGGGATGACCTCCACCACAACGGGAACATAGAGTATGATTCGATTGCTTCTTTATAAATGCTACATGATTTGCCAATGAGTCTTTGCTGTGGCCAGAAGAGTCAAAATTATTAAGTTGTCGGTGAACGGTTTCCAAACTATTGGCTTCAAAAATGATTTTATCTAGAGTGACATCATCCCCAAGTGTTAAAATCTTTTTCCGTAATTCAACCGATTCACACTTTTCGGTGATCTGGTCAATAAGATGCTCCTCGGGACAGGTAAACTTGCATTTAGAGCACTGATGTCTAAGTCTAACAATAAACTTGTCAAATTTCTCCCCGGCTTCCTGTTTAATAAGTCTAAAGAGATGACGTTCAAAAACGCGACTCTGTTTTGGGGAAAAGTATTTGTCTAATTTTTTAACAGCTACCGTGAACACATCTTCGCCATCTACTATTGTTTCTGGTATATTATAGTAAATTTCTTGTAAGGATAGCCCGCCCATGTGTAAGAGCATTGCCTTCTTTGCGTCCGGCGTGGTCACGTTAGTTGCCACAAGATATAGCTCGAGGCCTCGTTTCCATTTTTCCCAACGTAAGCCTATTGAAGCTGGCTCGCCCTCACAGTCTAAAGACTCCATTGGGGGTATTTGTGACATGGTTTGGGATTATCTGTAAACAAATGTTTACCTTTGTAGGTACCGTTCTAATATTCATAGAACTACCTATTGAGATTTTATAGGTACCGACCCGATTTTCATCAGACTACCTCTTGATCTTTGTTTTACGCTAACAAATATCATTTAGGTACTATTTGGATATATCCAAACTACCTCTCAACATTTAGCATTAACCTCAACTGTTGTCATAATGATAACAAGCTAAAATTAAGTCAGATATGATCACTTTATATAAATACCGACAAACCGACTTTTAGTTAGTTAAATCAAAACCAATTTTAAATGTGTGGGTAGATATACCGTTTACATAATTATATTTAACGCATGAATACTTAAACGAAATCGTTAGAATACTTATAACTAATTATAATATCTCAGGGAATTAGTAATTTCATTCATCTTTAACTACGTAAAATAAAGTTCATAATCAAACGGCCTGCGCCTATAGACACTCGCAAGTCTTTACCGGCCGGCGAGAACAATAGAAACTGCATTCCAATAGATAAGCGAGCGATGAGTAAATGATTTCTGTATCTTATTTGACAACAATTGAGGCACTGCTAATGCTTTTTATTGCTTTTAATTAACGTAATTAGATTTTAGGTACCGATCTAGATTATAGGACCAATTTTATATTGAAATGAATATTCTTGTTATTCATAGTCACTAAGAATATGCTATATGCTAAGGTTATAATATGTTATAATAAAAAAAAAATGTTAAAATAAACAGATTAGCTTTGTCATTGCATTCACATTATACATAATATGTAACCATTCACTTGATAAAACAGGTCCTGCTCAGTGATCTACCTCTAATTTTTTCCTTTTATTTATTTATTTACCTATATTTATTCTAATTTGTTTGTACATACCTCGATATTTTAATCCTGGCAGGGTCGCCACTTGTACTATATAGGATATAGGTAATAATAAAACACTGAATACTCCCAATGGCACTGTTACTCGTTCCGTGTCCGGATAGCAAGTGAGCGGTGAGCTGTCGCTCTCCGCATCCCCACCACCGTACACGCCACTAGTGTACGTATAGTTTATTATGTATACATTACAAGGCGTGAAGGGCCCAGTCTTATTGGATGGACACACAGGCAATCACGGCCGGACACGGCTGCCCAACTGCCCGTTTCGCTTCTGTGACGTATGAATACTGAGATTAAGTTGCAGACATGACATTTTTATTAAAGGTATATTCTATCTATCTTTATTGAAATAAGTTTAACTGTGGGTTGGTTTAATTGTAGATAGGATTATGTAGCTGTTATAACTTAGTGATATGACCATTGTACAGTAGACACAAAAGTGTCAAGTTCGATGCCAAGGCCCGCTTTAAAAGTTATATTATGTGCTTTTTTAACACGTCGTCTAACGGTGAAAGAGAGTATGAGTATTTCTCATTGGCGTGTGATATCTGCCAAACTACATTAAGCTAGTGTGGTAAGATATAGCATAATATAATCCCTTTTAAATGAGACATCGCCATATTTTGCTGCTAAACAGGTAGTGTTTCAGCATTACTGTGTTCTGTTTCAATAAATATATTTCCAAAACTCAGGCACAAAGAATCCGATGCAAAATTCGATAAAAGGGTTAATAACCTGAAAATATTCCCTCGGAACTAGATGGCGCTGTGGAATAAATTAATGTAATTAAATTTAGTCGAGGAACAAAGATATAGGTACATTTCTTTAGGCCTTAATAGACCTGTACCTAGTATGACTTATTTCATTGAGTTATTATGTAGATAATACCGCTGGAAGTAGCAGCGTGCGTAGGCCCCCCGGCAAAGAGGCGGACCACCTGGTGAAGGTTGCTGGAATCTACTGGATGCGGGTGGCGCAGGATCGATCGTAATGGCGGTGGCATAATCCTTGGGGGAGATCTATGTCCAGCTGTGGACGTCTAACGGTTGATATGATGATTAAGCAGATAAGGCTGATCCCTTGAAGGTTTGTCAAATTAATTATTTATTAACATAATACGTCATCACTGTGGTATTTCTAATCTTTGCCACCTTCAGTCCATTTATTTGCATTGGTAATTCATAATAATGTTATTATTGCCAACTCGACAATGTCCAGTTCCCTTTGATTGTCGGCCCCTTGTAATCGCATTTGTGCCTGTCCAAACTATGTTATTGATTTTTGTTATTAAATAACACGCTTTAGTTGTCAAGGGAATTTATTGACTTTTAGTTTTTGTTGTTTTAATAGCTTGCGAGTTGCTTGCTTGTTTATAATCTGAAAAGGTTAGAAAATTAAAAGGTTCATAGCTTATGCGAGACCGTTAAATTATAATTAAATCAAAATATTATTATCTACAGTGTATGAAAAATGTGCTACGTTGATTGTAAAATTATTCTAATTGCGTTTAAAACGATATTTAACTTAAAAGTTAAGGCATAATCATAATATAATTTTTAGGCTATGTATAAGTACCTAATCTACAACGTGTATCAATTAAAAGTAAAAAAGTAATTGACTAATTTATGTCTATATACCTACAATTGTACATTGAAAAGAAGATATTATGGCAACCTAAACAAATCAAGAGGTTATCCAAGCCAAGATGTAGTATTCTATTTGAGAACCCCGATGTTTCAAAGGGAAAATGCATGAAGATTTTCCGATTTATGACATCCCTTTCTATTTGTGGGAATCAATATCTTTATTTATTTCTTATCGCCCCCTCCGACACCAGTAGCTGGCGTCCGTTTGTCTCAAAGACAAAGCTGCTTTTCTTGTCTAAACCTCCAACAATAAATCCATTGGTGTCCAGTGCAGCTTATGCGGAACCCCGCTGCTTTCTTTACCACAACAACAGGTACTAAAAGAAGCCAATTCAGTCCTTATCCCAACCACTTAAAGTCTACACCCTCCGAAAAGTTAACTGCCCACATCACACCAAAAGCAATTCATTTTTTGAAGTTGAATCATTGAAAAATGACCTTTATGATATAGATTTAAAGGTTTAATAGTCGGTATAAACGATTTGCGATTGTGTCATGTTTCCGATCATAGTGAGGGCTTGTTTGTCTTTGCTCCGAGTCGACTCTGACGCAAATAGTAAAATGTTTCATTTTAACGCATATTACGAGACTTACGAAAAATCAATGAAATAGAAGGACAGAAATTTAAAAAAAAAGTATAGTTATTGTGTCCATTGATTCCGTAGTAGAAAAAAGTGGGTTAATTCCTTAAGATGGTCATATTTTAATTGTAACTATAAGCTTCACTGGCTGCAGTCTAAAAGCATAAGATCAGAGCACATTGTGTTAGATCACTTAATTTCTCTACAATATAACTATAAAATAATATTTGTAGAGATTAACAATAAAGTTGACCGCGTAAATTACATGAGTTTGTAGACTGTAGGTACTCTCCTCCAAAAAGAAAAAATAACAAAGATGTAACCAAAATACTTAGTTATTCATGCATGCATTTTTTATCTTTTTGCAGTTGTGTTATTGATGTGAAACATCTATAGCCGCACGTAAAACCGATTTCTGGCGTGGCGAAAGCGTAACACTTATATATTTTTGATGTGGAAAAAAATGGTAATATTTATTTTATCATTATGCCATATTTAGTTCCTATCACAATATGTTCTTTTCTGCATATTACTTTTACAAAATAATGTCGATGTTTCACATCTGCCAGGCGTCCCGTGACGGCTCACTGTTTTTTCTTTATTTAGCTAACAACTCTAATTTAGGCACAGAATTTAAAAAAAAGTAATAGCTTAAACGAAAACCAACCCTTTTTTATTATAACATTCAGTTTCTATACAAACTGCATACAGTATGCAGTACTCGTAATTAGTCGTAGGGCACTATCCATTGCGGGCGACATCAAATAGTTAGGAGGCGTGACGGCGACGCGTTTGTGATGCTACATTGAGCACGATTTGCGACCGTCGCTTGGGCCCATTCTGCGTCGCTCGGCTCCACTCGCTCGCTCGGCTCTGCTTTGTGAACCGATTTAGGAGCTAAGGAAAATAAGTATTTTGCACCAGTTTTGTCTTGTTTTCATGCTATGCACAGAATTTTTTCTAATTAAACGCTATGACTCTTATAATTATGAATAATAATAATATATTTCTGTTTGCCCTAGAAGGACATACGCCGATCTAATTGGTGAACTCTTTCAAAAAGGTTAGGTTACACTCGTAATCGGTGTGCTTGCATGACAAGATGTAAGACAGTGTGAATGAAGCAAAAGTGGTTCTGCATACCCCCATGGGAAAAAGGTGTGAGTGAATGTTATGGATTAAATTAAGTATGATTAAAATAAATAAATGCTATTTATATCTGCCTAACATTTTGTGTTTCACACATACATATATGTAACTCAAAATACTACACAGTTCATTCTAGAACTTCAACAATACCGTACGTTTGTTATATATGTATAATTTGAGACAAAACAAAGCTTAACTTGTCGGTGTATCTGTTTAGCATCTCTGCAAAAGTTAGCAGCATTCGGGGGAGTATGATACAGAGGCGATAAATTAAAGCAACAACAAAGTTGGCGCGGATAATTACTACACTTGCGTGTCCATTCACTTGTACTTTCATTATTCTTGGTGTGCGTTTCCATTGTTAAGATATTTATTTATATAAACTGCATATAATCTGATCTAAGGCAACCGACTCAGGGTAAAATGAAATGCGTGTTAATCATTTGTTTTAAACAGTGAAGGTGTAAGGTGAGGCAACCTGCATGTTGGAAGGATTTTCTTGATGACCTGCGAAGTTTACCAAACCGCACTAGAATAGCGTTGCGGACCAGGGGCGTAGCCTGGATTCTTTGAAGCGGAGGGGGGGAGCTTTTATCGGTTTGTACTTACATATTGTAACGACAATTGGAACGCTATTTGAAACATTGACAGAAGTTTAGATGAGAGAACGGTGGGTCATTCAATGTCTCACCATTGTAAAGGTTTTAGAGTACCAGACATTGAATCTGTCTAGTACCCTAAAATTTTAGGAAAAAGTTGAGCTAGTGACGGATAAGTTTGAATTATATCGTGTCGTATGAAGCAATGAAGCCTTACTTCCGTTGCGACGTACCAGTAGCACGTGTAGGTAATGACTCTGCGAACTGTTTGATTTAAAGTCGTAACAATTGTGTTTACGAGCTTACGTAGGACACCCCGGCCCTCTGAATTAACACTACCGATGATAAAGTTACACAAGTTCTGTTAAATGGACGGTGTTGGGCTCTGCCATTGTTACGGGATGACTTTTCCGTTTATAATCGAGCGGAATTAACAGAATTTATCTTGAATCGAAGATCATTTTACAAAGGTAGTGCATTTGGGGTTACAAATCCTATTAAAGTTTAGGGTGTTTGAACAAAACTAAAAAAACAAAAACGTTTTCATTTGAGATTGCATTTGAACAGCTTTACCGGTCAACTATTTTAACTTCAAATGTCTAATAATTACTACGATATCAATAAAGATATATACGCCTGGAAACATACTACTTATCAGCAGCTAGTGCATAATAAAAGTCATTTTGTAGACCAGAAAAAATACTACAGAATCCTAATGAAACGTTAGCTTTGTATTCTTAATTACTATCTTCAGAAACACAAAAATGTGTATATTTCACATACAAGACAATGCGTTAAATTAAAACAATACCCATTTTTACAAAGGGTCTTGGTAATAAACAGGTATTTGTCAAACAACCGGCGCGAATGAAGGTAATGCTTCGTAAAATACTGAAATGAAATATGTATTAAATCCACGGCCACTGAGATTAAGCCGCTGACGGGAAGATCAGATATTAATGAGGGCGAGTGACCAGTGCGAGCAATGCGGAAAAAGTGAGATTAAAATATAGTAGCTAGAGCCGTTTGTACATTTTCTGATATGACTATATTTCTTGTTAATAATTGTATCTAATAAAAAAATATGAATGTACCTAAATATATTTTATCCGCTGCATGCGGGTGGCGCAGGACTGGTCATCGAGGTAATCGTTGGAGAAGGCATATCAATCCAGCACTGCACCTCTATCAATTTGTATAGGAGCCATAATAATATAGATTTTATATTAAGTACCTAGTTCCTACTAATATTATAAATGTGAAAGTTTGTATGAATGTTTGTTACTCTTTCACGCAAAACCCGCTCAACAGATTTGCATGAAATTTAACATACATACAGTTTATTATCTGGATTAACAGCTAGGCTACTTTTTATTTATATAACATGCGAGCCAAGCCGCGAAAGGCAGCTAGTATTTAATAAAAATTTAGATTTTTTATATCACTTGCTTCGCTTGTACTGGAGGCTTACTAGGTGAGCGTGAATCAAAGAATTTAATCTACAATGAAAGAAGTTGGAGGTTCTTTGTGCGTGTCACCCGCCTCGACCCTCGGAACTGGTGTGATCTCGCACACGGAGCGAATAAGATTCACCTTGTGGTTTTTGATGCGATATTAAACCTACCTAGTAGTAACCATATACAATTTTGGCAATGCTCTTATAACTTTAAATATATTTTGTAGTAAAGTAGTCAGAATCCACAAATAGATCGACTAATCTAATACAAAAAGTTTATTGTGCAAATGCAATTCAAGTATTCAAGGCCGGTTGGTTTAAATAAATATTATAGATTGTAAAAAACTGATAAATATTACCGAGAGTTAGTAAACGATATATTATTTATAGACATTATTACATTACAGTATAACGTACCTTTCTGTGTTAGCCAGTTATCAATGACCATCTTATCTTGTTCAATAAAAGGCATCACGATAGCGTGAATATTTTATTTTGAATTGCGAAAGGGTCGTAAAATTACAAAATTAATAATATGATATGGGGCGATATGATTACAAATAATTTTATTGATAATTAGGTAACTGTAGGTACATATTTGTAATTTTGCAACTATAAGTATAGTTTCCGTAGTGTAGCGGTTATCACGTGTGCTTCACACGCACAAGGCCCCCGGTTCGATCCCGGGCGGAAACAAAATAATTTTGCATTTTTTATTTAAAATAAAACTAAATGCGGGTTAAATTGAAAATACCTTATCCAGAGAATCCTTAATCCCCGCAGTTCCTTACAATTCAATATCATCCCTTTGTTGCTGGTTTTCTCTTTAATAAATGCGGCGCATCCCCAATTTTAGCTCGAATAATATTGTCACCTTACCACGCCCGAGCCACTGTATTAGTTGAGGGTAGTTGACTTTCATAGGCTCTTTGTGGATTTTTGAATCAGGAAAAATGCGATTTGAATAGACGTGTCTCGAAAAAGATTGGCTTCGGTGAGATATAAATGCTTTTAGGTTCGGAGTGAACACACTATTATTGGACTATGGATGAGTTTCTCAAAGCACCACATAGGAAGTGTATTTGTTTTTGGTACCTCAATTGAATAATTTTTTTTTTATTGTTAAATAACTGCCCAACATATTTTTTAGAACTAACATGATTATTTGTTACTATTAAAATGATTATGTATTTGGAAATTATCGTACTCTGCAGTGATGTGAGATATACCCTAGAATTTGTAACAAAGCTGATTGTTGATATTACGTATTTCGATCGATTTTAGAAACAAGATTTCATTTTTTTCCGAAATTACTATTAGTGGACAGCATGATAATATTTTTTGAAATGCGCTGCACCTTAAAAATCGTCATTCATGCAAGCAAAGCTGCGAACAAAAACTAGCATTCGATTATTTTTGGACAGATTTTGTGACGGATCCATTTGACAATTTCTTAACTCTCAAAGTAGTTATTCGTAGCCCTTTGTCTAATTAAAATATATAAAATATGAAATAATTTCAAATTTAATCAATTCAACCACAACACCGCCGGCCATAACAGTTTCGAAGCTAAAACAAGGGTATTTTATAAGTTAATTAAAATGTAGAGAGCGCCAATCAGCGGCTTCGAATGCGAGAACTTGGCCGTAACACTGCCGAGTATTGTTTGACGACTTATTAATTCGTTGCTCGGCTTTATTCGTCTGTTGCCTTTTCTTGATTATTATCTATTACAGAATTTATATACGATTAAATTGTTTCTTATCTTTTCGTTGGATTGTAACTGTGCTGTTAGGTTTTATTGTTTTAATAGTTGCAAAAAAGGATTTTCTTTTTCTTTTGAATTTAACAGTACAATTGGCGCAGGGACTGAGCTATATTTTTTTTGCCTACTAGGGTGAGGGATCAATTCTAATATGATACAAAATATAATAACAAAACAATGTGTATATTTTAGCATAGCACCAACAAAACAGTGAGTTCATTGACTGAAACACAGCCGAATTGAGGACTTTTTATAAAATTTTTCGTCATTATTATCATTACAACTCTTTGTGTCAACATATAACCATTATTGGACGAAGACGGTCGCCATAAGCGTATGTCGCCCCCGCTTGCTAATACTGCCTTTGTGAAGGGATTAACCAATATTATATTTTTAACAGGTAAATTTTTTTTAGGGGCAACGCGTACGTCTCCCCTCTTCTGTTGCAAACGGCTATTGTTTACTGTAACTGTTACAGTTAGTTTGAGTTAACTGTATCAGGTGCCAGGTGCGTCTTAAGCTCTTTTGCATTCTCCGAGGTATAAAATAGGCTACTATTTACCATTACAAACATCAATATCATAATAAGATGAATTAATTGCCCATAAAATCGACATGGATCTTGATAAATTTTTGCTAATATTAACAATTACGTGGACACTAATTTCGAAGCGATTGATACATTAATCCCTGCCCAAGGTAAATTAACTCTATAATACGAGGTAGTCGGGTGACATATTGTATCATTAATCTGTGCCGGTGCTGCCCGCTGGTGAATCACCTGGCTGATGCTGTGTACATGTAGCTATATCGTACCACCACTATTGTAAACTGAAATTGGAAGTGGATTGGCAAGATTGAGGACCGTTTCGGTTAGGTTAAAAGCGAGAGAGATTGACCTTTATTTATATAGTTACAGGCGATAATATTCTGTGAATGTTTATGTAAATTTAAATACCTGCAACAAAGTTGATGGTCTTGAAACGGCTGAACAGACTTTCTGGAATCATAGCTTAATAATCTCAATCAAATTACATCGTTAAACAAAAAAATAATTGAAACTACATCCAGCACTGGACGTTTTTCGGCTGAAATGATGATGATGAACACTCAAGAACGCCACAGACAGAGGTCTGTCCATCAAAATCAAATCAATTATCAAAGGACACCAACCAATTTGTATGGAGTTTGGGCCTGAGAATGAACAACAATATTTTGTACTTTTATTAATTGTATTGAGTGGCTTACAATACGCAGAAAACATATAAATAGGTAGTTTTGTGTCAAAATGGGTTAAATAATACAATTTTTTTTTTGATATTTTTCGACTTATATATCTGCTTTGTATTTTTCCTCGCAATAATTTGCAACTCTCAGCCGAAGGGAATCCTCGTAAAAGGTCACTATCAATGCACACTTCAATAGTATAGGAACCGTCATTTCTTATATGTTCACCATAATAAGATTTAATAAGCTAATAAAACAAGTTCATTATATGTCAACCTAGGAAATTCGACATTATCAATACTAGCTATTAAGTTAGATAATTGTGTCCGTCTTCGATTTAGGTTATTTTCAATAACATAGTCAGCCAACAAATTATTTGTGTGCAGTTTTTCATTTACTCTACTAACAATTTGATCTGCAAACTTATTTATCAACGCAGCAGCTATTTTGAAGTCTGTCATAGCATGAGTGGATGCGCCGCCATATTTTAAACAATTATAAATCAAATTAAATATTTTCTAGTTCGTTTTTTATTTAATTTATATTGATACTCCGGATTATGGACCAATATTCAGTAAATATTATTATAAAATACGTTATAAATTCCTTTTTTTCCAATATGGTTGTTCACACGCAAGCCCATTTTGGTTGATGTCCTTTACATGTGTAAAATTTAAAAGGCCTTTTTACATCGAGGGTTATAAATAATAATTTATGTATTTGGAAAAAAATACTGCCTTATAGCCTCCTATTTGAATGAGACAAGTTAGTCCATTCTGGACTACAGTCCAGGATACAGACTTCGCTCGTGTTGGTACCAATTATTGGATGCAGAAAATTAATATTCAAATAATTCCAAATGTTTTTCTATGCTGAATATGTATCAAAAAACGTTGAGATCGCCATTTAATATCGACAATGGCGTGTTGAGTTTCCCACAGGGTTTATATATGCAGATGCGATCCGGTTCAATCTAGGGCCGCGTAGGCTAGACGTACGTTACAATATTAATTATTCATCGGATCGAGCGAATAAACCAATTTCACGGTTCTTTGGCCGCGAATCGCAGCGAACCGCCGCGGCTTATACAGCGGGCGCCAAAATACCTTCCGAGCTGAGAGTAAGTGCTGCCAGTTTTTTTTTGTTTTAGATAGTGATTTATTTGTGCCGAGAAAGTTGAAAAATTTGGGAAGCTATAACCCAGCCTTAATTTCGCTAAATGATGGTTGAGATATACAATCCCTCGTGGTTGATACATAAGTGGAACCTGTTGTGTCGAAACTCATTTGTAGTTTGAACTTTAAAAAGGTTTAAAAACATTTTAAAAGTTACACATATTTAGATTACTTCTGGATATTAAAAACAATCATAATCTTGGTAATTTTTCTTTCAGAGAATGAGAGACATGAATATGTTTTTGCTATTCCGTGTGAAAGGATTTTTTGTTCTATTTTCAGCGTCAGAGTAGGTATTTATGTGTTAAGTTATTGTTACGAAGGATATATATATATACCTAGCTATACCTGCGACCTGCGTGTCGCGCGCTTACACCAATAACAGACAGTGCATTAAATAACTTTGTAACCGACGGCCGTGTGTCATTTGTAACAGTGGCGACGAGTCTTTCCTACCTACACACAAAAAAAAAAAAAAATGAACAATTTTATCGGAACTGTTCCTAATTTTGAGATCGGCCAGGACTGGAATATCTTTAAAGAACGACTTTCTCAATGGTTAACAGCTAATTCGTTGTTAGTAAAAGGAGAAGGACATGGAGATGTTCGACGAAAAGCGGTACTACTGAGTGCACTCAACGAGGATGCGTATAAGTTGGTGCGCGAGTTAATTGCCCCAAAAGCAATTGAAGATATATCATACAGTGATTTATCGGCGGAATTAGATAAGCACTTTTTGCCCAAGAAATCGGTTTTGGCAGAAAGACACAAGTTTCATACAGCGGCCCAGGAGACAGGCGAGGATCTGACACAATGGGCAGCCCGCGTACGTCGATTAGCAGTAGATTGCAGTTTCGGGCCTGCTTTGGATGAAATGTTGCGAGATAGGTTCATTATCGGAATGTATCCAGGACCAGAACGGGACAAGCTGTTCATGGACGAGAAATCATCTTGTACATTGACCAAAGCATTGGAAGTTGCAGTGGCTGTAAATAGTGCGAAGAGAGCTGCGAGGCAGTCTTCTGCCGTGGCTAGCGCGGCAGTAACCTCATCGGAAGTATTTAAGATTTCGGCGGCTGGGCAGTCTAAGATAACAAAATGCGGTGTATGTGGTTATAATAACCATCCAACGGACAAATGTCGATTTTCCAACTACAAATGTAAAAAATGCGGTGTTAAGGGTCACTTAAAAAAAATGTGTAGTAATAAAAGTGTACAAATTAATCACCTTCAGTTGTGTGACGATAATGACGACGACGGTAAGAGCATTCTTATTTGTAATATACGTAGTTATCGAGGCGAGCCTATGACTTTGTCTGTCGAAATAAGCGGCCATGTTTTAACGTTTGAGGTAGACAGTGGATCTTGTGCTACAGCTATTCCGTTAGAGATATATGAGAAATATTTCAGGGAAGTTGCTTTAAGGTGTCCAATGTCAGTATTAAAAACGTACTCAGGAGAGAAATTAGATGTAGTAGGAGTGATGAAGGTCCCAATCACCTACGTAGGGGAACGTAAAATCATTGACATATACGTCATAAAAGGATCCGGACCGGCATTATTAGGTAGGAACTTTTTATCGTTATATAATTTACAGTTAGCTAAGGTGAATCATTGTGTTGAGTTAACGGAACTCGATTACTATGTGAATAAATATCCTAACTTGTTTTCCGATAAAATAGGAAGTTTCAACAAATATAAAATCAAACTTACATTAAAGCCGAATAGTAAACCCAGTTTTTTTCGACCTAGGACTGTGCCTTTTGCGTTAAGAAGTAAGGTAGAAAAAGAATTAAATAGATTAGTCGAAACCGGAGTGTTGATTCCTGTCGAACATTCCGAATTTGCTAGCCCTATAGTTCCCATTTTAAAAAAAAACGGCGAGATTCGTTTATGTGCAGATTTTTCTGTGTCGTTAAATAAATGTCTACACATAGATAAATATCCCTTACCGAGAATGGAGGAACTATTTTCTAAGTTACATGGGGGTCGCCTATTTTCACAGCTAGATTTAAGCAGTGCTTATTTACAACTATTGTTAGAGGATGAGTCACAAATACTTACTACGATTAACACACATAAGGGTTTATTTAAGTTTACACGTCTAGTATTTGGTCTAGCAAATGCTCCAGCTATTTTTCAAAAAACCATGGAGAACTTACTGCATGGAATTGAGGGAGTCCTATGTTTATTGGATGACGTACTTGTGACAGGTCATTCTAAGGATGTCCATACGGAAAGGTTACAGCAAGTTTTTAATAGGTTACAAGAAGCAGGGTTGGTACTTAATAAGAATAAATGTAAGTTGTTTCAGGACTCCGTAACCTACTTAGGATTTGTCATAGATAAAAGCGGTATTAACAAATCCCCTGAGAAGGTTACAGCAATGACTAACACGACCGCCCCTAGTAATGTGCAGGAATTAAAATCATTTTTAGGGTTCGTTAATTATTACAGGATGTTTATTCCGAACGCTTCTTCCATACTTAGTCCATTAAATGACTTACTAAAAAAAGGAGTAGATTGGTGCTGGTCAGAAATACATAATGTAGCTTTTAATCAAGTTAAGAAGGAATTAACATCGGCGCGAACGTTAGCACACTTTGACCCTTCTTACAAATTAGTTTTGACAGTTGACGCCTCCCCTACAGGTTTAGGCGCGGTTTTAGCACAAATAGAAAACGAGTTGGAGCGGCCGATTGCATACGCCTCAAGGTCTCTTAATACTGCCGAGCGAAATTATAGCCAAATTCAAAGGGAAGCGACCGCTATTGTGTTTGGTATTCGTCGGTTCCACCAGTATTTATATGGTGTAGAAATACCTTTCATTTTGCGTACTGATCACAAACCGTTAATGTTTATATTTCATCCAAACAAAGGCATACCTGAAGTGTCAGCAAACCGGTTGCAGCGTTATGCGTTATTTTTGTCTAGTTATAATTATGAAATACAGTATATACCGAGCGCTAGTAACTGTGCCGATTACTTTAGTCGCGCGGCTGCCGTGAGCGCTGACGGTGACGCGGACGGAGCTTGCAGCGGTATTCATGCGAGTTCTGATAAGAATGACAACGAATTAGATCTGTACATTCCTGAGGATAGGGCGTCGTATATAAACTTTGTTGCCGATGGACACCTACCTGTATCGCTTAATGAAGTTCGATTACATACGGGCAACGATAGTAGTTTACAGAAAGTCATACAATATGTTCAATCGGGTTGGCCTAAAATAAATGACAAAAACCTAGAACCTTTTTACAAATGTCGTTTTGATTTAACGAAGGAAGGTGATTGTTTATTAAGGGGACATAAAATAATAATTCCTAAGTCTTTGCGACATAAAATTTTAGAGGAATTACATAGGCCTCATTTAGGCATCTTAAAAACTAAGGTAGAAGCGAGATCTAGATTTTGGTGGCCGGGAATAGACAAGGATATAGAGGCCAAGATTTCTAACTGCAATATTTGTTTAGGGTTGAGACCAACACCCCCTAGGGCACCGTTGACACCTTGGCCCTTTCCAGAACGCCCGTGGTACAGAGTACATTTAGATTTTTTTGGCCCATGGCAAGGTGAAATGTACCTTATTATTATTGATGCGTACTCGAAATGGGTGGAATGTTTTTCCCTTAACAGTGACTATTCTTCGGCTGCAGTAATAGCCAAATTACAAGAAACTATATCAAGATTTGGTATTATGCACACTTTAGTTACTGATAATGGAGCTTCATTCACGAGTAAAGTTTTTAAAGACTTTTGCTGTCTTAATGGTATAAAACACATAACGTCGCCCACGTACTCGCCTTCAAGTAATGGCCAAGCTGAAATATACGTCAAAATTGTAAAAAAATTTTTGAAAGGGTTGGTATCACAGTGCACTCCTAAAAACAAAATAAAGGTACTTCTGTTGGAGTTTTTATTTAGGTATAGGAATTCGAAACACTCGACGACAGACAGCTCGCCGGCCGAATTAATGTTTGGGCGTAATTTGCGTTGCAGGTTTGATTTATTAGATATGGCGGCGCCGGCGACGATGCCGACGTCGTCCTCATTTTCGTCACATACGAGGGACCTACAAAATGTGGTGCGCGATAAACAATCGGTACAGGCTAAATACTTCAAAGGCAATAGGAAGATTGACTATGACGTTAACAGTATAGTGCTAGTGAAAGTGAATAATAATAATAAATGGTTGCGGGCTATTGTTAAAAATAAATTAGGCAAAAGTGTGTACGAACTTTATATACCAGAAAAGGGTATTACTGTAAAAAAACATAGAAACCAATTATATAAATTAAATTCACGCCGGGTACAACTCGGTGATGACGTTGATTGGGCTCTCTTAGGATCGAATGCAGTGGAAGAACAAACCGCAATTCCTAGCTGTGCTCAGCCATTAGATCAGCGCCAAGAGTCTGCGGTTGAGGAGGAAGAGCGGAGTGAGGCTAGTATGGAGCCAGGCGAAGAAGGCAGCGACCTCAGAGCCCAAATGCCTGATCTACGGTCTGATCCGGGAGCCCGACCAAAACTAAGGGATATCCCTCGTAGAAATTATAAAAAATATTTCTAATGTAACGTTAGTGTTAGAATTTGTGGTGGAGGGATGTTACGAAGGATATATATATATACCTAGCTATACCTGCGACCTGCGTGTCGCGCGCTTACACCAATAACAGACAGTGCATTAAATAACTTTGTAACCGACGGCCGTGTGTCATTTGTAACAGTTATGTACTGAAAACTTTGAATCTACAAATGCACAATTCTACTCACAACTTTTATAATAGTCATTTCCAAGTTAAAGCAAAAAGTTTCCCTGTATACTATAAAAGAACATTAAAGTTTATTTTTCTACTACTTGTTACTTAATACATTCATTCAATTCCTCTACATTTAATCTCTCATAATTTTAACATCTTACAGTTAACACAGGAACTTATATTTTACAATATGTTACAAAAACAAAATACACACAGTTTTTGTCTATCATATCTATTATACTTTCAGTTCTTCTATTTCTCTGATTCTTATATAAGTGCAAGAGCATATTGGCGTCCCTTCGTTTGTCATTTTACTGACAAAGGATAGGGAGCGCTTAGCGGACTGAGCACAGATAAAAAATAATATTAGTTCTGTTATATGTATCGTAATTAGTTATTTTATTTAACTTTTCCGAATTATTTATATAGATTTAGTTTATTTTAGATAAAGAAATATTTATTTATTTACTATTAGCTATATTTTACATTTCTTCACAACTGCCCGTGACGTTACACTGCGGTCCCATCAGAAAACCAGCGCTGCAGCATTAATTCATTAGTGCTGCAGCAATACGCTGAGATGGGGTCCGTTTTTTGGCCTCGCTCGGGTTAATTATTGATATATTTTATAATGTCTTGTGTTTGCTTTTTTTTTTCTCTCTTATTTTATTTTTTATTTTGTTATTTAATTTTGTTACCTGAGGAGGTCAAGAATAAATGCTTTTCTTTCTTTCTTTCTTATATTTAAATAACTTTAGATAATTTTCATATTGATACAAAAAAAGCAAAATTAGTGATAGATATAATGGAGCCTGCTGTAGAACAATAACTAAACGTATCCGTTAAGCCGAAACCGCGCGATCAAATTTGCAGCGTCAGCGCACACGCAACCGCCCGAGAGCGTGCCGTGTGACGTCACTACCTACCATAATTTGTACCATAAAGATTTTAAGCATATTTGTTGTAATTGAAACGTTCATTAATGTTCTACGTCTTTCTATTACCGCAGATGTATGATTTGTATACAAATATTTTCGAACGCCCGACCTTGAAATCGAATCAAGGACCACACACTCAGTAATTGCGCTTGTAATTATTGCCCACTGATGTAACTATCGATTTCCCAGCTTCAATGTAAAATCAAAGTCAAAATATTTGTGTATAATCTGTAAAAGTAGAAAAGTCAGTGATGCTTTTTTTGCAATTAAAACTACATAATATTTAATCTCAATTTGGTACCAAGCCTTTCTTTATAAGGAAATGACACAGAATTTTGGTATGAAAATTCGGCGCCTAATTTCCATATACACGCATTTTAAACACCAAAGTAAACAGTCCCAAAACTTCTATACATTCTATTAAATTAAGCTCTTCAGTTTAAATATGATAATGCCCGTTAATTTTTATACGCTCAGCCGATCCCCAATTACCCGGGCGGCTGGCTCCAACGTGATGCGATGGGAACTGGCCCAGCCGGGTGTCTTCGTTTTCACTCTCCGCTGAGTATCTGACTTGGGTGCCCTGATTTAGACAATTAAATTAAGTTTCGGGCTAGTGTTGGGTTGATTAAACGGGACCAGTCAATATACACAAGTATTTTGTCAATTAATAATCTTTTATTGTTATTAAACATGACAAGTTTAGCAAATTTTTGGCCGAGGGCCGGTAAAGTACCTAAGTGATGTCTTCCCAGTATTAGTTCCACTGTGTAGTTTATAGGTGGTGGCACAGATGTCGCTACACGATATTAAGATCTGTAACTTACATCACGCCTATATTTTTGAAGGATCAAACAGATGTACACTCCACAACCTTTTTAATATTTAAGTCACAATAATAGCGGGCGGGTCTGTAACTGTTGTCTACATATTCAGATTTATCGAGAGAGTAAACTCAATCCAAAAACTGTTGTACTAATTTAGCGACATGCTAAAATTTATTTTTCCCACATTCAATATACATTCAACAAGTTATACATATCGTGACATACAGTATTACATTCATTTTATGTATTAAAAAAAATATTTAAATATAGTATACAAGTTTTTTATTATCATGTATAGGTTATATAACCCGTTTAATGTAGGTATATACCCTTTCCGAAGAACCATATACATATTTACCCAATCCTAAAAATCACAACCAAAAACAAGAAGAGATAAATCACAAGGGCTTATATAAAAAAATACATTACTCTTTCATTTGTTCAAAAATATGTGAAGTTAAGCAAAGTTCAATATTTCACGAATGATTTGTGTTCGTCAACTCGTGCGCAGCGGCGCGTGAAATCGCTCGCAGCGTACGTGAATCGTGATCTAAACATGCATTGCTTCGGTCCCGGAGTCTCGATATGATTTATATTGAGGGGAGCTTGCCCAATCGAAATGGCCAAAGGAGAAATATTTTGCGGTGTTTTAGAAGTTAATCTTTATGTTTATATCAATAAGATTATATTTTGTGTGCGTTTAAATACCTTAATCGAGTAATTAATGGTCGTCTGGCGAGTCTTGGGTGAGTGTTTTGGTGGCCATTTACTGGCAAAGTAATGTTTTATGATTTTGGCGTTTCTAAAAAATAAACTAGGGCACTAAATATTTGAAAACACAAGAATATACATATATGCTGAAAGAAAGACGATAATATATCTTATAATTAATCCATAATATTCACGCCCCTGTATCCCTGGAGAGGTAAGCACAGAAATACTGATTTATGTACTCTCATAGTTTGCTCATTTATCTTTTAGCACCAAACTTCGAGTTGCTACTGAGAATTTGATTGAAAAACCAGGACCAGAACACAACCTTAGGACTATTAGACTAATACTGCAGTGTTTGACTATCCACGTGGAAATAAAACTACTTTAAAAAGGCTGTATAAACGTTGCAAAACGTACTTATTTATATTAATTAGCAGCGATAAAAACCGTCAAAAGTAGTTGGTAAGAGTAAGAAATTACCCACATTATACCCAACAAAAGTTTTATTTTGAAAAGCGAATGCGGTTAGCTATTTGTTCTTTTAAGTTGATTGTTACTTAATCGGGTAGAATAACTTTATTATCCTGCATAACACCTCCTTTGTTCTACCTATTTTACTTTATTAGACGCGATATTACACAAAGTATTTTTATTTGCCGTGTTAAAGTTCAAAGATATTATTTTTTATTAGTTAGTTTTAATGTGCATTATTTTTGTTAATAATGATATTATAACATTTAAAGGACTGCTGCACATTAACACAAAAAGTTAATTAATATGTCAATTTACTTTTGTGACGAATGTTAGTTTTAAAATTGGAAATTTCTTGTGTCAATAAAACATTATTTCATTGTAAGCCTACTTAATCTGTAATAGGCTAGTAGTGAAACCAGTTGACTGTTAAGTTAAATATCTTCCACAGACTTTTCGAAGTTATGTTCATATTTATCATATATTGAATCGGTGAAAGTAACTTCTTGTTCGTTCGTTTTAAGCCGGGACAGTTCACTGTCACAATTCACTAATATCCGTAACAACTCTATGAGTAATTTTAAGGTTTCTCGAATCGCCAGTGTCTGGACCCTGGCCGCTCTGTTCCACGTTTAATACAATGTATTTTAGTTGTCAACTCCGAATTTAGTTGTGCATTTTATGGTATTCGTTAATTTTCTACATTGTTCATACTTGTTGTTCGTTATTCTGTTAGCGGGTCTAGTATACGAAGGATTATAGAAATATGTATATGGATGGATTATATTTGTTTACCATAATGATTATTTTTTACGTACAAAAATAGCCTATACCTGTAGTCTTCCTGGAATAATGGGCTATCTAACACTAAGAGATTAAATATGTAATATACTCGTTCAATTCGAACGAGTAGTTCCTGAGATTAGCGCGTTCAACAAAACAAACTCTTTAGCTTTATAATATGACTAGGTATAGATGATAATCTAAATATATATAACTCAAAGGTGATTGACTGACTGACATAGTGATCTATCAACGCACAGCCCAAACCACTGGACGGATCGGGCTGAAATTTGGCATGCAGGTAGATGTTATGACGTAGGTACCCGCTAAGAAAGGATTTTGATTAATTCTAACCACAAGGGAATAAATTTTTTTTTTTTTTAAATAAAGTAGGGGTTGAAAGTTTGTATGAAAATTATACCTAATTAATAATAATACTTTTTAACGCGAGCGAAGCCGCGGGCAAAAGTTAGTAGGAGGATATAGAAGATAATTATTAACTTATATTACTTGGAATCTTCTAAAGATTGTACCTAATGTAAATTAACTATTGAATGGTTGAACTTGTGCCTAAATTGATCATATGCTTGACCCTTATTGCTAGCCTTTGCTGGATTACTCAAAGCTGGTTGCGCCGGCTTTGAGCAACGAAAACGCAATTAGTGTTGGCACGGTGTACATGGTATTGTGTCCAGTATAGGCATGGGTTGAATGACCTCTACCTCCACTAGGTCAACGTGGTCAAATTTCTCTTCGATTTGTGCAACCGAGTTCACACACATTATGAAGGTATTCTTCAACTTGTAATTATATTTATACAAACATCATTATATCTATTTTTTGTCCCACTGCTGAATGCGGTTGTCCTCTCATTTGAGAGGCATTAGGCTATAGTCCACCACGCTAGTCTAATACGGGTAGGAACTTCCCATAACATCGAGAAAATCTTTCAAGGAAATAGGTTTCCTCACCATGTTTTGCTTTACCGTTTGATACGTACGATAAATACGCACGTAACGTCGATAAGTTATTAGTGCGTGTCTTGGGATCTCATTGCATACCACTGACTTCATATATACGAGTACAAGTAGGCTATTTCATCTCACTTATTATTCCTTCGTTGATCACTCACTACTTCGTAGGTTTTTTGAGTTTGTTCCGGCATTTATTCCGAGATGTCACCAGTTAAGAAATGCTGATGACACCTAAATTCCAAAATAATTTTATACGTTATATGTAAAAGTATCTTCAATATATTTATTTACAGAAAAAATATCACTTATCGTTATTTTAACAATAGAATATACAATCTCAATCCGTGGAGTATGTTTCCCACACTTTAATCCTCTGCGTACACATATAAACAACAACACACGTAGGTGTTATATGGCTACAGTTAAATAAATGCAGTGTCAAATGATAATGTTAATCCGTCACATGCAATGTGTCGGTGTCGCGTCCCACGGGATTTATCGGGGCGACCAGACGGGCGGTTGAAACGCTGCGTTTTTTATTTATTTACACGAGAGATCGATTTAAGTTAGAAATGCATGTAAGTAACATGACCAAAACTGAGTTGAAAACTTTGGGAAATCTATTGACTATTAATGAACACAAATAATTAATTAATGTAAGAATAGTAAGACACATCAAATCAATTTTTTTTAGATAAAAAATTTCTTGGTGCTTAGAACGTTTGCCACCTTACTGTATTATAGGATGACTAGTAGGTTATGACTTTTTGGTTGGACTATGTTATTTATCAAAATAATAAAGAATTATTTGAATTAGTACGTACTTTGTTTAGTGTGCAAGTATGCGGACATCAATGCGAATAATAGATAAAGCAAAACTTGTTAAGATCGCAGCAAGTAGAGATCTGTAACCACTGCCTACCCCAATAAGTGACAGGCGTGATAGTACCTACGTATGTCAAAAATTAACCGTCCGTCTGCACAGTGAGAATCAAAGGAATATGTGGAAAAGGGGTGCGAAATGACACGTGTCGCTGTGTGCTGATTGGTCACATCGCACCCCTGAGCTGTTGGGTGCCGGGGAGCCAGGCCGCGTGCCAATTATATGCAATAAGGGATAAGCTGATTTCGCTATGTGTCGAATTTCTGCTACTTTGCTAGGTAACAAGTGACTGACGTGCGAGACCTCACTGATTTCTGTTTTTTGGGTGACAAGGTAGATTTATTGTTTTTTTATATAATGGCAATTATAGACTTTCGACGTAACTTATATCACACATCCTTAACAATTCAAAAATATTTGAATTGTAAATAATAAAAAAGTGTGCCCAATTTTCGTCACACCTGGACGCAGGTAGTGCCTAAGAAAACGGCTTTTTACTACACTACTCACAACACTACTCGATTCAGTGGTCCGATCACTTACCGTATGGAATAGACATTTGCATGACTTCAGCTATTCCAAATATTTTTGTATTTGTATAGGAATTCTAAATTAGAGTAATGTTTTTTTGTACTTACGAGTATGTTAGTTAAATCATGTGTTAAAATCTCGAAATAAAATATGTATTTATGGTTGGTTAGTTATTATGAAGTTTTCCGGGCGGCCAAAAATCTATAAAACGAAACTAATATTCAAATCAATAACAATTGAACGAAGATTATATTGACAACAAAAACGAGTATTGTGGAGATATAGACAATTTATTTTCACATTACACTTGGTTTCCATTTCGCTGAACAACTGTCCACATTACCTATTCTAGTAAAAATATATTGGTCCCACGACTACCATTCTCCAATTCAACCGCATTGTTTATCGAACCGTAAAATGATGTACAAATGGATCATCAACCTATTCTCGTAAGCAAATATTTCGTCCGATTAAATTATCACAAAGTGAGACTGGACGAAATCCAATTTCATTTAAACGGGGTAAAATGAAGGGTAAAAAAGAGCAAAATGTTCGACACAACACGGGAGCAACGGAAGGGTCAACTTATTTACGTATTGATAAACCCTTGGACAGTTGACAATAGTGACGGCTGGGTGTATCAACCAGTGTAATTAGACCTTTTTTATTTATGAATTAGACGCCATTGATGTTGGCTAGTGTAACTATTTCTTTACAATTAACTAAATGATTCATATCCACTGATTTTATGGAAATGCAAGGATTATCGATTGAAAAAAACTTTCTCACTTGAGAAGTTGTAATATTTCGTCATTTTTGAGTTGCCATTGCCACTAAAAAAGGTAGATTTGGACAATTAAGAAAAAAATTAATAAACATCACAAATAATTTTACTCTTCCGCATATGAAATAAAATATTTACTTAAATGAGTTACTTGAATTTTAAGGTGGAGTTTGACCCAGTTTTGAAATGAGAAATTCAATTTCTAACTGAAGTACATGTTTCGAGTTGACATCATTATAGAGAGGTAAAAACTTATTCAGTATTTTCGCATGATAAATCTACAAAAGGCTTACATACACTGGCGGCAGATATCGAACATAAAGCGAGGGTCAGTCCCCAAGAGGTCCTATTGATACTGTTAATGAAATCTGTGACCTTCCGCCGTACAAGTAGTTGTTGGTACATTTTTATCTTAGCTACTCTTGAAACGAGAGCGACGACTTGAGATAAGATTTTATATTAATAAGATTTTTGTTTTTGTTGGGATCGTATACGTTTAGATTTTCAAATATTCTATCTATCGAAGTGATCGTAAGATTTTAGCGAAAGCTGCTTAGAATTTTCTTACGAAGTGTACAATGCAGAATAACATCTCAGGTAATCCATTTATTTTATGGAATATTTTTAAGAATTTATAAAATACTTTCCGTAAAAATATTGTTCTTAATATTATAATAAATAACATAATGATTGGTGGCAAAGTTATTATAATTTTATTAATTAATCAATGTACAAAATTTGTAATGGTTTATATTTGTTTATTAAAATAGCTAAGTGAATCGTTGTTATTCTAAAATTTATTTGGGATGTCAAATCGCATCTGTTCGGATTCGACGAAGCATCATTTTGAAACATTTTGTATTAAAGTACTAGTTTCTATACCAGACTTTACACAATGATCAAATTTAAGGCATCGCTAGCTATATTAGCGATGCCTTAAATTGAAATCCTAAATCATTATTACGTATCTGGAACTATCAATTCTAAAGCAGCATTCACATTATCGAGTGGCAACTGTTCACGTTCATACCGATCATTACGCATTCAGTGCTCGTGCGATATGAAATGTGCATTTACACATAATGTGGACTAATTGTAATGCAAACGGTTACGTGGCAAGTGGAAGCGGTTGATAATTGGCTGCCACCTACGTGCTCACTGTGCCCGACGAAAAACCCGACAAATCGCTCGCTCTGATATGAATAATAATTCTCAGTTTGGTTTAATCACATTATTGGGTTAATGGCTTAATTTTTCCGCAGTCTTTTGTTCGGTTGTATTTTAATTATTAACATATTTTTTCAAAATTGTTACTGATTTCTGTTTCTTATTTACCATTAAGTAATATTTTTCGATTTGATAAATTTGAAGTGATCTTTCCAATACGAATATTCTCAACAACCCGCAAAATCCATTTTTACATTTAGGGTAATGTCTGTAGCAAATATTTAGGTCGGTAGTCTCACTAATCCTTAAAGTCAAAACTAACAAACATTTTTATATTCCATTCCCCATTCGCAATCAAGACTGTATTTACGTTTTCCTCGGCATTAGCATAGATTGAAAGTTTTTCACACGTGTTAATTGTAACTTATGCCGTCGCGGCGCGCCCACAAATTGTATTATCAGACCTCAAAGCTCAGACGTCTGTTTGCGCCGCCTTCGCTTGACGTTGCACCACTTGTAAATGTATGTTCTCCGTATCATGTCGTGTTGACTCGAAAACTGTTCGTAAATTGTTCTTGTACATTTTGTTTCGTCACACCCTTGTCCGATTAAACTGTCTCATTCATTTGGTGGTTGCAAGCGCGACTGCGGAGCAAAAGGACTTGGATCCGATCGGCAGCTTGGGTTGTGTTGTTGGGATATTTTTTTCAAAATTCTAAGAAGCAGTTTGGATTCGTAACCGGTTAGTGGCAATATTTTGCCATTATATGAGACCTTAGAACACTCAATCTACTGTTTCAAAATTTCTCAAATATTTCATGGCGGTCCTCTAGAATGCCCATTCAACTCTCTGTCAGAGAGGTGAATGGGCATTCTGGGTTTTTGGATTTCTTGAAACCCGATACCCTGTATAGGAGTTGGGGAAGAGAAAAGTTATATTGCGCACACAGGAGTGTGAGATTTTTTATAGGCAATTTGACGTATTGTTTTCTTACCGGTACGCAGACACATACCAGATATTGAATGAAACCTGCTATACTTACCTAAATAATATCCAAAAGATATTTTATTTCAAAAGTTAAAGAATAATAAGTTTTTTTGGAAATGACGCGCAGAAATAAATTTAATTTGAAAATACTTCGCAACCATTAGTTTTAGTGAAAATTCAATTATTCGTTATAGTTTCGGATATGGGGCTTCCTTTCCATAATAATCTCATTGAGAATCACACAATTGTGATTTCCCCCATTTTTTATCAAACAGTTATAATAGCTTTACAAAAAAAATATACAAGGAACCCTTTTATATCAATCTATGATAAATTTAATCTGTTTTCATCCCTAGTTGTTTTCCCCTGTTGTGCTTAGATTCGATTACAGATATTAGGATAAGCCTATATTAGTTTTAATGAACATGTCAATCAAGTATAGAAACATGTATTGTATTAAATGTGAACTATTGTGAAATATTAATGAGAAAATTTATTGATACGTGGCTTATTGATTAGCTTTATCGACAACGTCTACATCGAATTAGAGGCGGGGAGAGTGGGAGAATAAAATTCTTAGTAGCATATGTATACCCCTTTGGGAGATGAAATATCGTAGACAATTTTATACAACTCTGCCTGAGCCACTTGGGATAAAGGATGAGCCTGTCATCATTGATAACCATAGAATATAAAACTTTTCTAACCCTGCATTGTAAACGAAAAATTCAGTCATGAAAAAGACCATTTTATCAAACAATTTCTGCCATACTATATAAAGTCCCTACAACGCTACTACGCGCTATTTTCATGTTTTTTTTCTCACTCACTTAATAAAAAGTGAATTGTAACAAAGCAGGAATGTTCGTTACACGCATTGCCTCGTTATATGCATGAAAAAGAAATAAAGAAAGTCACCGGCCCTACATCCACATGAATGCGCCTTGACAATAGCCAATTTGACACTCTAAGTGACAATGAAAAACTTAAAAAAAGTAACAATTAGGGTTGTTCCCACCGTTCCATTGTACGCTACGGATGCGAGCATTTAAAATTCCATTAGGCACTTTGAATCGAACTGGCAATAATTGTGTAACCCTATTGACTTTTCATATTGGTGGCTCTTGCACTATGTGATAGCCATTTTAGTCTTAATGACCTAATAGATGGTTGTTACTGCCGTTTTTATTCTAGGCTAAGTAACGTTTTGTTAGAAATGGCTTTTTTACCTAACGCCTTTAGTTCTTTAAATACATTATCATTACCGTTCGGTATTGTTCATTGATTTGATTTTCCCTTCAAAATAACATTTGAATTATAACTTTTGAATAAAATCATTCTAATAACTTTGCACGTATCAAAATAGTTTTTAAACGGGCAATTAATTTTTCAGTTTCTACACGACTGGCTGGTCACACAGCCATAGCACAAAATATGATGTCGCTTGTCAAATTAGTGACGGTTGTGATCGGCCATTTTGCTTTTTTAAATTTCGAACACCGCATGATTGGCGACTGTTATTGAACGCACGCTTTCAGATGGAAACGACGCGTTCATTCGGTTAAAAGTTTAGATGGAACTGTTGTAGTGTCCGTGATGTTTGTATTATTGTTGGGGATTTAATCTCCTTTAGATTTTTTTCACTTCTTCTTTCAGAAGTTCTCAGTACCTATTTATTTCTTTTCTATTTAACTTTAGCTACAAACCAACTAAAACTTTTGTATCATCCATCTATTCAAGCACGAACATATTTAAATTATTGAAATTTATTTCCTTGAACCACTATAAATCAAACTACATATTTCACGCTACGTACACCATGGTTTCTGTAATTATTAACAAACATATTATTTATATTATTTACTATGTTATAATAAACAAAACTTTTCAATTCCTGCCTTTAAAAATTGCGTGTTTATTTGGTTAAAAGCCAGAACTCGCTCACTCTTGAACGCAGCGCGGTGCATGCGAAACTTTACCTTTCTTGGTAATATCGCAATATGTATTACCTAAACGTCAAAGAGTGTAAATTAATTCAGATAAGATTTAAGAATTATCTTATATGTTTTATAGAATTCGAATATAAGTTTTATAAAATATAACATTGTTCATTGTTAGACAGTGATACACGCATGCAACATATATATGTTGCATGCAACATACATATGTGCGTAACATTATTTTATCTTTACTGCTAAAAAAAATGTAGGATTATGATATGCGAGCTTTGCCCTCGATTTCGTCTCCGTAGAATTAGTAATTTTATCCAATCTGCTTATTCATGAATCTCTTAAGGATCGACCATCGAATTAATTCCGAGGAATTAATCGCCAATCACCTTTCTTTTCGCCCTTTTAAGTGACGATTTCCAGGACATAAATTTGTTTTGTCCTTCCCCGCGTCTCTACCTATCTCCATACCAAATTTCATCTAAATCGGTTCAGCGGTTATAGTGTGAAGAGGTACCAGACAACTATTGGAAAGAGATCTCCGGGGTCGGTGGTTACTATGGGAGTTCCGCAAGGCTCAATTCTTAGCCCTTTTTTATTTTTAATATACATTAATGACTTACCTTATATAATGGGGGACAATCAAGGGATAGTGTTGTTTGCAGATGACACTTCACTGCTATTTAAATTAAACCGCCAGCAAATGGCTACTGATGATGTAGACAGTACTATCTCTAAAGTGGTACACTGGTTCAATGCAAACAATTTACTTTTGAATGAAAAAAAAACTAAATGTATTAAGTTCACAACACCTAACGTTAGACAAGTAAAAACCAGTGTACACATTAACGGAACAGAGTTGGATCTTGTAGAATCCACAGTGTTTCTAGGAATTACCTTAGACGCTAAGCTTCAGTGGGGCCCACATATAGAAAAATTATCGAAAAAGCTCAGTTCTGCAGCTTATGCTGTAAAGAAAATCCGTAGTTTAACTGATGTAGAAACAGCTCGGTTAGTGTATTTTAGTTATTTTCATAGCGTGATGTCATACGGCATTCTACTGTGGGGGAATGCTGCTGACATCCAAACAATATTTGTGCTGCAGAAAAGGGCTATTCGGTCAATTTATAAATTAAGTCCCAAGTATTCGCTGAGGGATAAATTTAAGGAGATTGATATTATGACTGTTCCATCACAATACATTTATGAGAATTTGTTGTATGCACACAGGCGTATCAATCTTTTTAAAAAACGTTGTGATATTCATAATGTTAATACCAGGAATAAAAATAAATTTATTGTTCCTGCAACTAGGCTCCAAAAAATAAGTAAATCATTTAAATGTCAATGTATACGCTTGTACAACAAAATTCCAACACATTATCAAAAATTAAGTTTAAGCAAATTTAAATCAATTATTAAACGGAGACTTTGTTCTCAAGGTTATTATACGTTGAAAGACTACATGGATGATAATAGTGCTTGGGATTGAATAGTTCTGATGAACCGGGCTATCAAAACATGTTTATGATTATTATTATATTCTTGACATTATATTTTTATCATTTATAATTTTGAAATTTGCACAATTATGATTTTATTATCTTGACATTTTATTATTTTAATTTATACACTTTTAACTGACATGCATGTAACTTTAGTTACAATAGTTTTATTTTATTTCAAAATTTATTTTAGATTTTGTAAACTTTCCTGTAAAATATGAGATTAATGTTGGCTTCGATGTTGCTTTGCGAAATGAAAAATGCATACCTACTGGTAGACATTTTGGCCAGGCAGTCTGGGCTTGTCATGCTCTCTCAAATGTCCTGCTGATGGTGGCGTTGTGTGTCGGGTCCCTTTATTCCCTATATCATGGTTGAGTAGAGCGACGCTGATACACACGTCATGCTCGTGAACGGGTGCTGTCAGTTGGGGCTGGTCGGCTTATACATGTCATGGCATCCGGGTTTTATATTATAATTATTTTATTTGATTTTTTTAGTGTTAGTGAATAACTCATGCGTTTCACATCAGACTGCATTATTCTCATATTAATATTAAAAACGAAAATTGTAAATATAACGAATTATTTAAAAGAGTATCTATGGAGTTTCTTGCCGGTTCTTCTCCATAAGACCTACTTTTTGGAACCGTGCAACTAGTGTTGACATTTCGAAAGAACCTGTAATATTGGTCTACTTGAAATAAAAATATTTGAATTTTGAATTTTGAATTTTATTATTTGGTATGTATTTGTTTACTTTGTAGCTAAAAAGATGAGATATTTTTAAGCATTGCGCTATTTATTTATGTAAATTATGAACTTTCCTCGCACAATAATTTACTTACTTCTTAATCACAGTCGACGTGTTACATTCATGTTGAATTTAAAGATAAGACAGTCGTCTAATAAAAACAGAAAAAAAACTTCTAGGAGGCAATCATATCGCAGGCAAAAATTGCCGCAGACAGCAAAAAATTCAACTGCGGCCACTTTTTAAAATGTCGAGTTTTGTACGGATCACCGGCGGGCGCGGCGGCGGCGTTCGATGTAATTTAATTTCATGAGTGGCCTACCAGGCCTCGTACGCTGAATCGTAATAAGCAAACTTTGGAACAAGTTTGATAAGCTTTCGGGGCAATTACCAAGATTAAATAGCTACCGGTAAGGGCTTTCTTAATGTAAAAGCTGTACGTTGTAATGTTAAAATGTGGTTATAGTGGGATTTTTAGTATTTTATTCGAGAGCTGCTGAAGTTGCTTTTTGAGATATTTTTCTGCTATCGTTGGCTGCTGTGACATTTAACAGCGAAACAACAAACATTCTTCCTAAAAAAAAAACGAATATTAAGATTTTTTTCCATTTGTCTATGGAAAAAAATCGTGTCTCAATCTGTCTATTTAAATAAAAGCGAAGATTTTTCTAGCTTGAATTACCTTAAACACATAAACAAAGGCAGTGATAGTCACAATGTCCCCTAGGTAGCCAATTAGTGAGCCTCCCGTCCTTCCTAACGAGCTGTCAAACTTTTTGTACGCGCACCCTTTGTTTGTCGCCAAACTGGCCAATAATGGCGATACTCGCGTATTTTGACTTTTGAACATAAAATATCGGAATCGTTTGAAAGTTTCACTTTGATACATGTGGAATTTCTACAACGACGGTAATCAAGCTGATGATATCAAAAATATTAAATAACTAGTCATCATATTTTTTAACCTATTACAAGAATAGTGATGGTTGACTTTGTGGGCGAGTGAAGTAAATTTAAGATCTTAGATGTATAAAATATATCATATATCATCTTGCGGTTAACGGTCACAGAGACGATAGTGTTCCAAGTAAGTACTTATTATAATCTTTGATTTGCTTGATAGTCGATTTCCAATACAGATTTATACAAACCGTAATAAATACGTATATTATAGGATTAAACAATTATGTACAATAATGTACATCCATTCATGCCATGCTTTTCATATGTATAATATATGCATATACTACAAATCGACACTTTTAACTCTAATGTTCGTTATTAACGGGAACATTAGATACTAAAACACTTTTATCCGATAAATTTTGGTAATCACAGAAGAAAACGAGAACGAATATACTGAGAGAATTCACTAGTTTAAACTGAAATGTTATATTCAATCAAACGTAACAAATTGAATTGTGCGGAGCCCGGTGTCCGAGCGGGATGGGGTTTCCAAACAAATGGTGGACCAACGAACCGATGGCACCGTCAGCTTCCTTCAATATTTCTTATTTACATTTTGATTTATATGAGAAAATATTTGCCGGAGAAGTATGGGAGAGACTGTGTAAATGTGGACTTAAGTTTTACTTTTAGGACGACGGAATTCTTGTTGATCCTGTTAGTCAAGTACTCAGAAGAAAATGTATGTTTTCCTTTTAGCTATCTTGGGGCTTTTAGTTTTTTTTACTTTTACCTTTCATATACTTTCGATTTCGATTCTACGATACGCATGATTTTAGGAAATCTTATGCGTATGATTATTCAATGTTTGTGAGGGATGATTATCCCTCACAAACAGTAAAGGAAAGAATCATGAGAAATGTTCGCGATCTTGGTCAAAATCGGCTAAAATTGCAATCAAGCAATTACAACCTTTTTCTAATCAGAATTTTTATTTATTTAATGGTAAAATACTCTAATATGAAAGTATCGTCAATTGAAATTTAGCATCTTCTTATTTAAGACATAACATTTATTAGATTATAAATAGGTATACTGTCTATATAAACGTGACCTCAGCGAGAGCCGGTAAAGTATCAAATCCGCATTAAAGATTACAAGGTACTTTCGTTTCGAAAATCGCGCGGCAATAAATTACTGGAGGCGACACTCCGCGATACGCTGAGAAACGCGGCGAATTAGCGTGACGTCACTTCGAAACTTACCTAAACGATAATGACGAAAATTTAAGGAATATTAAGGAGCGGGTTTAAAAGATGAATAGATTTTTTAGCGATATTGGTTGGGAATTAATTTAAATGTTCTTGTCTTGGAGCCCTTTGGCGCTATTAACGATTAAAAAATATAGTGAAAATAATAATTTCGGGTCATTAATTATTGTTAGACCCACAAACACCAATGCTTGTCGTGTGTTTATTCTAAATAAAATATATCTGTTATTTAAAATGCCACAGAAGGTAAATATTAAACATTTTATATCATTTTTCAATACCGAATATTGAAAAATGATATAAATTGTTTTTTTTTTACAAATTTGTTCGCGGTATATTGATACATATGTATCAATATACCGTGGTAAAAGACACTTTTATTGGGAATACAATCATGTCTTCATAAGTAATAGAATTCAGTAACTAATTCGTTGTTAATTTGCATTATCAAGCGTTAACTGGCCTCTTGCATACACAAACACTGATTGATGAAATTAAATAGAATTGTCGGGCGCTTAAATTGTTAAATAAAATTCATAGTAAATTCATAAAAATCGCAAATAGTATACATATAATTACGCATTATGTCGTTGAACATAATTTAATTGTTTTAACTAAATCGCAATGACAGCGAGACAATTTTGTATAATGTGCGATGCTGTGATACTTTTATGTAAAAAACACAAAAATTTGCTTGTATGAAATGGTTTCATACATTTTTTTATTAACTCTATATATTTTATGATTGAAATACAAACTTAAGATTATTCATACTCATCACGTATTCACAATATTAAGATTCTTCAAATAACAATCTTATCGCAATAAATTCATCAAAACGTACGTAAATTATTCGCACAATCGTCTCGCCTCGCCCAAAATCACAGAATATGCATAATTTAGATTTTCACAGCGCAATCTAGTACGTAGACAAAGCAAAATAGTGTGTAATGATCAAAGTTGTACTTGTTCGTCACAATCGTCAGCCGCTACGAATATTTGCATACACCCCCGGGCCGCGTCGCGGGGCGAGACAGATAGTTTGCACTTAACTACTTTCATTTACAAGTCATGTGTGTGATGTATCTTAGTGTTGTTTTCTTTTAATAAGGAACTAGTAGACAAAAAATCTTGCCAAAATCTTTCGCTCCACCCAATGCTGAATCTATACTCTATACCATCCAGCGACTCAAAACGACATTTTCTTTACCAAAAACAGTCCAGTAAATTAGGAGAGCTTCAGTGACACACGCGTGTATTTACTAAATATTTACATTTATAAATTTCTTAATGGTAAGTGGTAAGTGGGCTCAGATAGACTGAGCTACAGCGGCGCCACCATATATTCCTCTTCATCCAAACATCGAGAATTTTCCATTTAATATTTCATAGATTATAAGTACTTACAATATAAAAGAACTTACGTGTTAAATTATTACAATACCGGCTTTGTTACTGAAATTTTGTCTTAGACTGTAGGATTTTTATAGGCTTTCCAATCATAATAAAACTACGAGTACACTTTTTTCTACGTTTAATACGTTTTTTTTGTTTCGTTTGACATCGTTTATGGTGACATGGGTAGACTTACGGATGGTCACAATTCATTATACACTTGAGAGATTGTTACAGTTGAAAACGATGCAGACTCTTCTCGAAGTAACATTTTTATTCATAATCGAAGGCCCAAAGTTATAACAAAGACTCAAGAAATTTATTCGCTAAAATGGTTTATATACACAGATCGATGTCTCCAAAGACCTTAGTTGCAAATAATGCAGTGAGAACTTAAAGATACAAAATACGGGATTATGTTAATTTTAAGCTACTTTAGAATTCAAATCCGATCTCGGGGTGTCTGGATTCGGCTCTCAAAATTCGTGAGTTCCGTACCTGCCGGTTTACTCTTAAGAATATTGTCGGGGTATCGAGTGTTTACATTGCTTAAGATTATACAGAATTGATGGAGAAATGATATTTTCATCGGGGGGATTTGGTTGATAATTCAATTCTTAAGTAAAAAATACAACAGATTATTTTATTGTAAAAATTAATACATGCAGTTCTTTATATATTTATACGTTATCCGTGAAGCTATAAGAATCATTAGCATATATAATAATAATAATATTCCCGGACATTATAACACAGCGTCATCGAGTTCCGTGGTAAGCAGCGAGGCACCCTTCTAGTGTCTATGTCATAGACACTAGAAGGTTGATAGACTTTCATATATACTTTTTTGGTTGTAAATACATATTTATTATACATAGATACATCCATGACTCGGATACAAATACTCATGCTCATCACACAAACATTTGACCCCACCGGGATTCGAACCCGGGACCCGTAGCACAGAAGCCAGGGTTAACTACCGCTGGACTAATACGGTCGTCATATATAATACACTCATACTGGGAATGCAATAAAGATTTTAATTACTGATAGGATAAGTATTATTTTTAGGCATTTTTTTACTAATTCCCCTTCCAATTCATCAATCATCCACCGATTCCCATTAAAGCAACTAAAAAAATTCGAAAAATAAAATACAATGACTAGCATTTCTTAGACGGGTTAATTTAAAGCGTAATGACACCCTACCGAGACTAACGGCATTAAAAAAAACTTATTTGTTGACCCTTTAACTTTCACGTGGGTCCGTCGTTGACCCGTGCGGAGGGGCGTTATCCTGAGGGTCCAATTCTATGGTCACCCCGTCACCCCGTCACTGGTAGTTATCCGCGTCACTTCACGCATTACAAGGGTTCCTGATTGGCAACGTTTCTTTAGTCCTACGTTATTTTATTTGGTTATTAACTTTTGTTCGGCTGATGTCACCGCACTACTTTCTAATATTTGCGCTTGTTTTCCTTTTGGGCGATCAGAACATCAATTGAGCGTATTTTTTGTCAATGTACTGAATTATATTTTCTTACTTTATCCTCTAAATATTTCTCCAGTAATATTCTACTTGAAATAAAACTACTTTTTACGAATTCTATAGCGGTTTATTGATAATATTTTGATACCGACCTTTTGGATCCTTTACAGAATTCATGGCCACGGGCAGACTCAATCATCGTAATATTTTATTTTCTGATGCGCTATTTCATATTCGTTATTTTTAGGACTAAAGATGGCGTAAAGTATGACGCAGTATGTTGTTTTAATCTATATATGTTTATGTTTACAAAACAGTATAATGATGTCTGTGCTTAAAAAAGATTATACTAAGATGATCGGCTTTGGCAACCTTATAAATTATGAATCAATGTTTTATTTATTAATCGTGAAGTTTGGCAATAAGGGCACTCAAAAAGCGAACCCTTATCCCGAGTAGACTTTATTTTAGATAATATTATATTCGGAGCTTTTAATACAAGAGTTTAAAAGCTTTGAAACACGTAACAAAAAGATATCTTCTTAAAATCTATCGTCCGTTTCATCGAGTGGAACGACTCAGTTATCAATTCCCTATATCGAGAGATGAGTTTCCATAATGATGGCAATAGGGAGGTCCGTGTATCTCCGCTCGTACGACCGGCGTGAGTTATGAGCTGATGAGATATACTAGTTTTTCTCGTACCTATACTACACGATTATTGAATATAATGAATGACTGACGTTGTTGATAACGAGGTCGCCTCCAACAGTTTACATAAGTATTAATATTGATTTTTATTTGGTAAAATGTAGAAAATGTAGATTTTTATTTGAGACATACAGTATTTTAGACAGCCTCATTGTTCCAGTTGTCACAAGTTCTATTTCAGATTGTGGGGATCATGTGTTCAATTGCCAGGACAAGCAAAAAGTTGAGATCTTTTATTCTCAATGTTTTCTGTGGCGGCTTAAAGTTTGATTTATGCCTGTTTAATGACAATAAGCTTTTTTCCACCCTTAACTCATTATTGGGACCTACAAATATGACTAACTGGTATTACGTGATACTGAGCATATTTTTTACGTTTTGCAGCAAAGAAAATAAGATATTGGAAATAGTTTCTATACAAGTTGGACCACCATCAGTCTTAAGCCGGTCATTTGGCCGTAATAATCGTCCAGTGTGCACGTGAAAGAAACAGGCGGGGCGACCACCCTTTATTATCTTCATTCGCGTGTAATTGGACAAGACGCGTCTCCAGCCAACTGGCCGGTGCACAGTGGGACAGCTACAAACGGATTTATACTTTAGAAAAAGTTTGACGATAATAGAGATAGGTATATGAGAGAAGGCTTCATCGATAAGTAATGATCATGGTCAATCCATCGAGTTGTTAGGTAAGTTCTACCTGTCAAGTTAAATGTATGGATGGGTTCCTTAACGTTCTTTATATGTTGACACCTGTTCGTGACTTGGAGAGTGCGCTATCGTTAAAATGGTAATATTGCCTGGAAATTGAGTAACGGAAGTCTGATAGCTGTCGCTTCGTGTCAAAACTGATATTCAGCCGCATCCGAGTAAGTGCTTACAGTAAATCCATACTAGGAACTGCTGCTAACAATTTAGCAGGCCAATAGACCATTGAACACTAGGTACTTATAGGTACAGTAAATTTCAGAAGAACTTATGTATATGTAAAGAGGAAATAAATGCTTTGAATCGTACAAACTATAGTGAAATCATTAATCTGCAAAACTGAGAGCTCAACTTACCCCAGCAAACGCTTTAAATGAATTAAACATTACATTTGATTGATACGAGTACCCACGCAAGTAAGAGCGATTCCATTACAGGCACGCAATCTAAGTTGCAAGTTTGGTCGCAGCTTAAGTTCAACTTAGATGGCTCCTGCGTTTGATCAGAACTGAACCGTTGAGGATGCTTTCACGTTATGAGTTGGGGATCCTTTGCAGTGCTGAATTGAGATTTTAGGATTAGTTGTCTTGATGGATTTGAATTGGTCGAATACGAATACCGGTAGGGACAATTTCTTATTGTTATGTGTTTCAATGTTCATACAAAAATATATCTATATAAGTAACATAAGCCTAAGCTTTTAAACTAGAGAGACTAGACTAGGCGCTGCAATAAGGCCCAGGTCAGGTACGTACATATTATAATGATTATTAATTATAACTGGGAATGCAATGGCATTCCCAGTTATAATTAAAACTAATGAGTTTTAAACTGTTAATTTATGTTTATCTCAGTCTTGTCTATTATATTGCACTAATTTATTTATTTCAATTTTAATGGTGACCATTCCAGACCAGTAGGAATTAAATGTTTATACTATGAAATACCAATGAAATAAAAAATATCTTAATAGATTTAAGTGAGTAGCTGATTGCTATTACGGTTACATATAGCGGAATAAATGTTTAGATTAAAACAAAATGAGAAAATGAGAATAGCCATATGTTTTTGTTAGAAATAGAAGATAAGTATCAGTTTTCCTGACTTAAAGATTGATTTAGACTGGAGCTTAAAAAAGGTTTATATACAGTAGATTGAAATATTATTATACTGTTAGATTGTTTGTCTTGAACGAAGGGGACAAAGCCGCGTGAGAAATAGAGGGCCCAATGGGATTTTTTAAATTTAATCCTGTTTACATAATATTTAATATTAGTGGGTCAAATATAAATAAATAATTAAATTCATAGTGCCGAAAGATTACTTTTATAAACTATTTGGATCTTATTGGTCTAGTCGTCACTAGTTGAGCCTGGGTTCTATTCCTAGTAGATAAATGTAAAGTAAATTATTATTACAATTTAGATTTTTTACCCTAGTTAATGGCATGGTCAAGGTCTCGTCTACTATTACATGGGACTTAATTTATACCGGCTTATATTAGGTACATTGGTATTTAGCCTCTAGCCTATCCCTCCAGGTATAGAGGCCCACATATGCATGTTTTGTTATACTAGAATAAGTAAAATTAATACTTCTGATTCTTAAGTGAAAATACCAATATTAGATAAACATTTCCATTTTAAAACAGACAATAAAAAATATCAACAGCCAGTAAAGGTAAAAAATTATGTCCCTTTTTTTAAATAATACATTATTATTTATTAAATGCAATCATCAATACATAACAAGTATCTTTATAAAATAGCACTGTTATGTGCAGACTTATCTACACATCACTAGATTTACCCTGTATTGTTTTACCTAGAGCTATAATTCTCCCAACAAAAAATATCTCCGCATCCCTTGGCGTGGAGCTTGAATGGTTCGTGATTGACGACACCGCCATCATCGGCAGTTATAATTGGGCGCATAAAGTGGTATAATGAATGTAGCGAAGCCTCGCCATAGTTAGCGACCGCAAACATTGCATATGAATCGACGCCGCGCAATCAGCTACATTTTGTTTGATTTGCAACACATCTCGTTAACACCACGGCCAATATTGAAAGTAAAATAATTACTGTCATTGTTGCGATCAGTGTTAAAGTGCTTTAAAGTCATGTAATATATTTTCTGAAAGCTAGCACATACTCGATTATAATCGATTCATGACGAAACACATGTACCGAGACCAATAGAGGAAATAAGAGATACTGATGATTAGATAAATTGCATTTATTATCATAATTAAATGATATTTTGTTCACGGACTGTAAAGGTATGGGTTTCATTAACGTTTGAGTTTTCTTAATCAAGTGCATATTCATTATTACTCGCTGATATGGTGAAGGAAAACATCCTGAGGAAACCATAGCATGCCTCAATGATTTTATTGAAGGGGGTTCACTACACAGCTTTACCCATTTTAACTTGAGAGGAGACGGATGAGACAGTAAAGGGATAAACAAGAGACAAACTAATATTTCTTAAATTATATTTTTGTGAAATTAAGAACTATGAGTATATTTCACCCATAATCCATGTTATTGAGTTTTCTTAAGATTGAGAGTGTGCTAGCTACCTTAGAAAAGCTTTCCTTGATAATAGTACTCATTAAACATATGAAAACTACGTTAGCATCGCCTACTAGTATTTGGCTTTTAATGTAACATTTACTGAAACTCTAACGTGCGTATGTATTTTTATATCATAGTTACACAATTTTAACTATGACGTATGAATGTCAACGAACACGTTAGGTGCAGAGCAAACAGTTCCTCATGTATTAAAAAATCAAGACAGTTAAGCGTGGAAAGCTGAAACGTAAAACAAAAAGCGTTTCGCAAATGTTAACAGAATTAACTCGTTACTCAGTTATTCAGTTTCAGCAGAACTACTGCGAGCGAACGAACCCATATAAATGAAGTGAAATCGAATGAACCGATGTGTTAATGTCAACGGTTTATTGTTTGAATTATGTTCAAGCTGTTAAACTGTCGCAGGGTGAGCGGAATACTAAGTTTATATTGCGTTATGTAATTTGATTTATTTATTGCTGGTTGGACTTTTTTACGCGTTTGTTTCAATATCTGACGCAGTGACACATTTGATTAAGAACGATGATCCTAATGGATGTTTATCATAACTAGGTTTAGAATTGTTATCAAGAAAGTATAAAACGCAGAGCAGATAACACCTACCAATGACATCAAAATTTAATCCAATGAAATATAAATTCTTTACGTTATAATATGATTATGTCGGTATCATAAAAGTCTCTATGTGCGGTAGAAACATATTTGAATTTGTATTTCAATGCTATATTACGTACACATGACTTAACTTCGTGGTCGATCATCATTAGTAGTATTGTTGTGAGGAGTATAATATTATTTCATCGTCTGGCTATAAGCTGCTCAGCTTGGTGTCCTGGGATTAATAGCCAGGTCAGGTTGAAATAGCTGGTAAACATTAAAAAACACAAATATATGAGCACGAATCTCTTTTTTTGAGAGGGATTAAGGTATAGTCCACGTTTCGTGCGGACCAGACCTCACACCCCATGGAAACAAAATCTCTGGCATACAAGTCTCTTCACAATGTTATCTTTCATCGTTTGAACATATGATACGTAACTATAAAAAGTCAGTATTGCTTGCCTTGGCATTGAAATCCTAGCCCTAGCCTGATTTTGTGCAATTAATTAGTGTCTTACCTAAATTCTGAAAGTAGTTTAAACCTAAATTCAAGTCGTGTAAGTACATAAAAAGGTTATGAATCTCTTTCTTCATAGCAATAGTTCACAAATCCCCTACTACCTCTGCTAAAGGGGTATTTCAGTATACCACAAAAGATACCCCGTTCATGAGTGGTTGGTTCCGAACGCAAATACTCAACTATGCAGACGGTCCCGTCTAGATGCACTCCATTTAATTAATGCCGATTTACTAGTTAGCAGTTGTTAAGCGAATGTATGTGGTCACTGCTAACTATATTGATGGACTTGATTAGAAATTCTGTCGTTTTGTTACAGCTTAGGTACGTTAAAACATACTAATTCTACCTACAGTTATGTTTCCATAAAATGTCACATTAGGAGTTAGTTATATGCATACATTACGTCACACGTTAAAATCGTGACATTGTGTAACAAGGTTAGGGGCGAGTTATAAGCTTAATGATGTTGCATGTATATATTTGAAGTATTAATATTCTAAATTTCAATTCCATCAAAATTTATTAAAAAAACAGCGGTATATGTGAAATGATGTCGCCACAAGCAAAAGAGGATCACAAAGACAAGGACGAGAAGGGGACTTTGACAAGTCATGAAATTCGTGTGATCATTCTATCTATTGACAATTTTAAGACGTTTTTTTATTCACGTGTTTTCAATTTAGTTTTATTTTGCCTACAAGAAAGAGCAAACCGATGAGTACTAATCAAAAGCAAACCAGTGGTAAATTTTATAATAATTTAATACCTACGCTACAATATGGAGTATGTCTGATATCGCTCATTACCTCACCCATACTTTAATAAGATTCATTTTTTTCCCAGGTGAAATTATACGTGAAGCCCAGTGGTGTACCGCTAAAACTCTATCTAGCTTGTAACACGTACAATGGAATATCAAAACGTTGCAGTCTAGTGTACAAGAAGGTTAATGTTTTATCGACTCGCTCGTGGTTATCTAATAAACTCTGGCCTCGGACATTAGCAGAAAGACGGCCCTTACATATTACTAATGTATTTTTAATTATTTTTTTTACTGTTGCAAAATGTTTAGTTTATATTTACAGATTTAATTGGAATTTCTAGCAGTTGTTATGAACTAATAATAATCTTATAATGGTTTCTTATGACAGTTGGATTTTTACTTTTACATCTTGGTCTATATAAAAGGCTCTTTTTTAAGTTGTGGTAGATAGGCAGGGTACTGATTTAAAACAAAAAGAATACGAGTGCATATTCTATTGTCGGGGCAGTGAGACGTTTCTTTTTATTATGTTATCAGTGCAATATTCTTTCTACATATCAGATATTATCTCATAAATTACTTCCTTCCTTACAATATATTTTTTTACTCAATCCATCCATATCATCCTATGTCTTTTTCCCACATTTGCGTCTATATTTATGCTTAGATCCCTTTTGGTGTAACCTTTTAGTCCTTAAACGAGCGTAAAGTATATGCATACGATTACTTTACATAGATTAATTACTGCGTAGGTACATCTTTAACAGTCACTGAATTCAGAATTGGGCCTAAATATCATTAGATATGTTACTAAATACTACTTATGCACAGGATAATCATATGTATGCATATTATTATATGGTATAGATTACTTTAATGCCACGTATTGACATCGATCGTAATTTACAAATGAGTTCGCATTACAGACACGTGTGGTTGACGAGTATCCAGGGGTCATACTGTATTCACGCTTCGTGGTATATGGAATGTTATTATAAAAGTATGCTGCTATATACATACAGTCATACTGTTTCCCATGGGGTAGGGAGCAACTGCAGTACATCAGAAGCGCCGTATGCGTTTACTTGCATACGAATTTTCCGTTTCATTTGCTTTGATATGTGTTGTAGTTTTTGTGTTGTGATGTTTTAAAAGGAGCCTTGTTTTTAATATATTTTTATAGACTTATTACCTTGTTTTTCTTTTGATGTGAAACATCTATAGCCGCACGTAAAACCGATTTTTGGCGTGGCGAAAGCGTCGCCACGAAATTTAAATTTGATTTTAGTTCTATTTTCAAGTTTACCTTTTTTTTTCGAATTGTGAATTGTATTAAACCTCTTTGAGTTTGTGTTAATATGTTTCTTTTAACACTTATATATTTTGATGTGGAAAAAAATCGTAATATTTTATTTTATCATTATGACATATTTAGTTCCTATCACAATATGTTCTTTTCTGCATATTACTTTTACAAAATAATGTCGATGTTTCACATCTGCCAGTTTCTTGTTAGAATGTCTATCGTGTAGATTATTTAATAAAGCTTAAAATAATTTAAATAAAACAAATACTGAAAAATTTTTTTTTTCATCGATAACAAAAAAAAACAAACAAGTGTAGACCGTTTAAAACAGCATAATATCCTTATACCAGTATTTTTATTACTTATTTATCAATTGGTCGATACAAATATCCATCATAGACCTGCTTAAACGTTTCTTTACTATTTATTGAACATTTACTTAAAAACTATATCATAAGCTCGTTTCTCATTTTTTTAAAAGCTTCCTTAACCAATCTAGGCCTCTTGAAATACAACATAGTTAGCACGTGGCAGACAGAGACAGGTTGATGAATTTACAGGATGATAGAAAGAGATGCACATAGAGAACGCAATTCGTCTCCATTGCACGAGCGAATGCACCGGCTGTGTATGGTCAGCAGATAATTTCTGTTTAAAATTATACTTTTTGATGAACATGTTTTTAAATAATACAAAGTAAAATCCACCTGGTAGTAAGAAAACTAAAAACTACTACATCATTATATCTTGTTGTCAGACAGTTATTTGTTTGTTAATTAATAGTGGTTAAAAATTAATATTTCTTTCAAGTATTATTTCTTAGCATGATAAATTCACCAAAAAAAGAAAATAATTAAATCAGTCTGATTAGTTAACCGAATTAGAAAAAAATGTGTCCGGGTAGGGGTTACCGTTTGTTAGAAACGATAACACGTTCGGCGTGGAGGATGTATCCACTGGCCGTAGAGACAAAGATTCCGGCGAATTGAGAACCTCCTTCTTTTTGAAGTCGGATAAAAATTATATAACAGAAAGAGAGGGAGTGTCGCATATAGTAAGCATTAATTCTTAACATATAAATACTATTATTTTTTACTAAGTACAAGTAAAAAATAAAAGTAGTGTTTTTAACTTTTAGTCTATTTTTATATAGAAACGTGAATTATAAATAAATAAATCTAAATCATTAATGAGGAACTGAGGTTGTTGTTACTCAACATAAACACTGAAACATGCAAAATGCTAAATACCGATGCACCTTGCTGACGGTACCAGCCCACACGTGTGGTGCAAACGAGCCGGCCTTATAATGAATAGCCGTCGCCTGCCACCATATTTCAGCGAATTAACAAATGACCCGCTGTCATTGTACGCGCGGCGCACAATTTTTCTGCGCACCGTACCTAACGGCCTGATGTAGGTGCGGTTGGCGTCACTGTTACGTTCACGTTGCTGCTGTTGGTATCGCCGAATTAATGTTGGGTTTATACTGTACATGCAGTCTACTGGTAAGGTTTGTTATGATTGGTAATAAGTACGTTATTAACGAGAATAGGGTAAATTTAAACCGGTGCGCTTATCTTCACAAATTATTACATTTTTTTTTACAACTGGTAAATAAAATATAATTAATATTTGATAGAATAATTGATAGTCACAATCTTTAACATTCATTAACAGTTACAAAAAAAGAGGCACTTAAATACTTAATTGCTTTATTGGTACAATGCTCAAAAGCGTGGTTTATAAACATGTAGCCTAGGGTTTGATTCTCAGGTAGACTAAATTGTTTGGTATTGGACTTTTTCTTTCACTAGCAGCTCGGAGTGAAGATTAATGATCAGTTAATAGGCGTGCAACGTAAAACCAAAAATACTCCACTTCCTGACCTTTTAATACAAATGTAAGTTGCTTTGTAAAAAAAAAACATAATTATGTTATATTACCATTCATTTTATCTTACATCTAACCCCAACATTAGCTACAAATCTTCGGAGAAAATATTTAACAGTTGACACCTGAAGTTTGTTCCGGTTTTCGATCCAGACAAAGCCGATTTCCCACTGGTTGGGATCCGGTTGAGTCGCAGTACTTCGGACTTTACCTGTCGGATTAGGTCCGACGAGCTTTGGCCGAAACCTATTACTGATTTATAGACAATGGTTTTATAAGCTATTATAAAACTATTCATTTGGGTTCCGTACTTTTTTTTAACATAGCTATGTGTTTGCATAGTATAGTTAAACTGTTTCTTTTTAAACATTGTTAACTTATAATTTTTTGTTCAAATTATATTTTCTTTTTGTAAAACACTTTTACGATTTCATAATTTAATTTGTCATTGAAGACCCAGTAAAGGGTCTGTAGCACACACCTATATCCCTATGTAAGTACCGTAAAAGTTGTACAAGTCCTGCAGTAAACTATTTTAACAATTAATATACACGTAACCTTCAGAAAATCTATTTTTATGGCACAAATATTTGTCTTGATCTACTGGTATTGGTTGGAGTTAGTTAACAGTGAATAAATTTATACAATTGATGCGGTAAAGGATCCAAAACGTCAATATGAAAATAATATAATAAGAATGCGATAAAATCCGTAAAAGGTAGCATTATTTTAATGTAATCTACCCAATGACATAGTTTTATCATTGAATCTACCTGATATTTGCGTGAGTGTTTGACCATGACCACTTACTGTTACGTTTTTCGATTTTCAAAATTCAAGTATCAGAAATATCGTATATACACTTGCCTTAACGGTGAATGAAAATACTGTAAAGAGTCTTGTATACGAGAGTTTTTCTCGACGATGGTTACTTGATGAACTGGTTTAATTCCCATACTGCTTATGTAGAAGAGACTTGTGCTCAGCTGTGAGTTAAAGACGATATTTTGTAACTAGAAAATACTAATGATAGTAATAAATTAGTAAATATTTATATAGCTTCTCTAAATTTTGTCTGAATATTCATTTCTGTTTCTAACGTACCACCTCAAACACCTTGTATTTAATTAAAACCAAATGAAAGATTAACAACCAATGAATTAATCATGTACCCTCAAACATATCAAACTATTTCCACTAACAATGTTATAAGCAAACCCTTAGTTATTCGTCGCCATTTTGTATGCATGACAAAACACTTAGCAATATTCAAATTGCTCCGATCTAAAGCAATTTATAGTTTGACCTGGACTTAATGGGTGTGTGTGATATATTGAGTTACGATTGTGTTTATTAAAAGGTAAAACTAATATACAAATAAAAATGAAAGCTTAGATTTTATTCTTATATACCTACCATTTTTTTTTTTTTTAGGATCGTCGTTATCTTAATAATGAGTCCTAAAGGCCAAGTTTCTAAACGAAATAAATATAAAGAAACATTTTATAAACGACTCACTACTACTACTGCCAACTAACTACTCTTTAGTGTCTTACAAAGTAAGTATTATGTGTGATAATGAATGAAGTTATAATTATCATCCGAAAAAATCTACTCATTCAAAGTTATAGTTTTCATAAAGTTGACTAGAAGTTCAGTAGAAAAAAATGGGGTGATTAAAATTACCCAGTATAAAAGTCGTTAAGCTAGCATGTATCAAATCAAATTTAGTTTTGACAATCAATAACAGTTCTCACTGCGATGGAAGTAACAAAATACTTTTTGTTAAAGTTGAATTCGACGCGAGATCAATTCATTTAAATTCAATAGCACGGAAAAGCTTTGTTCAATTATTTAAAGTTATCAAATTACAAAACGTAATCCACAATCGTTGCTAACTAGCAGGACACGTGTCATGCACGCGTTGTCCTGCCAATGGACCCCTAATTACCAACTAGTTGACTAATTACGAAGGGGTTGAATAAAAAAACTTATTGGCAAAATACCCTGCGACCTGCGTGGGGTATTAAATTGTAGCAATTACAAGAGTGCAGTTCAAATGATGAAGCTATTATGTGGGTATAATAGATGGATGCTAATTTATAATTAAAAATTTGTGTATAACGTATTGCTGTCTCTTTCACTTTGCAGGCACGTGAATGAGACAGTCACTATATTCAAGGGCCATCCTACATTTTCTTTTTACATGTGGAGTATGTAGAAAGAAAAGCAATAAGTCATAATACCATTTTAAACAAGTTTAAAAAATCGATATTAGTGACTGCGATAGCAAAAACACGTGAAGAGATATGCATACCTGTGGTGGCATGATGAGTCGAAGTGTAGGCAAAATTTTAGTGGCCATAAATCTAGCCGAATGGCGTCAAAAAATTGTTATAGTTCTAGCAGTCAGAAGGAATAAATGCAAGGAGGTTCCCGCGAATTTATAAGAGATCTTTTCTAACGCAATTTTGAGCCTGTATTCGTGCCGAAAACAAACAAATTTGTTTTAGTTTTGCATATAGAATGAAGAGTATTTCAATAATTTATTTCGTTTCTTTTCGATTATATTTCGCCATAACACTTCGTCTTTGAGGTTTTTTAGTTATGTTCTTTTACATTAAAATTAGCTATAATATTTTTATATGAAGAGAAATGACAATGATTCTATCATTCTGGAATCGAATATTAACTAGAATTACCAATGTTGTTGTAAACAACAAAAAGTATCAAGTGTCAATGTTGGGTGATAAATTGTTTAAAACCTTGTCTCAAACTTTTTAACTTGCGCCAGTATACATTCTGTATATATGGATGTGTAGATAAATATACCTAATCTTCATATTGCAACAACACCTTTCAACTATTTTTAATATTTATAATTACTTAAAAATTAACACAATAAATACATAGTAATCACAAGTAAAGAGAGCGAGGAATTAGAAGATTTGGATGAAGTTCTATAAAACCCGTAAATAAGAAAGTGAGATTTTGCATAAAAACAAGACAGAGGTTGAAACCACGTTAATCAAATGCCCCTTAATTCGACTGCCTGTTAAAATTTATTTCTTGACAAAAAAACAGGATTAAAATATAAAAATGCTAGGTTTTTATTGGCTCTGGTTCTGGACCATAGTAGACGCCTGTGAACATCTCGTGGCGGGTTCTGTCGACCTCCAAGGTGACTTGGAACAGGAAGGGTTTATCCGCCTGGAACTTCGGGAGATCAACGAATCCTGGCATTTCTGGGTTGTGGCCTACGTGTCTTGCAGGGTCTGTGGGCAACAAACATGGAGTACGTTCGCACTTTTATAATTGATTTTCGAATATTGAAGAGGAATCTCTTTAGAAAACAAGTTTCCTCACAATGTTTTCCTTCATCGATTGAGCACGTGATAAATACGCACGTAACTTGGAAAATTCAGTTCCCTTTAGAATCGAACTTCGCAGTCCACTGTGGAGTGTACAAATAAAATTCTTCTTAAAATTCTTCAGGCTATGTTAGTGACCTGAGTCCTTCTACCGATCTCTTTATTTCTAACACAGCCCTGTCCATCGCTCTCTGCACTTCCTTTATTATATTATGATCTACATCATTTCATTAAATATCCTATGTATGTATGTGTGTATTGAATTTTTAATTTTATTACCGACTGTGAATCTAGCAGCACCCATTTCGTCAATTTGTAAGAATGTTTTTTGTTTCACTTTACTTAGAGCAATGTTTTTCTGGTTGAAACTGCCTTTTTTATAAATACCAGACAAATCTGAAGAATTACTGTTGAAAATAGAATAAAGTCCTAGCTGAAAATAAAATAATGAAATTAATATCTAAGAAATTGATATAGCTCCACAAAAGGAGATTTATTTTATTCTCAATTTGATTGTAGTTTTCTTTGGGTAGTTTATTCGATATTTTCCGAACTGATGTAATAATTATTTTAGCGTTAACTTTCTTATAGTTCTAAGATTATATCTTTTCACTGGAATTGTGTAATATACTTAAACTTTGAAGATACTTTTCTCTCGTGTATTATAAGAAGTCTATTTTTAAAACTACAGCTTTGGCACTAATAATGGATGGGCCTCAAAAGATAAAGATTACGCTACTGTTTGGTATGGCATAATCACCTTCGTTAATGAATATTTCCAAATTGGTTTCGCCAATAAAATAAATACAATAATTACCTCTTGAAGAAATCCGGTCCAATCAACATATGTTTTTATCTTTATTCTCGGTAATATTACAGTCAAAGGAATCATTTTCATATTGTTGACGAGGTTGTCTATGTAATGAGGTTCTTTGTGCATTCTATTGATCAGGCCTGGTAGACCTTGCGCCGTGACTGGTAAAATAACAGTTAGGGATGTAGCCCAGGCGGCAAACTTTATAGATACGACCTGAAAAGAGCTAAGCATGTACTTCTAGATAGATTTTATATTTCATGGAGTATCTTATAAATATATAACTTCTCTGCACGTTTGGAAAAATGGTGTGATGTAAAGCTCACAGAACCGACCATATTGGTTGTTGAAATAAATCGCCTGGTTACCCAACAACGTCATGTGTTGGCTACCCAAAGATGAACAGTTCTAATGTGTTCCAGCAGAGTAATTATAGTATAAGTTTTTTTATTCCACATGGGTAAAAAACAAGTTTACGGTCGCCTGATGGTAAGCGGCTGATGGTCTCTCGCGTTGACGACCTTGTAAAAACCTTTTCACCCTTTTTGAAGAACTCCACGTTGTAGTTGTTCGGGAAAACCTCGGCAGGTAGGTCAGTCATTTATTCTATTCATTATCAAAACACAAAACGCACACGTGGATCGTACTCCGAAAATCACAATAAGACTCTAATACATAGAAGCTTAAACTATTGGGTATTACAAAGGCCAAATGAAAAAAAAAACACAGGGACCCGCTTTAAAGGACTCCGCGGTTCCGAGAATTCAGTAATTTATGAACATAATTGGATAAACCATAACATTGACCTTGGAAGAGAAACTCTTTCATCGCATTTCTGTATGTTATCAAAAAAAAAACACAATACATATACCTACCTAATAAAAAAAAGTTATTTATTTTAGTGATTATTTTACTAAGTATAACGGCAGAAGTGTATATGAACTTTATGAAAAAGCTCATTAACGCAGGCATTTCTAAGAGAATTCACCTTTTACGTCATGTTAAGCCAAACTCGCAATACGCAGGAAAGCAATTAGTAAGGACTAATTGCGTTGCTAAGTATCATTAATTGAATTGGTTGGTGGGCAAGTATCGTATTTATAGGTAGGCACCTATATGATAAGGATAAATATAGATCAGTGTTAAGTTATTAATATAAATATAAAGGCACTTACTGCTAAATGTACACCAAATATATAAATGTATTTATTTGGTGTTTTGGTCAAAATAAATAAAAATTATTTGATGTTTAGTTATTACATTTAGCAGTAAGTGCCTTATTGGTCCTGTGTTCGATTCCAAAGTTGAGCAATTTGTATTATATGCAAAATATAATACAATATCTATAAAAATATAAATAATATATAAAAATCAAAAGGTTTTTATTTCAAAAAACTTTTTCAAGTACTTTTAAACGTTATGATTCTAGTTGCACGTTCCAAGAAGTTGATCTTATGGAGAAGAACCGGCAAAAAACTCCATAGACACTCTTTTAAAATAATGGGTATTGTAATAAAATATTTAGGTAACAGGTGTGCGAGGTCAATGTAAAAAAAAAAATGTATGTAATGTAATCGTCATTAGTCAAATTCATAAAAACAAAATAATAGAGTATGCATAATTCTTCAGACACCTCTATCTAGCAGCATTATGCTGCGTTAGCTGAAATGCCCACACAGCGCTGGTATAGGGTCTTACGTGGCATCACGAGCCGCTGCGGCCAACATATAAAAATATATACATATGCAAAAACTAAATAAATAAATATACTAATAATAAAATAGTTTCATAATTATTATATTTATTACTTATTTAGTAATTAATGTATGTACATACGCAATAAAAATAAGATAAAACTTGCTAGCATAGTCTGTGGCCTAGCGCACAGTGCCTCCTCATCATTTGTCTATGAAAAATTAAGGGACGACAGAGACCGAGAGCGATAGACCACTGTGACGTAAGTGAGAGTGAGTGTGTTAAGTAAATAAAGTTTTTTTGGCGGGAAAATGAAGCGTCATGTTTATTTTCTAAAATTTGTTTCGATGAATTTTAATGCATAATAATGGTGGATCGTAAATTTGCATGAGTTTTGGCAAATGAAACAAAACAGTCTAACGTGTCTTTCAAATTCTTTCAAGAACGTTAAGTTTCAGTAAAGAACCACATCTTTACTGAAACTAGGGAAAGTATCATCCTGTCATCTATCATAAATAAAATGAAAAAATACTGAAGACTAGGCTGTATGGACTAGATTCCTTCGCCTTAACCCAATAGGGAAGAAAAGAAAAAAAGTAAATAAATATTACAGACATAATATTATATGCATGGACCTATAATTATTATATGACAAATAAAAATAATCTAGATAATGCGCTGTGTACCTAATTATTAAAGTTATAATTATTAAAGATATGTATAGTCTGTGGTGAAAAGACAATACCTAGATTAAAACAATTTTTTTATTTAGTTTTGTGAGGGTACTTGTGAATTGTGATAGTGTGTAGTGTAACTTTCTGAGTTCCTGCCTACATTGCCATTGGTAGGCAATGTAGGCAGGCCTCACGATTTAGAATAGAATTTGTGTCATACGCGGAACTAGGCAATGATGGTACCGACAAACTGCATTGCAAAAGCGCTCAGCTCTGGAAACATTAAGTACATAGTCGATGTTATAATTACGGAACAGCTTTGCCTCGATCGTGTAGACAATGGGTAAGTTTAGGAATTTTCTTTTTGTGGATTTAAAAGGTACTCTTTATATTCATACTTAAATGTGTTTAATGTCTGTATAGCTTGGAGAGGGGGTGGCAGGTTGTTCCAGCAGCGAGTAGCAGCGTATTTGAAGCTTCGACGGAACTCTGCAGTTCTATGCGTGGGAATTGACAAGCGGTAAGCAGATGCTCTAGTGTTTTTCTTATTCTGATTACGCATTCACGATAACTAATTATAACGATAGTCTGTTTTTTTGTAACATTCACATGAAAAAGCAAAGTAGCCAGGTGAAGTCTCCTACGTGCCGACATTTTTATGAGATTTTCTTTTATTAGAAATGGAGTAGGTATAGGTATGAGAGCGTGGAGGAACGTGGTAGCAAAATTTAGCACATGCGTTATGTACTCACTGTATTTTATTTCATTTGCTAAATGATGTAGGTATATTTAAATAAAAAAATACAGTATATTAATCTCGAAGAGTAACCGAGTGGGCGATGTTTTTCATCAGTCCCTCTGTAACATACACAAACAAACTGTATGGTTGGAAACGCCAGAACATCATCATATCAACCGATAGACGTCCACAGCTGGACATAGGCCACCCCCAAAGATTGCCGCGACGTTCGGTCCTGCACCACTTGCATTCGGCGTTCTACCTTGTTAAGGGCGTACTCTCGCTGCGTCTTCGGCACGTGGTTCAACCAACCTATTATTCAATTCTTAGACATTTCGATGAAAGTGACTCGGGTTTTCTAAATATATCGCGTGATACTCCTAACATAGCCTCTTCATCGTTCTTCGTGGGACTGTTGGCTTTATTATAAGGCCCATTTTATGCGGCTACTCTGTGCCGTAACTCTTCACTGGCATCACACATTGGTCAAAGACTTTCGTCTTGTGGCACTGCGCATTTTTGAAAAGATTTGCCTTAGTTTCCAGTTTCACATTTTATTAGTTCCAGTTGCAATTGGTCTTCAGGAATAGGTTTGAGTCTGGATTTTAAATCCATTTCATGGGTAAGGTAGTCTCAATCCTAGTCGCATCTCAATTTCTGATAGTTCAATTTTTTCTGACGCGCAACATATCCTAGATGACTTTTCTTTTATTCAAGTTCATGAAAATGGGGACATTTCTTATCAATATCACAAATTGTCACTTTTGAATGAGCGTAAAATTCAATATCAAGATGAAATTTGAATCTTAGACGAATTTAAAAATACTAATATAACCGTTAAAAAATGGGGGTTGTTGGTAGAAGAGTGAAAATTTAGGGTTGAAAGTATTTTTTATGCCAAATCATAAAAAGGGTCTGGTGAGGGACATCCTTATCACCTAGCGGTGTAAAAAATAGCCTACAACCGATTCTCAGACCTACCAAATATACATAAAAAAATCATAATAATCCATCAAGCCGTTTCGGAGGAGTTCAGCGACAAACACTGTGACCCGAGATTTTTATATATAAGATACTCGGTAGCTGTTTGAATACTGTGACTCGTCCTTTAGCATAAAGTACCTAGATTATATTAAAACTGGCCAAGTGTGGATATTCATCATTTTCCCTCCCCTTCAGGAATAAATACGAGATAGTATGTAAGTTTGAAATGTATTAACATTATTATTCAGTTTGAAAAGTACTACTAATATACCTATTCAGTGGCATTATTGAGTAAGTACCTATCACTCTGTCAGGTTTAGTACCTACATCTGAATTACAGGCTTAAAGCTTTGTTGGTATATCCTCGCCACCAAAATATTTTAGTCTTACCTGACAATCACCTCCAGCTATATATGAAAACGCGTCATTTTTCGATATCATTGGCACTTGTGTGGTCTTACCATCGAAATGATGGAACGGTAATAACTTTGTCAGACGGAAATCAAACGGAAACTCCCATGTACCCTGTAAAAAATATTTTTAAATATATCAGTATTTGAGGAACAAAAAAGGGATGTGTGAATGTAGACTAACTACGTTCATTCCTTGTCCTTATTAAATCCCCTTTTGTCGAGGATATAAACTGATGATCATAAAAGGCCTGAACGTCATCAATATAGCATAAAACTATTTCAATCACATCAGGTTCCAAACAAAAAAAATGAAAAATCGGTCCATTAGTTACGATGCTACAGACACGTCAAACTTATAACACCTCTCTTTTATGTCGGGAAGAAAAAATATACGTGAAGAAGGAATACTAATAGTTTATGAACTAGGTGACATCGGCATTTCCTAGCTGACGACCTCTTAGAAGAAATGCCGAAGCAAACTCAGACAATCATGGTCTCTTTTAAAATCAAAACATTTTTGTTTATAGTATGTGAGCCTGACGATGTAGGTCAAAGTCTGTGATGGCCTTTTGAAGAAAGCACCAGTACAGCTTTGAGTTGACCAGTCCATACTGACAGCATGTATACGTCTGCCATCGTGTAGCTTAACCATTATTGAGGGAGCTCAACGACTCAACGCACGTCAATGCGAGATCAGTGGGACATTTGTGTAGGCCAATTCAAAATCCCAAGGCCGCCAGATATTAAGAGTTTATAAGTGTATGTTGTGTGCATGCTAATGATTATTATGATACTCAGTTTATACTCACTTTAAAATGCCCACCTGATATGATGACCATACTACTGTCTTTATCTACATCTTTATGGTCCAATATGTCTATAATTCGTTGAAATGTGTGAGACGCAACCTGTAAGGTACAATTTTATAGGTATTTTATAGAGACTAACAAAAATTCAATAGAAAGTTTTTATGACTCATCTTATTTTGGTAACTATTTAATATAACGATATAACCTTTGTCTGCACATTGTCATTCATTTATAGAAGTGTTTTGTGAGTGAGATATTGATATTATTCGCAGATATGTTGCTCGTGATATGAGTGATGTCTTTCAAAATTGATAGGAATCAATTTTGAATGATAAAGGCTTTCGTCTGATAGTTTTTAGTCGGTGATTACCTACTAGTGCTTAAATTAAATAGCTTCTAGGTGTTGTTAAATATACTGTTACCTAAATATTTTGGGACAATTTAAGTGAAATAAATTTATCACATAATAACATACTTAACATACCATCATCCCTGTCGTGCCCGAAAGGTTAGGAGAGGTGTACTAATGTACACCCACGTTTCACCGGTATGTGAATATGCTATTAACCGCACACGAATGTAAACTCCGAGCTGCTACTGAAAATTTCATGGAATAACCCAATAACACTTTGTTCGACCTGGGAATCTAACCCAAAACCTCTTGCTCGGTAGTGTAACTGTACGATATGACTTAATCCTTAAAACAGGTATGTATCTTCGAATGAGTCCAAAAATATTTACACAACATAATAATCTTCAGTCTGTTGTAAATAACTTTGGTGAGTACTTACAGCACGATTGATATACCTAACAGCTGCTTTAGGATAATTAAAACCAACTTTTTCCACGAGCACTCCATATTTTTCTGAAGAATTGGCCACAAATGATGGATCTATATTATCAGAGTAGTTCACAAACATTCTGTTCGCTATGGTCAAGTCACTTTGAGTCATTGCCTTCACAGCCCTTCTGATACCCATATAGCATGAATTTATCTATGCGAGAAAAACCTTTGTTATTAAATTGAAAGCCTTTGTTAAAAAACTGATGGCACAACTAATGTAGTGGTTGATCGGTTTTTGTACCACGTGTCGCGGGGTCATCCGGTTCTCACAAAGGATATAGGATATTTGTATAGGTCTTGTTCTAGGTCTGGGTATTTGTAGATATCAATTTTTTTTTGAAACTGAAACTTTGAAAAAGTTGAAATACACAGTAATTATTAAAAAAATAACCAACTAGGAAGCTGTGGTGTGCCACCACAACTAGGAACCAGTGGACTGAGATGTCAAAGGTCTCGAGTTCAAACCCAAGGCACCACTGACTTTTCGGAAGTTATGTACGTATTTATTGTGATAAATACGTACATAACTTCAACACATGCTGGTGAAGGAAAACATCGTGAGGAAACCTGCATGGTTGGAGATATTCTCGAGAAAGTGTGAAGTCTGCCAATCCGTAGGTGCAAATGAGAGGAGTCCCGTGCCCAGCAGTGGGACAATAATGTGTTGATGATGAACCAACACATTATTGTGGTTTCTACCAAGCACATCTAGGGCCAAATGTGCTTATGTCAAAAAATAATAGTTTTCGTTTGATAATATTAATATAATAAATAGAATGAGCGAGAGAACGGAAAACTGTTTCTCGGACCAAAACAAGTTCTTGAGTGAAGACTGCGTCTTCATAAGGTCGATTGATGAGCGTACTTTGAACCCAGCCTTTAATGATAATTAATAGAGTTCGAAGGGTTCTCTATTTTCTGACTCACGCTGTTCTCATGATGATATCCTAGAACTGTCATTAACTCTTCCTTGGCTTCTCCTGTGGCAACACTCGCTAGCTTGCACAACGGGAAACGCAGCAGTAGTGCTGACCCCACCAAGTTGACTTTCGGTTTCACATTGAACAATTGCTGTAACAGAAATCATCAATCATCATCAGAACAGCTAGATTCTGTCTATTGCTCGAGACAACCCTCTTCCCCGACTTCAATAATAATAATAATAATTCGGTATAATTAGCTTAGGTACCGATTTATATCGCGATGTAAATGTTATTTGAATCCCAATACATCGTATCCCTTACAGTCAGGATCAACGAACACTGTCTTGGAAAGAAGGATATTATTAGTTTAACGTGTGTATATTACATTTATATTAATATATTTGTGTATGAACGTATCGATGTGTCTGTCTGTGGTAGTGATTTTGATTTGAACCTGAAATATTTGTTTTTTTAGGTCAAACCTTGCAAGCTGGATTAAAAGCACTTTCTCTTATCCTTCGAAGTTCTAATTTGACATGTTGCTTTAGTTCCAAGGACAGTTAATGTTCGTAGTAAGCTGATCTTACTTCTAGGTTGGGTTACAGATGAACCAACTTCTCAACAGTCAGTGGAATACAAAACAAAAGGGAGTGCAGGTAAAAATATCAAAGAAAATGGCGAATAACTTCAGAAGAACCTTATATGAAATTATTTGGCAGACATCGCTCCATGCCATAAAGATATAGTTAAAATCTTGATACTAAATGGAAAAATAGGCATATGCACATGTGAGCTGTTTTTTTAAATTATGGCACCTGTATGAATTATTTGACAAAATCATGTTAATACAAAATATTTACCAGAATTAAATCATCCCGTAAACTGTTAAATTTTATTTCACTGGATGTTATCGATATTAAACAAGCGCATATTACAATCCTCGAATAATTTAACTTAAACATTAGTCTGAACGGTAAAAACATCACAGAAAAACTGGTAGGTAATGCCATGTGTTAATATAAATTGTAAAGCAAGGACTACAATTGCACAATGAAGTTTATGGGGCTATAAAATGATATATATTTTTATATAAATTGCGCTGAGAGATGTTTGATATTTCATTGTTTTATTCATTTTATTCCTACTTTATTTTATAACCGTTAAGTAGGAAAATAAGTAGAGCATAGGCCCAAGATGCAAGGCCAGACCGAGTGGAAGGTGCTGATAGTGATTCCTGGGAAACCTTTGGTCAAGCATAAATGTGACCTTTGAAGATTTGTAACAGTCTAAACATCTGACATCTGTAAACAAAATCACTTCCGAACCAAAATTATTTTCCGTGAAACCATTTTGATTATCAATTTAGGTCTATGCAGAATCTGGTTCTCAAAGCGTCAGGCGAAGATAAGCTGGTAAGAAGCGTCTAAAGCGAAGAGATAATGTAACCGAGGTTCCTGTAGGACGGGCCGCTTTGACGGGTGAATCGAATAAGTCGTCGGCAGAGAGAATAGTAATAAAATTGAACTGAGCGCCTGCCCAGATATAGCTATGGATTTATCGCCCGCTAAACTTTGAGGCACACTAGTTGCAACTGTGATTTTTTTAAATAGAACATCAAAGGATTAATATTTTTTAATGAAATAAATATAGGTATCTTGGAATGTATCCTAGTTAGCGTCATTAGGTTTCTTGTTGAGACGATAGAGAAAGATATTATTTCTGCTAGATAGATAAGCAGCTGCTCTTCTCAGCTGTTCGTTGATACTGGCGACGCTGACAGTTTAAGATGCGTAAGAAGAGCATTTTATATCATAGTTACTTGTTGATGCTCTTTATTGCAATGTTTATTTTTTAATTAATCAGAGCACAGAGGAACACGCGCTCTTGCTGGTTACAATAATGAATAAAATAAATGAATCTGTTAAACTTTTATAAGTTTAAAACTCAAGACAAATAAATCAGCATTATGTTCAAAATTTGCACATTCCCGTACTTGATTCCTAGCTAGAAAATCCAAAGACGCAGTCTTAGTTTTTATTAAAATCGAGCCCAAAATTCATATTATGATGTTTTACTGTTTCACACAGGTTCAGCTCAATTCTAAGGTCCGGTCAATCGACGCCCACCTGACACCACCTGTTTGTTTATCATCTTGTATGTATTTAAATATAATCGTAAATAGAAAAGGCGTACTTATAAGTTTTCTTCCATCTAGTACGCCTCTGCCCTCACAGGTCGTCTCCACTCGCTCGCTTACACATTCGTCGGGCTGCATCCAATATGTTTCCTAGCATATTGTCTTTAACAGCTCCATTATACTGACGATAGATTGTGCGGAAACCTCCGCTTCTGCCGCCTCCAACATATTGCGACGAAAGAAATCTTTATCCACATCCTCGATGAATATTTTCGTTTGCTTTCGTACCGCGATATTGGGGAAATGAATAATGAAGACGATCTATTTGTTGTTCAAGTATTGGATGGGAAAAAGTAGTCGTATTTACATAAATACGACTACTTTTACGGAATTCTTCGGTATACCATACGGGAGAATTTAATTTTAACTGGAATCGAAAAATATCGCTCCTAACGTTACATGTTAATACTATTCTCTACATACCCGTATTTCCTTGGAGCATATTTGTAAAGAAATTAAAAACAAATGCATCTCAAGTGATATTGATACCAAAAAAGATTTTAATCCGTGAGGATCCGCAGTAATAATCACCCTTGACATTAAACCCACCCAAAATAAATTTCAGAAATAAAAAGTAACTGCAAAATAATGTAGTTCTATTATCAACATGAATAATCAAAACTTTATAGATAAACTGTTTTGTTTATAAAAATAAGTTGTATACAATATACCAAAATTCCATTGAAATTCAAGTTATTTGGCTATAATAACATGGCAACGTGTCTTATAGTCCTATATCTATCACTAGCTTATAGTAGAAACTGTAGGTGTAAATTGTATTGTTAAAACTAAAAGCCACATCTTAAAGGATACCTAAAATTAAAATCCTTCTAATTTAAAAACAAACCACTAAGCGAAGAGCGACAATGTCAATAGAAGAGCTCAAATATTTTCCTTGAGAATAAAGTACGCAAATACCCTTTAAAACCATAACCCATGAGGTTTCATCCGAAAGCTGCGCTACCATATAATTGAATGAATATTCACGTTTCTTAATCAATAGAGGCATTACTACCGAGGTCCTACGGAAGCAACCAGCCGCCTGTGAAATTGGACTAGTATAGACAAGGATATATGTATAGGAAAATGAGAGGAGTGAAAGGGACGTGTATAGCGGAGCGAGCTTTTATAAATCATTTTTCCTGGCACGGAAGAGATTTAGGCTGGTTGCATCGTGTAGATTTTATCTCTTGTAGTATTTTTTTCATGACAGTATTATTCAAGTTGTGTGTTTATTATATTCATAGCTTTTGTACTTAATAAAAAAAAAACAAATACTAAGTAGTCCCATATTTTTGTGATGTGCTACCTAGTCTACCTAGTAAATGCAGAAGGTAGTTTAAATTAATAATAGTTTTAGTAAAATTAACAATAACATGCTGGAATGCTGTTCTAAATGTATATTCTACAGGTGCTCAGATTATGTTATCAATACACAAAAAAACCTAAATTATTAGAGGCCATTAAATATTTGATGACGACCTAATTAGTCCGGCGCTTGTTAACACTGCCTTCTGTGCTAGGTATGGGTCCCGGATTCGAATCCCGGTAGGGACAACTGTTGGTGTGATGAGCATAAACATTTGTATCCGAGTCATAGATGTATCCTATGTATAATATGTATGTATTTACAAAAAAAAGTATGTAAGTAGTATATCAACCAACTAGTATCCGTAACACAAGCCTCGTTGCTTAGCTCGGAACTAGATGGCGTTGTGTCATAATGTCCATAAATATTTTTTTAATTTAATCATGACTTAGACAAATGTGGAGAAATCGAGAAAAGTATTTAGTAATTTCACATTTTGAAAGCCTTTATACTTTAAGATATGCCTTTTATTATGTAATAAGCTTTATTATAAATATAGCTCTTATTGTGAACCTATTCAAATAATTCTATATCAATATGTTCGTAGCAACTGCCATTATTATTATGCATTATTATTCTCACTCGTATTTCAATGCCCACGTACTTACAACATGATCAAATACGTAGACCAATAAAGTCGTTTGTGTTGCAAACGTACAACATTCCTTAGTTGATAAAACGCTGAATCGCGATTATTTCTCTTTGCGGTTAGTTAATCAATTATTCTAATATTGTTGGCGGAGACGTGTGCACGTTTGTGGCTTAACATTTTTACGTAACGAACGTCACATGAATCTTATTATCATTTACAGATGAGTCTTGTATGTAATGTGATTAGTTGTAAAAAATTAGAGGTATTTAGGACATGTCTATTGTCTACGTGACATAAGTTTTGATATGAGCTCTTTTTTTTCATATTTATAGGTTATATACTTATAGACCAAGACTTCGTGTTTTAATTTGTGCATAATTTTGAATATAGTTGGTTTGACTGAAACAAAATTAAATAAAAGAGGAGAAGATTTAAATTCTGACTTCTAAAAGATTTAAAAAAATATTTGCGCTTTAGCACGAGCGCCAGCAACAAATCCTTGATTCATTAAAAACGCAATCGTCAATCGTTAAAAAACTTTGCAGAAACGTCCAGTTGGTGACGTATAAAATGAGTCAGGAGGCCAGTATCCAATCGAGATCGTCCAATCAATCTCGTAGCGTCCGATCACCTGCAAAAAGTAAAGGAAGATCGCCGATAACCCAACGGTCGCTTGCTAATAAGTTTGCGCACTCTTCCATAGCAGAACGAAATTGGAGCAATTCCCTTTTAAAATTCGCAATTGGTCGATCGTGAGGGATTTTTTTGCTGTTTGTACGCGAGTTTTTCGGTATCATTGCGTTTGTTGGCGATTAATGTGAGGTGGGAATTGTGTGGGGTTTTCTGCTTTCCGGGAATTTATTTTGTAGTTTTTACTTCCATAAGTTTTACTATATTGTTAAACCAGCACACTAAAAATTTCTGGAACTGCCTGTATCAAAATTCTTTGAACTTCTCTCGGTGTTTCTTCTGACATCTGACATTATCAAGTCGCCGCCTGCTAGATGAAAATATTCAAATTACCTACAATCTATTTCACAACTATAAGAGTAGGCGATAAAAAATAAGTTCGGGACAGAATATTGGCAAACAAGCTCACGGCCGTCCTGGTGGTAAACCTAACAACTATGGTAGTCTATGGACGCTTGCAACACCAGTGATGTCGGTGGCATGTTGCTGACCCTGTAAAAACCTTTTTAGATTTCTTAAAATAGGAGTATACTATACTGCTGTCAGTATTCAAACTTTAAGGTTGCTACACCGTTGCGAGTGAGTAAGTAACAATTTTTCACCGTTGACTTCTGTAAAGCGGAGGTCAAATTCCAGCCGGGCAGCTCAATTTGAGCGAGAAATATTGCTATGCCCTACCTATCTAAAACTAAGTTATAATATATATGTATTTGATATGCGATAATTACTGCCAAATTACTTAAATCAACCGCCGTAAGACCTTTGCAAACCACTTATTGAACCGTTACCATAATACCCAATTAATACCTGTCTTGTGACTTTGTTTATCACATAAATAGCTAAAGAACTTAATCAAATTGTTTATTTGTAAACATAAATATTATTATGAAACATAAAACCCAGATTTTCCCAAAAAAGCAAACACGTTCAAACAAGAGACGGTCTTAATTCCACACCATACATTTTCCATCGAAGCCAATACAGTCCCGAAGATAAAGTCGCCATTCGAGCGAAAAGATACGAACAGGGAATTTACAAAGAGAAGCCAAGGGGACCGGCTAAGCCCCTTTCGGACGCCAATAGATTTATTGTTTAAGATCGGCGACCGGACGACTGTGTATTATATACTGAGACGATACGCGTCGGCCCGCGATGTCACGACTATTGGGTTTTAAAGGAGACATTCCTATTTGATATTTATTTTTATTCGCGGTAAGCCAACGTTAGACATTGTATTATCTTTTGTTATGTAATTATGATAGGTGATGACAATTTTATTATGAATGATATGTACTAACTGGACTATTAACTGGACCTATCCCTATGTATAGAATCGACTATATAAATTATAATAACGTGAAAATCAAGATTTTACTAATGTAGTAGAATAATAAATATGTTTTCTTTTAACATCATGCACATTAGACTGCCTAAAATCTTTATAAAAATGATAAGTTGACATTAAAATAGCCAATACAATGTTTATAATATTAAAACTCAAAATATGTAGTACATACTATATAGTACCTAGTCTAGCAGACTAGTACAGTTGTCTGCTACAATTGTCTGTAGTTACCCTAATCACCTCTCAAATTGTCATGCAAAACCGTAATGCCAATATTATGATGCTTAACTGAACTATTATTATGTTGGCTACATGATCCGCGCACCGGGGCAGTTCGGCGTGTACTGAAATTCAAATCGTCTTGAACATGGCCGGTGATAATGCAAAGTCTACAGAGGCTATTGCTACAGTATATCAATGAGATACAAGTATTCCAGTAAGAGGATTTCAGATTTGCACTCGTGTTTGGAGTGTTGTGCTTAAAATAAATATGGGCTTTTGGTTTTTACGTAGCGGTAAAAATGTGTTCCTTTGGTATGTAAAGTAATAAGCGAAGATAAGTAGGTAAGTGAAGAACTCAATCATAGATGCATACATTGTATAATTAATATATAATATAGAATTATATAGAATGCTGCTACTCAGAACTATGGAATAATAATATTCATTATGAATAAAGTGTCATATTAGTTTTAAGCAGCAGCAACAATTTTAATCAATTTAGTACTTGACTAAAATTAATTTCTTTTTGTTTATGGTCCATGTCCCGGGTCGATAAAATTGTAATGAGTTTTATATGAAAAGGACAGTAGCACCTTGAAAATTATACCCGCCCGGTGAATGGTATAGGATCACCTCTATATTGCATGGAATCCTAAACATATTGGTAACTGCCGATTTGCATACTGGGATTGCATCGCAAGACCTATTTCTCCCTAAATTTTCAGGGATATTTGTGTGATAGTACATAGAATTTTTACAAAAACTATACCAATTAGGTACTACTAATTTTTGTTTTACTTATATTACTCAAACATATTATGTATTACTCAAACATATTACGTATATAATTTTGCTGTTTTATGGATTTTATCGCTATACATTAATATGTACTGTCATAATTTTTATACCAGGATTCGAAACGTTGGGTTTAAAACAGTATTAATATACCGAAATGAAATCCATATATGTAAGTAGGTGTATCTCAATATCTAATATCAGCATAAGACTAAGAAATCAGTATTTTATTTCCTGACATTTCGTGATTAGAAAAGTCCCCATGCTGCGTATAAAAAAAAATCAATACATTAATTCCTGCACAAACTATTGGCCTGTCAATTCCCCATTACACGTACACACCTACACGAGCAGTACAATGTAATGAACTCAACATAATACGTCTGCATCGGACACTGAAAGGCCGAGGGGCTGCCCATCAATGGCGAAGTGAAACGGCGGCTAATGGTAATGGTCGTTTCATATACAAATGGTTCTTTTAGCAAAACTGACGGGGAGGAGATACATTTTATTTTCCGCAATCGGGGGGGATCAAAAGACGTCTGTGCATGCCCGTAGATCAGTAAAACGGGAACATTACTATTGGATTTTTTTGAACGTATTCAGTGAATTAATTAATCTGTGATGAGCCGAGGGTGAAAGAAAGACTTATACTCTATACTATTTATACGTAAGTTTTATGAGTCGGATGAGGGAAACCCGTCATTGTGTTTCTGACAATATTTATGTGCTGTTTACGAATCTGCAACCACGGTGTTTTGATTTTTATAAACATTTATGTCAATGGTATTTTTTGCGATTCCAGATTATCACTTAGGCTAAGTAAATAAAAATTATGTATTGTTAGGTATATAATATAGAATATTATATATTTTGTTGTATATGTTTACGACAGCAATATTCAGTATCAAATATACCTAAATACACACACTTAGTCTTTATAATAATTATTGCCTGTCTTGATTCGATCAGTCGGTATTCCTAATTGCAATTATTTCAAAAAGATAATCCAGTATGAGCGAGATAGAAATACATCCATACTCTGTACGCATTTCTATATAAGCATTACAATATCCAGTAATACATTTGCTCATTTTTCATGAGCTCGGCAAATTAATGCGTAATACCCCGTGGATGGAATCAAATCTTTTTATCATTCGAGATTGAAGAGATTATTCAATGCAATTGAACGATATTTCATCTTAAAAGGTCGCCCATCACTGTAATAAAATAATTTGGATGCGAGTCGAATTAGATATTTAAGTAGGTACGAGCATTATTATAATGACAAAATTCATTGAATTCATTATTTCAATAATTTTACATTTGTCTATAGGTAATTTAGCGGTTCATTTGTTGTTGGTATAAATATAAATAATTATATTAGTGATCTAGTAGTATAATTTAATGGAGTTGTTAACTTTATTGGTCTAGTGCTGGATGATTGACTTGCTGTCTATATGCCATCTAAAGATGTAATTCGTTTTTTACAATATATGTATGCTTTTATGTATATGATTTTGAAATGACCCAGGTGTGAACGTTTTATTTGAACTCAATAAGTATCTTTGTACTTGTTCATGCTTGAGGAAAAGCTGTCCAGGCACATTCTATACATTTTAATCTAAGAGTTATAAAAATGAGTTCGAACTCCCACGAAGTGGCAGTTAATGTTTTCAGATATCCCGTCATTCTAATGAAACACTTAAATAAAATTCACAAAATCGCGGCAGTCTTATAAATATTAATACTTATTAAGCAAAAGTATCCTGTTTAATATGTAAAAAGAAATTGAAAAGATAAATGGAAAAGTAAATTTTCATAAACCAAAGTGGAAATCTTAATCGCGAAGTTTATGAAGTATAAAACAGAGATATTCAAGAATAAGTTTTTTTTCCTATCCTGGGAATTCTCGATTCGGTCTTACATTTCGATTTAACAAGTTATCACAATTTACATGATGAATGTTAATCATTACTCGCAAATAAACCGGGAAATGCTTTTAAAACTTGTTGAGATTTCTTCTCAAGTTTTCTGCGTTTTAATTTTGAGTGTCGCTTTCGGTGATGTTTTTATTTTACGTGGTTTTATTTATTTTAACATCTGAATGCTTTTTGTAAGTTTGCATTTGTCGACGTAATACCTACAAGAAGCTGGCTTTAAAAAGAAAGATATTTAGAAATAACAAAGGCCGCGTGAGTCGGTGTTCAGGTTATGTTTTTTTGCAGTAATTCTATTAATAACATGAACATAATAATGTTTAAGATTTTTAAATTATTATTTTTTACATTATGATACAGCGCCATCTAGTTCCGAGATAAGCAACGAGGCATGTATTACGTATACTATGTAGTTGGTTGATGTACTAAATGTATCGAATATTTATTTAAGTATTTGGGTCCCGAACAAAATAAAGGCAGAAATATATTAGATTTGCAGCAAGAGGGCTTTTGCCATATAAATAAGACCGCGGTGATAATCGCTCATACAAATGGATTAAATCATTTATTCCAATTCATACGTTTTAAATTTTATTGTAATACTAGCTGACCCAGCAAACGTTGTTTTGCTACATTATAGGGGCAGGTACAAGAGTGAAAAGCGTCTAAGGATGTAAAAATTGCCTACGACCGATTCTTATACTTACCAAATATACATACAAAATTTCATAATAATCCGTCCAGCCGTTTCGGAGGAGTTCAGCGACAAACACCGTGACACGAGATTTTTATATACTCGGATTTAAGCAATACAAAATTATGTAGCTAGGCCCTGGCTGATTATCTTACAGATTGTTGTCTAAATTGGGAAAAAGTGATGTATGATCAATGTCAAAAAGGCTTCGTAGTTCAATAAACTTTGAATAGATGGCGTTGTAAAATAAAAGTTTATTGTGAACTTATTGTGAACAGCGTGTGCCGTGAAAATAAATACATCAACATGATGAGTACATCAACATTTTTTTGCCATTACGCAGCACAAAAAAACGGACCGTCGACGATATTTCAGAGTCGACACCCTAATTCCCTTGCAGTATTTATTCTGTTCATACATCGCGTGGTCCGGAAATAGCGGCAATATCAATATCCGGGACACCGGCGCACCGACAGAACGGCACTAGCGTCCACCTGGATATGTATGACATGTAGTTTAAGGAAATATCTATATAGTAGTGATGTGTCATCACTAGGTTACCGGGACTTTACTATACAATAATAATACACGTATCATATTTACATACATACCACCACGCATGTCGTCCCCGACAGGTTAGGCAGAGGCATACTATAACCGTAAATTTATACGTAATATACCTACACCCACGTTCACCCTATATGTTTTAGGTCCCATGTTATAGGGGGCGAGCCTATCGCCTTTAACCGGGCACGAATCCAAACTCTGAGCTGCGACTAAGAATTTCATAGAAAAACCCAATAGCACTTTGCTCGATCTAGGAACCTAACACAAAACCTCTTGCTCGCAGTCGCACTCTACGACCACTAGACCAACGAGAGAAAGGTAGAGATTTTTCACTGAAATTGAGCTGCCCGACTGAGAAAGTACTTCGGCCCTATATACGATCACAGTGAAACAACAATAGTTCCGTTTCTGCCAGTGAGTAACGTTGCCAGAGTTTGCTGGGGAAGTAACATGATTAGCAATCACCTTAATCGATGAAAAATCGATGAAAATGTAATTTAACAATTAAAAAATAACATACGAAAAGTACGAATAATACCGCAGTTTATTGTATAATACCAATAAAATACCTGATCGTTTGGTATTATACGGTATTTTTACATCTCTATCTAATCTATCTATCTATTTAATCTATCTATGTTACGCTATAAAAGTGCATTAAATAAAGTATCCGCATAAACGGTGCATACCCTCAGACGGCCGCTAAAGCCGTTTATACCGATCCAGGTCGTTCGCTACAATAGCCAGTTAGGCTTTCGGTGGCAAAGTAATTTGCATATTGAGAGGCTCAGTAGCGCCCCCTCCCGGCGCCCAATGGCCGATGATTCGATGACGGACTCGATGATTTGATGATTGCTAACCTATTAATGTATTCAATGCGTGTTACAAGTGAATAGAGTGATTGATTGAGGTGATACCGATTAAATTGATTGATATTGATTGTTACTTTTTAGGTTGTTATCCTTAAAGGGTTAGGTAAAGGTCCACCCCATAGTTTGCTGATATACTTAATAGCATTTTGATTTAATAAATTAACTATTTTGTAAGTTTTTGATGTATGTCCTAACAAATATGGATTCTACAGATCTGAGATAAATGGATTATTATTATTATTATTATTAAATCATTTGGAAAATAATTTGTAACATATTTACATTTAACAATATTTTGTTTACACTGTTGTGTTTAAATAAGATAAATACATAAATATAATAAAACCACGTGATATGCTATATAACTTTACAAAAAATTGTGTCTTTCAAAATCATTAAACTACTTATATAATATTGTATACTTACATAGTTTTACTGATTTTTTGTAAATTTTCTTTGAGTAAGTACGTATTGTAACGTAATTGTAAAAAAAACATATTAACATGCTAACAACAAATCATAATTATCTATAATAAATACATACATAGGATCGGACTATGTGCGTTATTAGTGAACGCGGTTGATTTCCGAACGCCGCCGGTAGATAAGGCAATTGCTCTCATGGGCGATGTTACACCATTTCAGTGTTATCAACACTATGTACACGTAATAATGTGGTCTAAATTATTGCGCATATTTGCAGATACGTTATGTTTATATATTATACGTTATTTTTAGTTTATGTCTGTCATAAATTTAGGTTCTAGAAAGGTTTATATAAATAAAAAATTGCTAAGTAACACACTATAGAGAAACGAAACACCTTTCTCTATAGTGGGTTTATTCTTGGGAACATATATAGTTCATATACATAATTATAATTTTTATTTGGTCACAATGTTATAGAGCCATCTTCCTAAGGGCCTGTTCAACAGTGATAGAAATACAAGTAGGTATATTCAAACTTCACACATTATATTTTGGTTGGTGATGACACAGGGCATAAGCTTGTATCTTGTAAGTTTATGTAGCCTGTAAGTATACAGACTGCGAAAGCTAACGACGACGTAACCTTGACGTCAGAATAGCAGTTGTCTGACAGAGTACAGCAATTGCACAAAATTGCTCGAAATCCCCACGCCCAGCGGTATTCGAACAAATTTATAGAGTGGTGCCCGCTCTGGACGGATGGACGGACAAAAGATGCATTTACATAACAAATTGAAGGGCTACGAATGTGCTACGCCGCTACGCTGCTACGTACTCTCTGTGTTACGATGCTCAAAGCCACTATTACATCTGTACCTATATTATTATTAGATATGTATACTACTGCTAAATTTCAGAAATTTGTATAGCTCAGAACAGCTGCTGACTCATTCGTCAATACAGGATATTAGAAATGACGTTATTTCGACAGCTGAGGCTAAATTGACTGAAAATTACCCCGATATTTTGGATCCCGTAGTTCTGTAAATACCTTATATTTGCGTAACTATTCACTAAGTAATAATAATTTTATTCAACATTTATAACAATCAATCATCAAGATTCATACTTGTAAATACTAACTGATATGAATCGCTTAAAATTATTCAAATATCTCACATAAAAAATAATTAAGTAAGTATACGAATGCTATCCCAACCCTCTCGTTAAGTTCTGCTTACACTATAACCTGGTATAACGTATGGAATGTGCTCCGTATGCCTCATTAACGCGAGCTCGTGGTGTTTCATTAGCCCAATGGCTTTTGTTTCCACCCTATAGATTTTTACGTTTATAAATAGAAAAGTGCTTTCCATGCTAATTTGAGGCTTGAGAATAACTAATAGACAAATGTCATGGGAAGATATCATGTAGGCCCATGATAAGATTGGAGAAGACTTTTATTATTATCATCTTTACTCATCAATATCCCATTGGTAATAAGTTTCTTTAACCTAATGCCGTTAATCTTTAGGACCATACCATTCCAGCATCAATTTGAGATCTAACTACGAAATATTCATTGAACTAAAACTACTTTTTATCGCGATATATTGATATTTGTTTTAACCCGACCTTTCGGATTCTTTACAGCATCCATAGTCACGGGCAGTACCATATGCATATGCTTTTCTGTAACCTATTGTCATTCCTTTCAACCGACAGTTTTTTAGACACAGCTCCACTTACTTCAACTTATTTCGACTTCGCCAATAAAATAAATAATATTATTATAAAATATCGCTTGCACATTCCCCTTCCCTCTATTTCATCCGAATTTTAATGGACGCGAACTAACCATTAATAAGAGGACCCCTCTTAACAAATCTTCGGAGTTCTGACTCATGACATGTAAGAATTTCTATAGCATATAAATATTAATAAAATCAGTTATAGAGCTTTAATCCCTGCGGTTAATATTGTTGTGATTCTGGATAAAATGGCGGGGGATTTTATCGGTGTACGATTGAAGTAATATAAATAGTTTTGAGTAGTATATACAACTGTAAAATATATTTTCCATACGGTTAATTTTTTTGTGAAACTAGAAGAAAGGTAGTGAGAACAGATATGAAATATTTACGTATATTCAGAAACTGTAATTGATCGTTTGCTGACAGTTTTAACTCCATATAAACTACGAATAATACGTTGCAATAATGTATTGAATCTGCATGGCATTTAGGTGTAGGTAATTAAACTTATTTATTAATTAAACTGATTTTGCACCACGACTTACGTATTTATACCAAAAATATTTGCATGGTCTACAGGTACTGGCCCAATTTCTGGGGTTTATTAATAGAATAAAAAAAATATTGTGAAAAGAGTCACTTCTAATTGTAAAAGAAACGTTTTTTAGGTTAAGATTTAAAACATTATTATATTGTGGAAAAATGTATTCAAAACAAAAGCGTTATATACACACGTACACACACATACACATACAATAGAGTAATTGAAATCCTACCTTGTAATCAAATTGATATTACGTTTAAAACGCGCAATTAAGCTCATTATCATTACGGTAACACCTCCGGTTATCCGGTTGAAATTGAATCGTTCCGGTAATGAGCCTCGGTATCGGATGCAATGCCGGCACGGATTCGATGCGATAGCCCAAATAAAACGTAACGACTGCACATGGATACAGGATTATTTAAACATTTAGTTGGGTGATCTTTATTGGGGACAGATTCCAAATTGTTTGTTGTATTGTTTGTCTTTTTTTTGGGCTGCAATAATTTCTGTGTATTTCATTTTATTATTTTTCGTTGATACACAAATTCTTCTGTTTATCTTAAAAAAAATATAACGTGGAAGTATATTTTTCATTTGCACGTGACGCAATAGAATGTGAATAAATAAATATAATGAAAATAAATAAATATACCTGTCATTTTTCTTACTCAACGCTATCTAGTTGCGAGTTAAATAGTGAGGCTTGTGTTATTGTATATGGTTGTTATAATATGTTGTGTCATAGAAATGTGAAAAGGTATATTAAAAAACCAACAGTTATTATAACCGGTATCTAGGTTTACAAATTCCAATATCTGCGGACTAACACGACATGACTAGTTAAACATTATCTGGATATAATAATTGAATAGAATTGAATATATATTGTACCTCACCGTCCTCATTGTTATATACTCAAATAAACAGCTCGTGAGGAGTTGGAGTAGCAAACCGCGGCACACCTGCGAGCCAACTTTGTCCCCCACAATTTAATTAGTTATGGAAATCGAGCCGACCGTTTGGAGCAGCGCGCCATGTAAATTGTTTTTGGACTTGTTAGTTTGTAGGCAAGTGGATATTTCTTGATGTTAAGGAATTTGTGTAATAGAAATAAACTTTTGGACGTTAACCACAAACAATATTTTTTAGTGGTAGTGACAAGTACGATCAAAGTGTATTGGGTCTTTCTCTGGAAGTTTCAATCAATGACCGTGCGGCCAACACAGTTGACTCAACCCTTTGAGGGTTGAGTCGTGATAGTAGTAACGTAACGTTCCATCAGGTGGGGGACAAATAATATTATTATATTATTTGTTACTATACCATTACGTGTTTCCCACCTGATGATGGTAGCAACACTAGTCTATTGACTATCGAATCAAATATTTTTTCGGAATTTTTGTTATGTTTCTAAACATTATTTTCTTAAGTAATTTTCTTAATCTTAAGTAATCTTTTATATGTCATTATAAGAAACTTATTGGGAAATGTACAGCACTTTTATTAAATAAACAATTATTATAATTATAATTATTAAGAATTTTAAATTACGACTTCGCTATGGTAGTAGAAAGCATTGACTAACATCTACATACATTCTGTACTTTAAGATTCCATATTATATGTAAGTATTACGCGACTGCACGCGATTATAAGGCTAGCTTCATTCTAGTCTGTACGCAGGAAAATACAGGCGGACTCGCTTTACAGCGTCTCCCTAGACATCTTGAATAACAAGCGGCGAGCCCCCAGCCGTCGCTACATTACGCTACATAAGTAAACAACTCGCTTACACCACATACATGACAGTTTTGTTGGTACTACAATTAGTTTTCTCCTACTTTCTGGCGGAGACAAAATAAACCTTTACATAGAGATACGGCCAAGGACTGCTATGTCAAAGATTTTGAACTCAAATTCAAATGACGTACATATCTTTGTACGAATGTATGCTAAATTTCATGCATATCCGTTAAGGATTTTTTGCGTGAAGGAGTAACAAATATCCATACAAAGTTTCGTGTTTTTGATATTAGTAGAATCATTCTCTTAAACTGTAACGTAAAACGTCGTTAGGAAACCGTCGTCATCAAGATGACGTAGATTGCTTCCAAACAGTGGATTGCGGCTTCGATCCCTACAAGGGACGAGCAATAATCTGTATAGCTCGCAGCCGTTTATGAGCAACGTTAAAAAACTGCTAACAATACCATAACTAAAAAATAATGGAATGCAAACCAAAAATTTACCTGACAGAACAGATACGAGTTAGCATAAGGTCTAAAGTCCACTAAACTAGCCGACTCTTCTAAATGTTTTGAAGTAAATACATATGTCGTGTAAATAGCCAACTGTTTCTAAATGTACAAAAATCACAGGGGACTGTCCTTCAGACTTACACAATTTATAATGTAAATGTTGGGGCCACAATCGTCATGCTGTTGTTACTCTGGTTTATGGCTGTTTGTTGGACGTATAACTTATAATTTTTCGGATTAAGTAGGTACAGCAATAGTATTTTTTTATATATAATGTTTGTTTGAATTGTTTTAAAAGCAAAGCCTGTTGATTTCAGTGATGTGCAATGTATAGTCACATAAGCACTAAATATATCACCAAATGCTATTAAACTATATTACTAATGATATGTATGAGCTAGGTAGTGCGTAATTAAAAATTATGATGGAAGTTATATTTACAGGTATGTATTAGATATAGATATGTACATTTAAGAGCTAAATACAGTATCTGTTTCTCTAAATTGTGAAAATTTCAAGTCAATCTTCTAATATATAAAATTCTTCTGTCACGGGGTGCGTAATCGAACTCCTCCGAAACGGCTCGACCGATTTTGATGAAATTTTTTGTGCTTATCCGGTATCTGTGAGAATCGGCCAACATCTATTTTTCATCCCCCTAAATGTTAGGGGTAGTCCACCCCTAAATTTTATTTTTTTATTTTTTAGACAAAATATTTTTTTGTATTTTTTTTTAGATTTGGCATTAAAAAATACATACAACCCTAAATTTTCACCCTTCTACCACCAACCTATGAAATGTGGCGAAACAACGTTTGCTGGGGCAGCTAGTAAAAATATATATTTATAAATTAATTTGCTGTGCACGGTACTAAGACTTAGTTACGGACTTTCAAGTCAAACGTTCGAGTCGAAACACAAGGCACGAATCTCTGACGCTTTGAAATCTTGTGTTTAATTAGCACTCGCTGCAATGAATGAAAACGTCACGAGAAAACCTGCATGCCTTGATTTTTTTATCACATGTGAAGTCTGTCATCTTTCACTAGGTCAGCGTGATGCACCACAGCCTAACCCATATGAGCTTAATATTGTTACTGGTTCGTTATACTAGGTATATGTATGCGAATATAGGTAAAAAGTAGTTTTATTTTAATCAATTCAATTATCACAATTCAAAGTCACATATACCATATAACTATGTACATAATATGTTTCAGTTTTTACTTTAAACTAAACGACGAGGCACAAGTGGTATGCAGGGACCGTAGCGCGTGGCATTCTGTAGTTTCTGCCTACACCCATGGGAAAAAGGCGTGGGTGTATGTATGTATCTATTTTTACTTTACTATGCATTTAATAACCTTCAAAAACCTTTAAAAACATCTCCTAACCACTTGTTAATTAAATCGAACTCACCAACTCATTCCAATTGGTAAAATTTAACATATGATACTTTATAAACACAGTAGAAACCGCCGTTAAACATCTGAAATGTGGCAAAGCTACGGGCGCAGACGAGATTCCTATAGAGATATTTAAATTTATGGGGGATTTTGGCGTGGATATCTTACACTCCATCTGCCTGCAAATATGGAACACAGGTGAATGGCCAAAGGACTGGTCGCTTTCCTTGTTCGTCCCACTCCATAAAAAAGGCTCAACTAAAAAGTGTAACAATTTTCGCCTGATATCTCTAATATCCCACGCTAGTAAAGTACTTCTCCGTATACTGAACACCAGACTACAAGCATATATAGGTCGGGAAATTGCTCAAGAACAAGCCGGTTTTGTTAAAGGGAAGGGAACACGTGAGCAGATTCTCAACCTAAGACAGATCATAGAGAAAGCACGTGAGTTCAATAATCCGTTATATATTTGCTTCGTGGATTTTCGCAAGGCTTTTGACACCGTTAAGTGGTGGAAGCTGTGGGAGGTACTGTTGTTAATGGGTGTACCACAACATCTGGTTTACCTAATCAAAAGGCTCTACGAAGATGGTACGGCTGCGGTTCGCGTGGACGGTTTCGATTCGGGGAATTTTAAAACTCAGGCTGGTGTTCGACAGGGATGTATCCTCTCTCCTCTCTTATTCAATATATACACTGAGCATATAATGCGATTAGTGTTGGAGAGGTGGGGAAAAGGTGTCTCTATTGGGGGTCGTTTAATATCAAACCTCAGATATGCAGACGATACCACTCTTCTTACGACATCGCAAGGAGATATAGAACGGCTTTTGTTTCTTTTGGAAACAACCAGTGCCGATTTTGGCCTTGCCATAAACCGCGACAAGACAAAAATGATGGTGGTGGATCGTAAGAATAATAATCGTCCGGAATTACACAGCATAGCTAACTGCGAAGTTGTGCAGAGCTACATCTACCTGGGTTCCACTATCGCAAATACCGGAAGCTGTGAAGAGGAAATTAAAAGACGTTGTGCTATAACACGATCAGCAGTGGAAAAACTCACAAAAATATGGAAAGACCGCCGTATAACCAAAAACACCAAGGTTCGTCTGATGAGGTGCTTGATTTTTCCAATTTTCTTATACGGAGCTGAAACCTGGACGATTCATCAAAAAGATCGTAATAAGATTGACGCCCTTGAAATGTGGTGCTGGAGACGCCTGCTGAGAATAAAATGGACTGCTCACCGAACTAACGTTTCCATCCTGAAAGAGCTTCATATCGAACAAAGGCTTTCGTCGATTGTTCAAGTACGAATCCTTAAGATGTTTGGACACATTATCCGCAACGAAAGCTCAATGGAACGTTTAGTTGTGCAAGGGAGAACGGAAGGCCAGCGCTCTCGCGGGCGGTCACCTACGAGATGGACAGATCTAATAAAGACCGCTACGAAATGTTCCTTAACAGAGTGTACACGTAGAGCCGCAAACAGAGACAGATGGAGAAAACTCGCAATGACGGCAACCACATTGAACGAAGACAACCCATGACCACGACCACTCTGTCAAGAGTGTACGACTAAGAAGACTTTATAAACAAGTTTCAAACAATGTTCCATTTCTCAAAAGAAATCATAAAAACAAAAACTAGCAATAAAACAAAAATAACCGTCACGAGTGTTGTATGAAATAATCAAAAGCCAAAACTGCAATTCAGCTGCAGTCCGGAACACGATGCTTCAATCAGGCCGCGACTAAGCGGTTCCTATTTCCGCGCATAGATGGCGCTGCGTCTACATTCGCCGATGATTCGTATCTGAGCGCAATCACGCCTTTGACCATCCATTGTACTGAAAATACGAAAATGTTCCCAGGGCCGTTCTTCCGGCCTTTATTTCGGGTTGAAATCACAACGTTCGCTTTGTGCTTTCGCCTCTTGCACGTGATTTCGTAAATTTCTTTGGGCGACGACGCAGAAGGCAATAATGGTCGAAGTTTGATTTCAACTAGTTTGGAATGCGGAGGCCTATGTTCGGCGCGTTCGAATGAGAAGCGATAACGTGAGACGTGGTCGTCGATCACCTACCTATGCGTTTCAATTGGTTCAGGTTTCGAATGTTTGAAATTCGAATGGTTCATTGAGTTTTGTATCGCTTGGAATAGTTTTTTTTTTCTATCGGATGCCAGGTCTGGCGGTTTTTCGATATTTGAAAAAATATTTGTAAGTTCCATTTTTATTTTTGAAAAGTTTGAATGACTATTCTCATTTTTTTAAAATATTTTCAGTAACTAGTCTACTGTGTGTATAATGTAACTCATTCAAACATATTTTTTTTATTATTTATCGGAAATAAAGTCGGACACTATCAAACTCCAATGGGTTAAACAAATAAAATATTATAAGAACACGAATAACTTCACTACAAATTTCATGAACCAGACATTTAAACATAACACATTGAAAAAATACGTTACAATAAGATCAATATATTACAAATACAAACATAGTTTTTGCACAATAGAATTATAAAGCTACTAATACTGTTAAAACGTAAAAACTTAAACATTGAATTCCCGCCTACAGACGCATTACTACGTCACATCTCGTTCCTAACTCGCGCCGCTCACGTACTAGGTACCAGTAGTTAGGGCTGCTGTGCCTACACCTATCCTAGACCTACGATATCAGTCGTTACTCTGTCTGATAGCTGGCGAGCTCAGTGCTACACCGTCGGCGCCCGCCGTAGCACGCGCTTCACATCCCTATTTAATAAAAAAGTTACAACAACTAACAAAAAGTTTTTAAACATTATAAAACTGTCGTCAAATGACTGGCTGGCTGGAGCACGCTCGCCAACAAAACATTCGAATCCAAATTCAAATTTTCAAATCGAACTTGTAAATTTTCCGAGTTATATTCTATAGGTGTTTTTTAAAAGTAAATTAAAAGTATTTTTTAAGAACATAATTTAAAAAGTGTTTAGGTTAGTTGTTAAAGTTAAAAAGCTACTCACTGGTTGTGAAGTTGTCAGTAGTTGCATGTTAGGTATCAATGTGTTAGTCTGTGTGTTTAGTGTAGGATCTTTGTATACGATTTTACTGTAGTTTATAAAGTTATCAGAACTTTGTATGAACTGATTGTATCGAGTTGAATTGCCATTTGCGGTATCTTCATTGCGGTAAGTTTAGATGCGATTATTTTGGTAGTTTAAGTGTTGTTTACAATACTATTCGCGGCACTGTGAAAATGTATAAGAGTTGATAAAGAATTAATGTGAATGTCTATTCTCTTATTATGATTACATTTTTCTGTACGTCTTTGAAATGAAATGTTAAGCTATTAATTAGACGCCAAAGTTATGAGAAACTTTTTTAGTAAACTTGGTTTTACTACGCAGCGCGTGTAGCTTTTTCGTAGCTACACGTGGCTACGACGTAGTGGATGATCTACGCCGTAACTGAAATGATGTACTTTATTAATTAGAGGGTGATTAATAATTATTATTGGTGTAATTTAATGTATCTATTGATATAGTTACAAAAGACTTACTTCAACAGAACAGTATCATATTGTTTTGATCCAAATATTTACAAGTAAAATGTAAATTATATAATTTTTTGGGTATGCTATATTTTTTATAAATATTATAGCTACTCACTACTTTGTATATATTACATTATTTGCATTAATAACGTATTTAGGAGCATAGACCAACCAACCGAAACTTTGCGATGGAAAATATAATATCTAAATTACGCCTCTTTTTATTTTAAATAGACTAATATTGAGTTTTTAGAAATTAGCATCCAAATTGCTCTACAGTGCTTCCTATCGAGATTATGTTCCTTTTTACCATACCTAAGTAATTCCACTAAAAGCCTAGTTATACATACTTCATACATGTTCATACATTGCTCCGCAAAGTTTGTAAAGTGGCGGCATTTGATTGCTCTGCTTACATTCTCTTAACGAATATTGACATTGATTGAAGCGTACACTGGACGGCGAATCCATTTCTTAATCAGTTTCTTAATTTATAATAGCAGATTTAAAACGCAAATTCACTGTGTTTATTCTGTATTGGTAAATTAATTAAAACTTTTATTCATCATTCGCATAGTTACATTCTCTTAACGAATATTGACATTGATTGAAGCGTACACTGGACGGCGAATCCATTTCTTAATCAGTTTCTTAATTTATAATAGCAGATTTAAAACGCAAATTCACTGTGTTTATTCTGTATTGGTAAATTAATTAAAACTTTTATTCATCATTCGCATAGTTACATTCTCTTAACGAATATTGACATTGATTGAAGCGTACACTGGACGGCGAATCCATTTCTTAATCAGTTTCTTAATTTATAATAGCAGATTTAAAACGCAAATTCACTGTGTTTATTCTGTATTGGTAAATTAATTAAAACTTTTATTCATCATGGTATCATCTATGGTAGGACTTTCTTGTATAATGTCTTCATTAACCCAATTATTATTGTACCACTCCTGGGTACAGGTTTTCTCTCGTTGAACAGGATAAGGCTATAGTCCACCACGTTGGCCTGCAAACTCTTCAAATCTCTCAGGCACGCAGGTTTCCTCACGATGTTTACATTCACCGTTCAAACGTGTTTATAAATACGCACATGAATTTGAAAAGTCAGTGGAGGCCTTGGGATCAAACTCGAGACTCTTTGACATCACAGTCCCACACCCCCCACTGTCACACTAAATTCAAGCAATTTGTGGCATTTTTTTAGATGGTGACCACGTCAAAGATGGACGTCATTTTGACTGCTTGTGTAAAGTGTTTCTACTTGCGGAAAATTTTCTATGATATCTATTAAATTAAAAAGGTTTTCTACAAAACGTAAATTACAATCGTTAAGATGCAAATAAGCATATATATGTACATACATACATAATAATGTTTACTACATAATATAAATTCAATCTAAAATCATACTAGGAATATAAACAAAAGAATTTTCTTTTGTTTAAGTTAAAGCAAAAGTTAAAGCCAACACTTTATGCATCATACCATTGCATGGACTGTACAGCTTTAATACAAATAAGCCATTTAGTATAAATAAGCCTTAAAGGTCTTGAGCTATATCAAAACATGTTTAAAGTACCATGAACATACCACACAAGGTACCTACAAGGTATTATTACGGTCTAGTAAACGTTTAATCCGCATAAAAATATTTGCTAAGCTTTTAAAGTAATTACATAATTCGTGATGCCGTTTCCAGAACGATGCGGTTTTGTAGCGTCGAATTTTGTAAAGTGCGGCCTATTTTGTCGTAATGTAACAATACGCATTCGCATAGTTAGATAGAAGATAACTACTGAAACTACTCTTGAAATAAAACTATTTACTTATAGCATTTGTGCAACACCATGCGTGCTGTAAAATATTTTAAACGTCGGGGTTAAAGAATATCAATATGCTGAGACTAATCCGTAAATAAAGGGTTATTTCAATGTCTAATATTCGCGTAACTATAAATTAAACTATAATAACTAAAATAAAAGGTGGGATAATCAAAATCCAGTTATCGATAAAATTATCAGGTTCTAAATGGTTTAATGGAAATATAAAATTTAGTTCAATAAAATTAAATTCTTTCCTTTAAAATTATAAAATTTGCATGATAAAGTAAAATAGCATAAGTAATTTTCTATTCATCAATTTATTTTTACCATAACCACTATCATTAAATGTGATAACCCTGTACCGCTTAACAAAGTGGACATCCACAGCACTCATGTGACAGTAGGTGCGGCGACTTGGTCCGCAATACTCTATTAATCCGGCAACGAGCCACCTCACTTGAAATACTTTACAGCAACTTACAGAGATCGTGCGCCGCCTCGCAATCTCTCCGCTCACTTATGAATCAATTTGCTACACTTTCAGATTGCTTTATTTTATTTTATAAAGTAAATTTTCGATGATGATAGCCTTAGGATGTTAATCAAAGTAAAGTTCAAGCAGGTTACAAACGGTTACGGTTGTAGCTTGTTACTAAACCGGAGTCCGGAATGGTAACCGGATTATGGCATTAGATTGACTCACATAACGCAGAACTGTCAGTGTAGATCTTAGTACGTATTTGCTTAGTCTTAGGCATAGGCACAGGCGTGATACAGTCATATAAATATATATTTCGGACTACAAATATTTCCATAAGCCATGGTATGAAGATTACAAACATGGTTACATGGTTAGAAAATACATGAGAGAACAACTTTAGCGAACATGCTGAAATTAAATTATAATCTTGGATATTTTTAAAAGCGCCAGATTAACAGCTTCTGAAGTCAACAAGCATGTATGACGAGATTAATGAATTTATATGAAGCAAAAATTGCCAGTAACGTACCCGGTAGAAAATAGTCTCTGTTTACTCTAATAAGAGACAGCCATAGATAAAATAGCCGATGAAATAAATTTTACTTTGCAGTAAAACGCCAGTCATGTGGCTATTTAAAATTTAAAACTCCATTAAAAATGTGCGGACCTAAAAACTTAGCGCTTATAAAAAATTATCGCGTTCCGATTTCATCCGGCATTTTTCGCCAGTCATTTGGTCCATTTCGTTGCGAAATGACGTCACGAGTGCCGACTGACAATACGGTGCGGCTGATGACGCAATTAGACCGACACTTTTAAGTACACTGACATAAAAAACGGTGTAAATTTTATTTTGCTTGCTCGTTTAAGTGTGAAAGAGACTGACGTGCAGCTGGCTACTCATTGGTTTACCCAAGACCTCAGAACAGTTTAATTTGGTACCAGCAGCCAAATGAAACTATTCAGAGGTCTTGGGTTAGATTCTTATATTAAGTTTTCTTTTTTTTGTGAGAAATTTTTATGGCAACCGTCATCAAACAATTTACCATCCTACTTCTGGGCGTTTTCCTCTTATTTGAGAAAAATAACCAACACGCTAGTCTAGTGAGGGATAGCAAACTTCAAACGCCATCGAGAGTCTCGAAGGCGTACTGGTTTCATTAAGATGTTTTCCTTCTTCATTTGATAATGTGGTAGATACAGATGTAACTTTAAAATTTTGAAGCCTTAGGATCACTGACTTTACGACACACTGGTTACTTTCCAGGCTAATCTATCAACAACTATAACAACAATAGCAATAAGATCGGCGAAATGTAAAAATGAAAAATCGGAAGTACCTACGGTAGTTCTTCTTTGCCCAGTCTTACTGCGATACATGCGTGATAGTATTTACATATAGTACTTACCTAATGAAGAGACAGGTTTAGTTAAGCGTAATGTGGAGACGGTAATACTCTTTTGAATTTATTTACGCACCTATGTTTCGTAAGCATTAAAGTTCCAACGCAAACCTTTTGTTATGGAGATTTATGCGGGTAGCCTGTGTAGCGTTGTGTTTTCCAGTTGATATGGTGATGTACCATGTTAACAATAGAATTGTTTATTTGCTAGCTTAAAAATATATGTACATGATGCTCTTGTGGGAATCGTAAGAGTATGGGTAGATTAATATTGTCAATTGGATATTAAGATCCAACTTGTTTCAATTCCATTATTAAAATAATGCAATAAGTGAATCTTAAACACGAATGTAATTAACTAAAAACTTTAAAGTCGATCACATAACTAGTTTATATTCCCCGTGTTTATTGTGATTGTCCTGGCCCGATAGTGATTTTCCATAATGATGTTTTAGCGAATAACTTTAAAATTTCACACCTCCTTTCATTGACCTTAGTTTTAATAAATCCTGAAACAACGTCAAACAATTGTTTACGGACCGAATGAGCCATCATTATTTTATTTACTACTAAATTAAGAAAAAAATTGTACATAGGTTTCCTATTAAATGCAAAAATAATACTTCTCCCACAAATATCCCGTTATCTCCATCGACCGACAGCACCCCACCAGATATATCATAAACAACAAAATGTACAGCAAAACCCAAGGCCATCTGCGAATGTTAATTAAAACAATAAATTAAATACGCCAAGTGGGTAGCAATGAATATGTCACGACACAGGTCGGTATTAGCAATGCAGAGGTCGCCAACTATGGTGCTCGCCACCTTTATAAACTAACGCTGAATTTCGCTAATGTGCGGCAATGAAATTAGAGGGGAATAGTTAGACGGAATTTATTTGTGTAATTAGGAACAACAAGTGGGCTTAGTGTCGGAATTAATGCATTAGGGCGGTTGTGCACTTCTCTGAATCTAAGTGTAAAAATGCGGTCTGAACAGGCTGAAGAAGAGACCGTATCTCTTTGACCTGATTCTTGTGGGTTTTTGGATTTTTAATTGAATTCAGATTAAGAGAGTATCAGTGGTAAATTATTTCATTGGTTCGGAAGTTAATAATATTAGATGAGGTGCCAGATACCGTCTTCCTAGACCAGCAACGATAGGAGGCATAGAAGGTAACAAAAAAGAATCAATTACGGACGCAAATGAATTTGCTACTTATTTTTACGTACATTTATATTAATTATGCCTGTCTCTTTTAACACTGATCGCAACCGTCACTGCAGAATATGATTCTGAGCAAGTCTTCGAGATTCTGCAAAGCGTAATCGGGTTTTTTTACGAACAGTAGCAGCTCAGTCTTTCGATTTTTGCTTGGCCCACGCCAAGCAAAAATCGAAAGACTGAGCTGACAGCAATAAGCTGACCAAAATTTAAACTCAGCAGCAATCTATGTGTAAACTTTGTTAAGCCATTTGTTCGATTCTTACAAATGTGATAGCAAGTTGTTCGCGCCAATTTCATGGCCCGATACATTTGTCCGTGTGTGGCACTCCGTGGTCTGCGGAAGACATCGCGCACCGCGTACACCAGTCGGCACCGTGCCGCGTCGCAAAAACTAATTCAAACCGAAGGGTTCGCCCGCCCGCAGTAAATTCTGTCCAGGAACGCATGGCGCGTAGTTAACTATAGTTTATTATTTGGTGTCATCGCTTCATACCATTTGGTGCCAACAGGCTTACGGGTATACACGAATAAAGTCTTTAAATTAAGAGAAACCGTAGAGCGTAAACGTAGACCATCGAAGAACTGTAATCAGCGAAATATATATTAAATACCTGCATCAATATTTAACCCATGTTTTTTACTAAAATTGAAATGAATCACATCAAAGGAGCACGGCACGGAATTTAACAATCTACAATAAAACTTATAATTAAACATCCTAGGAACCAGTTAGATGTAAGCGTTCTTTTTAGCCATAGAATGATAACGCCAAGCATTTTTTTTTATTTTAATCCATAAATTTCAACATGGGAATTCAACCTCCAACACGAACAGTTCTTTCTTATTCTTTTTACAAATTCTCTAAACCACAGATAACGTATCGGCTCGATCTCCCGCAATAACCAGCCAGTACACAAATCCTCTAGCTATTCAGAATTACGATTTTTTCTCTCCTACATATATCACTGGCGCCGTTCGATTTAACTGTTTTCTTACGTTCAAATTTATAGAGGTTGGAGCCGAATTATAGCCGCCAGGTGTTGGCTATAGTCTGCCACGCCACTAGTTTTGTTTTGTTAAGAGGAACGCTTTTAAACAAGAATATTTGCGCATAGGTACGTGATCGTGTTGAATTTAGTTTTTATTTGAGAATTTCGCTTTAATCGGTAATTTATTTAGGTATACTATTCTCAATAGAAGTAAAACATCAATTCAATTTAGTACTATGTAGTCTAGCACAGTAATAAAGCTTAATTTAAAATATGTGTTAATTCTAAAACGTCATAACGACATGCACGCAAATGCGAGCTAATTTGACGCCAAGGTCCCAACACGCACTATAGCAAGACATTTAAATCATGCGTGCTAACAATCTAGGAGCCATGCAACGCATTTCTGCTTACAGAATATTTTCCTAGCGTCTAATATATCACGAGGTGCAAAAACTCCCTTCAGTAACGTAATGAAAATTTGTATCAAAATTCCTGGCCCTAGCTGTCGCAAAGCGTGTTATCAACGGGTATTAATCATTCGCTATGCTAATGTGTGTGTAGTGAAGTGATTATATTCAAATTGATGCATTAATTTTATTCATGCTTATGTGGAAAATACGCACCTATTTTTAGTGTGTGTAGCTGTTTGATGCGTACACGAAATACGATGTTTACAGTTAGTAATTAACTAATGATGTTAGTAGGTAATAAAGTGCAGTTGGTGTATATTATGTGTTTTCTTTAGTATACGAATGTTTGGGTTAATTAAGGGTATTTTGTTGTGTTAGTAACGTAACTAGCGCAGAAAACAACGAAGTTGATCGAGAAAGCTTGCCTAAAAAAGGTTTTTAGAAAAAATAAGTAACATAAAAATATATTATGAGTCTGTATTTTCTAAAAGATTTGTCACAAATCTTTTCATATCCAAACATTTATATTTTATGATATGTTTTAGTACTTATTTAATTAGGTTGACTTTATTTCTGTCAGCTCGAATAAGGCTTGTAAACTATTTTTCAGGATCATACCAGGTAGAAAACTTATCATCTCTGCCTAACCCGATAAGAAACAAGCGAGTAGATATGTAGGCATGAAACGTGTAGATCCATGTTTAACCTTCACGAACTATCAATTTACCGAAAGCCTTACCGAATACTCAAGAGCTGAAAAACTTAATATGATTGCAATCCGAACTAAAGTGAAATTTATGGCAATGACTTTGGCTATCAAACTTTTGAATGCATGATAATATAGTTCAACTTTTTATTGTGAAGCAGACACAATAAATACATCTCACCGTATAACCCTCTCGTGCATAAATAACAACATAATTGCCGCGTTGTTTGACAAACGACTAACATTTTGCAGAGTTTGGGGGTTAACTACGTTTATATTGCGACTCTGTCAGGACATACCCCTAGCTGGTGTTTGATGCCTATGAATGTTAAAGAGATGTTAATAGATGAAACAATGATTTTCTTTTTTCTACACTAGCCGTACTTGCTCAACTTCAGTTTCTTGTTTTCAGTCATAGTAGGTAAAAAATTAAGAATATATGTACCTACATGATTATATGAAAGATATAAAGTCTACTGTGTACAATTTATAAGGAAGTAAAATTCCATGACGATTTTTGTCGACATACATATTTATTATTACGAAAGATAAATTTAACGTTTTTTTAAACTCTGGATTTTCGTCAGGATGTTCTCCGTTGAAGATATATTTTTTTAATACACAATATAATCTTTTAATATTAACATCTATCTGCCCATTTCATTAGTGAACACGAATATATTGTTAAAATGGAAAATAATACCGGTTTCTTCGATAATAAACCAATTGCTTCTAAAAGCTTAGGGTCAGTGTGGCGAAGCTATGTGCAAACGACGTAGGTTTATATTAACTTTAGACTCTTACGGAGACAAAGCTGCGGGGATAAAAAGGAGTCAAAGCTACTTATGTATATTTGTGTAGGACGTAGGTGGGTAGCAGCTTGATTTGTCTGGATTACATGGGACCTAAAATTCATATTTTTAAACCGTACATCACACTCTTCTACCTAATCTCTAGGGTATACAAGCGTGATAGACTGATGGTATGTTATGTTATATCCTAATAGAACTTAAAATAGATCAAAAAGTTCTCCCCGACAAAGACCCCTTGCAAAATTCCATCTCTGAGCTAAAATGTCAGCTCAACGAGCGGGACCAAGACTTGCTGCTGAATGATGTTGAGGTAACAGGAATCCCCGAGAGCAGAAATGAGAGTCCTCTACATCTAACCAAACTACTCTGCACTAAATTAGGTGTTGTCATAGACGAGAGGGAAGTCGTTCATGCCGAGCGAGTGGGTTCTACTCTTCGAAATCGAGTTGAGAGTGCAAGCAGCTACTCTTCTGCCGATTCCGCTGCGCAGCGGCCGCGTAATATATCTGTGCGTTTTGCAAGGCGTGCGACGCGTGATGCATTACTGCGCGCGGCTCGTGTCCGTCGCGGTCTCACTACAAACGACCTCGAGCTAGTCGGCCCGGCAGCGGGCCATCGAGTGTACATAAATGAGCGCTTGACGAAAACAAACCGCCACCTATTTTATTGTGCACGTCAAGCAGGCAGCCAGCACAACTGGAAGTTTGTATGGACGAAGGATGGAAGAATATTAGCTCGCAAGGAGGACGGTCGTAAGGCTGAACGTATTCGGTGTGAAGACGATATATTTCGGATTTTTGGATGACTCGGAGTTTGTACTCTAAGTTTTATATTCTAATACGATCTTTCTATTTTTACTTATATATTCTAATTACATATAAACATGGGTTCATTATCTTGTTGATGGATTTAGTGCATCCGTATACTCTTGGATGGCTATTCTATTTTTACAGTTACCTGTTATCCTTAATAATACTAATTTTCAAAAACTCATTTTATGTGTGTCTCGCAATACCAATACCAATACCGAAAATGTATGAATCATCAAAGGAATTTGCCGTGACGTTTAGCGATCAGCAACAACAATTCCCACGATGTAAAACGTACAACAAAAGAACAGTACAGTACTTAATATGCATTGTTATTCTAATTCTAGATGTACAAAATATAGGGTTCAAGTCTATATATTTAAAATACAGTAATTTGTACACAGAAATCTTATTTTTAACACGCATGTACACATATTTTTATGGTTATAACATATTTTTATTTTTTGAAAATGACATTCCCAATCTACTTTTACAATTTATAATGATACTAATTATTTACAACGGTACTGAATTAATTATGACAAGCGTAATTTCGTCGTCTCGCTACTTTATCAATACAATTTTATGTTTGACAATTATATATTCTTTAATTAATATATAATAATCAATTTATATTCAATACTATATTCCAATTTGATTATTATTTGATTGTTGATTATTTAAAATTTATAATAAATATTATCAATTATTGCAATTCTACATATATCTTCTACAAAACTTTACAACTGGCGTTGCCATATAATATTTTTTATGACAATTATAATCAATTTCTATTACAAATTATTATTTACAAACATTATTTACAATTTATTATTTATTATATTTACTTAATTATGCCGTACCTGGCTACATTTTTATATAATATTTTGAACAAAGTTTGTACTAACATTTATAGTATAATAAACTACAATAATTATGACTGAAAAATTCTTTAAAGTTGGTTTGTTGAATGTCGGGTCCCTGGGCACTAAGCATGATGATTTTATAACTACTGTGGAACGTAATTCGTTTGATGTAATGGCAGTCAACGAAACCTGGCTTCGGCCAGGCGAGGATGGTCGAGCACCTGCTGTACCTGGTTACTGCCTACGCCATACGCCTCGTCCACAGTGCGTGCACGGAGGCCGAGGTGGTGGTGTGGGCTTTTATCTTAAGCGTGGTCTGAATTTTCGTACTTGGATTCACCCCGTTGACCCGAAACACAGGTCGGTCGAACAAATGTGGTTAACCGTTACCCTTAATGGGAAAAAAGTTGCAATCGGTACAGCATATCGTCCACCACGCTTTAAATTGGGTTTATTTTTTGATGCCATTACTGACACTGTTAGCTCTCTTACAGGGTGTGACCACTACATAATACTCGGCGATTTCAATGTCAATTTTTTAAATAAAGCCGATGACCGTGGCGAAACTAAGATAATCAATGATTTTCTAAATAGCCTTGGTCTTAAACAATTAGTTAGCTCTCCGACTCATTTCACAGATTACAGCGAAACATTAATCGACTTAGTATGTTCCGATCTCAGTCCTAGGTATATAAAAGTAGAACCGTTTGGATCGACAATTAATGGTCATTCGGTTGTTGTATGCGAATTTAATATCAAGCGTAGCAAGTACAAGCCACACTTTGTTACCTATCGACCTATAAAGGACATAGACCGAGATGTATTCCACAAGGACTTGTCATCAATTCGATGGGAAAACGTGAACGCCTCGTCTAACGTGAACGATATGGTGGATGTATTTTACCAATACATTCTTACAATATTTGACGCACATGCCCCTATCAGAACATGTTTTATAAAGAAACCCACTTACCCATGGATAACAGATAATATTAAGCTTATGATGCGGTTACGGGATGACGCTTTAGCTACGTTTCGTAAAACTAGGAGTAACACGAAAAAGGAGTATTACAAACAATTTAAATCTCTCGTATCAAGCTCTATTTTTCATGAAAAGGTTGCATATTATAAACATAACGTAAATAATAAAATCAATGAGCCCAAGGTATTGTGGAAAAATCTAAAACGTATCTTGCTGCCTCGTAAACAGACCAGCGATCTTCCACCTCATCTTAGGGACCCTAACGTAATAAATTCTAATTTTCTTCGAGTTCCTGGTAATCCTGTGTGTAGTCTATCACTACTTACTTACTTCGAGTTTGGTAAATTTAGTGAAGCCAGATTCACTTTGCAAAAAGTCAGTGCCGACCATATATTTCAGCTGATTAACCACTTAAAGACTAATGCTGAAGGCTATGACAGGGTAACACTTAATATGCTTACTATGACTCTCCCATATTCACTAAACATAATCACGGACATTGTAAACTGCTCTATAGCTTCAGCAACGTTTCCGAACATTTGGAAAATTGCAATAATTAAACCATTGCCCAAAATAGCAAATCCAACAGAATTCAAGGACCCTCGACCTATTAGTATCTTGCCCTGTTTGTCCAAGATAGCAGAAAAGGTGGCATGTCGACAACTGTCACAATATTTAGAGATAAATAATATTTTACCCGAGTTGCAGTCCGGCTTCCGTAAACTTCGTGGTACCTCTTCGGCTCTTCTGGATGTAACAGATAACATCTTATCTGCTCAAGATAAAGGACTTTGCACAGTCCTTGTCCTTCTCGATTTTTCACGCGCGTTTGATTGTATAAATATCGATTTGCTTTTGTCAAAGCTGAACTATTACGGATTTGATCACGGTACTTTGAGCTGGTTCAATAGTTATCTAAGCGACCGCAAACAGCTAGTTGAAGTTAATTTAAGTGATGGTACTTGCCTCTTTTCGCCGCTTACTTCGGCGAGTAGAGGGGTTCCTCAAGGCTCCATATTAGGTCCCATCTTATTTATTTTATATTGTGCGGATATCACATACTGTCTGAGGTATAGTAAATATCATATCTACGCTGATGACGTACAGGTCTACATTTCATTTAATCCTAAAAATTATGTTAGTGCTATAGATAATCTTAATGCTGACCTGAATAGGATATCGAACTGGGCAGAAAACAACGGATTGGTGCTAAACCCCGTTAAAACAAAATACATGGTTTTTGGAACCAAGCACCAAACTAGTCTACTGCCTCTAAAACTCAACATCATGTTAATGGGGGAGCCGATCAGTCAAGTCACCGAAGCGCGTAATCTTGGACTAAACATGGACAGTGAACTGAGATTTGAAAAGCATATTGCCGAGTCAGTGCGTAATTGTTTCTACAGGTTGAAGATCCTGTACAAAATGAGACCTTATCTATCGACAGCATTGCGTATACGACTGGTTGAATCCTTAGTCCTGTCTAAGATAAATTATGCAGACATCGTTTATGGACCTCGTCTACTGGCAAGAACTGATAGACTAATCCAGAGGGTGCAAAATGCTTGCGCTAGGTTTTGTTTTTCTATTCCACGTAGGAGTCATGTCACGCCATATTTAAACCGCCATTCTATCCTTAAGATGAAATCGCGTCGTAAATTTCATTTGGCGTGCCTCCTCTTCGGGGTCATTAACTCTAAACAGCCCTCATATCTGTACAACAAGTTGAGTTGGGTAGGAAGTAGGAGAGACTGCCTACGTAGACAGTTTTCCCAGCAGCTTTCCACTAAACCGCACAAGACCACAGCGTTTAAAGGCAGCTTTCGGTATGCGGCAACCAAATGCTGGAACAATATCCCTCCGCCTATAAGAAACTTGTATTCGTTGGGGGTCTTTAAAAACCGGTTGCGACGGTTTCTTATTGACATTCAAAAACAAATAGGTGGTATTAACTCAAATATATCTATTATATAAGTAAAATAAAAAAAAACTATTATTGTGCACCTAACGAGTCGCGTTTGAGGTTCTACTATTTATCGGTAAGCCCACCTGGTTGCAGCAAGCTGAACAAATACAGCAATCGGGATAATTGTTTATTGTTAATGTTCTCTTTATTCTATTATTAATGTTTTATTATTGTTTTATTATATTTTATTATTATTATTTTTAGTTAATGGACATAGCGTATATTTCATCGTATATTTTTTACACATATATGTATTTAGTCACTGAAATAACAATTAATTAATTATTTCATATATTATTATTTTTTTTATATATAAATAATTTTAATTTTAATTTTTAATTTATTAATTTAATTGCCCTTAAATTGGAGTACATCGTGTGCTTAGTAACTGTTGCTCGACATCTGTGCATTCGATACAGGGTTCTAGCAGAATATCAGAGCCAGGCATACCCTCCTGGCATACGCTGAGCTAGACACCTTTTTGGTACAATGTTGAGACACACATAATGAGTAAAACTTGTAATAATAGGTGTTTTGTATTCTTTTGTTATTTCTATTTTTTTTTTCTCATTTTCTATTGTATATGTACTTTGTTAACCTTATTAGTGCCTCATATTTGTGCCGAATAAATGCTTTTTCTTTCTTCTTTCTTAATATCGTTTCCTAAGGTTCGATGCCGTGCGTTACCGTTGCTCAGTGGGGCAACAAACTGCCGTATCCAAGATGGAGGCTCAGCGATAAAATAAATCTCTTAGAATGTATGCGCTGATAACGGATATGGTTTATTGAATGTGCTTTGTTTTATCGATAGTGTAAACAAATGTAGTTGAAATATAGATGAGAGGCGACTGTTAGATTGAAATTCTTATTGTTGTAACTTCGTTTATTTCGTATTGTTATTGGTAATACTGATAACAATGTTATGTAGTATTCAACTTTAAAATTAAACTAAACGGCTTTCTAGTAGTGCCAGATATTTTAGGGAGGGCAATATAATATAGAGATGCGCTGATTCTCACATAATTATGGTAGTAGTCACCTATTCTGAATTTTAATAATTACGTTTACAAATAGGTAATGACATTTCTACCGGGAGGGACCCTTCCCACAGAAGGAGGCCTTAATACCGCTGCGCTTATCGAGTTAAATTTAGAGGGAGTTAAAAAAAACAGTCAACGCACTATTATACTATATTCTTCTCTAAAATAAATTATACTTTAATAGCAATACAGACACTATAATAACGTAATAGCAAAGTTTACAAAGTAAATTTTCAACAGAACTTAAGATTCACTAAAATGTTCGTCGACTTGTATTATGAAAAGTTTTACTTTAACACAGTTTTCTTCTGATAGAATAATGTGAGTCTTTGCTTTTGTGATTATTCAAATATTTTGTCTTGTCTCTCTTTAGCTTTGCATGCAATCATGGCTGCAGTTTTCAAGGGTTTAGGCAGAAGAGTATCATTGTGCACTGACTGTTTACCGAGTGTGTCTGAGATCCAATGATGATATAAACATAGATATGTTTCAATTTGGTTTTGAAATTTGATTCAATGTGGGTTAATTTCATTGACTTCAAAATTTGTACATTGTAAATAAAGAAAGTCCCAAAAATGACCGGCCTTTATTTCCTAGTGTTCCCGCTGAGAAGAAGAAGCAGCACAACAAACTTCCCTGCAACAGTCGTTTCATAAAGTCGAGTCAAATAAAAAATATATGTAATAATTTTATATATTCTATTCATACAATTTTTCAGTCTTTATCTTCCATCACATTATGAAATATTTAAAAAGAACTTCGTCAATTTCGAAACATCTGCATCGATTGGGATATTAAAGGTATCCAGAATATAAGTACCCTGTCTGTATGAAACACACGCCGATTTTTTAAAAGTCAAAGCTCAAAATTCCTAAAATGATTTTAAACTCCAATTATTATGTTCCGCAAAAAGAAATCATGATAACCTTAAAAATAATTCAATGCTAAAAAACGCAGTCTCATTAAACAAAAACAAAATAGCGGTGAGAAGTTCACTGGTAAAGTTGGTAACCGGCGGCCGTGGGTTCGAGTCTGTGCAATTTTACGGCGGAGTGGCTGCGGGCCGCGTTCCCGTGCGCAATTTCAAACTTTAAAAAAAAGTTGCTCCTCAGATAGATGAATATTACCTGTTAGTTGGTGTGATTAGTAAAACTCTCCACAAAATTGGGAGCATAGAAATTTTAATTCTTTAAATAAATTATAAAAAAAATACGAGTAATTATTTATTCAATTATTTTGAGTTCAGATATTTTTTTGTTGTTAATGCTGCTAGTACATAACTAACCTATTTGATAAAAGGTGGTTTTATTAACAGATCACTATAGGAAAAAGTTTGGACATACCAACTATTGACCTTTACGCTGATTATGTATTCCTTCACTAGTCTAGTGATTGCAAGCAGTAATTGATGTCTTTAATTTAATAGTCCACAGTCTTTAGTCCACAGTTTGGATAATTTCTAGCACATTTCTTATTTTAATTTATTTTATAACGGAGAAGGTATTCGCGAGTTAGTTTATCTATACATAGTTGTATTTTTTATGCAATCGGCTTGTGGTATCAAATTTAGTTCTTTCTTTTTGCCAAATTATCTCAAAAGTTCTTCCAAAGCTCTTCCACTAAATTATCAGCCAGAAAAAGCGTTAAAAACTACCTCACCACAATTCGGTAATAAACAGAGATCTAAGCAAATAAACCTGCTCCCGCCTTCCACTAAAATATCAACAGCCGAGGTGAGACCAAAATGTATGCACGTCAAGCTGTTTGCACTGACGATGGAGAAGTAAAATTTATCTATCGCCAAACATATTCTCCAAGCGGCATCATTTCGCTACCCAACAAACGCGCGACTTCTAACTTTATCCTATAAATGTTAAAGTGTATTTTTGCTTAGTTGTCCTGTTTTTTCATAGTTGTGTATTGGCGATATATTTTCGGAGAGTGCATGCACTTTATAGTAGAGAATTCGAGCCGACACAAATCTTTGCGGTTCATATTTCTACGTATTTACGTTTAAAATGTCGCCGTTTTTACGATACGGTTGTGGTGGTTTGTTGAGGCATTCAGGAATCGTTTATGTTGCATTTATGTTGTGTTTGCTTCATGTCTGTAACTTGGTAAAATATAGCTGCATATTTTTTCACCGATTGTTTTACGTCCTATGTAAAAGAAAGCGAGGCTATTGCTATTGTCCAGGCACAAATCTAGACTCACAGTTGTGACTCATAATTTTATAGAAAAAATAACAATAACTTGTTCGACCTGGGTCTTAAGCCATGAGACTTCACGCTCTGTCTCGTCGGGATTGCGATAAGATTTTTTAGAAAAAGTTAGCTTTTGTTTTTTATTGTTATTTTTTTATCTTCTTTGTCAGTATCTCATCTATAGATAGTAAAACCATTCTTTAATTAATATTGGTACAAATTAGTACCTTAACCAATACGGCTTCTTGGTGAACATTTTCATCAATTTGTATAATATATAAATATCTCGCGAAACAGACAAAGAACGCATGAACTGATGAATGAGTGATTAATTTAATGAATCAGCGATTATATCAACATTTAACTTTGTCCTGCATTGAGCATTGTTTAAACACCGGTCGTTCATGTTATGCATTCATTTGAATTAAATAATTTCACTAATTGAATGTTATACATTTAACATACCAATACAGGAGTTTTTTGGACGATATGTAATATACACCTATGAGAAACCATTTTAGCAAATATAGAATTCGGTTAAAAATAAGCAAAGGTGGTTTAGAAATGTCATTTACAAACCTGTTACTTTTAAATTTATTATTAATTTAGACCAACTTACTACATAGGTAAGAGAATTATTTTATTTTTGAAATATAACTGCCGCACATACACTACGTAAAGAGTATATAACGATATAAGAATTATTAATATTCGATCATTATTATTCTTGATTTAATAGCCAAAAACATACATTATTTTAGGAAATAGTACCTACTTGGTTAAATAGTTGGTTTGTAGTGACAATAATAGTTAGGTGGTATTGGCTTGGGAATTAGGCAGGAATCTGGGTCTTCCTCCTTAAATCAAATCCTACAGGTTTGCTGCAGATACTAATCTTGATACACACAACGATGCCCATATTTATCAGATAAAATAATATATTTAGTGTCCTTTACAAAAGAACTAAATGGTCTAGGCAGTCTACTCTGTGACCAGAGTTCATTGAACACTGTATCTAGAAAGTTCCTCAAGTACTTATTTCCCATTGTCAACTTATTTAGTTCTCTAAAAGACCTGACCCAATTTTCATTCAGTGAAATAGGTAGTATTAAATACTTCTTTTAAAAGTGTTAATTTTCCTGTTTCAGCCGTTACCATTAAACGGCTGCCTATCCTCATTACTCCGAGGGTTGAATGTGGGCTCGTTTGCTCGACCCAGATACTCAATGGAATTGTAACGTCAGCATTTTCAGTCTTGTTCATAATGACGTATTATCTGCCACTAAGTACCTATGTGCCGTTCATAGATTTCGTATATTACGTAACTTATTATTTCGATTTAGAATAATTATGTCCGTATTATTTCAAATGTGTGTTAGTGCTTCACTTGATGTTTGAAGATCATCAGCTCTATCTGTAATATATGCCGCATCCCCAAAAGATTAGGCAGAGAGATACTGCTGTACTCCCATACTTTACTGATATGTTTTCATTAACCGAGCACATATCCAAACTCCGTGCTGCTGAAATCTTAAAACAATTGTCTTGTTTGCTCAACTTTGGAGTCGAGCCGAAAATGTCACGGTCAGCGGTCGCACTTGTAACTGTTAGACTGACGAGGCAATAGTTGCTTTTAAAAAACTTCGAACACCACTAAATATTTTTTTTATAAAAAAAACATAATTAATTTGACTTGAGAAATCAAAACTCCACTCAGTAGCCTAATATTGACTGAGAGTCATTCATTTATTACGATACGAACCAATGGAGCAGTAATTATAATATCTCTAAAGTTGAAATGGTTTTCTGCAGTTACCTTACCATTAAAAAATTATAGGTACGTTCAATTCACAAAACTCAGCACATTAGCCAACGATTGAACAAATTAATCGCTTAAGTTGCAAATAGAAAATGCTTCAACTGGTTTTCCTTTGATCTACTGACCTTAATTGATCAAGATATGTGTATTTAAGAAATTTCTACTCCTAATTGACCGGAAAATATTTTAGTAGTCATGATTTTTTCAAATCGAATTATTTAGTTTAATTTGCTGTACTAAATACAATATCTCGTTTGATTATTTTTATATTATTTTTTTTTGGCGTGGGGAGGGCTTTATAATCTCTGAATAGAGTGGAATTCTTACCTCAATATAGCCCCGCCCCATCCATATTATTATTCCAAGTTATTTGTGTTGAATATATTTGTATTGACTTTTAACCGACTTCAAAAAGGAGGCGGTCATATGTTCCGATGTTTCTTTTTCTTTTTTTATGTATGTTCACCGATTACTCCGCCACCTGTGAACCGATTTCAATTTTCTTTTTTTCAAATAACTATTTTTGGAGTCGGTGCCAAGTCAGTAAACGGTTAAAGATGATGATGAATATCTTGCACATACATATTTTGCTTAGTATTTTTATTATTAAAAAATATGTTCTTAACTAGTAGTTACTGCGTCGGCCGAGCAATTATATTGACCCCAGCTTTTGTTTTAAGCATTCATTGCTTGATATAAAAACTTTCAATAAAGATTTTATAAACACAGTTGCATCCTCAATCGAACGCCACCGTAAGTTAGACAAATTTGATATTGCATTCCTTCGTAAATTACCAGACTATAGTGTTCTGTCAATATACCCAAGGATGCAAACAAGTTAAAGGTCAAACGATAACTATCTATGTATAAGTAACTTATTCTCGAATGTCTCTTGTACTAGTATCTCTAATTTTATTCTCATTCTCATCAGATGTGTCTCTCCGTCTTATCTTAATCTCGTTCTTAGAAAATATTTACTTGTTTTTTCATTTTTTCTACAACAGTTTTATAATTACTATTTCATAATCTCACAGACGGTTACCTAGAGTAGGGACAGGGATAAAATTACCCTTACAAATGCTTCGGGGTTATTAACCTTTATTACGAGTAAGGCTTTTACTAAACATTACGCCGGTCCCTTGGAAAAGCTTACCTGGCACATTATTATGGGCTACGCAGCCTAGATGGTAAAACTACTTTTATGTTTTAGGTAGAAAAATATTAATATATTGTATTCAGCAGGCTTTTGACCTATATGTTTAAACGGTTTTATGTAGGTTGTAATTAAAGTCGAACGTTTTATTTTAATGCAATTACCATTTTAACCACCAATTAAATCATTTCAACTGACTGTTGAATTTTTAAAATGTAGGACTTATGGAGAAAAACCGACAAGAGACTTCATAAATACTCATAGAAATACTAATAAAATAAAATAAATAAAAAATAGGGAAAGAAGATCCGACTCACAACGCCAAAGTATATTATAAAACATGTCAAATTTTAAATGTGTACCTAACTGTAATTTCATATTGTATATTTTGTATACAATTATATATTACTAGACAATTACTAGACAATAATATATAAGTTAATATGGGTAAAGTCAATGGAGCTGGACTAGCATTGCTTAGCATTTACGCTTGCAATCATGCTTGCAATTTACTCGACTAAAGGTTAAATAAAACAAATAGTCAAATACAATATTAGATCTTATATCCAATTTAATAAGACAATATTTTCCAAGTACCGCTTGGACATATCTTCTAAGATCAAAACCAAGATATACCTACACATTAAAACTTGGTCGGAACAATCGCGAAGGGATATATAAACCGTACCGGCGAGATCGTTTATTAGCGCGAGTAATAAGAAAACTTCTGCGGAATCTTTGTGAATTTGCATTTTATCAACCTAAGACTACAACTTAATTTTGTGGACGGCTATATGTAAGAACAAGACAAGCTTATAAACTTTTTGCGTTTATTTTTTTCTTACCCTTACGAGATTACTAGACGTTGAAATAAAATTACTTTTGCAGATTTTACGACTTTTCGGATCCTTTATAGGGTCCAATGTCACGAGCATATGTATCTAATGTAATATGGATTATATATTACATATTTGAGTTATTTTTTAATAACAAAAACGTGCTATACGCGATAAATATAAACATAAAATTCACCATCATCAGTCATCATTCGTCTATGGCTGGACGTAGACATACATAAATATTAATTCAGTTACAGCCAGTTTCCTAACACAAGTCGTCGCTCGACTTGCCTAGTCTTCTTTCAACGTTAGAATTCGCTTCATCCAGTTTTAACTCAAAGATTCCTATGCCCCAAGGTCTCCAGTAAGACTGTCAAAAGTAACTACTTAATATCTTTTTTTTTATACCATGATTGCCACCCTCCAAGCCAACGTCCAAAGCCTACGGTAGCATAACCGTAGGCTTTGGACATTTGCAACACCAGAAATGTCACTTGCGTGTTACCGACCCAGTAGAAACATTTCAATTCACGCATAAATAATATTTTTTTCCAACAAAACAAAACGTAAATAATCTTTTGTTTGATATATCTATTCACTATAACATCATCCCTTGTCCCGTAATGCCGACAACGTTATGATAACAATTTTCCTTTTTATATCTTACTTTTTTAAATTATTGCGGTGACAACTAAGGGGGATGGCAGCCCGCCTTATAATTTAACTGCACAATAGAACACGAAAATTGTATCCCTTTGTCGAAGGTTCAAATATGAAAGAAGACATTTTGATATTTATAATTATATTTAGCAGGGAGCAAAAGTTTAAACAGTCTCTTATCAGCGTCTAACTTTTGCTGGGCCCATAATGGTGATATATTTCCTATAATAGTACTGTTTAAATAATTAGGTATGTAGGCTTCCTCACAATTTTCTTCAATTTTTTTTATTGTGTATAAATATATCGTTTGACCATAATCTCACCTGATGGTAAGTGACGATGTGGTCTACGATCACGCTTATTTAAACCTCTCATTCTCCCGCTTAAGGAGTTATGAATTAATTACGCATATTATTTGAAAAAGTTTGGGTCACGAGTTTTAACAAAATTCGATCTGTGTTCTACGACCAATAAGAGTAAAACGTAATAAACATACTTATTCAAATAAAATAAAGACCAAAATCAATTAAATAACGTTAATAAAATAATATAATACAAACTAATTAAATTCTGTTAGTACGTACACCACAAACACGCCATGTGAACTAACATCAAAAAAGTATTTAAATTTTAATGACGTTCAAACCTCCTTACGCAGTTTTAAGCCGCGGGGTGGCAGGGCCGGGGTACAATTCCGCCCCAGTTATCGTGCGAAAACTTTCTCCCAATCCGATTTACCTGAGTTAATTACATTTCATAGTATTGGGGCTTACAGTGACGTGGTGGCGAATTGGCTACTGAGAATTTTCCAAGAAAAGGTATATGGTGAAAAATCACTCCACCCTTTCATATACCTATACTAAAAAGGAAAATGATTTTCCGAGTATTAATTTGCAAAATAAATAAAAACGAAGATTTCATAAAATAAAAAGCAATCATATTCACAGTTACAACAAAACCAATTCTATTTTTAAACTCTAGACCGGTTTTATCAAACAAAAATATTCAGGTTTAATTTTGTTTGAATTTACGCCAATTTTCTGTGTTCTCATTCAACTAACTCGGAGAAATTCGTGTGTGAAATATCAGAAGTTGTCGAGATCTTAGCGGCGGGTCTTGGGGCCAGATTAAACCTTCGCAGACGTGTCAATTATCGACTGTTGCGAATTCATTATAAAGGATTTCCACTTTAAGTTCGCTGAGAATGTATTAATTGGGGGTTTAGTCTGTAGCTTCCGCTTTTATGCGGTAGGAAAATGTGTTATCGTGATTTTTTATATTAAATTATAAAGGTTTAAAAATTATAAGCTGTACTGTGTTTTTACCTTAATTTTTAAGAGTTGAGTGCTAGATATTATTATTTATAACGAAGTAGAGAAGGTTTAATTCGCTCCAGATTGTTTGATAGAAGTTGCGTCGGTATCTCTTTTTTTATCTTGGCCTTGGCGCTAACGTGCTTCCGATTTTCTCCATATCAGTATTGAATATTCATATTCTATTTAAATTTTACTATTTCCTAGTTACCGCTTAGTAATTAACTAGTGAAACTTTGCTATATATATGTCCTAACATGAGTAACAAAATTAGCTACACACTTTATGAAGTAATATGTTTGGTATCTATAATATATCTATATATTCAGTACCTAAGTAAATATTCTTCTGTCAACCCGAAGTATTGTGTCGACTGTACCGCAACTTGAAGGGTTAAAACGGAAAACCTACTAATAACGCCATAATTTGGATATAAACAGTGACAGGTTACAATCCCATCGTTTAAGAGCTCCATAATAACGGCTCCCCTCGAGAGGTGAGCCGTTATTTACACGAGTAATTAAACCCAATTTGAAGGCATTATATATTGTGATCAAGCGTTTCTTACAGAATAATTTTCGACCTTAAGCTCCCTCCCAAATTAATACCTAGTAGCAGATTCCCTCATAATGAGTGCAATAAAACAATCTGCTTGTTTTACCTCCACAATATATGCCTCCCTTTCGCGTAAAATGTAGTTGCAAGGCACGTTTTAAAATATATGGCCGTACGAAATTAAAGGCGCACACCACCTTATTGCAAACGCAGTTTACATATAATGTGAATTATGAAGAATAATAGTGGGAAGGGAAGTGTGGGGCCCATATAATAAAGATGTTATTGGGAGATAGAAAATAATATATATATATATATTTATGAAATAAATCGCTCCATCTATATAATATGTTCTGTACCCCTATATGCAAGCTTGTTGGTCGAGAGTGTTTTGAGTCTTCCATAAACCTGCAAATTTTTATTCAAATTTTAGTCACAATTTACGAATGTTTTCTTTTTGTATTTTTTGATAACTAAAAATGGGTTATTTCTATTATATGATAATATCAATGAGCCCTCGATAAAGTTGCTATTTATAGACAAATAATAATATTAAATACTTGCTAAATTAACAACCAGTACGGACAATATGATTCATTTTCTTAAATCTACTTGAAATACTTAATTTATATAATAAGATACAATATCAATATACTAGACCATGTTAAGTAGAATATGTATTTGGCCGTCTAATATGTATATATACATATATTATCACATAAAATAAAGTGTACTACTTCGAGTATTGAAAATATCGAAACTATTCGGCGTCGACTCAACGATATACTCTTCTCGTTCACATTCAAAGACTTTCTCGCAAATATAAATCGCAATTGTCTGAAGAAATAGTAAAGTAGAACGATAAATTGGATAAAGAGGCAATACTGCCGTGCTCAGGGGCTGGTAATAGGCAATTTTCGACATCCAATCTCAGCACAATGGGACGACTTGCCTGTTTAAATATTTCTAAGAATCATTCGTTTTCAATGTGACCTATGTCACAGACTTTTAGATTAGCAAGTAGATTGATTGTTATACTGGTGTTATTCTGTCTGATAGCAATGTTTTCTTTTGTATGTATATAGGTAAGTTAGAAATAGAGGTTTAAATATGGTGGCACACTTGAATACATTAGCAATGCTGAGATAAGTAACCATTAAATTAAACATAGGTTTACAGTAATATTAAAATTAATACTATTTTAATGCATAGTCTTTAAAAAAGGAGACAATAGGTTTTACAGGGTCCTGCGAGCGACGATCTTGCCGAATGAAACTGCTTACTCTCAGGCTGGCCCTAAGGTTGTATGCTTTGAATGAAAAAATGATGGCGCGATTAATACAGCTTGTCAGTGGGATCCACATATTATTTTGTTCATTTTATTTATTTGCGTAAATTCAAATATTACAAGATTTTACAAAAAGTAGAATCAAATATCAAAGCAGCAGTATGTACCTACATAAACCCCACAGCGACTTGTTTCGTACGTCGCATTGTCTGAAATTAATTTTCCTGTTCCGCTCGATGCATCTTTTATAAGATAGTGGAACAAAAGTGGAATGAAAGTGCTAGAGGAAAAAGCTCGACGATTATTAAAAGGAGGATTTAATCTGTACCTTTACAAATTAAATCCTCTTTTGGTTCGGATGTTAGCAACTAGTGTCAGAGCAGTTGGGCAATATCATTGTTTTCATAATCATCGTTGTCCTATTTCGCTTCTTATTTGAAAGGAATTAGACTATAGTCCTTTCAGCTAGCCTTAGTGCGGGTGGGTAGACTTTACACGCCAACGAGAAAATCTCTCAAGTACACAGGTTCGTTCTCGATGTTTTCTTTCACCCTTTGAGCATGTAAAATCACTGGTGTGTGGCTCGGGATCGAACTGAAAACCTTTGACTTCACAGGCCATTAAATCACTAAACTATTACGTCTGTCTTTTTCTTCTAATATTTTGTTCATTCATAATGCTACATATTCCTTTCAGCTTGTAAAAAAAAGTCGTTGACATTGACGTTGAAATAACCTTTTATAATATTACTATCTACTATATTGGACATTCCTTGTTCACAATAAAAATGAGACGCTATCTAGGCCACCGTTTCACCCAATAGTTTTAGTTCGAACGGTCAAAACGAATATATGACGGACAATTTTTATCAAATATTTTAGTTGCATTTGTTAGATAAAGAATGTCAGTAACAGTTAGTGAGAAATTCTTTTCAACAATGTAATACTTACGTCAGTCTATTTGTTTAACTAACTAGGATGTTTTGAAAAAATCTACAACATCCTTTGTTAAACTGTGCCAAGCATGAGTTGCAATGGTTTTTTTAAATACGTATACATATTGGCCTAAACACAAAAAAAAGGTTTCATGTAAGTTTCACAGAAAAGTTTGCAATTGTAATCGGACGAAGGTACACGGAACGTCTAAAGACCACGAATTAACCAAATTGTCACTTTCATAAAAGTTGAAAGTGAAAATTATCTTTATTAACCTAATTATATTGTATAATTAATTACTAATAGATATAATATTTTATACGGTCGGTTTATAATATTGTAAATCGGTAAAAGGAATTATAACATATGTACATACTATTTATATTTCCTGCATACCATGTATGTGCTACAGAACCCGTAACGTCTAGAAAATAAAAATTATATTCATATACCACAATAAAATGCGTAAAATCTAGTTTCATTTCAATAAAGAGAAATAATATTATAATTCACAATGCAGATCTAATCCGAAACCTCTGTGAGGTGGTGCATTAAGTGTTTTATCGTGTCGAGTCTCCACAAGACGCTGACTACCGCAGAAAGAACGAGCTCTCCTTGCGGAGCTGTGGAGGTTCCTTCATTCATTATGAACACCGAGTACTCGCTGCCATGGGTGGCGAATGCTGACGCACGTAAAAGGATTTAAGAGATTTTACCAAGTAGACATTCTCTCAAATACCTTTGCGGTTTTCATCAAGTGTTATGTATTTCTCGCTAACATTTTAATTGTGTGAGTACGTGAATTGATCGTGATGATATAATTTATTGATTTTTTTAGGCCAATTTATTACTAACTTCTCGAATTTTTGATATAGGACCTTGAAAGCTACATAAAAACTAAGAAGAATTATTAATTCAGTGTTACTGGTTTCCTAGAAGTTTAGTAAGTAAAAAATTTAAAATTAAATATTTAACGTGACTTCAATAGTACGTAGGCACTACTATAACTCAACGCAATACTTCAAACTTTACAGCACTTCAAACTTCACAGCCAGAATAAGCACAGCAAAGCAAATCGAATTACAATAAAAACATAACTCTTACACGCTACACGTGCCAGTATAAAAAAAGAATAGAATTAATCAAATAGAGTATCATCAGCTATCTAGAAAGGAAAGTAGTTCCTCATTCGCCGGGACTCCTTACTGCGGGCATATCTCGATAATACTCTTTGTTAGAAAATCTTTAGGATAGGACCATTAGTTTTATTGAAACGCTCCAATTTGTGACCATAGAGCCTGAGGCAGAATACTGGCAGTAAGCAAACTTCTCGCTCAAATGTAATTGGTTTTTGAAAATCCTATATATAGCTTCACGGTCTTTGCGTAGAGCCGATCTAGAGTAGGATATCTACGTTTTGCTTTCATAGTTTTGTTTGCACGTGCCAGTTTTCGGTGCTTTCGGGGCTTTTCAATTGGATTTAATATTCGGTATTTTGTTGGTATTGACCTAGTATTAATGGTAATATTTGCACATTAAACGAGCGTTTTAAGCGGGGCATATAATATTCAAATATGTATATCAATGTTATCAATATCGGAAATCTTTTTTTGGTTTCGTGTGGGGTAACTTCTTATGCTATTGCATATAATATTTTAATATTAGACGATCCGATTAGCCCAGCGGTAGTTAACGCTGCATTCTGCGCTACGGGTCCCGGGTACGAATCCCGGTAGGGACAAATGTTTGTGTGATGAGCATAAACATTTGTATCCGAGTCATGGATGTATCTATGTATAATATGTAGGTATGTAAAAAAGTACATATATATGTAGTATATAAACCTTCTAGTATCTGTAACACAAGTCTCGTTGCTTACCACGGAACTAGAGGGCGCTGTGTCATAATGTCCGGAGATATTTATTTATTTATTTTAATAATATGCTTTTCTTCAAATTTTCTAATATCTTGCCCCCGCCGGGTATATTGTTCTATTTTCAGTAAAAATTTTAAATAAAGATATTTCAAATCAAATCTTGAAATTTAATAATAAGACGCTTTATTTGTTATCTTATTTATTTAAAAAAGTAAAAATTATACGTGTAATGTACGTATATGTAGGTAATATCTAATATCTAATATCTAATATAATGTCTGGCGGCTTTGGGTTTTTGAAATGGCCTACGCAAATGTCCCGCTGATCTTGCATAGACGTGCGTCGGGTCGTTAAGCTCCCACAATAATGGTTTGAGCTAAACGATGGCTGACGTATGCGTGCTGTCAGTATGGACAGGTCAACTCAAAGCTGCACTGGTGCTTTCTTCAAAAGGCCGTCTCAGACTTTAACCTACATAGTCAGGCTCACATATTGTAACCAAAATGTTTGGACTTTAAAAGAGACCATGATTCTCTGAGTTTGTTTCGGCATTTCTTCTCAGAGGTCGTCAGTTAGGAAATGCCGATGTCAACTAGATACTAAAAAAAAAAAATGTACATGACTTGTAAAAGTGTCTTTAAAAAGATCTATTTACAGAAATAAACAATCATTCAATCAATCATTCATTCATTCAATAAAGTATGTGTTTTAAGTACGTATTTTATTCAACAAATTACGTAGTACACACTTTAATAAACTCATTTGCGTACGCAAGGCGGTACTATATTAAGTTAGCTTGAATAATAAATAATCCGCGGTCGTTAGTAAGGAGGTACACACTTGCACCACGTTTTGTGGAAAATGTATATACCTACATAATTAATATCATATGTATACTCTCTGTTTCTTATGCTTACCATATACCCAACCATTTCGGTTTCGAGATCGGTTTTCTGTTTCCCTTTCCTCATCAATTCAATTAATGTCCCACTAGTGGGCACGGGTCTACTCTCATTTGAGAGGGGTAAGGTTATAGAGCTTCACCATGCTAACCTACTGCGGTGTAGGCAGACTTCACAAGCCGTCGAGAAGATCTCTCAAAGATGCAATTTCCTTCACCGTATGAGCATGTGATAAATACGCATATAACTTCTGAAAAGTCAGTTGTGTGTTCCTTGGGTTTAAACTCGACATCTTTCTAAACTATCACAGGTTTTCTACCGAGATGCGGCTGAATATCGGTATTTTAAACCAAGCATAAGACCTATCAGATATTACTGAGGCAATACCGATAACAGAGTAAACTTGTTTTCAAAGATTTCGGGTTTTAACTACCAGTAACAGTAGTCATAGGTATTCGTATGATAACCAGATACAATACACTACAGAATACAGATGTTATTGTCACATCTTGCATGTACTGTGTACCTACTATATTCAAACAAATATACATTGATTTGATTTGAACGTTTTAACATTCTCTCTGAGGTAGAAATACCTTTATATATCAGCCTATTGCCGTTCACTACTGAACATAGGCCTCGCCCTAAGCGCGCCAATCATCTCGGTCTTGGGCAGCTCGTATCCATCCACTACCTAAAATACCCTATAACAATCTTTTTGTATTTTTTTTTAGCTTATTTCAAGCTAAGATTTTTAAATTTTTATTAAGAAAGAAAAATTCAACCTCAGGCGGGACTCGAACCCGCGTCTTCTGGATTGGTACTCCAGACGCTCTGCCAACTGAGCCACCGAGGTATCCGCCTGATGTGTTGAATTTTTCTTTCTTTATGTTACTTATGTCTTTACGGCGACATAGCAACATCGATTGGACAATTCTGCCCAACCCAGAATTCTCCCTTTACAGCGAGCAGATTCCGGATGATATTGCATTACCTTTATACAATCTTTTTGTATTTTTTTAGCTTATTTCAAGCTAAGATTTTTAAATTTTTATTAAGAAAGAAAAATTCAACCTCAGGCGGGACTCGAACCCGCGTCTTCTGGATTGGTACTCCAGACGCTCTGCCAACTGAGCCACCGAGGTATCCGCCTGATGTGTTGAATTTTTCTTTCTTTATGTTACTTATGTCTTTACGGCGACATAGCAACATCGATTGGACAATTCTGCCCAACCCAGAATTCTCCCTTTACAGCGAGCAGATTCCGGATGATATTGCATTACCTTTATACAATCTTTTTGTATTTTTTTAGCTTATTTCAAGCTAAGATTTTTAAATTTTTATTAAGAAAGAAAAATTCAACCTCAGGCGGGACTCGAACCCGCGTCTTCTGGATTGGTACTCCAGATGCTCTGCCAACTGAGCCACCGAGGTTTTTAACCTAAGGACCTCGTTCTAAAGAAAAAAAAAACAATTTTTTTTTTGCGTATTTCGTTTTTAAATTAATTTAAAGTTAAATTTAAAATAATACCTACTAATTTAATCCTTACAGTAAATAAGTACCTACCCACTCGAGAGGTCTCGGTACAATATATATACGGATCAAATTTGCATTTTTTTCCGAAATGAATTGCGGGCGTAAGGACTGAAAGTTTTTGATGCGTGGAATTATGTGGTGTCCATGATTTCACAATTTGTTGGACATCATTACATTTTTTTTATGCTTACCTTGAATGCTTATCTAATTGTTTGACCCTTGGTTTGATCTGATTGAAAGCGCAGGTGGTTTTAGGATAGATCACATTTATATTATTATCATATTATTATTATTTCAATCAATGTGAATACTCTTTTGGGTTTTAGGACAAAACACAACAATATTTTGTCACCTATGTTTCCGTTTCTCGCGTGGCGGTGGTTGCTGACCGCCTCATATCATTAGATCCTTTAACCATAGTTCTTAGGTTGATTGACCTTTGAGAACGTGTCTTTTTCAGCATATGCAAACGAAGTTTTATAGTACCAGTACGTAATCGTAATATAGGACATATTATAACATATTATGATGTTAGCGATGTCATATGATATGATGCAATAAGGCTGACTTACACTTTATTTTGTTATTTAGTACAAGTCGATTTATATAGGTATTAAATTCCAAATCCCTGGTCACCCTACAGAATTAACGTGCATTTTCAAAAGCTCAAGAATGGGGTGGGATAAAAAATCGCAATTTTAAACAGGTTCTATGGCGTCAAGTGATTTAATGGTTTCCCTCGATTCTCATGCAGTGCGTGAGACGACGATCATTTTTTTTTATTCGTAATCAATTCCAGCTACCCTCACTTTGGTTTAATTGAAATTCTTTTGAACGCTGTGACTTGAATTTTTCGATTAGGTGTAATAATCGCTTTTAGTGATGTACCTTTGAGATGTATCTCGATATTGTGATGAGTCAGACGATGTCTATTTATTGTAAATATACCAATGAATGCACATAGCAAAATATAATTGGTGATAAATTTCTAGGTAAAGCCTAATTTATCTATAGACTTAAGTCAAAAACTTTTATCAGAGTCTCGGCTCGAAAAAAATGGGTATAATATTATCCGAAGTTTAACAGAGGTAAAATGCAGTGCTTACCCTTCGCGATAATTCGTAGGACTCTGTTAACCCCCTCCAGGTATATAGTGAGCATATCAGAATTCCAGCTAACAGTGGGTTTCGCGCTTAAAGTTGGTACTATGGCGAATTTACACAAAAGCAAAAGCGAAGCGTTAATTATTATAGTCTAGTGAACCTACAAGAGGATCGCTCCAACATCTGAGCGTGTACCAGCGGATTTCATTAGGTTGTAGGCTTTCAGGTGCGTCGGGTGGCAACAGGCAGATTCCGTTGCGATGTTGCGAGAATTGCTGCTGTTATGCAACCTGTTTTATGAAACCTGCAATTCATACGGGTGTTATCAAACTCTTTCAATATTGTGATAGTTATAATTATTATGTAATGGAATTTTCTGTTATTTTTAGGGTTCCGTATCCAAAGGGTAAAAACGGGACCCTATTACTAAGATTCCGCTGTCTGGCCGTCCGTCTGTCCATCACCAGGCTGTATCTCAAGCACCGCGACAGCTAGACAGTTGAAATATTCACAATATATGTATTTTTGTTGCCGTTATAATAATAAATACTAAAAACATAATTAAATAAATATGAGCGGGGCTCCCTTACAACAAACACGATTTTTTTGCCTCCGGAACCCTTCGTGCGCGAGTCTGACTCACACTTGGCCGGATTTTAATATTTAGAGACATCTTGGATACAGACAGAGAATAACAAATATGGGGTTAAGCCTGATATCATTAACCGGAAACAAATTCATACGTTGAACTACTATTGATTACTACTTTTCATTGAAAAAGCTAGTAATACTTTGCTCAAGCTGGGAATCTAAAACTCCTTTCCCACTCGTTCTGAAACTAGATCCATCCAAAGGTAACCATCACAAAGGTACTGTATCACAGTAAAATGGGATAACGAATTACATGCTTATATGAAAAATAGCTTTAGTGCAAAAAACTAAAGCCACTTAACAAAATTATTGCGTTCGTAGGTCAAATAAAACATAAATTACTTACCGATTTACCATTTCATATCTGTTTTTTATCCCTGACTTTATCTGCCTGTCTTATGCGCGCTGACGAAGCGTACTCCTATTTTATTCAATAAGCCCTCGCATCAAAGAAGTCCCATGGATGTATGGTTTTATTGACTTCACTGACCACCGCAAAACCCCCTAATTTTACGCTTCATTTAACAGTCTTATGGTGTACGAGCGGCGCCTCTATAGATTTGCCATTAGATTGCTCAATGGGGAAGTTCACCCTAGTCGTAAATTGTCTCCATATCAAACGCGAAGTTAGGTACTTGTTTTTTGTTTCTGTAAGTAGTTAAAAAGTGAATCATACAAATATATTATGTTGTATGGTATTACTCAATTTAGCATTGAATAAAAATGCAAGGCTTTCTCTTCAAGCAAACATAATATTATTATTATTTGTGAAAAAAGTCTATTTTTAATAACATTTTGATTCTAATAGAATTAATTATTTCAACCATTCATTCATTTCAACCTTTTTTCATGACAAGAAAAAAGTAAAATATTTATCTGAATCATTTAGATTATGTAAATATAAATTACCTGTATTTTCAAAAATTATCTTGAACGTACTGAAATTATGAGACAACGATGCTCATCACGATTCTCGTAGTTTTATTTTTTATTTTATCAAAAAGTCTTACACATATACCACACAGAATCACTTTTGAGCGTATTTAATAATAAGAAGTTACAATCTTTTTGTATTTTTTAGCATATTTCAAGCTAAGATTTTTAAATTTTTATTAAGAAAGAAAAATTCAACCTCAGGCGGGACTCGAATCCGCGTCTTATGGATAAGTACTCCAGACGCTCTGGTTAATAACAATAAGAAGTTAAACAAAATATTAGCATTTAAACATAAGTACTTGTGAGCACTTGTACATTATTCAACACAATATAAGTTACAATAATAATTCACAATAGATACAAAAAGATAGCTAAACTTCTTACCAAAAGTAAATGGCGGTATACTGATAAAAAATCTTTACCTTCCGTGCTAGTCAAAAGACTGTGTTACGGCAAGGTTATTATTTATTTATATCAAAGTTACTAAGATTTAGGCACATTACAGCTTTGACAATTAAACAAGTGATAACTAAAGTGTTTTGCGTTTTTTGAGTCGTGTCGAGAATGCTTAAAATCTTTTTACTTCGCAACGATACTCGAGTATATTGGCATCTCTAGACACATCAAATTTTGTCATTGCACGTAATAAAAAAGTGAAAGAAATAAAACAGGGAAATACAAAAGATATGTGAATGAAATTCTTTCACCCCTACCAATGATGCGTGGTGAAACTTCAATAAGTCCAATGCGTCTGGATTATAAACTTATGTCTGTATGTCTGGAAAAGACAACTGTGAAATATTCTTTAGACAATATAAAAGGATGACTGTCAGACGTGTGCCTTTGTGAAATATTGTATAGCTACGTATTATTTTTCTTATTTGGGTTTGATAAAGATATTTTCGCATTTTTTGCAACTTACTTTGGTACTTTATAAGTTGATTATTCCTAATTTTATTAAAAATATAATGTTATATAGATATAACATACTTTTATAGTTTTAAAAATAATTAGATTTAATTGAAACCATTCACAACCAAAGTTTTAAAGCATTTGAATAGTTAGATAAAAACTTAATGAAATAACAAAATGGTTCGAGACCAACTTTCTGTTATTTATTTTTTTATTAAATATTCAGTAAAACGATTTTAGACCTTATTAAGGTTAAAGATATATTTTTTATTACTGAATATTTCTTATTGAGGTTAATATACCAAATCCGAATAGTTGTGGTTTTAATTCCATTTCCATGAAACATTTTTTATGGATTTTATCTCATCATATTGATATTGATCCCGACAGATCCTTTACATCATAACGTTTCAGAATTATGATATTAGTGTAAGAATAAGAAATCAATACCTATTATCGAAATTCGAAATAAATGTATATAACGAAATCTATTTCCGTATATTGATAGTTCCCTACATTCAATGATCACGGTAAAGGACACCATGGCTTTAGAGCGACCATGTAAAGATATCGGGAATCACATCGGTATCAGAGGATCTCACGTGGAATAGGGCAATTCGGTCCCCGTTCGATTCTCGACGAGGTCTTATCAGTGTAAGGATCTTTTACGTTTGGATGCTGGAGGTAACATACTGCTATACAGTGTTTTTGTTCTTATTATATGGCCCTATTTATATACAACTATTATAGGTAGGTACTGTGGAATCTAATAGCCTGGTTTTGATGGTATTTCATTTTATTAACCTTTGTTGAGTTCCATACTATATAACGACAATTTATACATACGAGTAAATACTAATCATATTTTGTCGTCCATTTATTTTAATAATAAATTGTCTTTTGTACATTCTGGTATGTTTATAAACACTAAAATAATTTACAAAATGCCCTATAGTCCCTGACAAAAATAAAGCCAATTATTTCATTAAACATGTTGATCTCGGGAAATAGTGCTTGCTATATTTTAGGTGTGGTGGCTACGTACCGTCCAGCAACCATCTTTTGTGCGTGTCGCGGGTGCGTGCGTATGCGGCTACTTTTGTTTTGAAGTCGAAAGTAGACGCCCGACTATAGAGTCATTGCTTTGTAGAGAGAGCAAAAATAGAGAAAGAAAAAGCGGAAACATACTTTTTCTTTAAATATTATATTTAACGGTTAATAGATTTACACTTCACTACACATTTACACTACCTACTCATTTTAGACTAGAATAACATTTTTTTACGCCTTCTATCATGGATTTTTTTAATTTGCGGACGATAGACCTGATGTGATCTGAAATATCGGGTTTAAAATACAAATGTTTAATAATATAACGATAATACACTATTTAATTTAATTTTGTTTTTATTTTACAAATTAAGTTGAGACGCTGTTGCTTGACAGTAATTAATGATGGTCAAGTCCTAAAGCCTATAGAGAAAAATAGTAACGATATTGCTTACACTTACAAGACATAATATGATAGGGTATACCATAAAAAAAAAAAAAAAAAAAAAAAAAAAAAAGATAGGGTATGTTAAAAAGCATCCCATAATATACTTATAAGAATTGCTAATACCTACAGCATAATATGAAATGACCTTCCTCACAGTGTGCAAAACAACAGCATTTTACGAAAATAACCTCCCTCACAGCGTCTTAAATCTTTTAAAACGTATCTAACAGAAAAGAAAAGCAATAAATACCTACTCTACACTTCCTAAAGTCCACTTAAAGAGTAGATACGTCGCCGCTGTAATTATCTGAATTTGCCGCGGCCAATAAGACGGCACAGATAAGCCTGCTAGTATAAATCTGACAATGGGCCATGTCCTAATTAATTGTGTTGTTACTTCCACAGTATTATGGGGAAACGATGGCGATCGCTGATAATTCGAAGTGCTACCTTATTTATAGTAGTGTGAGTTAGGGAATGTGTATTTTATTGTGTTATTTGATTTTTTCTGGGACTCCGTATGCGTGAAATTCCTTGGCTTATTTTTTATCCGTGGTGCTTTTCAAATATTTTATTTATTCCTTACGAAATGTTATTTTATGAAAGTTTACTACTCCCTTTTTTAAGAAGTTATTGCTTCTCTTTATAAACTTCCACACCCTTCTGCCTAGCCCCCTTTAGGGATAATTTTTGAGATAAAAAACTATGTTATGTCGTTCTCCAGGACTCAAATTTCATTTAAATCAGTGATTAAAGCGTGAAGAGGTAAACAGACTGACATAATTTCGCATTTATAATATAAATACGGATACTGATTTAAATAAATAAATATTAAATAAATATTCCTGGACATTATTACACAGCGCCATCTAGTTCCGTGGTAAGCAACGAGGCTTGTGTTACGGATACTAGTTGGTTGATAGTTGATATACTACACATATCCTTTTTTTTTTGTAAATACATACATATTATACATAAATACATCCATGACTCGGAAACAAATGTTTATGCTCATCACACAAACATTTGTCCCTACCGGGATGCGAACCCGGGACCCTTAGCACAGAAAGCACTGTTAACTACCGCTGGACTAAATGGGTCGTCGTTGATTTCTAACATTTCCACGAATACTAGACATTGAAATAAAACTACTGTGTACGGATTTTATGTACTAGCATATTGGAATTACATAATACCAATATGTAGCAACTTTATCGTGTTGTTGTAGAATTTGAGTACAAGAAATATTTGTTTTTATATAATTTGCTGTGACAGCCTGTATACCTAGTATTGAAAGTCTTCACAGTAGTAGTTTCTATGCGATCATCTTATGTGCCACGGGGTGCAGGTTCGTTCTCATACGAAAGAAATGTGTATTTGTTAGGCTTGCAAGTAGTTCCGGGTTCGGGTGTTTTAGTATGTAAGAATTTTTGTTTGGAAATTCAAGTAGGAAAGTTCTAGTACTGGATTTATTTGTAATATATACCAGACGGACGAACATTTATTTATTGCCACTCGTAAAATACAATGACGTAGAAGTCTTAAATTGTACTTAAACGTACATAAGTTGAAGTACAACATAGAGGTGCTATGTTCAAAAATAATATTTACAGGATGTGCAGGTACACATCCTGCAAACATTATTATCAGTGTTATAGTTTTATTTCACGTAAACCTTGTCTGCTGTTATAATTATGTGCGGGCTGGTGGCCTGCTAACGTTATTTTGTCGACAGCTTGATTATGCATGTTGTAATTACTTTACGTAAAAATGTGAAAGGTATAAGAATTACCTATGAGCGCTATTTCTTCTATTTATTTAGTTGTAACCAAAAAAATAACTGTTCCTCACGTTTTGGACACCTAGGTCACTAAAAAAAGTAATATTTAAATTAATATTACTACAAATAAGGGATTTTTGGATTAAAAACAACGATTATTTCCTTTATAATTAATTAATTACACTTCCCCGGTGGACAGTATAGAACATGCTTGTATAGTTTTTTGATAGGATTATCACCAATACAGAATAGGTAACCTACTCGTAGTAAAGTTTACCAATAAATATTTATTTAACAAGAAAATAAACTCAGAACCACAGCTAAGATGATTCATTGTCTTTATACTCAATTCCATGCCACCCGAAAACTGAATAATACCGATATTTAACAAAAAAATAGTATTTTGACTGACTTCTTCAAACCTAACATTTCATAAATCGTTACGCAATTTTCAAGTTAAATATAGAAACCTTTTCGCCCTTTGTATTTCAAATATATTCTTCCTAAAACTAGGGACCTACCTACTGTAATATACTGTAATATATGGCTACTTCAACAACTAGCCATATATCACAGACTTCTCAGCCGGTTTACCGTAAATTTTCATAATATTTCGTGTTGACGTAGCTTTCCGCTAATTACTGTGCCTCGCGAAATAACACCAGAGCTCTTCTCTGTGCTTGTATTGAAGAGCAAAATTAATATTGATGTACGGCTCAGAATATTATCTTTAGAGGGGGGAACTAAAATCAACAGCTATAATATAATAATATGTGTTATCGTTATTTCCTGAGGCTGTGTCATTGGCAACGTAAGAGTAATTGTCGGTATATTAATAATGTATAGATACGTATAGATTATATCGCCCACTTACTTAGATCTACTTTTCCATTTCTTCACATGCTTGGGAATTTTCCAAAATTTTCTCTTAGTAGATCTCTACATAAATTTTACTCAAATATACGATAAAATCGTAGCCATGCTGACTTCGAATGTTATTTTTTCATAAACTTTTTCTTCTTGAACCTTAAAAGTTGCAAAATTTCTGCCCAAGGTTCATAACTTATTTCAATGTCAATGTCTTGATATTCATGCACGTATCAGACGTCACAATAAAACTTGTTCATTCTCAAGTACTACAAAGAGGATCATACGTCATATAAAGACACGAAAAAATTGGTGATCTCCAAAACTTCCCACGTCCCGTCCGCACGCACCATAAAGCACGAAAAACTATCCGAGGGAGAGAAAAAAATAATAATTTAGAAAAACACACTTTCCAACAGATAAAAGGAAACGCGAAAGTAGGAAACTTTGTACAATTCGAACGGTGCTGGGCCGAAGGTAACTTTGCCAAACTACTTTTGATAGGATCCCTCTTTTGTCTAACTTAGTGTTTGAACGCGAACTTAAGACTTCGATTGTGCTTTATATTTAAGTGTTTGTGGAATGTGGTTTGGGATACAGGTACACCGATGTTTCTACAAACAAAATTTACTTACGTATTTTAGGCCGGCTAAAAGTATCCTCCACTTCAATGTACGATAAAAATAAATATTTTTTCGAACTTGAGTTATAGGTTTGACAAACCCAGCTGACTTGCCCTTTCTAGAATAAAATCTACTTATTTTTTTTTCCAATTTCAAACTTTGCAATATTATAACCTACTACTTAACTGACTGCCTCGTTGATCTTAAGGGCGACTGTTGAGCAAGACGTCTTAAGTGCGATTCCCAGGTCGAAAAAAGTGTTGTTGGGTTTTTCTATGAAACCCTCAGTAGCAGCGTGGAGTTTGGATCCGTGCCCGGTTGACGGCGATAGGGTTCAAAGCATATTTGCAAGATTTTCAGAGTCTGCCAACGCACTAGGCTAGCATAATAACCTACAATCGTCAGTTAGTGACTTTACGGGAACACCGGAAAGTCACTAGTATAGCCAAGTAGGGACAGTGAATTGAATGATAATACTCTGCAACAAGTATTGAAATAATTATAAAATCTCTGAAATGAATTATATTATAAGTGTAGAAAAATGCCATACATAGTTTGTTTGTTTTAACAGAAAAATTAGGTCTCGAGAACAAAACGTACCTAAGTTCACTGCATTGTTAATTTTAATTAAGTCTAGCCCATTCGAAGTAAACAATTTTTTTTGGTTACACCAAAACTTCAACAAAACAAAATCGTCACCTCCCATTTAGACGGAACTCAATAAATTTAAAACTGCTTGTCACAAATGCCCAACAGCGTACGGCAGGTACCCATATAAATCAAAACAGGCCTTCGACAAGATTGCTAAGCCGGGCTACACGCGACCCAACTACGAAGAAGTTCTTTGAATTTGAATTTCCCGAAGTAAGTAAGAAGTTGAAAAACAAATGGCGATACGGAATGCAGCCGAGCTATGCGACAAAGCTTTGACAATCCAGGATTCCTTGCAGATCCAACTCGGGACAGGTTGCATACCAAACATTTCAAGTAAATAAGATATTCGATAGTTTTGTGTGATCCTTGTGACTGTACATACATATATGTAGGTACATATGTTCGTCTGTAGAAGTTTTAAATTGTAAAAGTTTTTAGCTTAGAAGCTCTTATTCACATCTTACGTGACTGTAAAGGAACTAAAGAGTTCAAAAAAATAAAATTACTTATTGCAATAAAAAAAATACGAAATACGCATCCCACTATTTAATTAATACAAGGATTCTCATTGCCAATATTTACGAAATCACGATATGTTTTTATACTCTTAAGATAGTTTAAATTAAAAAAAACTATGTACATTGAAAAGAACAATTAGCTGTTTAATTCCTTTTTGTTCCAACCAACACTAATTCGTAAATATAATATAAAGTTGTGATAGCCTAGTGACGTGGGGGAGGAGGGGAAGGTGTAGAAAAGGTGGAGTAAAATTATGTGGCGCTAATTTTGGACCTTACTTCAATCTTAATAAGACCTACCATAGACAGTCGACCTATATAATAATAATGTAAAAAGTTGCTACCACTATTATATTTAAAAAGAACTCGAAACTTAATTCTGTTTTTCTTGCAGGTACATATCGCTGGGATTATCCTGAAATACTATTCAGGTAAGATTTTATTTATCTGTCTTCTTAATTTATTATTAAATTTATATTGACTATATTATAAATTACTAGCTGACCCAGCAAACGTTGTTTACTGCCACATTATAGGGGTTGGTGGACTACCCCTAACTTTTAGGGGGATGAAAAATAGATGTTGGCCGATTCTCATAGATACTGGATAAGCACAATAAATTTCATCAAAATCGGTCAAGCCGTTTCGGAGGAGTATGGCAACGAAAACTGTGACACGAGAATTTTATATATTAGATATTAAATTTTATGTAGATTGTGCGTACATCAAGAAATAGTTATTATAATAATTTTATTAGTCGTACAATTATTTTCATCATTTTATAAATATAACATTAGATTCTAGCTATTCTACAGGTTATTATTGATTTCTTACAGTTAATAAAACTAGTATAAGATATTGAAATAAAACTACTATTACGGACTTAATTGCAGTATTACGCACATATAAACATCACGGTATACCATGAAAAGGATCATAAACGACGCGTCATGATATTTTAATAATTAATAATATCAATATACAGGGATAAGATCTGCAAAAAGTAGGTTTATTACAAAATCCAACAGCTCTTAATTTTTTTTAAGAAAAATCAAAATACCAATTCCATTTTCAAATGCAATAAAAAAGAACGCAGCCTTAACGTTTCAATCTACACCACGTCAGATTTCAATAAAATTAGAATTTTAAACTTAAGTATGGCTGGCGTTGTGTAAATATTTAGCTGTACTCCCGTCGGGTTGGCAATTAGCCCCTCAACTATTGAATTTACATTTATTACCCTCCACGAGAGCTACGTTAATATTAGCTCGTAGAATCGACACTTGAAATTCATTAGATTGTCGTATTTAGTTTGATACTTGCTTTTGAACGTGGCTTTGGCCGGGGATATTAAAAATTTTAGATCGTCTTTTAAGGATTAATGTATTGTAATTTATTTAATTTTTTTTCGTTATATCGATGATATTATTTAAAGTTCGTAAGATATTATTGGTAAGTAAGTTGAAAAATATATTTCTTGACTCTTCTGTTATAAATACTACTTATTATCTCTTTCTATTTAAATAATAAGGTCTCGTATTGTTCTGTTACCATTTTTTAATGGTAGATTGATACTGCAAGTATTAAGTTTATTTTGAATTATGATAGAAATACAAGTTTGATCAAGTTTATTTATTGAATATATTTAAGATGAATGCTGATAACATTAAAAAACATTATGATTATAGTGCCGTTTTGACAATGAACAAACATCTTGAGAATATTATTTTATATACCTATCGACACGGTTGTCCGGCAATCGGCTTCTACGCCGCGTGTTGCGGGTTCGATACCTGCGCGGAACAAAGTATAGGCTACAGGTAGTTTTCGGTCTGGGGATTTGTGCATTTTTAGTATTGGTGTCTGTAAATGCGAAAACACACTGAAACATTCCTACTGTGGGAGAACATTAAAAAAAGTTTAGGTACACTTCTATTTAAAAACACACACATAACTGAAAAAAAACCTTTGAATATAATATTCTTTATACAAGGACGATATTTCCTTGATAATCTTTCCCTCCTTTAAGTAGGATGGAAAAAAATTTGAATGACAATAATGACGTATTGGGGGCTGTGTGCGCGGTAACATCAAATTAGGGTGGATTTGTGTTACCGTTGACGTTTTTCTAAGGAAATTTAGGGTTCTTTGAGATTTATATAATTTTTTCAAGTTTACAATTAGGTACAGATAATATATTTGTTCATGTATCTTAAAAGAACAGTTAATATAATCGAAGATATGTTGATGCATATGTATAAGTATGAAAAAAATAATGTGATTATAAATGTAAATCTAATTATAATTATAAATTACGATAAAAACTCTTGATCTAAAGAATATCTTATATCCTAAGTTAAATAAATTTTCCTGGACATTATGACACACAGCTCCATCTAGTTTCGTGCTAAGCAACGAGGCTTGTGTTGCGGATACTAGTTGGTTGATATACTACATAATATATACTTTTTTTTGTAGATACATCAATTACTCTGGATGATGATAATATTCTCATCCATTACTACTTCATTACAAATGTTTATGCTCATCACACAAACATTTGTTCCTACCGGGATTCTAACTCTGGACCCACAGCACAGAAGTCAGTGTTAACTACCGCTGGACTAATTGGGTCGTCAAATAGAACTATAGTGTGCAAAGTTTCATTAAAATCGGTTCATTAGTTCCGAAGTTCATCGTGGAACAAAAACACGATTTTTTAGTATACTTATAAAGATATGCTCTGTTTAACGTAAAATAGCTTAAATTTCCTCAAACACCTACTGAACCCACCTCAATAAAAAGAAACACTTTTTTCGGTCGATGTTATGTCGTGAGCAAGACAATTGATTTGTGTACGTTGTGCTTGTTTGTTTTGCCAATAAGGGGTGATTCCACTGGTTGACATCCAAAAGGGTGGTTTAAGTTATGTTTGAAGTTGTTTAAGATTGGCTTAGGGTATTCATTGTTAACTTGATTGTATTTTGTTTGCGTTGAATCAGTCTTACAAAAATCAGACGATTTTAAATTTAGTTCCACAACTTGACACGGTGCTGGTGCTAGTAAACAGACTTCATACATTGAGAAAATTTCTCAGGTAGCCGATCTCCTCACGACGTTCTCGAACACCAAGTAATAAAAAAAATAACTAATGAGTGCCTTGACATCATAGCTTCGTAGTGCAATCAAATTTATGTGCTACGTTTTTTAAAAATATTAAATATATAGATGGAATCATTTCCCACAAAAAGAAAAATCCTTAATTAAATTGTTTGGCGTAATCCCGTTAATTCTTGCCAGCACAAAAAATGTGTGTCACAATCAAGCAAATTGAATAGAAATTAACGGTTTATTGTATCGTCCGCTTCTAATAGCCGTAATAGCTTGTGTAAGCATCGGATCAAAGCGGCAGACATTGTTTGTGAAGGCTTTTATTTGTATTCTCTCTTCGTTTGTGATAAAGACTTGAGTTTATTTTTTTCTGCTATTTCAAGTGGATTGATTTTTTAAGCAGATTTAAAGAACTAGCTTAAAATGTACATGGTAAAACCTAGCAAATAAGTAAATTGAGATACAGATCCACATTATCATCTATAATTTTCTGCTTGTCTTTATATGTTTGTACACGTATCACGCAAAAGCTACTGGTCTAAGTTAAAATACAGGCTCCATTTTATCGCGAAAAAAATGCGATAGTTTTTTTATCGAGATAGTCTATTACCTGGCTTGTTATCGACATATCTAACAGGAAGATCCGCGGACAAAAGCAAGTTTGTAATAAAATTCCGTGTGAGTATCTATCTTACCACGAATTATGTTGTCAAATCTACATTATATTCACAACGGCTCTGTCAAAGATTAATGATATTATCTATAAAAATAAATATACGTATGTTCGTTGAGATTAGAAGGTTTAGTCTAGGTCTGCTAATGGTATTTCAATGTAATCTGCACTATTTAGCCCTTCTCACGGCTCCGCGTGTCACATGGGATTTAAATAAGGCCATTTACATACTGGTCCCTGACATGTAACATTATTACTGCACAGTCTTGTTCGTATAGTCTTCAAGCGCCGTTGCTAAATATCAATTTCATTTTTAAGTCGGTCAAAATAGTACCTTCTAATAGGTTTTTTGCTGGAATATTTGTATCAGTGAAATCTTATTTACAAATGAGATTAATTTCAGAAAATTTTTGTGTTTACAAATACAAATCATCACTTTATCAGGTTTGAGCTAAGGTTTATACAAGGGTCAGCCATGCGCGAGCGACACTATTGGTGTTAAAAATGTCGAAAGGCTACTGTAACCACTTACGACCAGACGACCCGTAAACTTGATTGCTTGAACACCCATGTGTTATTAAAAATACAATTAATACACCTTGTGTAGGAAATAAAAATATTAATTTTGTACGGAGATCGAACAGACAAACCAAGACGCAAGAGCAGCCACAAACCCACGACGACGAATATATTGTTTTCGCAAAATGGTTTGGTACAATAATATCAACTAAATTATCCCGAATATTCATGAATTAACTCTAAGTGTGTAGTTGCCCTACGCTCGTCTCAGGGCGAGGCTTTGAATAAGCTATCTGTACGGTAGCGAAGAAATTGTACCAGAGCTGAGTTGTGTGAACTGAAACACACGGCTTAAAATCACAGATTTATGGCAGTGCCGATTTATTTATTTGATTCCCTAACAGTGCCTGCATTAATACAAAAACAGTTAATACAATGGTATGGTTTAAGTATTCAAAAATTATGTCACATTACAAAAAAAGGGACATTGTATTATTGGAAAGACATGTGTATCTAAACTATTGGACGGCCTAGTGAGCGTAGCAGTGTGAAGGCCTGCCTTCTGTAGTTCGAATCCTGGTAGGGCCAATTCTTTATGTGATGCGCATGGAGTTTTGTAGTTAAGTCATGGATGTTTGTTTTATAAAGATAACATATATATATACCGCTTTTATACATACATATATTTATTTAACTTTCATCGTAAACATTTGATTTTATCTAACATATTTTATAAAAGGAAATCAGATCATTTTTCGAATGAGCCGCGCCTTGTAATAAAAATAAACTGTCAATATATGAAATTTCACGCGTAACACGCTATGACACGTTGGAAAAATGACGTGTCAAAACGAAAGATAAATCTTAGGTCGCAGTTATGTGCACTCAAAAATTGTTTCTATTTATCAACCCTTCTGATTCAACCGTGACGAAAATGTTGAGGAGTACAGTCGCGCAAAAGAGTATTATCTCAATGTCCAAGATTATTTTTTAACCAATGATTCATTTCCCATATACATACATATTGTAAAAAGTTATTATGAGAAGTATATATACTATCTACATATATGATTAAAAATTTCTTGTATAATTGTGACACCACACTCATCAAAGTTTGATTGATTGGTTTACAAACTGATACACGTATAAATATAGTGTATCTCGTTTTAAAATTCTCCAGTTTTGTATTTACAAAAAGAGCCATCAACATAAGGTACATTTCAAATTAAGTCTTTTCACGCAGTCTTAACGTAATACTTCCAGCATTCCAATAATATCACTTTTCATTCATCAGCAAACATATCCAGTTCATTATTAGGCTCCAGGCTGCATTAAGCGCGTTAAACATACGTGAAATGAGCAATAATGATCGCGTAACCGTGTAATGAAGCGGGATCGCAAACATACCATATTTGTCGTTCTAAAATATTTTCGATTTTATTAAAGATTCGATATTTGAAATGATTTCAATATCCCTGTTCGTATGAAAAAGTTAAATCTGCAAACAATTTTGTGTCTGATAGTACGTTGCAGCGGCCATTGTTTGATGGCGGCAAAAAACGTTATGAACGATAGTTGAAGATCAGAAATACTATCAATAACGGTGTCGCCGCATCCACTTATAATGTTTCGTTCTTTGGACACCATCAAGTTTGTTTTTGACTTCTTATACATGCTGCTGTTGTTTGGAAATATAACTTCACTTATTGTTTGTTTAGTTCTACAGCTAAAGATATTTTAGAAGAGAAGAAGAAGTTAATTATACAATTGCGTAGGTTTTAAAAGAGGTGATTTTCAAATGATGAGTAGGTATGATACTGTTTATTCTTAGAACATTATTAGTTTAAAAACAGTCTTTTTATTGTTGTGATAATGTTAGAATACGCAGATTCTAATAGAATTGTAATGTTTTTTTTGTTTCGAAAATGTTGATTTTGCCTCTATTAGTCAATTTAAGTTATGTATTTATGATATTTTAAAGATTAAGTTACCTGTTTGTTATATTTTGTGAAATAAGGCGGCACTGGAAATAGGCCACTTAAGCTTTTCTTATCTAATGAGCATTTAGAGTACAGAGATAGTTGATATTAATAATAAGGTTATTTAAGTAAAAAAAATATGTATTTTTTTCTATTTTGGATACACTCAAAGATACAATACGTTGGTACATCAAAGCCGTTAAAACTATAACACCCCCAATAATTGAATGAGGCACGTTGCTTTAAAAAAATATCATTTCTTGCCTATTGTGTAGGGATAGGCTATTGTTGAAATGATCGATAGTGTTGTCCACTGTCTATTAGTTTGGATTGCATCCAGATTTGAGCGTATCGCGTCTATTCGTACGCGCCCGTGCGAGACGAATCGAATGTTGAGTGAGTCATTTAGATTTATCGATTATTTGATGGTGCATCACTGGTTTTCCTTTTGTTACTTTGTTTGTATGGTTTTCGATAAATTTGGTCGAAAATGACACAATATTCTTAAAGTTTATTTTGTTATCTAAGTAAAAAAAAATCAAGGTATCATTTTTGTAGGACTAGCACCAATTGTGGAAAATTCTTTGCAGAGAATCTTTCATTTTCAAAGAGAAAAAGTAAAGTTTAGTATTTTTTTCCGTTTAATACTAAACTTTACTTTTTCTTTTTGAAAATGAAAGATTGATCCTAAAACATGAGACATAACGACAAAATGTGAGAGTATATTAGCACTCCTCTGCCTGCCCACTAGGCTGGTGATAATATACGCCTATGTGATGTACTGCTACTTCAGACTGACATGTTGAGAACCTTTTCAACATAAACATGATTTATTTAAGAAGGTTTGTTGTATAGCAAAGTCTCTCTATATTAGCTCGAAAATAAGAAAAAGTAATAATGTAATTAAAATGACTTGGAATATTATCAACAGTGAAACAGGGAGATCTGTTGGCTGCAACAGTGAATATAGTCTTGTTATTGATGAACAAATAATTAAATCAGACTTGGAAGTTGCCACCGCATTTGAAAATTTCTTTACGGGTATTCCTGTTGTGGTCACTAGATCCTTAAATTCATCACCCACTGTTGCAGAGAACCTTCTTAGGGAAAACGTAAAAGCTAGCTTTATTGAATTTCATTTTAAACATGTTAACAGTAGCGATATTATTAAAACTTTCAATACGCTAAATGTAAAAAAAACTGCAGACCTGTGGGGAAATTCTGTTGACGTTGCCAAATTTATTATTCACATTGTAGCACCCACTTTATCCTTTATATTTAATCAATGTATTGATAGTGGTAAATTCCCTGATCTTATGAAAAATAGTAAGATTATACCTTTGTTTAAGTCAGGTAGCACGTCAGACCCTACTAATTTTAGACCGATATCAGTGCTACCAACGTTCAGTAAAATTTTTGAAAAAATAATTTTAGATCAATTACAAAGTTTCTTTTACTCCAACAACCTAATTAATAGAAAACAGTTTGGCTTTACCAAGGGTCGTTCAACAACCGATGCCGGTGTTGAACTTCTAGGTCACATTTTTGATGCATGGGAAGAGTCACACGATGCCTTGGGTATCTTTTGCGATTTATCTAAGGCGTTCGATTGCGTTTTTCACGATACATTGATCAGGAAGTTACACCACTATGGCGTGAGAAACGCTTCTCTGAATCTTCTTATTTCGTACCTGGGTAAAAGGATTCAGAAGGTGGACGTCAATGGAAAGAGATCTCCGGGGTCGGTTGTTAGTATGGGAGTTCCGCAAGGTTCAATTCTTGGCCCTTTTTTATTTCTAATTTATATTAATGATTTACCCTATCTGATGGGAGATAATCAAGAGATAGTGTTGTTTGCAGACGATACCTCGCTTTTATTTAAACTAAAACGTCAGCAAAGCAGTGTCCACATCGTATGTAGTCACATACGATGTGGACACTGCTATCTCGAAAGTGGTACATTGGTTCAATGCAAATAATTTAGTTTTGAATGATAACAAAACTAAATGTATTAAGTTTACAACGCCTAACGTTAGACAAGTTAAAACCAGTGTACTAATTAACGGTGGAGAGTTGGATCTTGTAGATACCACTGTATTTCTAGGCATTACCTTAGATGCTAAGCTTCAGTGGGGCCCACATATAGAGAAATTGTCGAAGAAGCTTAGTTCTGCAGCTTATGCCGTTAAAAAAAATCGTAATTTAACGAATATAGATACAGCTCGGTTAGTTTATTTTAGTTATTTCCATAGCGTGATGTCATACGGCATTCTACTGTGGGGGAATGCTGCTGACATCCAAACTATTTTTGTGTTGCAGAAAAGGGCTATTCGATCAATTTATAACTTAAGTCCCAAATATTCACTGAGGGAGAAATTTAAAGAAATTGATATTATGACTGTTCCATCACAGTATATTTACGAAAATCTTTTATATGCTTACAAGAATATCAATCTCTTTGAAAAGCATTGTGATATCCATAATATTAATACTAGGAATAAGAATAATTTTGTTGTTCCTGCAACTAGGCTCCAGAAAACCAGTAAATCCTTTAGATGTCAATGCATACGCTTTTATAATAAAATTCCAACCCATGTACAAACTTTAAGTCTCAGCAGATTTAAATCCTTTATCAAACAGAGACTTTGTGCTAAAGGCTACTATACGTTAAAAGATTACATGGACGATAAAACTGCTTGGGATTGAATAGTTCTAATGAACCGGGCTATCGAACGACTTTTATTGTCATTTATTATAATTTTGACATTGTTTTTTTTTTTCGTGACATTGATGTTAATTTTATTTTTATTTTTTTTGACATTATTTTATTTCCTGACATGAATTGTATAATATTAAAAATCTATAGGTACACCCTATAGATTTTTAATTATTATTATTATTTGATTTTATTTATTTTATATTTATGACATTATGTTAATGTTATGTTTTTGACATAATTATTTTATATTTGACATTATGTTGATTTTTATGCAATGAGATTATTTATTGTAACATACATGTCTATGTGAATGTGAGCACTTTGTAGGTAGTTAAATATACGCTTACAAACTAATGTCTGGCGGCTTTGGGTTTTTGAAATGGCCTACGCAAATGTCCCGCTGATCTTGCATAGACGTGCGTCGGGTCGTTAAGCTCCCTCAATAATGGTTGAGCTAAACGATGGCTGACGTATGCGTGCTGTCAGTATGGACAGGTCAACTCAAAGCTGCACTGGTGCTTTCTTCAAAAGGCCATCTCAGACTTTAACCTACATAGTCAGGCTCACATATTGTAACCAAAATGTTTGGACTTTAAAAGAGACCTCTGAGTTTGTTTCGGCATTTCTTCTCAGAGGTCGTCAGTTAGGAAATGCCGATGTCAACTAGATATTAAAAAAAAAAATGTACATGACTTGTAAAAGTGTCTTTAAAAAGATCAATTTACAGAAATAAACAATCATTCAATCATTCAATCATCAATCATCCATCAATCAATCATCAATCATTCATTCACATACAATATTTTAACCTTTGGATGGTTCGGAGGTTAGGATTTAAATTCATTCACAATGCACGATTTAAAACAAACATTGAACACGTTGCCTATCCACTTAATTATCACATCCGTGTATCGAACGTTTCAAATCTGTGTATAATCGAGTATACACCAAACACTTGAAAAGAGATCCATTAACGATTACAATTAATCTGACTAATGAATGTTTGCCAGGATGTGACCACTCAATTTGGACAAACATTTGGTCAAACCCCTCGTGTTTGCTGGGCACTCCAAGTCTAATGAGGTCCTATTGTGGATATTGGTTACCTCTGACATCGAAACTGTATTGTTCTTGAGGAATGTGCGAATAGAATTCTAAGAGCCGAAAAAATACAGCTCTTTTACTTATCTGAAGAGCGCTTCACGTGTATCCATCTTCAATGTTAGTTAGTAGTCAGAGTAATTCCAAGTAATGATTGTTACAAAATATCACTTAATTTATTCGTTTAGTGGTTCCAAGTGGGGTTGCCGAACGTGATATCCTTGGTTTGACCTCAAGCTCAATGGCACCACTGAATTTGGTTCATGCCTGGTTAATCACTACGTAAAATTGTATGAGTTAGGGCTAGCCTGCCCTAACATACATAATATTAAACCGAAACAATACATCAGCAGGTACTTTTCTGCCTAGCCCTTCGTGGATATAGGCATGTCAACAGTAACAAATATACAAATTATTAGTATCCTCTTTTTATTTGTTACAAAACTACAATATATTTCACATTCAATTATGATAATACAACAAAACATTTCTTTTCTCATAAGACACATCTACACTATTATCATTTAATCTTAATCATGATTACCGATTTCATAACCAGGTGCAAGCCGTGCGAAGCCGATTAATTCTCCACTTAATAACACATGTAATTAAACATCGACGTATCGACAAATCAAGCGTAATCACAGCCTAATAACTGCCACTAATATTGGTTTATATCCGGCAATAAATCATTGACCGGCCGATTATATCGGCAACTTGTCAATAAGTTGGCTAGGTAATCACTCAGGCGACTATCTGGCAGTCAGGTCACTGCCATGCCGCTTTGTTTGTCATGCTCTTATCACGGCGCGTACTGCAAACACACCGAAGCTATGGGCTAGTCAGCGTGTGGGAAATAGGTGGATATGGTATGTGTGACTAGTTGTATTTAAGCGAATTTTCCCGGTGTTTTATTTGATATCTGACAATGATACAATTATTTACGAATTTGATTGAAGAGAGAATTCGATGTAGTTGACAAACTTACTAAAATTAAGACGTACAACCTAATCTTCATTTTTGAACAACCGTTAAAAATAAATCAAAATCAAACTACGTTCACCTGTTAAGGAGCTGTGATATTACTTTCAAATACACACGTTAAGCTTATAAATTCCCTTTTTTGCGTAAAAAAGCCGTATCCACTGTTCCTGCATGCATTTCTAATAGGTGTAGTATATACAAACACCAGAAAGCCAGCTGAAACCTGATTAATAGCATCCCGACACAGCACGTCCAAATGAATACTGTTTACATCTAGATATTTAGATGGGCAGACACATTGATGAATGTAGTCGAGTGTTGAACTGTGCCGGCCAATTCTGCCTCAGTTAAGAAATGGTGGACTGGATTTTAGTTCATATAATAATGGTCGAAAGTTATTATTTTAAAACTTAGCTATATTTAAGGTGGATAGAAGAACTGGCAAATGATATTACTGAATGCACTGCTAAACTGCTCGATAGTCTAGTGGTCGTTAGTGCGAGTAGTAAGTAAGAGGTCTTGGGTTTCATTCCCAGGTCGAGCAACGTGTTATGGTTTTTTTTGTAATTATCATTCTTTAGCTAAACTCGAAACTCTGCGGTCTGTAAAGGGCTTAAAAGGGGATTTAGTTGAATTTTGTGCTCTCTATCTTACCCCTCTATTTTTAACCGACTTAATTAAATAAACAATTGTTGTTGCTATGTAATTTTTCAATGAAGTAATTACTCGAGGCTAGGATTATTTATAGTTAAAACTTTATTCTGTAGTTTCTGTAGTGTATATACATTCCTTACTTGACTAAGACTGGATGCTTTGTTACTTCAGTTACAGTATACTATAGAAATATAGTGCTATTATGAATACGGTCTGCCCAAAGCACGATTATTGGTACCATCGATTCATCATCATCATCATGTCAGCTGGAGGACGTCCACTTCTGGACATAAGCCTCCCCCAAAGAATTCCACAACGACCGGTCTTGGGCCACTCGCATCCAGCGGGATTTGGAATTTGGGATTTGGGAATTGAAGCTTAAGCAACTGCCTTTCTAAGGTAAGAACTTTTGACAAAGTAGCAATCAATTAGTAAAGAATAAATAGTGTAAAAAGTCTGTGTGAGTCTTTTGTCAGACAATATGAGAGAAAAAAACTCATTAACATTAAAAATATGAAAAAGAAAACACTGAAACACGTTCACCTCTCTCTCATATCTCTCGATCAGTTGAAATGAAGACACATAACCAGATATAATGAGCCCATTGGCCAGATGCTGTATCATTATTACATGATATCCTGCACTCACATTAAGTAGACAAACGGCGCTCATTACAAACGGTAAGTGGGTCATGGAATCGTCCGAGAGACTGGCCGATTCCACCCGAGATTGATTCGGGTCTTTAATAATAAATCTGGCTTTGTTTTGTTTCTTTCTAATTAGCGTTAGTTATATTAAAAGTTCTTTTATTAGGCAGTAAAGTTAAGGGTCGATTCGTACTAAATGTCAATCTTGGACCACTTTGCTACTGATGTTTTCCTCTTTGATTTATTTTCTAATTAATCTGTATTCTTCTTCTTGTATTGTACTTTTTTATTACTTGCAAGCTTTTTTTTTGCTTATGTGAATTTTTTGTAAGTTTGCAATGGTGGTAAGTTCATTGATTTGTTATGGTTAAATCTTGCAAGCTGAATTAAAATCGCTTCGTCTTGTTTTACAGAGTTGAAATTTCACCTGTTGGTTTAGTTCAGATGACAATGTATTTTAAAAAAAGCAGGATTTTTCTACACCCAAGATTGGCGTCATTGGTATGAAATTGTGTACATAACCTATTTTTTTTCACTTTTTACCTCTTTCAAAGGCTTTAAGCACTGGTCTATATAGGAAATTCTAAAACTATGGTTTCATGTTTACAGTGGGCAAATGTACAAAATTATCATGATTTGTTCGATAACAAATTTTGCAGAAACCGCATCCAAATTAATACAATATTGTTGTCTTCGGATAAGATTTCGCGGATTTTCCCACTATAATAATACTCATTTATGTAAATAAAATGGCATTATTTTATTACTATTTATTACATCACATTAATGTTGATTAATTATGCTGTCGACGTCGTATTATCTTTTGTGGTATTTAATTGCTATTATAACCTACTTTTGCAATCTTAGTTCAAGGTTATCGTATGCACTGTTACTCTTTAATTTTCTCCTACTTTATTTAGCATCGTTGGGAGGTTATCTTGTGTGTTGAGTATATAAAGTCAATACAACTGCAATAACTATTACTCGATCGTTCTGAGCTAAAGACTGCTGAGAGCTGGTTTTCAAGTTCTTTGCTCTCTCTCACACTATAAACATCACAAAATGAACACCAAGTTTCTGCTAGTTTTTGTGGTCTTCGCCGTTGTGCAACTGGCGCTGACAAATGCGGATCCAGGTCGTAACAGCAAAGGTGGGAATCGGGATGTACAGCCTGAAGTCCATAAGAAAGTGGATCGTAATCCTGTAATAACGTTGCCAGACCCGGATAGCAGTAGACCACGAGAAGGAAATTGTTGGTTCAAGGGAAACGTTCCATGTGTGGGGAAAGTGAATACTGGCTGTTCATATAAGTGTTAATTGTTTGTTTTCAATGTTACATCTACACAAAAATGTATTGAAGAAATTTTGTTATGTAATAAAATAATACAATTGTCGATTGTACTTTATACTTTCTGTATATTCCATATTTGGTGGCTTTTCGGTGTATGTACATTAAAAAACAATCTATATTCTTTCTAATACAAAACAAATATTCTGACTGTTATTGACCCTATTTCTTATTTTTGACTATAGGCTCTTTGTTGTACGTGATATCTTACGAAGATATAAATCTTCGTAAGATATCACGTACAACAAAGATGCATATGTAATCCATAATCATAGTTATATGCTTCTCGACTTGTAATATATTTCCAAATGATTCGGAAGAATAATAACGAAATTGTGTTCGTTTGTACAGTCTTGGCACTAAGATGTACTTAAAATTTACTCAGCTGCAATTGGCAGACATTGTATTATGACAACACAATCAATGTCACCGGCTGGTGGACTAGTTTTTTATCTATCAATTGTAGGTAAATGTATAGCCGCCTAGCAATGCCTTGAGAAGAATCTACACTCGAGCTCAGCCCGAATGCTGCAATGGGGGGGGGGTGGGGCAGGGCATAGGCATAGTCAACCATTGCACCGCACTCGCCGCAAATTGAGTTACAAAACGATTCTTCGCTGGACTGAACAAGTGCCTCTCAAACATTCACAAAGGAACCATTTTATTGTTGGACGCAACAAACCAGGGAATATATTTTTCTTCGTAACGTTCGTATGTGGTTTCTTTAGTGAAGAGAGGATAGAGCTGCTTGACATCCATTGCGAGTTGCATGAAGTGGGTATGTTGTATGGTTTTCAAGAAGTAGGTTCACTTATTATAAAAACATCGGTTTCTGTGAGTACCTAAGTGCACTATCAAATCCTGTTAAATAAATTGTAAATACTACTTGTCTTTTATTACGAAATGCAACTTTTTTTTATTCCTATGGACTATTTTTTTAACCTATTTTCGTTCATCCTAATATGTTTTATTCATAATATATTGTAATTGTCTTTTAAATAATATGGATACCTGTGTACCTATGATAAACATTCAAATACATTGAACGTACCAAGTACTTGGTTTGTTTTCAAATAAATTCTTATTTCTATGATGATAATAATATTACTTTCTTTAATTATTAGTATTTTAGTCATTATAATAGAAATCATTCAAAAATATCTCTCTGCAAAATCAATTCTTAGTTTAATAAAAATACTTTGAGAACCGCAGTTCGACAGTGAAAGCAGGTGACGTCAGCTCATGTTCGTTACGGCTTTTCATTACGACTCACCCTCAAGGGCGTCGGCGGGGACTGCTGAACTGTCTTGTTGCAATACTAATGATGTAAAAATAAACTAAGTATTTTTCTATTGAGCGTAAAGGCGATATTTAGTTGGCAAATTGTATGTTAAGCTTTTATTACAGGTCTGGGTAGCTATCTCGTTTTTAGTGTAAGAACACAATGAAACTATTGTTATAAATATATTTGTAAATTTTGCAGGAACTTTTATATACTTTAATAATATTTTAATATAAAATTAAGTTATAATATTTTGGGTTCAATTCTCGGGTCCAACAATATTTTTAGTATTGCAATTCACCGAAATTTCAATTATCATTAGTAGCTTGAAGTGACTTATTAAATAAGGTTATAGGCACTCACTTGCGAACTAAAAATATACTTGCTTATTTTAAGCATATTTAGGCCCTTTCGCCCATTCGGGATATAGGTATGAGTTACGATAATATTGCTCTAAGTTATATTATATTGCAGAGGCACTATAATAACCTTAAAACGTATTAAGGCTTATTATAATAAAAAGAGAGTAAAATCACCGCCACCACCAGAAATTGTCCACACACTTCTTTTGAATACCATCTTCTAAATTGAACAACTTTTTTACACACAAGACCTACTTCATAACCGCTCAATTTTTGACTTCTACAAAGTGAGTTCGGAGACAATTTTTATGGAGTATTCTTTCAAAGTTTCATTATACCACGGGCGAAAATGAAGGTACGAAATCGAAGAGAGTTGAGAACAAAACCGATATATCTTCGAAGTTGAGTGGAACGCTTTCGGGGACTCCAGGGTTCGATTGTAGACTTTACTAGTTTCAACTTTAGAACTGCTTTAGAACCTGTTTATTTTCTAGCAGATCTGATAGTTTGATTTGTGAACTGGCAAGTTTCACACGTTTTATTTGAACGTTAATATCATGCAGATCTCTTTATAAAAGATTCGTTTGAGTACAAGATGTTTGTCTTGGTGACGTGATGCTACGGAAACTTACTCAAACTTAAAGCTCAGAATCAATCTTGAACAAAAGGCTTTTATTACATAAAAACTTTTTCAAGCATTTATGAATCTTTAGAACCTTTTTGGAACCGTGCAACTAGAAGTTGCACGGTTCCAAAAAGTTGACTTTATGGAGAACAAACCTGCAGAAAATTCCATAGATACTCTTTTTAAAAAATATATTTTATTATTATAAGTGTACGAGGTCAATATAGATTATTAAAAGCAGTTATTTTCTATTAACCTAACAAATACTTCATTTGCTATAAATAGTAACCAAAGATACAAAATTGTCTGTTAAGGATGCTGTTAAAAACGCGAACTTAAAAAAATATATTCTCTCCATCGACTAATGAACACGTTACCAAATATATCTACCTACCCTTAAAAGAGTAAGTTCTAAAAACAAAAGATAAAAGCCCTGAACAGGAGCGTGGAAAAACACTCGATATTCTAAAAATCCTTGCTGGGCCGTAATCTTTTAAACCTTGGTACCCAAAACGTTCCTGGACCTTCCGAACGCTCCCTATAAAAAATCTACTACTTTGAATAATTTTGTTAGTTTTGCACTCCATCACGCTACGCCTATGTAAATGGGGGTAGATTGAGTTTAAAAATGTATGAAGTAATAAATGTAGCCTTTAAAAACAAAAGGTTTCGGCTTTTTGGGCAGAAAACTGTTGATTTATGGTAAGGGGCGGTGTTATTAAGGTTATAAGCAACTATTTAAACTAAAGTTTATTTTTAAATAGAAATATCTGTTCTATAGTATTAAATCGCACTTTATAGTACCTCACAAAAAAAGATGTCATAATAAAACTGTAATTTGCAGCCTAAATTGAATTCTATATAATAGAAGTAGGTTGGATTATCCTAAAGCAATGCAATCAAAATTGTCGCTGATTTATATAGGTATGTGTATAAAATTTATGCGTGAAGCTGTTGTGGTCGTAGTAAATCTCTAGTATACTAGCTGACCCAGCAAACGTTGTTTTGCCACATTATAGGGGTTGGTGGACTACCCCTAACTTTTAGGGGGATGAAAAATAGATGTTGGCCGATTCTCATAGATACCGGATAAGCACAAAAAAATTCATCAAAATCGGTCAAGCCATTTCGGAGGAGTATGACAACGAAAACTGTGTTTATATATTAGATAAACACACTCACGCCTTTTTCCATGAGGCTTGGTAGAAACTACAGAAAGCCATCCGCTACGATCCTTGCATACCACTTTGGCCGCGTTTACATCAATACCACGCACGCACCAATAACATACAATACATGAAAATATTATATTCTGATAATTTAATATATGAAACAACATCACCGTCCAATTATCCACAATCTTTACAAGAGTCGTCTAAATCAGTCGCCTGCTTGGCTTGTTAATAAAATGCCGATTCGGGAAAATTATCGAAAAACTGTCAGTTTCACGAGACCCCACCCAACTCAGCGGGGGCTTCCCTTCTAAGCGTCTAGCGCCGAACTCATTAAAGATACTTAGACAATTGCAAAAGAGATTAATTTGTCCGTGTTTTCTCAAATTCGGAAAAGTATTTTATTACTTTTCTTTTATACCTTCCTATTGAGATCGGGGAGATTTCCCAACATGCTCAGCTCTTAGTAAAATAGATTTCTGAAAATTAAGTATTAATCTAAAAATAGCTCTGAAAGCCTATAGTGTGACCGGTGGGCTGTAACGTCAAAGGTCTCATTGTTAAGTCAATTTAAATCCCTAGGCACGAACTACAGACTTTTCAAAGTTACGTATATATTTATCACGTGCCTAAACGGTGAAAGAAAACATCGAGAGAAAACCTGCATGCCTGAGAAATTTTCTCAATGGCCTATGAAATTGCGTGGTAGACTTTAGCCTGGATGATGATAAGGATCGTTAGAAATATTACCTACAATCAAACGCGGTCCGGCTAGTATACAAGTCTACCTACCAATCCTGTGTATAACCAACCTTTCAAATATATTTCCATTTCCAATGCCATTTGTGTGTGCGTAGAAAAGTTCACTAAAATTGCATCGTAACCTTACAAATAGTTTAGAAATGCATAGAAGAAGGACAAATTAACAAAAAATACGATATAAATCAATCACAAAATAAGAAAGCGTAAAAGAAATTTGTAAGCATAGGTTTAAAAAATATAAGTGATGTGATAGTAGTATCACTTATATTTCTTAAACCAAGCATTAATGCAATGGCAAGATGTGCTAGTATATATTTTTCCTTTCAACCTTTTTTGAATGAAGTTGAAAGTAAGTTTACTCGACCTCCGAAAGTCCCAAGTACCACTAGACTGGATTAGACACGTAGGTAGACCTACCATTAATTAGACCGTCTCTGCCCAAGAATTGTGGAGACCCTATCAAGGACCCTACACATATGAATGCATGGACATAACATTTCTTTCAGTTAATTACCTTATTATGTTCTCTTTCCTAAATACTTACACTTTTGGCGCATTTTTTAAGTGTTAATTTTTGACCAGTAATGTTTGTAACATGGTTGATTGGTCGACCAATACATATTTATGTATTATATTTTATCTATTAAATAACTTTCTCCTTTTTGTTGTTTACGAACAATGCTATTTTGTAAGATACAGTCAGAGTTAGGGGGTATTGATATTAATAAAAAAAAGACCACTAATTTTCAGGTTAAAGTTACTACACTTATGTACTAGATATATTCAGATTAGAACTAGATTTTTGTTGAGATTATTTAACCGCAACTTATCTCAGAGTTAAAATAAAGATATTTGTTGCTTAGAATAAATACATAAATCATATTAAATTACAGACGAACTCATTCGATTTATTCGATAAACTTTAATAACAATCGATATTTGTGCAAATGTAAAAACTTTCGCGTTTCATTGCGTCTAAAGCTCATTTGGACATTTAAAACTTTTCGTTTGCTAACTTGACTAAATTCACTCGTTAAGAGTTGTAACGAGATCACTAATTATCGATTTAACTGAAGGCAGTAGGTACCTTTAAAAGATTACTGTTAAATAACTTTGCGTTAAGTAATTAAGACCTGTTCAGGATATTTTGGGAATTCGTTTTCTGTGTAATAGACTAATGCTTTAATTAAATTGCGTTGTTCTATAGAATTATCTTGGATCAAAAGTAATTGGAATTCTTCGAGGTCATAATGTGTAAAGGTATAATATTCGAGATCAAAATATTATATGGTGAGATACGTCTTTGTAAGATTTTAAACACGAGTAACGGTGAAATAAAACGTTTAAAGGATTAATTAAACGTCTAAAGAAAATTAATCAGCTGATCTGCGGAAATTATCATTAGCAACGAATATATATTTTCATCATCATCATCATCATCCACAGCCTTTCTGATCTGATATATATTTTACTCTACATAGGTCTCCCCCAAGGATCGCCACGATGACCGGTCCTGCGCCACCCGCATCAAGCGGTTTGCAGCGACCTTAACCAGGCCGTCGGTCCATCTGGATCGAGGACCGACCTTATATGGATAAACCAACTAAATAGCATCATGTTAACCTGGTCGCAAAATTCGATCGGTCACGCAATGCGCAAATGAAAGGAATCATTCAATGTCATTATAAATATCGCTTTAGTAAGTAAAGTGTATTTTTTTTAATGAACTGCGTAGTATTTTGAGATAATATTATTTTATTTTGACTGAATTCAAAATGAATTTAAAATATTATCAGCGAAATGGTATAATTTATTTTTATGTTAAGAGTATTTATATGGTTGCACCATCCAAATTGAAGGCATCCATTATTATTTCAACCTCCCAAATGTCGGGCAACAGAAATAAATAAAGCCTTATATGTTTTTCTATCACTCATCCACGGAAAATACAAAGCTGAAGGCAGCAGATCAAAACCAGTTGGAATGCAGCAAATGGAGGCAAACGAACGCCGAACGTAACGCACGTATCCCGCTAACAAGTAGAAGCTCAAACATGCGCACCAACCGGGCTAATTTTGGATCATAGACTATTATTTTGTACAGATAGATCGTTTTTAAAAAGGTACGTGAGTTTTCTACCTACGCTCAATTATTATGATTCTCATCCTCATCGTCAAGCAAAGTGTAATTGAAATTGTTTGAGAGTTTAATTTGTCTTTGGTTTATGTCAATAGGCTCGTCAATGTCAGCCAGTGAACTGTGGGTGTACATCAATACACCTTCGGGTTCAGGGGGCTTCAGGGATATCCAATATTATCTTAATTAGAGTGAAAACATTTTTTTATTTTTGCAATATTTTATCTTATCCGTAGTAATTTCGGCTCACTGAGCCGAAATTACTACGGATAAGATTCAGATTTCCATTGATTCATTCATCATTTAATGAGCTGCATAATAAGCGCACATCGATCTTTCCGATCTTGCTGTGCTCGAGAGTGGACGTGTGCCGACTTTTTTGTTAAAATTAAACGTGCAATAAATCAGTGCAACAGAATATAATCCTACGCTTATTGTGAATAGTATATAACATCGCAGTACGGCTTGCAAAACCTGGGACTGTCCCGCGACCTCGCCTTCACCTCCGCGAGAACAGACTCGGCTCAATAATTGCTGTCACGCTCGCACCAATAATAGTGAAAGGCTCCAAGGACAACCTACTACATCGCTGCGCATACGCGTGTGCTGACGACGACTTACGCACACAATGCGGGTCCGGCGCCTATAAACTACAGAAGCCAGGTAAAGTGCATTTGAACTCGACCATAATTATTTATTATCTTGTAACGGCGACTGTAGTTAATGAAGTAAACGTGAACTGCTGCCGATGTAAATCTATATTCTCAAACATTAAGTACTACTACGCAATCGAACACTAATATTTATCTCGCAAGACTGTATATCTACCGGCCGGGCCTAAAGTCCTAAGCTCGACAAACCACAGCTACGAAACCTACGCTTATCACCGCTACGCTTCCGTTGCTACGACAACAGCTACTAACTGGTTGGATGCACTTTCATTGAATACCTTTTCAAGACATTGTAATCGCTAAATAACACTTGATACGTACAACATAAGATGTCAAGATTGATGCGTAGTCCTCCAAAGGATAGCTTGCATAAATCTCAGTCCGACACAGATATAACAAATGTTATATACACAGAACCCGGTCCGTCAAATGTAACAACTAGGCACAAACGCCCACGCTCTGATACTTCACATGAGCAAGGTCAATCACATAGTTCGGAATATGTGGACATTAAAAACCTTCTGTCTAGTTGGAAATCTGAGCAAGACGGAACACTTAACAAGGTTTTGGCTGAAATGCGTGCTCTTAAGGAGCAGAATATTGAAATTCACGATAGTAATAAAGAAATAAAGAAATCTCTTGAATTTATAAACGAACAGTATGAAACTATGAAGACTGAGCTCCAGAAACTACGTGATGAGCAAAGAATGGATAGAATATATATTTCACAACTTGAGACGAAGGTCCTAGATCTTCAACAGAATACGCGATCAGCCACAGTTGAAATAAGAAATGTCCCGTTGACTGAGCGAGAATCTACATCTGCACTAACTGCCATGGTTTCTAACTTAGGAAGCACAGTTAAAGTAAATATTCATTCAAACGAGATCCGGGACATATATCGTATTCCTGGCAAGCAGGGTAAACCTGCTGGCCCAATAGTTGTTGAACTATCATCCGTGCAAAGGAAAATTGAATTGCTACAGTCTATTAAAGTATTCAACAAAGACAAGAAAAATGAACTGAGGCTGAATTCATCTAATCTAGGCGTCCCGGGGAAATTTCTGCCAGTATACGTCGCTGAACGCTTACCAGGATCTGTAATGAAGCTCTTTGGTAAGGCTCGTGAATTTGCCAAGCAACACGGCTATAAACATTGCTGGACGTCCAACGGTAGAATTCTATTGCGTAAAGAGGATGGAGATAAGAATGTTTTGCAAGTTGTAAGTGAGCAATTTTTAAATCAAATGTCTAAACAAGTTTGACTAGCCCATTCATTATCTTTTCTATCGGTATTCAATTTAAAACAATGCTTATATAACCTTCTACTATTAAGTCAAAGCATAAAATTGTTCATAGTATTTAATAACAAGTTAAAACAATGTGCATTCAGCTGTTATAATCTATTATCTTTAGTTTGTCAAAACCTAAAATTGCAAGTTCTTTTTAAAAATACTACTTTATCTATAATCATGTTAATAAATTTAAAATACATAATTTACTCACACAAGCTAAAACATACACACAAAGGTACATATTCAAAAGATTTTTCTAGATACACAACCTCGAAACAAGAACAAAAAAACAAGCACACAACCTTCAATGCCATCAATTCCTCTACAATTGCTACTCTTCTATATGATATCTGTAATCTGCATGACGTGCGGAATAATAATTTTTATAAATGGCTTCCATAATAAATAATCTTATACCGGAAATAGATTCTGTTAAGATCTCCGATACCTATGTTTGTACACCTGAAGAATGCCAACAATATATTAACCCTTCTTTAGTAAAAACGAAAATTATCCATCAAAATATTCGTAGTATAAATAAAAACTTTGATAGTTTTGTTGCTATGCTCACTTTGCTAAAAACTAATATTGACATTATAGTGTTATCAGAGTGTTGGTTGAATGAAGCAAGCTGTCTTCCACAATTAGACGATTACATAAGCCACCGAACAAATACAATAAGGAATCAAAATGATGGCATTGTTATCTATACGAAAGCTTATTTATCCTGTGACATCGTCGAACCATCTTTCGATGCTGGTAGCTGCATGATATGTAAATTGAATAACATCTGTGCTATAGTGGCTATTTATAGATCTCCGTCCTTCAATAAAAAAACAGATTTAGATAATTTTCTTGTCAGTCTTGACAGGATACTTACAATCTTAAAAGAATTTAAAACGATAATAGTTATGGGTGACATTAACATAAATATTTCAGACAGAGAAACGTGCTCGTCAATTCGAAGCCAGGCCGAAAGGTACTTAAATCTTGCAGCCATGCATGGTCTCTTACCTGCATATACCTACCCAACAAGGCTTAACGCCTGCCTGGACCATGTAGTTGCAAAGACCCCTCATTTAATGAACACCATCATTTTAGAAACTACAGTTACCGATCATTATCCTACATTGGTATGCTTTCCTCTATGCCAACAAGGTTATCGTGCTTCATCTTTACGTGAAAAACTTGATGTCGAGGCCTTTGAAAAGGACCTGGTTTCGATCGACGGTACTAGTATTCTCGAATCCACCGACGCTAACCATGCAACAGATCTTCTTTTAGCCAAAATTTCGTCTCTCATGCTAAAACACACAAAATACATTAAGATACCAAAGAAGGAAAGAATAATAAAACCCTGGATCACCAAGGGTTTATTACGGTGTATCAGGAATAGAGATAGACTGCATAGCCGGCTTAAAAAGAACCAGGATAACATTGTGCTTAAAGTCACGTACACTAGGTATCGCAATTTTTGCAATCGTATATTGCGAAGTCTGAAAAGGTCATATGAGCGTAGTGAACTAGAAAAAGCCAAGGGCAATCCTAAAGCTTTATGGGAGGTTATTAAGAATATTGCATGTTTACACACCAATCGATCCAAAAATAATGAGCTGCTTGGTATCGAATCATCTCCAGCAGCCTCCCTGAATGCCATTAACAAATATTTCGCCAACATTGGCAAAGACCTTGCAAATAAAATAATGACGGCATCTGAAACTACAAGAAATGCTTGCACTCGCAAAGTGACCAGTGGGAGTCTTTTATCTATGGGTTTAATTCCAGTCCATAATGCTGAGATTGAGGCAGTCATCCTTTCACTTAAAACTAATTGTGCCCTTGGGTGGGATAAGATACCTGCAAATAGTCTAATAAGGCTACGCAAAACATTGTCTCCTCTAATAACCCATATCTGCAATCTCGCTACCTCATCTGGTACCTTTCCATCAGCTTTTAAAAAAGCCATCGTTCATCCAATCTTTAAGGGCGGGTGTCGTTTGGAAATTGGCAATTATAGGCCGATTTCTGTTCTCTCTACTGGGTCGAAGGTTCTGGAAAAGGTTCTTAATAAGGCTTTAGTCAAATACCTAAATACTAATAATGTTATTGCACCTAATCAATTTGGCTTCAGAATAGGTAAAGGCACGGAAGATGCAATACTTACCATTACTGAATCGATAGTGGAGTATTTAGACAACAAGAAGAAGTGCCTAGGTATATTTCTAGACTTTTCCAAAGCCTTCGATACCGTGTCAATTCCTCTACTTCTCAATAAACTGGAAGCGATTGGAATTAGAGGTATCGTTCATGACATTCTTAAAGATTACCTTAGCAATAGAACTCAGATAGTGTCTCTGGATGGTCACATTAGCAATGAGGAAATCTTAAATTATGGAGTCCCTCAGGGGAGCATACTGGGCCCGACGTTGTTTCAGGTTTATGTAAATGATCTTTGCTGTTTGGATCTCCCGAATTGTAAAATTTTTGCATATGCAGACGATACTGCCGTTTTGATAAACGGTGACGACTGGGACGAATGCAAGCGATATGCTGAGGGTGCAATGAGGCGAATAATGCAATGGCTGCAAACCAATTTACTTACCTTAAATATTAACAAGTCTAACTATGTCACTTATTCCATGAGACAGTCTTCCCGTCCCTCTTTTGGAGAATTTAATATAAAAGCCCACACCTGTAATGAAGGCTCCAAAGCCTGCTCGTGCCCTAACCTGACCAGATCTAACGCGGTAAAATATTTGGGTGTGTATGTGGACGAGAGTTTGAACTGGCATAAGCAACTAGAAACCCTAGCTGCAAGAATACGAAAACTTATCTTTATATTCAAAAAATTAAGATACTCAGCCGATATGCAAACCCTCAAATTGGTCTACACATCTTTGTGCCAGTCCGTGCTTTCCTACTGCATTCCTGTGTGGGGAGGAGCGGACAAGACCAGCATGATTCTACTTGAAAGGGCGCAACGAGCGATAATAAAGGTATTGGGTTTTAAGTCTTTCCGGTACCCTACCAGTACACTATATACAGAGATGCAGCTGCTTACTGTCCGACAAATCTACGTAGTTAACACCATTTTACGCAGACATACAACTGTGAAACCTCCAAATAGTTCCACCAATACGCATCGTCGTAAACCTAAGCCTTGTATTTATGTACCTAGTCGCACAGTATTTGCAAGGAATCAATATTCATCTCGGAGTCAATACCTATATAATAAATTAAATAGTTACCTACATATCCAAGGTCAGTCTCGATTTCAGTGTAAGCGCAAGGTTACCGCTCATATGCTTACCTTAACATATGACGATACTGAAGCTATACTAAAAAGCAATTGGTAGATTTATCCCTCACACTTCAGGTTGATAGGTAAACACACATAAATTCTCACTCTTACACATGCATCTTTTTCAACATTCATCCCCCCACACATACATCTCCTAACACACACATCCTCAACACACTATGACACATTCTCTCACCTAAATATTTCTTTTATTATACATTTTTGTTTCATACCGCACACAGCGCGGTAAGGCACCGTCTGTTATAGTGAGAAGGACCCCTAACTGCCAAAATACAGGCCCACCTAGTTTGGCAGTTGGTTGCCTAATATATTATGTCTCTAGCCATAGTTTAATTATGTACGACCTAGTAAGTAAGTTTCTTTGTATTTTTATGGTGAGAAATAAATAAATAAAATAAAAAAAAATAATAAATAAAATCGATGATTACCTTCAGAGAGGTTATACAATCGTAGGCATAAATCAATTTCAAGCTAATCGCTAATCTATGAACAATATACCTCGTAATTTCTTACCTGCGTCTCATTAATTGTGGGCACGTAGGGACCACGTGACCGTTTGTGTGGTGAACGGAGGGTTTTACGCGATGTGTTATGTTCAATGTCGGGTAATGGGTGACTGACTGATGGCATCTTTATTTAACTGCTTTGGGTTCTTGCTTAATTTGTGTTGGTAGAAAGTCAAAGAAATTTAACTGAAAACTTATACTACTTATATTACTTAAGATCTCAGTGGTGTGGTGCTGTTTTTATATTTGGTTAGCCAAGAACATTACGCGATAAAATTACAAATAAAGAGTTACATTTTAGATTTACAGATTTTAAAATTATATTAATAGTTGGCAACGTTATAGCTTTTAATGTATGCTGAATAAGTAAGTAAGCTCAAGGTGTCACAAAGAAGATCAAACACACGAAATTTGATTTTATTGCAATTTAAATATATACCATTAAATAGATGGAATAACTAATATAACTGTTTTGATTTGAAATAAAGCCGATCGCCTTTCCAGTGCGCCAATTATGGCATTACGTTACTTTAACTTACGATCGTTTGAAGCAGCTCGACAGTAAATGCTATCCAGCTTATCTATACAGCTGAAAATTCCAAGGAGGCTAGAATTCGAAATGGCTGATTTCGAAAGCCAACAAATAAAATATTTAAAGGGCAGACACCTTGGAGCCAAGTAGCCCTCGTCACACAATACATTATACCAAACGAAGCTGCTGGTTTTAACTGGGTGCGCGGCCGAGCGAATTTTGTTTGAGAGCTCATAAATCTGTCACACGTCAAAGTAAGCCGCGTATCGAACGGGCCAGCCCTCCGGTAAATTATGAACTAACCGCCTTTTGCTTTAGTCGTCGCAGGACACTGCAGCACGTATTTTTATAAAGCATGTGTAGATTGTGCTTTAAATATATTGGGATTAGTCCATATCGTAAAAGGAAACTCGCCGTCACAAGCGCTTATAGGTGACTACTAAGATACTATAAATTGGATCGGGAAATAATTATATTCAGTATATTTTTGTATACAGAAAATTGGAATCCATTTAAAATCGACAAATAAATCTGCCTCATAGTAGACTCTTGCATTGTTATTCGAATTCCCTATCAAGTATCAATAGCAGCTAAAATATAGGGTTGACATGTGTCCGGTAACGGCGATATGCAAGAGCTCGTTAGGTGACAGCATGGGAATTCGCCCGTTTGCTGCCATTTTAGTAACTTACAATATAATTTAAATTCCAACGTTCAAAGTTTTTTAAAGTCTAATATTCGCGTAAGTGTTGGAATTAGAATTCAATATTATGTATACGAAGTTACGTTTCTATACGATTCGTGTGTATATCTTTATATTATATGAGGAAAAACCTGAAAAAACACATAAGATGGTGAACGATAAAACGTTTTATTGCTTACTTAAAATTCGCCAAAAATCAACAATTCAATTCTATGCGAGTCATAAAGTGGAAAGATGGATTTCGAATTGAATGCGGGTACCATGGGATCTCGATATTTTCATTCTCTTGATTTATTTCGATTCTTAGTAACGTGTGTTGGTTTTTTAAGGTGACAATTCAGTTTTGATACAAAAACAAAATTTAGACACTAATGCGTTTTAATTATTTAGTGTGGACAACTCTCATCTTGTTTCCAGTGTTATTTAATTTATCTTGATCCAATTACTGCTATATAGTTTTTACGTATTTAAATAATCACTGGTGATCTCATGTTGAGATGATTTATACGCAGTGTCAAAGTCATAGTCAGATCTGGACATTGTTTTATTGTATTTTCTGGGTTATGTATATAATTTATTAGGTATTACATTTTAGAGTTGGCATAACATAACTTAATAACTTATAAAATAATAAATGAACCTTCGGGATGAAGGTTCATTTATTATTTTATAAGTTATTAAGTTATTAACTTTTGAAGTCACCTAAAAATATAATATTATCTTTATTTAACTTCTTGCAGCTCCTCTATTCGAGTCAACTCGCCAGCCAACGGTAGGATTCTTATACAAACACTCGTAAAATACTGCCGATATTATCCGCGCAATAGGTTTAATGTCTTATGACGTAGACGGAGAGTTGGAGCGAGACGGCGAAGTGTGTACTGTTCAAATACACGCGATTACTTTGCGCAATGGAAGATCGACTCCAGAGGGAATGAAAACGTCTCGAAGAATGCTCTCCTTTATTTTACAGTAACTACCGTTCTATACCTTTAATTTGGAAAGACTGGCTCGGGACAGTGGTCATTAGAATTCTATTTTTTTTACAGAGTATGCAAAACTTCTCAATAAGACTTTATACTTCGGATGTATGTTACAGGATAGTAAATAAATAATAAATAAATTACAGTGGAATTAGACTATGGACCTTTTCTTTACTCACCACAGAGATGAAAGATAAGATTACGGCTCGCCTGATAGGTAAGTAGCCTATGGACATCTGCAACACTAGAGGTGCCAGTCGTTCGTTGTCGTCCCTGTAGAAACCTTATCACTACTTTTTAGAAGAACCCAGTGCTGTGAGGATCGTGTAATTTATTTTAAATTACTCATTTGATCATCAAATGATTATAATTAACGACATTGATAACAGCCAATTGCCGTTAACTGCTGAACGTAGGCCTTTCTCAAAGAGCGCCAACCATCCCGGTCTCGGGCAGCTCGCATCCATCTGCTGCCAGTCACCTTCGAATCGTCTCCACTCTAATACTTGTCTGCTCCATCGGCCATGCGTTATTAATATTTTGTCTCTGTATATTATTTACCATACGTGGAAGTAAAAAAAAACACAATGAGAGTGGCAGTAATTGAAGAAGCCGGCGTGTACTAGGGAAGATTTACATCCAGTCGTGGGCAAATGTAAGCTACTGTTGACAATGAGGAGGGTTGATTGCGAAACTGACTCCTAAGGGTATATAAGAAGGTTCATGTCTTTTTTAGGTATATGTACATCGTAAAGGTCACATAATTATATAATGTCGAATGTAGAGATACTTGCCAGTTTAAGAAGAGGTGGAAGCAGCCTTAAGTTCAAGATTCTTCATATGTAACGGTCTTTAGTCTCGCTTTTAATCGAATACTTCCACTATGTCTCAAAGCTGAATTCGCTATTTTCTATGCTGGTCGAGAATAGGAAAAACTTTGTGCGGTAGCAAAATTCAAATGAATTTGAACTTATTCTCAGAAACAGAAACGTACGTTTTTGCTTGCTTCCTATATACTTATTAATTTTTTCCTGCGAATTATGTTGCTTTATTGTACTTGTGATGATTTATTTCTATTCCTTATTGATATTATATAAATCTGTTACCAATAATATATGTCACGAGAAAATTCAGTTTTAGAATTTATTCAAAATTATATTGTTTTCTACGTTACAGTCAGACAGACGTGAGTATAGAATATTACTTGCTTTTAGGTTTGTTTTTAGAGATTTTTAGAGAATTAAACAGTTGACTTTTAAACGTTAACTTGGTTACATTATGTTACGCTTACGCCTTTTTCCCATGGGGTTGACAGCAACTACAGAATGCCACGCGCTACGATGCCTGCATACCACTTTTGGCTCGTCCACATTCATACATCTCGTCATGCATGTGCGCCGGTTACGAGTACTGTTCACCTAACCTTTTTGTGAGAGTCACTAATTAGAAGATTTATTATGTTTTCTCCCTCAAATCCAATGAGACAGTCTGACCAAAACAATAGATGCAAATAATCGATTTTATTAAAATCAAAGAATACAGAATGAATTCATATAAAAAATGTCATACCTACCAATAAGAAATCTTGGCAATAATTGGAGCACATCTACAGCAGGTGGTCCAATCATCCTCATTGGTCCCGGAATCAATTAGACTGGGTACTCGTGGCCGAGACAATGCCACGCCGCGCCGCCGCGCCGGGGACTGCAGCGTGCTCACACCGACAGCAAAAAAATATTACCAATTTTTTTAATTCAAATTCTTATGACTTTTTATCTATACAAAAATAATTTTGATATTTTAGGCGATTTAATTGTTTTTTTTAATAATAATAAGGTTTTACTTTTATCCTTAGTAAAAAAAACCCGTAGTTGGAATTTCCAGTTCCAGAGTTGCTAGTTAGCACATAGTCAGCGTCGGTGTCAATGCGTTAACTATCTTATTTTTTCACTTCGACGTGAATTGTTCTAGTGTTTATAAAAAATAGAAGAACAACAATTTGAAAAACACTATCAAGATTTAAATCCATTTTTAAAGAAACATTAAATCTTGTATGTAAATTGTGTATGTATAATAGATTGATACGTACTATTTATTAAAGCGATTCCAAAAAATATAACTAGTATATTAAAGCAGAACGAACAGAAGCCATTTCTATTATTATTGATGTTTTTTAAATCTATTTGTATGTTACAACCACGGTTTATAGGAATCTCGTTTTATTTATTTGACACTGCTTTTGACATTCATATTAACATTACTGTAACCAAGATAACGTGATACGCTATTCTTAGAAAAATGGTTGTTATCAAAAAGATTTCATTAGTTTCAATTGAATAATTTTTATATTACTTTTATGACTTTCATAACTTTTAGTATCTAGGTGTATTTTTGTATTAACAGGTGCGAAACAAAATTTATGTTGATTTTCGTAAATTTTTACTACAATTTATTTATTGATATCTCAATTTATATTACAAGAATTTATTTATGTAATTGGTTTTAGTTTATTGTAATCAATCAATGACAATAGAAACCTTTATAACTAAAAAAAATGTGCTGAATAGTAGAAAATCGCCTTAAAAACCGCTAACTTGAAGTTATACTGATCCGATGGCTTTTAAAATCGGAGGGACTATGTGGTGCACATAATATGATGCTAGTTTTAGAACTTACGCATAAAAAGTTGTAGATACATCAGATCCAAACATATACATACTTTTATTTATACTATTACTTTTATGGTAAACATTTGTTCTGCTACCAGTACATAAAGGTGTATATAGACTGAAACGTCCCAACTTGCCGAGTCAGGTCGTGACGACATCGACGCAATGAGTCGCAGGTGCACACCCGGCGTAATATGTGCTACTGTGTGTTGAATGAACCGTCAGTGTGCACCGCTCTTTACCTACTTGTAAATGAAAACTGCCGTTTGACATATTGAAAAATCTCAGCCGTGTTTCGACAGGATATTGAAATTGTGGATTTAGGAAATTACATTATTTTTGTTGTTCTAGAAACTACGGAAAATATTTAGTTTTGCGTATAAATAACATTGCTGTGAAATCTACATATACCTACCTATATGAGTTATTTTTGCACGTGGCTATTTACATTAGGATAACCATTTAAATGATCGCCCATTCTTCTTCAGCTTGAGGTGGCGGTTAGTATTATCGAACTTGTAACTTGAAATGTTTATTTGACACTTCTAGAATAGTTAAAATACTCCTATATTACAAATAATTATAAGCTCAAACGGCGAACGAAAACATTTCAATATAGATACATAACTCATATATCAATGCATAACACAGCGTAGTGATGTGTCGAATATACCTGATCATAAAGCGTCAAGCCGAGTTAGCAGGTTCAGTGGCCACCGTGACAGCTTCCGATAAGTAGTAGCATTTAAATCAGGCATATATCAACGCTAAACTGCAGATAATTTCATCACTAAACCCGCATTTCACACTCGAGTCGGCAATTAGCCGTGATCTGTCTGATTAACATGCGTTGTTGGAGCGAGCGGGCGGAATTTCGAGCCCCACTGAGAGCGATAAGCGGGACTGGTGTTATGTATGAATATTTCCGCTTCTTAGTGTCTATTTTTGTAGCCAAATGACACTACGAAGCTGAAATATTTCGAAAATAAGTAATTTTTTGTGTAAGGACTTGGTTTCGTTAACGCACTTGCAAAAGTTAACAAAATCCCGCTTATGATCCCGATTGGATCTCTAGTGATTCGCGATATTTCAGATTATAAATGACAGGATTTATGTATTTAAATGATTTTTTTCAATATTTTTAATGACGCGCTTTCAGCTTTGACAAGCTTTCGACTAACTGTCGAATTAAGCGCTACTGAAACGTGATTTTTCATGTGTTATCATCATCATCATCAGCCTATATTCGTCCACTGCTAGACGTAGGCCTCCCCTAGTGAACGCTACAGAGCTTAATCTCTGGCTCTTTTCCTCCAGTCACTGCCAGCTGCCTTGCGCAAGTCGTCGCTCCACTTGGCCGGCGGCCGTCCTACACTACGTTTGCCGAGACGCGGTCTCAACTCAAGATCTCGTTTGCTCCAACGGTTGTCGGTTCTCCGAGAGATGTGACCGACCCGGCCATGTGTATACTCTTCATTAATTATTTACTTATTTCTATATTAATCTTATCAATATTTTTGTGAGCTGACAGCTCTCACTGTGGCCACACAAGTTTCTTTAACAATGACTAACCGTTAATTCAACGGCTACTGGCATGTTACCTTTCAGGAGTTACCGTGTAGATTAGTTATTATATATTTTAGCCATATAGATCCTCCAATAATCTTACTTAATACCTACGACTTACAAGATCTTCAAAAGAACTTTGCACAGAAAAAAATATAATTTATCATTTATAGCTGTTCTAAGATTAACTTCATTATTTCTCATCGACACGTTTTCCGCTCTCACTGTGACCACACAAGCTACTTAACAGCGACTAACTGTTGGTCCGGCCGCTACTGACACGTGATCTTTCAGGTGTTACACTGTTGATTAATACGCTGCGCCGTCAGTTAAATTGACGTCGCCGTTTCTAGCCATTACGTACTTAATGACGTCGACTGAAAGTCATTGCTGTGATTAAACTTTTGGACATGATCAGCAAAATCATTATTCTTTGAGTAAAGTAGAAATCAAGTCACGAGTGAAAAGGTATCTTCTAGCGTGTTACATCTACGATCACATCGTCACTTACTGATGAGACTTACAATCTAGTGAGTGATTGTGGTTGAATGTTAAATTATCTCTGTTTAACGCAGTCAGGTAAACAAAGAAGTAATAAGGAGTATCTGCTACTAGGATAAGGTAATAATCTACTTTTTAAGGGTTACCCTACACTACAATTTCTCATGTGTCGTGGGAGCATTCATAAACACAAATATTCACGGTATATAAACTTCTAGGTCCGGAACCTGTAGGCCATTCATATATATTAGTTTGTTGCAAGGATAGACACGCAATGCTGAAAACTATGTAAATATGTCATAATTAAAAAAAAAGAAATATTATTTTAATTTACTTTTTTTTTCTCTCAGTTTCTCGCAATTATTTATTTATTTTATGGAAAAACTACAGCTAAGCCATTGATTAAGTAGCAATACTTTGGATACAGAAAACTAATTCGATTTTTGCAATGATGATGAAAGTCTAGACACTACGGCATAATATAGTAGCATCATCACTCCCATAGACCCAGTGTCAAGTGAAATCCACACAAAAAACCCCATAACGAAATGACGACAAAATAAAAGAAAAAAAACACAACACGACGCCTGGCCACACTGAAAACTTTCAGTATTTTTCACTGAAACAAAATATTTTCTTTTACTTTTTTCAACACTCGTTTCGAACTTTTAACCGAAAATAAATATTGAGTTGGCCACAAAAAAAAATATGATTTCGGTTGTATATCGAGTCAATTAATGCAGTACGTTAGGCTATCATTAACCAAAAAACTGAAATGTATACACTATAGTTTTTTAATTCGTCATGGCCAATTTTATTTTTTAAATGTTTCCCGTTTAACTGACAAACAGCAGAAATTTATGACCCGGGAAATTGGTGGGAACCTTTCTGTTACAGGATTTTTAAGTGTATTGTGCATGTGATTATTTATTATAGAAAAAAAGTCCACTAAATCGTCCTATAATGATTTATTATAAAAAATACTGAGGTTCTAAAATCTATGACTAAAAACTAATAAAAAAATGATGAATTTTGTCTTATCTTAAAGGAACGGAGTATACGAATTTTATCATTATATGCCCATTGCCCACTGCTGAGCACAGGTGGTCACTCCTAAAGACACGTACTACAGACCACCACGCGTAACTAGTGTGGATTAGGATAGGGTACACAAGCTGTCAAGACAAGGATGTCGGTTTTTTGACAATGTTTTCTTCACCATTTAATAAATTAACTGTTATAAGAGGTATAATTTCGGTCTGTGGCCTTAGGAGGTTGGTGGGCATCTGTGAAACCTATGCCAAACTTCATGGATTGATATACAATACTTGTAAGAGTGAGCTCATGGTCTTTGGTGCCGGCGGCGGACGACCTCCAGAAACTATACCACCAGTCATGTTGAAGGGAACTCCGCTCACACGGGTATACAAGATCAAATATCTTGGACACGTCTTGAACGCAGGCATGAAAGACGATGAGGACATTGAGCGTGAGCGAAGGGCGCTGTCGGTTAGGACAAATATGATAGCTCGCAGATTTGCACGTTGCTCACCAGGTGTTAAAAAAACCCTGTTTCGTGCGTACTGCACTTCGTTTTACACGTGCAGTCTGTGGGCCGATTATACGCAGAAATCGTACAGCGCCCTTCGCATACAATATAATAATGCGTTCAGGATATTGATGGGATTCCCCGTTTTTTGTAGTGCATCAGGGATGTTTGCGGAAGCTCGAGTTGATTGTTTTTATACAACTATGAGAAAACGATGCGCTTCCCTGGTGCGCCGCGTACGGGCCAGCCCCAACCTTATCCTGAGCTGTGTGGCCAGCAGACTCGATTGTCTGTACGTTAGTCGCTGCTGCAAGCTGTCCACCTCAGTGTTAAGAGAGTGGCAGTGATCGTGATTGCACATAGGTTTAATTAATTATTGTTACTAAGTGAAAGACTCACTTAGTAACAATAAATAGTTACTTTAAATAAATAAATTATTATTATTATTATAATTTCGAAAATTCAGCGAAGGAGGTAAGTTTTATTTTGAATTCGAGTTCTATCGCGTGACATTGTGTGGCCATAGTCACTAGGCTATCGTTGTACTCGCCTTTTGTAACTGCACTTCACAACAAATTCTCTCTAGCTGATTCAAATTCTGATCCAAATCAAACAATAAAGTGTAAGACCAAAGTCATATAACCCTCTACTGCTTCAGCTACATTTTTCACAAAATAAACTACAAAATCGAACAAAAAATCCTCTTATAAAAGGTTTCGATGTAACTAAGTTTAATTTTTTTACGTAAAACGTACTCGTATTGCTTTAGCGATTCCATCGTCAATTGCACCCGGGTGAGTATTCAAAGAGATCTCAGTATTCAGAGATCACGTTCGCAGCCGACTTGTATGGTACAATATGCGGGAGAGAGCGGGTTAAAGAAATTTTAATAGTTACCTAATAATAATAACCTTTTCAAAACATCAATTATATATTTTATTGCAGTAATATATTTATTATTCTTTTACTTCTTATCGTTTCGATGATGCTTGAACCTTATTTGCACAATAAATGGACAGATATTAATAGATCTATTAATCTCGCCTGACGATATTATAAAAAAAAGTTACATAATCTAGTTATTTTTTTGTTTGAACACTTTGTTGCACACTAGAATCTTGTGTCGGCCTAGATTAGAACCCACTATATGTAGGGCAATTATTTTCCAAAAAGAATAGAAGCCGATCGCTCAGCTACTTCGCTAATAGAGTTGTAATATTCAATATTTATTGAGTAAGTAGTAAGCAAAAAAGCAGTTGAAAAACAAACATTTTCGATATTGCCATTAAAATATGAGACACTAAAAAGAACATAAATACGTTATATTAAATTTAAACCAATATTTGCAAACCAAATATGTTTGTGTAAATAAATGCCATTTTCATTAATAAATTATATTATTATCATGGTCAACATTGACGTCAAGCCAGTTAGTATATTTTAGGCCAGGTATTTCATTATGTTTAATGTTGATTTATTTGTGAGAAATTAAATGAACATAATTATTTAGTTATTTATTCATAGAGAACTGTAATTTCACAAAACCCATTCTATGAAAATTAATAGGTATTTACCAAGAAAATGCGCAAACCAAAATATTTTTTCTCAATACGGCTCTCGCTTTCGAGTTTTCTATATTTGCACTAGAAGGCCATTTTGCTATCCAGCTATAACGGAACTTTCGACTCGGTCCGATTGCAGAAAGGTTACAGTCCTAATGACTTCAAGTAGGTCACTTGCAATACGGTCCCAAATGACTAGCTTCTTGACCTAGTTGAGGTTTCGGCAGACAAAGGACTGTGGGTGACTCACATACACCACATACATTGTTTACATAATACACAACTTAACAGACAATATAAACAAACAAATAAAATAAATCAAACATATATTTACACGATATTTTGGCATAGATATATATATAGTATACATTCGCTCACACATACAGACATGACACACTATACAACCATAATATATTATATACAAGTAAATAATCAAAATCACATAAACAATAATACCTAATATATCACGCGCATTCCCGTAATATTGGATAGATAACTCAGGTAGCGTGTGACGTCAGCGCGGGCGCATTCCTCGACGCCCATGCACCAGCCGCGTGACCCGACCATATGTTCACCGGCCGGCTCGCCTCTGTCACCAGTCTCAGCTAACGCTTAACGACGCAGGACGTATGCTTGTCCTCCCTGTACCTGACCGCTCTGAATTTACGTACGCGCTTGTGCTTATGTTAAGACTGCTCTGTGTTACTCTTTCGCTATTTCTTGTGTCCATCTGTGCCTTCTTTCTATTTCCTATGCTTGCATGAGAATAAACTAAGTGTGAAGTGAACCGCTTTTGTGACTTTTAATTATTATACCGCACATATACACACGCTTCCACAATGGTGACCCCTACAGAACATTTGAAGGACACGTTAATTACGAGTAGTGACGACAGTGATACAGCAAGATCGCAACGCAGCGTTACCCGTCGGCCCAGTAAATGCGAACGTTTATCTACTGACCGCGAACCACCGTCAGTGGAATTATTTAGAGTTGGCGTACGTATACCGCCTTTTTGGCCTGAAAAACCTCAGATATGGTTCTGCCAAATTGAAGGCCAATTTAAGCTGGCGAGGATCACAGATGACGATACCAAGTTTCACTACGTCCTCGCACACCTGGATCGGCAGTACTCTGTGGAGGTGGAAGATGTCATCACAGACCCCCCGCCTACCGGTAAATACGGAAAGCTAAAAACCGAGCTTATTAAGCGCCTCTCCGTCTCGAAGGAAAAGAAGGCAAAACAGCTTCTCCAGTCAGAGGAATTAGGTGACCGCAAACCTTCCCAGTTCTTGCGGCACTTGCAGCACCTAGCCGGACCTACAATCCCAGAAGACTTCCTGCGCACTATCTGGACCAGTCGCTTGCCAGGTAACCTGCAAACTATTATCGCGTCCCAAATGAGCTTATCCCTCGCTGAACTCGCTGACCTCGCAGACAGAGTGCATGACATAGTGCCTACATCGCCCCAAGTTGCGTCAACGTCAAGAGCAAGAGCAGACCCGTCGGCGGACATGATGGGGCTCATTATGGAGCTGACCAGGAAGGTTGACGCACTGACCACACAAGTGCATGGTCGCTCCCGCTCCCGTACCAGGCAGGCGTCAAACAACAGGAGCCGCACGCCCGCCAAACGATCGGACTCAAACTATAGAAAGTTCCCGAATTGTTGGTACCACTACAAGTTTGGCGCTCAAGCAAAGAACTGCATACGCCCTTGCGACTTCAACTCGGGAAACGCCCAGGGCAGTCGATAATGGCGGCTGAAGATTGCCCTTCTACAACCGGTCGCCTGTTCGTGACAGATCGCAAGTCGAAAGTCCAATTTCTGGTGGACACTGGAAGCGATTTGTGCGTCTTCCCTCGATTTGCGCTTCCACAATGCCAGCGTGCGAAGACCGAATACCAGCTGTGTGCAGCCAACGGTTCGACTATCGACACCTACGGTTATCTGCAGGTTGTATTAGATTTAGGCCTTCGTAGGGATTTTCCGTGGCGTTTTATTATTGCTGACGTCACCAAAGCTATAATTGGTGTAGATTTCCTTTCATTCTTCAACCTTATTGTTGATATCCGCTATAAGCGCTTAATAGATGGCACTACCAATTTATCAGCTGTAGCATCTGTAGCTTTAGATACCGATAGCCTAATATCCAGTGTAAAGGTTGTGACTGGTGATAGCGGCGATTGCAAATATTTTAAAATTCTTTCTGAATTTCAGGAAATCACACGACCAGCAGGCACTCCATTCATACCTAAACACAACACCACACACCACATCCGCACCACATCAGGCCCCCCGGTATCGTGTTCCCCGCGAAGACTAGCCCCGGATAAATTGAAAATCGCCAAGGCTGAGTTCGAGGCAATGTTGGCGAACGGTACGGCTCGACCCTCAGAGAGCCCCTGGTCGTCACCTCTTCACCTCGCCCCGAAGAAAGACCATGGTTGGCGTCCTTGCGGTGACTATCGGCTTCTCAACGCAAGGACAATCCCCGATAAGTACCCTATCAGGCATATCCATGACTTTGCCCACAGTCTATCTGGTTGTAAGATCTTTTCCACCATAGACCTCGTTAAGGCTTACAACCAGATCCCCGTTTTCGAGCAGGATATCCCAAAGACTGCTATTGCTACACCCTTCGGACTCTTCGAGTTTCCGTTTATGACGTTTGGGCTGAGAAATGCCGGTCAAACCTTCCAAAGATTTGTTGATGAGATGACTCGTGGCCTAGATTTTTGTTACCCATATCTGGATGATTTTTTAATATTTTCTAGATCCGAGGCCGAGCATGAAGAGCACCTCCGTCTACTCTTCACACGGATGAGAGACTATGGCATGCTGATTAATACCACAAAATGCATCTTTGGTGCATCAGAGGTAAAATTTCTAGGCTACCACATCTCTCAACACGGAACGAAGCCTTTGGAAAGCAAAGTGCAGGCTATCAAGGAGTTCCCAGTACCTAAAACAGCCCGGCAGCTTAGAAGGTTCCTAGGTATGGTTAACTTTTATAGGAGGTTCATACCTGGGGCCGCCCAAATCCAAGCGCCTTTGCATGCCCTTCTGACCGGCACCATAAAAGCGTCACAGCCCGTCGACATAAGCGGAAGCTCGCTGAGGGCCTTCGAGGAGTGTAAGGATAGCCTCTGCAGTGCAGCTCTGTTGGCACACCCTGACTCGGAAGCAAAGCTGGGCCTAATCACGGATGCGTCTGATTTTGCCATGGGTGGAGTCTTGCAGCAACTAAAGGATGGAAGTTGGCAGCCTTTGGCATTTTTCTCTCGCAAGTTGAGCCCATCTCAATCAAAGTACTCGCCGTACGATAGAGAGCTCCTTGCTATCTACGAGAGTATAAAATATTTCCAACATTGGCTGGCAGCTACCACTTTCACTATCTATACTGACCACAAGCCCTTATGTTACGCTTTTCAACAGCGGAAAAGTAACTGCTCGCCACGTCAGTATAGACACCTGGACTACATTTCGCAATTCTCGACTGACATTCGGCATATCGCCGGGAGAGACAACGTTGTTGCGGATACACTCTCTCGCGTCGAGGAATTGCAATGTCCTGTAGATCCAGAGGTGCTAGCTCAAACTCAAGACTCTGATCCCGAACTTGCTCATTTTCTTGAAGCAGATTCTCCCCTGCGCATAAAAAAGATTAGTTTACCTGGGAGCCGTATTAAACTGTACTGCGACGTCAGCACAACGACCCCCAGGCCTTTCATTCCCAAACCCCTGCGCAAACAAATTTTCGACACGTTGCACTCATTAAGCCACCCCGGCGCTAACGCGAGCGCAAAGCTAGTAGCACAACGCTACGTTTGGCCACAGGTGCGGAAAGACTGTCGCGAGTGGTCTAAGGCATGTTTGGCTTGCCAGCGCACGAAGGTGAACCGACACGTTTCCACCCCCTTGGGTACCCTCGATTTACCTTCAGCGCGATTCAAACACGTCCACCTAGACCTGATCGGACCATTGCCCCCTTCCAATGAATATCGGTACTGTCTGACACTCATCGATCGCTTCACGCGATGGGTTGAAGTCGTCCCTATTACCGATATTACAGCGGAAACTGTGGCCAAAGCGTTTTTGTCGGGTTGGGTGTCTCGATTCGGTTGTCCTACTGACATAGTCACCGACCGCGGTAGGCAATTCGAGTCCGCCCTATTCCAGCACTTGTCGAAAATTATTAGTTTCCGACACCGTAAGACCACTGCTTACCACCCTCAGTGCAACGGCTTAGTCGAAAGATTCCACCGGCAGCTTAAAACGGCTATTAAATGCCACGCCGATAGTAGCTGGACTGACTCGTTGCCATTTGTACTACTCGGCGTAAGAAGCTCCTTCAAGGAAGACCTTCAGTCATCCTCAGCCGAGCTTGTATACGGCGAACCTTTAAGACTGCCGGGTGAATTTTTCGGCCATCGAACTGACAAATGCACGACTGACATTACTGATTTTACAGCCCGTATCAGAACATTTGCCAGTAATCTACAGCCAGTCCCGACGTCCCACCACTCAAAACACAAAATTTTTATCCACAAGGATCTCTCGTCTTGCACCCATGTCTTTCTGCGGGACGATTCGTTGAGAGGTGCCCTTCAACCAGCATACACCGGTCCCTACGAGGTGACTAAAAGAAGTGATAAAGTTTTCAAAATCTTAATTAAGGGTAAAGTCGTGACAGTATCACTAGACCGCCTTAAACCAGCCTATATACTGTCCGATACCAACAACATCCCTAGCACTCAAAATGTATCCAATTTACCACCTTCCACTCCAGCGGTAAAGACCACACGCTCTGGACGACGAGTTCAATTCCCCGACTACTATCGCCCGTAACGCGGTCTCTGGAGGGGAGTGATGTGGGTGACTCACATACACCACATACATTGTTTACATAATACACAACTTAACAGACAATATAAACAAACAAATAAAATAAATCAAACATATATTTACACGATATTTTGGCATAGATATATATATAGTATACATTCGCTCACACATACAGACATGACACACTATACAACCATAATATATTATATACAAGTAAATAATCAAAATCACATAAACAATAATACCTAATATATCACGCGCATTCCCGTAATATTGGATAGATAACTCAGGTAGCGTGTGACGTCAGCGCGGGCGCATTCCTCGACGCCCATGCACCAGCCGCGTGACCCGACCATATGTTCACCGGCCGGCTCGCCTCTGTCACCAGTCTCAGCTAACGCTTAACGACGCAGGACGTATGCTTGTCCTCCCTGTACCTGACCGCTCTGAATTTACGTACGCGCTTGTGCTTATGTTAAGACTGCTCTGTGTTACTCTTTCGCTATTTCTTGTGTCCATCTGTGCCTTCTTTCTATTTCCTATGCTTGCATGAGAATAAACTAAGTGTGAAGTGAACCGCTTTTGTGACTTTTAATTATTATACCGCACATATACACACGCTTCCACAGGACTCTAGGATTAGGTTCAATTCAAGTCGCCTGATTCTCAATACTTGTACCATTACGTAAGTGGATCGAAGGCAGGCGGCGACGGAAAAAAAGTTGTGTCTAGCAAAGGTAACAATGGTTAGAGGTGGTTCGTGAGCTAGACTCCGCGGAAGCGAATTCAAACTCCTTTCTTATTTAGTTTTCATAACTGATATCCGCTTTTAGATTTACCTATGCACGTTTTCTAATAGCGGTGGTGGGAATTTGGGTAGGTAGTTTGTTTATTAGTGGTTTGGTCCGAATCAAAATGAAGTTTAGAGTAGTAGGTATCCTTTCTAATCAATCGGTCTGTTAGGTTAAGTTGTGCTTGTTTTGACAAACACAGCTTACCCACTGGTTACCCAACCATAGCCATCTACTTACTACACTACTCTCCCTTGGTCATAGAATAGAAATGGTTACTCCAAGTTTTTGTAGTTTGTAATTGACCTCCTGGGGACTGACTGATTGACCTGGGGAGTATGTCGGACTCGTTCATACCGAGCGCTCTTGCCAGGTCGGTGGTACTATGGGTAGTGCACATCTGGTAAGAATGAGGCTTCTCTACACACGCGTCTCTTGGGTGCAGATGTGAGACGCTCGGGCATCATCCCAGTCGCAAACCAGCCGTATGCCAGAGCTCATTGAGGCATTGAGTACTTACAAATCAAACAATTCTACCATACACTCGCTATTATAGTGACACATCAATCTCGTTTAGAATATAAAATAAAACCTTGTGTCAAAATGTATTATAAATACTTTGAATATTAAGAAATAGGTTTCTTGACGCTCTAATAACAGTAAAATAGTAGCTTAGCTCTTTATAAACGGCAATATTTAAATAAATTCACTGGAAAAATTAAAAGCATATTCCACATAGCTGGTTGAACACGGTCGGAGTTTTTTAATAAAATAAATTTCTTGAACACGTATAATTGAATCCACATTCAGGTTTCAATACCGAATAGGAACTCAACATGACTCGCAAATGAAAAATTCCTTCGCTACAGCACTATTTCCGTTAATGAACACCTGTATTCAAAGAAAACCATAATGAGCTCACACTCAAAGCATACGTCTCGACATTTTCTAGAAATTTCTTTTTAAATAACGTAGGTCTGAGACGGAATGAATCGGCGCACAGTTGGAATGAGTGAGACTCGCATAAGTGAATGGGCCGAGTTGAACGATGAATGGAGCGCCGCGGAATGAGACTGACTTCGAATTCTTTCGGGTAGTGCTGACGTTTGACGTACACTTTATGGTTTAAAATTTTAAATTCGGTACGGAGGTTATATTGGTAAAGTCTTCAGTAGGCTTTTTTTTTTTTTTTTCCCCCCCACTCCGGGGTTCTCGGCTTGTCGTGCCGGGGGGGCTTAGTAGCCGCGGAGGGTCCGTGACTCCGCGGCGAAGCGAAGTGGAACCCCGAGAGGTCGGGCCGCTCCGACACGGGCTTTTCCCAGGAAGCCTGGTCGTAGAGTGGCCCTGTCGCGGGTACCTGCGGGTGTGACCAGCCCAGCAGGTTGCCTGCGACGAGGTGGAACCTGCCGTTCCGGCAGGATGCCTGCGTAGGTTGCGGTGTCGTATGGGAGGCACCGCAACTGAGGCGGGCCGCGGTGTCGTATGGGAGGCACCGCGGCTGAAGGATTTCGGGGCCGCGGCGGGGAGGACTGTCGGTGGCAGGGTTGCGCCGCTCCCCCCTGCCTTCCGCGGCCTTGGCGGGGCCACAGCCGCTGAACTGTGGTCGCGGTGGGGCCGCAGGGGAAGAGAAGTGTCGGTATGTCGTTCGCCGCTCTTCCTATCCTCTGCGGCCGAACACAAGGCTCTGGTGGAGCCCGAGTGGGTGACGCCCACTCGAGGAGGAAATGCCGCGTCGAGTGTCCACACGCTCCGCTGCGTCGAGTGTGCGCACGCTCCGCTGCGTCGAGTGCTTCCGCGCTCCGTGGCGTCGAGTGTCCGCGCGCTCCGCGGCGTCGAGTGGACGCTCCGCGGCAAGTCTGGGGACCGCAAGGGCGGTCCGCCACCGCCGGGGTCGCGGACGAATATTTCAGTTCCCGTAACCCCGGCACTATGGTGGTGAGACGAAAAGATCCCGTGTGGTTTTAGTCGGTAGTCACCCACTATGGGTGGAGTCCGACATATCCCCGTCGTCTCCCCGGACGGCGGGGAATGCGTAAATGCATTTCCACACGGCTAACAAAAAAAAAAAAAAAAAAGGGGCCGTTGTTTTAAGTTGTGTTCAGTTAGCCGAGAATTAAATAACAAGATACAATAGGTACAATTAATTTAGATTATATTATTAGTCAGTATTTCGTTCTGACTAATTTAAAAAGATTCCTAAAACGGTTCCTAGAACGATATATAACAGCAGATAGTCGTGAACATGGGGGTTATACATATATGTATGATATATTTTTATTGTTATATATGTATAGGATACAAATTATGTTGAATTATTTTGACGTCGTCAGAACTGATTGTACACTCTAACAAGCTAATTGATTTACATCGATACATAGATCGGTCGATAGTTGCATGTATACCAATTAGGTTGTTAGACTGTACCTATATAAAAATACTTTTATTAATCATATTTATTTAAATATTAATAAGATATGTATGATAAATTATGACCATGTTTTTCAACTGTACATATTTATTTCTTGTTACAGGTATTTGCAGATCATTTCCTGATAATTTATAATAAGGTGAGTTTTTATGTTTTGACCTACTTCTTCAAATTATTGTAATCATATAGATGATTTTGATGACTTTAAAATCAATGTATCAGTACCACGTGTTTTCCAATATTATAAACATCCTTACAATGTAATTATTATATACGATCTATACCCTAATCGACAGTTTTTTTAATACTTATTGGTACCTACTAAATGAATAGACATACTTTTTTAACATTTTGCCATACAACTGCGACAAGCAATTCGTACCACGTTTTCCTTTAGAGCTTACTCTAGCAAATATATGAGCGAGGAGAATTGTAAACTAATATACGAGGTTATTTTCTAATCAGCTAATAATTCCTTTGAATATATAATTTTGCATTCAATGGTCCCACTAAAGAAATTCTCGTAGTAAACTGGAGTGCGAATTTATCGGCGTTCCGCCCACTTAAATAATTTTCTAAGGGCCCAATTTCTCACTGGTTTATTGTTCGACGACTCGTTCTACGGCCCTTAACGACGTTAATTTCGAATTAATTCGTTGATACTCCCGCGCCTTGATTAAACTCTGATTAGGGAATAAATCTTGTTCTATTTTGTGTGAGAAGTCGTTGCGTTCAAATTGGGATATCTTGGTGTTGGGCGAACGTTCGGGTGGTGCCATCCTTGATGTTATTTTAGGAATCTATTAAAATTAATCAGGTGGTTATTATGCTTTCAAAATGTCTGAAGTTGCGGGTTTACAAAGGAAATGTATTTATGAAAGTAGGTAAAATACATAATTTGGCAATGGTAGGTACTTTGGTAAATTAAATTTATTCTAAACAACAACCAATTAATGATTTAGAAATAATTTATTACTTCTAGATTTAATGAAATTATGGACATGAGAATATAAAGCAAATAAACAAACTTTTAGAAAATGTATTAACTTTTACATTATTTACAAAAATAAGATGTACAATTTCGAGCAGTTTAATTTTCACTTTCGGCCAACTAGAGGTAGGTAAATACTGAGCGCTCATTAAAGATGGCACACGTATAACTAGCTACATTCAGCAATGTTGCGCTTTTGATTCCAAATTTAATAAACGCTTAACACTTCAAAGCTCGCGTGTAAAACAATTTGGCGCGCGCCGAAAAACACCACAGTTTTGGTCTAGCTACGTAATTGGTTTATACTGCAGTCCGCAGAGAAAATATTAATTAGGGTTGCCGACGGCGAGGCGCTTCCAAGCTCTTTCGTGGCTGTATCTAAAGTGCATCTGCAATAATCGTTGTACTTGATGAGCAGCGACTTTTGTGTTGTGGGCACTTTGAGGCAATTCTACTTTTGAGGTCTCTGAATATTGTAGAAGGATCTTTAAAGTAATGTAAATTAACGTTGCATGGATGTGTATTCCCCGGTACGGTAGTCTGACTCAGAGGTACTAATTGACGGTCGCATTGTAGTTAGTTAAGCCTATTTCAATGAAATCACATATTAAAGCTACAAACTCTTACTTATACACACAGAAGTACAGTGCTAATCTGATTATTGAACGTTAGTCCACAACAGCCTTATTTGCAATCACATTATTTAATGAGGCAATTAAAATATGAATTAATGTAAAAAAAAGATAAGCATAAAGAGCTGAAAAAGAAATGTTGTACGAACATACACAACAAATATTCGGTTTTACCTAATAAAACCGAATATTTGTTGTGTATGTGTTGTTTAGGTTTAAAAGTTTCGAATCTATCTACATTCTTTTCGAATATTAATTTCCTAATTTAATTTCACAAGAAGAACATTACAATAATGATCAATATTATTTTGTATAACCGCTTTTTTGTCATCTAACGGAACAATAGTAAAACCTATGCGTGCCAGTAAACTCACGTAATACCACAAAAAGGTTAAAAAAACTACTCACATTTGCTTATTGCTGACAAATGAAAGTTCCGTGGTATTAATACAGGTAGAAAATTTCTCGTATCGACATCGGTGGGGTAAAAAAGTTTGGTTATCAAATAGAAGATGTAATGTTTTATGAAAAGAATGTTGTTAGAAAAAGTTGTCATTATAGAATGCAAAATATTTTGTAGTTGGCAAAACAATGTTGTATTTTGACACCTAATCATTTAGCATTAATTTGTCTTAACGTAAAACAACTAAATTATTAACTAAAATAAAGATAGAAAGTTGCAACTAATTATATACTATATCCATTGCGCATTGGCGAGACCTTATAATTGTTTCGTTTCCTTTCTCCATTTTCCGTCGGCTTCCTTGCTTCCGTTGAAGGTATTTTAAAAAACTAGTAAAATGTTAGAACTAATTTCCGTTACACAGAAAGTTTTCCGAAGGCGCCCGCCGCCTATTTTATGCTCATCTGAATCTTGAAAGTTTGATGAACTATCTCGGAGAATGGCTGCCGTGAAATTAATTTTACACTTGATAAGCTTCTGCTATTTTAAAATATTGCACTTTAAAAAGTTCCGTACCAAAAAGGTTTAAATTGACAATGAAATTAAGGATGGCATTGTAGGGGTTAAAAGCTGCCGAGGTAACTATAATAATTATGTTCGTTTTGTCGGTGCCTATGGTTTTTTTACCTAGGGTTTGCTTTTTAATAGCTCGCTTGTAGAAAAATCCGATAGATATTATGTTGCCGAATGAAAGCACGTTTGGCGCAATGGCTTTAGTTGCTCGTTAAATCTTTGTGTGGAATATATATATATATATATATATTTATAAGATACAGATATTCGTGCCGATTCTAGGCGTTTGTACAATTTTTAACCCCACACTACAAGAAAAAAACCTAGATTAGATCTACTTATTCTAAGCACAAAAAAACGCGCGAACCCTAAATAAAAAACTTTAGTCACGAACCACATCCAAATCCAGTAGATGAGTGAAATATTTCACAAAAATAAATATTGTGTGCGGATAATCCACCACGTTCGAACATTACCCAAGAAAACACTACCGTCGCATTTGTATGTATTGCAAAATTCAATAGGATAGCTTATAACGTTGCGGACTCATCCCAACCGTTCTTCGGGTTATGAAATTGGATCCAGTGACAATAAAATACATAATTTAGGCCCGCGCCCCGCAGTGGGGCGGCAACTTATTGTATTAGACATAGTAAATTCTGCTAAGACGCACGTGCGCACAATGATTGTGGCCAGAATTGGGTACGAATGTTTGAGACAATGTGGCCATTCAAGTCGGTTTCGGTTTCCAAAGAATTAGGCTACAGGTGCTCTAAGGAATATGAACGAACTGTACCTACGTATTGGCAAGATAAGCTTAAAACAAAATATGTTTGGAAATAGTCTTGGAATAGCTCGTCATTCAACTTTATGCTTGAGTCAAATATAATTTAATTCAACATTAGGTCGCGTTTTCATTTCCCAAACACGAATCGGTTTTGTGTCAGTGATAGAAATGATATTTCAAGAGTTTCCAAGTTAGATTGCTTTCTATGTAGTCTGTAGTAATTGACTGAAAAATTATTTATTTCATAGAAGTATAAGCAGTTTTTTAGCTTCGTAAACCACCATAATAAAACCATTGATAAAACGATATTGAGTTTTGAATAACATAAATATCGACCACCATGCTTAAATCTATAAAAAGGTAGACAGACAGCAGGGTATCAAAGTACACCCACATTTATATGTTTAGTCCGATAAATAAAACAGGGCAAGCCTTTTCTCATTAACAAGGTTTAAATCCAAACTTTAGCTTTAGTTTGAAGTTTATAGTTAAACCCTTTCTTAAGACTGAGAATAAAATTCATTAATTAAAACAGCGAGGCATTCTATTTTTGTAAATACTTTTGTTCTTCGAATAACATGTAAACAAGGGTATAACGCTATCGATTCTCTATCTCCGTCCTCATCCCCGGGGACACAGCTTGTATATACGGATTTAATTAAGGAATGTAAAGCGCACAAACACTAACGTACTTAATATCTGTATTGACATGGTCGCTTCAAAGCGTTGGTGTTCCGGCACAGCTGTTTAATTATCAGCCGCAGTTATAGACGAGTTTCGTAGACAACTTGTTCCGCCAATCTAGTGCGGTGCCAATCTGCGAGGACGGGCGCGAGTTTGAGCGGCAACTCAACGAAATATCGGAACTATCAGCGGATCAGTCGTAGGTTTTGACGAGTTTTGTAAACAAGTTGTTTCGAAAATCCAGCGGGGCGGGTGCTGGCTCCAGCGATAAGCGGTAATTGTAAAATGTTCTTAGGTCGTTAACAGTATGTTTTGAACAATTTTGTAGACTACTTCATCAGTTAATGCAGTGTTTTACTAGTATGTGAGAATTGGCGCTAGTTTGACCCGGGCAGGTAATCGTAATTTCTGTTTAAGTTGTTGATTTCGAAGGTTATAGTTGGTATATTTTGATAAATATTTATCAGAAATATTAAATTAGTTAGAGAACTAAGAAACGTTGAATTCGGTTCCTCAATACAATCAGTTTTTATTCGTCTTATTGTTTCCAATCGTTTTTCTATCGCCACAACACCAGCCCAGCCTTTCCTCTTCTCCCGGCTGACCGCAATGGCTATAAATTCCGACACAATATTTCGATGTCGGTCCCCATCGAACTTTCGTTACGGACACGTTGCGTGTGTCACATAAAACCCTTGTTTATTACTGTGTTTTATTAAATTTATATGGACACTATACGAGTACTAGGTGATCGTAATTTGGCGCTAAATTTTAAAATGTACGCTTAAAATCAATTGAAGTTTTGATCTAATTAATACATACAAGATTGATTGAATGAAATGTACATAAAATACAGCTATTTTGGTTAAAGCTTTTATATATTTGTATTTACTAATATTTTATGTGAATTGACTAGTTTATTTTTTGTTGTATTAAACGTAGTCGTCATGCAAATAATGCATATGTTTTATGAATACGTGGTACTTATTAAATAATTATCAATATCATATTACATCTACGATGTATCTTCGAAAGCTAAGGCCCAGTTCACATATTCAATATTATAATCGGGAAAAATTTCAACCTACGAGATGTTAATTGCATATGTGATATGTATAAAGAAAGGTTATTGCTAAAACACCAGCAATCTCGGAGGACTTATAGCTTACATCATGAGCAACCACTTTTGTTAGGGTATCTTGTGACCGATGTCATACAGAAGACGGAATATTTGCATTATTTTGCATCTCTTATCATTACCATATAATATGCTAAAGAATAATTAATATACATATTATTAATTTATTGACGTCTAATATGAGCGGTCGTTGTGGAAATCTTTGGGGGAGGCTTATGTCTAGCAGTGGACGTCCTCCAGCTGATATGATGATAAAGATGTTGCGCAAAAGTGTTTTTTTTCTGTTAGCGTACAAATAAGTTTATCAGATTTAACACATTGAAGTTACAAAATACCTTAGACTCTTAAATAAGTTCTTTACAGTCTCTGCTTACTCTTGAAAGACTATATCAGCTAGTTGATAATACAGGGTGTAAAATTACAACAAGCAAGATAACTGGGGGTAATTTATCATAATGACGTCTGTGTATTTTTTTAGCGCGGTGCCCCCTTTGTGACGACCCCTTACTAAATCACGGGCAAGCGACAAGAATTATCATATAACTCAAGATAATAAGAAATATAACCATAGTATCTATATTTTTTATTATTTATGCTTAAAGCGTATGATAGCGGCGTTGAGACAGGAGTGAGTTGTTTGTGGATGATTATAGAGCTAATAAAAAGAAACTAATTTTAGAAAATAAATAGTATTTACACGTTATATCACTTTGTTGTACAACACAGCGGAATAGGGTGTGTAAGAAATAGTACGTATGGTATGTAGAATATGCACCATGCAAAAGTAATATTTTTTATAGCTAGGTACTTAATATTTCAAAAAACACTTCAGACGGTCAAAAATAGGGTATTTTTGACCGTCTGAAGTGTTAGTCAACTAAATTGCTAAAACTTAAGCTAAAATTTAATTGTAAATTACCTATATTAATTTGAAAACAAAGTGAAGTTTCTATAAATTGGTAGGTACTAAAATTGTCACAGTGGACATCATATTAAACATTTTATATAAAATTTAACACATATTACATATAATACTACCTACCTATATTAAGAGAATGTACACAATTCTAATCCTAAAAGTACACCATACTTCACAGCTCACGTAAAAAACGGAAGTAACCCGACAAAATGTGGAGGGTAGTTTGTTATAAAATTTTTACACGAACGGGAGTGGTTCATCGCAGTTGGTGGGGTAATAGGGCGACAAGCCAACTATTATGAGAAAGTTTGCGGCTTGGAGTGAGAATAATTCTGTTTTATATGGATATGATATAAAATTATATCGTGTGTCTAGAATGAGTTTCACCTGAGTGTATAAAGAACTAGGTACATACCTAAAAATATTCGTTTTTACGTGGAGAACCAGCAATTTTTTTTAAATGTGTCCCACACTAGGATTTTCTCGTGTGTCGTGGTTGCGTTTACAAACACATATTTTCACATACACAAACGCTCAGACCCGAAACAACTACTTGCAGAACGTACAAATATTTGCCATACTATATATATTAAAATGATTACCTTTTTTATATTTATATAAGGGTGGCAAACAAGCTAAACCGACACTTTAAAAACCTTTTCAATCCCTTCTTTGAAGAACCCTCTGCTATAGTCATTGCGAAAATCTCTACAGTTGGTAGTTCGTTCCACACAGATTGTGCGTGATATCACGCTCCTTTGTGTGCAGTGGCACAAGTTGCAGGAATGAATTCGGTGCCGATAGCGAGAGATGCGACGATTACATGCATATTTTAATTTTCATCCTACAAATGATTAGATACTATTTACAGTACATAGTTGTTAATTTGCATGCCAATATTCCAGAATCCAGGGAAGGGAGAATTTACTTAAAACAGACAAGATTGAAATGTTTTCTGCAATCAAGTAAAACAGCGTCATATCCAAATTACTTTCTTGGTTCCTCCGTCCTCTTGCAGAGAGGTTCTTCATTACACCTCCGCGTAGACGAGGTAATTGCAGGGCCGACACACGCGAGCATAACCTCTTAATTTATTGAACGAAACTAATGAAATTCCTGAGCAAAGTTTATTGCTAGAGACAGCCCTGTTTCGCGCTAACAATTTTGGCTTCTCCTCTACAAGGGTCTGAAGTGTTCTAATCGTTTCTTTAATTATTTCTGAATTAATGTTTAGTCTTGTCTTGTAGCGTTAATTTTGTGAAATATCTTTATAAATATTTGTGCCATTTGTTATCCTTTTCAATATACAAGATTAAGTTTCCCTTTTATTATTAATATTTAGTAATGCACCAACAATTATCTACATTATCTCAAACGTTTTATTTAAATAACCCAGACCTTCAAAACAAGCTACGTCAAATACACAAGCTTCGTTGTTTAGTACGGAACTAGATGGCACTGCGTCATAAAGTCCGGATATAATATAAAAAAAATATCCTTAACGTTTTTAGTTTTAAAGATGACATTGCATAAAACATTGGCTTCAATTTACGCTCTTACGTAAGTAGGTACTTCATTTAATACGGTGCAGTACATATTGCACCCGTAGGTAAGTAATCTATGTTTTACGAGTGCAGTTCAGTTCACACCGCACCGTCTAGACTATATATATGGCCTAAATAAATTAGTACTAGCGCACCTGTGTCGTGTTCTGTATTCACGATCACTTTTAATGTCAGCTTCTCTAATGGTTCAAGATTGATGGATCTTAAAAAATCAGTGACAATAATTGTTTGGCGACCCAATTAGTCCAGCGGTAGTTAACACTGCCTTCTGTGCTATGGGTCTCGGGTACGAATCCCGGTAGGGACAAATGTTAGTGTGATGAGCATAAACATTTGTATCCGAGTCATGGATGTATCTATCCTACTAATATTATAAACGTAAAAGTTTGTAAGTATGGATGTTTGTTACTCTTTCACGCAAAACCGATTAACAGATTTGAATGAAATTTAGCATGCAAATAGTTTATTACCTGGATTTACACATAGGCTACTTTTTATACAATATAAACGAATATCTTAGGAGTAATCGTAAAAAAAATCATCACACTAGGCTACCACAGCTCTTTATCGCGTTTGATGTGTCATGTCAGTTTTGATAGCTTCTCCGTTGCTATGTACGCTGTTGCTATGTAGCGACATAGACGTCACTATACACTAGATGGCGCTGTGTGTCATAATGTTCAAAAAGATTTATTTATTTAATTATATTTAACCCATTTACAGTTCCTCAACTGTGTATAGATCTTCTCAAATTTGAGATCTGTCTCATAACTTAAATATACACAGATATAGTATACAATGTATATAAAAACTATTATTATATAATATGTAGAGGAGCGATGACAGCCTGAATGCTGAGTTTAATCATTTATACCATGTCGTCCCTGAAGGGTGAGGCAGAGGTGTAGGTACTAATGTATTTGTAATTAGGTCTCATCTTACAAGGGGCGAGCCCATTGTCATCAGCTGGGCACGAATCCAGACTCCGTGCTGCTACTGATAATTTCATTTTAAAATCCAATAACCTTCGCTCGACTTTGGGAATTGAACCTAAGACCTTTTGGTTAGCTGTCACACTTACGACGACTAGATCAACGACGCAGTAGAAATAAAACAAATCATCATCATCATTTCAACCGTTTGACGTCCACTGCTGGACATAGGTCTCCCCCAAGGATCGCCACGACGACCGGTCATATGCCGCCCGCATCCGGTGGGTTTCAGCGACCTTTACCAAGTCGTCAGTCCACCTTGCTGGGCCCTGGTCACACTGCGTCAAAAAAAATATAAATAAAAAGAAACAAATAATTAATAAAACTCTTAAAGCACTAAACGATGTCATTCAGATATCATATGATAATTTGTGTAAGACAAACGCAATCGTCACAGACGTTATTAAACGCCGAAGAAAATTTAGAAATGTAAGCTTAATTAAAATTTCTACTTAACAATCATGTCTAAGCGAAATACCAAGTAGCTGAGGGGGAGTATGGCTCTGATATTGTTACTCAAGTTACGAGAATATAGCGGGTGAAGGTATTTTAATGAGTTCATTATCATCAACCTATGCATATATGTGCATCCTGAATGTGATTAGTGATAAATCATATCATAAATATACTTACTAACAAAAATAATAAGCATACATAAATAAATACATACATAGATACATACATACGTAATATAACGAATATATACATGACAAACTGACAGTAGTTACGTCAACGAGTTACGGTAGTCGTCATACAACTATGACGACTACCGTAACTCGTTGGTAGTATAGTACACCACGCTAGCCTGTTGCGGGTTGGCAGACTTCACATGCCATTGAGAAAATCTCTCAAGCATGCAGGTTCCTTAAGGTGTTTTCCTATACTGTTTGAGCTTGTGATAAATGTAAAGAGTTAGTGAAAATTTATTCCAACTTAAAAACGAGTCGCATAATTCAGCATGTAGAAGCACTGTTATAATTCAATAAAATTTTCAGCTTAAAAAGAAAAATAAATAAATAATTTATACAGTTATTATTATAGTAAGAAAAAAAATTGCGAACTTTTCACCCTGATTATTAACAGCTTAAGGTCCACAGGTTCCTGACCACAGATGTAACAGATTTACAGACATTTCCATACGATAAACTGTTTCATGTATTTTTTTGGATATGGACAAGTCTTAAAGATTTTTTAACTTGGACCGCATGACTAAAATTTGGAAGTTTCAGCGGAACAAACAGTAAATTTTGATGATAAGTCGTTTTAAGAATCGAAATAACTGCAACACGGAGGGTGGGGAAAAGTGCAAAAGTTGCTAAGATGCTTCGCATTAAATTAATTGATTCATTGTAAATTAAAATCTCAGACGCTTTTCTTTTTTAATATCAGTCCATTTATTTCTGTAAGATGTTTATTGTAAAAAGATTTTATAAAAATCTTTTTTTATAAAAATTTTATAAAAATCTTTTTTCGATAGTGAGATTCCTCGCTCAAAGACCGCAGTGAAATAACAGTAGTTGTATTTCTGCGAGTGGGTAAGGTCACCAGAGCTCGTTGGAGGAGTGACTATTCTGACGGCATGGTAATTCCGTTGTCACTTACGACATACGATGTATGTTTACTAACAAATATTTTCACTCAAACAAATACATATTGCAATCAATATTACAATCGAGAGACTAATCGATGTCATGATACACATCGCTTTGTCTCTCAAATTCTCAGTACTAAGCTCCGAGTTTGGTTTTGTCGTCAGCTAATGGTAATTGGCTTACACACAATTAGGTACTGAGGGATATACGACATAATTATCGGTTAACTGCGTGCATCAGTTGAAATCAAACACCTCTGGAACCTACTGGGGGTTAAAACCTGACATTTCGAACAGTTATGTTAGTTATTTTAAGCCTTATTAGCTGCGGTAAATAGTACTTTTTTTAACTGTTAGGTTTTTAAATTGAAATATTATCTAGAAATAATACCTATCATAGAAGATAATTTCCGTATTTATCTTAATCACTATTTTACCAATCGTTCGGATGAGCAACGTCATATAATGTCAAAATCATCGTCATTTATAAATACGCGTTTCCTTGCTCTACGCCTTACAATGCTAAGACGCCGTTGTTAAATCTTCCACAGCATTTTCAATGACTACATTTCTAGAGCATCCTAAGTCTATGACATATTGTGACATTTCAGCAACAATTGTGTGGCATAGTATCTTATCATAACGTACGTATAGGGTTGAGGACTGCGTTGGACAGACAGAACGAAAAATAAGATAGGTATTAAGTTAGGTCATACTAAGGATGTAGATACATATATCATCATCACAACCCATTATTATCCCACTGCCGGGCACGGGTTTCCTCTGATTTGAGAGGGATTAGGCTATAGTCCATCACGCTAGCCAATTGCGGGTTGGTAGACTTCACATGCCATCAAGAAAATCTCTCAAGCATGCCAAGTTTCCTCACGATGTTTTTCTTCACCGCTTGAGCATGCGATAAATACGCACATAACTTCCGAAAAGTCAGTCGTGCGTGCCCGGGTTTGAACTCGAGACCTTTGACATGTCAGTCCACTGGTTACACTACTAAACTACCACAGCTTAGTGGTGTGACCAGATACATATATACATTAAGTAATAAAGAAGTTAAGTTAAAAGTGAACATTATTCAGTTCAAGAAACTAAAGAGATAGATGAGTGAAAAATGAGACGGTAATTAGTCAACAATCTATCACAATCAACGTTAATTTGTGAAGCGAGTCCAAACTCTTCTTTCAATTAAATGTTGAACATTTTTAAAGTGAGTTTTTCCCGTAACTTAGCGTTTTAAGGAAGAACAAAGAATGTTTTTCTTTGCCAACATTTATTCATTCATGCTATATTTTTTTTGTAAAATTACTTAAAAGTAATATCAATATACCCCGGAAAATCCGTAAAAAGTTTTATTTCAATGTCAAATATTCGCGAGAGTGTAAACAATCAATATTAATAATTGTAAAATACCAATATTATAACTTTACTATATTATAAATATATGAATAAAGTATACCATACTATAATAAAATTAATCGCTCAAACCACCCTTTAAAAGTTTGTGAATTTACTTTGCAAGTTAAATAAGAAAACAGATTTGATGACGTTTTCACAACATTCACAGTCTCGGACCGATTCGAAACAAAGGACGACCAATAGAAGCTAGATAACAATAGTAGGTGCATTCACTAGTCTAGACTCTAGACCAATTTCTTCAAATAAATAAGTTACATTTTGTTCGGTTAAGGCTCACGCAGATAAGAACGGGTCGTATCGAATAGACATATTTCGGTTGTGGCAGTTTTAACTGTCAATAATATAATAAATTATTGAAGTCTAATGAAAAAGTAAGATATATTTATAGTAATACAAAATATAAATATATCTCAGATTGGCAACAAATCCATATTTTACTGACATTTATTCAATCACACCACGCCATTAGCCTTATCCCTCTTATTTTGTGTAGCCAACAGTTGATTAGTAAAACAGTTGATAGTGAGAAAAATCCTGGGCTGTATTTATGTAATTATGTCTTGTTTTTTTTTAATTATTTTTTATTGTTTCTTCAATCAGTCATTATTGCGCTCAGTCATAATTGCTATTATAGCACCCAGGGTTCTTATTATAAAGATACTTAATGCTACCATTAACTATAGAATTATCAATGAATTCGTACAGTAGCCCAAACGTCCAGGCAGCCAAGTGACGTCGTGTAATCTGAGCAATTAATCCTCTGATTGGTCTAAATGGGGCTTTGTCCTGTGCCATCGTAGGTTATTGGTAGCTTACATGTGTGTGGCTGCTAGATACAGCGGTGGCTCTCAAGCATTTAGTATAAGATAGGTCAAGGAAATACATCGAGATGAACACTAGCGTCCCGTATATTGATAAATTCATCCTATCCGCTTTTGAGAACAAATTCCTCTTTTTCTTTCTAAAACCAACAATCATAGAGAAATATAAGAATAAATTAAAGAAAAAAATATGCTTTAAATACCTGATCATACTGACAATATTAACTTTATTTACAATGAAACTACTTCTAGGTATGTTATTCAGCAGATAGCCTACAAAAGTCTAGAAGAGGCTTATCCATATACAGATAACTATCTCCCATTTCCCTAACTAGATAAATGGCTCCATATAGGCTAGCTATACATAAGCATGAGATTAAGTCCACGGGGACACGTCACGTAATGTCCGTCTGCTGTCGTGCTATGCATAAATAACGATGGTATGTACACCAGCTAATACCCATAAACATTTAATCAATGTGCGATTAATTTGACGCTGAATGCGAGGTCATTGTAGGGTCACGAAAAGGATTGCAATGACAGGGTTTTGTAAAATTAATGAACGAGCCTTTTAAATTTTAAACGAGGCAGTCAGGGTACTATGATTATAAAAAAAACCATAACCCTCCTGATGCAGTCGGGAAAAAAATATATACTTATTTATTTACTCTTCTGTAGTAAGGGTGGGTGTGAGTTGATCCTGGCAGGGGTAATTTTTTGTGAGATAAGCATGTACATTAGTACTTGTGCCATGGATGTATGTCATTGTATATATTAAAAAAAAAATAAGCTTAGCTACGAACTAGATGGTGCTATATCATAATATCCACTTGTATGAGCACTTTGTAGGTACCTAGATAAACATACACTCTTAATGTCTGGCGGCTTTGGGATTTTGAATTGGCCTACACAAATGTCCCAGTGATCTTGCATTGACGTGCGTCGGGTCGTTGAGCTCCCTCAATAATGGTTGAGCTACACGATGGCTGATGTACGCGTGCTGTCAGTATGGACAGGTCAACTCATAGCTGCACTGGTGCTTTCTTCAAAAGGCCATCTCAGACTTTGACCTACATCGTCAGGCTCACATACTATAAACAAAAATGTTTGAACTTTAAAAGAAATGATTCTGAGTTTGTCTCTCAGATCGGTCGTCAGTTAGGTTAGTTCATAAAATAATATTACACTTGACTTGTAAAAGTGTCTTTAAATGATATTTACAGAAATAAATAATGTATCTAATCTATCTATCTATGTATTGCTATATGTATTTTTAGAAAATATCATTAGTCAATTAACGGGATAAAACAGAATATAAAATAATCATGAAATACCGTTATAACACTCTCATATTTTACAATAATGTTATTTTTCTAGTGGTGCAATAGCAAATAATATAATAAACAAATAGACGCGGTACAGATATCGTTTTTGGCGAACGTGACTATTACGTTAATGGTCGTTTTCATAGTGTGCAGTGCAAAGCAAAGGCTGTGGCGGAAAATTGTAATAAGGCCTCCTTTTATATTAACAAGTTTGACTGCTGGTGACGCAGGACCGGTCATCGTGGTATTCTTTGGGGGAGGCCTATGTCCATTCAGTGGACGTCTTATTTAAGTTATAGTGTTTTATTTTCGCATTTGATAAGATCCTCATTAACCCATTTATTCTCGCTGTACTGGATACGGGCTGCTCTCATTTTGAGAGGGATCAGGCGATAGTCCATTAAGCTGGCGTAGTGCTGTCATAGCTTCAGCAATTGATGTAACATCAAAATATAGGGTTTATCATTAAGTATAGATTTCACTATCTGTGGAGAAGGTTAGATCTGTTTAAAAATCAAATTATGAGCGATTATTATGGTTTTGTAGTTATTATTTGAAAATGGGTCGGCAAAGTGCGAAGTTAGGTTTTTGTTTGTATAAAATAACCTCATTGTTCACGTGACAATAAAACCCGCTACCGCTCGCAGCTTGCAGACCGGCCGGATTCAGAATAGGCATGTAAAAAGGCGGGGCGCAATGCATGCCAATTCGTCCGCGCCGGACATCGTCCGACATCGATGTACCGACGGCAGATACAGTTAATATTAGGTACCTAACCTAGTATTGGAAAGTAATATTTGCTTTACATTGTTGTGTTTACATATAATACATATTGAAAGTAATGATTATGTTTTCCTTATTACTTGATGAGATGTCATTGTATTGTAACTAAAGCTACTAACTAAATAAGAATTTAAATATTTTATCAAGAAAATATTGATTTCGTTAACATGTGTTTGAAGGTTAATTTGAGAAACAATATATTTATGAAAATAAAAATCAATTTCATAATAATAGATGGTATGGTCCTTTTTTTGCGGGCAGTAGGTAAGCCCCGTGTCGGGCCGTGACCAGTGTGCGAATCAAACCGGAGGGCAGTTTCAATTTGCCGTAGGCTCACCCCTACCGACTACTAACACTTTAGTGCCATAGTGCAAGTTGACTTCTAGGTCTTACCATATACAGGCTGATATTATGGTAATATTTAAGAGTTTTATTCAGGAAGTAAAAGAAGTGCTTAAAATTTTGGTAACACTCTTGCCGCCATAGCTGAGAAATATGTATTTATAATTATATTGATCCGGATCTGGCCGTATGTGAGAATTTGGTACATATGTTATAGCAGAAAAGTGTGGGACAATCCAATAAAAATGTCTGTAAATTCAATTTCAAATAACACCAGTTCTTAGACTGTTATTTTATTGTTACTAGGTATCTACTATAAGAGATCGCTAAATGACCCGTTCAGAAATAGATTTAACTTTAAAAATTCCGCACACCTAAAACCGATTGTCACGATTTCCCTTACAGTAAGCAAAAAATACAATTTCTGATATATTCGAATATAAATTTCTGATTTACCGCTCGACCTGAAAAATTCGAGATTCAAGATTCTCTCTCAAATTGTCGCCGCGCGTGAAATTTTAAAAATATTCTCTCGTGAACGAACGTATGTATTGTAAATAGAATATTTTGTATGGCATTGGCGTTGTATGATATACATCTTACGTTTAAAATTGAGTACGCCAAAATAGGTAACGGGAAATGTTGAGCGTGCGGGCTGAAATATCGTTAGTAAGTTTCCGTCCTGTTCTGGTGTTGTCGTAACGTGGAAAGTTCATATAGCGGCTAACGTGTAGCGCAAATTTTGAAAAGAAAAAAAAAACACGGTCGTTCCCCTTACCCAACTACGCTGAAAACGGTTTCCATGTTATATATTTTATACGAAGCGAATGCCGTCTTAGATCATTCATGAGTCTGTACCTATCAGATCGATTGATAAATGCTGCTATTAAACAGCCCTCAAAATTAAAAAAATCTAATGGGTGCGTGTACTTTTGTACGCGCGTGAGAAGTTATACTTCTTTGGCATCATTAAATAGTTAACCTCAATTATATTGGAGCACTTGAAAAAGTATATAAGCACAATTTTTTTCACTAATATTTACAAATAGTAAGTAATATCAATCAAAATATTCAATTTAAATCACTACTGAATATAATTTATTAGCACATATATAATTCGCACTTGTATGAAACTAAAACACGTGTTGTGAATGTATAAACTAGAAACATGTTGATAAATATTATAAATACTAAAACAGTGATCAGAGGTGACGAGCGTACCAACATGCGCGACTAATATCGAGGTTCAATTTCTATTTTGTTGGTAGCTTTTTTTTCGAGACTTAATGAGCGGTTAAGCAGACAGCTTCATACTGTTAATTTTGTGTCACAGATGCGCGCGCATCTTAAAATTTCACTCTCATATTTTTTTCATAACGCGCCTAAAGAAGTATAACTTCAAAAAAATGTTTTATTGTCAAATATTCATCAAATGAGGTGAATGTACCTGTAGGTACTACATATTGATAGAGACACATCGGGCATTTTATTTGTTACATCAATTATGTGTGCTCATGAATTTTTAATGATTCAACTATGATATTAATGAAGATCAACATAGTGTTGCATTTCATTTGCACGTAAACCAAATCCGAATCTTAGCTTACATATTAATTAATACATGCGAGTTTGCTGTCGAGAATCGCCAGTAGCATCCAAAATGCGCCTGTTGCAACGCCACCCTGTCACAATCGATCTTCGTCGAGTCGCTGCGAGATTTACGACCGACATGATGCGTATTGCCCGTACAGTTGACGTTAAAAGCTGACGTTTGCGAAGTGTACCGGCGATGTACATATGAAATATACTATTTGATTGATATTCGTGGGTTATAAATTATATTTTTGATTAAAATGAATCACAGAATTACTGGTAAATTTTTTTTTTTTTAATAAAATAGTGCAGGTAGTTGTTATATTATAGAGATAGATAGAGATACTCCTCTAATTTATCATTCTTACTATTTTCAGTCAGACTTTATTGTAAGTGCTTAAACGAGTACATACTGCATTCGAAAAAAACAATAATTATTGTGAAAAAAGTAGAATTCATGAATACCTACTATAATTTATGTTAACGGGCAATTTTAGATTATACGATATTACCATCTACTAAAAAAATAGATTCATTGTTAGTGTATTTTTTTTGCATTGTGACTTTGGAGGAAATAAAAAAAAACTTATGAATCCACGGTCAGTCGATAAAATAGATCGAGGAATATTTTTTCAAACAATTTCTGCGCTTAATTTAAATGATGACTCATGACTGAAACATGACATAAATTAATTCTTAAGTTTTAAGAATTAATTTCATCCAAATTTTACGCACTGCCAAAAATTGCACCTCATTCGTTAAATTGGCTCAAATTTTCAAAATATAGTGCCTTATTTAATTTATATAATCGTTATGATCATAAAAATTATCATTATTTGATACGAAATTATAGCTGATCAATAATAATAACAGGTATTGAGGACCCAAGGGTACAATTTATGTTAATTTTGAACCCAAAGCGGATAATGTTAACAAAAAGTTAAAACCGATTAGAGCTTGACTAAAATTATATGATGTTATGAAATGTATGCAAATTGTTTGTTTTTTTTTTGTATTTGGGAATATGGTTTAATAATAAAGATACAATTTAGTATATATCAACTACCCCACTTATCTGAAGCTCGTTAGCGCGACTTTGAGTCTGATGTGCTGGGTTCGGTCCTAAAATTTAACTAGTTATGACATTCTCTGTAACCGCTTGGAGTTAATAATATATCCAGTGCCATCTAGTTCCGAGGTGAACAACGAGGATTATGTTACGGATACTAAGTAGATGGATGTATTTTTTTTAAATTACATACTTGTTATGCATAGACACATACCTAGCTCAGATGCTTATCACACAAAAAATAGCCCTCAACGGATTTTGAATCCAGGACCCTTACCACTGAAGACAATCTTAAATACTACTACTGCTGCACTAATCGGGTCGTGAAGTTAAAGATTCTTTTGTCGTATTTAAGGACTTTTACAGACGCAACCAAACATTCTGTCAATTTTAAAGACGAAATTCATGACAAGCTATGTTGATCTACATTTGTTTGTGAAAGTACTTGAAAATAAACACATATAGTTACGGGTAATTTTAACTACCGCAGAATCGACAGATCGTACCTACGGCTAATAGCCGATACGCTGAAAATGGTATACAATAATACAGCACAATCGAAAACGGTAACGTAGTACCGCTTAAGCCAACACGACAGCCACCTAACACTAAAACTGTTCACTTCACATAAATTGTGAACTTTTTTTTGCCGGACTTCATATTTTAATGTGTCGCCAAGCTTGAACGGTGCAGCTAAAATTATGTGTTAATTTGTTTACACGCTGCAGTTTGACATGTCACCGTAAATTATGGCCACATTCTGTTTTTGTTGAGTATAATTTCACGCTATTTTCTCTTGCAGTATAAGCAGACCTTTATAGAACACCCACTGTTATGATGTTTGCGATATACTTAGTTCTCATAAGATTTATATATATAATTTACGTTAGAGTACATAAATGAAATAAAATTTAAAATAGCATTCAATTTGAATGAAGAAAAGTATTCAAATGTAAAGTAGTAGAGAAATAACAACCAACCAAGTAAACTACTTGGTTGGCATAGTTTACATTGCTATATTTATTTATTATTACGGGTGAGCGGTGGTAGCCTAGCAATATGGCCAGTGGACTGACACGTCATAGGTCTCGAGTTCGAACCCAAGGCACGCACCACTGACTTTTCGGAAGTTATGTGCGTATTTATCACAAGTTCAAACGGTGAAGGAAAACATCTTGAGGAAACCTGCATGCTTGAGAGATTTGTCTTGATGGCATGTGAAGTCTGCCAACCCGCAGTAGGCTAGCGTTGTGGACTATAGCCTAATCCCTCTCAAATAAGAGGAGACCTGGGCCCAACAGTGGGACGTTAATGGGTTGATGATGATGACATTGCTATAGAAAGATATACGTAAAATGTGCTAAACTGGAAGTTATCAGAAATTGTAGATGTTAGGAATGTGATAATAGGAACACCAATCAATAATTGTGCATTATAGTATAATAAATATGGTAACAAATTATTTTATAAGTTTCGTTTCTATTCGTATGGTATAAGTTTCACGATAGGAAATTACATATTTGGGAGTTTTCTTTTTAATAATAAACTACGAATATTTTATTTTAACTGATTTATTAAGGGCTGTACTTAATCATTATTAAATTAATACAGATTTACTCTTATATTATAATATCCAGCCAGTCTATTCCATAAAATAACATATTTTAAACAAAATATGCTTAAATGTTTCTCCAGAAATTCAATTCTAAAAAGTATCGCCCCTAAATACATACACCATAACAATAAAAGATCTAAGAATAAAAATTGGACAAGAAAAGCAAAATTGACGAACGTAATTATGTTTTCAATAGGATTTCCCGAATAGAAATTCCTTTGATCTGGACTACTGTTTCGACATTTTTGTCATTTTGTTTGTAAATACACAGATAATAAGGTATTTTGGTACTACTTTGGTGATCTAAGTTTTATCTGTCTTTTATCTTTTGGTATATTAGGTTGCATTTTCTTTGTTTTTTATTGAAATCATGGTATTTATTGTTTGAAGATTTAGAGCACATAATTGGGTGTAGTTTTTTTCTACATAAAAAAAACTACTATGTTTAAATAAAAACCGTATGTTTGTTATTTGAGAGTTATACTGTTATTAAAATGAAAAATTTAGTTAAAACTGTTTTAATTCGACATTTAATTAAGCTTTGTATTTTAGTTACACAATATAATATGTATATTAATATATATGAACATCATACCATTACGCTTGTATCCCTGAAAAGGTTAGACAGAAATGTACGGATACTAGTGATACAGTTCACCGCCTATTTCGTACAAGCCAACAACCATTTGCCGGGCATAAATTCTAACTCGATAACTTCGTAAACTGAGAATTTCATATCAAATTAAAGTTTGCTCTACTTAGAAATATAACTTGGTAGCTTTCAAGAAACTACTAGACCATACGTTTAGTTAGTCAAATGGACCTACGACTGTCGATATGCAAAATGAAAACGACAATCTTTGTTTGAAACTAAAACTTATTAAAATGTAGCGTTGCATATTCCGAAAGATTTCCTTTAAAATTTGAAAATACGGAAATTATATTTTTTAATTTGGCTAGTTTCGTTTAGTTATGCGACTTAATAACAATGTTTGGTTGTTCAAACATTGCTACACTCGTAACACGAACAATATAGTTATTCAATATTCTAAGGCATACAATAGTTGCTCGCCTCGGGACATTTTGTATTACAATTTGTAACTGGGGCGTTGTGGCCACAAGTTTCTTTGAAGCTAGTTTGTCTGTTTGAAATTTTATATTCTGTTTATATACGTTTTTTGTTAGTATAATGTAGGTCACCCAGATGTTTATATTTTAATTAATCAAGATCCATTAAAAAAAATTGGATTGTGGATTTGAAACTACCAGGCATTACATCAATATTGCTAATGATTTGCTTTTACCGTGGCTGAGAAAATCAACACAATATTTTATGTTAATATGCCTCATTTGTTTAGCGTGTTGTGCTGGTGTTCCTTAGTACCGATTTTTAGGATTGTTTATTCAAAAAAATATTTTAGCTTTGGAACTAAGTGGCGGATTGAAACTTCATGCAAATTATTATTTATCAAAATGAATACATTCATTGATCATCGTTTAGTATGGAAATCGACACATACCTATATATATAATACGTATGTTATTATTATACATATATAGAAATATTAATTATTCAGGTGCAAATGTTCAAGAACATTGCATAAATATTTCCTCCTATCCGGAAGGTATTGTCAAATAAAAAAAATCTCTATAAAGTGAAGTAAAGACAAAAACTAGAACAATTCTGTAAACATTTTTGGAAATACCAATTTAATTGTATCCGCGAAATAGGTACCTACCTAACTTTCTGGATTTCCCAAAAAAAAAATCAAAACAACAAACACACACACGTTATTAATACTTCCACACCCACACACAAGCCAAACATCTCAAAGAAGCACTAGATCACAATATACCCAACAAATAGATCATCGTAAGGATGCCGGGGGAACAAACAAGTTATTACCCATCGTTTATGGGACATAATTCAACGGATCGCCCCGTCGCGATCGTCAGCATCTCCCATTAGTTTTTTCATCTATTTTAAAACGCTCTTCACTAGACTACTTCTATTTTTTATACCAAATAATTATGTACAAGGATGGCGTTTATGAGAGTTTTTAATTTCAATCTTCATGTACATTATTATAAATAATCATTTCCTGGTTAGAATAGATTCTTAGATCCTAGTATTAGATTTCTTTTCGTTTCCTGAGACACGATTTTGTAAACCCTCAGTTAAAATAGAACAAAGACTAGTACTTAACTACTCAACAATCTAGAACATAGCCTTTATTGGAGTTTCATCCCAGATTATCCCCCATAAGATCAACAAGTTCCCACAGTCAAACTGACAACACAGTTTTGTGGGGCATATGTGCAATTATATGTAAATGTATATGTTAATAAATAAAAAAGTAATAACTTCTTGGAACCGCGCAACTAGGATCATGAACTCATTATATTACACTGGAATTAATGCGATTTTACCAAAGTTTAAAAGGTAAAATCGCGGTAAAAGGTAAAAAATTATAATGCAACGCGAAAGTTTAAAAGTTGTTAAAGTTTTAAACTTATCATAAATGCTTGAAAAAGATAATTTGAAATAAGAACTTTTGATTTGATATTCATTATAAAATTATACCTACTTAGAAACCCGATTAGGAACAAAAATCGAAAATAATGACACTTAACTTCAGTACTTTACCTAATCATTGAATGGTCATCTTGAAACAGTTACTAGGTAGGTAATATTATTTTCCTAGAAACTTGTCCAGCACTCACTATGAACAGCAGACAAGAACTCATTTCATAACTTTTTATTTTCATTCTCTCAAATCTCAGAAGAAACAGTTTATTCAATCTGTGGAGTTATTATAACCTGTCATACATTTATAACGAGGCGGTCATAACAAATCATCTTATTTCCGTGTTGATTATTTTCGAAATTTAAATTTACCGCCGACGACACATTCGAGTAACTATAGAGATGGGAGTTTCTGTTTCGTGTTAAAAAATATTATATTATTAGTTTCAGATGGCAGTTGTGATGTTTTACGTCTCAGTGAAGCTTGAATTTTTTCGTTATAAATTAAAATTAGACAGTGAGTTTCAAATAAATTAGAACTTATAATTGGTTAGAATTAAAAACGAAAAAGTGCTGATGATTGATTAAACCTACTCTCAATTAAACCCAACAATAGTATCGTCCATTTTTCATTAAAATTCACAGGTATAATAAACACTGTAGTACCCTCTGAAATAATACACGAACAATGCTTTAATAATTTACGATTCCGATAAATGCATAAAAAATGTGCGATTTAAATATTTAATCGCGATCCGAATAAAAATCAAAGAGAATGGGTAAAAAAGCCGTATAAAAAATAGGCAGGCTTAACCCTTCAGCTGGCGGGGCGGGTCGAAACGACACAGGTAATTAGTGAACTGGTTGCGACAATTTGTCACGACTATATACGTACATGTGTGTTATGCTCTTTTTGTTGTTTTTCCGCTGTTGTTATTTTGGCGTGTCCATTATTTGTGTTTGTATGGAGAGTAACATAGTTATGAGTGTTAAGCTATTCAATTGTTAGCTGGAAAATTTATTAGTATAAAGTTTTATGGTGGAAAGTTATTCGGTTAGACATAACTTTTCTAGGTACTCATCGTCGCTTTTATTGATTTATGGTGATGAATGGTTAGTTGTTTCAGTTGAAATATATTCTTTACTCTTATTTTAAGCGGTAAATAAAATAAAATTATAATTGCCAGCATTTTAGTCGCAGTTACTATTTAAAAAAAATTGCAATAGTAGGCAAGCATCAAATAAAAAGAATTTAAAGCTTAAAAAGCGTTTTACATACCAGAGAAGAAATATTAAAGTAAAACTGCTATTGCACGGTTTTATTCCATTCTTAGGCGAGAAGAGAAAACTCCAATTTTGTCTCTTATTTTGTATTCGCTTTGGACTCAAATCATATTTTAGTTGTCGCCACTGGGGAACGGGGATGCGCAGATTAATATTTTTATACAAAATACCCGTATTGCGAGGTTAAATTATAATAAATTGTGTGTTTTATTTAGTATTAATATTATAAGCAGCGTTTGCTTTGTATTGAAAGTAGATAACATTAAAATTAGATAATTATTATCCTAATTTTAATCAATACACTGACCAAACCAGTAGTGTAATATAAGTGATTAAAGCCTTCATTGCCACATTTATTAAAAAAAAAACAAATTGAAGAATATCGTCACGATTTGTTTTCTATTTATTTGATTGTGATCTTGGATACTTAAAAAAGGATCCTAAACGTTGGTATGAAAATATTGATGTAAATACCACAATAAAATCCATTCATTGGAGTTTTAATGTAATCGCAATCTTATATTGCGTAAATGCGTATTATGCGTATGAAATTGGATTTTACCTAGTGGTAAACAAACTATAAACTAAACTATACTATTTCCCTGTTTTTTCACTCTACTAAGATTGCAAATACGCCAGCAGTGACAGGTTAGTTCGGTCGTAATTTGGTCGCACAATTTCTTCACCTGACATTTGCACATTGCGTCGCGACGAGGAGCTAACACTTTCGACGTTATTTTATTTTCATGATATTTTTATTGTTAGGCCAGTCGACGAAGAAGGATATTTATTATCCTAACGGATACGTTGTTGTTAAGGTCCTTAATCGCGTTATAGAAATTCAATAATTCGATGTTCATTTTAATAGTAATTAACTACGTTGAATTCCTCACTCATTTAATTTCGCTTATTTCTTATCCATCCAAAAGTCATCTGGTAGATATAGCCTGTTCTATTATTAATGTTATACAATAGATCATATTCTATACAATATATGTATCTATAAATTACAATTCTATATGTTTGAAAATATTATTCATGATTAGCTGCAAAAAAGCATCCTTTTAGATGGGAAAGAAAGACCATTTTAAATAGTCGGTGTTAGACAAGAAATAGAAAATCTTTTAAGAATCTGTACAATAGTAATCGTGAAACTATAATAACTTATTTTAGAATATAGCGTGCACAGAGAAGTACGTAATATGATTTATTTTGTATTTGGATTATAGAAAAAAATATATATTACAGTCCAAATTTGACTACTAGGCGACCAAAAATATAAACAGTGTATAATATAAAAATATAATAAGTAACCATTTAACGCCTTCAATTTGCAGAGAAGCAAACGAATTTATACTCACTTGCTAGCATTTCACAGCGCATTGTTGTTCACTTGAAAAAATATTAATATTTTGTATCGTCTTGCTCCTTTTTGTGGGTCGACTTGACCTGCGATGTCTTGAATAGATAATATGAATGTTGCATTGTTCTTTACAACACCATGCGTCTCAGAGGGCACAAGGTTTTAGGCACCTATTGTTAGTTTTTTTGTTGGCTCGTAGTGTAAAGGTTGATTTTAATAACGATATGTTTGAAAACGTTGTTAAGATAGCTGTATCCTTAACAAACTTACCGGTCTGGTAAAATATATTGTCATTGAAGTTTTTAAGCTGATTTTATCTTTAAATTCTTTTTTAGGCTAATAGGTATCTGATTGAATATATACGATTTTCATCAAATTTATAGGAAAAGTAATACGTTATTCCAAATGTAGTTGAATGGTTTTTAACAAAGCTACTTTTTCAGCAAGGCATTTAGCAAACAGAAGCGCAAAATTATCTTATCATACCTGAAAAAGGTTACATAAATTGTTTTCTTAATTTAATGTGTTTGTGACATTTAGACCCAAGTTTTTTTATACAGAGAAAACTTCTCCCCTACAAAAACATGTGTAACGATAATAAGTAAGTGTGACAAAATATCGCAACACTCAAAAAAGTATCTGAAGCCGCGGGCAGAACGTGCCATATCACGGAAACTGATAGCAAACTCCATATCAGCAAAGAAAGTTATTAAAGCGTCTACCAATATTTTATACGAGCGAAATCACCGTCTCTAAGGGTCGATAGGAAACTTTCTAACTAATGAAATCTACGAGACTATGTTAGCTGCGAGAACGCAGAATACTTTACATACCAAACAGGCGACGCTATGACAAAAAGCGTAATAATTATATAAATGAATAAGAATATATTTGTCAGAGGAATTTGAAGATTTTTCTGAGCGTGAGTTCCTAGTAAAGCATTATTGGATTTTACTATGTTTTTTTTTAGTAGATACTCAGAATTTGAAAGTGTACCTGAGTGCAACAAGTATTAGTGCGTAATACATACAGCAAAGATGTCTAAAATTAAAATTCATTAAATTTCTGAGTAAATTTAATGAATTGCGTTATAATTTCCAGTATTACGCGATACTTCGATTGCAAATAACAAAACAGTGCCGTTCATTACGTTTTATCACCGTATGTTTCCACACTAAGGACGATTCGTCTCAAACTTTACGAGGGTAGAACAATAAATCAATATGTCGAATAATTGCTCCTCATCGTAGCTCCGGAAAGTCGGAATCAAAAGTTACTAATCACCCGGTCTTTATTAATAAGGCGTGGAGGAAAATATATTCAGTGAGTCCAAAGTTTTCGACGGAGTTTTAAGAGTTCCGGCTTTTGGGACCGAACTCGCAATTTACGGGTTAGGCGGTGCGGCACCGTCCCGATTTGTTAGTTCGAAATTCAATGTTTAATAAATATTATGTTCCGTTACGAGTGATTGAATGAGACTCAGTTCTTTCATAGATTTATAGACATGGTGTTTCGTAATAATCTCCAAATTTACACAATTCTGTGCGTATTAAAATATACAGAACCTTCATATAAAAATGTTGATTTGTATGAAATAGTTTAGTTTAAAAACAGGATTTTTTTTTATCGGACTTTTATTGAATACAGTGCATAATTTCTTATTCAAATATGAATTCTATTCTAAGCATTAACTGAAACCTATATGGAAGATATAATTCACTTAAATTGTTTGAGCGCTAAGATATTTATTCACCCATTATTATTGCAGCGCATTTATCAAGCGCTCATACGAAAATAACAACAAATCAAAACATTAAATAATAATAGTGTGCGCGAAACAATACAACGTGTGGACTGCATAAGAGTGATTGGGTACTTTTAGTATCATGGTTCCGTAGGGAATTTTATCAGAGAAATATTTTTTTAAAGCATTGGTACGCTTGTAATGTGACCAGTGGACTGCGAGTTCATAGGTTCATAGGTCGACTCCAAGGACAGATCACTGACTTTTCAAAGTTACGCGTAACGGTGAAGGAATACATTGTCAGGAAACCTGCTTGAGACTTACTCGATGGCGTGTAAAGTCTGCCAACCCGCACTAGATTAGCGTAATGGACTATCGTCTAATGTCTCTCAAATGAGAGAGTCTTACCCAGCAGTGGGACAATAATTGGGTTGATATATTGATAGGTACATATTTTCCGAATAATAAAAACGTGGACTTCCAACGAGGACTCATTGAAGAACTTTATTGGTTTTGCTAGACTGTTATATTGGTCTAGTGCTCATGACGACGCAGCTGATGAGAGCAACTGAGGAAAAATATTCATAAAATTTTGTGAATAGATTATAATCACTAAGAATCAAACCCGTCACCAATTTACATCAGTTCTTTTGATTGGATGAATAAAGCGATCCGGCAAGCTTTCATAGTTTCTGTTTAAATCTTATAAAACTTTTGTAACGAGCTCTAGACTTCATCCCCTTATCGAGAATTTATTTGATACGCTTTAGTTAATTTGAACTACTTAAGCACTTTAAGAGGAGCAGGTTTATAAGTTTAGAACGTAACTATGTGAAGTTTTATGAGTCTAAGTTACATAGACGAGGTTCAAATGTAGGTATACTAACTGCTACGTCATTGAATGATGTTGAAAAGGCTGCAGGAATGACCTAAATCCGAATCATTACAACAAAATTCCCTTTCTTGCAGTCCTCCACAAGCGATGCAAGAAAGAGCATATTATGTCCAATAGTGGATATTCTGAAGACATTACTTTGTAATAGTTGTACGTATGTGGGTACGTAACAGTTCAATACAATGAAACAAGTGTGTTTATTTTGTGAAAATGATACATTAAGTGGTAGTAGTAATTTAAGCCCTCGGAATCCCAAAAGGCTTCCCTCCACTTATACCTATTTATGGCACTCTATCAAAAACATTTTTGAAAAAAATCTAGTTCATTTCATCATCTCCTTTTAGCCTTTTGGCCAAGATGTCAGCTAAATTTATTTGGGAACTAATGAAAAACAAAGTATTTAGTTATATGTTTTCGGTCATCTGATTTGTAAAATGGATCCCTAAAAGCGACAATCACGAGCACGGAGGTCCATAAGTCCAACAGCAACAATTCATATCATTGGCTCATTTCGTATGTACTGGCAGACAATTGTGCGAGCAATTTGAGTGTCCATTCTTTCGTCGTGGAATTACTATGTACGTGAGTAAGTTACTAAGCCGCGGACGGGTTATGAAGACATATGTGGCTCCGGTGATTAGGTGTGACAGCTCTAAATGACGGAGTGGGGCGTTGACGCTAATGACAGTGATTTTATTTCTATCAAGGTTAAATTTTATGTTGAGTTAAACATTCAACACGTATAAAATATGTTGGAGATACCAACTGAGCCATAAAGCTAGATAAAAGAACACGAATTGAAGTGCCCCTGTAGAGAGAGGCGTAGGTACTCATGTACACATATAGTTCACCGATATGTTTTCAGGTCCCATGTAATAGGGAGCTAGCTCAATGGCATTTACCGGACACAATCGAAACTTTGACCAGTGTGTAGACGAAAGTCTTTGACCAGTGTGTGTTGCCAGTGATGACTTACGGCACCGAAACGTGGCCGCTAACTATGGGCCTTATTAGGAAGCTCACTGTCACTCAGAGAGCGATGGAGAGGGCTATGTTATGCCGGGTCGCTGACATAGTCCGAAGAATCGCCAAATTCAAGTGGCAGAGGGCAGGGCACATCGCTCGAAGAACGGATGGCCGATGGGGCTTGAAGGTTCTCGAGTGGCGACCACGTACTGGAAGACGCAGCGTGGGCAGGCCCCCGGCAAGATGGACTGACGACCTGGTGAAGGTCAATGGAATCCGCTGGATGCGGGTGGCGCAGGACCGGTCGTCGTGGTGATCCTTGGGGGTGACCTATGTCCAGCAGTGGATGTCTAACGGTTGATATGATGATGATGATGAATCGAAACTTTATGTTTGTAGTACCACTTTATGAGCCCAGGATTCCACGGTCAGCTGTCGCGATTCCGACCACTTAACCAATGCAGTTCATTTATTGATACTTTCATTAAATGCCAAAATTGTAGTAAGATAAACGCATCTGATTAAATAAGGTAAAGCAAATCAATCTCAATATGTTAACAAACAACAACCATAAGGTTTACGAACAATTCTAAAGTGTTGTTGCCTTATTTTTCCATAAAATAACTTGTAGTATTCCCATTTTGTGAATTCTGTCTAACGTACGTAACTAAACCAAACCTATCCCATTTTTAGGAATTCTAAACTACACAGAGACTAAAAAGTCTAGTGTTCGTTACACGGTAGTCGAGCACAAAAAATGGTGGATTTTTTTATGCGTGCACGGGTCTCAGGCCTTTCAGCCTAGCCTTTGGAGCCGTAAGCACACGAGTATCTATTCAGTGCTGGCAGCGTTAGCGCGGTGGTGCGAGTTCGTTTTTATAGGATTCAAACGTGTAGAACGCGTTCTTTTTTCGAGGGAAGCGTGTTGTCATGATTTACTTTTGTTTTTTAATGAAGTCTGGCAGACAAGGCTGCGGAAGAAGAACTTAATATGATTTTTTATTTTTTTCCAAACTAATACCGTAAGGAGTTATAAAGCACTAATATTTACACAATTGTAATAGAAAGTTATACTCAGTAATTTTATGACTAGTTCTAGGTGGTAAACTGCCTCGTTGATCCAGTGGTCGTAAAGTGCGGCGGTGTTGGGTTCGATTCCCAGGTCTAGCAAGATATTATTGAACTTTTCTATGAAATTCTTATTACTCACTTGGAGTCTGGATTCGTGCCGAGTTGGTGGCCATAGATTCGCCTCCTTTTACAAAGAATCTAAAACATTCTGGCGAAATGTAGGTGTACAAAATGCACCTTTGTTGGAATGATGTTTAACGTTCTAGATACATACTTTTCTTTAGTTGCCATTAAGTTTTGATTTATTAGTCAAATACCAAACGACTTCGCAAATATTGCAAACTGACGCTGGCTCGAAAAACAAAAGGCAATCGTTGCGTTTTCAATTTTCGAATGAATTGACTGCGCAGCACTTGAGTCGTCTCATTGCAATGACGGCTTCAGACGTGCCTCAGTGTCGTACTCAAATGCAGCAGACAGACATGCACCTATTGCTATGCGCATAGTTTAGTGGTATAAGGTAAACCTACCATAGTAGCTACCTATTATATCTTATGACGTTCGTGGTATAATTTATTAAATGTGTGTAAAATATAATATATATTATGATTAAATGAATTCCATGCATATAGATGTTGTGCTAAAGGGTGTTTTCTGGGAACGAAATTTACCCTAAGATATACATATAGGCCTATATACAAAGGGCAGAAACTACAGAATGCCATGCGCTACCATAAAATAGAAAAGAATTTGATTCTATTTTTAAATGTAATAAGATGATTTTATTAAAATGTATAATAATTGTTACATTTGTTGTTGTAATAATTCAATTGTCCAACTTATACGTACTACCTATGTAGAGCGTTCTTTACGTACATTTCGGGTGTCTTCAAATGCGTACTTATACTTAAAAAAAAGTTTTTATCGATGTATCACATACGTAGGTAGGATATCAAATCACAAATTATTTGATGCATATTGTACATGTAATTGCAAATTGAGTCACAATTTGCAATTACATGTTCCACCTGCGTAGCGATGGTTTTATTTAAAAATCGCGCATGCACAGATTAGTACATTATACCATAATTTAAAAATAGTGTTCCATATTTGAATATCTCACGTTATATTAACAAAATAGTAGTCATTTATAAAAAAAATCTAGGCAGATAGGATTCCTCTTGTTATTTTAAGCGAGTTATCATTCATTTTGTTATTAAAAAAAAATCAACGTTACTTGTCTGTCCGTTGCTCTACACTATTAGCTATCACTGCACATGACCGTCAACCCAATTAATGCCATACTGCTTGGCACGCGTCTCCACTCATTGTAAAGTAAAATAGCTAAACTATTTACAAGTGAAATCTTTTATATTTTGCAAGGATTTTAGTTAAAAACGATACGCACAACGACTTTTTGAAATATGACCTACCATCACGTGTGGAGACTCGAAAGAATCCGAGACTCCGTATAGGCGTATACTTAAAAATTCTCTCTACTATACATTCACGTATTTTTCTGCATAATAAGTGAATGCAGTTGTGAAGATACTCGTTGAAGGTCAAGCTTTACACGGGTGCTGATTAATTAAAATAGAACCTAAATAAATAAAAAAAAGTAAACAAAACCCACGTATTCACTCGCGACAATCCTTTAGCCAACGTGTAGGTACGTTCGAAAATTTAAAATTTAATTAAGGCGCGGCTCCTACAGTCGGTTGCGCGCGTTAATCTCGTAAAGGCGGGGACACACGCGCATACCGCTTACAAAGCAATTTTTAATTGCACCCAGGCCGAAAAGCGCCGTGTCTTTGACATTTACGATTGATTAAAAAGAAAATGCTGCTGTAGACTTTGCAGTCTGTCTTCAAACTTAAAAAGGTTCTTGTGAAGGTGATATTTTATTTGGTCACCGATATCAAAGTGTTAAATGTTAGTAGGTACATTTTTGAGTCCTCTGGGCTGGCAATATTTACCCCGAAATGAACAAAAATCTTCTCCAGCTTCTCTTGACTCTTGAGGATTCTCAATATTTTTTAATTCAATTTAAAAAATACATACCTATTTTGTACCTATAGTATAAATAAATGTTAATATTTCAAACTAAATTTTAAAATAATAATGCTCATTATTGTCTTCAAGTAATACATGTTCACTACAACAATAGTAAGTTCTATATTTTGCTTAATTTAGATTACAAGTAAACTGATATTTCCAGGACTGCCTGCAACAGGGTGGGCCTATCCTGCAGAAATAAATCCTGCAATTCATATTCATCATCGAAAACAGTTTAGAATAAAAAAATGATGATACACTTGCTGCTCGTAAGTAACGTATAGATCAAATTAACATCACGTCACGTAAACAGAGTGTCTCGTTATATGGATCTTCAGAAGTTAAAAGCGATCAGATCATTATCAAAAACAATGACAGTATGGGCCGTCCGTATCAACTCGTATAGAGTTATATTTTTGGTACAGAAACTAACTTTACAGTTTATTACCACAAAATAGACACAATGTTTCAAATTCACAGTAAAATTTAAATTTAAAACTTATATTAAAGATCTTGGATCGATATCAAAACGTTTTCTAAAAATTACACTGATACTATCACGGGATTTTGGAAACTGTATAGTCAAATGCAAAATCTCTTTTAAAAGAAATAATATAACGTTATTTTATATGCAGTGCTAATTTTAGAAATCATTTGATACATCGAAATACATTTTAACTAATAATTTTAAACAAGATATACGTACTAAATAAAATATTACCTAAAGTTACGCTAAAATTTTTTTTTGTAATAACTTTATACCACATGTGATATAAGCTGAAGTCCTTATCTTGAAAGTATAAACAATAATTCAAGCCTTACAAAATCAGAATTATAGTTTATGAATTAATTCAAAAATAAATAAAGAATAACCTCATGTGAGGCTCTGTATTGGCACAAATTACGACCATAAACAAGTAACAATTACAGCTAGTTAGCTCTACGGAAAATACCTAATTAGGCAACGGAACCACACTGAATGGCTAGAATGTAGGTCAAGAGCTACCACAAGTCTGCTTTCACAACTAAAAGTGTTGTTTTTTAACGTAATTAGAGTTGCTACCCCAACAGACTACATCCCGGCCCGTGTTCTCTCAAAACGCGATACAAAGCCACTGTATTGTGACACTCCGTCAAATGCATGATGATGCTATGTAGAGACCTAAATACACTGGCAGATAGTTCTTTAACTTTACTATTCCGCTTTGAAGCTAATAAGTATGGGTTTATTGAGTGAAAACCCCGGATTGTTTTAGTTGGATTAAATATTTCAACTAGTTTATACGATATCGATTTATGAGCAGATTTATCTAGTGATGGACTTTATACTGTGTCCAAAGTTTCAAGTGTTTGGCGTAGTCATAGTAGCGTAAATTAATACAAGTACATAAACTATTAAAACTATTTAATTTTAGACATTTTACACCTGTACTAATAATAATTTAAATGTATAAAATAATAACTTATGAGGTTTCAACATTTACTCTAAGACTAAATCATAAACCCGCTCTGAGAAAAAAATTACCTAGTCTAATACTGTAAAGTTTCAAAATGATTGGTGATATTTCTTTTCGTTTTACACACAACACAATTTGAATTCATGGAAATAGTAATCAATCATTTATTTAATTGGTCCTAATCGCAGGACAATTCGTTCTAAATGAAATTCAAAATAGGACTTTTGTAAATTTCTCAAAGTATGAACAATGTAAATTCAAATAGGTCCCAGACCCGAAGAAACCAGTTCTATCGTGGCGTGTAAAATTATAAAGTCGGCAGGTCTAAGTTAGGGAGTGCAGTGCGACAGATGGCCCGGGTGGCGAATTAAACGGGCCCCTAGGGAACATCGCGAAGAAAGACAAACACGCAAAGTTGGCCTCGGTGTTGTTGAGATTATTAAATTTCCCTCGCTATAAACTTTAAATAAACTGAATGTGAAATTTTTGGACCGGCAAACTTATCTAGATGTTCGGAATAGCTAATGTACAGGATTCCGAAACTGTATTTCTGATGAAATGGCCGAAATTAGAGGCAGCTATTATCGTATTGAAGAGGTCAAACAAAACTGGTTTTGATTCCTTGATTCCTCTTCTGTTTGTACTGATCTCATTAGCAACTCAATTTGTGTCTTATTAATACCTGACAATAGGTTCAAATTTACTTATAAAATATTAAATTTACTTAAAATATATCAATAATAATAGAAATATATATCACACCTAAAGAGGAGAATGTTATAAAGGAGGTACTGATAAACAATAGATACATCTTCATTTCATGTCTTGAAAATACCAATCCTCGTTGCTGGTGTGAATGTACCGTAGCATGCACTACACACTAAAAATAACAAACTGCGGAAACTTAGTATCCCCAAGGGTTATGGCGGTCAGACGGTAGTAACTACATGTGGAATCTGAAACTCTGCACACGATAATGAACATACACTCTGTTTTTGCAAGCGTATTATATGCTTGAAATGTCTAAGATACATGAAAATGTATATATATCGGCTATTTTTAAGGACTTTTTTTTGGGATGACCCAGTTGGGAAATCTGATGCCATTTTTCTTACAAACAAAAGAAAATGGATATTCGGAGTTAACTATTGTCATTTACCACCAAATTTGAAAAATACACAAACATACACCAAGGCTTGTTTGAAAGCCAAAGTTTTAACTTCAGTATATGAATCATACAAAAACGAAAGACCAATTAAATCAGATAGCCAACTGAGTCCTTAGGAATATCTTAACAAACCTCACTTATTATTAAGTCCAGCCGTATAAAAAAAGTCTTGTTTAAGTAAGTTACTTGAACTGCGGCGGCCGGGTAAAGCAATTAAATTAGTAATACTACCCCGAGGTTGAGATAGTAAGATAATAATTAAATTATCGTCGATTTTACTGCGAGGCGATTCTCAACTGAGGAAGTTTCGTTTTATTAATGCAATTACTTTCTGTGTCAGCTGCTTTTCTGGCATGAGCACTGTCGAGTGAATTGTGGAGATCTAGACTTGCGAAATAAGCTGAAACCGACTTTGAAAATTGTGTAAGGTTTTTATTTTATTATAATTTTCATAATAAAAATAAATTAATATGTGTATTTGTGGAGCTTCTTACCGGCTCTTCTAAATAGGACAATTCAAACCTTTAATATCGGTCTAATTGCTATAAAATATTTAAGTTTGAGTTTAGTCAAACTGTCTTCACACTAGGTGTATGAATTCAAATTGCATGAAACAACAATTTGTATAGTAAACAGTAAATAGCACTAGTACTTTTATAATATAACTGTTTAAATGTTACACAATGTAATACTGCAAATAATAACATTGGAATTTCTAATTTGTTTATCTAAATTAAACTGAAGTACCTACCTATACTAAAACCAACACGGAAGCACTTCAGGTGCAATATCTGAGAACCATTTTTAGCATTTCATTTTCCATCAATGTGTTTTCATCTTGTTTTATTACGGATACCATAAAAGATTGCTATAAAACCACGCCCGAACCAAACACTTGAAAAATTCATTAGGATGAGTTGAAATTCAACTGCGGTTCAATTCAGTATCTTAGAATCCGAGTGCAATTCATTAATTACATTATTTTCTTACTTGTAATATTAAAACCTGAACCTATTTGTTATCATAAATCCATTTACTGTCCCGCTTCTGAACATGGATCTCATTTGAGAGAGATTAGGCTGTAGTCTACCAGTGCTAGAGCGGGTTGGTAGACATCACACGCCGTCGAGAAATTCTCTCGGGCATAGGAATGTTATTCTTCGTCGTTTGAGCATATTATGATAAATACGCATTTACCTTCTAAAAATTAGTCGTGGCGTGCCTTGAGGTTAAATTTAAGATTTTTGACTGCATAGTCAAATGACTAAGCTATCACAGGATAATTGTAGATATACTATAAATCGCTGGACATCGTTTTATATTCATTCGAATAAATAATTGTTCAAGAAAATTAATATAAGTATCTAATAATGTACAATTTCAACAGTAAAAATAAAGTGTTGAAATATATAGGTAAGAGTAATATGCGTTATCACAGGTATTGACTGAAAGGAACCAAAGATCCGTTCAGATCAGTCGGCCTCTGAAGCATATAAGGGAGGTTTATGGGCAACTGAGGACAAATACATATATGTATATTACACGAATATAGAATTGTTCCCATTCAGCTCATAAAACTGTACCTACCAAACTTAAAAATGTTTATAGTAGAACTTGTTGGTCTTATTGTCTTGTCCACAGGACTTAAGAATTGTACATAACTGAATCAAATCTTTCACAGAGCAACTATGATACTGCTAAAAACAAATTAACTCCACCGACTGAATCTAAGTTAATCTGAGTTTAAGTCCAGACCACTTGCTATATATCACTGTGTTTTAGACCTAACGTTTTAGTCGCTTCTAGGATTACCGCAGATAAGATGTTGCCTAAGTGGGGGTCTTAATAAGGATTCCACTGTTTTATTTCACCATTTATTTTAGTTTAATGTAATTGGACTGCGTATAATTTCTTAAAACGGAAAAGTTTGCGTTGGTCTTCAGTATTTTTTAAGTGTTTGAAAAGGAGAAACGTTTTAGCGAGATGGATTTGTTTTTGCAGACAGGAAGTTTGCTTAGGTAACCAGGACCCGAGTGAATGGATCGGCTTTTCATCGTATAATTTGATAAGAAGCCAGTACATAGCCAGCCAGACAATACTTTTAGATTAATAAAATCATCAACATCTTTGCCATGTTCCAACTTGGTTCTCCAGCTCAACCAGGTGCGTTTGATATCAGTATTTTTTATGAAATCTCTCACCCGATCTCCGGGAGTCAATTTCTTTGCAGTAAGACAAAAAATAAAAAATACTGCTGTGATAGTCTAGCGGTGTGACCAGTGGACTGAGATATCAGAGGTCTCGAGTTCAAAACCAAGGCCTGTTCAAACCTCTGACTTTTCGGGAGTTATGTGCGTATTTATCACATGCTCAAACGGAGAAGGAAAACATCGTGAGGAAACCTGCATGCTTGAGAGATTTTCTCGATGGCATGTAATGTTTGCCAACCCGCAGTGCAGTAGACTAGCGTGGTGGACTATAGCCTAATCCCTCCCAAAAATGAGAGGAGACCCCTGCCCAGCAGTGGACAATAATGGGTTGATGATGACGACGATGAAGACAAAGGTTATGGTTGGATTGAGTCAAAAAATAGAACAATGTATCGAAATAAATTGACAGCACGGACATTGGCAGAGAGAACGAATTGTATGCCTTACGTTGCATTTGATTCCCGAAATCCCGAACTTGAGCCGACGAACCGTCGGTTTGTTTGTATGTGGGATATATGTGAGTATTCGTAGATATACCAGCGGTATATGGTAAAATAAAGTGTGAGGTAACGCTTGAAAAATAATATTGCAAGGCCCTTCTGACTACATACATAATCTTCTTACCATGTTATGTTGTGTTATCTATGAACGCAGATCTCATACACTTCTCATTCATAGAATAGAATAAGAAAAAATAATCTAATGCAGTACGTTCTGAAAATGTATAGCGCTTCATCAGGAGGATAATTTTGACACAACAAAAGACAAACAAAACTTGATAATTTTGAAAATTATAGTGGGTCTTACACCACTTCGCTTAATCGCCAAACAAGTTTCCAACATGTTCTCGCAACACACATGTTGTAACTCCAAAACATAACGAACTAATCACGCATATAATCCGCAACACAGTTACACTTTAATATCTTAAACTACTAAGTATGAAAGTTCCATCCCCTTGGTCTCAGATTATCCCATGATAATGAGACGGCCGTCCACTCTGTTTTCATTACTATAACGACTGGTTTTCCTTCGTAATGGGCTATAAACATTGCCGCAAATAGAGTGGGAAGAAACCAAGTTCTAGCAATAATCTTACCTCACAAGTACGAATGGGATTATAATTGAGTTTGACTGGATGCGGTTAAAAGTCTGTAACTAGAAGTATTTGTCGTCGTACCACTTCAAGTTTGAAATTATTTATATGAGAATTTAAAATTACATCATTCGCTGATTAAATGCGAAATAAATAAAAAAGGCTTGAAAAACATAATGGTTGGTAGGTATAAGCTATTATAATATTTGTTCCGTGTAGGAATCAAATCAACTGGAACCAATTGCTCAACCAACGCGCCTATTGGACTGTCTCAAAAATAACTCATATGAGTTAATACATTTTCGAGACTAGAAAAGATAAATCAAGAGAATTATATAATTCACTTCATTTACCTTTTCTAGTATCTTTTAAGAAACCCTGTAGACTATTTACTTATTCACTAATATGAAGATTTAAGTGAGTAGGTACTTTATAACTACCTATTCGCTATGCTTAAGGGTAACAATAAACGACATAACGAACTTCGGAGAGGCGACTCTGTACGTAGTAGGTACCTACTATTAATTAAAACTCAGTTGTTCAGTATAGGCAATATATACATTATCGTCATCATCATCATCAACGTCATCATCATGTCAGCTAGAAGACGTACACTGCTGGACATAAGCCTCCCTCAAAGATTTCCACAACGACCGGTCTTGGGCCATCTGCATCCAGCGGATTCCAGCGACTTTATACATTATACAATGTACATATTAAAAAATAATTGTAAGTCATAGTTACGTTAGTAGACACATTATTTACGTTGAACCAATATTCTTATACTTTGAACCATGCTCCAACAAAGAATATTGATCTTCTGTTTCATTTACACGCTGCAATAAACACATCACTGAAACTAATCCAGCGCCGGCGATTATCACTAAGTCACCATAATTTGAAAATAGTCCCATTATTATGTCACTACCATATAGCAAAGTGTAAGCAGAAAACACCATAGCGGACCTTACTAATGGTCAATAAACGGGATCCTATGGCTGGCGCGAGCGAGTCCCGGGAATTGCACTCGTTGATCCCGGCTCTAATCCCAGGCCCGGAGCGCGGCAGTTAAGATGGGTAATGCGTTCGGACGCCAAATTATGACTGTTTTGATATAGCTATATTGGTGTTTCAGGTTGCTAGTGTTTACCTGGGTTGATTTTCTTTGCAACAAAAAAAATCAGAGCTGCTATTGATTTTTTTCTGATAGAGAAACAATCTAATTCAGACCACTTGATAGTGGTCTGAATAAGGTTGTAGGAAGGTGAAGCAGGAATGTAAAAGAAATATTTTTTTTGTATTTTAAATTACTTAATTGTCATTGTATTTTTTTTATGGGCCTAGTTACCCGAAATAAATGAATTTAATTAATTTATTTATTGTACGAATCAGTAAAAACATTTTTAACTTCATTGGTCCACAACATACATACTAGAAACAGGTGTGGCTCAATGTGTAATTTATTTTGTTTTCTTATTTTTTGGATATATCCACAGTCCCATCTAGTACTGAGCTAAACAACGAGGGTTGTATTAATGATACTAGATAAAGATATATATAAAATATAGACGACTATATATTGTAAATACACGCATATTATATATGGAAACATAGACGAGTCCACAATTCCACGATTTGCAAGAGAAAGGTAGTATACCTAAACCTTAGATATGAATGCCTAGAATGTTTAAATGTTTACAAATATGCTTTGCCAACATTTTTGAATAGGTACTTCTTATATTGTCTATTTCAATATTTTGTCAGGCTACATTTTTTTTTTACCAAATCTGATGGTTTTATGAGAAATTTTTAATTAAAACCGACTCAAAATACCACAAAATAATATCAAATTTTTCGTCCGACCGGCATCGCGGCTGCACAATATTAGTTGAAAATATGAGCGGTTCGTTCATAATGTCGGCTTCATTTGTCACCCGGCATGTGCCAAGTGTTCACGTAGTGTTAATAACCTGCCTTCGTGGCACACGGCCAGATTCAGGTTTTTGGAGCCTAGTAGTAAGTGAAGGGATGGGAGCGATCAAGGTCGAAATTTCTGAGAAATGTTCTATTTGGAGCTGTTGACTTACATGGAGATAATTGAAGAGTTCCGTGCCTGGAAATAGGTTGATGGTATTGATGAAGACCGATTCTTTTGAATATTGTCTTGAAATGGCATATTTAAGAAATGTTAAAGAATTTTCTCGCAGAATATTGATATTGCATTGATTCTCGTCTCACGTTTTGCGAGTTCTTTTATAGTTACTATAGTCATGGGCAGATGTACCTACTATTATTTACTTTCCAGTTAGGCGAAGGGGCTTGTAATACGTATGCTATAAGATAAATATATTTATTTAACTCATAAATAATTTAGTTTAAAATATTTAGTTAAAACATTATGAATCTTAAATAGAAAATTAGTACCTTCCATGAATTAGATACAAATTTCTATACCAATCACACCATTGCTGCATTTGCTCCTACCGTTGTTGATATCATCTTACCGTTGCGCTAATCGGGTCTTCTTTTGGGTATATGGCTATTCTACCACGAAAATAGTCAAGCTATTAATGTATATTTTCTGGTTGTCATCCTCACCATGTGGTCCATTATATGTCCATGATCCATTCAAGGTCCCATCTTCTTGCTCCGTACTCCTAAGAGGTTTACTGACACTCAATATCTACATAGTAAGACGTATCTAGGTTACTTATCGATGCACCTTCACCGTTTTTAGCAAGCGATAAACCCGCACCTGATTTTGATAGGTCAGAGGTGTGACTCCGGGATTCAGATATAGGTACCTATGATTTGTCAATCTAGTTCTGTCAGCTAACACGTCCGTCTTATCAATACATGTATAAATACGCTCCGCTTATGACATGTGTCTTGTTCTAAGTGCAACGTAAGCGATGAGTGCCCTATTTCGCTACCCTAACAAATATTCCGTCGTTGGAATAACATCTAATTGCTATTTAAGATTTTCATTAATTAAAGTTAAAAGAGATGTATTGATTGATACTAGACAGGAAAATTAAGGAGACAATAGTGTAAGAATGAAAGAAAATACTATTACACCTGTATTTACTAAAAGGTTAGGCAGAGTTCCGTTGTATATTATGCTGATTGTATTGTATGAAACTGTGCTACCCTAGTGGTTGGTGGACTAAGAAGTCAAAGGACTCGAGTTCAATCTTTAGGTATGCAACACTGATTTTCGAAGTTACGTGCGTATTTATTATAAACCTAAATTGCGAAGGCAAAAACCGTGAGTAAACCTGCATCTCTGAGAGGATTTCTTGATAGACTAATCAAACAAATGAGAGGAGACCTGTGACATTAAAAAGGTTGATTATGATGATGTTTTATATGTACGTAGTAAACATAATTTGATGCCCCTACTCTTGACTGAAAATAATGCAATCCCTCGTGTTTACCACGAAAGAGACAGTGACTTATCAAAAAACACAATATTTTACACTTTGAACCACTTGAAAAATGACACTGTACATCGTGTTAAGACATTATAATATCGTCGTTATAGTGGGTACCTAATAAACAAATTAACAACAAACTTACTAAGAAATTTATGGCCAAGTGCAATGAACTCAGGGGTTGTGTGAATATGCTCTATATATATATATATATAATAAGGCCTAGTACAATCACTTGTTTGTGATCTACGGTGATTTAGTTTTGGTATTTATCCTTTTTAAGTCTCACTTACTGTTTGCAATGGAAAGTTTTGGGCTTTGTCTAAATTGACCTCTCAAAATAGTCTCTAGGTGAAAGTAAAACAGCCAATTAATCCCAAGGCCAGCTATAAAGCAAAAAATATTCAAATCTTCAATTTGGGAATAGCGTTTTTAAGGGTATACATTAATCTGACCATAATTACAATTGAATAATTCATTAATTCCCTTAACACTGAGTTAAACTTGTGAAAGCTTTGAAAAACTTAAGGTTTTAAAAAGTTGCCAAATCTTCGGTTCATTACTCTTATCTTAAACTTTTAAACAGTTAAAGTGTAGTTAAAGTATGTTCTAATGACTTCTTGTAACTTTTTTAGTGTTACATAACTAGGGTTTAAGAGAGCATATCTTCATATTACTCAGTATTAGTCAGCTATTAAGTAGTATAATTTGGGTATACGTATTCACAATTTATGTTTGTAAATTAAAAATATAAGATAAATACAAATGTTCGTGCCAAGCGTTTTTTGCAGATTTATTTATTATTATAATTAATATTCATTTCCTACGTGAATAGAATATTAAAAATTGAAATAAAGTAAAATTCTAACATCAAGACATCCAATATCACAGTCTGTCTGTGACTATACAATGATCTGAAACGTGTTTAATAATAATTAATTATAACATCTGTAAAAAGTTGTTGGTTTTATTTCAATAAATAAAATCTAGGACATATATTTTATACTAACTTAACAAAAAACTTTTCTTTTAGCTGAAGTGAACACAATTTCCTTTTGAAACACCCGATATGCAGTGGCATCTATCGGCGAGTGGCGTTAAACTAACTTTAGTTTCGCCTTTTCCCCGCTCATATGCGCCATTAACTGCGTAATGTTTATATTATATTTTCTTGATTGCCGAAGTTATAGTAAGACTTATGATAGTACAGGAACAATACTCGTACTCGTAGTACGTACTAGTATTGTTCTAGGTGTGCAAATCTGAATTAACAACTTTTTTATCTCTACCAATAGATCTATTAGTACAACTGCGAATGAGATCCTGGGTTTAATTTCCGGATCACGCAAATTTGAATTTGTGCAATTAGTTAATGGCAACGCCCTTCGGTACATAATATTTTATAACTTATTGGAGAAATGTTTGTGTACTGTTTACTCGTAGAAGATATAACCAATCGTGCTTGTATAAATGGTTTCTTAAATCAAATCAAATCATAAAAACAAACGATAAGAAAAACAATTTATTCTCATAATACCGTTAAACAAAAACAAGATAATTCGAAGGATTCTCGCGAACAGGGAAGATTTATGTAACGCACACATATCAGGGGATCTCAATTTGTTTCGTAGTACCCACCGCGTGATAAAACGTTTCGCATTGAACTATCGCACTTGGAACCGATTTGGTTATTTGTTTGGCCGACCGAGGATTTTGGAAGAAATAATGCGGTATTATTTCCTCCGAAATCTAAAATCCACGGTATATATTCAATATTCATATAAAGTTGCATAGAATAAGCTTTATTGAATACGATATCAGTTGTAAAAATATAACTTAGGGTAGGTACTACGAATAGCTAAATGTTTATATTTGTATAGGTATGTGCACGTGTAATTGACAAAGTTGTTTGAATTAATCTTGGAATATTTATGATCTTGAATAAAAGATAGATTATAATGTGAACGTGTATATCTACCGAAGTACCTTAGATATATTTTGAAGGACGCACGTTACAAATGTTTATTGTTCATTGAAATAAGGTTTGAGATTTTTTTTCATTTTGTTTGAGCCTTATGGAGTTAAAGTGACTCTATCCAACTCAGATCAGCATAAATAAATCTAAATGCTCAAAAAATATAAAACTATGATATCTACAAGTTGGAGCCACTTATAATATTAAATTATCCAAACTAATTCTAACATTCTCAGAGCTCATAATATGTCAACATAATACTTAGGATTCAAACCACAATTTCAGAACACAAGTAACCAGTGTCTACAACAATAATCTTCAATCCTCATACAACTAACCAACAATATAGAAAGTTTGTTACACAAACACTATCTGTAATATGGCAACATTTATTTATTAGGGCACTTAATCCAGTCATAAAGGCGAGTGAGGTCTCCGGACTATCCTAGGCCGAAGCTTAAACTTTTAATGGCACTTGACGGCCAAGAAAATGAGGTTAGCAACATTAAAAAGCTTTATCACGATTCTTCCTTGGCCGTACTACACGTTATCTGGCTGTCTTTAAACTAAAATGATAATTTTGTTATGGGGCTTTGTTACAGACCGTTCATGTATAAACTCTTTTTGGACCGTGGTACACCGATGGTGTAGAAGGTAAAGAAGAACCTAGCATCTAGAAAAAGGGAAAATAGGGGGTGGCTTAAGCCGAAGAATGCCACAGAAAGGCAAAAAACGATTTTGTGTGCTGCACAAAGATATGTGCCTCTCTGTAGTTGAGTGTATTAGTATTGTAGTGTTTGAGCGGCGCGGGCTGCGACTTCAATTATCGAATTAAGACAGATTTGCTACATTACATAACAAATACTCGTGTATTGACATTGAAATGCCTCCTCTACCTCTTTTTTACAAATATCTAGTGAAAATACGATATTTTCGGAGTATTATTTTTGTGCAAAATGTTATTATTAGTTAGTTGAAATGACATTGAGCACAAACGGTATGTTCCGGGACCCGATTCTTAGCACTTACGATATTGGCATGATACTAAATTAATAATTTGCTTAAATCTATTGTAAATATTGATCCTAATATTGCCTAGTTGGAACCAGTCATACAGAATTTTACATACAATACATATTTTGTTAGTTTTGGCGATATTTATCCAAATTTTGCAAAAGTCCAGTCCCTCTTAAAGTTGGCCTGCACATTTCTAACGCAGAGTAGGTAAAAGTCAGCCGCAAACAGTTTGCAAGTGAGATGTACCCTTAATAGAAAGGCTACGTTATGTTTTTGGATGTATTCCGTTAACGTTACGTTATATGGCTGTGTTAACATTGTTTTAAGCTATTCTATGAATAGGTGCACCCGTATAATGTGCCTGTATATCGTAAGGGTACGATAGTCTTTGTAAATATACATAGTTACACCTCTAGAAATTATCTCGTCTTCTAGTTTGTTATTAGATGTGGACCGTTTGGACACACAATAGTACTAGATGTAAAACATATATTGTTATCTATATCAAATCATAAAACGGAACGTAATATTTTGGTATTCATTTATACGTATGCACAAAAATGTTTATTTATTTAAACACAAACTCAAATTCAATTTATTCAAAACAAGACTAATAAAATCAAACAATTTTTCTTCACCAAACATGACTAAACAAGTTTTTAAGTGAGCATCGCGCGCGCATGTCACATAACTCTATCGTCATCTAAATTTATAAAAAGAACATTCAAATTGAAACGTTTATTGATCTCGACAGATGACGCTACTGTTTACGTTGAAACCAAAACAACATATCTCAACTCATTTAGGTATTTACATTTTGAATTTTGTGTCATAAGAATAAAGTGGTAAGTTGTTTGGTTTAATGAAAAGATATTCGTTTTGTAATCACGTGTCAAAGAAAGTTGAATGTTGCATGTAATGAGTCTTGGCGTTAAGTGTCGTGTGGATTAAATTATACGCCATGTTCAATCATTAAACGTTTGTTTATATCTGTGAGTAAGGATGCCTCGGTTCATTTAGAAGCTTACGTCATTTGTGCATCAAGATACAGTGGAATTTTATTCCTTAATATTTAGAATTTTTGTATTATTCAGTCACAAAGTTTTGGTTAGGAAGGGTTCATAGGTAAGTTATAACTATGCTGAAGAACTGATATAATATGGAAGGTAGAATTAGGTCCATTCTTAAAGTATCGGTCAGAATACCTATGTTGTCAATTCGTAATGGAATCATATCATTCATAATTAGAAACCTGAAAAGTCTAATAATAAGTTTATTGTTACAATATGGGTATAGCATAGTAGGTTTCGGAGGTGTGATAGATTAGGTACATAAGACACCTAGATCAGTGTTATTATTGTAATTGTTTTTTAACATTTTAGTTTATGGTTTTTATTTTGTACCAAAGAGGTGGCAAGTATGCGTAAAGCCTGCCTGATTGTGAACTTGTCTGTTATAACGCCAAACAACTTTTTTTTTTAAATTCAGTAATATCAAAAAATATTAAAGATGGCAATTATTTGACAGCTGTTTGCGACGTTGCCAACTCGTCGCTGGCACCCTTTTAATGAGGCGTTGTGGATGACACGGTTGGTGCAGTGTTCAAGTCAGAGGTCGCGGTTTTGATCCTCGTATAGAACAATAGGTTGTATGATCTGAAGGTAATAGGTAATAATAACGGTAAACCGTTCCTGGATGTTTGTATGTATGAGAATTTGTGTTTGTAAATACACCCACGGTGCATGAGAAAGTCAATGGTTGAGGCAATATTTAAAATAAAATGTATCAAATATACGTGTTAGACTATAATCAATACAAAGACAACATAGTTTAGATAGAAATCGGTAACCGGATAACCATAACATGGCCTTTATTATCAATGTTCAAAATAATAATGTTGCTAGTTGAGATAAAGCAGAGTCGATTAAAATATTTCGTCCTGCCTCACATGATATCGATAATAATACACTGCTACGATTAAAAACTAAGTGTTCCGTACATTTTATTTTAGTATGAGAACCAGTTCATTACTCTGAATTATCGCATTCGGTTCGGTTCCCGTTCGTTGTAACTGTAACAATATACCATCAAGCCTGTCGTCCAAGAAGTCGTATAATTTCATAGAAAAACCCAATAACACATTGCTCCACCTAGGAAATGGACACGAGTACAAAAATGTATCGGTATATATGTAAAAATAAAAAATATACTGGCGTATGGACAAACATTATAACTTCCGTGACCTTCAACCTTTGGGTGTACACGCGTGATGATACTAGACTTCCTATTATAAACTTCACCATCTCAAATTAAAAGAGATTTTTGTACGGAACTCCACAAAAGCGAGACCCACATGTAGTGTCAATGAGTTAACTTAATCTTATCTCTTAAGTGACAATTCACTTTAATAAAATGTGTTGTTCTTGTCGCCTCCTTATCGACAGCAAGCTTGATAATATTATAAGGCTGTGGGACCCACGACCTTTGGTGGTGAACTTCAAGCTTTGAATTGTAAACCAGAGGTAGTTAGAGATAAAAGTGGCGCGACAATAAGTTCTTCATTTGACAACAATTTTATGAATTTTTTTGTTGGTTTTCTTGATGAAAACTTGCTTGAAATTAAAATAGTACAATTTCTTTTTTGGTTTTTTACAGTATATTAACGTTGTAGCGGAAATACTGAGTTGTTATAAAATTTATTAGCAGCCACCATACATTATTGATTATTATTGCCAATCCAATGTACGCAGAACAAGCTCATCGAATATGTTGGTATTTTAATACAATGGATTTTAATATTATTTAAATTCATGAAAAATACTTTCATTGGAATATAATAAATTCACGAAAATGAAAGAAATCAATAAATATGTTTTAATGAATAAAAAAAAACATTATATATGTATGTAGATATGTAAAATTGAGTCAAGAAACGTGATATTTATGTTTGATACTATACCAAATATACCACGATAAAATCCATAAAAAACAGTAGTATTTCCATGGCTTATATTCGCGTAGGTAGGTATAAGACATCTGTAAATATTTATACTTTAATTTCCGCCGTTTTCGTAGCCACAAACGTCTTTATTGATCTTTCGTCCACGGTGTGAATGAGTTCGATTCGGACGTATACAAATGGTGCATAGAAAATTGCCGAGCGGTCGTTATCTTGAGTTTCTATCACCCGTGTAGCGATCACTGATTATCTCATGTCATTTATCAACGTGATTAGTAATGTTCTGAGATGAGGTGATTGGTTGTTTGGTTAAAGATATTGTGAAACCTATGGGGATTATATACAGTGTTAGTTTTGCCCACTAGGTAGTAGGTAATCACATCAACTTTGCTGACAAAAAGCTGACTAGCTGGTCGTAGGTACCTAATGTATGTGCTCAAATCGGATCAATTATCTATAGGCTATATTAATATTTGCTCTCATGGAAGTTACCACTAGATGCATAATTAGATCGCTCGAACTGTCAAAAGAAAAAAAAACATTTTAATAGTTTAATTTGCGCATAAATGAACACCATAAATTACCTTTTTTACTAGTTCCACTTGGACAGGGACCTCGTTTCTCTTCTAACTAAATTGTGGACTACAGCCTTCTCCCTCATACGAGATGAGACTCGTGCCCAGTAGGACGATTCCTGTGTCGTTGACGATAGACTCCCAAACCGAAATACTTCCTCAAACATTTCTCTAGACATACACACAATTTTCAAACTTAAACTCTTAGACAACATTTTTCCAAATCACGTTTTTCACTCATATAGAGGTGCTTGCACCCGGCCGTGGATTCCTACCTGCATACAAGTGCAGACGCCACGTCTCGCCTGCCCCGTACAATGGAAACGGAGACAATGGACGAGCGCGTGACACCATGCTGACGATAACGTTCATGTGTGCTACGCTTATTTTGTTTACGGGCTTTTTTAATCGTTTTAAAATGTGAGCGTTTTGAAAAACGTATGTATTTGGAAAATGGTTTTAAGCGACAACGTGTTATGTCTTTTTAGGAGTAGTAAACTGCAACAATTTGTGTTTCTCTTTTGTCACTGAAAACGTAAGTTTTTTTTAGCTTATTCATCCGTCCAAGCATTAATATCTTTCGTACCGGATTCAGGGTTATAATCAAAGATATAAAGAAATATCTGTCCACATCCACAACCGCCTAACGGCGTCAGAAATAAACGTGAATAATACTCCTTTCTCCCCTAGGAATACCACGAGAGCCTCACATTTAACAGCCAAATAAACTTAGCTAGTGAAATAATAGTGTTCATTCACATACCGAGTCATATCGTAAATTAAGGGTCATCCGCAAACAGTGGCGCCCCTCCCCGGCAGTTACCGAAACTAACGGTAATTGTTTAACGACACTATCTTAAGGACTTCATGGTATGTGGCGCGCCATTTTAGCTGGGGGCTGCACTGCACTATTTATATTGTTAACAAGGAGGGAACGACACTATAATAATATACCAGAATAGGTAAGGCCAGGAAACATCAGTATATGGATATACCAGAATGGAAGAAACTAGAAGAAGTAGTAACTATAACCTCTATGTTTTGACTTCAACACATTAAATTTCATTTCATAGTTTGTACAACATTTGTATGGTTTTTGGAGATTGTCTGTCGCTGTCACTATGCAGGTGAGTGAAAGAGGCAGCGCTATATTTGTTGTTAGAAGCATTTGAGTATTTACTTGGGTAAAAAATATAAACCTACATCACCGTGTTGACTAATTCTCTGCTAGTAATAAAACTGTGATCTTCAATCGTACGTTTTATCAGGAAACCAGAATGCAGAGAAAATTGCGGCTTTCATTACATATAGTAGTAGTAATATTAACAGTCCTGTAATATATACAACACTCATTTCAATGTATCTAGCAGTAGTTAACACTGCCTTCTGTGCTATGGGTTTCGGGTTTGAATCCCGGTAGGGATAATTGTTTGTGTGATGAGTATAAACATAATTATGTATCCGAGTCAAGTATCTATGTATAATATGTATGTATCTATAAACAAAAAGTAAATAATATGTACATAGTATATCAACCAACTAGTATCCGTATCACAAGCCTCGTTGCTTATCTCGGAACTAGATGGCGCTGTGTCATAATTTCCAGAACTATTTATTCATTATTATTATTATTATTTTGGATTCTAGATTTCAACAGCTAGCATCAACTTACTACAGATTTTTTGAAAAGAAAAGGAAAATTAATGAATACAAATATTTTAAAAAAGAAAAGCTGAAGTCACAAAACACGATATACAGTAGCAGAAGAATCATAAAGGTGCATCCACAGTCATGTGTGAAATGTAACAACTGTAATACAACCGGACTGGTTTATTGTAATCACTATTATATAATAGTTACAGCCGTCTGGAGAGTCGTGAGACGTTTGTGATGTGGTCTGGGTCGGATGAAGTGTTTTTCACGATTCCGTAAATAAAAAGAAGGCATGATAGAATTTGTATTTATTTTGTGATACTGTTTTTTATTTTATTTATTTATTTAAGACAACCAACAAGACTTACACCAATTAGTACGTCGAAATAGGTTCACGCATTGTTTCCTTTATGTAGTGTAGCCTTATTTATAGTAGATAGATAGATAAAAATAAATAAATAATAAATAATTGAATTGACGAGAACGTAGGGTTCTCAAGTCGACGTGTATTATACTTATTAACTTTTTTAGCTGCCTTGTTGGTCTACTAGTCGTAAGTGCGACTGCTGTAAAAGAGGTCTTGGGTTCGATTCCCAGGTCGAGCAAAGAGTTATTGGGTTTTTATATACAAATTTTAATAGCAACTCGGATATTGCATTCAATCTCGGTTGATGGCAATAAGTTTGCCCACTATTATGCGGACCTAAAACATACTGGCGAAATGTGGATGTGAGTACTCTATCTAACCCCTTGAGGACGACAAACGTGATGGTATGTCATGTATTTTTTTTTTAGGTTTTGTTGATTAACGTTTTAGTCAGCGCCAAACACACATGAGTTCAGAAAATTCGTATTTAATTAGTAGTTAGTAATTCAGAAAAATATAAAACCTAGCACCTTATTTAATCATTTAACCGACGTTATTGCAGTCAAAATAATTATAAATCCACCCAACATAAACAACAAACCGGTATGTACCTACTACAAAAACCGAATTCAATTACAAAAATGGCGATTATTTAGCGAGTTCGAATGCGAATAAAAAACCCGTCGTCGCATCCAATTTAACGCGGTACAATAATCGGCGCAAACGATTTAGTTTTTTTTATTCTTGTTTAATGCATTTTCCCTTATTGTTGCTTGCTTTTGTTATGAATAGATACGATTGATGTATGTATCACAAGCTCAAACGGTGAAGGAAAACATCGTGAGGAAACCTGCATGCTTGAGAGATTTGTCTGCCAACCTGCAGTATAGCCTAATCCCTCTTAAAAATGAGAAGAGACCCATGCCCAGCAGTGGGACGTTAATGGGTTGATGATGATGATCTAATAGATCTATATGCAACTTTGACGGTTCAGTAATAATTTAAACTTACCTAGCAACTATAAATTATATACTTATACGAACGTACAACCTCAATAATTTGATCCAACAAAATAATTATCTATCTCGGACTAGGAAATTCGATTCAGATTTGTGGACACAGTTCATGTTAGAAGGTTTAAAAACGTGCTATTGGTCAAAATAATCTTCCTCTCAGTGATAATACTTGCTTAGGATTTTTTTTTTCAACTATGGAACTACTATGGGCAGTATAGGAGGAAGGAATCACTCAGAACTCTGGACGTACAAAGAAGTACAAATTCAAGAGGCGAGATGAGCTCCCCGAATGGATCTTCCCTGATATATTATATAATCTAGGTGTATTTAAATCTATAGTGAATCTGTTTTTACTAGGTAAGCGCGCTCTATTGTAGACCGCAGTATCGCTTAAAAACACTGGCCTACTAGCGGTCTAGTTTCAAACTATTAACAATATAAACAAATAGATATCCTCCTTTTTAAAGCTAGTCATAAACAAATGCAACACTACATCGAAAACCTTAAAATGCAAACCTTCTTTCTCATGGCCACACAAAAAAAAGCAAACACTCTTGCCCCGATCAAGAACAGGGCCAGATATTTATGCCATTCTCGATGTGGGCAATACATATTTGGTCAGCCAAGTCTTTAGTCTCGGTATCCTTGCAATTGTGCCGCATGTTAGCAAAAAGCAACAAAGAGGTGCGTGAACCGGCTACCATAAACATGGCGACAGCTGGCTTGGATGTGGCAAAAAGTCGCGCTGTTATAGCGGGGAGCGAGCTACGAAAGATAGATGAGGTTTATTTAATTAATATGATTTTAATTGCCCTGATTGTATTAAATTTGGGTATAGTATGCTGTTATTTTAGCCCTTCGTTTACGCCTACGTGAGATAGCATACTAGGTTTTTAAATTCATAACAAATAACATAAAGTACCATCGCACCTGTTATTCCCGATGGGTTAGACAGAGGAGCACCTATTAATGTTCACCCAAATGTCGCCGGTATGTATTAGGTCCTAGCCTATAACCGGGCACGAATCGAAACTCCGAGCTGCTACTGAGAATTTGATAGAAAATCATCAATATTTAACACCTTGTTGTATCTGAGAACCGAATCGAAGTCCTCTTGCTTCGCAGCGCACAATAAATAAACATATCAAAAATATTACCAATAATACTTAAATCTAATAGAAAATGATAATCTCTCTCAATGTCTCAATATTATTAATCTTTAAATGATTATATTATTGGGCGTAATGCCGCATCTAAAATATAAAACCGTTTTATCCATCGTTGTTTATATATGTCGTTTCTCGTTTATGCCGATAGTGTTACCATACACGAACCGCTCCCAATACTGATTATAAATAGTAAAAACTCTTTGTTTTGTGTCATTTGTTTGGTTAAAATAGTATATGCAGATAATTTGTTAAGGACAATAATTAATATTATTATTAAAAAATACGCAAATTTTTAATTTCAAAATTCATTAAGTTTGTATGTTAGTTTGGATATTCAATATACAAAAGGAACTAATTATTGTTTTGAATAAACTCCCTTAAGATTCTACGATCGCAAATCATATCTAAGAACAAAACAAAATAAGTCGAAATAAGTTCTGATTAAGACCTCTGTTGTCACGGATTGAGACATATCATAAATGCATATTTTAAATATATAGAACCATTTTTTTGGAGTTACAGCACTGTAAAAAACTTTGTTATAGATATAGCTTAAGATAAGACCTTATATAATTATAGAATATAGAATAACAATCTTCAACTTTGAAATATCTATCTGATCTTCCTTTGCCACTAAATACTTCATTCAGTTTCCACTCAATTGTTGAGCAAGACGTTAAGAAATCTATATTGTCCATTTCTACAAAAGCGGTAGGTGACGACGGTCTCCAACTTCAAATGTGTATTCCCATCCTGAACCAAATTCTTTCACCTATCACACATATTATTAATTTTTCCTTGTTGACCAGCTCCTACCCTTCTTTATGGAAAAAAGCTATCGCACTACCGCTACCAAAAGTCTCAAATCCCTCCTTACCATCTCAATTCCGCCCAATATCCATCCTTCCAATCCTGTCTAAAGTCCTTGAGAGTGTTGTTCAAAAGCAACTATCACAATACCTCTCCTCAAACAGTCTGCTAAATCCTTTCCAGTCTGGATTCCGGGCTGGCCATAGCACGGTTACCGCATTGGTGAAAATCACCGATGATATCCGACTGGCTATGGAGAATAAAATGCTGACAATTCTCATTTTACTGGACTTTAGCAGTGCTTTTAATTCGGTTGATTTTGATATCCTCCTAGGAATCCTTTCCTCTCTTAACCTCTCTTCTTCAGCAATTGGGTGGTTCAAATCTTATCTTCATGGTCGCTCGCAGGTGGTTCGCGCTGGAGAGGTTAACTCCGAATGGTGTGAACTGTCTGCGGGCGTTCCACAAGGTGGTGTTCTGTCTCCTCTTCTTTTCTCCGTTTTTATAGACGAAATCACAAAAGTTACAACTTCTCAATATCACCTCTACGCAGATGACTTGCAGCTGTATCGTCATTTTAAAATAGACGATATCAAGGGAGCTGTAGATGCCATCAATGATGATCTTGAGAATATTCGTCAGTGGGCTAACTCTTTTGGGCTTGTAGTCAATCCTACAAAATCTCAGGCTATGATCATTGGTGGCAGATACATGTTGAACCTTTTAGAGTACCAGTCCCTTCCCCCAATAATTCGATTTCGAATTCCTTCAATCGCGCCAGATTGAAGTGGCTACCCATACGGCGACGCCGAGACTTACACATACTGTGCCTTCTCTATTCTGTCCTTCATAACCCTAACTCGCCCTTATACCTTCGAGAGCGTTTTGAGTACCTTGTGCCGAGGGACAAACTCTGCCGTAGCAGTTCTTCCCTTCTCTTGCGGACTCCGGCACATTCTTCCAGTTGCTATGACAGTTCATTTACTGTAAAAGCAGTGCGTTTATGGAATTCTCTGCCACACTCGTTACGTGCTAGCCCTTCTCTGGACATTTTCAGGAGGAAAACTAGGGAGCATTTTCTGTCACAATAATTTGTCGATATATTATAATATATATGTATATATATATATATATATATGTATATATATTTGTACATATTTATTTAGTTATATAGCTATATATATGTATCTATTTATTTGTTTACTCATATGCTAAATGGAATTTCTTTATTATTATTGTACACTTTGTCTTTTTACTCTTCCTTTTAAAACTCTCTCACTCAAAGGTTTGCTGGAAGAAAATTCAGTCTTGAATCAAGCTCGCCTTTGTGCACAAAACTTTAAATGTATTATTTAATTTCTATGGTGTTTTATCTTTTGTGTACAATAAAGAATTAAAAAAAAATAAAACAATATACAAATGAGTTCAATAATAATCGTCACTGTAAAATGTTAAATTTGTTTGTTTTTGTTTTTTTTTGCAATAAATATAATGTACACCTTATTCTTGAAATAATTAGTAGCAGTAAGTAAGTAATACACATTTGTTTTTTTTTATGACAGAAGACATAGACATAAGAACTCCTTATTATGTGGGCTGCATTTTTTTAATAGAATGGCGCCGTTTCTTCTTTTTCTATTTTCAAATTCAAATTACAATTTCATTATCAAATATTTGCCTCCTGGCCTTGAGACTTTATTGGTGTACTAAACCAACCAGCGAAGTTACACGTTACCGGGCAATTGTTAAACATGGTTTAACTGAAGGTTATCGGCGGTCTCGTTTTACTGGCTTTATTAAGACAAACGACTCTTTGTTAACTACCAGTTTAATTGGCTATAAAATGTGAGATGACGCTCTCCGAGACGATCTACATAGACATGTGTTATATTTTCTACGATAGATAGGAATACATAGTACAATGTTCTTTAGTCAAGACTTCAAGAGGGTATTATATTATAGTTCATAAAATAAGGACTATGTAGTTCCAGAACTTCAATTCATATTTTTGTCTTGATCGTTTGGATTTGTGTTTCGATCCATAAAAATATAAAAATTGTGTTCTGTAAATCTACAAATGAAGATTGGACTCAGTTCAGTTGTATTCATAAGTAGTAAAATTATATAAAAATATTTTTATCTATACATTAAGCACTCTTATACGCAATATTCCCTGATAAATTTTATGTTATTCTCACAAGAATTTTTGCATGAAAACGCACCTACTACTGAAGTGGTAACATGCAAAAATTATTAAACAAGCAAGAACGGATCTTTAAACAGTTCCTATTTATAGGTGGGGGGGATTCTAGGTCTACATAGGTATATACATAGTTAATGTATAAATAAAGCAAAGAACACACTCATCTCAATAGAAATACCTGATAATGTGAACGGGGTATGAAGTGGTACTTCTGTGTAAAGTTCATGACATGCCTGTAAGGTTTGATAGCACATGCAATAATTCACGATATCACAAAATGTGCATGCGTTCGTCATACTGGGTTCAGACTTCAGACGCGAACCTTATTAATTGCGTCGTTAAACCGCGCGTTGACGGCCCTTCAAGGAGGTATGAAAACACGATTTTTATTAAAATTTTGACATGCAAGATGTTTATTTTGTTATAAGAAAAGTAAGGGTTCTTTGCTGAGTCTGTCTTAGGAAGTATTGAGGCATGCCTAGTCAAATTTTCTGTCTCAAAGCAGTAGTAATATAGTTTTAGTTTGACAACAACAGCATTTATAGTTATTATTAATTTAATTTAGTTTTTTTAGGTTTGTAATCAGTTTTTAATTATTTATATAACTTAATAGCATTTCATTAATATGAAATGAAGAAGATTTTTATCATATTTTTTGGATTTGGATTGTCTTTGAGTTATTAACGTTTGGATTGGCTTTAGCTATACTGTTCACTACCAGGTAGTAGCACTAGCAGTAGGTATATTGTTTTGTATATACCATACCATACCATATTCGGATAAAAAAGAGGAAGAGCAATGAACCTAACTTGCGCTAAAATCATGGAAGTGTGCGTGAGATGTAAAATTAATACCACATATTAATATAATAGATTATAAATCAGTACAATCTCTGTTTCAGTGGGAAGTACTACACTATATCGCAGATTATACTTTAATATTAATGATTATAAAAAAAACAACTATTTAAATAATAATTATAACATTTCTGGCCAGTCAGATAGTAAAATACCCATACTTCATGCAAATAATGCTCATTCGTTTAAGGGTGGTGGACTCATAAAAAATATACCACGGCGTAAAATATAAACTTTACCGATCTGAGTTTCGATAATAATATATGTGGTTTATTTTATTCGTAAAAGTATCAATAACAACAGTAACCCAGTAGTAACGTTATGACAATAAGACTGGGCGCCATTGCCAACGCAACCCGCTGTGTTACGCCTCGTTAAAAAAATAGATTTTTATAATTCTATATATAAACTTTATGACATAAGCTCGCATTGTTAACAATCAATACTTACATTTGATTATTTTTTAATATTCTATTGAAGTTTTTATATTTTTTTAGGAAAGTTATTTTTTTATATTTCATTTTCATTTAGGTTACGTTAGTTACTGGGGTACATATATTTTTATAAGAATGTTTATGTTATCATTTTTTAATTTGCTATCCACTTATTTATAATTTCTTTTCCAATAAATACTTGACCTATTACAATTGGAATAAACTAAGTTGGTTGAATTTCGAAGTGAAACCCCTGTGCTAATTGATTACTTATTTGTCAAAATGTATCGACATTGAGTTATTTCGATACATGGAATGAGATATAACTAAGCAAACGACACTAAAAGCTAATTATATTCATGAATTAGAGTTAAAAGCTAATATGTACTGTAACCATCTTTTGACAACTTGTCTACCTACTTCTAGTAAACTTTTTTCTGAAGTAATTTTCTTAGTTTTAGTAACTTATATTAAGTATATAACGTAGGTTTTTTGGAGGGCAAAGTTTTAGCACAAGAAATGTTGCTCAGCCTAGAACAACGTAGTATTTGGTACCAAATAATACAATTAAGAATTTCAAATATTCCAGTATAATCAGTGTCTAAAAGATAACACAGTTATCGTCGTTAAATGCTAAGTGAATGAAATCCTGAGTTCAGTACAAACTTACTTTGAAAATATCCAATTATTATTCTAGACGGAGCTGGTAACAATTTCTAGGGTTTATGCTAATTCCACCAAGTATTTGTTCATGTTATCTGAGTGATGGATAGGGGGAGCCACTGGCACGCGAACTTTAAGCGTTAAAACAGAGGCTTTTTTCATAGATAAAGAATTGTTTTGGCGCGATCGCGGTAGTAAATTAATTACCATTTATTTTACCTTTGTTTATTGTGAAACCGGCGGTTGACTCACATTGATTAGTGAATAGAGATTGCTTATCTTCTTTATCAGGTGCTTTGTATAAAAACCCATCTAATTCTCACCAGTGGTATGGTGGAATTGGATTTATAAATCTAGTTTTCTCTGTGTAAGGAAATGCAATTCGAATCATCGACAGTTAACGCAAAATAGTCTGTCACAGTCTGCGCTTTCATAGACATCGCTTGAAATTGCATTCATATGATTGCAATCGCAATCGTCAGACTTTTTACCGCAATCCGTACCACACATTGCCGGTGAAAGATCTCAGACCAATATTGAAACACTCCAGGCACTTATTTAAAAAATACACCGCTTCGAGTTTATATTTACAATACTTACAAACTCTTGGAAAAGTTGGAGATAATGCTCGCTCGCTGAATAAAATTTTCAGTTGTTGCGAAAACATTCAGGACGGCTAGGGCGGGCGGTAGTATGCCGGCTGTCGTGGCGCAGGGCGGCTGTGCGAAGCCTCCACACAACCTCACATACTAACTTACACCGCGAAGTGTTGTGAATAACTTTGATTCTCGTGAAAATTATTTTGATTATCGAATGTTGAGACTGTTTTAGTTTGAAATTAGAACGATTGTTCGTTGTTTTGGATGACAGTTAACAGTTGTGAATAAAGTGTGTAATTAATTTTGATAGGTAAGTTTTACTTAGACTTTTATTTCTAAAAAGCAGTCAATATTATAGCTTATCTACAAAGATATGAGACATGTTTTTCTGTGTATATTATCAATGATCTTACCAGAAAATATTAGCCTCACACATTGACATGATTCATTCAATACGATTCTGCATTACTTCGAAAAATAAACTGCACAAATAAACTATTTGTACATCCTAACTCAGAGTATCATCTTTTTGAAAAAAAAGAAAAGAAAATCAGAAACACATGTATGCCGCACTCAATTGCCATAATGTATGCAAAGTGATCTTAATAAGTCCTTACACGCTTACGTCCAATATAATTCATTCAAATATTGATACTTAATTTGAACTGTATCCCCTTCTAATAAGATCGTTGGTATTGTAGTGCTATGAATCATGAGAACGGACATGTGCAGTACGTTTGATTTACACCCTGTTACGATTTTAACCTCGGTTCATTTACACATGGTTTTGGTTTAAATGTTTATGGTCGATTCGCGTTTGGTATGCGAAAATGTAAGTGGAATAACGGGCTCTTTCTCTTTATTCACTGGTGTATTAAATACATGCGATTTTGATGAATACACGAACAGATGACGAACAAACGAGAACATGATTGAGGTATCTGATTAGCGGGAAGTTATCACGGATTTTCCTTTAGTTGCATGTACCTATAGTTCATTGGCAAAGAACTTCAAAAAATATTTTAACTATAAAAGTATTAATGTTTTAGTTAAAACAAAATATTTAGGTGTTACATAAATATTTTTCGAAATATAAAACAACTTGTAATATGGTATGTTATACGATAGAAATAGGTTCGCCCCAATTACATAGGACCTAAATACATACCGACTAAATGTGGGTGTACATAAGTACACCTCTGCCTAACCCTTCAGGGACGTCAGGCGTGATGGCGTGTACGTATATTGAACTAAATGAAATAAAACATTTCAGCTTGAGTTCATTCGAATTATACGTTCGCATTTCAGTATTTGTAACTGTATATCAAGCGTTTGTTTGGCTTCCTGCATTGTGTATAGGTACCTATGTTTTGAAAGAAAGCAAAACGAAACGTATTTTCTTCTCTTATTTTGGTATTATCATCATTATATTAAGGTAGTTTAGACCTAATGCTGAATGATATATCCTTGTATTGAGACATTAAGAAGGTTCTTGAGATGGCTCAAAATCAACTATTACAAGGTTCGTATTCCATTTGTATTTATTTACCTCATTGACCTCTTGAATGCTCCATTCAAAAACAAATGAGATCCATTCCCAGCCCACAGGTTGGCAGATTTCACTCGCCATCGAGATAATCTCTCAGGCATATAGATTTCCTCACAATGTTTCTTTCGGAATTCCAGCATGTCATTCATTTCACAGATTTGAACAGAACTTTTAAAAGTATGTGGTTGATGCCTTGGGACTGAACTGAAAACTATAATTAATTAGTCCAATAGCCGCAACACTACCAATATTATTGTTTATTTTGTTGGTAATTAAATTATATTTTATGATTACCACAAATAATAATTATTTATCGTTTTTTATTGTCCGTACCAATGTAGGTATTGTATACAATATTTGTATGGTTATCATAACCACAGCAGCAGCAATTTGGTCGGCGAATAATTTGCCGTTCGCCGTCTAATACAGTACGCATTACAGTGTATTTGTATTCCCTTTTTTCTCGGACTGTTTGTCGTAAATTATGGCCATAAATTTGTACAGGACACATTCCCGTTTCCCCGGGATTAATTAAACCCTATAACGGTGTTGCTTGTGTGTTAATTATTTATTATAAATACATGTGCGGTTGCCCCCAAATGGTTTCTTGCGATGATGATGTGTTGTACTGTACTGTTGTATACATCTTCATAAAACGTTATACATAGAAATTTGTAAATATGAGCATATGCTATCATCATCTCCTCTGTGAATATATCTAGTATGGATGGACAAAGTCAGCTAGATATTTTGTTTTGACATGGCGATTCTGCTCTCTTTTTTCATGGTACATAGCGCCAGTTCATAAAAAAGTCCTGATTGTGTTAAAAAAGCCTTATCCGACTTATTCTCCGACTAGCTGGAGCTAACAAGTCGCTATTTTCGAACTGACTAGCAAATCTTTTTACCACCGAATAAACTACTGACACATACCAACACCATACTTTTATTATAAAGGAACAAAACGTTTTCAAGAGTCATTTACATGGATCATTAATTAATTTCAATTTAATCATACTAGGGAATAATAATGGCTTTGCAAGCATAGTTTCAAGTTCAAGTTCGGCCTTTGACTTTTCAAAAATCATGAGTGTTTATGCAAATCATTTATACACTCGCTGTAACGGTGACGACATTGTGAGAAAACTTGAAAACCTTAGGAACAACCACTGATGTGTGTGAAGTCTACTGTTAGCAGACTTTAGGTTCTAGTAGGGGTCTTTCATCATGCTCGTCTACCAGTATCTCTCAACCTGAGTCAAAAGAGGTGGTCGGTAGTGCAACAGCGGATGGCAAGCGGCGCTGATGATAAATAGGAGATAAGCATCAGAAGCGTTCGTGTAATAAGAATCCTAGCATTAAAAACATACAGTTAATTAGAATAAGATCTCATTATAACTATTTTTACTATACCTATACCGACTTTATATTACTCATTGAGGTACGGAACCCTAAAAAGTTAGGAATACAGTATAATAAACAAACCTGAAGTTACTTACCTAACTTAAGTTGGCAAACATCCACATAAGATAGAAGAAAGTTGGATTAGGTACTGTCATGTGCGTCAGAAAAGTAAACGCTTGTATAACATTCATATCTGGACAATCTATCTTTTGTGGGCAAACAATTGTTGGGAATAATAGCAGTCTGCGAATGAGACACAAGGATTTAGTCTTGGTTGGACAAGAAACAATATCTATTCGTAGGTACTTGTAAGTATTTACACATGATTAAGATTTTGCTCAAAGATAACCAAATTGTTGTGATTACAATGTGTAGATTTTTAAATATCTTTTTTCGTTTAGTTTACTTTGTCTATTATGAATCCACGATGGATTAAGATCTTGTAAACTTCAACGTTTCTATAAATATATTGTATTTTTTTTAACGTAGCAAATCAAATCAAATCAAATAATTTATTTCAATTAGACCAATACAGGTACTTTTGAATTGTCGAATTAAATTGAATTTAGTTGCATTTTCTCCTGTGTCGTGGGTGCGTTTACAAACACATATTTTCACATACCCAAACGCCCAGACCCGGAACAACTATCTGTAGAACGTACAAATATTTGTTCCGTGCGGGTATCGAACCCGCACCCGTGACGCACAAGCCGATCGCTCAGCCACTGCGCCACCGCGTCGTCAAAAATATTCATTAACTCAAACAAAACTGACGATTTTTGTTATTTTAAAAGATTTTGACGAACTTGAAAAACTGACACATACTAATTACACCATCTTACCACATTTATGATGGCAGGTTTGTCTAATTTCAAATATAGCGACGCATATTATATTATTGCTCGAACCAATTTCTCTATCTAATTGTTGCACTTTTTGCAAGACTTTCAGACTACCATCCCAATAATGTTGTATATTTATAGCTGTGTAGCTTTACATAGGTGTGTAATGTGTATTTAGATAGACTATATTTTTGTATAGATACCCTATTGAACATACATATACATATCTTTTTGTATACATATCCCCAAAATAATGACATCATAAACGTAATTGAAATTGTAATTTTGTAGTTCTTATTTTCTTTTTCTGCTCTATTTAAAAGTGGAAATACAAAGTATTTATATATTTCTTAATATAATAATGTTAGTCCAAAAATAAAGTGGACTTCAAACGCGAGACCGATCTCGTATCCTGTCTAGAAATAATTTGGATGCCTACTTAGTTATATTATATCAAGCCAGAGCATAAATTTTAAAGATACTTTGTCTCTCTCTTTTCTACATTGATAGAATAAGACAACGATAACCCAATGTCTAATACTTGACTGTGTTGCACAAAAGTACAATCGTCCACATAAATCTTTTTCTGGGTTTTGAAAATAAATGGTTTTCCAATATCAAAAATACAAACATGTTTAAAACTAATAAGTATTATAAAAACCACGAAAAATCTTAAAATAATATACTCGCTTATACAAGGATTTTCCCGTTGTTAATAGATAGTGTTGTGAGATTCAACTCATTTTTGATATATTTTAGTCGATTTGAAAATATTATATTCACCAAATCATCATCGTTCACATCACACACTGCTCGGACTTAGCTCGAATTTTTGTTGTTTTAACAGTTTTGTGTGCGACCGTACTTGACTTGCTGCCAATAAACTGAGCGTAGAGAACTGAGCACGAAGATGAGTTGTCACACGTCACCTCAAGAAATAGTCGGTATGATTTATATATTTTCATGAATGAAATATAATATTGGGGTCATAAAATTAGTGGCGTGAATTGGTATGACGTTTAATTTTAAGTGTTTAATTATTATAGTTAGGTTTTTATGTAATGTAATGATGACGGCATGGTTGGTGCATTGGTCGAGCGATTTCATCACCACGTAGGTATTGCTGATGCGATTCCAAAACGGAATAAATATAATATGGCCTACAGGTAGTTGTTCCACGTCTGGGTGTACTTGTGAATATTTTTGTTTGTAAATATATACCCACGATATAGGAAAAAATAAAGCGGAGCAAAGTTTTTTTTTAATATCAACCTTGTTAAAGTAACAACTGGTCTCTGTTATTTTTATATAAAGGAGAATAACAATAACAAAATCGTAAAAGTGGAATAAGTATGTTTGTACTACAAATCTTGACTGAGTTTAAATAGCTCTGTTCGAAGACCTATCATTTCCGTGCCATTTAAGGTCGATGGGATATATTGAAAGGTTTATTAAGTTCGGCAAAAGTGCCTAACCTTTACACGTGTGCCGCAGTGTAGGCGAGAAACAACTTTTTGACCTTTGACCCTAACTTTCTGTAACTTGACATCCATGCTAGAATAAGCCGCAAATTATTCCCTTATTGATCAGACTACAAAAGAACACGAGTACTGGAAGTTTCAGATCACAGATTCACCGAATAATACAAGACTAATAAGGAGAAGATATTGGTATATTAATGTTATACTAAAGGCCGGCTTGTTTATAATCAAGAGGAATAATATATCTATACATATATATACAAATTTCAAACCGGTGTGTAAGCTTCAAAAACTCAAAAAGTTGTGCACCGATTGAGCTCAAACTTTTACACATTGTTTTTAAGGATATTTTTTCTCGTCAATGCGTTATTGTGATCCTTATTTCTTATCCATGTAACCACAATGTTCCGTAGAATAGAGTTGCAAAATAAGAACAGCTAGCTGTATATGATAAAATTTGAAGCTTTTCAACTTATGTAACTAACTACTAATATTACTATTTAAGGTCTCATGCAATTTTGTCTCAACTACTGTTGCAAACTACTGTTTGTTTTTGAGAATTTCATAGAATAAATTGTTCGACCTAATCATAGTACCAAGGACCTAACTAACAGCCATCTTGCTTTCGAGTACTACACCCACGAGGGAAGTAAGCGAGGTAAAATAATATTATTACAATAAGCGTACATATTTACCTGTAATATGAAACGCTCACAGGAACAGATTAGGAAGGCATTTGTCACAACGCACATGCAAACGATCATGATGGATGGCAAGCTCAGAAGCGCTTAGCTGCCTATATTACCTACATACTAACCTATACAGCTTTGATATGTTCACTTATTTTCAAGTATCAAGTATGTTTTCCAGTCTGAGAAGGCCATAGAGACGTATTTTGCCAAAATGACAACCATATCCAAAAAAAATATATTTAAGGACTGTTTCTATTGTAATTTCAAAATTGGATAGCTTGACATGGAGTAGACCCAGCCTTTATTGGAGGCATACGGTAATTTAATTATTATTTGGGTCCGGCCCAGAAAACTAAAATCACAAAATTAGATATCGATCAAATGGAATAAGTACCCAAATATGTTCGTCAATTATATTATTACTAACTTTTGCCCCCGACTTCGTCTGCGTTAAATTAGTAATATACGGCTTTTTTTGTATTGAAAGCGTCGGTATTGTTGGCGTCGGTATTGATGGCGTCGGTATTGGTCACGTCGGTATTAGTGTTGTCGGTATTGGTGGCCCCGGTATTGATGGCGCCGGTATTGATGGCGTCGGTATTGATGGCGTCGGTATAGATGGCGTCGGTATTGATGGCGTCGTTATTAAAAGCGGCGGTATTGTTGGCGTCGGTTTTGATAGCGTCGGTAATGTTAGTGTCGGTATTTACGGCGTTGATTTTGTTATCGTCAGTATTGTTGGCGTCAGTATTTGTTGCGTCGGTATTGATGGCGTCGGTATTGATGGCGTCGGTATTGATGGCGTCGGTATTGATGATGTCGGTATTGATGGCGTCAGTATTGTTTGCGTAGGTATGGGTTGCGTCAGTATTGGTGGTACCGGTGTTGGTGGCGTCGGTATTTGAGGCGTCGGTATAGGCGGCGTCGGTAAATACGGCGTCAATATTTATAAAGACGGTATTGATGGCGTCGGTATTGACAGGTTGGTATTGAATGCGTCGGTATGACGGCATCGGTATTGGGGGCGTCGGTGTTGCGGGCGTCGGTATTGGCGGCGTAGGTATAGATGGCGATGGTATTGAAGGCCCAGGTTTGAAGGCGTCGGTATTGGAGGCGTCGGTATAGGCGGCGTCGGTAAATACGGCGTCGATATTTATAAAGACGGTATTGATGGCGTCGGTATTGTCAGCTTGGTATTGAATGCGTCGGTATGACGGCGTCGGTATTGGGGGCGTCGGTGTTGCGGGCGTCGGTATTGGTGGCGTAGGTATAGATGGCGATGGTATTGAAGGCCCAGGTTTGAAGGCGTCGGTATTGTTAGCGTCGGTGATGATAGCGTCGGTGTTGGTGGTGTCGGTATTAATAGAGTCCATCTTAATGGCGTCGAACATGCTGGCGTCGGTATAAGGGGCGTCGGTACTTGTGGCGTCGGTATTGTTTGCGTAGTCAATGGAGGCGTCGTTATTGTTGGCGACGGTATTGATAGCGTCGATATTGATGACGTCAGTATTGTTTACGTTGGTATTGGGAGCGTCGTTATTCGTGGCGTCGGTATTGAAGGCTCCGTATTGGTGGCGTCGGTATTGATGGCGTCGGTATTGTTGGCGTCGGTATTGTCGGCGTCGGTATTGTTGGCGTCGGTATTGTTGGCGTCGGTATTGCTGGCGTCGGTATTGTTGGCGTCGGTAATGTTAGCGTCGGTATTTACGGCGTTGATTTTGTTAGCGTTGGTATTGTTGGCGTCAGTATTTGTGGCGTCGTTATTGCTGGCGTTGGTCTTGAAAACGTCGATTTTGTAGGCGTCGGTAGTGACAGAGTCGGTATTGAGAAAACTATCGCAAAAATTAAAGTTATGTCAGTTTTCTTCTTTTTCTTTTCTAATGTAAACTGATTAGGTTAGATTAAAAGCGTTAATAATAAACCTAGCATGTTATATATAATTAAGTAGCAAAAGGCATAATCTGAAAATACGGTTTCCAACTAATAAAAGCACGCTATTTAACGATAGCGTATTTTATATAATAATTTACCAAATTCAGTACTGGAAACATCTAATATTCAAGTGTTTAAGAATAAAGTAAAAAAGTTATTGTTAACGAAGATGTACTATTTTATCAAAGGATATTTATCCGCTAAATTATTTTAATAAAACTCATTATGTAAGTTTATTAAATTGACATTATTGTGATTTATTGTTGATTAGTTATTCTTTGATTTGACATTAGATCAACAGCACTGATATTTTAATTTTTTTTTTAAATTAGTCTAAAATTAATTTATATATATAATGTATACGAAAAATTATTACTTTCTGCTTGTTATGTAGCAGACTATGCTGATACTTAATTTATTGAATGTAAAAACTCATGTACCCATATTCGCAAAATAAATGATTTCATTTAAGTTTTTTTTAATATTTTTAATATCTGTGTAACTTTTTTGATATTTTTTTGCGTAAAAATTGCCTTCTGCAAAGTATTTGAACATGTTTAAAAAAAAGATCAATTAATTTGGTGAAGCCGTGAACTATCAGTAGATACCATATTCAGCTGTTCGAAATTATTTGCTAATTCGTCAGTCCTTTTAAGTTTTAGGTAAGGTTAATTGACCTGTCCATAATAAGGTATAATTTATAAGTAAGATTATTCTAAAAATATAGCTTTCGCATTTAAAGTGTCCAGTACATCCGTGGGTGTAAGGCTTTTAAATTAAGTGTAAGGACTTTCAAATATTCATGAATCAATTTAATGCGTAGATTTAACCGAAAAGTTATTTTTACCAAGAATGCCTAATTAAGTTTTGTGTACCCTGTTGTAGTTATAATGGATGAAACAGACCCATGGTCACGACGAAAGAGCATGTTAAGGTAGGCCAGGATTGCGGTATCCGACATTCTTCGTTAGTATGTACATAGTATGGGGAGGCACTGGACAATAAATACACGAGGATTCTCTAGACGGTAAAAAAATACTTCTTTTAAATTTATTGTTGAGTACAAACTCAAAATAAATAATAGCAGGACAAAATATGTTATATAAGGTTTTATCTCCAGTTATGAATGTTTCATTTATTGAATCCACTGTGAGTATTTCGTTCGATCCATTACATGATTGAACTGACGCGGCAGACATATTGCAGATTCGTGAAGCTAGGTTGTTGTGATGTCGAGAAGGGGTAACGGTATGTTTTTAAAAGCTTATTTATTGTAGTGGGAAATATCCTTATTTTTTAATACATGGGTTAAAATTTCAAATCTTAACTTAAAATTTAGAGTAGGTACTAACGATTCGCTTTTACGTTTTATGAATATTATGCTTTAACATATTGAGGGAGGCGAGTCTATTGCCATATATCAGATAAATTAAAAATAAAATCAACTTCTACTAAAAGTTTCATAGAAAAACTTAATTCAAAGGCTTGACGTAGGAATAAAACTCAGAATTTCGCAATCAGCGGATACACTAGAGGTATTATGTCGTAATTGATGTGTTTATCGACAAACATATTTATTTTCAAAAACTCTATCTGTGATTGTCTGACAAAGTCAAAGGTCTATCCCACAGCCAACACGCATATTTTCGAAGTTATAGGCGTATTACGTGTTTAAACGGTGAACGGAAATAACGTAAGGAAACCTGCTTGCCGCAGACATGTTCTCGGTGGCTTATGAGAGAAAATAAATGGGATGATGAATGAGAGAATGACAGTGAGATCCCAAAACGGTAAGAATTAGAACTTTTATTTATTATTATTTAAAGCCTGCAGTGTCCCACTGCAGGGCAAAGGCCTACCCAATCTTCTTCCACTTCTCTCTATCTGTGACTGTTAAGGACCAGTCCTTTTGCAAGTCTTCTTCATCATCAACCTATTAACGTCCCATTGCTGGGCACGGGTCTCCTCTCATTTGAGAGGGATTAGGCTATAGCTATAGCTATAGGCAGGAACGGTATCGCAAATTATCGACCTATTTCTATTTTGTCAACTATATCTAAAATTTTCGAAAAAGCCTTAAACAAAAGATTGAAAAGTTATCTAGAAAAGTTTAGACTCATTTCCTGTAATCAATATGGCTTTATGGAAGGAAAGTCTACAGAAGATACTATCATTGAACTTACGTCATCAGTGGTAAAGTCTATTGACAAGAAGCAAAAAAGTTTAGCAATATTTTTGGACCTCTCAAAGGCCTTTGATACCGTTTCTGTTCCCATACTCCTGGACAAGATAGAAGCCATGGGTATAAGGGGCCATGTACTGGAAATTTTCAGGAGCTACCTTAAGGACCGATCTCAGTGTGTGAAGATAGAGGAGCACATAAGCGATGACGAAATACTATCCTACGGCGTCCCTCAGGGCAGTGTGTTGGGTCCGACACTCTTTTTAATCTACGTCAACGACCTGTGTAAACTTAATATAAAAAATTGCAAAATAATTACGTATGCGGACGATACTGCCTTAGTCGTACATGCTGACACTTGGGAACTTGCTTATGTTTCTGCTGAACATGCTTTGTCCGTGGTAATGTCCTGGCTTGCTGAAAATCTTCTCACCCTGAACTTGGATAAAACCAAGTATCTAACTTTTTCGTCATCTTCTGCTACTCAGCCTCCATATCGCTTTCAATTAAGAGCTCATGACTGCAAACGTGACAATCCGGATTGTAGCTGTATTTCATTAAAACATACGCCTGATATTAGGTACCTGGGAGTCCAAATCGATGCACACCTCAGATGGGACAAGCATATAGAAATTCTAACTGGTCGAACAAGGAAACTTATCTATGTAATAAAAAAATTAAGAACCTCAGCTAATGCCGATACTTTGAAACTGGTATATCTTACCTTAGTGCAGTCCATCCTGTCCTACTGCATCGTTGTCTGGGGTGGTGCTGCTGCGAAGTTCATGCTTAGGGTGGAAAGAGCACAGAGGGCTGTCTTGAAGGTACTATCACACAAACCTCGAAGATATTCCACGACTTCTCTATATCAAGAATGCTCCGTGCTAACCGTCAGACAACTTTTTGTGCTTCAAACCATACTACATAAGCATGGGTCAATTGCATTTACACCAAGTAACATACGTAGGAAGGACAGGATCTGTGAAATTGAATCCCATAAAACGACCCTTGCTAGCGGAAGCTACAACATAATTGGAGCTAGATTATACAACAGAATTAACAAAATTATATACATCTACCCCCTTCCAAAGAATAAATGTAAAAAAATTGCTCGAAACTGGCTACAAAAATTAAATTATAAAGAAACTGAAGAACTGCTAAAAGTTATGTGTTGACCTGGTGATTTCTCCTTATTAAATAGTATCATATGTCCATATACACTATACTCGCTCATTTCACTCACTCATCCCTTTCACACACTCACACTCACACACATGAACACCACATACACTCTCTTCAAATGTATGCGCATAGTTATTGCGTTGCCTTATGTATCTTGCATGTCTTCTTTTCTAATTTAAAAAGTTTAAAATTTTTGGTGCTAATTCAAGATTATATTTTAAATGTTATATAAATATCTTGTTTTTATAAACACATCTAATAAACTGTAACTAACCAAATGGAAGGCGCTGGTACCTGTGATACAATGTTTTGCATTAGTACAGGCACCAACGTAATATTTTTTTCTGTCTTGCGTGATGTATTACCTATTGCTTTGTACCTATAATATTGTAATCGCTGGAAATTTTATTTTATTTGTGCAAATAAATTACTATTATTATTATTATTATAGCTAGCCACTACGCTAGCTCTGCGGGTTGGCAGACTTCACATGCCATCGAGACAAATCTCTCAAGCATGCAGGTTTCCTCACGATGTTTTCCTTCACCGTTTGAGCTTGTGATAAATACGCACATAACTTCCGAAAAGTCAGTGGTGCATGCCTTGGGTTTGAACTCGAGACCTTTGACATCTCAGTGCACTGGTCCCACCACTAGGCTATCACAGCTCCTTATTCTATAATATTCCTTATTCCAAGTCTTCTTGTTCCAGAATAATTATAAATGCGGAAATTGAACTCGCGATCTCTATCAGTCGATCGTTAAGCTGCTGTCACTGAGCAGTCCAAACATATTATGAGGAAAATGATGAGTAATATTTACATTAAACATCTGAATACGTCAACCAATGACGGGATGCCTGTTCATTGCCAACATATACTTATAAATTGAGGAGCGTCAATCCCTCTGTGTCTGCCGCATGGATTTTATTTTTTATTTACTTTGTTGATTTTTATTTAACATTGCAGTGATTTTAAATCATTCTGTTCTTTTTTGACGTGATAACTTGATTATTATTTATGGTATCTGTTGCTTTTGATCAATGACTCTTGTTATTACTTACCGTTTCTAACAATTAATTTCAATTATGAATGTTTACCTTCAATTTAACAATTCAATTGATTATTTTAAAGTATTTTAACATGATATTTTTTTTAATTCTTCTAGCCTTGATATTACAGATGTTCTTATACATATAAAAATATGATAATGACATAGCTCATGATTACACTCATATTTACTAAAAAAATAGGTTTTACTGAACAATTTAATATGTTTTATGTTGAAAGGGTAATCAGGCATCACACACGAACAAAGAGCTGTGGTAGCCTAGTGGTGTGACCAGTAGACTGAGATGTTAAAGGTCTCGAGTTCAAACCCAATCCCTCTCAAATGAGAGGAGGCCAGTGCCCAGCAGTTAATGAGCCGATAAGTCATTACACAATCTTTTGACTACCATAAAAACCACAGATGTATTTTGTCTTTTATACACGAGTATTGTAAGTCCTCAGTAGCTTTCTATCTTCATAAAAAAAGCATACCGTACCAAACATACAAATAAATCTCTCCGTTCAATTTACAATAAAAATAATTGAATAAACAAACGACAGTGTCCATTTGATCGCCTCCACACTGAATTACGTTGTCAGTCTGTAGATTGTACAAAGGGACCGCCCGATCCTTGAGTAACTGCTCTTTATTGGAATATTGTAACGTTGTCTTAATGCTTTTTTGATCTGAGGATTGTTTGAACTCGTTTAGCAGTGTGTAAAGTGCATGATTGGGCTTTGTTTTGTTCGAGTCGAGGAAACTGGTACATTCTTCTGTAGGAACTAATAATTAGTATAAAAAAATATACAAAAATGAATTTTCATACATTTAATTTCGTCAGTGCACATAGCTTCCCTATTGTGACAATCGTGTTGTCAGATATGATTACGGTATCCAAACTATAAACCAACTAATAACTATATGAACTATTTTATTCTTCTTTTTTTCATTGCAGTTACAGCTGCAAATGAATATTATTATTTTACATGCAGTGACTGCAATTATTTGGGTATTTCCCCTTGCTGCATGTAAAACTTTACCTTACCGCTTATATTCTAACTAAGTCCCACAGTTCAGCATGCACTCCGAGGGCCGAAGGGGTCACCTCCTGATCCTGATGACTGACCTTAGCAGACACAGATGGACTTAACCGATCAGAGATCAGAGACATATTACTTGGCCACGAACACCTCTGTAAATAATATAAAAATAATTATTATTACATAACATAATTATTATTTACCATCACGCTGATGTTCTCCAATAGATGAAGCAGATGTGTACCACAAGCGCATTGACAATACCTATCACTATCTTTTAAGTCGGAAGAGCAAACCTATTGCATTAACCAGACACAAACCTAACTTCAACTTACAAAGCTATCTTCGGTATTGATTAACACTAACTCACGAAAAATTGCATTTAATTTTCAAACTGGTCCCCGGTCTACTTGCATGCAACTTCGCGGGTTCTTAAAAGCTTATTGCAACTGTCAGTCATACTCAAACACATTACAAACAATTACAAGTTGTCCCCAAGCTATCATATTTCACTGTATAACTTTCGTAATTTATGAATTGTACATTGAAAAGTTAATGTTAGCTAGATGTATTTAGAGTCTATAGTATGAAAAACTTGTTGAAACCTATATTAATGATACATATTCATTCGCATTTACATTAATAAACCTAATTGTGTGTTGGTTGTATCTGTAACTTGATTTATTTTCAATTAAAAATGACCATAAATATAAAAAATAGCGCAATCAACTGACAGCAGTACTTACGTCAGTGTTTCTAGAAGACGCCAACAGATGGCGCTACAAGTTACGTTGCAGCTAACTTGAAATTTGTAGAAGTCTAAATAAATAAAGACTGTATCTATTTTATATTAGTATTAGTAAGTAATACAGAGATAGTGTCATTTTGCTTCGTTGGTTTAAAGATTGAGTGAATATTTACACGCTCTTCTAAAGTCCGACTGTAAAACAGCTACGTTGTAAGAGACTCATTCAAATATGTTTAGTTATTATTGATCAAAATTAATATTCAGAAATAGCCCTTGTGACTTCTTAAATAAGAAAATTCAAATTACCTTTAACAATATACTCGATAAACTTCGATAAATACTTGCATAATATTAAAGTGCGATTACGAATTCAAAGCTACTATAATAATCACAACCATAATTTATATCATCGTGTATTAGCGTATTTTATTCTTCTATATACAAACACACTAAAAATATTTCTTCTTATTTTTTCAATTGCACGTTCCGCTAACAAAGCCAGAGTATGCAAACCGAGAACATTGAATGGAGTCACTCAACGATGTATGGAGTGGCATACTGACCTGATATAGTTTAGTTTCGAATAGTTAAGTGCATATTACGTAGTACTGTTTGTACTGCACTGTTTGCATTGAAATCGCATTGGTACAGTTCAATTATTGGACCTTGTACGTATATTCAATTGCAAAGTTTCAAGTTCAGTTGTTTATGATTAATCGCAAAACTGGTTCGAGTTCAATTTCCATTAGCAACTTCGACATTACGTATCTTGGTGCATAAAATGATTTTGAAGATTCAATTTTATTTTTGTATAGGCAGGTACGCGATTTCATCATCATCAACCCAATTATCCATATATCATACCGCTGCTGTGCACGGGTCTCCTCTCATTTGAGAGATTAGGCTATAGCCGACCCTGCTAGCCCAGTGCGGGTTGGCAGACTTCACATGTCATCGCAAGGATCTCTAAGCATGCAGGTTTCTTTACGATGTTTTCCTTAACCGTTTGAGCACGTGATAAATACGCACGTAACTTCAAAAACTTGGAATACAACTCAAGACCTTTGACTTCACAGTCCACTGGTAAAACTAATAGCCTACCACAGCTTATTAGATCCAAGGAAATCTGCAATTTAATTATTTATTATTATTATTACCTTCAGACTATTTATCTGAAATGTTCTTTGAGATGAATTTCTCGTTCAGATATATTTAAGTCTTCATTATTCATAAAAAACAACGAATGTTATTATTAAAATCTTTTTTACGTCCTACGAAGGTTTTTCATGTGAAAGCGCCAGCAATGTTACACTCGTCTTCAAACCCTTCGCAGTCTAAATAAGGGACAGAAACAAACCGTTAATTGTTTTATTTCATGCATGCTATAGCATACATTCATGTCCCAACGTGGCTCTTTAGAGCTTTCTGACTGCAGCAGCGAAGCGGTTAATGTGACTGCTTGCAAATGAAAGCAGTGGCAAAAGGCTGTCGCGTGCAATACACGCGTTGATATTACTGCACGAGGTAGTATTTTAGTGTTAATTCATAAGTTAATTTATAAGGACATTAGACTACAATATAGGTAGACAATTAATGCTACATAATATGTACATTCATCATCATCAACCCTTTAATGTCCCACTGCTGGGCACGGGTCTCCTCTCAATTGAGAAGGATTAGGCTATAGTCCATCACGCTAGCTTACTGCGGTGTGGCAGACTTCACATGCTATCGAGCAGATCTCTCAAGCATGCAGGTTTCTTCACGATGTTTTCCTTCACCGTTTGAGCATGTGATAAATACGCACATAATTTCCGAAAAGTCAGTGATAGAATAAGATAGAATAGAGTAAGATAGATGAAGCCTTGGCTTCGAATATACCTCTGACATCTCAGTCCACTGGTCACACCGCTAGGTTACCACAGCTCTTACAATATGTACATTGTGTGGCCTAAACTGACCTTGGATTGTAAACCGCTTTGATATTCGATCAAGGTGCTTACAGGATTTAAGATGTCATTTATTTTAGAATTATTAAGAACGTTTGCCCGCGGCTTCAACCGTAATATTATATTGAAAAAAGTAATCTATATGTTATTCTAATGTATGTATTCGCTATATTACTGTAAAGTTCTATCGAAATGCATTCAGTAGTTTTTGCTTGAACGATTGACTAACATCTATAAAACTTTCGCGTTTATAATAAGGATGATAGGGGATAATATCTAATTTTATAGAGATAAGATTCAAAATTGTTAAGTAGTTTCTTATCTGTGAGATGTGCCAATAAGTTCGATGTAAGTTTCTTAAAAAGTAATAACTGTCTCTATAAAAAGAACTGATTACCCTTCATTGCTATCGACTGTGGACGGTAAGTCAAGACAAACAGCTGACGTCATCCATCACGATATTACATAGAGAGCGTCGACTTAGCCCGCGGATGATTCTACTACGCAAATATTTGACGACGGCTCAGGGGATCGGTGCGTTTCTATTGTTTCGTACGATACGATATTGTTGGTTTGAGTTTTGATTTGTAGTGTTACAGCTGAAGTTGTTTTTGAAGCCATTAACAATGGCCACAAAAGATAGAACAGAAAACATTTTATCAATAGGCGTAAAACACGTAAGCTTCATTACAAGATACATATTATTGTAATTTAAAGATACTGCAATAGTGATTTAATATTACTAATTACAAAAATTGGACAATAAAATCATAATATTCATTTCGTTTAATACAAATTCGAAGCCTACATAGTTCGGTAACTCATGTCTATGCCATTAATAAAATGGTTCAACATTGCCCACTGCGTCAATTAAACTGACAAAATATAACACGTTTAAACAAAGTCTTTTACTTTTCGATTGTAAAAAGGGACTCTCGCACTAGGCAAAAAAGGCAAATTGTACTCGTCTAACACTGCTTTGTGGTAGATAACGTCAATTTGCCTTTCTGACTCATTTATAATAAACAAAGCGTGGCACCCTACCACGCTATGTTTATTATATTTAAATTATATTATTGTAGTCGATGATATTAACATTTTTCTGTCTATAGATTTACGCTACTCTACTTTAGTGCCCTTCGTTAGTCAAAAGTAGCTATTTCAAAATATATATTGGCACGATCGTTACTCAAACCATACGATTGGTTTGAGTAACAATTAAATATTGGCATATGCCAATATACAGTGGAAACAGACACCCCGTACCTCTGTTAGCCTGTGTACAAATTTCACGGATCCCCTTTCTTAAGTAATGTTCTATTACTATAGTTTGAGTATATTTTATAGACGAAATAGGCTAGAGCTGACTAAAATAAACGTTCAGTAATTTGTAGACAAAACTAATTTTCTTTTACATTGAACTTATTACTTGCAGAATTAGGCATTTCGAAGCCAGTTAGGGAACTCATTATTTTGATATTGTTTGTTGATAGCGTGGAATTTGTTGCAAACTAATATCTGCTTTAGGCACAGAACGTAATAACGCTGTTTATATACCTACGCAATATTGTTATTTTTAACTAAACTTACTTCTTACTTTTGTCTTAGGTTCTGAAAAAAGCAAAAGTAAGGATTGTGATGAAATTTAATATATCATTACTGTAACACTGCCTAGTGAAACTGATGTGATGCCCTATTGGTGTGACTAATCGTGTGTGTGTGAATTCTTAAGTATGGTATTGATTTCTATACATACACTTAATTAAGCGAATATAATAATTAGGTACGAATACGGATTTTATAACGGTATATTGATTTTAATATTAAGCTGACGTTTCGGATCCTTTACAGCATCCTTGGTCACGGGCAGGCTGAGGTGTTAGTTGTCTTGAAGTTATAATAATTTAATTATTATCACATGCTCAAATCTTGAAGGAAAGCATCATGAGAAACTTGAGAGATTAATTCGATGGCTCATAAAGTCTAGCAACCGTTACTATGCTAACGTGAGCGATTATAGCACTTAATATCGCTTTTATTCGAGCCCTACAAAAAATAACATTTTAAACTATTACATTTTATCCTCAAGTTAATTTGTAGCACTTATAACAGGGAATTATTTATCTAACCCCTGGAAGCCGGCGTGAATAAACAGAAACCCATTTCTCGAACGCTAAAATAAACCGATTTGGAAAAAATGCTGTAATGGAGTTGACAAATGTAGCTGTCATTCTTTCCTGTTATTGTTTTTACGTTTTACGAGATGTCTAGGGATTGTTTAAAAGGTTTTCATTGAGTATTTAAATATGGTGGGTTTTATTAGGCATGTGTAACGTTGAAATTGAAAAAAACTTTATCATAGCAATTATTACAGTCAAACGAGGTGACATGGCCTTAGCAGGAGCCTATGAAGCTGGGTTTTGAAATTACTACCATTAGGAACTATATTATAAATATATAAATTCGAGTTAAAACAAAAAAACAAAATATAAAGTGGAAAAAAATATTATAAGAAAGCAAAAGCGCAATGGGTATGTATGGGTATATTATTTTTTCGAAATAATTGTTGTTGCATCTGTAGGTTCCCAGTAAGTTCCTCAATACAAAATTATGTTTTTTTTCAATGACTCCATCGTCTTGAGATAGGTAAGTTAAAAAATGGTTGAATGTTTTTGTTACGTATCTGTGTAAAGATTCTGTTACGGATCTTTGTATATTGAGACAAATATGTACATGTAATCCACGCTAATAAAAGCGTGTTAGTAATAGTGTATGAATTTATTCTTTAAGCGTTCTGTAGTTCTACAAGTTGCATAGTAACATCACTGTGCGACTGGAGGCCCAACTTCGGGTTATGGATCGGAAAGTGGGATCTTTAAAGTGAAGTCCATCCAGAAACATGCATATGTAAGAAGGCTAGACTAGAAATAGGTCTTTGTTTCATGCGATTAATTATTAAAAAAATATTAACAAACAAAAGAGGTTGCAACATAATTTCCCCACTGACCAATAACAATGTGACGTATGTCGTTGAACAGCTCATTTCGCAACTGTAATATGTTAATATGGCGGTCAGACTCATAATTATTATTGCTAGTTGAAATTTACAGTTATAGTAAAACTAAATCTATTGTTTTTTTTTGCTGCGTTTTAGGTCGATTAAAAAAAATGTGCTCCCGATTTTTCACAAGGTTTCCAGATCATTGTGTGCATTTTATATTATGCAGAAAATAATATTATGAAAGCCAGAAATAAACGAAATTGATTCTACAAATTGGCTGCCACAATTCGGATCAGAAAATGGGGCTCGAAAAAATATCAACGGAATACCTTAAAATACTGCAACACAATTCAATGTTATCTGCAAAAACGGCGATGGCAAAAAATACTAGTAAACTGGTTAGTAATCCAAAATACATTGAAATTAACTTTATGAATGTATTGAAACCTACTACTTATACTTTTTTAAAGTTTCTGTTACTTAGTACTTTGTGTTAAGTCCATAATAGCAATAGCAATAGGCCGATGTCCAACCTTAAAACCGGACGCTCAGAATAAAATTGGAGCTTTACTGATGAGGCTATCTGGGGTTGCTTCTTCGGAAGGTTGAACATAGCAGTTTTCGTAGATAAACTTAAAATAATTCCCACTGTTTAAATTAATTTGATGGTTCGGGGAAGTTCGAAGAATGAATAAAAGACGATTAACAAAAGGAATTTATACGAAAACGCCGGAAGAAAGTTCATATACGAATCTTATTGGTGAACTTCTTAAAAAAAGTTAGGTGCGTAGTACTCGCAACCGGCGCTCAAGTATGATAAGATATATATGTATGAACGTGGTAGAAGCAAAAGTTTGTTAGAATCGTGGTGTATGGCATTTTGTATTTTCTGCCTACGTCTATGGAAAAGGGCAAGATTTCAAAACGACTACTGCATCTGCACATAAAAACTCATGCCAAATTGCCACTTAATCAACCCTTTACGACCCTCGCTGGTATCGAAATCAAAACGAATACTTATTAAATTGTAACCGTATACTCCATAGCAAAAAAATATGCCCAAAAATGTTTGAAAAAGTTCGTCTCGTCTCGAATTAACAACATTTTGGGGCGACTTTTGTTAGCAGGCACATTGTCTTCACTGTGGACAATCTGTGGGGTAGAGTGCCCTAAAAACTATTTTTGCGTGCCGGACGCGTGTTACTGTAAGGATGGGACTATGTTTGTCGATAAATTAATAAACTTTAAAATTGAAATCTCTAGTAGCAATTTTTTTATAAGCTAATAAGATAAGAACAACAAAAATATTCAGATTAAGTATTTTTATTTTATTAAATACATAACATCCACCGTAGACAAAGACGTCAGACATCCAGCGACCTTTACCAGGTCGTAGGCGTTATTATTTTAATAGCATTTATTTATTTTTATGATAGATAATTTAACCATATTTCAACGATCTTCTGTTGTTCATAAACGTATTGCAACAAAATCAATAAATGTTTATAACTAAATAAATATCGATATTTCTAGTAAATCTAAAAGACAACACTAGATGCAGCTCGGCGGGGATGGGCACAAATTGATTTTAACACAATAACGAGCGGCTCTGAATGGCGACCCTATTTGTAGGCGACGACGAACGATCCATCATCCTTGCTGACGCTACAGCTGGTGTGATGTCACAGCTTTATAGAGCTGCATGTGTATGCTTATCTGCATTTTGTATGTGTAATGTTTTCGAACGTTGTCCCAACACTGCTATCTGTCGTGTACTGTAGGTTTATTCACACACACTTTTTTATGGCTTTCTACAATTACGCACCGTAATCCTGTATTCGCTTTTGCTCAGGGCCATAAATTATTAATATTTCATAAATTATCTAATATACGTTTATATTTTTATAGTTTATGACGGATGATCTATAACAACACGATTTTTTGATGTCGAAATCTCAGATCAGAGAGAAGATTTTATTAAATAGACTTGTGTAGTTATTTGCAAATATGTTACCATAATATTTTCAATATTAGATAAAGAAATGTTACTCATACCATCTTATCTCTTTTGAAACTAACATTGGTTATTAAATTCCTTACTTATAATAAATAGGTATGGCACAGATTGCGTTTCACATATTTTTGTATGAAAATGGTGAATTTTGGCATACTATTTGTAACAGATTGAGATTCAAGACATGTATGTGTTAGAATCACCATCGTATTAAGAAATATTTAGCAAAATTTGAAAGCAATCAGTAAAATTACTGAGCCAAAGATATTTAATCTGGTATGATATCCTATGGCTACATGCCATTACCATCAAACGAGTTGTATTCTAGTTTGCCAGCATACAATTGAATTGTAAATAAAACTTTAAAAATATAAGTTTAATAATGCATTTTTTTCTAGGAATCTGATGAGTAACAAAACACTATTTATACAACAATAATTAGGTAACTCAAATATTGCATATCAATAAAGCAAATGAAAACAATTACAAAATATTTTTATGGAACTGGTTCGTTGGAATTAATCACGCAATATATAGTTGGCTTCGTAATTGAAGTGATCGCGTCAACATCTGAAACTGTATGGAATTCACAGAACACAGTTTATTGTGGATCGGGATCATTACATACTAAGCGGATTATCTGAACTAAACTTGTGTTGATGCTTCACCAGATGCAATCAGTATTTACATACGTAGTAGCTTGTGATTGCAGCTGGGTATGGCTGATATGGTTTAGATTTCAACGGGTATATGATTCTTAAATATACAAAGTAAGACAAGACCATAACATATATGACATTATTTATAAAATATATTTTTGCTAAGTTTATATAAAATGCTATAAATGTTCTTGCTTCGTACTAATTTGAAAGTTCAGAGATCCAACGGTCGGATTTTAACTGACGTCGTTTATCTCTTACTTTTTTTGGTGATTTCTTGTATGAGTGATTCTCTCTTCTATAGATATTACTTTATAACTTGAGATATAGCCTTATGGAATGAGGATAGGCTTACTCACTCATGGTAATATCCGTACAAATATGGACCACTACAAAAAAATCCTTAGGGAACCTAGTAACATGCCAGGGCATTCCACAAGACGTCGTGCTCTGGCCTTTTTGACAATAAATGGCCAGACTTAAGAAATATTGATTGATTTTAAGCAACTACGTCATAAGGTCGATAATCATTTTTAAATATTTATTGCCTGCTAATGTTTCACGCAATAATACATTGCTACAAGCAAAATTTTGCTCAACTGATATCGGAGAACGCAAACGATCATATGAGCCCGACATTTGCAGCTAATTTCAAATTTAACGTTGATTCTATTGTGTGACCCTTTAAATCACTATTATTTGTCATCGAAATGTTACTATTTATGTCCGATACAGACGTCGCTACAAGGTTACATTTTGTAAATTACCCATACCATGCTGGTACACAATGGGACCCCAATACAAGGTCTATTATAAAAAGACCCCTGTTATTATTATGTTACAATTTTAATGACCTGTTATGTGCATGTAACATACATTTTTTGCGCACATCGAATTTGAACTTTAATTGAAGTAAATCTCAGTTTGTTTTTTAATGTTAAAAATGTGTTTAGCAAATGTTTATCGATTCATGATGTGAAAAAATGTATTGTATGTATAAAATAGAATTACTCATTACTTGCATAAAAGATCGTGTTTTTCTTTGTGTATAGGAAAACAACCTACATAATTACCTACAATGGAAATAAATAAGATACGAGAAATGCCTTTGCCTGTTTTTAGTTAGAAACTCTTTTATAAATTCTTCTAACAACACTTTCCTGGTATAATACCCACATCTGTCATATTTGAATTTTGATCATAGTTAGTAGGCTCATTATTTTTACCAACAGATGGTTGATTGCAGTATTCAGTTTTACACAATAAAGTTTACAGGTGGATGAAGCTGCCAATACTTTTATCCCAATATTTATCCGTGAATTGGTATAAAGTTACCCAATGGATTTAAATTGATGGGAGTTTTGTATAAAATAATGATTATTTTAATTATGTGCTACACATAAGGTGCTATTTTAAGGTGATCTAGGGTAAAAATATATAATACGAAAATTCTCGAGTAGGTTGGTTCAAGTTCTTTCAAATAAAGGTAATAATTGTAGGTATATTAATTGGCAACTTCTATTTCCAAAAGTCCAAAGATAGAAGATACTATAGACTTAGTACCTAAATATAGTTGTTGTTCCTGTAGCTGAGTTGCTAAAGCTAATAATATTTCTAGAATTGAAAACTTAAACATTAAGGCATGTCTAAATTGGAAGCTTGTCCTAATACAGCGATTTTTGACGAAATTTAAAGAAAAAGGAAATCACATAAAAAAATTACCTTTGCAAAAATTAATAATATTCTCAGCGTTTTTAATTTCGATGCAGGTAATCCTCATTGCATTTATCTGAATATAATGAGTTGCCGTCATAAGGGTTGCGGTATATACCGCTGATTAAATTCGGGATAATCCCTTACCCCAAACGTGACGTAAGATTATTGTCACTCCATTAATCCTTCGCCTGTTTAATTAGATTACTAATGTTTTGTTCGGACCTTTGGATCTATAATAGTTTGGCAGTTGGATTACGCGATTTGGAGTAAATTTTGAATTCAGTGATTGATGCGGGGGTGTGACCTGATTATTCGGAAGTTGAGGTATTTGATTCATTTCCGTTTAAGCTATTTAGGTCAATTGATTTCGATGTTCATTTACTCGTAAATAAACCTGAAAATTTGGGTTTTGTTACTAAGAATTTGAAGCCAGTAAGTGGAAAGGTTAGAAAATATGTAGAGAGTATGAGAGGTGTATGAGAGTTAAATAGTATTGAAAAAGAGTTCTATATATTATGAATATACTCATACATAGCTTACTCGAACCGTCCAGAATAATAAATAGAGGGAATACGCAAAACAATAAAATATTCCTTAAAGCAAGTTTGGCAACACAGCAAAGAAATAAACCTTGAACAGAAAAATGCTAATAAAACCAAACGATCCTAGTGTATGTTGGTTCCAATTCCTATATCAAATAACCATTTTGGCAGATTGATGTAATAAGACGTATCCTAAAGATACAATAGTAAGAGGGGACGACACAAAGAAATTAGCAATACGCCCATGTGTATTAGTAATATTAATACACGAATTGGGGGTTGCAATCAATAGGGATCTATTGATCGTGTCCCCAATATTTGTGACTGTACTTGTATAACAGTGATCCATATTATACCAAAAGTTGATTTAGAAATTGAGGTTTTTAGAAATATTTTCTTTCTTTTTCCTCCCTTTGTAGTAGTTTTTGGAGGGAAGGCCCTTTCTCTAAATTTATCAATCTTCTTGATACTTTTAACATCAATGTCGTCATTGTGATTGTCAGGACTCAATATGACGTAATTCACACTATGTATAATGTTGTAACTACATATCGACAGAATATTTATTCCTACCTCAGTAGAACTCTGTTGTTAAGAAGAAGGCAGCAGCAGCAAAGTTCTGCCAGTCTAATATCCATACTTTTTATAAGTGTAAATAATGCAAAATAAGGCTTAGTACACCGTCAAAATCTGTAAGTTTTCCTTAACAGTTAAAATCAATGATATGGCTATCGGGTCAAGTATAGATACATAAAAAAAGAATTAAATAAAGTATTTTTATTTCTATCTTTTCAACTTTAACTACAACAATCATATCTTCTAAATATCTTGTGGAACAATACTTAACATAGTTTCAAGTGTAATAGCGCAGTACATTGTGGAGGAACATTGCCACTGAACAATAAAAACGGAAAGGCTCTTCGCTTTATTTGTGATAATGAACTCTTGCCAGCGACGGGGGTTGGGACAGAAGTACTAACTGTAGATGTAGAAACTTGGTGGAAGAGCGCTGTAACATTGTGTCTTTAAACATATTGTTTTTGTTTCACACTGATTTCCGACACTAACGCAGATAAGAGACGTTCAAGTAAAATTGCTTTATACTGTGTCGTCGCTTAATAGGAATTTCCGAGAGAAAGCAATCGGTAACCCTTTGTTCAACTTTTTTTATAGGGCAAACTGTTCTCATGAACCGTTGCTGTGCTGCGGTAGCCTATTAGTGGTGTGTAAAGTGACTTCGAATTTCGTGTGTATCTATCACACGTTTAAGCGGTGAAGGAAAATATCGTGAGGAAACCTACATGCTTGAGAGATTGTTTCGATGATATGTGAAGTCTGCCGAGCCGGACTAGGCTAGTGTGTTGGACTATAGTCTATTCTAGCGTCCAGCTGTGGGACAATAATTGGGTTGATGATGGTTTTCGGGGTGGAAGACAACTTAGATTTTATACTTACTAAGCCTTTCCAGATATATTTATTGATTCACTTGCTTAACCTAGAATTGAAATCGTCACTCGGAACAGCCAGGCCTGCGACGACTGTAAGACAATTCTTACAGTCGTCGCAGGCCTGGCTAAGGTATATAAATTCAAGCAAGCCATTAATTCCCAAATGGAATCGGCAGATGTATCGTCCCAGGCCATACCTTCATCCAGTGTCTCTGTATATCTAGGGCTGGCACGGCTAGGAACCGAGCTGTTTGATACAATTTATGTGGCGCGATGTCGACGCTAATTGGTCGTGAGGACGCCTCATGCGCAAACATTGCCTTTTGATTGCACACTTACAGCACCAGTGGCCCATTAGATCCTGTAGTGTGATGGATTCTAATAATATTTGCAAGTTTTCATATCTAGATATCATAGACCAATATATGGATGACACTAAAATGCACTTAACCTCTGTTTAATAGCACTAATATAAATGTATATTAGGCTATCGAGTCCACTTTAGAATCCACTTATTGAATTTCAGTATTTATCACTTGCTTAAACGTTGATGGAATATGCCGTGAGGAAACCTCGAAACCTCGATGGCTTTTGAAGTCTACCTATCCGAAGTAGGCTAGTGTAGTTATAGCTTAAACACTCTCAAAACTGAGGGCTCCTTAGCGGTGGGACAATAAATGTATTGAGGATGATATAATAATATACCATACAATAATGATTTACTAAAGTAGTTTTGTAAATCATGAAGAAAAACAAATGAAGGTGCAATTTCGAACGAAGCTCACGTAGCTAAATGAACGACAATTAATGAGTGTAGGAACACTGTTCACCGCACCATTTTTCCGTTCAGTTGTATTTATTGCACGGCACGACAATATTCACTAAAAAGAAAAAAACAAATCGATTGTATGCGATTAAAAAAGTAAGACGCAATTAAAATGATAACAGTATGTAATTTTCAATTAATAAATTATTGGATTCGATTTTTTTTATTAAGCCTGAAATCCTTATAAACAATAAGAAATGAAAATTATATTTTTGTTTGGTTATGACGTTTCTCTTTGTTAATCTAAGTTAGTGCAAGCTTATTAATGTTATCGGCAATCTGTGTAATTTAGGTATTCTATACAATATGGGGTATAAGTACATTACCGGCTACACATTCGGCATTGTATCATCATCATCATCAACCCATTGATGTCCCACTGCTGGGCACGGGTCTCCTCTCAATTGAGAGGGATTAGGCTATAGTCCACCACGCTAGCCTACTGCGGGTTGGCAGACTTCACATGCCATCGAGAATTCTCTCAAGCATGCAGGTTTCCTCACGATGTTTTCCTTCACCGTTTCAGCATGTGATAAATACGCACATAACTTGCATTGTATAGAATACCTTAACAGATTACCGGTAACGTTTATATAAGATAATGAAAACAAATTGTAACTTTTTTTAAATAACACTGTTGAACCTGATTCCTAATACGAACACAATTTTGAACAAACGTTTGATATTTCATTTATTACGTTACGGAGATAAAGGTGAGCCTTCGAGCTTTCATATAAATTAAAAACTAAGCCACAATACAGGAAAATTATGTCATATAAGTGGCATTACAAAAAAACGTTAAACCTATAGTTTCATCAGAACATTTGACTTATACATCGGGATGTAAATCTTAACCGTGAAAAGTAGTTTTATTTATAAGACAATACTACCTAATAACACACAACACGCGTTAAAAACGCACAGTGAACATTTACCTTTAAGCAGCACTTCTTCCCTTGGTTTTTGTCGGCGTTTTAACGTAATTTATGGTTGTTCTTTTTGTTTACGCTCCTGTATATTCGTACCTCCCTCACGTAGGTCAGTGCATTTGTTACTTTACTAATGTAGTGTATTTTACTTTCAGGTACGTACGGGTTTGTGATTTCCTCGCTTGATGGATGCTGAGGTAGGCTTGTTTGTGTACTTCAGTTCACTCTTCTTGTATAGAAAAGTCGATCATGCCTATATTTTATTAATATATAAATATTCTGCGACATTTTACACAGCACCATCTAGTCCCAAACTAAGCAGAGCTTATACTATAGGTACTAAACAATGGAAATAATACTTACATACTTTTTTTTTTGTAAATACATACTTATAATACATAGGAAACACCACGACCTCGTGATCAGCAGTCCGGTACTCGAACCACCAGACCATAGAGGTCGTCGACTATGTGGTTGATATGTGAGCCGAGATACCTAGGTATTGGAAAAAAAAAATTTGGCTGTAATTAAAAAACATCATTATCTTGAACTCATTATCTGACCCACTGCAAGGTATGCGTCTCCTCTCTCGCTAAGAAAGGTTATGCTCCCTTTAGTCAAATATTCAGGTGAAATTTGGGATCAAAAAGTCCAAAGTGCATTGCTCGTGTTCCAACTCAAATCTACTATTTGAGGGTCCATCTATCATGATTTTGAATTTATAAACGGTTAAACCATGCATAATCGCAGTCCATATCAGATCATTAAAACCGTCATCAGTTCGCGGTGAACATACCCCCATAGAATTACATAACCTCGGCAATTACGTAATACCAAAGCTAAGTTAACGCCCAGGCGGTCGCTAATTCAAAACCGGACTTAATTTACTAACTGTACGGAACCCGGTGATTGATCGCGCGCCCGCTGCAATTTATAGTTTTAGGGTTCCACCGGTGAGAACGCGCGACAAATTATGAATAATGCCATCGTGTTTTGTTTGTTGCTTGATCGATCGTGTCTTGTTTTTGGTGACTCTGTGGGGGTTGTCAAAGACTATAGCTTGTCGATAAATAAGACAACACTGAAAATAATCAGAAATCAATATAAAGTTATTCAGAAAATAAAATTGGGGAGATAGTTAATATTGTTTCCCTGTCAGTAATTTAAAACCCGCAATTACAAACTATTAGAACAAGGCAATTAATTTCAACGTTTCAGGCCATTTCAAATATCATCAATAAAAATTCCCAATCAATAAAACATTTTCGATTTTGAAGCAAAAAAATAGCGCATAACAAATACGCTAAAAACGTAACAAAAAGCTCACCGCTACAAACAAAATAACGAGAATTGTCGATACGCGCTAATCCAAAATTTGTGCATACAAAATGCAGCGTTGTTCCGCCTGTGGGCGCGACGTCGTGCGACAAGGTGGCGGTGGCCGTATCGCATGTCACACCGACACTACGACAACGCCTCGGGCAATCGCACGAACAATGACTTTTTTAACGCTATTTTCGCATTCACCTGTTCAAAATATTTATACAACGTTTTAATCCATCAAGGTTTTTAGGGTATTTCTTTATTATTTTAATTACTTTATAAGTAAGTGTAATTGTTGCAAGTACGACCACTTAGCGCTGGAGTTTTGGTTTAAATCAGAGCTTTCGCAGTGTCATTGAGGTGTTTTACTAAGAAAATATGTAAACTATATATGTATGAGTATATATGTATATATGTATGAGTGTGGACGAAGCAAAAGTCGCATGCAAGAATCGTAGCGCATTGCGTTCTATTGATTCTGCCTATCCCCATGGAAAAAAGCGTGAGTGTATTAAGATTTTGAGTATCAGATACGCAAATATTGGTTTCATATAATTTTGGTAGGCATACTTTGAAATGACGCAATTTTCACGCTACCGTAAATTAAGTAAGAACCCAAGTACGTTTTAGTTAAGGGAAAAACCAGAAAAGCTGCCAAAACATGGGTTTGAAAAGCTTTAACACCCGTGAAGGGTTGCCAGCGATCATTTATAACCAGCACTGACGGGATAAGAAATTCTTGTTTGTTTTATCCTACAAAATGTTGCCTACTTTACGTGAAGTTTACATACTTTAAAATTTCTTGTTATTTGTTATGGTGACTGTCAAGATTGGGTTAAGCGGGGTTTACACGGGTGACTAGAGCCGTACGTCAAAATCGACTGTATAAAGGAAAACTTGGCTATTCGCCTTCAAAAATCCAAAGTACACTGGCATCTGACTGTAGACTGTGCGGTGGTGTCGCTTGCAACCACTTGCCACGAATAGTTTGATCTTACATAATGGTTCTAATGATTTTAAATTAAATACATGCCAGTATGCAGTTGATATTTTAATGTAAAATGAAGAACTTAGAACCTTATTTTAAATCAAAAGTTGTTGCTATTTAATGTTACTATTGATGACGATTTAGTTTAAATAAATAAATATTTATGGACATTATGACACAGCGCCATCTAGTTCCAAGTTAAGCAACGAGGCTTGTGTTACGAATACTAGTTGGTTGATATACTACATAAATAGTTTTTTTTTGTAAATGCATACATACATCCATGACTCGGAAACAAATGTTTATGCTCATCACACAAACATTTGTCCCTACCGGGATTCAAACCGGGGACCCATAGCGCAGAAGGCAGTGTTAACTACCGCTGGACTAATTTGGTCGTAAGACGTTAAGTTTAGACGATAAGTAGGTCAGAAAATTGCGTTTTGTTTTTTTTTTATATCTGGGATTCGATATCATTATATTCGATATTCCTATAGCTACGGACAGCCAAGTCAAACGCATCTATGATTTTTCAAAATCATGTGCGTATTAAATATCACAGGCTCAAACGGTAAAGATTAATATGGGAAACCAGCATACCTGAAAAAAAAAACGATGGTGTGTGATGTTTGCTAACCAGTATTAAGCTAGTATGATAGGTTGCTTTTGCGATAATTGTATGTCTATAAAAAACAGGTTTTAGGCTTAATGTAAAAACTACGGATATATAAAAAAGACCCAGCTATTCATGTACTGAGAAGTATAAGCAAACAGAACCCCTATCTCAGATTTTAATTAAAAAACACACACACAATCATAATTTGTCTATCTATAATAAAAAAAATAAAAAAAAAAAAAATATTCCTGGACATTATGACAAACAGCGCCATCTAGTCCCGAGCTAAGCAACGAGGCTTGTGTTACCGATATTAGTTGGTTGATATACTACATATATTCTTTTTTTTTTGTAAATACGTACATATTATACATAGATACATCCATGACTCAGATACAAATGCTTATGCTCATCACACCTACTTTTTGGAACCGTGCAACTAGTTTGACAATTCAAAAGCACCTGTTATACTGGTCTACTTGAAATAAATTATTTTGAATTTGAATTTGAATTGACACAAACATTTGTCCCTACCGGGATTCGAACCCGGGACCCTTAGCACAGAAGGCAGTGTTAACTACCGCTGGACTAACTGGGTCGTCAGTCTAGTCTAAGTCTATCTCAAATGCCATTATATAGTATTTCTTTACCTATAAGCACAATTTATATTCAATAATTTCAACTAAATGTAAATAATATTAACTCGTTAATTACAAAAGCAAAGTAAGGACTGTCGAAATCTTCATGAATATATTTAAAATCTTGTAAACATTTCGAAAACCAAAACGTTCTCTAGGTGTCTAAGCGCACACTAATAAGGAGGGAGCAATCCATCAAGCTCCGAGGTTTTTTCCGCTTTTGCGCCAAAAATTGAGGATTCCTCACGTGTTTCTTTTTCCAGTTTCATTTGGACGGTGTTTTCTGCTTTGGTAAATACTACTCTTGTAAGTTGATTGATTTCCTTCTGCGGTATTTTAAGATGTAACGTTAATATTAATAATTAAGTGAGCTTACCCTTGACTTTGTTAGTGGGAAAACCTATGTTGAATTGGCTTTAAAAAAATATACATAAAATTACGACGTTAAATTCAAAATTCATAAATAGTTATGTTATTAACGACTAGAATTGAACAATATAACTGAAAGTATTGAAAGACGGCAATGATAAATTATTTATCATTAATTATGGTCCATTGTGAGGCTTTCGCTATAGCTCATATTTTCCATCCTAAAATTAAGGTAATTGAGAAAGGAGAAGAAGATAAAACGTTTTCCATAATATGCTAACCAACTTAAGAAGCTTCGAGATGACATAAGGGCTCTCGATTCACCCTACATGCGAAATGAGCGTTTAACTGATGAAGCGTAAACCAAAATCATTTTTCACACCTGACACTCTACATTCAAGTTCAAATACACCAATAACACGGTTAAGAACAGCCCTCGGCATATCGAAAGGAATTTATTTCTAATTTTGTCCCCCAATTGTCGTTCCCATGGCGACGGCAGATGATTTATCTCTGGCTTCGAGTTCCCTATTGTTCTCTACACACACGGCCGGATTTAATATATGAAAATTTATTTTGTTCTGTTTTTACATATTAAGATTTGCTTACAACTTTTGATGTAACTTTGTTTTGTACGACAATGGGGTAAGGTATTAAATACGTCACAAGAAGGATGTAAGTATAAATCTGTCATTGAATCACTATTATGTCGTACACAAAGGATAAGGCGTTATTTACATTAAATAAAGGACACTAAGTATGATTCCAACCGACATAAAATATTAATTTATGACTATTAAACATTTATAAGATAAATACAGAAAACCTGTCAATTCACAGCCATTATAATGACGCTGAAATGTATGTTATTAAATATTTAGTATAGTCTACTCATTCCCAGTAAGCAATTACTTGATAAAATATTTTGCCATCGCGCATGAAAGAATCACCGTCCTTAACTCAAATACTTAAAGCCAACTAATCTTGTTTATACATTAAATGATCCCAAACAAAAATAAAATACGATCAAAGTCCTAAAACCCAGCGAAACGAACGAAAAAGTTGAAATCGAAAATCAAATAAAAACATCTCGAGTCACAAAATCCCTAGAAACAAACATGAAAACGATGAAGAAAAATACTGAACTCCTAAATAGAGCAAAACAACATGGCTTGTTTACGAATTCTCTATAAGTGACAACGCATCAGCTAGAGATGACTTTGTGCATCGGACATGAACTAACGTCATCAAAGGGGACAATGAATGGTAGTGTATCCCTGTTGACAGTCCACCCCTGTTGCTTAGAATTTATTTTGCGAACCCCTCGTTTTCTGTAAACCTAATAAAGATCAGTGCTATAGTCAACAGAATGCTGGTTAAGAACCGTGAATCCTGAAGCCCTCAATTTTTGCAGTGACAAATCTTAAATCAATTTGCAAAAAGGGAGACAAGGAATTTATAATTAAATGATAAGTGTTAAATGTTTTCTTATCCCCCGCATGACCTTGGGTTTGGAGTTCATTCAAGAGATATTTATTGCCATGTTTGTGAACAATGAAGATGAAATCAGTAAGAATAAATATAGTTAGTTGATTTATGTTTCTAACAAAATGGTAACATATATAAATTTAAGTGAAAATGCTTAGAATTTCGGCAAAATACCATAAAAGTAATGAAAAATATTTCACTCATTGAGTTGTTATGTCTGGATACAAAAAGTATGTAGACATAAAAAGTAAATAAATCCTAAACTTTCTTTTGTTCGCCGTCTATCATTCTTTTTTTCGTTTTCACATCATTATAAAACTTTTGAATTAACTTAGATTGGTTTTTTCTATTACGTCAGTTTACTAGACGTGCCTACTTGGCGTGACTGTGTAACTGGCTGTTGAACTATAAAAAAGAAAAAAGAAACTCTTCTATTCATTAAAAACTTTTTGACCATCGACTTTTTTGACTCGATTGACACAGTGGTAGTGCGATTGACTTGTGCGTCAGGGGTTGCGGGTTTGATCCCGTCACGGAGCGAATATTTGTACAATCTGCATGTAATTGTACCGGGTCAGTGAACATTCGGATTTGTAAATGCACCCACGACGCTGGGAAAAATCCTAATGCAGGGCAAAGTTTAACATAATCATCGAAATAATAGGAATAGAAAAAATGCATATTTGTTCTAACCGCTCTAGATATACCGGGATTTTTCAATGAATGACATGATTATCAAAACATGAATAGAGTGAAACCCCGTATCACCATATAAAAGAGACAAAATATCGTTCTGTCGACGGTAAAAAGCTCACTAAGCCAACCCAAAGCAAATAATGAACCGAACAAATTTTGTAGGCATCTGAAGTTAAAAAGAGCCGATGGAGCGTGTCTAACTTGCCGATATTTCTCTATCGCGTCATAATAGTGAGCGTTTGACACTTGGCAGGAAGTCTTTACAACCAAAGAGACTAAAGCATAATTCCCCTTTCAATGGAATTTCAATCCTATGTGTCCAGCTTAACGCGCAGTTTGGTATTGAAACATTTTGGCCGTTATACAATTTCTTTGTAAACCTGCCTGGTTATGGATGACTGCGGCTCGCGTACTTTTCTTGGTCGATTACAAAGAGGTGTAATTACTTTGAACGTTTGTTCTACATCAGATTATTTTTTATTCAGTTTTCTCTTAGTTCAACTAGTAAGTCAAAAGTTGTATGAAAAATGTCTAACCGTATATGTGCTGCCATAGCATGACAATTTCTACTTAAGAAAGGATTTATAAGCCCAATTACTCTTCGATCAATTCAGTTCCCTAGTTTTTATTACGTACTCGTATATTTGAGTCCCGTAACTACCTATTCATTTTGATGGCTAGGGGACTAGACGTCAATCAATCATAGTATCAATTTCTTTCATATCTTATTTATATACAAAAAGGGATTGCTAGGCTATGGTGTAGTTTCAATATCATGTATGGATAGAGAATTTGGTGCAGAAAATGGTGGGTACTATTACCAACTTTCTTATTCCAGGGTTCTAATCGGCAGTGTATTGAACCTATAAATTTTAATGAATTTTGTACATATATTGTTTGGAATACGTTTTTAATCTCCAGGGAAAAGCGAGTACAAATAAAAAAAAATTACCTACATTGAAATTATTAAATATATCTGGACATTATGACACAGCGCCATCTAGTACCGTGGTAAGCAACGAGGCTTATGTTACGGATACTAGAAGGTTTATATACTACTTATAGATATTTTTTGTAAATACATACATATTATTCATAGATACATCCATGACTCGGATACAAATGTTGATGCTCATCAGACAAACATTTGTCCCTACCAGCATTCAAACCCGGGACCCATAGCACAGAAGACAGCGTTAACTACCGCTGGGCTATTCGAAAGCTTACTAAGCTATCATTAAAATACAATAAGGATAGCATAGATATAGTTTGAAAATACAGTTTAGGTAACTTCTTATTTTAGCTCTTTTATGTCAATAGCAAAATTATATCCGGTAATTTTATATGTTTACTAGGCTTGTATCGCAGATTCTAGATTGACCATATTATAGATAAATAGATATGTATATGTTTGTAAATATTACAATTGATTATTATAAATGATTTCATTTCAAATATCCATGTTTATCATATCAATACTTGCACTATCGGTTTGGAATAATAAAAAATATGAATAAACGTAAACTATCTTATAAAGCAATAAAAACCGTCAAAGATCTCGAGGAAATTCGCTAGAAAAGGGTGCCATACCAGGCCCGTAAAATAAATCGCAAACATATCAAATCATCTAAATCAAACAAGGTCACACAATATTTTCCATAAAATAGTGACGTTGCGCACTAAAGAGGAAAAATATTACTGTCAATCTGGCTCCAAGGAGCAATATTTAAATTCTCGAATATTCAAGATGGCGTCCGATGGCGGCTTTATCGTTCGTATAATAAATCATCTGCTGTCATGTCGGTGGAAATACGAGATTTTTATTCTTAGAAGTTATGTCTCAATTTGCGTTTAGTTTGCTTTCGAGGCAATGAAATTAGTGCTGAAAAATACCTAATTAATTATTATTATTGCTTTAACGAAGATTTTACGACCTTATTGCTGCTGCCGCTACAGTGAAGTTAGCTTATTTATTATTCTTCACCTTATCAAGTTTGCGTCAGCTTGGTGTACCAAGCGCCTGAACCTGTCTTTATTTTTCACAGGTGCTTGCACGACTTTCCTTAAATATGGTCTCCATTCTAGAACTGGCATGCTCCATTGGTAATCGGTTCTATGAGACATTTTTGTTTTCTTTTCTAATAAAATACTCTGAATTTACTGAAAATAAAACACTTTAAGGATAGCTTTTATTTGATACAGTCACATCTCTATGTTCTTCGTGTTTAAACAATTTAGATATACAGGTATTTTGGTAAACTTTACGTGAAAATAAGTACAAACGTACTCAGGGCAGGGCTCCTAAAAGATAGTCCAACGCAGTAAGGAAGGTAGTGGATGGCAGCATACAGAAGGCTGTCCACAAGTCGCATGATCACACGGGCTGTCGATGGATAGTATGTGGTCGCGACCCTCGACAATGAGGGAACGAGGAAGAAGAAGAAGAATTTAGACTGATATATATTCTCCATTTATTTTTTTGTAAATTTCAGTTTGATTTTTATAGCTTGAATTATTTTTGCACATGTATATACACGCACTACCTAGTCTCGTGTAGACCGTATACATCAAAACCTAGTCCAGGCCAAAGATTATAAAATGGCACAGAAGTGTTACAGGCAATTGCTGAAATGGCCCTACGAAATGAAACATCTTACTATACACAATAATACTGTGATCTCTGAAAAAATTCCAATATTCTTCCATATAAATAATACACACTGACTTTTCAACACACTAACAAATAAATGAAAACGTAACGAAAATCCCGCCACACACGTGTCTCTGTACGCACGTCGACACAATCAAAAGGAGAATAAAATCGCGCGACTGCAACGCGACTACACGTTTTATAAGCGGACATTAGGCAGGCTGTGCACGTACGACACATTAACGTACACCGTGCGACATACGTGACCGCCAGTCGATGCAGAGGGGCGACTCGATTCAATAATCTGTGTTCTTTTTGTTGTTTTCTGTTTACTTGTTTTGAATGAATATTTTTTTGTTGCGGTAAATTATTTTGGGTAATATAATGTTTTGATTGAGTTATTTTAATTGATTATGCTATCGCATCGCTAATAATGCATGCGTTCATATTTGTAGGTATAAAATGATCCCTAGAATAAAACTAACCACATTGTACCTATTATTAAAGGCTTGACTAATGTGGTTAGGTACCACTATCAATCTACTTTGTTATTCTATTTACGTTACAACGTTAATTTTTAAATTCGGGTAATATAATTGATTTTTATTTGCACTTTATTCAAATACACTAAACCGGTAATCAAAATTATTTTCCGTCGGTATTTCTTGTGATACATACAGGGTGTCAGTAGACAGATTTCAACTACATACCACTGTAGCAATAATTTCCATTAACATTAAAGTCTATGGATTTAAAAAGAGACCTTTAAGTTTCTATCAGCGATTCTCTTCAAAGTTAATCGAATAATAAATGACACATATATTTTTATAGCTGTAGAAATAAATGGTATGTTATTGAAAATATAAACACAAAAATACACCATCTTAATTGAAACTAAATTAAAATGTACTATTACAAAATAACTCTAATATATGAAATAAAATAGATTTATTATAGCTTTTTCATTTCAGAACTATTTGGTTCTTGTAAAAAATAAATGTCGATAATACATTATATATATATACAAAAGTTTGTATGAATTGCCGTGCAGCGTAGGTAAGCGCTTTTAAATCAACAAATCAATTCGGATACTCGCGGCAAGATGAATCGCTCTTGATCTCCTGAAAGATCTACACGTATATTTACATACAAACAGCCATTTTCGATAAACGCTGGCGTTATTAATGGAGTCATTAGCGGTGATGCGAGCAGGCTGACATTCGATTAATACGTATTAATTACAATGCTAGTTTACTCGCCGGATTATATGTACTAGTCTTAAACGTGTTCAGAATAATATATTGATGGGAGTTTCTGCTTGTACTCAGCAGTGGAACAGTCAATGGGTTAATAAGAGAGAGATAGAGAAAGAAAGACGAGTGGCTAACATTACAATACGATATATAGATATTATTTTATATATTTTGTTCTCGAGAATGCGCAGGAAACCGCCGGAACCCGCAAAAACCCGCGATATACAGTTGACATACAGTTCATTTTGCTGTATGCGATTTTATTAGTCACGAATTGCGTCTTTTCTCTGTTGCAGCAATCCAAATTGAGCATTATAAGAATTTTACCTAAAATTATTTTTTTATTAATTATATTATAAGTCAAGTTCACTATCTGTAATCTTTTTTTAATCTTTGACCTGATTCGTCTTGTGTGGTTGCCGGAAGAGGATGTCGGTGTACTTCTATCAGCCATGTTGTTGTTTTAGGCGCTCACCGACAACTGACGTGCGACGAATTGACATTGATGACGTGTGACGTCTGACGTTAGTGACACATTTATTGTGCGTAAGCCGGGTTAGGAACAGGTTTTAGTAAAATAGCTCCCGAACGTTATGAAAAAGTACCTTGATTAGGTCTTATACATTTTTATTTATAAAAAAAAAATATTATAAAAAAAAAAAATATATTATTTGATGTAGGTATGAAATAAATAATTTAATCCGTCAATGTTATCATCATCATCAGCCTATATTCGTCCACTACTGGTCGCAGGCCTCTCCTAGCCGGCCGGTTCTACTCACGATTGAAAGGAATTCGGTTATAATCTACCATGCTTGCCTAGTATGGGCTGAATTTCAAACGCCCACCAAAATTCTCTCAGGCATGCTGGTTTCTCTCACATTGTTTTCACCTTGGGATTTAACTCAAGAACTTAAAATTAACAGTCTACTGGTCACACCGCAAGGCTGTTACAACTGTAGAAAATTTAATTAATTATCGCATTATAAGAATTGCAAATCTACCAACTTGTTAATAACACATTAATTAAATTGCGTAATCCACTAACATATGCGTGTCGCATGTCGAGTAAATAAGCTTGTTTAAATGTAAACAGCAATGCAATGTAGCTGTGGTAGCCTAGCGGTGTGACCAGTGGACTGAGATGTCAGAGGTCTCGAGTTCGAACCCAAGGCACGCACCACTGACTTTTCGGAAGTTATGTGCGTATTATCACATGCTCAAACGGTGAAGGAAAACATCGTGAGGAAACCTGCATGCTTGAGAGAATTCTCGATGGCATGTGAAGTCTGCCAACCCGCAGTAGGCTAGCGTGGTGGACTATAGCCTAATCCCTCTCAATTGAGAGGAGACCCGTGCCCAGCAGTGGGACAATAATGGGTTGATGATGAAATGTAAACATGTAACGCCAACATAAACTATACAACGTTTCACTCAACTTTAAAAACTTTTCAAGTATGATGTATCTATGTTAAGTCGTTTTTCCTTCAACTCGGTGGATAAACATACTCCGTTTTATCTTATAACATCTGTATAAATGAACGGCAAAGTGTGATCCATCGTAATACTTGACTCGTTCGATATAAACTGACTTTTTAAAGCAACTGAAAATTGGCATAACTTACTCAGCTTACGTATTTATTAGAGGATATTTACTACAATTTTTCAATATCCTTGCCGTTTACATTGTATATGAGCAAATCAATTTCCAATCTTACCAAGTAAATTCTTCTTCATTAGTGCTTTAATCCATTAAGTATTTGTAGTCAGATCTTTTAATATTTGGCGCCATGATGATCAATACCTGTTGATCAGACAATTCAACCCACTAGAAGATAAAACAGCATTATCTGTCCCTTCCATTATGTAGAAACAATGTATGTATATTTACATGATCATTTGTGGGAACGAATTGATGAATTCTACTGATTCTATAGTTAGAAAACCAGCAAATGGGTCAAATGCTTAAAATAGTAAAATAGTTTTATAATACACTAGCTTTTGCGAGTACGTCTGCGTAAAATTAGTAATTTTATTTCCACCCCCCTTTTTACCCTTTTAAGGGATGTTTTCCGGGATGAAAACTATCTCTATACCCTTCAAATATTCTAAATCGGTTCAGCGGTTATAGCGTGACCCGACACAGCAGCGTAGCCGTAACAGACAGACAGACACACTCGCATTTATGTTAGTATGGATATCAGCTTTCAGACCTAAATATATTTTTCATTACATGACGTCACCGCGTAGTTCCATCGGAACGGGCGCACGCTCCCCAAAAGTTAGTCTTGTTCGTCTTACAAACGTTTTCAACTTTCTAATTAAGTTCAACAAGTCTTGAGTTAACATTTAGACGCGCTGATTAACTGCTGAGATGGTTGCAGTTAGTCAAATGTAGCCCGGTCTATAAACAAGGATAACATTCAAAGAATAAGTACTTGCGAGTTTTGATTCGGCGAAGAACTTCATTGCAGAATGTAGCATATATGTACATTCATGCTGCTTTTAGTCGCCATATGGGATAAAGTGTACGATTTATTCAGATACCTTCTCATACGAATAGAAGTAGACAAATTATAGCTTAAATCTATTATCATGAACTCGACCGCATTAAGACAACAACTCTTTATTAAATAAATAAAGTTAAGTTGACAGAAATTGGATGTGGAAAAATTTGGGAAAAAAATCGCAAATTAAAATTTCTTCGCTCTACTATATCAGAGAGTAGGCTCAATCGAATTGTAAAGTTTAGATAGCTATTTTGGATTACAATGAATGGAAATAAGTTCAAAAACCTGACTGATATTTGGTGATGTATCGGTACAAAATTAGTTTACCAATTTAGAAGATACATTGCAATTGCATATTATTAATACACATCCTAGTCAAAGCGCATACATGCTTCTACAAGGAAACAAAAATTTGACCTCGAGCCCAAAAAGGTCAAGGTTAGCTTAAAATAAAATAATCCAATTTAAAAAACTTGTGTCTCAGGCCACTTGGGAAATCAAAGTCTTGAGGCGGACTGAAGCCTACGACGAGAATTTATGGTAGTACGTCAAGGGAACGTATCGAACTGTAGGTACTCGGAGACCTAACACACGCGCTGAATACAACATCGCAACGTTTTTTCGTCAACAACGATGTTAAATAAAAGGTAGCATGTTAGAATGTGTATTGAACACGCGTATTCTATGAGATTACCACCGATTTGGAAGAGAGTGTTGTCACAAGAAAAAAGAAATATTCCGTGTAGTCAGCTTACAAATTTCCTTGTTGTTATTGAATGATGTGAACTTTGTTTGTGTGGTTTTGTTAGTCTTTGGAATATAGAACATTACCTACATGCTTAAATAGTTCGGAAAACATCGTGAGGAAACTTACACCCCTGTAAGATTTTCCCAATGACATTAGGCAATCGTAATGGACTATATCCTAATCCCACTCAAATGGGGGGAGATGCCCAGCAGTGGGACAGCAAATAAGATGATAAAAATGACATTGCTGTATGGTACAGTCAATCTTGCGAAATAACCGAGATAAAATGTAATATAATATTACACAAGTATATTAATATGTCATGTAAGATCGTAAAAAAGGGAAAAAAATATTTCATACGCCGAACGGCATTGCATCTTTAAATATTTATGACAGAGGTGCTTAGGAAATCTTTCACAGTACAAAAGCCATATTGATTTTGCTTGTTATGTCCCAATACATAATGCGAACTCCTGAATATTGTATGATCCGTGGAGTGTGAACGGTGCGGCGGTACTAAGGCACTTTGGCTTAGAGATTTTTTTTTATGTTACCAGTAGAAGCTGATGAGCGAGCTGACCTGTTTTTGTGGCTTACAGGACACTATATAACATAAATATCTAACTTAAAGCTCTGAAAGGTTAGATAGAGATGTGTTCTCAATAGTATTATAATCACATTTCTGGGTCATATATTATGTAGTTGAGAATATATGACTGTTGATCAACTACACTTCAAGACCGTCGAGGTGTCAATAAAATTAATTCCTTTAGGTATCCAGTTTCACTTTGACTGATCTTGAAACTTAACGTATGACCTTATAATATATACTTATACATAGCTTACATGACATAGTACTACAAGGATTGTATGCTATACTCACTACTAGAGACCTCTAGCAGTCATCATAAACTAGAGCGCTATTTCAACTTGTTGGCTGGGGACGTTTCTGAGTACTAACATATTTATCTTCAATTTCAACTTATCTACTCATAGGTCTAGAAAATTGCTGATAAGAGTAAATTGAATTCCCATTTTTACATGTAACTTATGTCTTATGTTAACAACATTGACTACAATGTTGTTTCAAAGTAGAAACAGACGAAAATATACTAATATTTTTAAAATATTTAACAAATAATGGCAGAAATAATGACGTGTGTGCTCATTATTATCAAACATTTTGTTACATTTTTGATGTAAACGCAGTTGTGTAACATAGCATAACATTTTATGACCTGTTTGTATCCATGTTACGAACAAAAGTGTTAAATTTTGGTACACTTAGTTGCTGTTTATTTCATAATATTTGTTATTTATTACAATTTATGACAACATTTGTTAGTTATCATGAATTTTGTCAGTTATCATGATTGAAATAAAACATTATAATAATAATAATAAATTGATTTATTTTTCTCTTCACAACAGGTTCACAATTTAGGTAGCTTATACATTAGTCTTAAATTTCACCTATGTGAGAGACTGGTGCCTGATGTAGGTTTTTTAATTAAAAACCTGAATTACAGGTCACATTAGATAGGTATAGCATGTTTCGTTAACATTTTTGCTATATATTTTTGAATCTGCTTAAAGTTTTTCTCCAAACTTGAGCACTAACATTACTTCCGCAGTTTGCCATAAAAATTTGTTTGCTGAAACTCTTAAGCATGTTAGAACATGTTTATGTTTGTTTGCACATTTCCTTAATCTTCAGAAAAGAAAATTTCCTACTTAAATTTGTCGTGGCAAGCGCTAAGACGTTCTTGTTAGTGGGACGTTCCCACAGGAGGGTCGTTGAGTAAGGAAACCTTCCTCTTGCTTTCTACAAAATTCCACCCGAGCTAAATTTTTTTTTTTTTCACTAACCCAACATATTTCCTTCTTCTAACTGTAGAACTTATAGATCCTTTTTGACGTTTAAATCAAGTTGGTTCGTTGTTCTGCTACTTTTTTGGATGTGCATACTTTTGCGGACGTTAGTCATTCGTAAGTAATCCTAGATTTTTACAAGTAAATAAAAAAACTACGTTATTTATGTTTATTTCATAATCTACATATTAAGAAACCCTTGAGATAAATCAATTCTTTGTTCTCAGTTCCAATAATATTAATACTATAAAAAAATAAATTAACAAAACCAAGAAAATATTTTTATTTGTTCCACAAGACTGATAAAATATTATTTGGTGCCTGAATAGATTTTTTGGTAACTGAATGAACGACGGTTTCTAAGATAAAATCCTGAGCGTAGTAAAATGGCCGAAACGTAAATAATTTTACAGCCGTACGAAACACACAACTTTTGATTTTCTAGTCGCAAGAAAATTACCTCTAATTTAGTTAATCAGTATTTAATGAAAACGAACAAAATAGTGGTATGAAAATTTACATATTTATTGGGGCAATTGTGTATACCAGCTGTTTGGTAAATATAAGATACTAGACTGTTTAGAGTTGGAAGTGAATAAACTAATATGCTCAAATTACCTTATTATTAAGGTAAAAAAACATATATATTTTTTAACTAATTGAACTATATTTTGTTGCATTGGGTGAATACCTGTACAAAATATATTGTATGTAATTGTAAATAAACAATATTGTTCATCAATTGAAACTGAAATAGAGTACTAATATTAAATTAATGGAAATAAATAAAAAATATCAATGGTTTTCTGGTGTAGTGTGATAAAAACCAATTTGTCGTGGCAATTCAAAGCTTAAATTCTAGTAGGTGATTAAATTTAAATGGGTCCAATGGCCCTGCAACTAGCAAACTATGCGTGCACATTAGTCCCTTTACTTAATCTTTAGCTGGTAAAACCAAAAATAATATACGACAACAATTACGAAATTATTTATTCCACAAATATTTTTTTAAATCATAAAACTCTTGCCTGTAAAATACTGTAAATCTACACAGCGTAAACCTGTAGCCTACCAGAACTCCTTCATAAATAATCTTTAGAATCACTCATTTATTTACATTACACAGTTATATATCACAACAAAGTTTAAAATTCCCCGCAATAACAAAACCCGCACTGGTGAATGCTACATGGCTAGTAGCACAAAAGTGGGCGAACTTGCACGAAGTAGGGGTATATTAAACTTTCCGTCTGATTTATGACAGTTTATTGTTTTTGCGGGTAGAACCCTCGTGAACGCCCTTGGCGACAGTTTTTGTAGGGGATTTTAAAATTCGCACTATTTTATTCGATTTTGTTGCCTGATTCTTGTTAAAATTTGTGCGGTTTTTAAGCGTGGAGTTTGGATCTAAGGCAGTATCTTCTAGGTGATTAACCTTCTAGATTTGAATCAAGAGCTGTGTTAGTTCGACTTGATACTTCGCTGAATATGCTGTACATGTACACTACAAACAAAAAATTCTACTTACTATATAAGCTATACATTTTCTTTGTAATTAATAAACTGAGTTTCAGTGTATAATTAAGAGTGTAATACTCTTGTAGTCAACTTTTGTCAAATGTATTGATCTCGTTATCAAAACATTTAAAGACCTGTACGGAAAAACGGTAATTATATTCCGTGAGGCGATGTTTATTATACTTTCGGTAGTGAACCGAAAAATGTTACCTCGGTAAATAGAACTTAGTTACACAACTACGTTAAAAGTACTCTGAAATAACTCTCCGATACAGCACAATAGATGAAGTAGATATAAAGTTTAGTCAACGACATGTGCTTCCTACAAAGAGTTTAAATGTGTGGTATTAAAAAGAAATCTAAGCTATGTTACGAAGAAGTGCCGAGTCTTGAGCTCTTGTAGTTACGTTTGATTATCGATAGAAAAGTATCGATGGGATTAAATATTTATTTATGTTTGAGAAGATTTTAAACGATATTTACCACCTAATGTCATTGTTTTTGATACTTATAACTACAATATTTTACTCTTAATTTGGAAAATGTTTATATGTACCTAGAGCAAAAATAAAGAAGAAAGATGTTAATTAACACATTTAGCTATTGACCTAGTATAAATAAGTCTTGTTGAAATAATTAACCCACATAATTATAATGAGATACATAACTCAAAGTTTCTTATTAATCAGCTTCCGCTTTTCCGAAATGATCTCATTAATTACAGAAAATTAATTATTCTAATGTAAGACACCTTTGAAGTGTAGGCATAGGCCAGTAAATATTAATTAAGCATTTTCGGCCTTTGTAACCGTTCAGCGATATTTATATTTACCTGTTTTCATCCAATTAACTGTTGTTTTTTTTTAAATTGTCTTGATAAAGTATGTGATTTTGTAATATTCTAAAATATCAATTTCCTCTTTTAATGATGAAACTCAATTCCATTATTTTATCGATAAGCAACCTATTTTATAGTTCTCATCACTATTTCACTAGACGAAGACGATAAAGAAGGACGGATATAATGTAGTGCTTTCAAACATTGAAGCGAAGTTTGCCTACAGAGGAGCAGACAAATGACAACCGGCCTGAGGCGGGGAGCTGCGATATTAGAAGCCTTTAAGATGGGAAAAATAGCAACTTTTACTTGAGGTACTTTTTGTATGGTGTCTGTGGAAAGATGCAGCGAGAATTGACTGTTTGATGGATTAGTGGTGTCAATCTCAAAGTATGTCCACACTTTTAAAAAATGATTTTTCCTCTTGTGAATGTTATGGGAAAGTCCCGTATCGTTTTGAATGATAGTAGTTTTGGTAGTAGTTAATGAAAACTTTTTTGTTTTATATGACATCTAATTAACTAAAGGAAATCACAGTTTACTATAAAATAAATGCTCAATAATAATAATTTGCGCTTTTATAACATTTGATACATGCATATTAAACGTTTTATAAATGTATGAAAGTGTGTTTTTGAAGATGCCTGAACTCATACAAACGAGTAGACATGCTTTTTTCAAATAATTTGTTAATTTCATGAAAAAAATATTCACCACAGTGGTGACACCATTAGGCAAGATTTCATATTTCATATTTATTTATTTGCAATCATGTTGTTTACAAAGATAGTAAAGACATATGTGGTATGAAACATGAACCCCGTTAAGGCACAGCAATGACTTAAAATTAAATTATAGTTACATGAAATAATATAAAATTTTCATAACTATAGCTCACAAAATTATGTGAAGACTTATGACATTTTTTTTGTGTCCTTACTCTGAATGATTATATTATGAATGGGTCGTGTCATGTATGTATGTTATAAAATTTCTTATATTATTATTTTATTTATTTATTGTATTTATTTATCAGTGAAGATTTGATTAGCAATTATAATATGATTATCAAAATTTCAAGTTTCAATTCATTTAACTTGTAATTAGAAAGGGTTAAAGAAATATTTTGTATCTCCTCTCCGTAAGGACAATAGGAGTTAGTTTCTCGCTTTTACTCGTTCAAGATATAAAAACGCGGAGCACAATGACTTAGTCCACACGTCATGCATAAGATGGCAGTGATGTTCCACTCTGGGTACGCCGTGAGAAAGAATTGCCGACGACATTTGTTTCGGCAGCGCCTCTGATGCGCTTGTTTTGTAAACTTCAGTTACGAGTGAATATCTCTGCATCTTTTCAAGTTATTATATATTTTTGTAAGTAAAGGAAAAAATCTGATGCAAGTGGGAAGTTTGAAATGTAGAAATTTATGTTCTGAGATATTTGGTTCGTATTATATAGGTATATAGGTACATATATCAGCTTATTGCCGTCCACTGCTGAACGTAGGCCTCCGCCCAAAGAGCGCCAACCATCCCAGTGTTGGGCAATTCGCATCAATCCGCTGCCAGTCACCTTCTTCAAATCGTTGGTCCACCCAGTCGCAGGTCGTCCTAAACTACGTTTGCCCAATTTTCGATTTATAAGCAGTAAATTTTATAATAAAATGTAAAAATATAAGCCTATTAATTAGGTAATATTTAAATTATATTTTGTTAGCTTTCATCACGTGTTTCATTCTATGATTTTCGTATTATTTTCGATTGATAATTAATTTATCGGAAAAAAACACATATAATATTACGTATCAAGAATTTCCACTACATAAACTGGCCCAACAAATTAATTTTTTTTTATTATTTTCAACATTAATCTACAACGTCGCCGCCGTCGGCCGGAGGTCGTGTATTTTTATTATAAAATAAATATTTTACATCAATGATAGAACCTACCCTTAAAATTTTATTGATAACAAATGTTAGACCCAATAATTATGATGTTTGAATGTTAATCAATAATTTTGATATTCCACATTCGATGTAAAAATTGAAAAAAAAAAACAAATACTAAATATTCTGCCCGTAAAGATAGATGTTGCAAAATATCCTAAATGTCAGAATTCAGTTATATCAATATACCTACCGGAATAAGAGCGTGATAGTTTAGTGGTGTGAACTTTGAAGTCAAAGGTTTTCAATTTGATCACACACTACTGACTTTTCAAAGTTACCTGTGTATTTATTTATCACAATATGCTCAAACTGAATGAAAACAATGTGAGAAAACCTGCATACCTGAGATATTCTCTCGATGGTATGTAAAGTATATATAACCCTCACCACGCTAGCATAGTTGACCATAGCCTAATTTCTCTCAAATGAGAAGAGTATGCCAAATCCTGCTGGGCAATAATTAGGTTGATGATGAATGTTTGATCCGAGATAGGTATAATCCGTAATGTTCATTTTTACATACGTATTATTTTTACTTTCAGAGCTCAGCTCTTGTCGGTGGAGCAATCGCCACTGTTGTCTATCTCCTGCTTTCTGTTTGACTTCTTGATACGACTCGATTCCCACTTTTTCCTTAACTTGATCAACGAAACTTCGTCTAAGTCTTCCCCTTCCTCTCTTTCCTTCAATTCTACCTTCTAATATGGTTCTAAAGAAGTCGTCGTGTCGTATCAAATGGCCAAACATCTTCCCTCTCCTATTCTCTATGGTTCTTAACAGCTGTCTTTTCTCGCCTACAATTAATACTTCCTCGTTTGTTTTCATTTCGGTCCAACTGATCTTCTCCATCCTCCTCCAGCACCACATTTCAAACGCATTTAACCTTTCTCTGTCCCTTTGTGTCATTGTCCAAGTTTCATACGTAATTAGAAAAATAATAAAATATACCATTCGAAATACAAATGAGCTGAAGAAACATAGAACATTGCGTTTAGTGAAGCCCCGCAACTTACGAGTATGACACGGGTAATGCCAAGAATTCACCAACCTACCTCACAGCTCTTGTACTATTTGTTCAAACAAGAAATGATATACATAGAAAACCACATTATTGAAAATCTTATTTACGCACAACAAACTCACTGTGTTCTAGTCTTGCAGTTTTAGGCGTGGATTCAGATTTAATAGAATATTTTGGGATTCCAAGCAGGGCGTAGGATTTAACCTATGTTTTCTATTGATTTATTTTCTATTTTAATTGTATAACGAATTCAACTAGGCAGGAATTAAGTCTTCTGGTTTGTTCAATCTGATCTCTATAAGGTTTGCTTCCTCGTATTGGATTTACAAATTCCTGCTGTTTAGTTAATCACTAGATTTTTTTACGTTAAAACGTAAAAACTTTTATTTAGTCTCTCTTTATTAAGTCTAAAGCGTAGATTAATTTTAGTCTAGTCGAACCTTTGTTCATAATTATTCAATATCAATTTATTTGTAAAAAACTACTTTTTACAAATTTTAAAGGGTATTATTTATATTAGTAGATACCTATTATTAATTTAATTTAGTGTTATTTCTTTTTTAAGTTTATTTATATTAATAATAACATACACATACGTCACAAGATAAGGAGCTGTCAAAATATTGTACAACAGACGGTTAGGTCAGTATAGAGTCAACGTGTTTGATAAAATCGTCAACAACCTCACTCATTGTCGCGGCGAGACACTTCCAGGCCCTCCACCGAGCCGCGTATAGATATAGTCGAAATAAAAGTGGCGACAATGGCGTCAGGCTACAGCTTAGAGTTGAAAGGCTTCGGCTAGACGGCACGACTAATTGTCGACACTAGTATTGTCGTATTTGGATGCGTATTTACATGTCTCACTGACGAGCCTTGTAATACGCATTCGAATGTAAGTCTTTTATAAATATATTTTGGTATGTTTTTCGTTTGAATGCTCTTGTGTGAGTAGACTATTATTATACGTATGCATTTTTATATGAAACTGCCTAGTTGGTCCCGTGCGACTGTCTTTGGTTCGATTCCCAGACAAAGTGTTATCTATGAAATTCTCAGTAGCAGCCCGGAGTTTGGATTCGTGCCCGATTGATGGCAATAGGCTCGCTGTCAATGAGTCCCCTGAAATCAAGAACGTACAAGCAAAATGTGCGTGTACATTAATACACCTCTGCCTAATCCTACGAAGACGTAGACAGGCGTGATGGTATGGCGTATTTATTATTCTTTAATTTATTAATAAATACACGAATTGCTTAGTTTAAAGAGTAGAATGCATTTATGCATATTCATATGAATATAAAATTCCGTTCATGTATGCAAAAATCTATGAAGTAAGATTTTAATGGGCAATAAAGATATTCCCGTTATGTTAGAATGTCAGACTTTTAAGATTCTGATTACTACTGAATAATGGTAATGGTAAAATTAACTACAAACAATGTGAGCAGGAAGGTAATTCAATTCTTTTTAATCAATGGACAGTTTGTGTACTATCAAAACTATCAGCTAGAGCAATGATTTGATCTCCGCGTTTCCTAAAAAGAATATGCCTTTGAGGTTAAGATTTTCCTTTCCCCAAAGTTCTAGGTCTAGATGTTTGTGTATATAAGAATTTATTATTGTCTCATGATAGAGGAGAAAATTCCGTATATTTAATCATCAGCATTAAATATAATTGTCAATAAAACCCTTTTCCCTAAGAAATTCAAATCCGAAATACGACCTTATCCACGGCTAAATGTGGTACGTACTATATAATTTAATTACTACGTGACATGACTAGACAAAGAGACAAATTAAATGTTGGATTAAGGTATTCCGCGCGGGGTGATTCGAATGATTGATCACTTGTATAGCATATGTTCTGGTATATCAGGTACCACCTACCGAGTTACCGAGTTTATTTATGGATAGTATTTTGGTCTTGGGATCTTCTTTGATTAAATGTAGACTTATTTGATGGTCCGTTTAGTGCAGCGGTATTAATGGCTGCTTTCAGTTGTAGGTTTTTGAATCCCGGTAGGAGCAAATGTATGTGAAAGAAAGAAAGAAAGAAAAGAAGAAACTTGGAACTAAATGGTGCTGTGTCATAATGTCCGGATATATTTTGTTTTATTTATAGCCACTTGTGCGTTGCAGACACCGTTTAGGTTTCTTAAAACAAGATAGTTACTAAACTGACAGCAAACCGATTTCCCGTGCTGTCAAATTAATTAATCAATTTCAATATAATTATGTATTAAAAAAAATGCAATTTTTATATAATATAGTACATATATATATAACTTACTATATTTTATAAAAATCTTAGTTGATTTTTGTTGAAAATATTTTATATATTAATCAAAAGTCCCCTAATTGACACATCCAGTACACCGACAGTGTTACTTGAAATTGCCAGAGGTTGCCATCGTTATGAAGAGTAGAGCAAACTTAGATTGGCGTCGGCGGAGCCGAGATTGTTATCTTAATGAATGTATGTATTTCGGTAATATCTTGTAGAAATTTTCAAAATTCATTTAAGAAATGAAGTTTTAAATGAAGTGGATGTATTCTGGCAAAATATAATATAAACTTTAATAATAAATCAAATCTCTAAAGCATATAAGAGTATGAGTTTTAAATAACTGACGAAGAAAAGCGGTGGTTTTAACGTTACCGCGATTTTTTTTAAATGCATGAACGTACGTAACTTTTAATGGACTAGTCCTACTTTGATCATTATCGCTCATTAAATACAGTAGCTGATTCAATTATGACGTATATTTTATATTTCAGATTGTTTTTTATAATATTTGTAATATTAAAAACATTCATTAATTAACAACAAGTAGTACAACCAAAAGCACATTATAAATTAAATTAATTAAAAACTACTATCTACAAACTAAAAAATATATATTTTAAGTTAAAGGGCGTCAAGAAACAAGAAAAACAAGATTTGTAAGTACACGCTTTTACAATTCAATTTGAATAGTAAAGAAAAGTTGAGTACATCGTTTTCCCGTATGCAGCCGAAGTGAGTTGTTATGCAAAATGAAATAAGTCAAGAATACGGCTAATTAAATACAAAAGATCAAACTGCTATTTTATTACATAATAACCAATTTTCCACGACCATATACTCCAAGACTACAGTCTATATTTATAATAGGATTATTTCAACTATGCCTGATACTGTAGACTGCAACACAAAAGGCATTCAAGTCTTCGTGAATTCAATTAGAAAATTAAAACTGAAAACCTACAAACTTATTATAATTTAATTAATTTAGTTTAGGAAAGAATTAATTCAATTTAAGTTAACAAAAACTATGGTTTAGTTCAGTTTATAAGGAGAGCGATAACCTGGTCCCAAATAATCATGCCATATCTCGGATGAGTAGACAGAAAGGTAGCTATTAATTTGCTGGTATGTTTTAGGTCATATATAATAAGGGATGAACTTATTGCCATTGCCAGGCACAAAAAACCTGAAGGTGCTACTGAGAATTTCATAGAAAGACTCAATAATGCTACGTATATTCAACTTGAGCATTGAATTCAGGGTCTCGGTTCAGGCCAGTAAACATAAAAGGCCAATTTAATGAGTCTGAAATTTAAGATCTCATGGTTCCATAGCACAAATCAGTGATTCCTGTACTTAACACTAGTTTGTATTCGGAGCCGAAGCTCTAGTATCGATTTGCTATATGAAACGCACTTTATACACACCGTTGCTGTCATGCTATCATTATTGCAAAACCAAAGTTTGTCTAACACTAACGGAACATCCTTGATCACTTTCACAGCACAAACTAAGCTCTATGCTAGAATATTGAAGTCTAAAATGGCTTGCTAAAAGTAGCTGTTCAGCCGTTTCGCTAGTGAAGGGAAACGCAGTCAATAAAGGCGGCTTAGTGGCATCGATAACTTTGTGTTTTGCGATATTTATGCGTTCCACTTGGCTCGGGAACACCTGTTTGTTTGTGTGCACGCCAGCTTGGGCAGTCACGAGAACTTGTCGATGTTCGGGACCAGTCCAGCAGTCAAAACGGCTGTCAGCAGATTAAAACCGTAGATTAGGTTTTCACCTAGTCTACGGTTTTAATCAATAATATGTCTAGATTTTACTTATAAATGCGTCACACTACCTTATTTATGTGTTAATAAAAATTTGCAACATTGCAGTCGTTTAAATTGCTTGGTTTATTCTTCCATTTCTTGTTATTTTTGAAAAAAAAAAGAACATAAAAGAGCAATTGTTATCAAATGTTGCATGTATTAGGTTTTTCAGACACATGACTTGTTGAAACTGAACTTTAAAAATAATAATTATTCACTATTGTATTTTTGATAACCAATTTTGTGTTTGGTTTTATTCAGAGTTAGTAAGTTTTGAGTGATTTCTCAGAGAAATGTAACTGAAGTCTTATGTAGATTACTATTTATCTAAGTACTACATACGTACATAAAAATACAATAGGTAGTGAATAATAATTATTTTTAATGTTATAACTATAAGTATCGATATATTTCTCGTTCACATCACTACAGCAACCGCCGCGCATTTAACAGAAACATTCATCGTAATATTTGCTTTATACTATCAGTGTTGAATTCTGACTAGTCTGTTAAATAATTTAGCGAGCTTCGTTTTACGTCAACTATGTAACAATTTGGTTAGTTTATATTATTGATTTATAAATTTAACAATTATATTATTCATTCATACCCGGTATACGTTAAATTGTAAAGGAATAGATGCATCCATGAAACACTGAATTTGTAACTTGAGCCGGTTATATTTATAAAACTGCATTTTAGGGTTTTTATAAATTGATGTAGTTTTAATTATATTATGGGCAGATTGAGGTTAGGTGGTTGATCGCGAGGTATTACATCTTCTCAGAGAACTTAGGAAATGCCAACGCCCTCAAGATTCTAAGAAATCTTATATAGTGACGTTCAAAAGTGTCCTCAAAATATCTATTTATAGAAATACTAACTTTGTGTTAATCCAGTTAAAAACAATCTGTATGCTAAATTTCACCCAAATTTGTCGAGCAAACCGCTTAACGAATTGGATGCGTGAAAAAGTACCTAACAAACATCCATACATACTTACATCTAGGTATACAAACTTTCGCAGTTATAATATTATATTATTAATACCTATATCAATAAAATATAAAATAAAAATATACTTCAATGTCTTTGCGTAAGTGAATCAGTATTCAGTTGATCAGTTATTTTGTTTCATAATATTTTATTGGATCTTTTTGGTTACAGGTGAGTGGTGTATGAATGATTAAGATAGAGAAAAGGGAATGGAAACTGCCTGGTGCAAATAATATGCTGTATACCCAAGGTGAGTAGCAATCAAATTTATTTCAAGAATAATTTACTTTAATGAAATAAAACTTTTTGAAAAAAAAAATGAACCAACGAATATAGAAACCGAAATATCATACTAAATATCAGAATTTTAAGTTGCACCAAAGAAATGCAAGAGATTTCATATATAATAATTTATTTATATATGTCAGTTTCTTTTTTGGGTTTATGGGTTTATTTCTATGCAAAACAGTTTTTTAAGGTATATTAGGATATTATGTCACAGTCAATGAATCATATTATAGTGATAGCTGTTATTAAAATTTATTATTTATTTAATTACTGATCACATTTATATGCTTTTTAAAAAAAAATTGAGCCGCGTTTGTCCTCCTTAGGTCAAACCAGTTGCGTGTTGCTAGCTAGGGTTACAATAATTAAGAATTATGACTACTATTTTAAGTCCGTAAATCCTAAATCTAGACTTACGAGTCTACCTACTCGTGAACTTGCGTTTGCGACTATAGGTTTATTCATACTTTAAATGTACAAAGAGTTTAGAAAAAATATCTTTGACTGTGGACTGAAGCCTGAGACTGAGCCTGTGGACTGAGGTAATACAAAGGTATGAAGAAAAAAGTTTCTTAACCAATATTTTTCGTGGATATATTTTCAATGTTATTCCTACCGTAACACTCAATAAAGTGCCTCTTCCTCCTCCCAATAGACGTAATGCATGCATTCAGAAGTACCAGATATCCCCTGTTAATCATAGTATCACGCTTCGCCGGTTAGGCACCACCTAGACGAGCGGCGGTTTGGTCGATTTCACACAATTTACGGCAATATGTTGTCACAATTAAAGGGGGAAATAGTCTTGTAAGTAGTGAAAGATGCGCTACACTAATATTTATAAGCCTATAAAATTTGTATTTTTACAAATAAATATTATATTTTGCTTGCCCATAATTGCTCTGGAGTATATTCACTTATGATTGTTTTTATTAACTTCACGGCCTAGTGTGTTCGAAGTTTGTAATTGTGCTCAGTTAGCAATATTACGAAAATTGCCCCCTGATTACATGAGAACTAAAAACATGCCGGCGAACTGCAGTTGTAGTATGGCGCTTCTACCTAAATTCTCGGGGAATTTAGGTGAATAGTCAATATGTTTACTGTTTCTGTCTGAAAACATACAATAGTCTTCTTGGAATTATGATATGGCAAAAAGATTATCACCAGCTTGGTTGCGCAGGGTTGCGTTTTATCTGGTACAATATTTAAATTTATTATTTAAATTAATGAATATTATACAAACATAAGTGTGTGTAGGTGATTATTGGACAGTTAACTTGGGGCCATTCTTCCAAAGTTACAATTACATAAAACATCTTTACAAGAAATTTATAGCCAAGCTTTCACTGTATCACAAACCTAAAATCATGAATAGAATCTGCAAACTGAATAAGGGGTGTCTGCCCAGGTGAGGGTGGAGGGTGCAAATGGTAGGCAGTCACGTCCTAAACAGCCCCTAAACGAAGGGTAAATGGACGGAAATGAGTCCTTTTATTTAGGATGCCTAGGGATATAGATAATTTTATGCTAAATTGGGCTAAGTTATGTATTTTAAATTTATAAAATGGAATACTGAGTTGGGTGTTAAACTTAACATAGATAACTTTTGTTCGTTATTGAATTATAGGTGTACCCAAATACGGTAAAAAATGGAAATATTAGAGAAACTAATATTATCACACCTGCACCACTGATAACTGGGCAACACCGATATTATCTATCATAAGCTGACGTGTTCTCCGAGACACGGAGATGTGACATGACAGGTGTAAGTCAGGTCACTCATTAATAGACCGACGTTGATAGGTGCAGATTTCCTTAACTTTATAGTTTGATTGACAAATACGAAATGCTATGTTCTACAAACTTTCTTAGCTCGAAACTAGATGGCGCTGAATCATTAGCAGATATATTTAATTTAATTTATGCTTTAAAATTAAACTTATAATTTTTCCTGACATTTCTAGCGTCTAAAGCGGTTATGTCTACTGCGCACTAATTCGTGAGGGTCGTTTAATTGACACCTTTGTGATATAGACAGGAGCAACGATAGTCCACTAGAATTTAAAAAAAGCTCCGTGTCCTATCTTTCCGAACTCTGCGTACAAGTAGTTATAGGCACCCTTGCTGTCTCGCGCCAGACTACTTCAGACGCCTGTAGTACCACCAAGTGGGTGCGAAAAGTACCTGAATAGGTTCAAGGTTATATTTTAGTGCGTGTGCTAATATTCACATGGCGGCTTCATTATAATATAACTGTGTTACTGTCTACAATTACTACTGATGATATTAATATTGTTATTTCTTATTTAACACCCCACATAATTTTTTTACAGTGTCAGGGTAAGTTTAGAACACCGCGGTGAACTACATCCCAACTTCTTTTATCCGGAGATCTTCTACCCAATCATATCATTGGGATAGTTATTGGATTAACGGTTGAGTTATACACATTGTCTTGCTGTTGGGCAAGATTATATTCTAATTTGAGAGGGATAAGTCCGCCAGGCTAACCTAGTATGGATTTGTGGGATTAAGCTTTAGATAATATTCCACTAGGCTAGCCTAGCGCAGATTGGCAGGCTTCACGGCGTGTGAAGTCAAGAAAATCTCCCAAACTTGCAGATTTCCTCACGATATTTTCCGCCACAGTTTAAACATGCGGTAAATACGCACACAACTTTCGAAAACTCAGCGGTACCTGCCTTGGGTTTGAACTTGAGACCTTTGTTTTGCACAGTCTACTAGTCACACCAGCTATCAGGGCTTTATTTTGAGCATAATACTTCCTAAATATCATATAAATGCTAACTTGAATGTATACAGGTACCTCTCTCATTAAAACATTACGTTGTATTTTGTACCTCATCCATCCACTTCATCAAACTTTTGTTTACACGTAGATGTATTATCAAAGTGGCATTTTTGTGCGATGGAAGCGGATCGTAGGCCGCGCGATTCAGTCTGCATATACATTATTGAGTACCACTGAGTGACGAGACACGCGTCCCTCAGTACCGGTGTAACGGGCGAGCTGGCTTGCGACAGTAACTCACCTTAAATTTTATTACATAAAGTCGTAGATAAAATTAAATCTAAAAGGTCTAATTTGTTTCGAAGTTTTTAGTGTTGTCGTTTCTAATCTAATTGGCTGATTTCGATTAAGTTTTCTTTGTTTGAAATGTAAGGTAAACAAGCTTACGTCCCATCTGATGGCATTCATAGCTATGAATGAAGAAAATCTTTTTAGCCGTTTAAAAGTAATCTATATCTTTATCTTTTAGTTTTAGTTTAATTGCTCACTATGATAATCAAAGTTAAGCACAAAAGTACATTATATTATCTTTTCAGAATGTTCTGCCAACTGTTGTGTATATTTCCTATTGACTAAAATAGTATATAGGTATATTAATATGATGTATTTTTTTAATAAGAATGAAGTAATTTTCAAAGAAATTCTTTCAAAAATACATTTATTAACTAATAATTTAGGGAAGGTATTCTTTATTCAAGGTCAATATTAAGACATAGAATGAGTATGATTTTATATATAAATTTATTGGATTTAGTATATATATAATTATTATTGTATAAAAAAACTAAAAGCATGTGAAATAAGGAAAAAAAAGTGAACTATATTAAGAACCAAAGTCTATAAAAATGAATTACATACAAAAAATCACTCATCTTCATCCTTTTCAGTATCCGACAAAGCGAGTGACCAAGCAAGGCTTCACAGGATAGTAGTGTAAAGGTAGCACAGTAGCAAGCACTCGGCACCCCATAACGCCAGACACTCTACGCCGCGCCGTAGCTGCGAGCGACGTATAAATAAGTTTGTACACACTCGCGCTATCAAGCGTTCCAAAAGCTCGAATTTTGACCTAACTTAAAAATACTTGATTCAAAAGTATTTTACTTGCAAAACCATGTACTTGTTCGACATGATTCGTTTTGACTAAAACAATATCTTATAATAATATGGACATTAATAACCAAGTTTTTATCCCCAATTTAAACTCTAAAACAGATCTAGAAAAGCACATAAAAAAAGCTCTGTGTCGTTCACTAGGGGAGGCCTACGTCCAGCAGTGGACGAATGTAGGCTGATGATGTTGATTATGAAGATGATATGAAAAAGATATATGTATTAATTTTGTCATCCTAAAACCTTTAGATTTGAGCCAGCAGCATGATAATTCATGATACGTTCTACCTCAAGTAAAACGAGGTTCTATTCTTGTTTTAGGAGACTTTTATTTTCCTCTTGCTTTTTTTAATATAGCACAGGGAAATTCTAAAAAATCAACATTGAAACCAAATTTTCGAAATTATACGCCGTTAATTAAGCACAATCAAGTACAGTTTTCACTTGCTCAAAACAGTGAGTGAGAAACGTCGTAAGAAAACGTGCATGGTTGAGACGTATAGGGAAAGTCCATTGCCGGGCGGCCGGGGACATATCGAACTCGGACCTGATCACGATGAATCAAACCTGGCACTGAAAATCAAACTAATAAGAGAATGCATTGAATGTAACGTATATAATAATGCAATAAACATAATGTTTCCACAATATTCCAATATGCCTATGCCTTCCTGTACACCTTAGCAAATAATGAGCCCGCAATATGAAGTTTCACTGAATCAAGTTTGGCGGACGTCAACTCTGCCAATACCGCTAATACACACGACGCTCGAACCAATCTCCAAAAGTTTTGTAAGATGGAACGTTAAAGTATCAGTTTCCACCGCTCGATGGCATTATTTATCTTAACGTTAAGTAAAATCAGATATGCACGATAGAATATATTTAAAATAAATAGATTACGTTATATGATTGTATTTTTTTCATAATTTATTTAGCAGAACTTGTATTTCACCTACTTCATGGCTTCATATATGTTTAAAGTTTTAAGGGGCAAGATAATTAATTCTAAGATGCTAGAGATATTAAATTTCAACGTTTCGGATAAGTATGTGTATCGGCGAAGAATGCCGCAGTTGTTGCGCGTGCCGCGCGCGCGCACCAACTTGTTGCAACAGGCGCCTCTGACGCGCGCACACAAATCTCTAAACCTCTAAACCGCTAGCGGTTTGCCCCGGCTGATATGAGATATATTGGTAAAAAATAAAACTTTATTCTGGACGAAAAACATTTTATTAAGGTGTTAGTAAATATTATAGCAGACTGTGTCAATACTAAATAGGCAGCAATTATATTTTAAACATTTAATCACACACATTGGGCCTAAAATAGGTCCTAGAAGAATAACACGTTTAATAGTTTAATAAACGCAATTATTTTATAATCTTTTTGTATTTTTTAACATATTTCAAGCTAAGATTTTTAAATTTTTATTAAGAACGAAACATTCAACCTCAGGCGTAAGACATAAGTAACATAAAATAAGGCAAAATTCAACACATCAGGCGGATACCTTGGTGGCTCAGTTGGCAGAGCGTCTGGAGTACTTATCCAGAAGACGCGGTTTCGAGTCCCGCCTGAGGTTGCAATTATTTTATTCTAAAGGAAATTAAATAAAACGGACCTCAATGCACTTAGAGCATGTTTTAAATATAATTTTTAAATTATAGTCATAAGCTAGAGAAAAAATATATATTTAGTTTAACACCGTCAAACGCTTTATAATGTAGAGACATTTATGAAATAATTAAAGAGGTTATCATACAACCATTCCAAAATGACAATATGCATATTACCAGGTACTGTAAGCTATAGTTCCAATTTTCACCTGTAGTACATTTTACAACACTTTAAACTATTCTTTATGTAGACTAAAGTATTTTTATTGATTAAGAAATGTGCAGATCACACATTACACACAATTTATGCAATAAAAGTTGCATTAAACTACTTGTTGATACAGGATTAGAGTATTAATTATAAAAATGTGCAAATTGTATCATTGCAATGGAATATGTGAGGCATAAATTGATCATAGCAATAACCATGTTCATGTTGACTGGAAATAAACGACACACTGTGTAGTTGAAAAGATGATGTTCCAGAAACAAATGGCAGTTTTCTAGTACAATCCGAGCTTCATCATCTACAAGATACAAATTAGTATTAAAACAAAGTATAAAAAAATAAATAAGAAAATACTTTTTTATAAATTTCATTCCATCCATACCTACGTTCAATAATAATATTATAGCACCAGTAGCATACAGATAGTAGATACAGTAGATACATGATTGAATTGTAAGTCTGTATTGACGTAACAAGGAAGAATACCACTTATGTATGTTGATCTTTTTTATTTTACAATAAGTTACCTTCACACAGAAGAATTTGTCTTCCAAGGATTTGTTTCATTGAGCGAACCTCCCTACAAATCAACTCTCCTAATATTCCAGGCATAGAGAATACTGAAGAATCCACAACTATTTCCAGCCCACGTGAGATGAACTGGAATATTAAAAAATATCAAGTTAATTTTGTTATAGGTAAATTTATACAATCAACTCAACACTATGAAAAAAATAATGTTTTAGATCTATACAGTTTCATTATTAAAAAAATGTTTGAAACGTACATTTATTGAATTTCCCTCAATATATTCATATATGCCAGCCATATTTTTAGGTAGCGTGCATATGAATGATAACAACATCTGAAATAAAAAATGTGTAAAGTGAGAATCATCATCAAGCACCCACTTACTGTCCCACTGCTGGGCACAGTTGTCCTATATTTACAGAAGAATTAAGCTAAAGTCTACCTAGTCCTACGATGTTTTCTTCCTCTGTTTTAACATTAGAATTCGCACGTCACTTCGAAAAGTCAGCAATGAGTGCCTGGAGATCTCAGTCCACTGGTCACACTACTAGACTACCAGACTGCTTATAGAGGTGTTAAAATAAATATGTCACATAATACCGCTAAATTAAAAAAAACTTGCATATTATGCCCTAACATTGAATTCCCATTTCGGATATCGTGGAGTTCTCATTGGTTCCATTTCGATTTAGTCCAGTTATGGCATTTGAAGTCTGTTTTTTTTTGTGAAAGTATTATTTAATTATTTTTATGTGAGCTGAAAAGTTTTTTGTCGTTATTGGCTCGTGTTTATCAAAAATGCATTTAAGTACATTTCACAAACAACAATATTTGAATTTGCGTTAAGATACTAGCACCATAATTAGGTTTACTTACTACAGATTAAACAATACAACCATAGCTTTGTATAAATCGTTTTTTTATAAGAAATTTAGAAGCGTATACTAACCATAGTTTTTATCGGTGTTTCTGGCTTCCTAAAAGTATCCAGTAAGGTTTTATGAATCAACATCCAGTGTCGTAAACCAATGCTTAAATCGTGAATATTTCTTAATCGACTAAATTCTGATAACTTCTTCTCTAAACACTTTCTACTGGCCCTCATTCTTTGCCAATGTAGTTCGAACATCATAATTCTTGTATAACTTGCCAGCAACACTGTCATGGCAACGTATCCGAAATAAAGATTGTATAAGTTTTTCGTTGCGCATATATCAGGAATAGCTTCACAGTATAAAGAATTTGAATAAATCATATTTACTAAATTAGCGAGTAATAAAATCCGAGTCATAGGTACATCCATACCTAAATTACGATCCAGTAAATGATCGACAGACTTCAAATCGATCAAGTAGTTTGGAAAGCGCTCTGAATTTGTTAAAAGGGACATCAAACTATTTGCGGAGTACAATATTAAGTAAAATGTGTAACTAATAACGCCAGGCATTTTCAAATTTGACATTATAGTAAAAGTTCTTCCGGTGAAATAAATGGTAAAAAAAAAGCAGTACGCCTGGACGATTTTACGGATAATTTTGTTTGAACTGAACTCCCAGTACATTGCAGTAGTAAGACGGAAGAACAAAATACTTTTAACAGAAATAACAGTTTTTAACACACTATAAATATATTTGAATAATTTAAACCTCATTCTTTTCAAATATTAAAAGCCAAAAGTAGTAACTGAAGAATATTATTGCAGTCCACAATATATGAAATGTACGATACGATGTCGACTACTAAATTATTGTTGCGGTGCATTACCTTAATTCATGTATTATTATGATTGTATTTTTACAAGACCTTGTGTTTTATATTGAGTATCAGTCGGACTATAAATCACCAATTTCAATAATAGTGTACAATCGTATAAGTATTTTTTTATGGATATCATTTTCAATGTCACAAAATAAGTAGGTATGTTGTACAATATTTCTTTTATTTGTATTTAATAATATGTTTCTATAATTATGTAGAAATTTATTGCAGACTATGGTTCTTGTGTTTTCAACGAGTAAAATTCCAACGAGTTTGTATTTTGTCCGTTGTGTGTTTGATATGCTTATCTACCGTTTACTGGTAGATCTGCTTGAGCATTAAAGTAAAATAATTTTTTCAGGATTGGCCCAGAAATAGTGTCAAACTCTTCAACTAAATTGTCTAGTTTCGATGTACAAAGAACTTTTTACACATCGTCATCCAGCATAGTTACCATAAAAATATTATTATATATAGTACATTAGCTTAATTAATGTTGTATTGTGATTGTGTTCTATCTAAAAGACTCCTATAACTTAACAATTTCAAGGATAGATACGATTATATAAATGTAGGTAATTTTAGTAATCTCAAATTCATAGGCAGATCCTTATGTTAGTGTCCACGGTTTGTCGTTGCGGCTAGTTATGTTCGATGAGTATCTAATAACAACCGTTCTTAAGTACATTTGTTCTATGCCAAGGTGATTAGACTAGTGGACGTATTCTGAATCTGTAACAAGAAACATAACATTATATGGGCATTTCCTATTGTGATAAAATCGAAAAAACTTTGTAACACCTTACCTCGCTTTGAACAAAATTGGAATACTGTATTAAAATCGATTTCACTCGACGTTACGAATTACACTTAAAGTATTATAATAATGATATATTTAGACTTTAGTGCTTTTATTTTCATCCTTTCATATGCTATAATTGCCGTTAGCGTCAAGTGCAGAAATATTACTTGCATCAAGATTTGCATCAAGGGCAGTTTTACTTGCAAAACTGCCCTTGACTCGAGAGACATCAGTTTTTAGGTTTCATTTGACCAATATTTAAACACGAGATATTACAATAACCTTACCTCACTTTTGTAGTATACACTCTCTAGACGACTGGATAGAAAAATCCAACAGCGATCGGATTAACCGACGAAGAAAAGCGGGGAAAGTGGTAGAACTATAGAGTATAGTTCGAAGCATACTAGCTTTAATATCTTCATCATTATCTGGTGGATTTGAACTGTGAACTTGAATTTTTAAGTCTGATTAAACTCAGTAGGTGTCTTCGTTTCTGATATTATTCTAAAAGTCATCAGCAATCTACTTTAACGAAATGTAAAGAGTTATCTCTTTACATTTCGTTCTTTGATCAACCTCTAAGCACTATAAAATTTTCGTAAACTAAACAATGAAAATTTATTTCAAGGACGTCTTTTATATAAATACCTAATTAATCATAAAACACTTTGAAGCATTGACAAAATGATAAATTAAAACAGACTAAGCAAAATCTGTAAACATGAAATAACATTTGCTTAATATTTTGTTTATAATCTAATACCAATTTTCCTGTTTCAGTATTTAATTAATCAACATGAAAAGATTACTTCAGTTCAGGTAAACATAAAGGCCGCCCACGTCATTTACTTAATACCATTCAATAATTCACAAAGTTTCACCGAAACATTCCGAATTTAGCTGTACTCTAAATATGAAGCAAGATTTATAAGTAAAGAGGTTCCGTTCATTTTGGTCCCTAGATCGATAATTATGCTATGCTATGTACCTACTACGAGCTGAGCTGTGGTAGCCTAGTGAGGTGTGGTAGCCTAGTTGAGTGACCCGTGGACCCAAGGCACGCACCATTGACTTTTCGGAAGGTATGTGCGTATTTATCTCATGTTCAAACGGTGAAGGAAAACATCGTGAGAAAACCTGCATGCTGGAGGATTTTCTCGATGGCATGTGAAGTCTGCCAACCCGCAGTAGGCTAGCCTGGTGGACTATTAGCCTAATCCCTCTAAAATGAGAGGAGACCCGTGCCCAGCAGTGGGACAATAATGGGTTGATGATGATGATGTACTACGTGAAATTGTGTCCCGCGGTTTCACGAGCCGTTTTGTTTAGGTTTTGTTCGTCCCTTAACATTTACTTTCCCAAAAATATTTTATTTTGGTACCATTAATTTAACAAAATACTTAAGTCACAGATAATTTAGGTCTGAATTCAAGTTTTCATTATCGAAATAATGTGTAGATCTTATTACGTAAACAGTTCCTGAAAAGAGACACTATGCGTCAAACATTAAGTGTTATTTTTATCTGATCAATCCAATCATGATCTACAATACTGAATAAGTTTCCGAAGCGGCCTACTTTCTTTGCAATAAAAATTGTCCGACCAATTTGTTGTGGCTACCCTACCGAGTATTCCAGTCATATTTGTTAGTGAGCCAAGTCTGAGGCAACTGGCAAGAGGCCTATCAGATGGAGTCGCGGCTAGCAGACCCATTGTGAACTGTGATAACCCACTTTTAGCCGGAAAATGTTTTGTGTGTATGACACTCGAGAGATAACGTGTAATGTGTGGCTCGGATGGCTTGGCTACAAACACGGATTAGGACGATCCTTATTGTGATCAAGGTATGGACTTATTTGGGGTTTTAATTAAAAATTACAATTAATTTTGCAAAATAGTTAATTTGGTTGTATATAATACTGCTGGACACGGGTCTTGGAAAAGAGAGGGACGGTCATACTATACTGACATATTTTCTGACGTACTACTGCTAACTGATTGGTTGACTTATCACTAACGACTTCAATAACGTTCGTTTATGTTACGTGCTGGAACCGAACCTACGAACCAAAATCCTTCAACTAATGCCCCGACACTACCGCTTTTTTTTACATTCAACTATTAATTATAATAATGTCGAAAGCATATTCAGTATCTCTCTAACACCCAATTCAACTCATAACATTTATTCGCTAGCATTCCCTACCGGTTCCTTTTGCAATTACACCGTTAGATAGCAAGTAGCCCCACTTATTGATTATGAGGTCCACAGCCGGAGGCGAGCCGATAAAAACTTACACCTCCACAGTAATTCGAAAGAGTATTTCACCGATAAGCTACCATTCGGTTTCCTTGTCTCTGTACGACTGATAAAAGTTGTCGTATTATTTCTGCGGAGCGCGCTATCTGCCTAGCTCCGGGCAGTCACAAAGAAAACGCTGCCCGGTAGCAAGCCAACCGATTATCGATACAGTCTTTGTATGAATTATGTATTAAGTTGGAAAAATTTGTTTTATACGATATGAGATTTATCAGAGAAGTTTTGTTTGTGAGCTGGGTTAGTTTTGTGTCCGTTTTATTAGTTATTCAGACGTGACCTCTTTTGTAAATGCTGTGTGATACGGCTTTAGTTCTCCGATTAGAATTAACATAATAAGGAATATTTTAAATTCTAAGCGGAATTTGGGCTGGTATTGGACTTGGTGGACTGCGCAATAGGCTGAGTTTGACCCAATTTGGACTTATATGTCGCCACAGGCGTGGTAGTGAAACGTTTGGACCTGGGTATGAATTATAGGACGGTGAAGTGTCGAGGAAACTTAGATGCAGCCCGAATTTTGAAATTCTGCACTGATAATAGCAATAGAAACAATGAACAAAGCATCAAAATCTAGTTAAGAACAAACAAACCTTGGAACGTGGGACTTAAACGTAGGAACTTATAGATGAAGCTTTGAACCGATAGTGCTGCATCTTTTCAAAGCTTTGTCTTTTAGTTCCGTGAGTTTTGAGTTATTGTCAACATTATTGGCACAACAGATATAGCTACAATAATTAATATTTATGTTAACAAAATAATACGATACTGTAAATAAATGAAACAGTTATTGACGCAAGTAGGTAGGTACTAGTGCTATGAATTCATAATATAATATGAAATAGTGTTTGGTTTTGTCTAGTCAAGAAAGCTCTTTAACTTACTGAAGTACTTCTACTTATGTTTTTTCTATATCGCCAATAAATAAAGATGAAACGTTAATTTACAAAAAAATATTAGTCATCCTTATGAAGTAAACGTTGTTTAACAAATCAATTATAATGGAACAAGAAAATACCCATAGAATTATTAAATTAAACTTTAAACAACGTGTTAACTATCAAATGACAAAACTGACGTTAAAAACTATTATTAGTAACTAAAAGGTTAAATGTCGGTTCGCGTGTTTGACACTGGTAGGTAATTGAGTGATGTTGGGACTAACCGAGCATTGAATTATACATGAACCCATCATTTAACGTTTAAACTAAACTGTAATTTAAAAGTTACTTTTATTTTACGAAAGAACTCAAGTATTCTCTAAATAAGCCCTAGATAGCATCATATAATCACGTCAGTAACTTGAAGACAGTAAAAATGGATGTACACAAGCGGTCACTGAGACAACCAAGTGGTGTGACTAGAGCACAGTAAAGTTGAGGGACTCGAGTTCAAAAGGCACGAACCACTGACTTATTGAAGTTACATGCATATTTATCACATGCTCAAACGGTGAAGAAAAACATTGTGGGGAAACCTGCATGCCGAAAGATTTTCTCAGTAGCGTGTCAATTTTGCTACTACCCAACACTGACTGTAATCTAATCCCTTCCAAATAAGAGGAGACCTGTGGCCATCAGTGTAGCAGTAAATGGGTTGAATATGATATACATCAATCAAATGACTGATATATGTACTTAATGCTGGTAATCAGCATTACATCAGCCAAAGAAAGTCCACTGCTAAACAAAAGTCTACCGCATGGATTTCTACAAGAACCGGTAATATAAGTCTTTATAAATTACCTGATCAATTTAAAAAAATATATGCATGTGTAGATGACATAATTTTCTGAAAAATCAGCAGTTTTCGTTCTATTTACTGCATTGGTATAGGAGACTCCCACACAGCGCGCTCGGCAAAGAACCTATGCGCAGGCAGGCAACCGGTTGAGGTGAATAACCTTCCAGATCATTTTATTTATTTACATCGTATTGTATGGAAACTTTTGGTAATTGACTAGAATTGAATGCATGGGAAAATATATTTAATCGACCCTTTTTTATTTAAAAGCCGTTAAGAAAGCGAGCTTGTTATCATTACCCTACTTAAACTAGGCATAATTAGGAGCCCTGGCTTAATTGCAGACCCATACTGCTCCTGACTCAAATACGGCCCGCGTTAGTACAGCAGCAGTTGTCGAAACCACTACGAATACAGCAGCTTAAAAAAATGCATAAAAATCTTTGATAAATTATAGTAGGGGGCGAGCGTATTGCCGTCACCCGACACAAATCCAAACTCCGATATTCTATTGAAAATTTCATAGAAAAAATAACACTCTACTTGAACTAGGAATCAAACCTAAGACCTATTGCTCAGCAGTTGACCATAAAAACAAGGACGCAGTTATATAGTTTATCCATAAAAGAAATATAAGATGTTTACCCTAAATAAACTTAACAAATGTTGAAACATTTACCTTAAAATAGCAGGGTTCGTCAACAATTTTATGGATGAAGTCACTCTTTCACAGTACGTATACTAACTAGTACTTTTGGATTCAACTTTGTGAAGACTTTGTCGCAGACCGGAGTCAGTCGGTCGCTGCCGGGTTGGTGCCTGCTGGCTCTTTTGTTAAGCTGTAACGATAGCAACTAAGATTAATAATATTCGTGATACTATTATTTTAGAATTAAAGTCGCCAGCATTAACATACGCCTTCTTAGAAAAGTGCATGTTCTACGGTTGATAAAAACAAGCTGAATAATGAATCACTGTCAGGGGTACGTAACCCAGAAAATTGGAACATTGTGTCGTAGGCGTTACCATGTTAATTCTATGGTCGATGTAAAGGTATGGTAAAGTAAAGATTTTTTTCTTTCGAAACTTTCTCGTCAACCAGGTGTTTAAAATTTTCTCTATAAACCAAACTTAAGTCGGACCCATGTTACAAGCGCTAAAAATAACTAGTTATTAATTAAATAGTCAGAATTTCGCCGCTTGGTCTCCGCAGCTACAACAGTTACTGCAAAAATATCACAATCAGATTAATAGTATGGCACCGCATATAATAGCAACACACTCAAGTATTGATTTTTATTTATTACATTTATTCAATTATCCTCTTAGCTGTCTAATAGTAGCTTCTTTCTCACTACCGCGTAAAGTCAGCAACGTAACTATTGTTTACACAAAAATACCTTCTATTTTGTTGTCACGCAATACAGATTCATGGAAAAATATAAATTGTCACGGATAAGTCCAAAACCTACCTCGCATATATATATTCTTATAAATATGTAATTATTTCAACTCACTATAAAATACCTATTGTCTATTAACAAAATATGTATGTATAGCGACAGCATAAATGTCATTGCAGCCTCAATAGTTCAACGGCCAACATCAGTTTAAATACTTTTTTATTTCTTTCTTTTCAGTAAAACACTCTTTGAGTATCGTACCACCCCAAAATAGCGGGAAAATATGTCAATTTGTGCACCAAATTTTTGCTTGTTAAATCCTCGAATTTTGCATTTTTTACCGTATTAGAGACGTATTATTTAAAAAAACTTTTTACAATGATTTGTGAGTCTCGTGCCGATCTAATAATTTAAGCTTAGATAATATTATAAAAGATAATATTGAGTCTATTATTGACCATGTATATCCTAAAAGGTCCAAAACGTCGTGATTAAATAATATCAAAACCACCGCAATAAGCTCCATAAAAAGTACTTTAATTTCAATGTCTAATATTTATGTAAGTGTAAAAAATCACTAACATGTTGTTGTTGGCAAAACCGGTAAAATGCTACTTGTGCAATATTTAAATTATAATCTATTCTGCCGTCCGTACGGTAGTACACAACAATGTGACAGCCGCGTGCCGGACGTCCGGCCCCGGCCGTCTCGACGCCGGTCCAAACTTATTAATTGCCCGGAGCCGCGCCGCGCCGCGCCGCGCTCGCTTGCGCTCATTCCACTCTTGAAACTGTTATGCTGGCCGTACGTATTTCAATTCCTAAGGATTAACAGACATGTGTGTAAGTTAGTATGAAGTTTATTTAAGTTTTTGTTTCATTCTGAATTAAAGATAAATCTTATGAACTTCCATAGTTTAAAAAATAGTTTTTATATAAATCTAGTTCATTTATTGATGAAAATACGCAAATAAAATGCATTGGTCTTATTTAATGAGTTGATGTTCTTCATTTAATTTTACATCTAAATTTTTGCCTCTTAAATTTTATGACCATCGATACAAAAATATCCCCATCTACACCAGTACTTTGTTATTTTTCTCATACATAAATCTTCAATGTATTTCATACAAAACAAATCAAATATACACACACACAAAACCCAACCAACATTCTCATATCCTGACAGCAATTCCAGCACCATTCATAATTCAAAATAAGAATAAGAACAACACGAACTGCAATCGTAATTAGTCGGGCTATTTCGGCGGCGTCGGCTCCGTTGCGCAGGAGCATACGTCAAAACATCGTTTTGTTTTAGAAGGAAGATATATTTTACGACAGTCTCTCGCGCAGTCACGATTTTTAACAGCGCCCTCTTAATTAATGTTAATGTTAGGTCGCGATCGGCAGTTGAAGACGGCGTCGAGATCGTTTGTTTTTTTAATCACATGCAGGTGGCATTTCGGTGTAGTATATTTAGAAAGAAATAACATATGATAAAAGCTATGTAGATCGCTTTTTTACATTGTATTTTTATATAGAATAAGTTATTACGATAACACGGTCAGTAAAAATTACCGACGATCAATGAGGGTTTCCACGAAAGTTTACGCTGCTAGTTGGCGCCACTTTTTGTCCATCTCCATCAAATTATCGCGCGTTATCAAAAGTTCAAAACGTTCCTAGTTAGTTAGGCTTAATTCAACCGTATAATGCTATAAAATACTTACGCTTCTCTAAAACTGAGTCTTGTGGCAGCTCGTAATCATACAATCACAATAAAAGAGAAATATGTATAAAAAAGGTTAACAAAAAGAAAAACGTTATTTTATTATGTTGATTTGTTTAATAGTAGACCGTATGTATGTATGGATTTGCCAGCTCAACTCCATAAGATCAATATTTTATACATGAAATAAAATTTGACTTACACTAAAAAATAATATTGCCACATCCGAATTGAGAACCTTTTTGAAGTCAGTTAAAAAACGATATCAGAGTTAAGTAAGAACTCTTACTGGCTTTACCTCTCACACAACACAATAATATGACAAAGCTTAGTAATTAAACATATTTTATGCAAGTGTTGGATGTCAGGATGTAGGATATCAGATGGCTTCTAGCTTAGGTACATCATTAGTTTGGTTCTATTCTACACGCGGTATAGATTTTGAGTATATTTACATCTTTCTGTAATACCTACACCTAATATATACCTTCCATTTTTAACCCTTTGAATGCCATTGTCACATATACGTGACACGAAAATTATTTCTTGATCATTACATTACAGGGTAGGATAATCCAAAATAATGAATTTTAAAAACTTTTTGGTTAGGAATACCACCATAAGTTCCAAAAATATTTGTTGTCATTCGTAAAGCTGCTGGGCAGGACACATTTGTCGTATGCCAGACGCAGAAAGACTGGTCCCTGAGAGCTGAAGACTGAGAGGTGTGGAAAAAGAGTGGGGAGGCCTTTGCCCTGCAATGAGAAGCTACAGGCTACTAAAAAAATGAATTTCGACGATGTTTTGGAACCGAAGATTTAAAAAAATACGTCAATATTAAAAATAAAACCTGCTTTAGAGTGGTGACGGGGCACGCAAATAAATTTATGCTGTGGCGTTCAAAAGGTTATAAGATTACTAAAAAATGAAACAATATACTGTACTACATTTATCACAAACCTCCATTTCCCAAACGGTTGGCTTTTTAAAATAAAAGATTAATCCGGCTCTCACATTTTTCATTTCCCCGAGATCTGTAGAGTATACTTGAACTGGCCGTAAATAAATGTTACACAAATAACTACTGATATTTCAGTGTGACCCAATCTGAGACACGCGTGTCGCCGGAGGCAACTACGGTGAACGCACCAATATTCGGTAGTGAGACTTCAAAGTTTTTGCGGGTAAGGATATTTTTCTGGATTTTTTTTTCTGTTGGGAGGCAAAAATGAGGTTGCGATTTTTGTCCATAAAATTGCAGGAGCACCGTAATACGTTGCTATTTGCTAACCTTATGGGCAGGTTTAATCCGCATTTTTGATGGTCAGCAATTTTATTGATAAAATACAATTTTCATATTGTATAATTATCTACGTGTTTCTTATTTAATTTCCTGACATCATTTTTTACTATGCAATTTATTTTTTGCAATTAACTGATTTGTCCATATACATAGAAGTCCTCGTGTTAAAAATCACTGTCACTTATTCGTATATATCGTGGTTTGATGGTAAAACAAAACTGGTGTTTTGACTCTTCGATTAAAAGGATTCCAAAGTTGTTTATAGTGGTGGAATACTGACATTTAGAATGTTTATAAGGTTGATAACTGAGAAAAGAAAATCTTGTTCTTTCTTATGACCAGTACTGTATATATGTGGATTATATGCAATAGTGCCCAAATTTATGATTATAAATGGTTTATTGTGGAGAACAACTCTTTGACACTCGTGATCATTGTAGAGTATATCTCAACAAAACAAAAGTACCAAAATCGAATCACTAATAGGAGACAAACATACGAGCATTAACCAAATCATTGGGCGAGTAACATGTACTCCTACCGTAATATCCCATTAATATTGCAAGCGCTGTCCGTAACAAGATCATAACGTATTTATCGCGACACGGCTCCCGTGCCGGACCCGCGCCGATCCCGTGCCGATCCCATGTCGCGGACTGATCGGAACACCTGAAGGATTGCGTCGCGGTCTCCTCCGATTTACTTATTCATAAGTATTCAGGATACCTATCGTGAATACCTCATAGTGAAATTGGGTTACGGTGGTAAAATACGGTGTAAATTTTATTCATGTTTTATTTCCGTATAGGTAAGATGGTATACAAAATAAAACAGAAATACTGAAATTAAATAAGCGCATTAAAAAATAATAATATATTCTACAGTTTTTTACCTTTACATGATTACAGAGATATTGAAATAAAGGTTCCTGTGGTATATTGTTATATCAGTCTGCCCGTGACCATGGATGATGTAAAGGATCCGACACATTGGTATATCAAAATACCGCGATAAAACCCGTTAAAAGTAAACATAGACGACCTAATTGGCGCAGTGGCTAAGCGATCGGATTATGCCTCACGGATTGTGGGTTCGATCCTCGCACGTAGCAAATATTTGTACGATCTACAGGTCATTGTTCCGGGTCTGGGCGTTTGTGTATGTGAAAATTCATGCCTGTAAACGCACCGATGATACAGGAATAAATTCTAGTGTGGGGCAACATTTTTATATTCTTTTTATAAAAAAAAATAAACTGAATGACAATATTGAGGCTGAGTTTAGTTGTGACCTCTAGTTTCCTCAATTCAATGCATCGAAGTCATAACTTTCACCTTATGACTAAGTATTATCAAAAGACAGTATTTTCCTGTAGACAATCATAATATTTACTCATGTACGCTTACCAAACGATTGTCTATTTAAACTACTAATGTAAAAATGTGTCATCAAATACTTAAACAACCGCAGTTCAACTCACTGTACGCATCGATAGTAAAAACAACAACAACAAATGATTTATTGTTTTAATGTGTTATATCAATTGATTTTCACTCACCTACTAGCTTACAGCTGCTTTATAAAATTAACTGGGTTAATTCAAGTAATAAACTATTGCAAGTAATAATCTATATGCCAAATAAACACGTTTAGTATTTTTTGCGTGATCGATCCAAACATACAAAATTTTATTTTACAAAATAAAAACATTTATTCAAAGTAGGCCAAATTTAATTGGCTCTTCTCTGAATGTCGACAATAAACACAGCCCCCAAAAACGCTCGCCCTTCCTAGTGTTTTTGCTGGGAAGAAGTAGCGGCGCAACAAATTCCCCAGTAACACAGTTCTGTCTGTTAATAAATTTGATGATTCTATACGTAATCACAAATAATCGAATCAGTACTCAGTTATTATTATGTGAGCTAGCATACACAAACCCATTTTACCAATAAAAAAAAAACATAAAATTATGTATATTTTATCACACATTTAGCCTCCTTGCTCACATAATATTTGCAGAATAAATTTGGAAAAGACTTCACTGTTTATCAACGCTATTGAAAAGCTTCAATGTCATCACTATAACAAGTATGGAAACAGTTTTTTGTTGAATTCGAACCATTGAGCAACAATAAGTTCAAATAAATACATATCTATTTATTGAACACAACTGTTTTTTTTAATTGCATTCATTGCAAATATACAGCATTCTACCCCAATTCCATACTGACTGGTTCATCGGCTAAACACTAGTCAATTTATGAAATAGGTACTTACTGACAACACACCAATACCTTATCTCTACCTGCATCTCCTTACCTTTGCTTTGACAAAGCGGCTTATATGAGGATGACGAACCATCAGCGTTTAATAAACAATGCAGGGTTCGTACGCACGCGGTCGGCGTACGAACCCAATACCGAAAGTGTTCGCAATCCGGTACCACCACGACCACCAACGATATTTGTACTTTACATGCCTATTGATTTATTACACTTACGCGAATATTAGATATTGAAATAAATTATTACGGACTATTTACGGATTTTATAGCGGGATATTGATATTATTTTAATCCGACGTTTCGGATCCTTTACAGCATCCATGGTCAAGGGCAGACTGAGGTTGGTTGGTTGTTGGTTGTCTTGAAATTATAATTACTAATAGCTACCCTACATTTTATTTAAGTATTTTGACAATCCGGGATAGTTTAATTAAAATTTTTTATGCCTGTTTTACAGTATGTTCAGATTAAATCGAATCAAATCAAATTTTATTTTCATACCAAGTGTTCAATAGTACTAAAACTTCGAGGCCTTTTACAGGCGTTGCAAATTTGAGGGCTATGTTTGTACTTGGTAAATTATTTAATAATAATAGATAGTTTTATTTATAAATTATTTTTACTACATTACATAGTTATATTATATTTTCCTACTTTTTACGATATAATTTACGAATCTATGTATCAACTCAGCCTATCGCAGTCCACTGCTGGACATAGGCCTCTCCCAAACTGCGCCATAACACTCTGTCCGCACACAAAATTAAATGTATGTATGAGATCACCGTATTAATTTAAATTTGATTAATTGTGCACTCCCTGTGAATCACCAGTGTGTCACTTACTGGTGTACAGATACTTTAAATAAAGTGTTCACACTGAGATCCGAAACACATCTGACGGATGACCAGTCATCATCGATCTTCGGTCGCATAATTTAATGTTCGAATACGGATTCGAAAACCAGTTGCGGCTAATGTTTGTGTGATGAGTTGTAAATGAGTCATGGATGTTTTTATGTATGTAAAAAAGTGCTTTGTTCGTCTAGTGGCGGTGAGTACAACTATTAAGCAAGACTAGTCTTGAGCTTGACTCCCAGGTCGAGCAGTTTTAATGGATTTTTATATGAAAACCTCAGTAACTGCTCGAAGTATTCGTACGCGGTTGATGGCAACAGGCTTGGCCTTTATTACATGGGACCTAAAACATACCCACGAAATGTGGGTTCACATTCAGTACACAAATGGTATGTAATGTTAAAACAAAAAAGTAAGTAAGTATACACACATTATGCAGTGTATCAACCATCCGTAATACTAGCCTTATTGCTTAGTTCGGAACTAGATGGCGTTATGTTAGTACTGATATGTAATAAATTTTTTTTATGTATAAGTATTAATATGAATCATGATCGTTTATTAATTATTTTTCGAGCCCGAAGTCTTTAGTGAAGCCTAGGAATAAAAAAATTCGAGGTAAAAAGAAACTTATTTGCAATTAAATAGAATTTCTTACTCGTTGTTATCCACTTCGTTTATTCCCTTGTGTCAATAGACATTATTGTCAATGGCACTTGCCAAAAATGTTACCGCTAGACTATAATACACACCTGTAGCTACATATGACAATATTAATAATATCAAGTAGAGATAAAAATACCTTAAGGGAATTTCAGATAAATTGAGTATATTAATTCCATGAAACATTTTGTATTTCTTCAATTTCATCTTCTTCACTTTCATGTTCATACTGGCAACGTCAACGACCTCTTTATAATGTAAGATCATAAATAGCTACTAGCAATTGCAAAATTTAAACTAAAACTTAATTAATGTTAGATATATTTAAACAACAAGCAATATAACTTAATATATTATTATGTGGTAGCCTAATGGTGTGACCAGTGGACTGAGATGTCAAAGGTCTCGAGTTCAAACCTAAGGCACGCGCCACTGACTTTTTGGAAGTTATGTGCGAATTTATAATAATATGCTCAAACGGTGAAGGAAAACACCATGAGGAAAACTGCATGCATGAGAGGTTATCGCCATGGCAAGTGAAGACTGCCAACCCGCAGTAGGCTAGCGTGGTGGACTCTCTAATGAGACCCGTGCCTAGAAGTGGACAAGGGTCCTTGGGGAAAAGCTAGTAGAAACTTATTATTTACCTACAGATGAAGCGAAGTACATATTTTGTTATACAAACACAACATTTCAATTATTTAAATACCACCAATTACCACAAACCTAAAAAATAATACTCCAAAAAGTTTTAAACGAATTTAAAGAGTATTTAGCGGCAAAATCAAGCGTCCAAGGAATACATTACCATACTCACAGTACGTTCTGCCCGCTAATGCTTAAACTGTGTTCCGTATATGCATCGTATTTCAATCATTATTAATTACTAAGGCTGGGCCTTTAACGCATCTCGATAACTTACGGTCTAGCATACACGATACTTACTCCTTCGGTTAGTAGCGTCAACAGAGATGATTTAATTATATGCAAATTATATTTAATGCTGTCATGGGGTACATTGTTTGATGGAGTTCGCGATCGATAAGATTCATTACTGTAACATAGCTGCGATGACATGATATCAACTTTTATTACATCCAAAAGTAGGTAGGCTTACGTTTTTACGGATTTTATCTTATTTTTTTTATTTATACGGTTTTAATATTAGACACTCTATTAGGATCATTACTAATTCTGAACTAAGTTCTCTAGGTATTGTTCTATTATTAAGATCCGGGTCAAGAAAATTCTAACTAGCTTATTTTTATTTGTCCGCGGTTAACATACATATTATTATGTAACTATAGTTTTGCTTTGGACAAATCATCGCCTTTATGCACATTATTATAGGCACATATATGTTATTATATCTATTGTTAACGTTCCATAATTAATTTGATCCTAATATTCTATCGTTACTAACCCTTCCTCGCCGAGGCAGTCTCTATCAAACGGGTATCGGGGTCTAAAGCGCCGATGTTACTACACCCTTGCCATACATTATTACTTATGTCTAACCGCCGGATAACTCAATATGGGGCCCCTTCTAAACGATTTAAGATCTCGATGGCTCTGTTAAGTTTTCGAAGCGTTCGAAGGGTTATTTTGATTAATTCTGAGAGCACTTTCAACATTTATTGGAGTTTCAATTTATATTGCTCAAGTGTGGTTTAAGAGTAAAGGCCCAAAATAGTATTAAATTGTTTTAAAATTTGCGTGGGTACATATTGATAATCATATTTTTCTAATACAATAAAAGTTCTTACTTTCAATTAAAATAATACAAAGTTTCAAATTAATGGCATTTATCGGTTATGAGATTTAATTTACAAACATATATTTTGTAATGCCTCCTATGGCAAATAATGCCACATAAAATTAAAAATATGCCTTCCTAACAGGGCATTACAAAGTGCCACCACATTAAGCATGATAAACGCCCAGCACTTAAAATTTTCGCTATACAAATATGTATATGAAATACCATTACGAACCCCATTTATGACCGGTATAAAAGGTCAGTTTCTCCCCCAAATAAGGGTTGGATGCATTTGAAACCCCTAAAAATCCTAGGAGTGTCCAAGAAAGGATTTCTAAAATTGCTCTATGAATAAAAATGCGGCTATAACTCTTAATACCGGCCGAAATATGACCGGATGCGTTTCTCCACAGCGACGCATGCTATGTGTAAAGGAGAGTGTTCATAGGACTTGTCCGATTTTTGGAATACTGCCCGATATAATGTACATTAACCGGTTATTTTATCGTATAGTGTATGTTTAGAAGTTATATTTTCGCCTGCTGATTAGTAATTAATTTTTAATCATTATTGATCCAGCTACCGATCTGTTTGCGGATGAATGGACGAAGATTTTATTGGTATGTCAGAAGTATTGCGAAAGGAATTTATGAAAGCATTGTTTTTTTAATATATATACATTATACTTAGTTATAAATATTTGTATTTTTTTATTGTGATTCTCTTTAAATGATTCTCTTTAAATGTGATTTAATTACTGTAATTGGTTAAATACAGACGTTGTAATTAATTAAATAAATAAATAAATTGATTGCAAAATTAAGAAGCTTCGAGGTGAATCTGTTTGAAAGAGAAAAGTTGTTTAAGATAGAGTTTTTTTAACTGTTTGTTATACTTATTATACAACTGTTTGTCATAATATGTAAAAATTTCTGGTATCCGCTGGATTCGGGTGGCGCAGGACCGGTCGTCGTGGCGATCCTTGGGGGAGACCTATGTCCAGCATTGAACGTCTAACGGTTGACATGATGATGGTGATGATTTAAAAATTGATATTACAAGAATAAAACACCTACCTAGTACAGTTGAAATTCTTTTTCCTCGTAAATAAATGAAAAAAAAATGGAAATAGGAGCACTTTCTCGTGGCAATACGGTCACCAAAATTTAATTCGTAGTTCAACTGCTAAAAACCAAATTCTATAATTAAATTTCTAGCAGTTTCTCCTCTCAGAATTAAGAAATAAATATCATTATGGGTGTTTTATATTTCTTTTTTTACCAATATGGGTCTGTGTCATCCAACCAGTACCGACAGGTCGGTTTGTCCGATTTCTGCCCGGTACTCAGCCCGTGTGAAGTCTTCTTTAATCTAAACGTTTACCGCGATGATATCCATTGAATAATGCATGAGCCTGCATATAATGTACTTACACAAATATATTCATGTATACTGCATCGTACTTTACGTCTTTGTCACCACTTATATCGTTTATGAATAACTTTTGATATTGATCTTAGCGAAAGAGTAGCCTACTCTAGTTGTTTTTACGAAATGTGTATTTTACGAAGTGTAAAATTGTCTCATTTTGGTTCACTTTTACAAAGTTCGAGTTCAATTTATAAGTCTAACAAAACTTTTATTAGGTTTTTCTACTCAATTCTCAGCTCAGAGTTTGTATTTGTACCTAGTTAATGAATACACGAACGCATAGAATGTACATCTAATACCAGCTTTATAGATTTGATCTATAAATGTTTGTGGCCCTAATTTGAAGACCATTTCGTTCCACAACTGAGCAAATTCTCTCAAACACTCAAAATCTTTAGTCAACATGTCAATACATCCTGAGTCACGCAACATGTTTGTTGATCGTCAAACAATTGACTGCATGATGTCGGTAACGGTCCGCCGACTCATTCATAGCTTAGTCATTGTTCTTATTCGATTTGCAACATACATATTTATAGCATACCTAATGGTTGCTTGTGGTTTGTCGAAAACTACTTTCTATTAGGTATATTTGATACATTTTGGTGGTCACATGGTCAAACCGGCTTGAATCATCGTCAACCTATTGTACTATCTGGTCTTCTCTCCAAGTACGAAATGAAAGACTTCACTCCATTGAAAACATCTCCCACGGGTTTCCTTAAAATAATTACCTTCACTGTTTGAACATACATAGATACGAGCGTAAGTTTTAAAAGTCTGTGGTGCATGCGTTGGGTTTGAACTCTTATCCTCCGATTTAACAGTCCACTGGTCACACCACTAGGTTATCACAGCTCCAACTGTGATCTTAAATATCAATAAATGTTTTGCAGCAATATCTCTATCATATAATATCTCTATATTCATATATGTAATATTAAATCTTTATTGATACTGATTGCCATTTTGCTGCAGGCACGAACAGTTACCCTACAATACCCTCACACAATACCATAATAAAATATCAAGCCTTGAAATGATTAACTTACATAAAACAGAGGTACTATTTTTTCGTTAGTTATTAACACACATGGCGAATTCTTCATTTGTAAAGGGAAATGGAACTGTTATCTTTAAAAAATATAGATAGACTGTACCGAATATGTAAATAGAATAACAATGTCCAGGCCCTCAGTGGGCGGCTGATAAATTAATTATGTGTCGAATGTGCCGCCATCTGACGCATCAATATGCAATCCTATTGGGACAGATAGACCAACCAATTCATTTAGATCTCATCCACGTCATTATATTACCTCGTGGCCAGTTATAAATGTCCCAGCCAGTAAGGGTTATACGGATCAATGTTTTCTGGCCATCAAATTGCGCAGTATTCAATAAGCGTTTTGTGTGGCAATGATAATCCGATGGATCAATTACATAGCTCTGTACGGACTATTCGTCAAACAATTTCATTTTTACACTACTCTATTATACTATTCCAATCATGTTTATCGATTTTAATGATTAATAATCACCACCCACTTATTGTCCTATTGCTGACCACGGGTCTTCTCTCCTTTGAGAGTGATTAGGCTAGTCCACGCTAGCCTACTTCGAGTTGATATGACAGATTTCATACGCCATTGATAAAATCTCCTAAGGTTTCCCCACGATGGTTTTCTTCACGGTTTGAGCATATGATAAATACACGCGTAGCTTTGAAAAGTTTGTAAAAAAGAAACTCGAGACTTTAAATGCAGTCCACAAGTCCATAGTACTAAAAGTTTTATTAGTTTTAGAGCACGTTATTAACAATTATCTTACTTACTCTGTTATTCATTAATTAATTCATCGAATTTTGTCAATGTTCAATATTTGAGTGACGGTTGCAGTCACTGTAGCGTTCATGAATTTCTAAATAGTATTTGAGTTTAGCTTTTCTATACTGTGATCAAAAGCCTTTTTAATATATTTTGCAACTTTAAATTCTACTTCTGTGTATAGCGAAAAATGATATCTCATTCTTAACGGCTAGAACCACACCGTAGGCGTTTCCAGACATTACAATTGCACTGAGAAATTCACAGTAATAACTCGTGTGTACTACACCTCTTTTTTGTACTACTTCTATTCATGGAAAATAAAAGCAGGAGCTTTTCCAATACAAGGCCACCATAGCCATCAATAGCAAATAACGTTTGCTAATCATTGGGGTTGGTTCCAAATTGCAATCAATTTGTCCGATTAACGTGGCACCCCATGCAACCTCATACCACATCTGTACACATATATCACACATGTACATCATAACACTAACATTGATATACAATGTATTGCTTATCATTTATTAAGACATCCAATCGTTTTTTTTAATAATATATCTTAGACAACAATAAAAAAATGACATTGTCTCTTTGAAACTAAAATGTTTATGTCTGATCTAGTGGTCGTTGGAGCGCTGCTGAGCAAGAGGCCTTGGGTTCAATAGCAGTGTAATTGGGTTTTTCTATGATTCTTAGAAGTAACTTTGAGTTTAGATTCGTGCCCAGTTGATGAAAAGATGATGATGATGAAAGGCTCGCCCCCTATTACATGGGACCTAATATAATCCGGGGCGAATTGACGGTGTACTTACACATCTCTGCATAATCCTTCGGTGACGACATGCGTAGTTTACAGTATGTTATATTATAATACACAAAATATAATTTGTATGAGGTAGGGCATAGCGAGATTTCTCGCTCAAATTGAACTGCCCGACTGGGGAAGTACCTCCGCCTTATAGAAGACCGCAGTGAATCAACAACAGTTGTCTTTCTGTGAGTGAGTAAGGTTACCAGAGCTCATTAGGGGAGTGACTATTCTGACATCATGGGAATTTCGTTTGCTGTCAGTGTAGTAACTCCCTATTTTAAGAAACCTGAACGGTTTCTAAGGGGTTTGCAAGCCTCTAGTGTTGCAAATGTCCATTCAATTGAAATTCAAATTCTTTATTGCACTCCGTAAACATGTTGGATATTGTTTGTTACATATAGTTCATTATGGACCCTGCAGGGCACGGCAATTTAAAAGAGAGGAGGATAATATGACTATTATGTTATCGCGCATTTGTGTCAATGTATTTTTATATACTATTTGTCCTATGTTTATACCGTATAATTATCCATCTTCATTGCAAATTCAATCTACATGGTTCAATTATCGCTAATTAGGATGCAGGCTAGAATTATATCGAGAAATTAGGATTTATTCGTTAACCTTAAATTTCCACTGTATATGTGAAATAAGCTTAAAAAGACCACTTATGTTTAGTAAATTTCTTGTAATTGAACATTAATATTGAATATTTAAGTTAAAACACATAGAAGATATCGGTTTTCATTCGCTATAAGATGTGAGATTGACCCGATTTCTTCGAAATAATTATATTGTTTAAAGGCGTGAGTGTATGTTGGTTTTTGTACCTAAATGTTGCATGAATTCTAAATATGAGAGGTATGTATAAATGTTTTTTTATTCTTGAGTCAATGTTTTGTACTGTAAGCCAGTAGCAGTCTTGTGCCAATTGAACTTTGTCTACGACAAAAGTATCAAGATAATAAAATGTATGTGATGTCTATATTTAGTATCGATAGTAGTGTTTTTAACATTATAATTATTTGTTTCTTATTTTAAGCCAAATGTTTTACTTCAATAAGACCTAATTTTGAACTGTCAGAAACTGTGTAGTTGCACTGAAATTAATAGAGAGTGGTTGAATTGAATATCTAGAAGCTTTTGGATAGAAAAATAAATACGCCGTATAGGTACTGTACACCCGAACACAAAATTATCATCGCTTGTCACTGCCAATCAGAACGCTTCGGTCAAATGGCGTCTGCCAATGATGGAAGAGCGTACGGCAAACCATGACCGATTGCGCCAATTACAAGGGACTAACACTAATAATTACTGGACTAAGATTGATGCACTGCTTCCCAAGAAGGATAGACCGTGTGTCATCGTGGATGATGTTTTGGGGGAAACAAAATAAGACTGCTGGAAAAATGTATGTTACATTTCGACCTGATTAGCGTATGTAAGGGGGAAATATCTTCGCGTCTTATGCTTATTAAATGTGAGTAGTAACAAATAAATATAGGTTCTGTATGTATTTCGTTTTATTTAGGGTAGAGACGGATCCGATTGATGAGAGTACCGGTACTCAACCTGTATAGCACAATCCCTGTCTTATTTATAGTACTACTGACTGACTACTTAGACAAATTGTGGTATGGTATCTGAAAGGCATTTGACTTAAAGTCACATACGACACAAAAGTAATGTTCTGAATCTCATCGAAATTATTATTTTTAAATATCGGACTAAAAAAAAAAACAAAAGTGTTGTTAGTGTCAAAAAATAAATGAAGTCACTTAACGATCCATAAAAACCGTGCAATCAAAGTTTATCATTTAAATTGGTGTCCGCAAACATGATTAAAAGTGATTATAATTACAAAATATAAAATGGCTGGTAACATTAAAGTTTGGCCTGCAATAATTTCGGTGCCCCGTCAGGCGGTCACTCGCGTACGCTCAATTGGTGACGCCGATTAATTTCATTACGAGAACGAACGGCCCATGTACTCGTTCAATTTCATTCAATTGGCGATTGTGATCGTTTGGTTTTTTGCGTGAATACTGCTTTTTTATTGGTCATGTTAATTTTTTTCGTTATTCAATAAAAATAAAACCAGTTATTAAAATTGCTTTTCAGCATTTTCCTTTGTCCAGTCATTTAATTAAAACACGTTTTCTTATAACACTTGTTTGGTTAAAAAAATGCAAAAATCTGAAGTGTATAAATATAACAACTTTAGCATGGCATATAGATATTAATTTAATCACGACGTTAGGGATTTATGTAAAGGCAATATGCCTGTATATAATACGTAAAAAGTATGTAGTTTTATTTGATACCTAATATTTTCTTATATGTTGGAAATCAGTTAGATTCTACAGTTAGACCGTTCTTATTTTATTTAAAATTATTACCGTACTACAATTCTTATAAAAATATAATACAAAATATTAGAAAGACATAAACCGATAACTGCACGTTCTTGTAAAAGGTTTACTAATTTTGTAAGTGCATTATATAATAAAACTGTCTGAAACCTGAAAAATCAACAAGTATTCATTCTGGAGCCAAATTCCCATAACACAGCTGAGATAGCTCGCTGAATGTTTTAAAAATAGCATTCTATGGCCGTCGTAGGGGAGAAGAAAAATGGACAAAACGAACGCCTAACTTTTGAACGCATCCCACAAACTTTTCAATGCACCCCAAACTGAGCAGAATTGTTTAATTTCGAACTTTATTACCCCTAACATAAAGATTCGAAGAACGTTTCTACGAGTCAGTCTTAATGTTGCAGAATAAAAATCCTGAATCAATTCGGTAAAAACTTCTTCGAATCGGGCATCTAAAAGACATGTTACGTTTTGACGTTGCGTAGGTAGAATTAGGGGCATAAAACGACTGAAAAGGGTTCGAATAAGATCTATCTGTTGCGTAAATCTTTAGTAAACGAGCTTTGGTACGTGGGCAGTCTTGATAGCAATGTATACGATCGCTTTTGCTTAGGTAAGCATTTTATTTAAGTACAAAATAAGAAATAAATAAATCGAATAAAGTCCTAATATGAGATTATTGTCAATTCTGCGTAATGACAAGCTTAGATCGACGAAAGTGGTTTTGAATTTAGAAAATATGTCTTTGATAATAACAGGTTTTCACTGTCTGGCGTTTTTATGTAAATCGTTTACCTTTTCATTAAAATATTTCGTAATCCTAAAATGGAAATACAAATTGAAAAGATGTCGATGATAAAATTTTAATTTGATAAACGTAGCCAGATACAAGATATTAATGAAAAATATAAACTTATAGCCCTTTATGCCTTACAAACTCTTTTACTGTAATCAACCCAATTCAATTTTTAAATTATGGTTTTGTTTTACTTTAAGAGATAATAATATGATTTTAAACGTGATTTAATATTGGTTTCTTTGCTATTTCACTGCGGAAATAAAGCCTACTCATGAATAATTTGCGGTTGTTGTATGCGGTACTGATAATTTCTTAAAAGAGGCTAAATTAAATTAGTAGATTGTACACATAGTAATTCTACGAGCTGTTTCAAAAGCTAGTCTCTGATATTCGCGTAAGTGCAAGTAATCAATATCATAGTGATATTATTTCCACTCATGTGGTAGGCATGTTGAGTTTATAGATTGTAATAAAACATAAATAGTACGAGTTACGACTATCGGCCAAATACACAATAATAACTTTCCCTCAATTGACTTTCACATTTCATGCGTTTTATGGTCAGCATAAGATACACGAACTACTTGCACGTTCTTATATAAAGGATTTCTTAGTAATTCAAGATGTTATTACAACCTTTCTAATGAATTCTTAAAAATGATCTACTTTTTCAAAACATATAATAAAAACACTGTTTAATGAGTTTATTCAGTCCATTTTACGTCTTGATACATAGTTTACACCATAAGTTTGAATAAAAATAAGGAGCATCTTATTATTATCATATTATTGACGCCAAAACTAGACAGCTGTCTTATGATTGAACTACACATTATTTTGTATGTCCAAAATCATATTACTAAGCTATGGCAGAAGCATTCCTAATATCATTAAAATAGCATAAAGTTCTATATAATGCAAGTAACAAGTATTTGTATATAAAGTTTTCAAAAACTTTTTTTTTGTTTTTACAAAGAAAAAGTTTGGCAACATCTGCGACGACACTTAAAAGGTCATGATGACATTTTAAATTTTCATTACTTGCAACTCTAGCGAAAGTAAATACGCAGATAAAGTTCGGTTTATTTATCTTAAGTCTGGTAATATTTCTTATTTCTTTTTAACTATTTTTTATCCTATTTTCTTCATTCATATAATGTGTAATCTATGATATTTCATTCAAAGTTGTTCTAAACTCAAACGTTAATTTAATAGTACCTACTGATATTTTTATGAACGACAAATAATATATAAATAATATGCTTTTAGATAAACTAACTGCAACCCGCTACTTCGTCCACGTTGAAAATTCCATTTTAGTAATATAGTAACTACTTATTTGTTTATGAGAGAAGAGATAGAACTGCCTCGTTGGTCTACTGGTCGTACAGTGCGACTGCTGAGCAAGAGGTCTTGGGTTCGATTCCCAGGTCGAGCAAAATGTCATTGGGTTTTTCTATGAAATTCTAAGTAGCAGCTCGGAGTTTGGATTTTTGCCCGGTTAATGGCAATAGGCTCGCCCCCTATAAGATAAGTCCCATGTACACTTAAAACATACCGGCGAAACGTAGGTGTACATTAGTGCACCTCTGCCTAACCCTTCGGGGACGACAGGCGTGATGGTATGTATGTATGAGAGATAGAAGGGCATTTATGTCCTTGCTTAGGATAACAATGATTTACTTTTTTGACAACTTTTTTCAATCTGTTGTGGTATAGGTGTAATAAGTTAATAAATAAATAAATAAATATTCCTGGACATTACGACACACAGCGCCATCTAGTTCCGTGCTAAGCAACGAGGCTTGTGTTACGGATACTAGCTGGTTGATATACCACTTATATACTTTTTTTTCATCCGTCTATTAGTAAAGTAAGGTGAAAATAATTTATAAATGTTTTTCACAGATTGCTTGACATTTTTGGGTTATGCCCTTCACTAAAAGTATAGAAAGGTTATTTAACTCACAGATGTCTCCGACAAACAAATCTCAAGATAAATACTCCTAACGTCTGGCTTGAAAAGTTTTTTAAAATTTCTTTTTAATATGACTAAAGTACATTAAATTTGATCTTTTTTTAAAAGTACGATATAAGATTGAAAAATAAGAAGCTGTTTATGGCTTCTTATCATTACATATCCAATATGAATATAAAATATGACTTTCATTGTGATATAATAAATATCGCACGAATTTATTTAAGGTTTTCTATACGTAGGTGTTACTATTTATTTTCTATTGGAATTTAATTTATATATGAGATATATTTTGTTGAACACTTTCCTCTAGAGTTTTCTTCGGTGTCTTAGGAGCATTTACAAACACAAATTTTCTCGTCCTGAAACACTCAAACCCTGAAAAAAATACTACTGGTCATATATTTGTTCCGTGCGGGAATCAAACCGCCCCATCCCGTTCTACATAAAACACTAATCCACCCACCGTTTAAAAAAAATAAATAACAGAACACATCTAAAACATCGCGTGCCTATTAAAAAAACTGAGCCTCTATATTAATTGACTATATGGAATCGGTGTTTTCTTAATTGGAGCATTCAAGTGCTCCAATCGAGTAGAAAAACGCGATCGCAAGCCAACTTTCATTTAAGTACCAATTAACAGTTATCAATAATACCAACAAACGAACTGAATAAATAAACCAATTCCATCACGTATTGCTTCTGAACTGTAAAATCCAACGCGATGCCAGCACACCTGGCGGAAAATCGATAAAAAAACGCAAAAACAAAAGAAATATAGTCTATAAATCGGACCGCAATGTAATTTACGTCTATTAAGGCCTTCACTTGAAACGCTGTAAATCTCTAGCGATCCCCCAACTCTCCTGCTTTACAACTTTCACTAGAACCTATACATATAAGAATACTGGATATTTCCTTTTGCGGTGCATTTGATAAATTTTTAAGGGGTCCGAATAGGGCTCGTGGGTTTTGGATATAGGGGTCTTGCGTCCACCTGATTCATATTAACTTGCTGGGGTTTCCTTCCCCTATTTCGTTAAGAATATAAAACTAAATTCTGCTTGTTTAAATGACTGTATAAAGTTACATCACGTTTGTGGCTGCGTGTTGGGCTTACAGAGTTATATAATTAAATATCAGCATAGGTTTAGCCGCTGAGCTATTTATTTCGTTAAGAACTAATGTGGTAACGTGGTTTATTTTATTCTACATTTTGGTTAAGTATTTATTTGAAAAAGGCAAAAATGTTTGTATATATCTCATTTGGTTAGGATCCGATACGTCAGTATTAAATAATATCAATATAATGCGATAAAACTCGTACAAAGTACAAGATTTATTGCACGTACCTTTTTAATAGTTTGATTTTAAAGGTGGATTTAACCACCGTAATTTGCACTGGTGTGCAATGTTGCAGGCAATAGCTAATTTGGTCAATAACATGGAATTGCAGGCTTTATTTTTTTTTTATTGTTTTTTGATCTATAATTTATATAATTACTAAAGAATCAAATTAAATTGAATTTCACGTACTTTAGCGGTGACCTATGGAATAGACCTTCTGGAATGGGTGCTAGAACCAGGAAACAATAGTTAAAGAGTAATACGTTGGATTTAATTCAAAGGTGTTTCAGTTCGATGGCCCGGCCGCGACTTGCCCGGGGCAACGCGCCTAGCTACAGATTTATGCGTTCGACTTGCACCAACATAGTTTAGCTTTGTTTCTCTGCAAGTTTCGAATTAATAAATTGGAAAGTAGAGTGGGTATTATTGTCTAGATATTTGGGATCGCAGTTGGAGTTAGGGGTTGGTTTAGCTGGTTACATACAAGCTAATTCGATATACGGACAACCAAATATGTACATGTATTTAAACAATAATAATTCTATTTCAATTAAACGGATAACATTTAAGAGTGCAGTGGTCGGACTGACCTGATGAGTTTGTCAATCAATGGCATTGGTGATAATGTATTCTGTCGCCAAACAGTAGTATAGGTTTGCTAATGTTTATTAGTATCAAGTTAAATATTATATTATGGAGTAGCTGTGGACGGCGTATGACTTTGTTATTCCTAGAACCTTAGAAGTATCCCTAAATTCTTATTTAGCGTATAAACATGACCAACCTTCCTGCTAAAGGCATCTATGTTATATTTCACAACAATATGTTTGTTTTTATATATATCTCTTCCAAGTAGAGACACATATTATTACGCTCAATTCAAATAAATTAAGGTATGAGCACGAAGATTAGGTACTCTTTAAAAGTTAATTTTATTTAAGCTATCGGCTACCTTCTTTATTATCTGAGATTAAACCCGTGTAGCAGTGGAATTGGGTTGATAATGTGATTTATTTAAATGAACATTGGTAAACACTTGTTTCGTAGCTCCGACATTTCTCAGCTCATTCGTACTTCGTCAGATAGCGAGTTCATAGCGCAGGATTATAATTTACAACGCATGCGCGACCCTTCGCCTCGGTTGATCCATCGGCCATTGTTGTTATTGTCTAACGTACAGAGATTACCCGGACGATTCTGTTATTCACGATGTTATGCGCAGATCACTTTGTGGTGATATATTAAATTGTTTCCTGTCTTGCAAAAACAAATAATGAAATTGGAATCGTCTTCATTCACAAGAGTTTAAACTTTTTGTTTGTTTTACTACCAATGGGCTTTGAAATCTCAAAAACAATATAGAAATGAGGGGATGAATTGTATGTGAGTTTTAGTCCAGAATAAATATCAAAGAGAGTAAATGAATTTTATGTAAGTTTTTTGTTGAGCAATTCTATATAAAAACAAACTTATGTCAATCATCATTCTATATTAAGTAGGTATATTACAAACACTCATAAAGTAGAATTGAGAGGGATACTGCTACAGGTGCAATGATGCATCAATAGATATTTTCATAGTCAACCCAATATTGACTAATTTGTCTTAGAATGGATCACACCTAGGAATCAATGTCCCTGCTTTGCAACAACGTGCCCGACCTTTAGACAAAATATAACCGTTTGAATTAAAACAATTGTTAATACCCAGTTCTAAATAATTACAAAACGTTCCAAGCTCTTTTATATTCCCACACAGACTACATTAACCTCTCATACAACACCACTCATAAATTTGTTTATTATTATTATTATGTCACCTTTCTTTCCTCATACAGAAATTATTACTGTCATAATTTCAGCGTAACTCAGCACATACGTTTTATTACGCGGGAAATATCTTTATTAAGTCCATGGCATTTGTCTCCTGTGATATCTTATCGCTCGCCCTCGCTTCTTCCGTATAAGACATAATCTCATAAAACTTCTCTTTTACGACCTCACCTATAACGTATGCGTTACATTACCTCTTCCCTTCCTTGCCGTTTATGGTCTCCTGTTAAAATACAGCAATGTATGTGATGCAAGTACTTTCGAATGAGTTAATATTGTGCGGTGGTGAAGGAACTTTATTAACCCTAGTCACACTGTTTTAACTTAACACGTTGTTATGGCTATACTTTTAATGTGACTTTTCTCGTTATAGAAGGATTATTTTGTGTTCTTATCAAATAATATTAATCGTTGTCGGTGTCGGTTTCCTTTTGCTTGAACAACATTATAGTTACGACTGTTGTGTAATACTTTATTAGATAGAAAAACTTGTTTTGTAACGTTTGTGTAACATTTTTCTTCATACCGTTTGAATTTTAATGTGTAGGATTAATGGATTAAGCATAGACACCATTTTCTATGTACTACTCCTAAATAACAATTATTGTAATTTGGAGTAATGTTCTCGAAGGTATCAATTAACGATTTGATAGTTATATAATTACTTTAGATCTACTCTGTATATTTGTATAGTCATTTAGACAGGCTTTGTTGAAACTAATTACGAACCGTATTAATTAATAGGATCTTTAGGATTACATTGCTTTTTACAGTCTATTGATTACCTACGAGCTGATTTACTGCAATACGTTCATGCTGTCAAGACTCTGAGACGTTGGGTTTCAATAATTTCAATATATAGTATTCATATCTATCGATTTTGATATCATTGATATCAAAATCAACTATTTTGTATTTTTTCAGTTTATTAGAGTATCTATGGAGTTTCTTACCGGTTTTTCTCCATAAGACCATACTTCTTCGAACCCTAACTATTCTGACAATTCAAAAGTACCTGTAATATTGGTCTCATTGAAATAAAACATTTGAGCTTGAGTATATTAACTGCATTAATAACAAAATTTAAACGCATTGGTAGTATTAATTCAAAATGAGGGAAACCACCGTTGGTCATTAAATTAGTAATACACTTAAAACAAAAACGATTTCGACTACGTCATCCAAAATCTTATAGAATTCAGTTTAAGCGTACTAAGGTAATAAGAAAATGTTACCATAGTTTAGCCTAGTCAGTGTATGAATGTGGAAGAAACCAAAAGATACACAGGGATCAATGATCATAGCGCGTGACGTTCTATAGTTTTTGCCTACCATGGCAAAAAGGCATGTATTCACATAATAATTATGTCATTTGATTTTGATTTTGATTTTGATATACATTATGTACATGATGTATTGTAGGGAGATACTAATTTAAAGTTACGTGTATTTAGAGATTTCTCGCACAAATTGAGCTGTCCGACTGGGGAAGTACCTCCGCCTTACAGAAGACCGCAGTGAATCGACAATAGTTGTGTGTTTTTGCGAGTGAGTAAGGTTACCAGAGCTCGTTGGGGGAGTAACTATTCTGACAGCATGGAAACTCTGTTTGCTGTCAGGCTCGTAAATCCGTATTTTAAGAAATCTAAACGGTTTCAACAGGGTCGGCAACGCGCAAGCGACACCTCTTGTGTTGCAAAAGTATACATATGTATAGAGTCGGGCTGTTAGATTGTTTGCCTCCCTTCTGGTATAAAAAGAGTGGAAATATGTAATAGGGATATTGTTAATACAATGCGAATCTCCAAAAAAACATTCCTAATTATGTTTAAAATGTTTTTAGATGGTAAAGTAAAACACACTATGTATGTACATATAGCTGTGGTAGCCGAGCGGTGTGATCAGTGGACTGAGATGTCAGAGGTCTCGAGTTCGAACCCAAGGCACGCACCACTGACTTTTCGGAAGTTATGTGCGTATTTATCACATGCTGAAACGGTGAAGGAAAACATCGTGAGGAAACCTGCATGCTTGAGAGAATTCTCGATAGCATGTAAAGTCTGCCAACCCGCAGTAGGCTAGCGTGGTAGACTATAGCCTAATCCCTCTCAATTGAGATGAGACCCGTGCCCAGCAGTGGGACAATAATGGGTTGATGATATTATTATGTATGTATCCATCGGGTGATATTACAAATTGGAAACTTATAAAGTTTAAGGTTAAAATGCCAATTCGTTTGTAATCTGTCACTTTTGTCTCTTGTCGAACAATGTACCTACTGTTGTTAGTATCTATTTTCTTTTACTGTTTTACATGCATTTGACTAAAGTAAATTGCCGACATTAAATTTAAAATAGAGCCACTTTGCTTCATAACAATTTCAATATAGCACAAAATTCCAAGGAACAAAAATAAATCAAGACTTATTTGATCTTCGGCGTGGATTCATAAAGCTGTAAATAGCCTAGCGACCGTATGAACGAGTTGAATGGAATGCGAACGAGTGAATGAAAGAGCTCTGAACACACGGCCATTAGTCAACTACAGCCGACCATTATCCTAACGGGATCTCTAACCGCTCGGCCGTTTGATGAGATAATACAGTCACTGATACATTTGATCATTTAAAATCGTGTGTTTGAACAAATCTGATCGCTGTTAATATAACTTTCATGATAATCTATACGAAATTACCGATGTTATTGATGATTTTGATTACACACTTCTTGTTACACCTGATATACCTACTATCTTCGTAACATTTTGTTCTTACTTGACGACGTTCCACTTACCAGAATTGCAGACATCAGCCTGCACTGCTCTTAATAATGCATTGAAGACTGCACGTGTGCATATTTTCATGCTAATTTATGACGTGATTGGAATATATAAAGAACCAAACGCAATTTTCAAGAAATTTTAGCTTGCCCGTTTTTATGTTAAACTTCGTAATATTCTATCACTATTTTCATTGTATATTTTCAAGATGTGTGGTGAAAACATTTTTCAATGAAGGCTTTGAATAAATATGTAAAAGTAAAAAATTGTGCGTGGTAAAGAATTAAAATTGAACAGCAAAAGGCGAATATAAGAAAGAGTGGAAAAGAAAGACGTTATGAAATCGAAAGGTATTCCCAAAACATTCGCAACAAAACATCATTCACTCGTTCAACATATGTTCAGAATGAGACGGTTCCGTTCCTGACTACAATCAGATAGACAGCTCATTCGAATAATCGATTCAAGCGCCCGATTCCCGTCACTATACAAACGGACAGTGTTGTCGTTGCCTGTTGTCCGTTGCGAATTCAAATTTGAATTTGAAAAGAATTTGAATGGAACGGTTTCAATTGGGTGGAGTATGTTCGATCATATGTTGTGACGTAGTTTAGTTTGACGTGCTCTAGTTTCGAGGCTAAGGTACTTGTCTGTTAGCTCAATGTTGTATAGCCGATAAAATACAGCCAGTATAAAGTGTATTAGAATAGCAAAACCGTGTAAATTTTTGAGATTATTTTTAAGAATAAGTTGTTTGCATATTATCTAAAGCTGCTCACTTAGTCCAACCAAAAATAAAAAACACACACACTCGCACAATATTGCTTTTCTTCTAAAATGCTAATAATTATTTATAGATATGTATTATGTTGAAAAGAGTCAAGAAAACTGTATGCACAGTAACCATTCAGTACTACTATTAACATTAGCAAAGAGCAAATGACTACACAGACATACACAACTTAAATGTATGTAGAACAATACTTTAAACCCTGCTGTAGCTAAGCGCTTACCACTCATTCTCTATATAGGTTAAGAAGGAGTACCCGTGCTTACAGTATGAAAACGCATAAAAGCAACGTTGGTAGGCCGTCACGCGAGCGCGGCATGCGAATCAAGTGCCGGTTAGATACGTCGAATAATAAATACATAAACAATACGTTACTTAAAAAATATTTTATGACAAATTTATATGTGGCCTTGAAACACAATTTTCTTTCATTTATCTCTTGCTACAAATAATAGCAATATGATTCTGAACACTAGATATTAACTTAAAACTATTATCCCATGGCATCCCATGGATGGCTCGAGTATGATGAACAGGCAGCGACTTTTATCAGGTTATCTACCTGATAAAAGTAGCTGGAAGTTATTTGAGCGGTACATAACCTGCCCTTATGGAAATATAAATAAAAGGGGGGATTATGTTCAGTGGTCTTTGGGTTAAGTGAAGCTATTTGATTTGGAGGACTTACAGCTGAGTCGGTCGATCGACGGATTATCAGACCACTAAACAAAACTATATAGGTACTAATGCTAATAGTTTTCGATTCCTCCATGATAATAGCAGGAGCAGTAAATAAACATAATATATCTGCATTATTTAAAAAATCTAGATCAAGATTATTAAAAGAAACTATATAGGTATTATTAAATTAATTATACTATAACATAATTTATTAAAAGAAAGTAACTTCAAAACAACTCCGACGAACATTTTAAAGAACGAATAAATAAAATGAAATGAAAAAAAAAAAAAACAATATAAATTCAAATTCGTCGTAACGAGGCGGCGACTAACAGAGCGGGGTTGCAGACATAATGAAAGCCCAGCACCATTATTTTCTATGCAATTATAAACTACATACGAGACAGCGCGCTTTAACGCTTATAATACATTTTTAATTATTTCGTAGACGTTGATATGCACTTGTTGTGTTTGGATTTGTGCTTTATTTTAAAACTAGATCTAGGTATTGAAATAACAGTACTAATTTCTGGTATTATCGCGGTATATTGATATAATTTAAATACCAACGTTTTGAATCATATTGAGTTTACTGTGACAAGAAGTTCAATTTCAATCCTTAGTTTGTGGATATGTTTATTAGTATTTTTAAAATGATATATTACAAAGTATTTAGGTTTTTTTCTTAGTGATAGAAACTTAAAAAGGAGATTCATTTCTTGTAAGATTCTTAAAAAGTACCGAATTGAGAATCTCTTCCTTTTTAGGAGTCTGTTCAGAATACAGTTCCTACTTCCAGTGACGGTAAAGGCATTTAACCCTTTAAACGCCCAATTGGGATATATCTGACAAATATTTTTGTGTTGATTTATATTTTCCATGTAATACATTCAATGTAAACATACTTGTCGGATAAATCCGACATTGGCGGTTAAAGGATTAATAAAGGTGGGTTACGTAATGTAGGGTTACTTAAGTCAAATTGCTCACATAGTGAATTTAATGAATAAGACCATAAACGAAAATTTAATAAAAAGAAAAAAAACAGCCTGACATTCTAAGGTAGCAACAAAGTCGGCATCGCTTATGGCACTAAAGACTCAATTCCAGTTTTATGTCCCATAATTTTCTGCTCACAAAGTTGGATGCTAATTTGCAACTCCAAATCGAATGAATCGAATAAAAACTTTTTGATGTGTACCTTTTTCTTGTACCTTTCTTTTCGCCTGAGGTAGCAACAGGTGTATACCGTAACGGCGCATGAGCATCTGTCCTTCCAATATGGCGGAAGAGTTAATGATAGGATGTTATTACAAAATACGTTAACGAGTTAAGGGTTCTCGGTATTATTGGTTAAGTTCTCTTTGTCTATTTGGGTTACTTAATAATATTTGGTTCAACGCTCAACAAAATTCTTTCCATTTTAGTGACGTCACAATAGTAATATATGTATATGAATTCCTTATTAAATAAGGTAAGTAGGGCAGCCATTTAATTTAAAATGCAATATTTTGAATATATTTTTTGTGTAAAGTTATGAATGTTATGATGGTATTCACCGTGTGATTTTGTACCAATAAATGCAATTTTATTTTATTTATTAGGCTCATGAACAATTGTTTACATGGAGTTAGAAGTTGTGTATATTAAATGTAAATAAGAAATGAGTAAACATGCGGTCTTATACGAATGGACAAGTCAATAACTTTCTAGAAAATAACAGCAGAATTGTTCATCATTGTTTGCATCAGTTAACTTTGTTCAGGTCATTATAATGAGCAGCTGATAAACTGTCTTCGCATTCTAAACCCTTTAAAAAATACAAAAGAATTTGACAATAATGACAGTTCATAATTTCGTTTAGGTTGCATCTGAGGACAACGCGTAAGTGGAAGCGATGTCGAATAAAAATTATAGTGGCGGTCGCATGCACCGACACGCTACCAAAATTTTACAGTAGCCAGTTGCATGGACAAATCACATGGTTTGATCTGTAATCAGAGCCTGTTTTTGAGACGGTTAAATTAATTATTTTGAAGAAAATATTTCATTGGTTCAAACTTTTTATTGAGATTTTTATATTAGATCTTTTATAGCATTTCACAACAAACATCTTTTAAACGACGTCCTATAGTACTATTTTGTTCTAGGTAAGTTTAGAAACACATATCACAAACATGCATGATCTGAAAAAAAATATTTCGTAAGATTTAACGACCCAATTAATCCAGCGGTAGTTAACACTTCAGTGCTATGGGCCGATGGTTCGAATCCCGGTAAGAACAAAATAATGTTTGTGTGATGAGCATAAAAATATTTTGTATCCGAGTCATGGATGTATCTATGTGTAATATGTATGTATTTACAAAATATATATATATATATATGTAGTAAATGAACCGTAATACAAGCCTCGTTGCTTAGCTCGGAACTAGATGACACTGTGTCATAATGTTCAGGATTTTTTTTAGTGTGCAAATAGTTCTCTATATAAAAGCAAGTACTAACCCCTCCTACGGCCCAACATTTATTTCCATCATTACACTTCTTAACACGAATGATTGACCGAATGTTTCCGCTCGGTTACTTTCATTCACCACGGATAAGCTCGGGAAAGTCGTTCATCAATCATACTGGCCACACTCTGGCGTGATTAGGTAATGAATAACTTTAGGTTATGATTAAAATTTATTGCCAAACACCCTTAGATCAATGAAGGGGGTCTTAATGACCGTAGAAGAAGAAAGCCTTTATATATCAGTCGGAACTATATTAATGCAATAGTAATTAATAATGTTTCTACTGATTATTGGCATTTGTGGTTAACTAGGTACTATTTAAGTGGAGTCTTTTGCTGTTATTTTTTAAAGGAGAAAACCTATTGTCTTCAACCAAGCACTAATAATAGGTACTAATATCCTCTTCTGTCGAAAAACTGAATAAAACTGCTTGTTTTGAGACCCAGAGAAACATCACTAGATTAATCAAATAAGGAAAGTTCACAATTCAGATTTTAAGAAAATTACATCTAGGAATAGCAAGATACGCAAATGACTCTAAATTTTTCTTTTTTTGTTCAACATCATTTTAAAAAAAATGGTGTTACATCACAAATTGATCACAAAGGAATGTGAAGTTTGTCATACACAACATGTCCACGACATGTATAAATTTATTAAATACTTTTTAGTTTGTCACTGTGATTTTGTATATTTTTCTTTTGTATTGTCAATTTTGATTACTGATTTCGTTTTTGTTTTGTAAAAATAAGATTATAAAATTTTGCCCTTATAATTGACTGGCAGTGTCTTTTTCTATACAAAATAGTTGTTTTTTATGATCAAGAAAAAAAACGCAGTCAATTTTAAAGGCAAAATTTTATAATCTTATTTTTACAAAACAAAAACGAAATCAGTAATCAAAATTGACAATACAAAAGAAAAATATACAAAATCACAGTGACAAACTAAAAAGTATTTAATACACTTATAATTGACTGGCAGTGTCTTTTTCTATACAAAATAGTTGTTTTTTATGATCAAGTAAAAAACGCAGTAAATTTCAAGGCAAAATTTTTTTTAATCAAAATTGACAATACAAAAGAAAAATATACAAAATCACAGTGACAAACTAAAAAGTATTTAATAAATTTATACATGTCGTGGACACAACATGAAGTACGAATTCAACTTCCGCTGTTTGTACTTATTATGAATAAGGTCTAGGAAAGGAATCTAATATGTACGAAGATTGGATCGCATCGTGCTCGGAACATAACGCAAGCTTTTACGTGAATCAGTATTAATTATCATCTGTAGTTTTATTAGGCTCGCAAGCTGTCAGCCCGCTGTCATCGTGATGAATGATTTCACTTGACAGCTTATTGGTAATGATCTAAGTAACGTGAATCATAGTAGATACATTCATTATACATTTTAATTTCTTTGCGTCTTTAGGATTGACAGAATTCTTGGTAGAAAATAATTAGTCATAATTATTTTCCTGTTGTATTCTTCGACTAACATTTTTGTGGATGAGAAACTCTTGATCAGATTTTAATTCAGAAATCGTTCGATAGTAGATTATCTACCTAATACCATAGTGTTGCGGCAATACAACAATGTATTTGAGTAGTTTCATTTAGATTATAAGACAGAGAAAGAATTATTCAACCTATGGAGCCTTATCCATCTCTCGTGTTGTAATACGTGGCGTTACCATGATTTGTTTGGTTATTTCAAAATCGAAACTTAAACGGCATTGGAACGTTGCAAACTCTCCGACTTTATTTAGACTACTGAACGCTGTATACGCGGCCAACGCGTTTTGGTTTCAATTGTAGAAAAAAACTCAAACTGGAGCCTTTTTTGCTCTTATGATTTAGGTATGATATAGCCACTTTACAATAGGTACTCTACCTATTGTTCTCGTAATTTTGCTATTTCTGTAAGCGATTTATTGCTGATATTATAATTAAAGCTATCACTAATTATTATTTTATATTGCTGTTAATTGATTTATAACATACGTTAGATGACAAGCATTAATAAACGCTTTTTCTTTCACATTAAATTCTATTAGAAAAATTATTATAAATATTTTATAACAAATAATTATGATTGATTCGAAAGCCGGACCTTCAATATGCCACGCTAGCAGGATATTAATTAAGAAACTAATGGGTGAAAAAAGGGAAAAAAATATGACTGCACGGACAAGTGATGAACGCTTACGTATGGTCGGCAAACTAATTTTGATTACGGTTTAAAGATTACATTATTATTATTAATTTAAGAGTGCAGCTCGGTGGAGCAATCGCCATTGTTTAAGATTAGATTATTATATGAAATTATATACTTTGAATCTGAGGCCTTAATTTTGAGGCGCGATGTAGGCCTTGATAATATTTTAAACTCTATCAAACCATTTGTGTGCTATTATTTTGATTTGCATTTGCGGTTGATTTTATTTTATACACATTATTGTTGTACCTACCTAATACCAAATTTATTTAAAGCTACCATAGGATAACAGTAACAAAATAGATCTGTCTATATTATGTGTAGACACGAGATACTCCATACAGACTACATCTTGCATAACTTCTACAGCTGCTAAAATACATATATGACTTGGGAATTAATATTACTTTAGTACTAAAATGCAAATGTTGAAAGCGATGCACACGATTTTCATGAACGTTTTGCTTTTTATAATTTTGTTCATCCTTCACTTTCAGTGTTAAAATACGAGTATACATATGTACATACTATATTATTATCACATACGATATTTATAAAACAATATTAAGTAACGATTGGAAACAAAAACTTCGCAAAATATGTGTTATTTAAATAAAGAACTCTCAACAGTTAAAAATATAACAATATTATTATCATTTTGACACAATCTGAATTTATTGTAAATATATAAAATATAATTTAGATTGTTTTTGCTAACGGTCCCTCCAACTGTAAGGCATCGCTCACATCTCTGCGTTATGACATGGGCGTTATCTCATAAACCATCTGAACACTTGGAATATAGCACAGTTATGTAGAGGAGAATCTGTGCATTAATAAAAGAAAATTATTTTATGTATTTTCACGTTCAGTGACCTCGGAATATGACTAATGTTGGTCATTACATTGAGAAGTTCTCAAACGATGTGACATGACAAAGTAGGTACATGAAGTACGCCAACATCATCATCAACCCATTAACGCCCCACTGCTGGGCACGGGTCTCCTCTCATTTTGAAAGGGATAAGGCTATAAGTCCACCACGCTAGCCTACTGCGGGTTGGCAGACTTCAAATTTGATCGAGACAAATCTCTCAAGCATGCAGGTTTCCTCACGATGTTTTCTTTCACCGTTTGAGCTTGTGATAAATACGCACATAACTTCCGAAAAATCAGTGGTGCGTGCCTTGGGTTCGAACTCGAGACCTTTGATATCTCAGTCCACTGGTCACACCACTAGGCCACAGCTCGCCTGCCACGCCAACATGTTATATTTTACGCACGTTACATTATGAATTAAATACGTCATTATACATTAAAGTTTAAGAACAGGTCACGAGAGTTGTAATAGCCTAGTGGCCTCAAGTTCGAATCCACGGCACGCACCACTGAATTTACAGGAGTTATACAGGTTTATCACATGCTCAAACGGTGGAGGAAGCCCTAATACCTTACCTTAAAACCTTGAGAGGTTTTGTCGATGTCGTGTTAAATCTGCCAATCCGTGGTGGCCTAACCCCTTTAGTGAGAGGAGACCCGTACCCAGCAGTGGAATTATTGGGTTGATGATAATGATGATGGTCAGGTCTTGATGTAGACTGTTTTCGGCTACCCAGTTAATTCTTTATCAACGTAGTAAAATGAGCACATCTTTATTGAACTTGGTTTTTGTTACCAAAATATTTTAACCCGAAAACATTTTAATAATGCGGTTAAAGCTTTTAATGTAACTAATGATATGAAAGTGTTGGTCGGGCGGCCAATTTAATATTACGTCTGTTTTTTATATGTGATTATTTGTAAAAAAATAGCGTAATGCTTGCTGGAATATTAAACATTATACACGTACTTTGTGTGTTCACGATAGAAAATACTATGTAAAGTTTACAATTTATTGCCAATATAAGAAGTTTATTTGATCTGACACAAGAAGATTCAAAGTCAAGAATAGCTGTTGAGTTTGAATAGATATCTAATAGGTAGTATTATTCCTAATAGGCTGCAATTAAGGGCAGCAGGAAATTAAAACATTTAAAGAAATAAAAACTATTATTCTTAAAAACAACAGTATTGTCTTGTTCCTTGAGAGTCTAAGCACTCTCACCGTTACATCTACTCGTCACTGTCAGCTTTCACTAGAACCTTCACTGAGAGCTAGTAATAACAAGCAGTGATGAACAGGTTTTTATTGGATGAATTTCTAATGATGATGTATTATGTCAATTAGAAGATTTCCTCAATTAGACATTAGAGTCATTAGATCATTGTTGTATTAAAAAACCATAGGAAATTTCATACATTAGTGAGGCGGGTAGTTGTACTAACTGTTAATTACATTAAATCTATATTATATACGTAAATAACAGTAGTTTTAGGAATCAGAAGTAGAACAATCACAAAACCAACCAAATGATGATGATGAAAAGATGAGTTGCCATTCTGCAGTCGGTGTCTCATAATATGCTCACTGGTGGTACGTCAAATTATGCCTATTTTTTATCTTATACAATTTAATGTTAATACACTCATTTATCATTGTACATATTTGGTTTGGTTCGCATTTGTTCTCAAAGAGATGAAACTTTACCATACGATTGCCATCAAATGTTTGTTCTAGGGGACTTTAGTAAGTGTGGACATACTTTGGCGCTTCTCTAGAGCTTCTAGAATTAAAATACCGTATCCCAGGATTTATAGCTCCCTCTCTAGTGTCCCATTTACTTCTGACCCTCGTAAAATCAAGGTTCATCTACACAATAACTGTATAACAGTAACCTTACGGTAATTTACCGTACTTTACCTGCATTACCGGTAACAATGAGGCTTGGTGGAAACGTTTTATCGGCTTATAAGGCGTACAATCGTGCCCGATTGGCCTATAAGCGATCTGTGAGTGATGTAGCGATCTACAGTTCAAATGTATAATCTGGACATAGTTACAACTTCGATTTCATTTAAACGGAAGGTTCAGGAAACAGTTACAGGAAGAAAGCTATTCAAGAACAAGGTGAAACATTTGTTTGTACTTAATAGCATCACGCCCTTATGGATAAAGGTTAACTATAGGGACAAAATCATGGAAGCTACTGAGGATCTCATAGGAAAACCTAATAAAAGCTTGCTGAACTCGAGAATCAAACATCAAGCGTGGGACTCGCGCGTACTACCTTTTGACCACTAATGAGGAGAATGTTTCGACATTTGCAAGTACATGACCCGCTTAAGGCATATACAGCTAATAATAATAGTGCAGTGATATTTTGTTCTCCAATTTTTGCTGTAATTTACAACCGTTCACTAAGGTGACTGAAATCGTGACTCAACGTTTTCCGCTCGACATTTTTCCGTACAATTTTCGTTTAGTGACAGTAATTACACTTTTTTTTTGTTGGAGTATCAAATATCAACGATATTTTGTAGAAAAGATAATTACTGGAGTTTAAAACACAGCAATATAAAGTACCCGTTTACCTAGTGTATAATATAAGCGTATACATACTATTATTATTATTATTTGGTAGTCAATATGTTTTCTGAGAAATGAATATAAAATTTTATACTACATAGCTATATTTTGGTTTTGAATATTTTTTCAGGTTCCAAATTAATATTATTTATTAATTAAGTATCAAATACTTATATATTAAACTGTATATTTTGAGGAACTACATAATATTGGCCAACGGTTGCACAATTGAAGCTTAATATTTTAAATTTGCTTTAATCTCAGCTAGCAACCGAACTACCCAAACAAATTAATGATATTGTAAGACCTTATCACGACGTTGTTACTTATTTTTCTATTATTATTCATTCAATAAAAAATATTCACCCTTATACGTCTTTTGAATTCATTAAGTTAACGACAAAAACTTTGTCGAAGAACTCAGTGGAGCGTTAAAGTTTATAGTAATTTGTTGCTAAACTTGATTCTTTACATTCGTGAGCCTGACAATGTGATTGAAACTTAGCAGCGCGTAAAATGTACACAATCAGAGAATCATTTTTTAAGATCAGCATCTTAAGCTTGGCAACAGATTTAAATTTAGGGCTGTTGAAAATGAAGCTGTTAATTTTATTTAATATTTATCTGGTATCAGCTTCTTGCCCCTAATTGTATATGTCAGGACATACAGACTGTATGTCCTGACATATACAATTAGGGGACATTCACGAGAAAATAAATATCTTCTAGGAATGCGAGCTACATCTTATACCATATCGTCACTTACCATCAGGTGAGATTGTGGTAAAAAGTTACCTAGCCTCGGTTTGAAAAAAAAATGTGTACTGTTGGTTTAATTATTCTTAACGTTTTAGTTACTATAATACCATTTTTATTAAATTTAAAATCAAACTGGGAGAATTTTTAGGGTAACATAACTAGGTACATACCTATTTTAAGGTATGTAAAAATATTTACACGCTAAGGTAAATTACTTGTAGTACTATAAACAAGTAACTCAACTATATAATGTATCTTAAAAGACGCAATCTACGTGGACAAGTCTCGTCACTATTATTTTATACCAATTTCTCAGGTAGCAGCCCTATCTCAATATGTCAAAACATTTTGTCAACCATTTTTTTCTCAGTTCCCCATCGTGTCTTTGGTCCTTCACTATAATGAACTATAACAACGGTCTGTTTGTCGGTTGGAATACAGAAATCTGTTGATACGCGAATTTTATTCAATGGTATTTACGTTAACGATTAGCGTTGACTAGAGATTAGAGTTGACTAAGTATTATAACATCTACGAATAAAATCAACTTAAGGTTTTTTTTATTTTAATCTGGCGTACATGCAAAAAAAGCTGTTTTCTTAATTTGTGTTTTGTTATAATACCTAATGTTCTAAGCATTCGATAGTAAGTTTGTAAATAGAATCATACGAATATTATATATTCATTCCCGACGTTAAAACCAATTTAACGTATATTTGTTATGTGCCTGGCATCGTAGCTCTTAATTGGATGAATCGATTCTGACGATTTCGATGGTTTTTGTGACATGATCGACAATGTTTTTAATTATGATTCATAAAAACTGCTCCAACGTTTAAAAATCATCATCAGCCTCTAAGGTTTTCTAAAAATTTAGATTTGCATTTAATCTATTAATTGATATTTATATCTTATAATAATATTTTCATATACAACCCAAAACAATCTTCATATTTCATAGCATTTTAAATTAATACACTACAAGAGTTATAAATTTGTTTTTCAACCCATGAAAAGTGGGATATAGAGGCGGGTGTTGGTAAGGGCCCATAAATTCGGAACGCCGAGAGAATCTTGTACACGTCAGTGCAAAATAAAGTTGTTTCTCACAATAAGGCCTACGATCGAAGGAGACTGTTCAAACGCAGACTGATGTATTTATAAGACGAAATGGTTTTGTGCAAGCCTGTGAATTTATTTAGCTGGAAGATTTACATGAATATTTTACTATTTAAAAGTTAGTTGGTAATAGTATGATAAAAAACTTTATTTTTCTTCCTTTCCACGAAAACGATGCTAGTAATTTCTCATGTGTTGTGATTTTTTTTTTTATGGTGATAAGGGGGCAAACGAGCAGGCGGCTCACCTGATGGTAAGTGTTGACCGTCGCCCATGGACATTTAGACACCGTTCAGGTGTCTTAAAATAGGGAGTTACTGAACTGACAGCAAACGGAATTCCCATGCTGTCAGAATAGTCACTCCCCCAATGAGCTCTGGTGACCTTACTCACTCGCAGAAAGACAACTATTGTTGCTTCACTGTGGTCTTCTGTAAGGCGGAGGTACTTCCCCAGTCGGGCAGCTCAATTTGAGCGAGAAATCTCGCTATGCCCTACCTCCTAAATTGTGTTTACAAATATAAATATTCACAATGCACAAACACCCAGACCCGGAAGAACTACATATTTGTTCCAAGCGGGTATCAAACCCGCGATACGCGATGCTGAAGACAATTGCTCGACCACTGCAGTAATCAAACCGTCAAAAGTATCAAAAGTAAAGGTCATTATTGCAAAAAGTATACAAGCCTTTAGTTCCTACAGGCCTTCCGGATCAAATCATTCAATTTGATTGATTGACACAAAGATACAAAAAAAATATACATAATATGTAACTTAAATACAATAAAGTAAAATAAAACATTATAATTATGTTTTCTTGTTACAAAATATATATTTTTTTAGGTGTAAAAACACGAGCATATTTGTATTACTTTGGATCTTTTTCCCTAAAGGCAATGATTTATGTTTTCGTTGGATTAAGACCTTGGAGAAACACAGTTCAGTACTAACTCATGCAAAAAACTATCTAGGACTTACTCGTGACCATGCCTACTAGAATAGGTTTCATGACACAAAATAAATACAGTGTCTTCTGGAGCACGCTAAGCGAATAGATGCCTTTTGGGCTCTTTTCACAAATACAAGTAAATTGGTGTGCGCTAGAGTCACACATTGTAAGCTATATAATGGCAAATAAATATATATTACCACTAGAACGTTGGTAGATTATTTTATTAAAAATAAAAAATGCGTTTTGAAGTCACAAGTACCTATAAAGATTTTCGATTCAGTTCCCAAAAGAAGTCAAGTCATTAATGGGTTTTTCTAATTAATTCTCTGTACCAGCTCGACATTTGAGTTTTCGTCCGATTAATGGGACTTATACCAACATTTTATGGGACCTAAAAACAACTGAGTTATGAGTGTACCTACATCAGTCTAATTTAGTTTGAGCTCTATAATGTGTGAATATATCTCTTATTTCGATTTTGGTGTGATCATATTATTCAACAAAAGATAACAAATAAACAAACACTTCAATTTATATATTAAATATATTGTGTAATCGACAGAAATAAAAGTGTTTTCTGAAAATAAGATTGTAAGTAAACAATTTGTTTACTTTTAATCTCTTATTTGAGGTAATAGGTTTATAAAACACTCTACGACAGGTAAGTGGGCAATTGTTTAAAACAACAGTATCAAATAGGTACCTATGTTTATTTTGTGTCTTCGTACTCTCTTTAAAGATTTCTATTAGAGCATTTGTAGTTGTGACCTCAAAGACGAAGTAGAGTAAACGGGCATAGAAAGACGATTTCATGATTTTCTGTTGTTTTTTTCTGAGGTTTTAGAATATACTAAGATTTCTGTGATAGCCAAGTGACGACACTGTGAAGTCACATACCCTGAATGCGAATATAAGGCACCACTGACTTTTCAAAGTTATGTGCATATTTATAACATGTACAATGAAGTCAATATTGCGAGGAAACCTGAGAGTTTCTCTCGATTGCATATCGTCATCATCATCATCATGTCAGCTGGAGGACGTCCACGTCGATTACTTATGAAGTCTGCCAAACTACGATGGCGTGAAGGAGTATAGTCTAATTTCTCTGAAGTAATAAGTGGAGATTCATGCCCAGCAGTGGGACGGTAATTAGGTTGATGATGATGAAGATTTCTATAGTTATAACTTTACGTTACATAAAATATAATATATTTGCCTTAATTGTCACCTGGCATAGTGGTATAATTCTTCTTAACATTTTATACAAAGATTTATAAACTCACGTTGTCGCAGTCTGGTATAAATGAAAAATATGATTCTATATTTAAAAGGAAGTTTAGTATTTCTAGCGGAGCACTAATACCTAGAATAAATTTTAAAGCTCAAGTCATAAATCTCAAATTTACATAAAGAATTTTGTAAGATTATACGAATCATTTGAAATTTTATATTTGACAATGTAGTGGTATTAAGCTTCTTATCCACTATCTAAACTTATTATTCATTAATAGTTTACCTACTTTTAAAGAGGTCCTTCTTATGGTTTTTTTTTTCAGATTTTGTGATAGCCTAAAAGTGTCGAGATTCTTGACTTCACAGTCCACCTGTCTGGTGGACTGTGAAAGAAAAATCTCCACACTAAGGCATGTATTTTGAAGTTACATAATTATGTGCATTCTATTAATGAAGAAAAATACAGTGATAAAATTTGCATGGCTAAGAGATTTCTTCTATGACATGTGAAGTCTGTCAACCCGTACTGAGCTAGCTTGATATATTAAAGCCAATTCCTCGTCTTTGGAAAACAGACTAGAGTTGACCAGTGTGAAAGTAAAAGGCTTGACGAAGTTATCTTTTTAAAATTTAAATTAAAATAGTCGAAAGTATGCTTTTATTATGTCTCCTTAAAACGTCACATGTGTCATTTCCATAATCATTATATTGGGCGAATTATATATAATACGAAATTATGTGATCATTTCATACTGGCATTAGAGTAATGAAACTCTTAAAACAATAATTTCCATAATACCAAGTTCATTTTTAACCATATCGCCTTCTCTAACCAAACCATGTCCTTTATTTCATGCTCTTTTATTCTTCTATTCTCATCCCACGTAACAAGAATTAGAGGTAACATTCAAAGTCACAAGTCGCATAGCCACAGGTTGAGTACAACTTATAAAATTCTTCTACCGACTAAGGTACCACACCCTATAAGTTTTTCGAATTAAAAACCCAATCTAAGTTATCCTACACAATTACCAGCCACTTACCACTCCCCCACCGTTAGGGGCAGCCAGTAATAATAAAATGCAAGGTGCAGACATCACGTATCTTCCAAGTGGGGATTCCTCAGGGATTAGAATAACTGCTAAGGTGGGGAGAGACACCCGATTTCCTTTAGTTTTCTTTCGCAATGAAGTCCTTGTTAAGTTTTTGAAATATGACTCTTTGTGTCTGGCCTCAAATTTATATGGTCTGAAAGTAACCGGAACAATACCTAGTGTCGTTAAGTTTTTGTTTGGGCTTTCTTCTTATATGTACTTATGTAATTATTAAGAAAATCTCCACACGGAAATGTTTGCGGAATAAACGGTTTGTTTTAAGCATGGGCGATTATTGTTTTTATATTTACTCTGTGTCAACTTAACTTTTGGCCATACCCAAATAAAGAAGATTACAGTAACAGTACCATATTCGTAAATTTACTGCCCAAGGCGTTCCACTCGAACGACTTATCGGAGGATAAAGAAACTAATAAAAATATTTGCGAAAATATCGGCTTGACTTTAATTTTCGCAGTCCAGTATAAAGAAGATAAATCTTTGCCTATGAGGAATTTAGTCTAAAAGTCTATCGTCTCTTTAGCACTAAAGTTGTAGCTTGTAGCGTCCGCAAAAATATTTTGGTGAGACATTATAAATATTTCGTATTTTCGTATGTGTAATCGAAATGCCACAATTTTGAAAAGATTTTGCGCTAAAAAGGGGTGTCATTTTTTTATCTTATTACAAAACTAACCAGGAATAATTTTATTTGCAGTTTTTTTGTCCAATAAAATTTCTTGAATTATCACTATTATAAATTAAACTAGTACGTAATAATATATTTTATTTGCTGTCTATACAAAAAGTGCATTGGCGCTATCACTGCGAGTCCAGCGGATCCATTGATACCTTGACCTGTCACATAACCGAGTTACTGTCAGACCAGCTTGCACTTTCCTGCGTATCAGTAACGTTTACGTGCGCGTTACATATTTATTGCGATGGTGACTTGGTTGGGTAGTGCGAACGTATAATATTCATGACAGGTGATTGTGATAGGTCAGTGAATTTATTTGTGAACAAACTTGTTTGTAACACCTACATACATACATAACTTGAAACTGAGTTATAAGCTTGAGGTGAAAATACCTTTTGAAATTGGAAACAATCCAATTCCGCAGCCCTTTTTAGTGTTTGTATGAAAAACGGACGAAAACTATGAAGATGTCGGTCTGTTCGTCTATCATAATCCATTTGTTTTGAATCTTTTAGATTGATTAAATTTTATTATAGCAACCAAATGAATTCATGTAACTTGGATGACAGAACTACATTTTGAAAAGCGAAGTTACTTTTAGGGGTAATAAAAAAAATTACTAGCTCAACTCTAGTATCTCAAAATTAAATACCTATTATGAAAATATTTTCAAGAACCGTGTTCTAACAGAAAATCCTTCATTTTGTTTCAGGTAAAGCCGTTCATTGCACAATAAGGTATTTATGATAAAATATGACAAAAACAAAAAACGTCCTGAAAGATCCTGCAATAAATTCACAAAGGGGAGAGGCTCTCAAACAAATTAAACCCTGTAAATATTAGTAGGGCCATCTTTCAAAATGTCAGCGGATTCGAACCTGCGACGAGGCGCCGACGAGACGACAAATAGGTCGAAAGCCTAATACTTTAAAGCTCCAATTCATTATTGTTAATTGGGGGCCCTTAATTTTTTCCCCCTCGAAGAGTGTTTTGGTTTTATCGTGGTTTCTGGGTCACAGCATTTTTGGTTGTAACTTGTATTATGGGTCTACAAGGTTGTTTAATTTTGTTTCAGCTTCGCATTTACAAAGGAAACCATAGAAATAGGAATATTGATCACGATAAATATTTAGATACACAACAGGCAGACAAATACTTACATTTGTTTCTCGGAAGAGGCTTTTTGAAGTTATTTATTTAAAAAAAAACATCGTGAAGAAACTGAGGTTAGGTAAGCGGATTGAAGGTAATCTATCTTGAATTCGTGGAACCTCAAACGGAACACAGCATATAATACTCTTTATATGAACTGGCATACCAGTTCTTGCCTGCTGTCCCCAAAGGGCTAAGCAGAGATGTACTTAATGTACACCCACATTTCACCGTTATGTTTTAGGTCCCATGTAATAGGGGGCACGCCTATCGCTATCAACTGGCAACGTATCCAAACTCCGTACTGCCGCTGAGGATTCCAAACAAAAACGCAATAACGCTTTGCTCGACTCGGGAATGGACCCCAGAGCTCAGAGAAACCGACGAGGCAGTAATAACACTTTAATTATATTCATAATCCAATCAATCGCATGTAGTCCATCCATCATATTACTAACTCGACACGCGTTGTCTACAATCACAAAGCCGACGGCACGTTCAGAAATCAAGAGTGACGTACTACGAACAAGTTGACAGGTGTATTAACTCCCTACTATAAAACACTATATACGATACTCACGTACCTCTTCATACTTAGTTATGATAAAGAAAAAAAAATAGAATAATTTTTGCCTCTTTTTAGATTCTGATTCTGTACAGCATCCATAGTCACAGGGAGATTGTTGTGTGGGATGGCTTCATCTTAGTATTGAATCATATTATTTAACAGCTACCTAAGCAATTTTTTTGTTAATTACTGAAACTCAGATTTAAACCGAAGGACCTCATCATTTCCTTTCATCGTGCACTTTTAATGTAAAAGGAGTTCCAACAATTAGAACTAAGACTAATTTAAAAAAAAAAAACGTCTAGGAAAGAATTTCCTGATAAATATCCAAGTAATACTTTGCTTGTAATAGGCCTCACTTACCAAGAATAAATAATTGGACTATATCATTGGAGGATAATAATATTCGTTATCATCAAATATTATCGGTTTTCTCAGCATTTGCTATTCAGATATAAATAAGAAGCTGGCTCTGATATTCGCTGTAGACTTCGGTATGGCCATAAAACCACTGATTTCAAACTTAGTTAGATACCTATCTATTTGAAAGGCACAAAATGTAATAATATTATAATCTTAAATGTATATTAAACAAAGCGAAAGAGTTTGTTTGTTTGTATGAAAGCCACAGCTTATATAAGCAGAGCATATGAAAGATGGCATTTTATCCTACAAGTCATTCATTTATTTCCAAACAAAACGTTTTATTGTAGTTTGTGGTCGGTATTCAATTTATTTTAACCGAGTAAACCTTTTAAAATCTAATAGTCACAATCGTGTCTAATGAAAGTGACGTGCTGAATTCAATTCTAAATTCGAGCAGTGTTATGGGAGCTTTCTATTAGGAACCTGATCTTTTATATAAGCAATAAGAACCCCTGTAGAAACCGTTTAGGTTCCTAAAATAGGGAACTACTAAACTGACAGCAAACGGACTGGCCATGCATCCAACTGAATCACTGCGGTCTTCTGTGAGGCGGAGGTACTTCCCCAATCGGGCAGCTCCATTGGAGAGAGGAATCTCTATATCCTACCTCTCTATGAGACAATATAATGTAAAACCAAAATCGCCAACTTCGTAGCCCTTCCGTCAGTAGTCTATTTCACAATAAGCCAACGATCCTGAAGGCAGATGCCCGACGTTCCAGTCGCACTCTTTGTTCACGGTAACAATGACCTGCTACCGAACTCAGCTAGTCGAGTTACGTACTACGCAATGATTGGGTACGCGTACGTCATACTGATAGGATAATATATGTACACTATAATAGTATAATGTACATATATTTTCCTATAATTAATTTTATTATAGCCTTTAATTAATTTTATTATATATGTGCTAAAAAATGAGTACACAATAGCTAAAGTCATGTTGTTATTATCTATGTTTCGATGTGACGTAACTCACAAAGTAAACACTAAAACAACTTTACGAGAAAAAATACGTCATTATTCTACACATAAAAAAATCGCTACGAAGACGGTCTCCCAGCATTATGCCAACCGTTTTTTGCCATTCCAGGACTCGAATTAAAACTTTTATTCAGCAAGTCCACAATCTTCAACGTACCAAATAAAGGCATTGCAAAAATAAAAGCCTCCTCTGCAAACAATCAAACTCCGGCCCTGTTATACAAACAAACAAACAAGCATAATTCAGTTGAGTGACCCACGAGCCAAGTTTAAACTAATTATACAGAAACAAAATATATTTCTCATTCTACGGAGAGCCGGAGGAGAGATTTTCGCTTTATATAAAAAAAAAAACTGGCAAATAGGTAGAGCTTTAATGAATCTGTCATAAAAAGCTACGGACCGCTTCTAATGAGGGTACGCTGTTAGCTATAATCAATTTGATGCCAGCAAATGAGACTTTAGTTATTAGGCTTTTAATTTAATATTTTTCAACGAACGCATCATTGAGATGTCTCCAATTATCGCACATAGTTAGTCTCTAGCCTCTAGTAAATTATTCTATACGAATCAATCATTAGTGGTAACTGGAAAGCCTGAAAACAGTTTATCATGAAAAGACCTAGGTTTCGAAGCTTTAGTAGTCGCTTTGTATGTTTAATATTTTATCTGGTTAGACTTTAAACAACCTCAATATATATTCTTCGTGTAAAGTGCTTTCTCCCTCCAAATTCTGCCCCAGATATCTCATAATTATAACATCAACTATTTTTTAATTCACTGCAATTCTGGAAATCATTGGTAACATTGGTATCTTAAGTAAAACGCAATGATTCTTCTTTATAACTTAACATAATATGTTACTTGATACTTAGATAAACCTAGACCAATAAATTTTCCTACTATCTAAGGCGGATGAAAACCCATAAAACAGGCATACCAATTTTGAGATTGTTGAACATCAATTAATTTTATGGGTAACAATAAAGGACTTCACCTTATTAGTTTCGGTCAGCGGGATTGGTATTAAACCACTACACTGTTAAATACGTTGTAAACTTGAGAATGTACAGTCATTGTCAAAACTATTTTATATGACAGATTTTTTATGTCCCCACGAGTCAAATATCGTACACATAATCTACTACCGCACATGTGTAAAACGATTCATAAGTGTGCATCATTCTTATATAGCTCTACTAGAAGTCAAGTCTAGTTCAAGTCGACTTGCAGGTTTAGTTCATTACTGTCCACACTTACAAGTTTGTGCGTGGCCCAGCAGTCCGTTCTTGTATAGAAACAATTCTTATTTTCTGAAAAATCAAACCGTAATTGGGTCACAAAACCCAATCACCTGCTTGGCTAAGTCACTGCACTCTCCTGATTTCTATTAACAAAGTATATGTTTTTAATCTAAACTGTAGCATTTTGTATTACTTATCAGAAGTAATAAGTAATTCTTGAGCAAACTTTTTATAGAATTTTAAACATTTAGTTGACTTTCCCCAACTTTGTTCCTCAACAATTATTTTTCTCTCCCAAAATTCCCCCCTTTCCACTTTTGTGTGTACATATACCCGTGGAGTTGTACCAAGATTTATACCGTGCTTACCAAAGATTAATCAAATTAAGCTTTATTCGTTAAAACGTATTTGTTAGCACGAGACAAATTAATTTCTGACTTTTATTACGTTGTTGTACATCTGTATCCGTAAGGTAGAAATTTACAACGCTGTATCTTATTTGGGTACCATCAATTAATTTTTAGTGAATTTAACGCTCATGACACTACGTTATCTATAGTAATTAAGAAATATTGTGATGATTGTATTGATATTTTATACTTTCGTAAATATTACATATTGGATTAAAATTACCTTTTACGGATTTTGTCGTGGTATTGGATATTATTTAAACTTATAGACTGTCTGGTAACCATTGGCACTAAAAAAGTTCCATTAATTATCAAATTCTATTATAATACAATGATAATACAGTTTATATTTTATTTGAAAATTGGCCTGTGATCTCCTTCCTGAATTATTGCCAGAATGAAATACTACCAACGTATTGCATAAAAAAGTAGCCTTATTTCAGTCTAGTATCGGTGTAAGTATAATCAAATCGCCAAATAACATATCTCATTGTTTTGGTTTTACTATACTTCTTTACCTCTTTAAATATAGAAACTTAGGTCCTGTATACTGAAGTTGTCGTTTTCTTTAAAGTTACTATTAACACATATAACATACCACCACTGTTGTCTGTTGTCCCCGAAAAGTTAGGTAGAGGTGTGCTAATGTACACCGACGTTTCGTAGTCATGTTTTAGGGTCCATGTAATAGGGGGCCTATTTCCATTAACCGGGCAGTATTCAGACTTCGAGCTACTTCTGAGAAAAGCTCAATAACACTTTGCTTGTCTTAGGAATCGAACTCAAGACCTCATGCTTAGCAGTCGCGCTGTACGACCACTAGACCAACGAGGCAGTATCTACTATTGTTGATTATTATATTCTTTATTACCAATATTAACAATCATCACCTTCAAAAATTATACCACTTCCAAAGACGTATCTAGCGTCAAGGATAAATGGCATCAGAAATTCTTCTACTCACACTCGAAGCGATATGGCGCCATATTCGTCGCGTCTCGCCCTATTTCCCGAACGTTTGAAGACTAATGTCAGTCGTATAGACCTAACGGCGTACCGTTTAGGCCCAAGTAACAACGTCTCCCTCATTCCAACCTTAAAATTCCACGACTTCTTTTTTGGGCAGTGAAAATACTTCTCCAATTGTTATTTTAGGTCGCTTTATATCGCGCGAGATTAAAACTGGATTAAATGTAGCAAATGGATTCGTGTTTTGATGTTCCACGAATAGTGTCTGATGTTTTTTCGAAAATTGTTTGCATTTTTACGGTTTAGTGAGACGGGATTAATGCGCTTAGTTTGGACGATTATTTTGAAGTGCCGATTATTTATAAAAATAAAGACAATTTTATTTTTCGTAGATCGTTAAACTCATGTAATGTAGATTAGCACGATTGTCTGGGTTCTGGCTTTGCGCTACTATGACAATGAGTACATTCTTTTCAGAGGTCGCCAAGATAAACTAATACAAATAATTTAAAAAACATTGACGTAAAGTATCTTGAAAAAGATCTGCTTACAGAATAATACAAATAAATTTTATTAATTATTTAGGTATTATTAGGTACACAGTCTGAATAAAACTGCATGTAATTTAAAACTGAAACTTCTTACTAACGTCTTTAATGAGTTTCTATGCTGATAACCGACTTATTTATAGGCTACAGTTTAATAACAGTAAAACAAAACTATCAGATAAAAAAGAAGATACCTTAATGGTATCTTCTTTTTTATCTGATAGTTTAGAAGATAGTTTAGTCTAGAAGATAAATTGTAAGTTGCCCACTTTACAGAATTATAACATTTTATTACTTACTTTTATTTCGATGACTAGACAATCACTAATAAATTTCAATAATCATAATTCCATAGCCCTTTAATATTGATAGACCCGCCATCAGCTTATTTTCACTGCAATCCCACAAGGGAAAATGATCATAAAGACAGTTACATTAATATTAAAACATTAATACTAATTTAAAATCCCATTAGCTCGTATTTTGGGTCATTCCGATAATTGAATATCAAATAACGACACATGCAATGTTTGTCAGAATACCGTACCGTATCGGAACAATAGCCCGGCTAGCATTATCATCGTGAATGCATTGAATTTAAATGCATTCACGATGATAATGATCTGCTCGTAAAAGTATGAAATTTTGCAGAAAGAATGAATAAGTTTATTCTCTGCGAATAAATAATATAAGTTTAAAACTTACTTGATGTAAAATCATATCATTATTGTAAATTTTAATTAAGTATTTTTAAAAAGTCTAATAAAGTATGACAATGAAAGGGCCATTATTGAAATTCTCAAACCATATTGACTCGTGTATAATTGATAAACAGCCACAGTATATCAACTATACACCACTACCTAACCTAAAACCTTGGAGGGATAAAGGCTTGATTATGTCTCTTATATTATTTAATGTAGTATTTAGAGTTTTAGTCTATAGAATAAAAAAATTAAAAATTATCTTCTCCCTCTCAATGTTTGAGAAATAGGTATATTTTGATTTAATTAGCATTATACCTTAAAAACAAATTGAAAGATAAGTAAATTACAAAATCCATTTCTCCAAAAACCACAAATAGTTTTGAAAAATTCAAAAGAACACGAAGATACAATTACATTAAAATCTTTTAAAAAAATGCTGAATATTTTTAGAATACAAGGGTACTTACTTACCAAACGATTTTTACAGCAAATGTTTACCTTTTGCATATTTTATGTCTGTAAAAAGTCTAGTAATTACAATTTTATTTAAAACTTTACTGGAATCCGATTAGAATACTAAATAAATCAACACTTTTTTTTCAATACTATTTCATTCCTTTTGTTATTTAATTATCTGTGACTCGGTGATTCTCGTAAATTGCTGTGTGGGCTATTCACCAAGATACTAAACCAGTAGCTGTACTGATAATTAACTTTATCATAACCCTATAAGGTCGGCTTCCGCATGGCTTTTTATTGTTTGAATGATTAAGGTATCGTGGTTGGGTTAGTGATAAAATCTTTCTTTGAACCATTTTTTTACAGGTTTGTTGGTAATTACTGGGCGCGTGTCGTTTCGGACGTATTTTATTACACGACCATACTGTCAAATTAAGGTAATTGTGATAAAAATGATAAAAACTGTGGAGAATGTATGTTTCGTCACATTTAAGGGTTTGGTATAAATCGTGTTAATTGTGACGGAAATTGGTTTGTTAGTGTTGAATTTTATTTAATGATTTTATTATTTATTGATAATGATAATAATTTGTATTATTTACAAATGTTTGTACGTACAATTATGTATATTAACAAACGTAGTGATTTTTGAATCTTTTTTTTTCTTTTCACACTGTCTTCTATGGTAAGGGTATCAAAACTCAGTATGTGCAATTGTTTGTGTGATAATCATATTTATGTATAATATCTACTTATTTGTATTACATTACGTAATTACAACAATCTATCTAGAATCTTTAACACAACCGTTGTTGCTTAGCTCGGAACAAGATCGCGCTGTGTAATAATTTCCTCATTTATTAAAAAAAAAAGAAAAACAATACGCTTCAATGCTTGATCCATATCAGTCGTTAATCTTTTATTTACCCCAACTAATTAAATACTTTTTCTTTCACCTCCTTGACTGAGCTTCGACAAAAACTGCGGGCGTGTATTAACAATCTGAAAATCTCAGATTTATCAGATATTGAAAACATGTGGGCTCAATTAAAAGGCATTTTAAACCAAGAAAAAAGTTAAGACCATGACTAACGATGCGTGTCCCCCTTGTCTTCTTGCCGTGTGAAGTGGCCTTTATTTAAGTGGAGGTTTGTATGTTTATGTAAGTATAATACTGAGTATTTTTTTTAAACCTTGCTCCATAAAATAGCTTTGTTAACTAGGATTTTCTCCTGCATCGTGGGCGCGTTTAAACGTTATTGTGAAAATAATTAAAATAAATTTATACACACATTTTTTTTATTAAACATTACGGATTAAAATTGCTAGAATGAATACACCATTACGGCAAATACAGAGATTTCATTCTTCCAAGGAAGTCAAACATTGGTAATAAATTTACAAGCCGCGTTCTGTTGTTTTATTTACCATTACCCATGATAATTATTATTTCCATTTTCCAGGAAAAAAGAAATGGTGGAGTCTTAATCAAGACCGTGCAGTATTTTACTAGGAGAGCTAACATAATCCGGCCATTATGATACAGCGTCATCTAGTTCCGAGCTAAGCAGGAGGCTTATGTTATGGACACTTATATGGTTGATACACTACCGTTTTTTTAAATACATAGATATTATACATATAAATATCCATGACTATGGTCAAATGTCCATGCTCATCACACAAATATTTGCCTCTACCGGGATTCGAACCCAGGAACCTTACTACAAACGGCAGCCATTAATACCACTGTACTAATTGGGTCGAAAAATGAATGACAGAAATTTAGTTCTTCCCCTTAAAACTAACTGACGCTAATTAGCTATGACGTCGCATTAGTTTTCCTTATATCTGTCCTTTTCTTCCGTTTAAAATAGAAAGAGACGGCAAGTGCTTAAAATTGATGGCTTCCTTTTTTAGCATCACTTACGGTTTAAGAAACAAGAAATTTAATGCCTATTTTATTTTTAAATTTATACGTCAAATTGATGAGAAAATATTGTTCTTTTTGTACCCTCAATAGTTTTCAGGGAATCCCCCAAAAATAGTTTTGTTTACATTTCAATCATTTGCTTGTAAAGTAACGTATAATATTATAAGCTGTGATATTCTAGTGGTTTGACTGGTGGACTGAGAAGTCAAATGTCTCAAGTTCGATCCCAAGGCAAGCAATCACTTACTTTTCGAAGGTGTTCTTTTAAATACACAAAATGAATCAATATTAATTAATTTACTTTTTTTTTATAATACTATTATATACAGGGTGACTTTGAAAGAATGCGACAAAATTAAATATATAATTCTACGTGGAACCAAGAAAATTTTGAGCGTGATAATGTGAGAAATGAATAAGTACTTTTTGACCCTGCAAAAAACGTAAAAGTGGCGAAAGTATCAAGATTATAATTCCACGTATAGCCGTTATCTTTAATGCGTGTGCGATAAACCTATGAATGAATCCAGCGTTTGTCAAATCAAAACAAATCAAATTTCGTTTGTTTACATTATGCGCGGACAGGCCGGCAAGGACAAAGCGGTGCGTAAGATGAGCCGAACGGTTTGGCAACATCGCGCGTCATTACCGACTTTCTCAATGAAATAGTTAAAAATATTAAATACAATGCGTTGCCATACTTCACGTAGTAAACTCCTGTGGAATATGTTAATGATAGTCTAGTCGGTGCGGTTGAATTGATACTTGAAATTTATAATTATTTTATTAAAGTTTATAATTACTTTTATTTAATTTTTAAAATCTGATAATTCATGTTTTTCTTATAAGATAACTTAGTCTACACCATTTAAAACCAAAAAAAAATTATGTCCTTGATAATTTAGATTCGTAAAATTTCATTTTAAAATGAATGGGTAATCGTTCCTGAACCTACCATTTTGATTTGTCGCATTCTTTCAAAGTCACCCTGTATATAATTTTTTTACACTAGTATTTCCCCCGGTGCGCGGAGTCGTGATTGCGTTTATAGAAAAAAAAATCACAAACACAAACGCCTAGACCCGGTACAATTACCTGTAGATTGTAATATTTGCTCTAAGCGGGAATCGAATCCGCAAACAATGCCGCACAAGGCGACCTCTCAGCCACTGCACCTATCGAGTCGTCACGTTACACGCGTATTTTTAACATGTTCCAACTGTGATGGAAACGAAATTCGTGACGGAACCTGCATGTTGACAATAATTATTTTATATGTATACCTTGGACACCTGATTGATATTTTGGTTATTATAGTAAAATCAGCCTTAGTTATATAGTAGTAAAGTTTAAAAATTTTTATATTAACACGCTACTACTGTGACACCAGTTTATATATACCTTACCATCGCTTGGTGCCGTACAGTCTTGGCGCGGCGCAGTTCTCTAATTGCGAGGAATTTGAATGTTGCAGCTTAGTAAATAGAGTTCAAATTTTACTAAACACAAACATCTGTTACCAGTTAACACGACAACTGCGTTGCAGCCACAAGTGATGTTTCGCATCATCAATCTAAAATATGATGAGATTTGTTTTAATAGTCAATCATTAAATATCTCTTGACTCTTTTTTATGTGTAGGTAGGTACCTATATGATATAGAATTTTCATACAAGCGTTGTGGCCACACGATATTTATAACGCCAAGTTTACTTAACAACAAGTGCGAAGTTTAGCCGACTTACAAAACAGTAATATTGTACTTTAAACTACATTACAGTTAACGACATCCGAGCTCGTGTCGTGCACACATAATGCTTCTATTTGACGCTATAACTTACCTCACACGGCGCCGCTTGAAATTTTATTTCATTGCTCTGAACACTGGACTTTTGGTTCGCTCGTGAAAACTCGTAACAACATTCTGGTTAAGGCAGACGCTTACATTTATTTTGTGAAATAAGTTTTCAATATATGTACCTACTTAAAATATTGATGGTTAAAGTTTTTTTAACTTTCACGGCTGCGCGATCAGCTTCTCGTGTTTCAACCACGAGTCATCCGTTCAGTTCCCGCGTTAAGGAAATATTTTACGACCGCATATATGTATATGTAGGTAGTTAATCGCAGCTTTTGGTTATAGGTGGGCCATACTTAAGGTTTCTAAAACTACCTATTTGGGAACATGTTACCTACTTTTGTTTATTGTGGCATCCTTTCGAATATTGGGTGCCGCTATTACAAAAAAAAAATACTTACTTCGAAAAATATTAAATTAGAAACTTTCAGTATTACCTAACCACCCAAAATGTAAAAGAAAATAAGTCTTACTTGAAATATTTTCGAAGACAGAAAATCTTATGAATCGTATAAAAATCTTGCAAAAAGTTTTGATCAAATTGAGCTTTGTGTCTGGTACACAATAATAGTTTATAAATTTAATACCGTAGCAAAGAGATTGACCAGTCAATAGTTTTATAGCGAAGCAAGCCTAGTACAATCTGGGTAGTATTAGGTTGTTACAGACAACATCTAGAATGCTACAACGCCTATAATATATGCGTTGTAGATTATATCCAAAGGGTTAGGCTGGGTTACACTGATTATACTCTAAGTTCGTAGGGATCTTTTGGGTTAGATATAAAAGTGAGCAAGCCTGTTGCAAATAAACAGATTCAAACTTCGAGTTGTTACTGAGAATTTAATAGAAAACCCAATAACATGTTTCTCAATCTAAGATTAAAAATGGCACAATATCGCTGTTACAATCTTGTCGTGATTATTTTATGAATAAATTAATTTGACCAAGATACCCTATGCCACTTTTCTTCATCTAAAAATCAAGCCTAGGATTATCATGTTCAGATGCGCCATGCTTCAAACTGGAAAAAGTTGTAAATGCTCTAAACACAAAAGCCTTAAATATTCTGCTGGCTCATTCACTATATAGTCGAGTGAAAGAAGCAGCACTATATTTGAGCGCTGCTTAATATTGTTTTATTTTGTTTTGATGCACACCTTTACTCAACGGGGTAGCTTGAAATAGAATTTCCACTATAGATCTGCCACAGTTCCATGGGAACAGAAGTCCGGAATCCTACTCACCCAGAAACAAAACAACGGTAACGATCAACTCGTCTAATATTTATGCAGCAAAACCACAAATCTACAACAAACGTTCAACATTCGGCGCCAGTGAAAGCAAGTTTGGGAATTATTCGGCTGCGGTGAGCAGACGGTCCTGTTTCAGAAGTATTCACGGAGGCTGCAATGCGGATGTGGATTTGCAATAGTGCAGTCACAAACTTGCACCCACCTGCTACTAAATGGTCAACTTCTGCATGTAGTTAGTTACGTTAAATTTTCCTATTTGTGAGCTAAAGAGAAGGGACCAGTTTTTATTACTTGCATTTTCCGCTCAAGGATCGCCTGTTTACAATTAACATTGGATAAGAATTCCAATATGGGTATTGTCTTAAACTAAAGTGATTCATATTTATATCATCACTATTGCCGTATATTTCATGATATTTGTTTAAGAAGTAACCCACACGTTCCGGATTCTTGGTATTTGTATCACAAAACTTGGAAACCCATTTCAAGCATATAACTCGTGCAGAGAAATGTGTGATTTGGCATAATTAAAGTTTACAGAGAAGGAACCTAAATAACATAAAATTTAAGTGTAAGCACACGTGCAATACACATACCTACACCAATAGATCACTAATACTATGTATATGTCTTTACAAAATTGTATAGGCAATAGGGATAAATTTAATCTTCAAGCTGCTACTAAGATTTTCGTACATAAAGCTACTAAACACTGCTAGAGCTGAGAAAAGAATCAAGGTCCCCAAAGTCAGTAGAGCAATGAGACTACTTCATAACTAATTAAATTGAATAATACGAATAAATTCCATGTCACTTTTCTTAACCAGGAAATAGAACCTATTCCTTTGATAGATACTAATAGCCATAAGACTATGAAACATAAATCGATCTTATTTTCATATTTAACACAACAAACGTAAATAACTGAACTGGCCAATCAGAACAAAGCATCCCCGATGCATGGATGTAGCAGAATAATATAAAATTTTACACCATACATAAATCCAGAACTGGTTTATGTTCCGAACGATGGGCGGCTATGTTTTATTGGCACAGTATCGCGCGCTAATTTTGAAATGTGGCGAAATGAGACGCGCTAACGTCGAGCCCGATCGCTTATTTATGACCCCTGGGAACTCGCTTCATGTTTTTGCTGACCCATAAATGGTTTAAATGTTGGGCTTTTGGCGAATTTTATGTTTGTTTGCATTTTCATTGATTTTTAAAAGTTACTCAGGCATATTTATGGTTTTTGTATTAGCACTTAAGTACTTCGTTAAAGTCCTTATTCTGTATTTTGAAATATGTATCTACCTCTCTTGGTCATTAGGAAAGTTCAACACTTGTATTTTTTTACAATTTGAGTAACTACATCATTATGTATATGGTCAACATCATTCTAACGCGTAATAAAAATAATTCTACGTATTTATGTTTCAATGAATAAAAATACTTAGTGCGTCTACCAATAGAACTAAAACTTAAAACTATTACACCAGTTTGAGGAGAAAATATTATACATAAAATTCAGGAACAACAATATGTGTATAAAAAAATTGACTTCTTTCATTAAGCTCGGAGAACCCGTAAATGATATCGATAATCTTCATTAAAAATCCACAAACTGGTGTGGTTTCAATGTACAGGCGAGTGAACATACAAGTGCAACCACAAACAATGTCAAAATCAATTTAATACAACAACGGACGGACAGCATAACATCGGTACACAAAATTGCTGATGCATGTCATGTGTGTTTTTTTGTTCGAAAATACAATTATATTGAAACCGATCCCTTTGTACTCAGTATGCGGTGGATTTTTTTATGTGAATAATACATTGCGTGCTATTAAAAAAATAATTACTATATGGAAAAACTTGTTTTGGATTTTTGCTACGTGCGTTTGGTAATAGCTACAATTGCTGTTTAGCAATTGTAAGCAATTGTAAAAATACCAGATTTTCGAGGACAGAGGTGTTTACCTCTGTCCTCGAAAATCTGGTATTTTTTTATACGATCGTAATGTTGTACTCGTCTACAGAATGTAAATAAAATGTATATTTGAGACTTACTTAAATTTGAGTAGAGAGAGAGAAAGCTGTGACAGGCCAATGATGTGAACTATGGACTGGCAAAGGTTTCGAGTTCCAAGGTACACACCACTGACATTTCGAATTTACGTACGTATTTACCACATACTTAAATAGTGAATAGTGAACAGCGTGCTTGATAGATTTCCTACGTAGTGTGTAAAATCTGCCAATCCGCATTATGCTAGTGTGGTGGACTATAGCCTAATTTCTTGTAAATAAGAGGAGACACGTGCCAAACACTGGGGCAGTAAATGGGTTGATGATAATGCTGATATAAGTATTTTTTTTTTTTTTTTTTTTTTTTTTATTGGGACGTGCCCACCGCCCTAAGTCCCTACTACTGCAACTCCTGTAAGCCAGGATCAACAATAGTAACCATCCAAAATATCGTCGAGACAATGAAGCTCGACGTGTCCCAGGGGAATGATATTAACTGTCTTGGAACCCGCAGCGAAATTAATCATGAAATTAAATCGGAGGAGTAAGAAAATAACAGTTTTCCACTTCCCTCCTTACCAAGCGAGAGACAGAATAGAGTTTACATGTCATTGACATAAGAGTAGATGTTTACAACTGGGTTAAGCCCAGTTGCCAGGCACCACGGATGATATTATTAAGTTATGGGTCCTAAAATATGAGCTATTATATCTGATTCCAATAATAGGTATGGCAAAAACGCCTAAACGCACGGAAATTCATCCTAGTCGCAACAAGGTCCGAGTAGTAAATCACCCCAGATTTAATTTGCAAACTGTCAAACATAATATTGCGTTCACTTTGCCATAAACCACACTCCCACAGTATGTGATGAGCAGATTGCTCGTATTCACAATTAGATGTTGAACATGGACATAATGGTGAGGAAACAAGCTTAAAAGAAAATAACTTGCATTTAAAGTTGCCATGTCCTGTAAGAAATTGGGCAACGCAGTGATCCACCTGCAGCCAAGTCCTCTCCAACCGTTCACGGACGGATGGAACGAACTGGTGAAGGTGGCGGCCCTTAGAAGAATTATCCCACCTTACTTGCCATTCATCTAAAAGTTCCTCCCATACATCAGCCAGTGGCTTAAATAGTCTAAGAATTTTAGCGCGGTCACGTTCTACAAGAAATTCATTTTTCAAGTGCACTCTCGATGAAAAATACATTGCTGCACGTCGTTGTGCTTCAAGATCGACCGGCAGCACTCCCGCGAGTACTGGTAGTGCTTCCGTACTAACAGTCCTGTATGCTTTACATAAAAATATCAATGCTAAACGCTGACTTTGAAGTAACTTACGTCGTACTGCGCCTATGGTGGCTCTATCGGCCCAAACAGGTGCTCCGTAGCACATACAACCTAGGTAAGTAGCCCCATAGATGGTTTTTAATGTATGAAAAGATAAACCCCATGTAGCCGTTGATATTCTAGTCAAAGCATAAAAGTTACGTTTAGCTTTTTCACCCACAATTTTAATGTGTTCAATAAATGAAAAATTTCTTTCTAGTACGAGACCGAGGTAACATACCGACTCCTTTCTTTTAACGGTGACGTTATCGAATTTGATGCTGGGCGCGGATTTAAGATTACCTTTCAAGATTAGTTGAAAGGTTTTTTGCGGCGCGAAGGTTAAGCGGTTCCGTTTGCCCCACGCGGATATTAAACGTAAACACGAGTGGGCTAAGTTTTCGAGACCAGACCGCGTATTGGACTGGATGAGCAGAAGGCCATCGTCCGCGTAACCAGTCAATGAACAGCCGTGCGGGAGCGGTATCGCGAGAAAATCATCAAATCCCAGATTCCAAAGATACGGCCCGATTACAGATCCTTGAGGACATCCCATAGTCAGTGCCTTCGACAAAGAATGATGCCCAAGTGTCAGTTTAACGGTACCGTGTAAGTTGTACGAGTATATAAGAGTGTAAATATTTCTAAAGCAACCTCGACTTTTCAATTTAAGCAGTAACATTGGCCACCACGCATTGTCGAAAGCACCAGAAATATCGAGGAAGATGCCTACGACGTATTTGCATTTCGATTTATTAACAGTTGTCCTAACAGAAAGCGCGGCGTCAGTTGTAGATTTGCCTATAGTAAACCCGAATTGATTATTATGAAATTTCGGCCCGTTCGGCAACAAACGTGGGACGATTAGGCGTTCGAGGAGTTTCCCTAACGAAGGTAGTAATGTTATAGGCCGATATGACTTAGGGTCATCTGGAGGCTTGTCGCCACTCTTCGGTATTATTCGTATAAAGCCACGACGCCAAACACGCGGGAAAACGCCCTCTGCAATACAACGACAGTAAACAGTTAGTATCATGTCACCAGCGGATTTACATGCTTCTTTAATCATCCGATTTGAAATTTTGTCTTCCCCTGATGATTTATTTACTGGTAGTTTTTTAACAACGTTGGAAAATTCGTCAATAGATGGCAGGTCTGACATAGGTGACATAGGTGGCTCAGCTGCCCACGCTCTAATCTGTTGGTGGTAGTCGTTGTCTTTAGAAACCGAGTCGTCCGGAATAAGACTGTTAAGCAGGCATTCCGTTGTCTCTTCAATACCAGCGGTATGTATGTCGTTTACTTTTATGTTTTGAATGTAAGCTAGGTCGACTGACCTGTTAGCTTTGAACTCGTGGTATAAAGGAGACCACGGACCCTCACTTTCAAGTCGTTCGACAACTTTGTGCAGTAAATTGCTTTTAGATTTTTCAACGTACGCTTTGTATCGAGACTTGGCAACTCTAAACGCATTTAGGGCAACGGTGAACGTGTTTCCCGTAAATTTGATAGTAGATAGTTGATATAAGTATATGGACATTAATTATCAGGTTACATTTGATGATAATACAGAAACTTTTTACAGCTGTTTTTTTAATTTCAAACTAAGCCCTTTTTCCTAGTTGACTTAAAAACTATATCCAGAAAACAAGTAATGTACTCCAACCATGTCCAACTCAACACCCAAACTAGAAAGAGACAAAGCTTCAGGTTTCATGTTACAATTTGGGAAGACGGTAATAGAAAAAGATATCTGTGTCTCGCTCTAGCGGCCACGATTTGACGAGTATCAGTTACATATGTATCTTACGAGTGTGGAATTGTAACGAGCGGAACGAAATCGGGACCATGTTTTTATATTTTTCGGCCTTAAGGATAAAAGTTATTTCAGCATCAGTGGTTAAACCAGGAGTATATCATAACAGCCTTACTGCAATATAGATTATAGCTACGTAAAAATCGTAGATACCGAAATATTAAGAGCATCCGAAAGTGTTGGAAATATACTATGAGATTTTTTTAAAACTTTACTCGAGAACAATCTTACTCAGTGAATTCTTCTCTCAATCTTTGATTACAATGTTACATACTTTACGATCACATATTGACTTCATCAACTCACAATCGAGAAGATTTGACTGGTCTTCCTTGTAAACTGCAAAGAAGGCAGAATATACAAACCTATCATTTTAGCTCTTAGCTGTCTACAGATAGAGCGCTCATAAAACTTTTCAATTATTGCCGTCTAGTCCCAGTGTAAATATTATGATGCCTGGGTGGAGTGTCAACGAACGCATAAAATAGCATACTACACTCAGAATTAAGACGCCGACAGATATAAAACTTTATGGGTTTGCAAAATATTAAATGCTCATGACTCTGACAAAGTTAAAACCTCTGATACTAAGGAATATTTAAATAAACAGCTGTTTTTAAAACAGCTTACAAAATATAAGCTAATTTGGGGAATTATTCTTTTCGACCAAAAATACATTCTTCCCTCTTAGAAATTAGGATTATTTTTAAATATCCTGTAATTGTTTATCGCAAGATGTCTATCTGCTTATCATCAATCGTAGTCTTGACCTTGACGTGATGTGAGTCAGTGGGGTAACGAGTTATAGTATAAGAGCTAGCAAAAACTTCATCGAAATAATTAATTTTATTTTTAGCGATATATTGCTTTAGTTGTTCAATTCATATTTAAGTAATAACACGCTATGCGCTCATTTACTGCGAATTTAAATATAATGCATCTATACTGCTACTACTAATTATGGTTCATTTGTCCCCAGTAAAATTGTAGTAGATATACTTATTAGTGCTTTATTTTACCTTATATAAAAATACATAAAATGATGATGATTGATGATTTCTGTTACTTATGCGAGTGCTACTCATTAAAATAAAACAACTTTATGCGGATTAAATGACTGTCCTTGTCCATAGATACTGTAAAAATCCGAACGTAGTAGGGTTTATATAATATCAATACACCGCGGAAAAGTTCCTAAAAAGTAGTTTTATTCATAAAAGTGATTTTGTAAATTATCTTCCGTTGCACGATATGGTAAAGGTTTTTCAAAATATTCAGTTTATCTCACCAATTTTAACATCCCTGTAGAGGGACCAGAGGGATGCTGAGATTTATGTCATATATAAAAAAATATGTTATTATATTATTTTTTTAGTATAATTTTTGTCATATTTTTTTCCTGAATAATAACTGCAATTTCTTAAAACCAACGCAATACATCGCCAATTCCTGAGAACCAAATAAAGTTAACTGGCTCTTAAATAACACAACATGTGGTTACCAAAAGGTTCCTAAGTAAATAAACGAACCTAGTTCTACATCGGATTGACCAACTTGTGGTTGTTTTGTACCACGGCTACCAAAATATAAGGTTGAGTATGATTTATGTAGGGATATTATGAGTATGTGGTGGTGCGGTTACGCGGTAAAAAGGACTAGGTTATTAAAATATTTATATATTAGGAAATATTTTTATGGCATTTTGTTATGTTTAATGACAGGCGAAGTATCAGGAGATTTCTTTTGTTTATTCAACATTGATTTTGCAATGAGATTTTTCACTAAAATTAATGGCTCCTCTTTTGACTGAACCATGGAGCTGGGTAGTACTTGGAAAGCTCGTATCGGTTTCTGAGTTTTTGAAGTTGTCCCCACATTATTATTCTTCCTCTAACCCTGTGTCTATCTCACAGCTTGTCATTTACTTTTGAGTCAATAAGTCTTCCTATATTCTTCGATTTCAAACTTCTGTATGGGAAATATATTTTTAGTTCTATAATTGCACGAACCGATTAGGGTAGCGATATTAAGTCTGCTGTCTATTGTAAGAATCCGGGATGTAAATCCCGGCAAGGCAATCCGATACCACGATCACCGACGATGTTTGTACTTTTCATGTCTGATTAAGAGTATGTTAAGATTAAGTTCACTGTGAGTCAGTGCGCGACTTACTAGTGTACAGTGTAAGTATTTACACTAAGAGCAGAAACACATCTGACAGAGGACGTCATCAATCTCGGTCGATATTTCAAATACGGATTTGAGAACCAGTGGGGCCAAATATTTGTGTGATGAGCGAGGACATGGATCATGGATAGTTCTTTGTATATTATGTACATATGTATTATAATAACTGTATAATGTACGATAAATGAGTGTCAAAACTGTCAAACATAACGCAACCTCATTAATTGGCTCCGAACTAGAAGACGCCGTGTAATAGTCATCATCCAATTTACATGTACTAACATAGCTATTAAGTTTTCTGTATACTAACTATCTATGGATGAATATCTGAAAAAAAAAGTTATTGTATCGATCGGCTTCTACGCCGCGTGTTAAGATATTTATTTATAATCGATTCACAAAGAGGAAATCGATTCAACAAAATGAAAAACCATCTAAAATTAATGTTGGTTTGATGTGTATCCCGCCCCAACAAAACGTCTGTTTTGCCACTTTATACCATATATTTGTTCGAACCATCTGTTTTACGTCAAGTGGCGTCGTAAACTTTGAGGGGGATATAGAATGCTTTGTATTACAATATAAATAAACATTTTTAAAGCGTTTTTTTTATTATTGCTACTGTTACTACGGCTTAACTTTGTTCTTAGACTAGTTAATAGATATTGGAATGAAAAAAAGGCAAATTTAATTTCTTCAGGACATGTACAATACTTTTTTTTATTAAATCACAGCACACAGATACTTCAAATTTGAAATGTCTGTTCGATTTTTTTATTGCAAATTTTATTCCGTTAATTAACGTTAAAGTATAAATAAAATTTTCGTATCTTCGAATAAGCGACTTTAAAAGAAATTATACTCGTTCTATAAGCTTTTACAAAGAAAACGCGTTATATTAAATATGGACACATAAATTGTCAGATTCTGTGTGACTAAAGCTACAAAGAAACATGGCGTATAAATTTTAGAGATAGGCTGGCAACATTGTTCTTGTACAAGTGCGCTAGATCATCGTTCACCAACAATCCGTCTTGTTTCGTGACTTGTAAGGCAGATAAGCAACCGATGTACGGGTTATGAGTAATACGAGTAATATGCAATATTCTTTGAATTGTTCCTCGTTTCATTGGTTTTACTTTGTGGAAACAAGCATTCTAGGGATCTTCTTGTCTTGTGTGAAAGACTTGTGAAGTGAGAAGTATGTTATTTCTATAGATAATTTTTTGAGATAACATTGTTTAGAATTGTTTTATCAATACAACTACATAATAAAACATAATATAACTACATAATAATTATGCCTTGCGGTGTAGCCAGTGGAATATAAAGTCTATGAGGCATTGAGTTCTAGATTTTCTCGAAGTCAATAAATAATACATACAGCCGTATAATTACTTAATTTCACACTGAAATATAATCAGGTGAATTTGACAAACAGTCGTCAACATAATTTCATTTAAATATGTCAATGAAAACCGCATGAAACCGCATTTACACATATACAGCATATCTAATTAAATAAAACAAGAAAGTCGTAAATATGTCGCCGGATCGCAAGCGCCGGCTGACAGCCTTTTGTCGCGCGTGCGCAATGCAATTTTTGTCCGCCATCTTGTAATTGCGTGCGCAATAAATTGTCAGCGCTGGAGCTGAAGTGATATAGCTGAAGCGGTACTATGGCGATACTACGCTATTTTTATGATATTGAAAGTTATACCTATAATTTTATTAAGAAAACTAAAAAAGGCTCTGTTGATCTGACCCATAACTTGACAGCTGAGCGCATGAGCAACGTGTCATTGGGATTTCCTATGAAATTCTCAATAGCAACTCGGTGTTTTAAATATTAAATGGAGATCATTTGGTTTAACGTTCAAACTCTCTTTTTCATTATATTCATATCGGTACTTACATCTATTAACTACCTAACACTTTTTAAGTACCACTAGTTATTTCGTCATCAATACACACCATTTTATTGTTTCGTAATTAACTTATTTTAACCAAGTTTATCAGACATAACTGCCGTTCCACAATTTACTTAAGTTAAGGGTTAAAAATGCAAACGTTATCTATAAAGAAGTTTCAACAGTTAACATCTCATACAGCACCGATTTAAATTAAATACTCAATTATAATACTTATTAGGTACCACTCTCATATATCAGGCACGCATTGGTATTACTACATTGAATGTTGTTATAGTTTTATATCTAAACATACATTCGTTGTACACTCAAGCCCTTTCCCAACGGAGTATGCAGCATATACAAGAACAACACGCGCTACCAACCATATCACTTTTTCTTGTGACTTTGTTGGAACTCCTGTTCAATGCTGGTTTCTTTTAAGATAATTTCTCAGCGATCATTGAACTTACAAAAACAATCCCCGATAAGACTATAAATTTGGCTAGCTCACTGTAGTGTAAGGCTACCAATAGGCTAAACTCCTTTGGCCTGAAACCGGTAACATATACAAAAGGGTAGGCTTAATGTTTCAACCTATAATTTTAAGTTATTCACTCGAATAAGCAAAACTCGACTATAGGACCGACACAGCTTTATAAATGAAGTAGTGTTATTGTGTAAGCTCCTCCATTTACGAGCCGGGTTGTGTTTAGTACTGAGCTATATTACGCCAAAGAGCGAGGTAGCACATGATTACAGAGGATTCTACTAAAATCATGGCGTTTGTTAATAAACTGACGTATAACGTTAAGTGTGCTAAGTGTGATTAACTTGATACCTTATAAAGATTCCGCTACTATTCTACTTAAAGCAAATATCGATCTCAAACATATATTAAAACGGTAAATATGTCACTGTAACTCATCTAAAGAGAACCACTGCATTCCCAATCATACTAAATCTTGTAGGAGGTAGGGCATAGCGAGATTTCTCGCTCAAATTGAGCTGCCCGACTGGGGAAGTACCTCCGCCTTACAGAAGTTGTCTTTCTGCGAGTGAGTAAGGTCACCAGAGCTCATTGGGGGAATGACTATTCTGACAGCATGGGAATTCCGTTTGCTGTCAGTTCAGTAACTCCCTATTTTAAGAAACCTGAACGGTATCGAAAGGGTTTAGCAACACATTTGCAAGCCTCTGGTGTTGCAAATGTCCATGGGCGGCGGTCATCACTTACCATCAGGTGAGCCGCCTGCTCGTTTGCCCCCTTATCACAATAAAAAAAAAACTACCGTAAGACAGGTTCACTCTCAGAATGAGCTAAGGAGATGCGCTCCACCCCTGAGGCGACTCTCATACCCACTGTTGAGGTATGAGGAATGGGTCACCGTTCAATCTCATAATATGGCTAGTACCGTATCGCTGTAGTAGTTGAGATATGACCTTGCAGACTGTCTAGGGCCGCAAACAATAGAATTACCGTGATGTCACATTACCAAAAACAAATATACAACTAGCGACGTCTTGCAGTTGAGACCATGTCATCTCTAGGACTAATGAGCGATGGCACCTATAGTATATAGTAGTATAATATGGATAGTAAGCGTTCAAACTGTTTTATAAAATTTAATCTGTATCCAATGCAAGTAGATTACTAATTAGCGTGTTTCGAATGAGATTTTACGATTGTAGGTATTTTTTTGTAGTTGTTTAGGCATGTGTAAAACTTCTGTACATTTGGTATTATGTATTCTGTGCTAGCGGCATCAGTGTTATTGAGTCTCCATTTTACCGGCCACATTATCCTCTAGCCTGGAGCATAATTATTTATATGCTCAGCCTCAGTGGTTCCATGTTTGTCAATAGCATATCTGTAGCATATCTGTACGGCAGTAGTCGTAGAAGTAGTGTATACACAATGATAAATTACGTAAAATGTACTTTTATTTCAATACGGTAGTATTAAGATACCACATGTACTCACTCTAAAAATCTATCGCACCGCTCCATAACTGGAACACAATAATACCAATACCGCACGGAGACTGTTTCACTGTGACCACACGGACTTCGAGTGGGTGGGACACTTATTTATTTGCGAATTTCTTAAACGCACACATACAATTAGCTTTTGTGGCGAGGTCACATGACTCACGACCCTGTCTTATTTATGCATCGTGTTAAAGATTAAGAGAATTTATCGCAGCACTGATTATTATGTAAAGTATGAAGCTTGAATTGATTTTGTTTGAGATTGTAGATTTTATCTTAACTGTTTATTGAGATTAAGACAAATTAAGAACCATTAGTTGCACTTACGTGAACGCTAAACATTGAAATATTTTTTTTTTCGAATTTTATCCGTTTTGTCCATTGTACTCGTTTTAAAATTATTAAAAATTAAAACTCCAGTGTCTGTTTTAACACTAGAGTTAAACATTGTTTTTTTTGGCCTTATGCTGATTTAAGTCTGATTTACATACATACACCCACGCCTTTAATCTGTTTAATTTATTGTAATATACAAATAATAATATAGTAACAATACAAAAATAAATATAATATTACCAATATTAATATCACATTTAGCCGAACTACGTAGAAATACGAACATTTAATGAAGTAGGTAGATACTTAATAATATTATGTGTTCAATCTTTAATAGATCTAGTTTTATATCCTTGTAAATCATAATTCTACTTTTTTATGTATAAACATCCCAAGCCCTGATATGCCAACGATGTTTAGAAATTGAAGCAATAATGCTCGTTCTAAGTACATTCAAACGATTTTCATTAGTTCAAACTGATTACACTGAAGTTCAGATAATCTATATATCTATGTAATTTCTAGTCTTATTAATTCGATGTTACGTTTTAGAAACATAGTAAGTGTACTATGTATTTCGGCAGTGGCTGATATCGGCCAATCCGGTAAAATATTGACATTTCATTAATGTATTTTTTATAAAAAAAAAAACGTTTGTATTTTAAATTGAACTAAACCCATCAATCAGTATGATACAAAAGCCTGTCGGTAACCTAACCCAATAAACTCAATGAACGCCCATGGGCAGCTATGGGATAGTATCAGGCTTGATGAAAATGTCTGTCCATATTATGTCCTGAAACAGTAAAAAAAATATATAAATCTCAACCACATGCATTATGTACACGTATCTACGTATTTTGGACTCATTTCAATCTAGTCTGGCTTAAAACAGAAGCATGTAATTTTTTTTTCATTAAAGCAACTCGAACTATCAATACAAACACATCAAAAATAACATATCCCCTATATTATGAGCCATCTCCCTAACCACACACCGAGTCCTCACATATTCGCTCAATGTAAACACAAACAACTAGTTGAAAAACAAGATCGTCTCGAGGCGTTTTCCGCGATGAAAGTGTGTTTTTCCAACAAACGTTCGGGTTATGCACTTATCATATGCGTCCGCACGGTATGCAATATGCCAAGATAACGCTAGGACAGCTTTATATGGCGACGACGCATAGACTATGGGAACAGAGCGGACGGTTCTTTGGTAGGTAGATTTGTCTATTGATGCTGGTGACATCATTTATATGGGGGCAGAGTAGTCAGCTAAAAGTTATCTTCTTCAACACTGTCTACTGTTGCTAACTTAACCAAATCATGTTTAATAGAAAAAAATCATCATCCAAAACCTGTAGTATTAACTTTAAAATGTAAATGCAATATAATTTACAACGCTAATGTCTATATTCCGATATAATATGCATATTCTGTATGCCTAAAGGTATTTATTCAAAGGTAAATCCCACTGTATTCAAAGCGAAGTCAACATGACGTATTATTACATATTACATAATGATAATAATGATGTGACCCAATTATGTTGTAAACGGATGTTATGATTCAATATGTTAATCTGATCCGATGTCAATTACCGGTAACAGATGTTAAAGAATTTCCTGTATAATTTATGTTTGACAATGATACCTAGGATATAATAATGTTGTGTTCAATTATACTTATTGCCCATAGGTGGGCGAGGAAAACTTCCTCGTCGATCATCACCACTTACTACCTACTACTGGGCACGGCTCTCCGCTCAGGTTCAACATTTCATTATTTAAAAGGCATAAGTAAATGTCTATAAAAATATACCTATTTACCCCTGATACTTACGTAAATAAAACTACTTTTTAACGGAATTTACCGCGGTATATTGATAGTATTTTAATTGATATCCTTTAATGCATCCATGTTCACGAGCAGACTCAAAGAGTTTTAGTTTTAATTAGATCTTCAAAGCATAACATATCAGCATGCCTGTCGTCTCCAAAAGGTTAGATAGACGTGTACTAATGTACACTCACATTTTGCCCGAATGGTGGCAAGGCCTATTTGACATCAACCGGGTACCAAACTCCAAGTTGCTTCTGAGAATGTTATATAGATAAACCCAAAAACAGTTTGCGTGACCTGGGGACCGAACCCAGCAGTCGCATCTACGACTACTAGACCAAGAAGGCAATTAGATGATAATAAAGAAACAGGCATTATACAAAATTAATTCATATTGACACCTCTGTCGTTTGATCTTTGACATACGAAGAGGGCGCTCTCTTCTTATTTAGTACCATATTCCACGGAGCGAGCGTCGGCCGATTGTTCGGCCAGGATTACTAGTGTACTACTGTCCTTCATACCAACTGTACCCAAACAATGTTTTATATTTCGTAGGATAAGAAGGAAAATTGTGTTGAAAAGAAACTTGACCCGCTGCGCATTGTGGTTACAGAATGAGATTATTTGCTTTTCGCAACTAAATTTTTGGGGGAGTATGTTTTATTTAGGACCTGAAATAGTCTAGTGGTGTGGAACCAGTGGTACGTGAACTCAAAGGTCCTGAGTTCAATCTCAAAACATCGTGAGGAAACCCTGATATACCTGAGAGTTATTCTCAATGGCAAAGCCTGGCAACCCGCACTAGGCTATAGTATGGTAGATAGTCTAATCCCACTTAAATTAGAGGAGACTCGTGCCCAGCAAGTGGACAGTAAATGAACTGATGATGGTTTTTCTGAGATAAAAATTGAATTAAGTATTTATTTCCATGAAATACTTAAAATTTAGAGTACTTAGGAGGATTTAGGAATAACACACGCCTACAGCTACTGATCTCAATTACGACACAATAAAACAAACAATACACAGTGAAACTGTTATTGGATAATTTGATACTTATTAAAAACAAACTACGCATAAAAGTACAAAGAATGTGTTCACAGTCGCTCTTAACACTTATAAGCATTGAACTCATAAGACAAAGACAGTAAACCATTTTTAATTTATGACATTTTTGGCTCGCCGTTGAACAAAGGCACCAGTGTGCCCCGGCCGCCCATTCCGCCTCCCCTCATTTCACGGCTATTAGTTAAACTTGTTACCTACGCGTGGATCTCCATTAAAATGCAAATTTAACGCCCCCGAAAATGTTTATATAATATATTTTTCATTTATTTTTATATTTACGTCTCCGGAAGCCGGCTTATTTGCTAGTTTTCACCACTCTTTTTTATGTTTGTTTCTTCTTTTTTTTAAGAAAAGAATGTTATGGAATACAGTGGAACGGTACATTCTTTATTTTATTACGTTACGGAAATAGCTAAAAGCGGGAAATTGGAGTTCATAATAGAATTGGAAATTTCGGATTCCTGTCTTGAACAAGTTTGTGTACCTATTTGGTAGCCTACCACTAACTGTACTTAAATTTTGGACCTGTTCTTTGACAACTTAGAAAAAACCTGGTGTTATAAAACTTTTCATGAGATTAGAATAATTATGATTTGTGAACAATATTAACACAATAATTCCTAAAGAAATGTGTTCCCCGGGTCGGATAGGAAGCCGTATAACAAACAAACATTTTTAATGAAACCGACATTTAGATTTTTAAACACCACTGTCAACAGTGTTCCTAACTGCATTTCTACCGAAGTCATAATTACAGGTATTTTCATATACGCCGGCAACGGCGTATATGAAAATACCAGATACAGCACTTCCTAAAATGCATGCGGCGAAAATTATCGAACTTCGGCGGACAATGCCGACTGATTGCTAACGTGAGCATAGAATCACAAGAATAGATGGACTTGTAAGGATATGTTCCCCACTAGTCCCAGGAAGTGCCGTACTGCGAGTTGGAATGGAAAATCCTGTTACAGGTAAAAGATTATTTCCTATAAAACCGTATAGTATTAGATTTATGAAAGATAAAATAGATAGAGATTTTTCTGTAATGAATACACACTTTGATTTTCCCTTCATGCATATTCAAACTTGATGACTTGGTGGCTCACCTCACATCAGTAGGTACATTGATTTAGTGTGTAAAGACAAGCATTATTATTATCTTATCGCAACTGGACAAATACCTCTTTGGTTGGTAAACTATTGGTTACTGCCAACTAATTTGCATTACTTACTTTTCAGATTAATGTACGAGTGTATCAAGTAGCATCATATAACATCTTTTGATAAGATTTAGATCTGCAATTGAGATATTATTGGAATTTATAAATCAATCTGTATTACGGACTCCCTATTGGTTATAGGCGACCAAGCAATTATGATAGGATTATGCTACTCAGTGTCGCTTAGTAAGGCAAAATGTGCTTTCATATCTCGCATGTGCCCAGGCTGATTCCATAATTTATAGTTTTTTACCTATACCATTAACTGCAGCTTTTTCCAGTACAAGAATTTATCGCATTGTTATTTTTAAACATGACTTATTTGAAACACAAATCCCGACAACTATGTGTTGTGTAGCAATCAAATAAAACTTCTTGGGCGACGCTAAAAATACTCATACGACACTCTTGCGTAGGCGCCGCTGTGGTTACCCGCAACTGATATTGATCTTAAAGTTAGTGTCTTAAGGTCCAAAATTTCTTGATTTGCTCCTATCGGATTAAGTTACTGGCACAATGCAGTATTGTCGACTGGCCGGCTATAATGCGGCCAAATATGGAGAAATGTGAATTAAATTGGTTATTCTGCAGGAGCAGGCTTTTCTTTGGAAACGACTTCTAAGAGAATGTGGTTCTTGGTGCCGCCTTTTATCTGCGAGACATTAACGGATACTTGGATGTTATTTATTTGCTTATCTTTAAGGCTGTTTGCCTTAACAGAGTCAGCAGTAAATCGATGTCAACACCAGGAAGGGTCGCAGCTACATTTGGAAATGACATGTCGGGTTTAAAGGTCATGATTTTCCATAAGCAGTATTGGTATGGCACACCTTCAAGTTTATATGCAATTGTTGATGAATAACCCTGATAACCAAATATTCTTATCCTGGGTGAGTGTTGTATGTAATCCATTTGCTTCTTTGCTTCGAAACTACATCAAACATTACTTTTCGCGTAACACATAATATTGGATGGTAATTTTGCAGCAATATAAAGCTATCTATCGATTTAGGACTCAGAATTGTTTATAATATCTCAAAGTAACAGAGTTTTTGGGATCTAATGAAAGTTGCTGGTGCTGTTTATCAATTATGATTTTCACCGTAATATTGATTATTGTACCCACTCCATTCTCCTTCATTCTACATTCGACATTGACCAGTTAAGTGGCGAATCATATACATAGCGAGACAGTTCAGTTTCGTTACTATTTCTAGCTTGCATCTGTATTGTTATTTCCTACTATGACACATGAATGTCGCCAGCCGTGGTAGAAATGGCTCGATAAATTCGTCCCTTTCTATTTCCTCTCTGCGTCCTATTTTTGTTTTTATTCTGTAATCTTGTTTGTATTTGTGTTACTTGGTGGGAAATGTAAATTTGTAGTGGAAGGCTATAAGATACGTGTTTTTGTGTCATATCTGATTCTACTATCAGCTGACAGCATTCATCATTTCCATTTGATTTGCTTCGCTGACATATACAATATTTGCATAAGTATGAAGATACACGTCTTCAAACAATACGTCCTACTATAGTGATAGTTCCGTGTCGCAGAATCTGACGATTGTGTATATGTAGTCTACTAGTTCACAAATTCAAAGTTACTCAGGAAGAATAAGAATAAAAGTGACCCGCATAGTTTATAGAGTCAACAAGCTGTGCTGGTCATGTGTGTCAAAGGATCGGTGAAAGCAGGGAAACCAAAAGAAACTCAGTGAAGTATATACATATGTACATAAGAAGGTTAAAGGGGTGAATTATGTGCGGCATCTGAACCCAAGTGGCAAAATCAAGGGATCTGCTGTGTATTTCCTATATAAGTAATAACTGGTTAATAACTAGACATAATCACTAGGAACGAGCATAACACAATAATTTACTTTAATATTAAAACGGTACATGTAATTCTTTCTACATCTCCGTATAAATAATGTAGACTACATGCACTACTAAAATGCAGTAGAAAATTCAAATTCTGAAATCAACCCCTAACACTGTTACGCAGTGGCGAAAGTCTACTCGAATTACTTTCTAAAACGAGGCGGGGACGCGACGTAATCGAATTGTGAGTCGAGCGAGCTTCGCATTCTGTTTAATTGATCAGCACACCGTGTCGCAAGGCAAGATACGTTGGGTGATTAGTTAGGCAATTAGTAGTGGTCACTGATCGCCGTTAGTAATGTCGCCCATTAACGTTTGGAAGGGAAGTGGAATTGAGAGTACGTTTTAAGGAAAGAGCGAGAATATTTTTTTGGAAGGAAAAATTATAAAATCTCATTCATACCTACATATAGACAAATTTAATGTAAGGAGCAAGTGGCTTAGTAGATAGCAACATATTTTAAAGTGAATTTTTGGATGGAACAGTAAATATGATAAATTTAATCCCGACGATCCTTTAACTAACTCCATCAATAATCATGGCTAGATTTATAAAATATTTATCATTCTGCAAAAAAAACTCAGACTTTAACATGGTCTATGAAGCATTTTTGTTGATATTAACATATATTTTTGTTACTAACAGCAAAAATGGGTTTGACATACTTGACTTAGTAATCTTAATACAAATTCTATATATAACCATGATTCATAGTAGTAAAGAAAACTATTCATTACAAATAATAATTGTAATGAATAGTTTTCTTTTGAACAGGTCGATGCTCTCTCCAGCAATTAAACTAACCCTTAGTGAAATAAATCTAACTACATTAATATCAGAAAAGGTTACTAATAGGCACTAATTTCTAATCATTTCACCCCTACGATGACTTGCAGTGACCGCAGGAAGCGAGAATTATCGTGCGGAAGGTGGCAAGTCACGCTTACTAGGGTTAACAGGCAATAGAATTTTATTCGGACTGTCTGACGCTGGATTTGATAATTTAACAAGTATAAAATAATTTAATTTCTTCTCTTTGTCTTTTTATAGCCGAACAGCTCCTTGTATGTGTACAAAGATGGGTACATAAATTATGTTATATTAAGGTCTAAAGCAGGTTATTGCAGCAACAACTGTTGCGTGATCTGAGATTTTCCTAAGCTGCGACATTATTTCGTTTTTAATATCACGTTTCATTCTTGCCTATGGTACTGTCATTTTGTGTACAAACGTACTTTTTATGAGTAAAGATCACACAATTGTCTTTTTTCCTGTTTGATATTAAATATAGAAAACTGACATTTGGAACATAGGTTTATTTCTTGGCGTTAAAAACTAGAAAAGCATAAAATAAGATTTATTAAATTATTATTTGAACGATCTGAAATTTTGTATTGGAATTAGTCTCCTTCGGTTTCTCAAATAATTAAAAAGACATGGTCATCCTATCTCACACCTCGTGAGGATATTACGGATTTACTAATGTTAACAATAGATCGAGTCGATACGTCAATACAAATAATGGTTAACGTTTTTGTTTAATTATATAGACGCTATTGGTATTAAGAGTTACTGGTCAACCGTGTAACAGTCAAATTGGAAAAGTTACATTACAATTTTATTTTGAAATACATAAAATACATTTACGAGAGAAAGATTTGACATTTAAGAAAGTCTGATGGAGTCTGGAAAAATAAAGGCTCATACGGTGCTAGTCTAAGCCGATAGTAGTACTGGGACGTACCACAACGTAGTTAAGCAATTAAACATTCTGATTAATAGCTTATAAAATATGAGACTGATGTTTTGATGTTGTTTTTTTTATAAAATGTGAAAATGCCTGCCGGTTGCCGGGCAGTCTGGGCTTGTCATGCTCACTCAAATGTCCTGCTGATGGTGGCATTGTGTGTTGGGTCTTTTTATTCCCTACAACATGGTTGAGTAGATATAGGCCGATACACACGTCATGCTCATGAATGGGTGCTATCAGTTGGGACTGGTTGGATCATACATGTTATGGCAACCTAAATTGGTAAAGCGTTCTTTTCCAACCTGAACAAAGTGTAACTACTTTTTAGTACTAGGGCCGTCGCACATTACAGCTCCTGTCTTAACTATAACGTTATGGCAGTTGCTGGCTAGTTTGTCTACTCCAATATTGTCATCTAGAAGACTTGCTTTTAAAGTCTAGTCATGTGCCTTCACATGACTTGCGAAGTGCTGACAATGTTCAAGAGGCCATATATACGGAACCGATAACCTTAATCGACGGCACCTCCTTGACAAGACATGCGGTACAGTCAGCATAAAAAATCATTTTTAAATATATTATTGTTATTATACATATTTTTATAAATATTTTTAATGAAAGGATTATTTATTTTTTCATTTGGTTTTGATCGTTGAGGCATAACATTACTTGTACCTACTATGTCGTGGAGGTTTATGCCTAATGATTCCTATAAGGGATTAAATTACATTAGCTGCAATAAAAACAAAAATCCTTATAAAATGAAATGAATACACCCAAATAAGGTGTCGTTTACTTTTGTATTACTTATATCTATTAGAGGGGAAATTGACACTATCCAAAAATAAACTATGTGGTTTTATAGTCTATTTAGGGTATACATATAAACTAAATTTCTGTTATTACCTCATTGGACTGGTAGTCGTGGATGTAAATGCTGGGGTGGTCCTGGTTTCAATTTTCAAGTGAAGCAAACTGTAAATTGTAAAATTCTCACTACCAGCTTTGAGTTGTGAGTTGTTCGCGGTTTATTGCTGTAGACTTGTACTTGCTGTACCTACGTTAATTAATGAAACCACGGGCAAAATATGGGTTTTATTCCCAGCTCTACCAAAATATTATTTGGATTTTCTAGATTTTTTTTAGAACCAGATTAGACACGCCATAGGCCACAAGCAGCATATATGGAATCTAAGAACATATCATAATTATCATAACGGTGAAGTAACGTGAAGTAAGTGCTTAACCCTTTGAACACACCAATATTGGATATCTATTACGTAATGTAATGATTATAAAATTCAAATCCAATGAAACATATACATTCCTACATTCCTCGCATGTAAAAACCATGAATGGTGGGTATAGCTGTTCCAAATTCAACAACATTAAATCTAATTACGTTTCCACTGTGTTTTGACGGTTTAATCCGACACTACGCATACAAACGAACAGGGTGTTTACAATAAAACCGAATTATCACATTACCGGTGGTCGTGACTACTTACGACGGGGAAATAAAATATATATACGACTCATTTGGGTGGTCTCAGTGTACCAATAATAATCTTTTACGTCTCATTTTGATAACGTTATTAATTGAAATGAAACTGCTTTTTTACGTATTTTATGATGACGTTTGAGAGCTGTAGAATAGTGGTGTGACCAATACATATTGTGTGACTGATAAATAAACAAATAAATATGCCATTATGACACAGCGCCATCTAGTTCCGAGCTAAGCAACGAGGCTCGTGTTACGGATACTAGTCGGTTAATATACTACATGTATAGTTTTTTTTGTTGTAAATACATACATATTATACATAGATACATTCATGACCCGGATACAAATGTTTATGCTCATCACACAAACATTTGTCCCTATCGGGATTCGAACCCGGGTCCCATAGCACAGCAAGAAGTGTTAACTAACGTTAGACTAGTTGGGCCATCATGTTATGTCAAAGGTCTCGAGTTCAAGGCATGCACCACTGACTATTCAGAGTTTAACCGAAACAAATACAGACACTGACAGTATTTTTTATGTAAATACCGTGTATACTTTCATATGCTTTAGTGAAAAGCTGTCAATTTGAAAATATAAAAAGACACTATTAAATTTTGATTTAATAGAATTTATGGTTGTGGTACATTAGCAAACCGATTATGTACAGTATTACCAACCTTATAACTACTATGACTTATTAGTATACCGTTCAAATATTATTAATGGGTTTCTAGTCTATTCATTGGAAATTATTACTTTTTAATGTGTTTAATTAATGATATAAGCTCTAATTTACGTGGCATGTCAAACATTGATGACCGATTATGTCTAGTGGCGCAGTGGTATTATGTTTGCAGTTCAAGTCGCGGTATAGCATCTATATTTTGTAGCAGACCCAGACCAGGAGTCATGGATCTTTTTTTTACATCATATAAGAAGTGGTTGGGCTCGATTCCCAGGTTGAGCAGTGTCATTGATATGTTTAAGAAATTCTCAGTAGCAGCTCGGAGTTTGGATTCGTGCCCGGTCGATGAGTAGGATCGGCCCCTATTACACAAACTAAAACATTGTGACGAAATGTGGGTGTACATTAGTACACCTGTGCCTAACCCTGTTAGGACTACACGCTTCATCGTATGTTACGTTAATAAAACCAAATCTACGTAGTGTTTCAACTCGTTGCTTAGCTCGGAACTGGATGATGCTGTGTAAAATATCCGGTTACATTTATTTTAATTTTAATGTACTACTAAACGATAGTTTACAATAAGTCACCAGACCCAACATACATACTCAATAATCAGCTAAGTCCTGTAAGAGTTTCACATGCAAATATTTTATTACCATCCCAAGTTTCGAACTCTGATACACGTTAATTATTCCTCTCCCCTTGATCCGAAGGCGTACGATTCTAGTGTAGGCGTCAAGACACTGTGTGCGGTCCCTATCGGTCAGCCACCAAGTCAGAGAACACAAAATACCAACATAACCCTTAGTACTTAGGCAAGAGAGTTCAGTTTCTTATGCCCAGACTTGATGTACAACTTTTGAATACCTCACATGACAAGTTAAACGAATTTGGGTTGTATGTTTGGCAAATAAAGTTGATTTTAGTTTAGATAATGTGGTTTACACTATTAAAATAATGAGGGCTCCTAAGGGTATACCCACTATTTCTCATGTGTTTGCTTACTTTATTTATTGTTGCGAATAAAGCTACTGTTTGTCTTTGTTGAAACGTAGTTCGTCACTTGCTAGTTTAGTTCTGATTCAGTTTTGTTTGTTTGTTTAAATTTTACTGCCATCATCTGGAATTGTAATAAAACGGTGTTAGTCAGTTGTATAATGTCATATATCGCTTTTATCCTCAACGGGTTAGATAGACGTGCCTTCAAGCACAGTGTAGAAGTTATATTACCATACATCTGGCAAATATTTAACCTCAATTTTTTTTTATATACGACTCTTATCTTGCTTTCTGAAAAGCACAGATAGTACTTAAATTGGAGCATGCTATTTAAATAAATAGAACTATTTCAGATGACAACCATAATATGAAGCCTTATAGACATGACTGCCTAGATATACATAGGTTTATACATAGGACTTCGAAATCATGTACGTATGAGGAACAATTAAGGAAAATCAACATGAGGAAACCTGCACTGCAATAATGATGACCCTTTCAGGCTCTAGCTGTTATCTTTCGCCATTTCTTTCTGAAAAATAAAATTTATTAAAAATGCAAAATGTCAAATTTTATTTGTTTTTTTTCTTTTTGCAGGTACGCATCATAAACTACGTATACATAGAGAGATTATCTCTTATTCAGGTAACAGATACCTATTTATAGCAAGTGTATTACACACACACAATTTTCGTATTTAATCTCATTTGCTCAGTTATTTCACTCTCTACATAACTCTTGATACTAGAATACAGTATAAAAACTCTCCTTATTACCAAATATTTCGGCGATAATAGGTACCCAACTCAACGAAAAAAAAATAGTTTTTTGTTTACAAATATATCCGGATGTTATTTATTACAGATAAGAATAAATCAATTTTTTTTTATGATTTCTGGATATCTTGACACAGCTCCATCTATTTCCAAGCTATGCAGCGATGCTTGTGGATACTAATGGCAGGTATATTACATTTATGTCAAAACTTTTCTGTAAATACATACATATTATTATCCATAGAAACTTCTATGTCAGGCATGAAATTCGCATCCGGGACCCTTGCCACAGAAATCAGCATTTAATACCGCTGAGCTAATCAATACAAAAATTATGACCAATATTTTGGCCATAACTTTTGGTATTAGTATATTCATTCTTCTAAATTAATTTTTAAGTAAGACCCAACTAAATAAAGCCCCCTTTTTGTAACCCCCAAATAAATTCCATTTTCACTTTGCAAGCTAGTGTAACAATTTCTCATATAAAACAAAAGCTGCCTGTTAAAACATTAACAGAGCAGAAATAGTAATCCCATAACCGGTATGTAACAGTAACAAATAAATTCATAGAATGACTTGTATAGCTCGTGAGCGCTTTCCGTCGAGTCATCGAGATTTAACAGGTGAGTCGATTCTGTGACCCGTTCACTCGCGCGTGCACCCAGCATGCGAGTCAAGTGGGAGATTAGAGCTTGTCATGTCCGGTGTCAAGATTTTTTCAATGTGCTTCTTTTGTAAGGAGGTCGTGGATGTTTTCTTTTTTGCTTAAGCTATTTTTATGATACAAACAAGTATAACAGATTACTCCATTGATCGACGTAAAACAGACAGACAAATTAGATGTTTTTGGTTTTGGTTTTTGTTTAGTTTAAAGTCGCTATTAAATTTAAGATAAGTCGTAGGGGGTGTTATGGCCCAGTTTGCGAGAGGCCTTTTTCCAGCAATGGATTGCGACAGCCTGTGTTGATTGATTAAAATCTTAGAGTTTTTAAATAAATGATTTTTTTTTAAGTTAGACACAAGTGTGATGATATTCAATGTGTTAATGTCATGTTACTAAACTGTCGGGAATGTTACATTTCAGCTGCCACACTTCCCAATCTTATATTTTTTTTAAATTACATTGAATGCATCTTGAAAAGTATCAAATTGATTCCGAAACTCCAATCTAGCAGTTCAAACGCACCACAGACAGGAGGGTGCAATACACGATTATTGACAGTCTGGCCCCGCGTTGTTCGGACAACCAGTAAACATGATTTGTAGGACTGCCGACCGTCACTACTGTCACCCTACCGATCGAGCCGTGTTTTGAATGGTAAGCTTTAGCTTGATGACTTCATTTCCATACTAAGTGCAGTTGAATCTGTGTGATAGGGGTTGTTTAAATATTTATTTTGTATTTTTAATGTACGAACAGCAAACTGCGGTAGGCCATTTTTGATCTTTACGGTTATTGCAATAAGGGTGAAAAGTGGTTTAAGCTAAGGTATTTTACCTAGTCTATGTAATTGCAAATGGTAGGCGAAGATGTGATAAGTGAGGGGTGTTTTAAAAAACAGCACTAATTAGTAAAGTCCTACTTGAAAAATTCGTTGGTGATACTTTGTATGGTAGGTATACAGGTACTTTTGATGTTTGCACAATATTGATTTCTAAGCAAAATTCCGCCCCTAAGGCGACACTTTGATCAAAGATATCAATAGAATATTATGTTGTGTATATATTTTTATAACACCTTTTTATTAAAGGTGCACTTAATGTTATGTATAACACTTTAGTTTTATTTACTTTTAAGACACTAATATACCCTACCTTACTATTAAATTTGATTGCCGAAGAAATTTAAATCTTATGTAAAAGAATTTATTATTATTATTGGTCATCAAGGATATAAAGCTTCAGTTACCGAAACTAATATTAACAATCTTAAGGGGGAGGAAGAATAAAAATTTCATTTTGAATTCTGCAACTTTACTCTTGCGAGTTATTGGTAAGCTAAATAATATTATTAAAAAAAACACCGTAATCAGAAAATTGTGGGGTAAGAATATTAATAAATAAATAAATATTTCCGAACATTATTACACAGAGCCATCTAGTTCCGTAGTAAGCAACGAGGTGTTACGGTTAGAATATTAATTACTTGTACGTGAACCACATTTCATAATACATGGAGTATCAATAACCTTTTACGAATAATCTGACCAAATCAAGTTAATGTGCTCACAAACTCATGTATTTTTATCTCTGACATGGATCTTATTACAACAATAATAGGGGTTACATTGATAACCTCAATGCATTTCATGCAGCAGTCGCTTCAATTTGTTATGGTACTGTGATCAGCTTTTGATGGGAAGCAGGTTGGTTTATGCGGATCATTCTAATTTCATACAATATTTATAAAATTACCTTTTATATTCATTATAATTATTTTAATTAATCCTGACATTCCGGATGATTATAATCTATTTACGTTTTATAATATATACGTACCAGTTTTATTTCAATGTGTTATATTTGCGTAAGTGTAAATCAGTCAAAACCGTTTTAAACCGACCTATTTTCGAAAGTTTTGTAAACTGATTTGATTGTTTTATTCATCTTTTTCTAGAAACTGTTTTTTTGTTGTTGTTTTCAAATACAATTTATTGTTTTATAATAGTTTATTTTATTACATCTACGTAAAGTATCTGATATATAAACGTACTTCTGTGTCCTATGATTTTAAAATAGGCAAGGTAATCGCTGTTTAATTTTTAATATCAGGGTTGAAAATAAAATATTTCCAGAAGAGTCAAAGGAACAACAAAAATGCAGCTTCCCCTTAACCAAAAAAAAAACAGAATATACTTGCATAAGTCAGTAATTCAATCTACCGACAACAAGATCGTTGTTCTCACGGAACTAATGATCCAGTTTTTTTAAATACTTTGACACCGGCGCGACTGCAGTAATTGGATATGTTTTGATCTTGCACAATGATGACGATACGACAGTACGAAGGTCTATCGTTCTACTGCTAGGTCTATCGTAAGTACGCAATTAAATATTTGACGGCATATTTTATAATAAGCTGAAATATTTTAGTCATCACTCATTGTAATATCAAAGTTTGGAAAGATTATAAAAAGTAGTCTAGAGTTGTTGAAATTTACTAAGATACGCCATTTTGTTCGCAATATATTTAATTAATTAATTATGTACAAAACTTTCACAGCATCTACGGTCTCGAACCATAAGAATTGAAAGAAGAAAGTAACCAAATAGTATGATAAAATGTTTAATATTCACATTAGATTAAGAAATAAATAAGTCTAGTGATGGCTTAAAATCTCTAATGCAGACTGCAAAAAAAAAATTACGGATTTTCGAAGATTTTCGAGATAATAATAGGAATAAAGAAAGACAATGGTCAGTATACAGCACAAACAAAAACAGCCACAAATAATAGGCAAAAAACTAAAATTTTTATCATCATCCACAGCCTTTCTGATCCCACTGCTGGGTATAAGCATCTTTCGATGCATGCCATGCCAAAGTTACTATAAAAAATGAAAATCGCTGGTACACAAGTAAACACACAGACATACAAATGTATTGAAACAAATCCTGCATCACACAATCAGTTCACCCTCGGTACGAACTTTAAACATATCTTACTATTTACGCAAAAGTTTTCGCGATTTCACCGGATTTTTTTCTCTCTGTACCTGCATGGGGAGTAAAGTTTGCACTCGCAACAAACAATGTTAATTCGGGCGGAAATGTCTCTCTTTTGGGGATTTCCTCTATCTATAAGTTATTGTGTGTACGTGGAGAAAGAAATCGATGCGGGATTTGGGGGGAGAGGGAGTTTGGTTTGAAAGAGATTGTCGTTAATCTGTTGATTAAATATAAGTGAAGCTGTAGATCTGGGCGTTATTTAAGTTAGTGTTCGTGTATTGTTTTTTATAAGTATTAATTGACGAAATTGTTGGTAGATGACCATAAATTTCGTCAATTTAATGCCTAATTTAATTATATATATTATGTCATGTTATATTAATCATTATTTATTTGACAAAAGGTTTTTAACTGATGTCATAATTGAGTGCTATGAATTGGCGCACTGATGGGTCGCAGCTTCGAACCTTGTATAGACCAAAGATTTCTGTTTTACCTACAGATAGTCACCCTGGTAGTTTCCTTTTATGATTTTTTGAATAAGGGCATTTTAGTATACCTATAATATCAGTGTTTGAGGTTTCAAATAAATTTATAAGCCACAAATAAAATAACACTTTGCTGTAGGCAATTTTATTTGTGGCTACCTAACCCCACCTAACAGAAAAATAAGTAGGTTTTTAAATACAAAATCCTTATGACTTAAAGCACACTCAAACTAGATCCTTCTCACAATTCTGTACAGAATTTAGGATATTTTTATTTATATTTACCGGAAAGGTAAAACAATTTACCACCAACTAATCATAAAATCGTTTTAAGTAAATGTTATAGCAATTACCAGGAACACAGAACTGTGAAGAAAGTAAGTCTAAAACCGTCAATCCTCATACTTATTCTGCACTCGTTCGGAGATGTTAATCTCACCCCAACTAACTCCGGAACTGAGTTTGGCGCAATAAAAACTGTCACTACACTTATTTACGATGCAATAAAAGAGATTCAGAAAGAAATAATAGGAGGCGCCCGCGCACTGGCCTGATAAAATGGCGCTTACTGACGTATTTGTGTAGACATATTTTAGTATAATTTTTTTGGTCAGAAAATTGGAATACGAATATTGAGCATATTGAAGTAAATGTTCACACATAAGAAGCAAACAAGTTGCTATTACTGTATATAAATATTTTACAATTACCATTAGTCTGAAGTATTACACACTAGGTACTGGGCAAAGGTTTCACTTCTTCAAATATCTCGATCTGACTATCCAAAATGAGTAAATCAAAATAACTTATAAGAAGTTAGCAAAAAGATAAAAAATAAATTTTTGGTTCTATTTTTTTGTAAATACTTTACAAAAACATCAGTAAGCAACTATGTTAAATCGTAAATCTGTCTTCTCTAGAAACTACAAAATGAATTCAATATAGGTACTCATTTGAAAGCTCCAAAGCGCAATTTTAGCTGCCTTCGTGTATTATGTAAAGGCTCGGGTGATGTGTTGTGTTCGATATAAATAATTGAGCTACGATTAAAGCTCGACGCTACTTTTGTTCTTAAGGTCAAGAACTTCAGGTATTGATTTTATCCATCGATAGGAACTGTTGGATTGCTCATAAAGATTGATCAGTATTTATGAGGTTCAATAATTCTGATGATTAAATTGAGTCGTTATTGTCGAAGAATCATACATTCGTATATATTTCTTAGACATAGGAATATTTTTTTTATGGATTCCGTTGCGGTTTATTGATATTATTTTATCCCGTTTCGGATTCCTTTTAGCATTGACGTTCACGATTTTTTTTTGAGCATTGCAAATTATTACTACATTTTGTATTGGTCTAGCAATCGAAAGCTACTATACGCCATGCACTATACTATGTTTGATTCTCAGGTCATGCCTCGAGGCCCTCAAAACATTCATAGGTTCATAAACGATATTTTCATAACATCATAATATGATGTAAATTTCAGAACTAAGAAAGAACAAAAGTAGGTCAAAACGACGTCATTCATAAAGTTGAGATGTTGGGAAACGTTCCTATATTACATTGCTTTCTGCTCATTACATAAACCAGCATGATTAACTAAAGGAAAAACGTAAAGCTATCAGCTGTTTGCTATTCTGCGGAAATTGTACAACGAGCAGAAGGAAATAGGCTACCATGATGCTTGTTGGACGAGCGCCAAAATCTTGTCGATTTATGGACTAGGTACATATTTGTGCTACATATTTATTTATCATTTATATGACTGCGTAACTGCCATATTGCTCTTGTGCAGCATGAAGACCTGGATTCGGTTTCAAGGCCACGCAAAGTGTTGTTACATAGAGGCGTACTTAACTACATACTTGATTCGCCGGTATATTTTAGGTACCATCTAACAGGGTTTATCCTATTGCCATTAATCGAGTGCACATCCAGAACTCTAAAAAAACATTTTCCATGATTAGACAACAGCAGTAAAACAACATAATTTTCGCTAATAGTGGGAGTGTCCGTACGAGACGATCGCGCAATTCTACAATGTAATTATTATTTGGTTTATCGGAATTGACAACAATAAAGAATATTAAAATCAAAATACACAATAACTACAAGCACGTATGGTGGAGTCAACAACAAAGTCTTAATGTCAAAACCAAACATTAAATATTTATTAACATCAGTTAATCCACTTCGCAAATATCGAATAATGAATATTAGCCGCAATTCTAAAGGGACATTAATGTTATATCTAAATATACCGCCATACTACCATTGGAATTAATCTTGTGATGATGGCGAATAAAAATCGGGCATCAATAGAACGGGAGGCATTTCTTAATATTTCCCTCGGCCATTGAGAGGACTAAACAAATTCTCAGAAAGGAATTCCCTCCTCGAATACGTCAATCAACTTTTGTGGGATTGTACTAAAAAGATAAGGAGTGGAAATACACGGGTGCGGGTTTACAGCGGGCTCTCTGCGTTGTACTTGCTTAATTAATATAAATAGACTAGTGCTGATAGGTATATACATTATATGTAGTTAGATCTATCAACAACCAATTAAAAATATTAGTAGTTATTTTAAAGATAATATTAATATGTAACTAATATATAATATAATTATACTATTCTTCTATTATATATACAATTATACAGCACAATTATATATAATGTAATAGAAAAAAGTGGTCAATTAAAAAAAAACGTCTTAATTTGTAATTTTAATAATTAATAAGTATTGGTAGATGTAAACTTACTGAAACGAACACGTACCTAATATTGATATGTATGTTTCCGAAAAAGAACTTTCTATAGAATAATATTTTGATCTATTTAGAAGGCGCGGGTATGTCGTAAACGCGAATGGGAGGGTTAAATCTCATTACATTATAGCAGATGTAAAGCGATTTATAGAGGTAAACCCGTCCGGTCATATTTTGTTATGTTCCAATAATTCTCTAGATTTTACATTCTGGCTTTAGCAAAACCAACATTCCTTTTTTATTTTTAAAACTTCAAAAACACGTGCCTTGGCTCCGAATAGGTAATTTTGCGAGAAATTTTCTTTTTGCCAAATTGGGTCGTGAGTTTTATGCTCTCGCGTAAACTGTAATAGGCTAGGCCCTTTTTAAATTAACGGGAACTACCGCATTAAAGCGGGTTCTTGGAGGTACGTATGCTCAAGATTTTTTTTACGTTAAACCTTCGTGAATGAAAACCTCTTCAGCCGAAAGTTTGTTGATAGCTTTTGCGCTCCGCAAAAAATAACAAAAAAGGTGTTAAATTACTAAAAATTTAATTATAGTTATTACTTCATAATCCTCTGACATTTATATATAACATACCTATTCTAATTCTAACTCTTTGCAAGAATTACTTATTTCCGAATCAAATAGAGCATGTCAGTGTACACCTATACCGTAATAGATATATGTATATCCTTTAGATGTATACCTATGTACATATATTGCCGTAATTAAGATTATTTTAAAGATAAATTTACATAAAGAATTTTAATTTCTAATGATAAATTGGACATGCATTTACGTCGAAATTAGAAATGAAAACCAATTTCTATTATTTTTATGCCAAATCTCGCAATACTAGCGGTATACAAGGCTCAAGGCATGTTAGAGTTGGAGAGTCCTACAATCTAATTTTCCATCGGACACGTGTATCTTCCATCACACTTTAACTAGCTAACGGATCACATAAATAATTATAACGTTCCAAGGCTTACTTAATGGACACTGAACTCTGACGTCACATCTACGACACTATCGCGAACCCCAAAACCGCCAATCATGGTCACGAGAAGAGAGAAGTGTGGGGTCAAGTTCATTCTATGAATGCCAGCTAGGAAGTAGTATACTGATGTACATCTATAGCACAGTAGGTGGGTCCGAAAGGTTAAATATAGGTCAGATCTTATGGCCTATTCATAAGATGCAATATTAAACACATCGTCATTACTGTGTGTGTTTTTATTCAGGATGGATCAAACTATAGGGTCAACAACGCGCGAGCGACATCTTCGATGTTGCAAATGTCTATAAGCTCCGGTAACCATTTACCGACAGGCGGGCTGTGAGCTAGTGTGCCACCTCTCGAGGCACAGGTGCAAAAAAAAGAGAAGAGTTTCAATTTGTATTTAAAAAATAACTTTGTAACATATGCAAAATGTTTTTAGATACGGTTTCCGATTTTATAAAATTTAAAAACAAATATAATTAGATTTGACTTACGTAGTTAAATTAATTTAGAAATTATAACTGTTTACTTCCACTTAAAAATTTGCATACCGATTTAAAGGTGAGATATGTTGTACAATTTATGTTACTGACCACTTTGTAAAATACCAAGTCTCTAGCAAATAAAGATTATTATTATTTAAAACTATATAGTATCAGTAACAAGCTTTGTTGCTTAGCTCGACACTAGATGACGCTGTTCCATAATGTCCAGATATCTATTAATTGTTTATTCTAGTATTTAATCAACAATCTTGGACCTCATTTGTAATCAGCAGACCAATAAAACTATTCTTATAATAAATAATAATGGCATGAGCTCAAGAATCTTCACAAGAAAGTCACTACATACTTAGTGATCTCGTTCTAAAGATTTAATAACATGCATCATTGCCCAAAAAATATTCACAAATAACGAACCCCTATACTAGGGAGACAGTTGTCACGCTGTCTTTATGTAAAAGTGCGTGGACGTCGCGTTGCAATACTTTGTGCATCTGTACCGTGGCGACACATGGCGGCGCTGCTGTTGTACAGACGAGCGGGAGAACGCCGCGGTTGGCGTTTTTGAGACAGCGTTTATGTACCGATATTAGGTGATATTTGTTTCATGTCTAAAATTATGTATTGTAATTTCTATGATTTAATGTTTAAGTAAATTTACTTTGTTATTGCTTCCCGACAATAAAACTTATATCTTGTTATTTTTTTTAGAATTAATGGATTGGGTTCCTAGTAAGTTTAATTTAAAAAAAAACAAATTATGCAGTTTTATTACTTATCAGAATAGCATTCAAGATTAATTTAAGTTTTTTGAATAGTTTCGGATTGGACTATCCATACCCAACACAGATTTCACTTTATATTTCAATCTTCATAAACATTCTACATGCAGACATGGTCTATTAAGTACGAGAGTACCTGAAACTACTACGTCCAAATTGCAGTCGTTTAACGAGCAATCAGTCGATTCACACGCACTAAACGCTATCTGCATTACTCTGATCAAGCGCTCGTCTGTTCACATAATCTGTTTACAGTCGCAATGCCTCGCCCCAAAGTTGTCTTTAATTAAATTTAAAACTTGGCTGTGACGTCATGCCGTGCTTGGCTACGCGTGCTCCTGTTCCGGCGCTGGTCGCAACTTGTTCTGCCCTGTTGGATCTAATCTGCATCACGCTTAAATCCCTAAAAGGGTAAACAAAATATATGTTTATTCATGTATACTGTCTATGCTTTTAATCTTCTATGATCTAAGCTGCTCGAAAGCAGTGATACGACCACTAATTGCCAGGGACTTGAGACCTACTCTACTAAGTTTCAATATAAAGCGTGTCACACCTCTAACTTTTCGAAATCATGATTGTGCGTAATCATTATCACCGGCTGTAATAATAAAAAAATATGGAGATAATATTTGCCGTGCCCGAGAGATTCAGCGGCATACTAATTCTACCAGGCCAGCGTCGTAGTGTGGAACTTATTTTAAAAATATACTAGTGCTCTTCTGTGGGTCTGAATATGCCTAGATGATGGATTCGACGATAAGTGTTGCAAATTACTTATGAAATAAAAATATGGAAGTACTACTACATAATACAGTATATTACATATTATCTTACATCTTCAAAAACCCACCCTAGAAGCAGAAAATTATCTGCATTTTATTTAAAAGATATTCTTAGATAAATTAATTGCGAAACCCAATAGCTCAATTTAGTTAGGCAAACTATTGGACTTTAATTAGCAAACTGAAGAGGCTCAGTGACTATTTTTATCGCTAAAAGCTTCTTTAATAGAACCTTTTAACAGACATGACCTCAATCTCGGCTTGAGGACTAAGTATATAACTAAAATCACAGTTATTTGTTGGACCTAAGAATTGAAATTGGACCAAAGCGAAATCCAACTTATCATTCTTATGTTGCTACGTTTCAATGTATCTAATTGCGTGATTGAGCAACGAATAGCTTACATTTTCTTGTATAACGGAACGTCGCGTAAAAGGGGCTTACAAGCAAGATTACTGTCTGTTAGGTACGATTCTAGAAATATAACATTTTATTGATACAAAATTAGGACTACAAAATAAATACAGGACAGTTCCATTCCTGATCTAACAAATAATAAAGAAATGATTAAATAGAGTCGTATTGATAAAATAAGGAATACTATTACTGTTTTTGATGCTTTTAAACGATGTAGAATTCAAAACTTCACACTCTAGTTATGAAACTAAACGCAGCATAAATGCTAACAACATAATTTCAATCCAATAAGAATCAAGGAAAATAAAGCGAACCAAGTAACTTACACACAGAAAAAAAACTTTCTAGAGTTTTTTCACGTCCTAAACGTATCATGCATAATGCTTTAAAAGCTTCAAAAATCTCCATCGGCTTACAGCAAAATTAAACTAATTAAAAAACTTTTGTAATTATCGTCTTAACAGACACTTGGAGTAAATCGCCTTTAGGGCAAACAACACCTCAAGAATTTTACCTCCCGTGTTCTCGACCAACGCTTGACTTAATGTATAAGATATAGCGATTTCTTAAGAAGAGCGATCTCCTTCTTCTTGTCGTGATGTTGGTGTTTAAATATTGTTTTCCTAAAAGTTAAATAATACAGCGCCATGTAGTTCCATGGTAATCAATGAGGCTGGTGTTACGGATACTAGATAGTTAATATACAACATATACCTATGTACGTTTTTTTTTAATATACGAATATTATACATAGATACATCCATGACTCTCTACCGCGATTCGAACCCGGGACCCATAGCTCAGAAGGCAGCGTTAACTACCACTGGGCTAATTGGGTCGTCAATAAAAGTTTTCCAGGGTGATAGCGCTATTGCTGGTGATATTAGGGTTCTGGAAAGTGCAATTAAAAGGGTACCTATGACAGTCCACTAGCTATAACATAGTCTATTCTGGAAATCCATTCTCATATCGGCATTGTACCAAGTACCCAGCAGCTTAACTGAAACCGTAATTGGTTCAAAGATTTATACATATAGGTAACTGCAGATTGTTTCCGGTAGGCAATTGCTCTTTGAGGGGAGCCATCCAGAGAACGATACAATACAACCAATATTTGTATGTATTTTTAATCAGTGTGACTGCTTTTACCAAAGGGTTAGGTAGAGGTTCTAACGCACACCCACATTTCACCGGTATGTTTAGGTCCCATGTAACAGGCGGCGTGCCTATTCCCATAAACCGGCTATTATAAGACTACAGCTTAATTTATAGATTATACACCTGGGGTTTTATCCACAATCTCTCTTATATATTTTTTTAATTTATTTATTCTCATAAAATACAGATAAATCTAAACCTAATCAACTGCCAAACTGCATTACAGTTTGTCGGCAGCATTCTCGTTGGTATACTACATTAATTAATCGTTACACTATATTTCTATTACAATACCCCACACCGGGGTTTTTTTTTACTAACAGCTTATTGACATACACAAATGCCGATGCAATTACCTGTAAGTCATCCTAGTATTCGCTCGGCGCGGGAAACGAACCCGCAACCTAAGGCGTGCAAATCCAGTGGTCAGCCGATTAGCCTCCCTGACCAATATGCGCGCGCGGCAGAGCCACGGCACGGCACGAAGCGCGTGGCCTTCTCCATCGGCTCCACAAGTGCGCGCGTCAAATATCAAATCTCTCATTACTTAAAATCACTTCTTAAACAACGCCTACGCTCCGTGCTTACACCAAACACTTTAAAGCTCCTTAGAATTAACACAGTTGCAGGTCTGTATTGAATAAAAATCACATTACGACCCCTGATGCCTCCGTATTTCCGTCAGACGTCCCGAATAACAATAAATGTTAAGTTACATTGTTCCAAAGACCTATTACCTTTAGCTCGTACATAATTTCACAGACTAAGTTTCCCGCGTTCGCTTTATGGCTACAATTTGTAAATTTTATATCGTCTTTTGTGATTCAGATGCTGAAATTCTTTGAAATCATATTTGAAATTCCCCTCAATTTGTTCTCATAGTGGATTTATGGGGAAATATAAAGTGGATCATTAGAAATAACAATTGTAAAAGTATTAATATTGATGTAACAATATAGGTATTGTCGTGGTACCGATAACTGTACGAATATAGACATTGTGTTGTGGTTTATCTGATTTATTGAATGGAATATCTTTATTTAAATTATGCGAAGTATTCAATTTAAGTGAAAGTCGTATCGCCAAAGTTTTATTTTTTTTCTTACCATTAGCAATGTTGGATTTTACTTGTTAAAAATCTTTGCAGTCGAGTCTATATTTCTCACTGCTACAGTACCTAACATAGTTATTTAATCTTCATACAGAGAATTTATTCAATTCTCGGTATATTTAAATACATCTTAACTTTGTGAAACTTAATGTCACAGTTAAAGAACTTATTAAATGACGATTTAATATGAAAATCAAAATTCTCCGCATCATTGCTCCAGCAAACAGTCTCCAAGAATCATCAACTTTATAAATGCAAACTCATTTGTTATTCATCAAAACGTAGCGACGCATTCAAAAACCTTGAACTAAGACGGTCGTTAAGTAAATTAATACGAGTATAAAACATGATTAAAAAAATTACGTCGACAACCGATATGGGGTGGAAGAAATAAGGGCGCATCCCTCCTGCATGAATGGATGCTTTCTTCCAACAAATACAACGTTGTTTTGTTTGTTTACAAACAAGTTACAAACACAAGTTCCGACGCTAAATTCTAAGCATTAAAGCCATTGTTGTTGTTGTGCAACTGCAAACTTAAGTTTGTAATTGTGTAGCAAGTTTACGTTCAAGTGTTATAAGTTCTAATGTCTCTCAACGGTTTAATATAAGTTGCTAGGGGCGAAACAATGAAAATGTTAATGTTTGACTAGCATTTCGTATTTTTACCTTGCGCATTTGTTGAATTGCTTACTGAGTTCTGTTGTTGGCAAGAACTGCACTTCGCCTCCTTAAGATCGTCATGCTCTTTTAACCTTAGGAAGTGAACAAAGCTACTATCGAGGCACGTTTAGAAATTACTTGGTATTACTTGTAGGAAAAAGTATGCAGGTATTCACTATCATTTCTGTATGATATTATTCAAAGTTTTCAAAACATAAATAAGTATAAAGTATGGTGTCATGTTTATTGTCATGTTAATATAGTATAGCACTGTAAGAAGATGTTCGTCTTTTTTATTTGCTTACATAGCCATCGGATCTGTTGATCAAATATTTCATCTCGAGATTGGATAAAGCCAAACAAATTCTGCCAAAATCTAATCTGTACTTCAACAAGTTGTGTTTTTCTAATTTTCATTCCATATACATTTCTTCGTGAACACATTTCTACGCAACAAATAAGGAAACGTGAAAATTATATGCAAAATACACGTTCGCGAACGACTTTATTAGAACGGGTGTGAAATTGCGAAACGACCCTAAAATATGCGTAAAAATTTCTGTGAGCGTAAAATTTCAATCAGTCTTATATGTATGCAAAGCATATTCCCTTTAACTGTGTGTTGAGGTAAACTTCCAGTGATTGCCGTTGGTACCATATTTATAGGATTCAACTGGTATGTATCAAATATAACGTTCATTTTCTTGTAATCTTCGAACTTTTAGTCATTTAAATTTTTATTAACTGGTGTGAAATTTACATTCATGACTACAGCGAGAGGTCCTGCGTTCGGTTGCCATGTCAAGTAAGGTATTTTTGGAGTCTAAATGGGACTAGAGTAGTACTGTACTACTTCTAGGAGTACTAAATTAGTACCCCTTCGCAGATACTAACGTGAAAGTATGTTGTGCTAATTGAACTTGATCTTTCCCTAACTTGGGTTCACCATACAGTCTAGTCAGAACAACAAAATATCAGTACCCACTTTACCCAAAGCGACTGCAAGCAGACCCAGTCAAATACCGTAAGAATAGACAGCTTGAAAGGCATTTCAGATTTCATTAGCTTGCTCTTCGAGGTACGTATTGATCTCGATGACGACGAAACAAATGCCTGTAGGTAGAACATATAAATATTTGATCCGTGCGGAGATCACATCTACTACCCTCACAAAGAAGCCGATCGCTATTAATTTATTCAAATTAAATTGGACTAATAACAAGTGAATTACCTATATTTTTTAAATTGTATATATATATACATGTATATATTTATGTCAGTAGTATTAAATTCGATGACAATGTTCATAACACCACCCACATAGTTCCGTGGTACGCGCGGCACGCCACATATTGCATTCGCTTGTAATGCATTAACCATGCTAAACCATGAAATTTTAATATAAAATCGCTTTTTACTCAACACTTCATCTTAATACGTGAATGGAAATATCGTTGAATAACAATGAGAACGTTGAATAAATCATTAAATTTCGGATCGTTTGGCATAAGGGAAAATTGCGATTTGGTACCACGGAGATTTCTGTATTAAATTATGTTATTATAGTGGTAACCTAATTAGGAATTCATGAGTGTTAATAATCATAACCATAATATATTAGCCGTAAATGTGTAAAATATTATAAATTATTTATTATGACATGTTTTTTCATAACTTGTTTTGTTATTCTCATGGAAATTCTCGTGCAATAAGGCGAAGCACCATAAAAGGGCCTCCTACTAAGATTAGACTTCTAAACTAAGAAACAACAGCAGACCGTGCTCTTAGACAGGCCTCAGTCCGTGGCTTAGGGCTACGCCCAACACGCGGCAACACCTAGGAGTTACTGGATTTGGATTATTAGTTGGAAAATTTAAAGCTATGGCTTGATCAAAGGACAGAGAGGATTTACACATCTTTGCGATGGTCCTGACAGGTACGTAGTTCTTATAACGGACTTCAGAGATGTTTGTGTATGTGAAAATCTGTGTTAATTAAATTGCCAACCATGACGAACAGATGATCCTTGCAAGGAACGAAGATTTTTTTCTTCTTCTTTTAAATTGTGAAAAATATGACTTGTTAAGTCAAGATACAAAATTCCCAAATAAAGTGATCTCGGATGACACATTCAAGTAAGATTTAATAAAAATAGAACCAGTCTCCAGGCTATAAATCTCTTTGAGCATTCATTTTTGCGCGACCTACTTTTAAAAACACAGGTTTTTTTTCGATGGAAAAGGTAAAAGTGAAAAATTCAGATGGGCCAGATGGTTGGCGCGACTGGCAGATAACTGGAACGATCTAGTAACCTATATTCTGTGTGGGTTTGTAGGATTTACTTTGAAATCATGGACTGCACTCTGCCATTTATATTTAAACGAATCTCTCGGTTTTCTGGTATCGAATGGCTTAAAAGAAGCGTGCAGCTCAGTAAAGCTAAATTATTAATGTTATAATAAAAAACAGAAAATATCTTAACAGTAAAATGCAAAATTGGTTCTAAAACCCAAAATATTTTATGATGTACCTACATCAATCGCAAAATCTTCGTTAACTAAATCAGCAAACTACAATAAACATAAAATTGTTTTATAAGGAAGTAACCAATTTCCCGTCCTCAAACCTATTTTGTTGTGTCCAGCTGATCGGTTCCCCAATTCTACCCTTAAAGGTCAGTGCACTCGGAAGCCCTTCTGAACCCCTACCATCGGTGATTTTACCCCGTTTTATTTTTCATTTAACACACAATTGCGCGCTGCTTCGTATGAGTGATGTGATTACCTGGTGATTACGAATTTAAGTCGCAGCCAATTTTATTTTCAGTGGCAAGGAATTTGTTTAAGCGATTTTTATAAGTTGTATAGTATATTGTATTTGTATTGACTAGATAGACTTTGATATAGAATTACGTAGGCACTATTAAGGAGATCATCGCGGTATATTGAAAATTTAATTATTTACAGACCACGGATGATGAAAAGAATCCAAAACGTCGGGTTTAATATATACTGCGATCAAATGATTTACTTTAGAGGTGTCTTCGTGTGGTCATAGTTTGGGTGTCAGCTACAAATTTTGTCAACAGATCATGCGGAATCTGCCGATCGTATTAGACTACGGCCCAAGAGCCCAACCCTTCATAAGGGCTACAGCATAAGGGCTTCCGCGGGCCTAATAAAGTTAGTTTTATATAAGTATTTGAGATAAGTAATTTGTCATAAAAAAATAACACAACTGTTATAGGTCTCAACTCTTACCTATTTGTAAAAGGAAAATTATCAAAATCTTAAATCTTATCATTTTTCAAGCAAGCTTAACACCAATTAACTCTACATTAAGGAACGAATAAGAAATTCTATTTACTAGAGTAATGAAAATTTAATTTCTTTCATAACCAATCGCGTTATTTACCTCACGGAGTCTGTGTGGTTTCTAAGGAGACTTGAAAGAACCGTTGACGAAACGAATTTTTATTATACAAAGAAATCAGTAATAACTTGTTGCCTGAAAGCTTGTCAGCGCTCTAGAAATTGGAATTATTTAGTGCCTAATGTTTTTGTAACAAAATATTAGTGATTTGAATTGAATCGCGAAATAGTTTTATTTGAAACAAAATTATAAATGGTTACTTATTTACTACTTATTGATTCTATAAATACTGTAAATTCTTTTGATTTTATTCTCTCGTTATTTTCGAAACAGATATATTAAACACTGTCTGATTTCTGAATGTTCTGTCACTTTTCTTTTCTGTAGGAGTATTTTTTTTCCATATTTCATTTTGTATTTATAATTACAGAATCTAAGTTCAAACTAATCATCATCATCAACCCATTAACGTCCCACTGCTGGGCACGGGTCTCCTCTCGTTTGAGAGGGATTAGGCTATAGCCCACCACGCTAGCCTACTGCGGGTTGGCAGACTTCACATGCCATCGAGACAGATCTCTCAAGCATGCAGGTTTCCTCACGATATTTTCCTTCGCCGTTTGAGCTTGTGATAAATAAGCACATGACTTCAGAAAAGTCAGTGGTCGGTGCCTTGGGTTCGAACTCGAGACCTTTGACATCTCAGTCCACTGGTTACACCTCTAGGCTACCACAACACAAACAAATTAATACCTTGTAATAGTAACTGTTATATGATATGCATAACTTCTACCGTACTTCAGTATTCAGATCAGAAGATTTCCTAATGATATTTACAAGAATTTATGAAACAAAGACTGTACAGATTCAAGAAAATGGACTCACGAAAAAAAAAACGGCTAGACTCATTTATAGATAGTACTCATTTATATAGTATTTCCCTACCTTAACATAAACAATCATTATCGGAAGAGTAAGGATAACTAAGGTTTAACTCTAAAACAGTCTAGTTAACGTATAATTTATAAAAAATGTGTTAGTGACAACACCCATTTATATTTATAGTTCAATAAAAACATGTTTGTTGCGTTATTGATATATTGCTTTTGCATATGCAATTTACCCTCGCCACAGTATTTCCAAAAACACTAGTGAACCCATGGGAAGTAATAATTATATCCCCATTTTGTCTATCTATTAATTCCACCCTTCTTTGATTAAAATGTCAAAACGTAAATGGCATGCCATTAAAACATTTGTAAAGGTGATAATTTTATTGTTAACATGGAAATGTCTGGTTAGGGTCCCGTTCAAAGGTATCGCTTTTGATGTGGCCATTAGAACAAAAATAGAATATATTTTACATTATCTTAATTAGGTCGCAGTACAAATTATAACGACAAAACTTGTCAGGTTTGTTTATTAAATGAATTTTGAGTTCCGATAGTTTTGCTTCCACAAACATACCACGAACATGTTGTGTGTTCGTTTTTCCCTATGCTTTATTTTATATATAAATCGGATTAATCGGTACGTGTGATATTCAGACGTGTTTGAAAAAAAAAATTATTGATGTATTAGATGGATCGATGTTTGTATGTATAATATGAATAAAAAAAAGAAATCTATTTAGTAAATCAACCATCTAGCATCGTTGCTTAATCCGGAACTAGACGGCACTGTGTCACAACATGTGGGTATAATTATTATTATTACCATTAGTACCTATCCTGTTCTTGCAAATTTGACTAACATTGTTGACGAAATCACACTGAGAGTTTTTGTACCATATTCCTTATAACATACAAACACTTGAAACAACTTACATACTCATACCTCATCTAACAATAGAGCATCGAACGTTTTCTTATATAATCAAGAGATGCTTCAGGAAACGAAAAGCTAGGGGATCACATATAGGGAGACAGCGATAATAAATAGTGATACTAACAAGATCTTTTCACCTTGTTTTGGCAAATCAAGTCCTGTTTTGTAAGTGAATTTAGACAAAAAAAAATCTTCTTGTTTTCTGTTTAATTAAAAAAAAACCTAAACCTTTCGTATACAAATACAATGGTCCTGTATTGTGAGTGGACTTACAAAATACGAATCTTCACATACACAATTCATTGATCAGTTGTTCATCCACTGCATTATTTCTATCAGCGTAGTGTATCACTCATTATGTGTCTGAGAGTCAAAGCTTTCGGTAGTTAAATAAATTGATGCGAGAGCAACACACCCTACCAAACATCTAACAAAGGAGTTTGTGGTGACAGGTGCTGAGACACCTTCATCGCGATTCCATCTTTTCACATCGAGGAATGAATCGTTTAGAAGAGATGAAGAGGTTATATGAGTGACTAACTATTTCTACGATCACAGGTACTACAGTTTTGTGAACAATCGCTCCCGCTACTTCCCATGAAAAAGTCCCCAGAGCGTTATACCAAGGAGGGCGCGGGGCGAAGGTTGTATAAATATTGGCGCCTCGCTTTGAGGCCAAGTGCCGTCTTTGTCTCGACAATAAAAGAATAACACTCATTTATACGAACAATGAAACCCCCCACCACTAGGAATAAATTCCTAAAGCTACCCACTGTAACGTAAATCTTCACTATATTGTGCTGGAAAATCGAAAGCGGTAAACGTATAAAGTGTTTCAATGTGAGAAAACACGAAAGGAAAACTATATAACATTCTTTTAGAAGAATTGCCTCATTGTTCTAGTGATTGCAAAAGGCAGCAGCTGAATATAGGTCCTGGTTTCACAGGGAGTTTTCTGGTACATTTTTAATTTCGGTGTATGGTGGTATGCGCCGCCCGCATCCGAATGACATGGCCAGCATCAAGACAAGCCTAAGGACCTGCGTAAAAGAACACATCGCCAATGTTAAACAACATTATTCCAAGATGTTAGCAGCTTGGGAACATACTAGTACCATGGACAACACCAAATTTCCAGTAAAACTACAAGTCTTTGCAAGAGAAAATCGATTACTAAATAGCATCATTTGTGAGCCTATTCAAATTAAAACACATCTATAAAAAATCTATTTGCAGTAAAATAATGAGACTGGATAATTAACATGAATGTATTTAATATAATTATAAAATGTATCGGCATATTCACAGATATAATTTTAATGAACCTTAATGAAAACTGACTAGACAACTCAACCTTTTAACATTCAGATAAAAATATACCTGCCTATAAAGTTACATAAAAATATCGTAAACGTCTCCTAAAAGTCATTTTGTCGAATTAACGATTTCCGACCAAAAAAATAGCATCGACGCAGAAATATTTCTAAGCTGACTCACAGCCCTGTCTTGCTTAAAAATAAAGTCTTAAACATATCTAGCTTAATAACTTGTCAGCTTAATGGACATGCTGTATGTTAAAAACGGGCGTAGTCGATAATACTTCAGACAGAATTCCGAGAAAAAAACTAAAGCTTTACAAATTATGTTTAAACGTTGAAACAAATGTAGACTTTCAATATATTAAGTGACTTTTATTTCGAAGTTATATGCTCTTGTGTTGGGTTATATATATATACATTTTATAGAAGCATATACTTTCTTACTATTGAGTATGGCTCCACTCAAAGTCATTCCCTAACTTTGTAATTGTTTTGAAATCAAACAAATTTTTAATCTTGACGTTTCTAGCAGCATTTATGCTTTTAAGGGATCCGAAACGCCAAGATTTCAATTAAATATTATCAATAAACTGTGATAAATGTCGTACAAAGTATTAGTCACTATTTACACTTAATCCCAGTTCGATAGAGCGCTAGGTCGCACAGGCATAAACCTATCAATAAAAAAATACCAAGTAGTTTTACCTCAATTACTACTATGTGCGTGTAGTAGTGTACTATGTGTGTAGTGTGTGTATTGGTAGTTTAAAAAAATTACCAATACACACACTACAATTACACGAATTACGCTACTAATACCAAACATTACATGAAGTTGTAATTAGTCTTATCTTACCTATCATAACAAAAAAAATATTGATACTTTTTTTATATTTAATAGTCTTCTTTTCAATGTCAATTCACGGAAATTATTTCTTTTTAACGATCCCCACTGTAACTACAATCTTTAACACAAACAAATAAAGTACAATATCACTTCAATCCATGACGCATATACGTTCTTAGAAAAACAATATTATCATCATTATGCAGATCCGCAATATGGTAACGATTACTTTTTCCCTCATACCATATCATATCGCTTAAAACTAAATGGCGAATAAACTTAATATGTTTATGTGACGTGCGGTTGTAAAAACGTTTATTTTGACATTTAGTTGGGCTATTCCGCCGAAATTCCTCGTAAAGCTATGATTGTTACTTTTCAGGGAAGATTTTTCGTTAAATTATTATTATTGGTATTACAGTTGTTGGCGGTTTAAGTTCGTATAAGTTGTGTGGTCTGGTTTTAATCTCATACTTTGTTGTTAATTATGTAAGTGAGTTTAAAAGCTTGTGATATAAAAACAATCCTACAATTAAAAAACCAATATAATTATGTTTTAGATCATCATTTTTTATAGATTAGATGTAATATTTTTCATAGTATTTTAACTAAATTAATAACATAGGTATATTTATTTAGTTAGTATAAAATTACGTTGTGTTTTCATAATCAAAACACATAATATAAGCATATTAATTAAGAATATGAGGATGCTTGATAAAATAAACATCCTACATAAAAATCTCCCCAGTTTTAATATAAAACATATTGACTAACCACAAATACAATCATTAAAATAAAAATAGACGCTCAATTAGGTAATAACCCTACACTGTAGAGCTATCGTATCGAGTAGAGTCTAAGTAGGGGGGAGGAATTGAGGGGGAGTTAAAACAATGGCCAACCCTAACACATGAGAATAATTATCAATTCCTATTGTTTATTTACGGAGATTTCCAGACTGTCTTTTTATTGCTTCCGATTCAATTGGAAGGGTGGAGACCTAAGAAGTAAGGGTTAAGAGATAAAAGACAATTTACTGTCTTATTGTTGAAGTTGTGTCTTCATCTCTATTCACCCCTTTTTAAAATACATTTCTGCCTTGCCAGCTGAAATTTCTTTAGTCTATATATTTCATACATAAATAATGATCGTTATGACAATACTAAATAAAGAATATATAAATTATGACGACTAAGTATTATTTATATAAAAGAATACTTCACTGCAAGTTGCAGCTCAAATCCATCGGCCATAAGGCTTAATTCTAAGCGCGATAGCAAATCGTCGTCGATTACTATTTAATCGATCCATACAAATATTATGAATATATTATTAATCTTTTATATTCAAACAATAACATAATAATTTGTCAACAAATTATTAGGAAATACCAATAGTACTATAGGTAAACATAGTAAACCAAATACTTTAGCAAATTTTTGATCAAGTTAGTACAATCGTACCTGCCTATAGTCGAATTAATATCTTAGAGGTGAAGACTGGACAAAGCGACAGAGAACTCCCTGAGCGTCCGAACAAAACACACGTGGCTTTCGTCAGTACTAGTATTTAGAATATTGTTGTTGGATTACGTTATCCTGGTAAAATGTGACACTAGGTTTGTATATTGTAGTATATCCTGACATATTTGCATAGCTAGCTACCACTATCTAGCTCAAAATCAACAACGAGGTCTGTGTTACGTATATAAATAAATAAGGAGGTTAATTGTAATTATTTTTGTAAATACAAATATATTTAGGTACATATTGTGTACATAGATTCAGGTAAATTTTTTTCACTACTAGGATTAAGCACTTGAAGTCTTTCATCAAACAAAAATAAAAAATAGCTCTTGTGCCTCATTTACTTTCTCAGAAATGCCACATCAATGAACAGACGTGAGCATTATTACATTTTCTTTCAATACCTATATATAAAATTCCGCTGGAAACTACGTCCTCTTGGTATATTGATAAAGAATAGCTCTTGTTAATCACAGGTATTATTGCGTGGTTGGTTTACAACAAACAACGATTTTCACATTAATAATATTAGTTAGATAGTAGTTAATAAGGCAGCAGACATATCGCAACCATTTTATATCTATTATAAATCAGATTGAAATATTTATAGAAATCGTCAAGAAACAAGCGTCGTCATTCTTAACTGTCCGATGAATAAATTAGTCTTTAAATAAAGCTTACACAAAAAAACGTATCTACATACACAGACAGAACAAGAACTCACAATACAGCTCAGATATTATCACAAAGGGCGCATTCGTTATCTGTGACACTGACGGCCGCTGGAACGGCACAGCACATAACATATTATTTATAACATTTACTGAATACGACACGATCGTACTACAGTTGGTAGGTCAGACGATTTTTATCGTTGAAAAATAACAAATTTTTATAATTTATTATTTTTTCTTTACGTATTCAACAAACCAATATCATAACGTGTGAAGAATAATTTATTTTAATTTTATTATTACACACATAAGTATCTTCATAATGAAATACGTTAACTTAATACATACCTATTAAAAAAACTAGCTGACCCAGCAAACGTTGTTTTGCCACATTATAGGGGTTGGTGGGCTACCCCTATCTTTTAGAGGGATGAAAAATAGATGTTGGCCGATTCTCATAGATACCGGATAAGCACAAAACATTGCATCAAAATCGGCCAAGCCGTTTCGGAGGAGTATGGCAACGGAAACTGTGACACGAGAATTTTATATATTAGATGTTAACTATTTGTGAAACCAAACAGGACGGAAAAAGCTGGCAACTGTAACAAAGTTTCAACACTAATTCTTTAAATATTATGTTTCAATTTATTCAAGATCAATTTATTAAGTTTTGATGATGCATGAATAAATAATTATTTATTATTAAATTATTATAAGCGAATCTAGTTCACACGAAATGTCAAGTAATTTATATAGTAATAAATATATATATTTCAGAAAAACATTAAAATCATACTTTGAAACCAATCAATAGAAAAGTCGTACACTCTAAAGTTGGCCTGATAAAATCAGGTCACAATATCACAATGCAAGCCGGCCCAGTCTGATGTTCAGCACGATACATCATACATGTACGGGCCGAACCATTTATGAAATATTAATTATACGTTTATTTAATTTCAACCGTGATAGCTTAGCGGAATCTCTGACCCTAGAACATTGTTTGAGTGTCTGTTCAAGTCAGAATGAAAAATGTGTCTTTAAAAAATTACTCAGCTACTTATCAGACATACATTTATTACAAAAGAGTAGTTTTAAAGTCAATAATAAATAATTTTACTAGTAAATAGTAAAAGGTCAATTAAAAAAACTAGGTCATTAGATGTGGATGATCATAGATGTGGTCGAAAGCGTGACTGCTGAGTGTAGCTAGCTTTGATTCCCTGGTCGTGCAAAGTTTAATTCAGTTTTTCTATAAAACTTAAGTACCAAATTTGGATTTGAGCCTGATTAGTTGAAATAGGTTTCCTCATTTGCTCCCTACAACATAGGATGTAAAAAACATACCACTTCAGCTTAAGCATTTAGTGATAAAACCGTGATGGTGTATATACACGAGTATGTGTTCGTTACGTGCTAAAAGATGATAAACAAAATAATCTGTAGCTCAATTAATTAGCGATTAATATTATAAGAAATAATCAATGAGCTTATAATTGAACTATAAATCATGCCTCCCGTTCCACTTCATTATATGAAAACCACCTAGATGCTGATTCAGTACTTGCTGGCTTTCCTACTCTTGCAGATTCATCTAAATTGCCAAAACGACCCAAATTCCTAACCACCACACCACAATTTTGGTCCTTAACTCCGTGAATTAAGGTAGAAAATCTAACGAGTTGCAAACTACGTTACATTCTCGCCAAAATTATACAAAATTTATCAAGTGGAGCATAATCTTAAGATGATTTATGATGTTGTATGTATGACATTTACGAGTTAACAGTTCTAGGGAGGCCTTTTAATCAACTATGCTAATGTTTTGGTGTTGATCCCCAAGTTTCTGTTGCCACTACCAAATGTCAATATAGTACTAACAGGATCACCGAATGTGAGCAAAATTTAATTACAGACCTTCGTCCCGACACATTTGAAGGGACGTGTAATTATGACGTAACAAATATACACATAATTTTATTCGTATTTTATCGCTCTAAAATACGAATAAAAAGCTAATGTTTTTTTTAATTAGCAGTTTATCAGTAAAAAAGTGGAAAGGGAATTGCGATTGAGTGAGACAAAGAAAGAGCTAACATTTTTATGAGAAAGAAAAATAAGTTAATAATGTGTTTTATACTAACCTAGAGACAGACCATTTCAATGCTGATGGCAAAATGTCTAATAGTTTTTATACTGATTTCTTACCCTTGCTCGAATACTGTATGTAACATAGTAGAATACTGGATATTGAAATAAAACTCTTTTTTACTGATTTTATTTTGACATATGTGAATACTATTTAATACCGAGGTATTTTACTTAGTTGGTATTGAGAATAGACGGGTTGACACTACGATTTCATCCAGTAAAAGTAATTAGAAACTAGCTAATACTATGTATATGCATTCTCGTATATGAGCTAGACTTTTTATAAAGTAACAGTAAACATTGAAATACTACTTAGTAAATAAATGTTGGTAACAAAATGTCTGAATCCAAACATAAAAAAAACTTTATGTCATATTTCTGACCTACCCTATCGCGGTCAATAGGGTAGGGGAGTCCGCTTTAAAATTCAGTAATAACTTAGATGATTATGTCCCAAACATCTCACGTACGATCTGTATTGCCATTTTAGGGAACCGTGCGGTACCGCAAAAATTTTAGGGCGATAAGAAAAAAATACCTGCAGTTTTTGCGCTCCGTGGAATCACGTTCTGTTCTATTTTTGAATATCTTGGCTGTGTATTTTAGGAATATCTTTACATGAATTCTATATTTGACTTGTCTCTTCGATGCTTTAAGAAAAAAAATGGCTTAATGTTATGAAAATTAACAACCTTCTTTATTTAACTTGATCTTTTTGTTTGAAAAAAGAACTTTGAAAAGGAGTGGGACTTCAAATATTTTGTATCGCGGATGTTTTTACTGACGCAACTATATTATTTAATCTGTCCACTTGTTAAATTCTTCTTTCCATTCATTTGAATGTTCTCAGATGAAGTTATGATACCCTGGTGGTGCGACCTGCAGTGAGCTACGAAGCCAAAGGTCTCGGATTCGGAGTCCGATCATAGCTCACAGGCCTATATATATTGCAGGTAAATTTGAAATGTGACTTTTCACCTGCAATATATATCACATACTCTAACGGTGAAGAAAAAAATCGTGAGGAAACCTGCACGTTTGTGAGTTTTTATTCTTTATTTGCATTAGGAGGATCTGCACTGAGAGGAGACTAACTCTCAACAGTGGGATAGTTAGTATACAGGTTGACGATGATGACGATGAATGTTTTAGATAAAGCGTTTCGAATGATATCATACAATAATCACTCTAACGGTCTATCCCAATTGACATTCATGTTGGGTATTTGTTTTTAGATCAACGCGTACTTTGATACAAGAAAATCCGTCAAAAAAGTTTCAAATTTGTTAACTGGGTTACGCTAAAGTTCTTATTTCGCGATACTGACTGAAAGCTCTTTGAAACAGAACGAGGGCCATGTTGTTGTTTATCTCAAAGCTTTGCAACGAACGAATGAAAGGGAATGAAATAGTTCATATATGACCGAAAACCAAAAAGAAACGTTCAATAAAACTTGTTTGTCACTAGTATTTACATAGCAAATTATTGGGATTTTCATTGTCTCAGAGGTTTGTGTAAAGAGGTCATGTAGGTTGTTTTGTGGGAATATTGTGTCTGGAATAAAAATAAACAGACAAACATCCTTTAATAACAATCCCGTTTCTGAACGAAGCTTCCTTATGTATTTTAAATACATATACGTAGGTTACCGATGGCCAAACAATTAAACGCTACTGAATTTTATGTCATCCTTCAATATATTTAATGCCAAGTGATGCACTGAAAGTAAATAGAGTAACAATCAATGAATATTAAGAATAACATATTAATAATTGAATATTAAACATTTTTCACGTCTGCTATGGTTGGTTCCTAGTAAACAACTCTTGGTGTTTCAGTATTTTGAGTTATAATGTGTATGTCTGTATTGAAAACAATCCAATTTTTTTTTACAATACGATAAAATTCGTAAAGTTCCCTATCAAATTACATGCATTTTTTTATAATGGAGTTTTAATAGGTCTCTCCATAAATTCCGAAAATAGACTCCATTTCACGAGATTAACTATTTCCGCATCAATTTGTCGGACAAATGCCAAAACAATGGTTAGGTCCCCCTGATTAACCTTCCATCCAATCTTCAATAGACAGATGGTGAATCCAGATGTCCTATCAGGGTCATGCATTCAATGAGGCATACTAATGGGAGGCCTACCCTATTAATTATGGTTGACGAGAAAATTTCAAGGCAAGAAATCCTTGCCATCAACCCTAATGCCGAATGAAATGGGTCCAAACTGGACCCTCGTATTATTGTAATTGGGCCGAGGTATAAGGAAACGCGTTTAATTTTGTACACCTGAATAGTTTGCAACACTATGCACTATGTACTCTTTCTTAATACGTCATGAAATTATTAGTTTATTTCCCAAGAACCTTCTATGTAGGTAGATGTTTTAGAAACCACTCATAGAGAGAAAAAATACTACAGTCAAACCAAGAATTGAAGGCAAAAAACAGCTCTATATTATTATAATAATATAGATTAAGTTAACGCTACATTGATTCAAGACTCAGCATTCAATTAGATTTAAATGAAATACATGAATATATCATGGGATGTCTGTAACCAATACAACCTTGGACTACTAAAAACCTTTGCCTATGTTACATTCAGTTACATGTAATTACACTAGCTTCACTTGACCGCTGCTTCTCACATCTTGGCCCACGTAGGGACATCAAATGGACTCGCGGCCGTCATAACTCCAACCTGCCCAGATTGAACGGGCGCGTCGTTTGTATTTTGTACCGTGCTACTACTAAATGCCCACCTCATTTGGCCCTTGTTACAGGGATCACAGTTATACAAACTACTGTCCTCGAAACTTGGCTCAAGCGTTGTCAAATTGTGTTTACATTAGAATTTCTGTTTGGAGGATTGTCCTGTGTTGTCACAGTTATGAATGACACCTCATCCGTGAGCGGTGAATAGAATGTTTTGTTATGAAGTTAAGGTGCGTGTTAATTAATATACATCTATTTTGCAGGTTGCTGTATTCAAAGAACTGGACAGAGAAAACATTTTTTTTCTCAAAGTTTTACACTAACGTCGACAATGTTCTTTCATATATTTTGTATGTAGAGGTATACAAACAAACCAACAAGACCACAGTCCACTGTCTAAGCTAGTAAAAAAAACAGGCCGATTAGATTTGAAGCAAATAAAAATAATAAAAAAGGCCTTCAATGTGTACAGAATGAAGATGAAAGTACAAAAAGCTTTGTCACAACTCATCTAAAAGCAGTATAGATAGAAAAACATCTAAGTATAGATACATCGATCCCTAGATAACAGAACCAACATATACATTATTCGTCGTTCACAAAATCGTACGAAACAACTTAATACAACGGGGACCACAAAAGAAAATTGAAACAGGAAAAAACTCAAACACAAAAGACATGACAGTAAATAGGTAGGGGACAATCAGATGACCTAGTTGTGGACAATTGGATGGCACGAAAAGATTTATCACTAGTACGGACGTATGTATGAGGCAGTTATGTTTCAATGGTTTCACGTTTTGATTTAAGATGTTCCTTTTGCTATTTACGTTTTCAAGTTTGTTTAGCCCTTTATTATTTTTGTGTAGCGGTTTACTTGGGAAACGTGATTCGTGACAGTTAATATTCGAGTGGCAACGGTGTGAATCGAATTGTATTTTTTATATCTTCTCATATCATATAAGAACATCATAGAATACTTAAAATGCCTATTGTCTACCTGAGGAGTAGGAGGCCTTTTATAATTTTGGTGAAAAATTAAATCTGAAAATAACATTTCGCTGTAATTTGTCATGCTATTTAAATTAATGAAAATTGTAATCGGCTCTAGACAATTAAAAACAGTATTTTTATTAATTGATTACAATGTAGATATTAAAGTTGTAATAGCCTAGTGATGTTACTAGTGGACTGTAAAGTCTAAGGTCCTGAGTTCGATCCCAAGGCACTCACCACTGACATTTCAAAGTTACGCGAAGTCTGCCAACTTGCACTAGGCATGCATGATGGACTATAACCTAACCTTTCTCAACTGAGAGGAGACCCGAGCCCAGCAGTGGAACTATAATACATAATTGAGTTGATGATATTAGATATAGATATTGACGTTCCAAGTATTTTTTAAGTCCACACAAGATATGAAGCAAAATATAACAATACAGTTTCTTTTCCACTTTTAATATGGGCGTACGTTTTCAAAGCAGCCCTTTTATATACCAATCTCACTACGAAGGACGATTCTATTTTTATCAACAAGAAACTATATCAGCCCAACAATGAATGGCGTAATGTGTAATTTAAGTGAATGATGATCATTGTGTACTTCCTTTATTGCAGTTCAGATGTTTGACTTTGTTTCGTGTTTATCTCGAAATATATTTGCGAGTTCAGCAACATTATATGGATGTTACAGTTAATAGGATTAAGAAAGTTAATGCGACATTAATGTTGTCTTTGAAGACGTTTTATTGCTGTCCTGATTCAGGAATAATGTAAGCTTTGGACTTATTTTCGGTGATTCTGTAAATTCTTGCTAATTATGTCCCTACGCAAGTTGTATATGTTTGAAACCCATCTAGGTAGCTGTTGATGAAAGTTTCGTTTGAACTTGCCTTAATTTATTTTGTAAGACAACATCTCAGTTATTTGTTACCAAAATATCATCTCTTTCCTTCCTGCGCCACTGAAGTCAGATTATTTTTGTGTTAAGTGTATAAAAAATATATACGTATTACGTATACTTCACATGCATTCCAGATATATTAACAACAATCAACTCATGTAGGTACTATTTTTCAGATCCGTTTATAATTTTAATAATTTATATCTTGCACAACTTATACAACTCTGCCACTTTATCAACAACACTCAAACATTTATGCAATTTACAATCTGTGCGGTCTATATTTTTTTCTTCTAAAGCTTACCAAATTTCAAGATAAGCGTCCTTGTCCCCGTCGGTTTCCCATTTCGCGATATTTTAAACACTCGAGAAATTCTCAAATACATCTAGAGACATACAAACGTCACGTACGGAATCTTTGGAGTAGGACCACTTGTCTCACGACACCATAACATGGAGCCCATAAATCAGGCCTGCTTAAAACTCGATTCCGGCTGACATTTTAAGTTTTAGAACTTACGACTTTTCTTAAGAAGGTTACATTAGTTTTTCGGGTTATATCTGCAATCCTTAATTTTAAACACCTATGGTTTATGTGCCTCTATGTTTGTAAAATTTCTGTGAAACTATATGCAATTAGCTTGAGCATTTTACTGAGTGTATTGTTTACTTGGTAATAGAGGTTAATCGAATAAAAAGACTAAGTTTTTTTTCTGTATCTTAGTCTAAGTAAGAATTGATAATAATGTATTACGATTTGGCTCTTCCGAAAACTGTTTTGGTAACCACAACACATTAAAATATTTTTAGTCGTTACGCAATCGTGTCGTACATTGAAAACGCCCCAGCTTATCTGCAAACACATGTCAGAAAGAGAAATTAGTAAAAAATGTCGGTCTTGGAGACACCAGGGGTGGTCTGTGGTAACACGTGTGTTGTGGTCGATAGTTTTGTTATTGGTTGTTTGAACAACTAAATTCCGGGGGTAAAAAGGGCCTGAGAATTTGCTTAAAGATACTAAGCCCCTGATTTTACTTTAAGTTGTGAATGGTAAAGTCAGGTGTAGGAAATATGCCAGTTATAAAAGTCTTATCATATTACATACAACTCTTACTAAGATGCACTGTGTACCTTGCAAGAGTCTTTAAAACTAACTTTGATTTCATCATCATTATCAACCCATTATTGTCCCACTGCTGGGCACAGGTGGTCTTTCATTTGAGCTTACTGCGGGTTAGTACTTTGTCTTTGCCGGATATAATTATGTTCATCATATGTTAATGGACAAGATTCGTCGTTGACAGAAAATGTCAAAAGGGACCTTCGAGACTCTACGGATAAATGATTTTTTTCCGCTACGTACTTAATAAATGCGCATTTATTTATTTCGCCCCGTGGACGAGCATGCGACAGTTTTGACAGACTGTCACCGATAAAATTCCCTCTTCTGCATAACTATTTAAAGTATCTTCCTATTATCGGTTGATCGAGTGAAGTTAAGTTACATTATAAATAAATAAATACGACGCATTGTATTAGGAAATTTTGTGCGAAAAAAAGAACTATAATGACCAAAATTTATGAATCCGAAAAGATAATATAATAGGCGACTAGATAATATTTCTTGTAAGTTTATTAATAGTAGAAGGTTAAAATAATAGTTTTAATTCCCGAATAAAATAGACATGTAGGTTAATTCAAAGTAATACAGTGAATCACCTACCTATGATGGCTATATATCACCTCGACATTTAGAATAGTTACACTGGTTTCCACTGACGCGTGCTCATACGCTGGCGTATTGTGTCTTAAACTATCGTAACATTCAAGCGTGCAATGATAAGCCTATACTCGCTACATGCGTGTTAGCCCGATATCCATATCGGATGAGCTCAATAGGGGTGTGTAGTATAATTATTCCAAATATAGTATTATAACAATAGTAACAAAGCAAATTATACCTTGCGATATTATGGATATTTTAGTACCTAAGTGAAATTCAAGATTTTTAAATCTGTTGATGTCAGGACATAGAATTAAAAATATAAATTTTTAAAAAGAGAGTATCAATTGCAAATCGCCAATCATGAGTCAAGATCCAATATACCCAACTCAAACAATACATTTTCAGTTGAATTTAATCAAAGAAAATTAGTAAATGCCCTAGGGCCCCAATTGAAATAACTGACTTTGTGAATGCAATAAAACTATGCGTAAAACAATAGTTTATTGCAGCAAAGACCTTTTCAAATTAGCAGTGGTCACTTTACGCTACTTAATGGTGCCAAATTTTCAATATCGTCTCCTTAACTTTCACTATCAATTGTAGACCTTAACTGTTACCCACAAAGCCTATTTTCATTAATTGCAAATGAGTTATGTCCGTCAAATCAAATCAAACTTTAATTATAGTAGTATAAGGTATAATTTCTATTGTTGAAAAAAAGTAGTGTGACCATAAAATTGTTTTGTTGTCCTAATCGTCTCTGGGTTGGACAGAAGTGACAGCATCGGTTTAACTAAGTGATTTTATAAGGGAAATGCGACCGAACAGCGGCTTAGGACGCCCTATTGTTTGTTTAATAATAATTGCGCAGTAGGTGACGTCCGTAAACAATGTGGCCGCTTTAAACGCTCCCTTTGCCGTTTAATAAATGTGTCGAATGAAATTATGTTTTATTTGTAAACCTTCCTTTGACTTCAGTTAATTGAGCAGGTTGAAGAAAAGACAAAGATTATTATTGGTCCAAAAACATCATATCATTTTGGAAGTAATACTTTATTAACAGAATAAAAAATATATATAAAATCGACCCTTTTAAAAAGATGTGGTTGGTAAACTCCTTAATTTTAAAAGGATATTAAAAATATATGTGTATTAACTATCGTAATCATGAAACATTTTCTTTACTTGTAACTTTACTATAATATATTAACAAGGTAAAGTAAAGTTGTAATACTAACTCCGAGCTGCTACTGAAAATTATATAGAATAACCTAATCACATCACATCACAATAGCACTTTGCATTACCTGAAAATGGATCCCAGGACTTAAAGGAAAGCAGAGGCCGTAACTAGTTTTTAAATTCAACCTAACTTATTTTAACACACATTACCACATTAAAAAAAGAACATTCCAACTTAATACTCCAAGATAGTGCGTTGAGTTTTCCGTACAAAGTTTGTCCCTAAGTAAGTATAATTCCTTTTTTCTTATCTCTAGTTAGAAACAAGACCTTTTTAGCATACAACCGTTTTGTTTGCCATATTTTTTTTTTTTTTTTTATTAAGAAAGAAAAATTCAACCTCAGGCGGGACTCGAACCCGCGTCTTCTGGATTGGTACTCCAGACGCTCTGCCAACTGAGCCACCGAGGTATCCGCCTGATGTGTTGAATTTTTCTTTCTTTATGTTACTTATGTCTTTGCGGCGTCTGGAGTACCAATCCAGAAGACGCGGGTTCGAGTCCCGCCTGAGGTTGAATTTTTCTTTCTTAATAAAAATTTAAAAATCTTAGCTTGAAATAAGCTAAAAAAATACAAAAAGATTATATTTTTTTTTGTTTAAAATTTAAACAGCAATGCGAGTTTCAGTATAATAGTTCACTCCGCATTAAGATTTTGTCCTATATCGTTTAAAAAACACATTTTTTTCACAATATTTAAAGCTCAAATGCCGCAGATTCGGAACAACTACCTGTAGACATACAAATATCTGTTCCGTGTTGGGATCGAACCGGTAACTCTTGTTGCACAAAAATGCACTAGCCATTCGCTCACCCACTGCCGCAATTGAGTCGTAAATTATTTTGGTGTAATAAGGTACTTAAATATAGTAATGATTTAAGTCTTAAAATTGCAAAAATAATATTAGTACGCTTCGTTTGCTCGCTTTGAAATGTCAAGTTGTCAACTGTCACAACTGTCACTACTGTCAGTTACTACTGAACTGCAGGGAGTTCTGAGCTAAAGGAGTTAGAAGGGACTGAGAGGAGGGATTGTCCTACAAATTATACGTAGTGACACTAGTTAGTCCGTAATTGTGTGCATTATAATAAACGATCGCTTTGGTATTTCAATCAATAAAATTGTTTTTCCATACACATTTGATGAGTGTCTCTTATCTTCCATTTATAAAGCAAATGCTAAATTAAAAAAGCAGGTAAATATTATTTATTATCTATTATAAAGGCCTAGTACCTATCACCTTAAGGTTCTTATCGTTAAAATAGTCGTAACTCTCTGTGTGACTAAAATTATATGTACATATTATATTTTTTTATTATATCTATGCTGTAATATCATCTGCGTTTAAGAATAAACATTATTTATTTATTTATTTTATGCGTGACGATAATTAAAAAGTAATATAAAATACGACGTTTTATAATAATTGGGAACCGTTTTATTAAACACTGTATTGTTTCTAGTCTTTTAATAAACTCTTATATTTATTTATTTTATAATAAGCTTACATCATCATCATCATCACCATGTCAGCTGGAGGACGTCCACTGTTGGACATAAGCTTACATGCCAAAATAAAAAATAAAAAAAAATTACAGAAAATATATTCTGTTCCACAGTATGTTATTACTCTAACCTGTGATCTGACAAACTTCTAAACATGACAAGCACATTAAATTAGCGGCACCGGATGTTTGTAGATTTTTTCGTATAGTCTTGTGGATGCAGCTGCATACTTGGCATTTATAATCTGCGAAAGCCGACAACATAAGCAACTCCTTAAGTAACTACTTCTGAAGAGATTATGATTCGGCGTTTCTCTTTACAGCCAGTTACGTAACGTCTAGGATATTTGGTAATAAAACAAAGATTTGTAAAATTGTCTATTTAAGGCTACCTATCCTAATTTATATATTGGTATATATAATTTACTATAAATGGCTTTAGATATATATGTCATAATATCGTTCTTTCAAGCCTGTATCCCTACAAAGCTAAGCAGATGAGACTGGTCATCACCAGTTCATCACGGCCCAAGGCCTCTTATAATTGAGGTTAAGCATATGTCCATTAACCGGGAACAAACCTGTGTGTAACGTTACAACTAGTACATTAGGTTTCGAAACTTAGCATTGCTCCTATAAGTTTAAACCCTCCCGGCATTAACACGCTGCTACCAATAATATGTTAGCACTTTGTATCCATTAATATTATTGAAAACACATGAATTATTTTATAACTTCTTATATGTAAGAACCGCAGCATCATATATTACCCATACTATTGCAATTTTATTTATAATATAATAATATTGGTGTGTACATACCAATATTATAAATAAGTATTATACAGTAGTTAAAAAATGCAGTATGTATTAAAGTTCTCTAATACCCTGGAACATCAATTCTTGAAACAGTACTGAAAAGCGTGAGAAAGTTATAAGTATGTATAATGTGGAATGGTAAATTAGGCGCAGACCACTATGCCATCAAATTTCATAAAGCAATTTTTTCTCTTTAATTGAACATATTATTGTCAATCTAATTCCAATTGTAATTATTGCTAAACAATACAATGTGAAACACACAATAACGAAGAGCGTTTAAGCGTTTAGAGTTCAGACTACTAGTTTTATTAAACTACAAACTGCGTAGTTAGTACGCCATTAAGGCCTAGCGAAACTGTCACGGTCACCGACCAATTAATTCCAAGATATTCAACGTATAAATTGGTTGAACCAATTTGCTAGTTATAAATTCAAAATGCATCCGCCCGGAAAATTGTATTGAGACCCCAGCTTACCCGGACAAGTTGGGTGGCGGGAGCTTATACCGATCCTTATCTATTCATGTGATATTGTATTTGGTAGTTTTATAGCGGCTAAACTCGGCTTTTGTCCACCCGAATAACCAGACGTTGGGCGCATGAATTTTGGGCAATCTCATTTGTTGGGATATTAGTAATGAGTTTCTGTTACGTGTAATTTCAATGCTATTTTAAATTGATAATATTTCATCATTATTGAATACATTCTTTAAAATAATCTTTGATTAGCAAACAATAATTTCTGTCAGAGCTATTCATGAAGGTTCTTCTTTCCCTCAAAAGGCATTTAAATGATAAAAATGTAAAATTATGAAGACCACTACTCCAAGTATCACAATATTGATGATTATTATTAATATCAGAACCCTTACTAATAAATAGGATTTAAGGTTCAACGGATATAAAGATAAAGTTCTATTTCTCTTGGCAAGTTCTTACGATCCTTATGTCAATATTCCTCGTCCGCCGACCAAATTTCACAACCCTTTTACACTACAATTACAGAAGAAAGTGTACAAAATATGAATTCGCATTTTATGTGGAGCAGTTTTGAATCGTTATATTTAATTAAGAGACCATGTAATGGTTTCATAAACGTTACCCATGACTGTAACGTGAAGACCATAAAAACTAAGCGATGCCTACGTACATATCCTAAAATCTGAATTTCTAATAACATCTCTGAAGCGAAATGAACATGCAAATACAGCGTACACATTAATTTTTACGGATGTAGCTGATACTGGATGTGGTAAGCGCACAAAATTGCAAGGACACAACATACCTTAAAAATATTATTATAGAAACTGACATTTAGTGGCCTTGCAAGTATTGCGATAAAACCTGATTCGAAGTTCCCGATGTCAAAGTCATATCTCAGCCAGTATACCATGAATCGTCTGGAATAGACGAAACGCCATAAAGGTACTAGACTAATGTTGGAATAAAATGAGAGTAGCCTGTGTAAGATATCTATCAATCAGGTAAAGTAGGGATTTTTGCATCTGGAGAACAAAAGATGAACGCAGGAGTCTGTGTACTACAGATAAATCAGCTGTAGTACTTATATAAATATTCTTGAAATCAAGATCTTCTGAATGAAAGAATATTATAAAAGAAATTGCTACTTATCAGCATAGCCAGTTTTATTGTAAAATAATACGGTATTACTTTTAAAACTCGTTAATGCAACTTTGGTAACTTTTGTTAGAGAATTGTCCAATGTTTGAAATATAAAACTATTTCCAAAGAAATTAAAATCTCCTACATGTTAAATCCTACGAGTTACAAACATATAATTCCATGCTTCATAAATACAGATATTCTGTAGAATATTCGATGATAACTTCTATCTAAAACGTTTCAAACGTAATATCGCAAGTACGTTTGAATAACAAGCACATGAGTTTTGCTTGTAAAATTGCGATAGAATGACTAATTTCTTGGAAACTTGGCACAAGAATGAGTCATTATAAGAACGTATACTATCGTTAACTTGTGCTTATTTAAAATAATAGCAGCATTCTTTCGAATTGTAGCATTACCATATAAAATCCACGTTTTGTGCTAGTTTTCAAAGGATTATAGCTTTTCAGGTCGAGATTTAACATATACGTTGTATTCATTTAGACTTCCTCTTTCCATTAAATTAAGAAATAGTAAAAGTATGTTTAGTAAATAACTTAGTTGACAATTAATTTAAATCAATGTATTTTTGACAAATGAGGCCCCATGCTTGTCAAACAAGTATGGTTGACATCATCACAACATTTACAAAAGAAATATTGCATTTTTTTATATTTGCACTTTAATAAATAATTGAGTAATTGATAAGAACTCGTTTTTATTTCGTATAACACCATTTTTAAATTAACAGATATTTGACATTTGTAGTTACTTTTGAGCTGTTTTACAGTTTCTACCTTATCAAAAAATAAATATAATACCAACTGTTATGTAACCAAATAGAAAACCAAGAAAGCAATTGAATAAAAAGGTGGTAAAATTAGTAATTTTGTCCATGTACATAGCATAAATACAACAAAACAATCTTATCTGCAGTTGTACCATCTAGCAACTTTATCATCCACATACAGTGTTAAGATCGTCGCACACGTAACCCGTTAGAGCCCCAAAATGTTTAATTTCGTCCCCCATCTACCCTACGAGGGTACCAAATAGGGGGTGGGACCTCCCTAGAAGTCACCCGACCACTTGCGACGTAATATATGATAGGTATAGTGCACCTTTAATCACTTACATAATTGCAACATTTATTTTGTTGATTAAAATACTTCTTTTAATGTACTGTTGACAAAAATGGTGATAGTCGTAAGTTTTTTGCTGTTGGTACAAGCCGTGGTGCAGCGGTTTTATTTTTTTATTCTGTTGAGTTAGGTTAAGGTTTGTTGCATAATTATTTTGATGAGAGTAAAATTTTTGTTGTTGGTATTTTTCCGTATAAATTGGTGTTGGAGCGGACAGATTGTTGTAAATTCATAAAAAATGGGTTTTTGCAATTTTAATTACAGGAGAATTTTTATCTATTTTTTTTGATAATTACAGAATTAATTGATGTTGCACTAAGACACCAAGAGGTTAAGGTTTTTACAGGGCCGATAACACACAAGAGACTTTTGATCTTTCATAATAATATGCCCATTTGCTATGGTAATTGTTTAACATCAGGCGGGTCGTAGATTGTTTTCCTCAAGCGTGGTAAAAAAAAATATGATTGTGTTTTTGCAATGAGTTCATCTGCAGAATTTTAACAAGGATCTAAACGAGGTATAATATTCTTCTGACTTTTGTGCAACCATTACAACCGTATAAGAATGTACGGTTAGCAGCGTTGGGCGTCGACAATTTAAACGCTCTCACTCTTCACAAGACTCAAAGTTTATCGTGGATCGTAACTAGGAGCCCCGATGTAGGTACAGTTCTACCAAAATATCTTGGTCTCCCTACCCTCTCATGGTATACCAAAATTAAAGGAGACAGATGGAACTTGACTAAAGTTTAGAGTTCAAGTTGTGTTGGTGGTTTCAAGCAAGGAATTCCAGATATTAAGCACTTGTGCATTCATTCGTGTGTTCTTGTTAGTACTCGCTGTTAATACGGTATAAGGAAATTTTGTGAAACCTAATGTTCTGGCATTTTGTTTCTGAATGGATGATCCGATGGTTTGTAATTACTGGTAGGAGACGATGGTGAATACTAATGTAATACTAACAATTATTTCGGAGCATCCACTTTTGTATGATCTAAACATACGAGGAGATATTGGCCAGGAGTAGTACGAATTGATAGACCAAGTCTACAAGTGCTATAGTCAAAACGTCTGACCATTAAGATATTAGTAATTTTATTAGATTTCAGAGTTTGAAACAATAAATAAATAAATATTCTGCGACATTTCACACAGCGCCATCTAGTCCCAAACTAAGCAGAGCTTGTACTTTGGGTACTAGACAATGGATATAATACTATTCTTTTTTATAAATACATAGGAAACACCCAGACGAACGCAAACTCTTATAGTCATCACATAAATATTTGTGCCCCGTGGGAATCGAACCCACGACCTCGGATCAGCAGTCCGGTACTCGAACCACTAGACCACAGAGGTCGTCAAGACAAGACAATCACTCCATGTAACAAATATAAAATGCAAGGCAATAAAGTATTTAAGCAGTTTTATTTAAGGTTGTTAGAGAGGGATAGCGCTAAAAGGTTGATTAACGCCATCCCTTTCTAAGTGAATTATGATTGCATAAAACAGTTATATAATTTTATACATGTTATAGACACATTCATAGAGAATTTGTAATTTACTACACATAATATAATGTACAATTTGTGCAAAACGTGTATAGACATTCATTAGTCTATTGCGTAAGAAAAGTTATTGAGTTATTTGGACTAAATCATTATGTTATAATGCTTCTACAGGTCTGTCCATTTAATGTTGTGTTTTAAGTTGACTAAGAATCATTACATTTTGTGCTTATTTTAACAGTCAAGCAACCATAGCCTTTATGGCTATGGTTGCTTGACTGTAAATCAAGTCCCTATATCTTTCTTATATTGAATATAGCAATAATCAATTCATGAAGAAGAAGAAGGAATTCATCCCTTCATCATCATCAACACATTTTTTGACGACCCATTTAGTCCAGCGGTAGTTAACACTGCCTTCTGTGCTAAGGGTTCCGGGTTCGAATCCCGGTAGGGACAAATGTTTGTGTGATGACCATAAACATTTGTATCCGAGTCATGGATGTATCTATGTATAATATGTATGTATTTACAAAAAAAAAGTATATATGTAGTATATCAACAACAAGCCTCGTTGCTTAGCTCGGGACTAGATGGCGCTGTGTGTCATAATGTCCAGGATTTTTTTTTACATTATTATCCCACTGTTACTGGGTACGGGTGTCCTCTTTTTTTGATAGGGATTATGAAGCTAATGCACGCTAGCATGATTGACTACTGCGGGATGGCAGATATCACATGCCATCGAGAAAATATCTCAAGCATGCAGGTTTCCTCACGATGTTTCCAGATAAATTTTCTAACTACCACTAACGATTATCATGGCATTCGCATGGCAACTGTGACCGATGATTTACCATGCTTTTAAGACATGTGGCGTTTTTATGTATACGTCGAGAATGATCACCCATCGATATACTGACCTCAGCAATTGCAGCTTAACCTTTTTGATCAACGTGTTTATTAGCCACGAGCTCTTAATATAACGTAAGTGTTGCAAGTTAATTAACGAACTATGAAATCATATTGCACTAATTCGGACCTAATTAAGCTAATCAAGAGCTAATGATTAACACGTATTTACATAATTATTGCTATATATGTTAGTTGTCGAAATTTCTGTTAGTATGTAATCTTAATATCCTACTAATATTATTAATGTGAAAGTTTGTATATATGTTTGTTACTCTTTTACGCAAAAACCGCTAAACAGATGTGCATGAAATTTAGCATACATACAGTTTATTACCTTAACACATAAGCTGCTTTTTATGTATATGCCATGCGGGCAAAACCGTGGGAGGCAGCTAGTTATGATATAAATGTTATAATTAAGACATTGCCAGTAAAAATATTATTTTTAGTAACTTGATTTATCATCATCTACCTATTTACTGCCCCAATGTCGGGCACGGGTCTCCTCTCTTTTAAGAGGGATTAGGCTATCGTCTACCACGCTAGGTTGCTACGGGTTGGTAGACTTCAAACGCCATGACATTGAGAAAATCTTTTAGATATACAGGTTTCCTTACTTTTCAAAGTTACGTGAAGAATAACATGGTTTCCTTACCATGTTATTCTTCACGTAACTTTGAAAAGTCAGTGATCATAAGATTGAACTCGAGACCTCTGAATTTAAAGTCTACTCATACTACTAGGCTGTCACAGGCTAGTAGCTTGAATAGCCAATCACAACTCTTTTTCTTTTTATGAGTATTTTCCCACTGCAGGGCCTCCAGAAAAAGGCTTTATGGATGGAGTCTAGCTCATCCAACCATCTTGGACTGGGCCTGCTGCGTCGCCTTTTGCCACAACACTATCACTTATTATTATTTATTTATAATATATATTTATTATGTAATCTGTCATACAGATTCCCAGGTTGAGCAAGTTCTCTCAATAATATTTTTTTCTTAATATAATATTTTCATAGAAAGAATACGTTTGTAAATATTTCATTAGGTCGAAACGTAATGGAGCTTAACTGAACCTTTTACGAGGTCGTTTCAAACGTAAATAATATGTGTAAAAAACCCTTTTTGTAACGATAAAGAATTACTAAAGCTATTTTAATATTCATGTTGTAGTGTACAGTTGGGTATGAAAATAAATTATACAATATATTTATAGAGCCCGTTGAAGATTAGGTAAAAGTCTCTTTATAATTAATATACTTATTTAAAGATTAATTTCCAAATACTCAAACGCTATTCAATTTTAACTATACCTATATTGATTGACAGGCGAGTGAATTGAATAGCGTTGAAGTATCGGGCCATATTAGATATATTTCAAATATTTTATTAATAAATAAAATAACACATGATATTACATACCTCTTCTTTATTTTTATGTTTGTAGGACAGCTTGTAGATATACTCCATTTAATATTTTAATTGTTTGGAAAATCTAGTAAAAGACGTATTAATTAACAAAATCATCAGATTAGACAACTGACGTACACATATTTTGCATCATTCGATTGTGATGATATGAACCCGCTAAGGTTTCAGTCCAAAAATTAAGATACTTTGTACTAACCGTAAGCCGGACCGGTAAAGCAGTATAAGCATTTATAAGTAGGTACATATACATTTTCGAAACCACCAAAAATGTACGACAGCATTTTATTAATGAGATTTCAACATTATATATGCTTTAGTATAATAATACGCATATTAAAATAATTGCCACGCAATCCATCTTCGCGTCTACACATCCGATGACACAAGACACCACCTAAGAATTGCCGTGGACCCATACCGTACTCCGTACACCATAAATCAAAGTCACGCGGGGTCTTTTCAATTAATTCCCGCTTGCGGCCCGTGATATATTTGCATCAGAATATGTAATCGGTCTAAGCGTCCATTGTCGGCTGTACTTAGTTAAAAGGGTCAAGAATTGTTCGCCTACGGCCCTATTGTGCTATACACAATGTCGGACCGTGTTTGTCTTACTCATTTCGTGGACGCTCATATTTGATTTCGACTCATTTTCTGGTATACTGCTCAGCTGAATCTACACTAAGTTTCGGTCGAAGATTTTCCTTTGTTTTGTTGTGTTTGGCGAATTATGCGGGTGATTCTGCTAGACATTTTGAAATAACATGTTTTTGTTTTGTTTTCAGGTAAGAGAGGTTGGGATGTTTTGTGGCCCCGTTTTCAGTAAGTCTGACTAGTAATTTATTACAATAAGTTAGAATTCAGCAACATGTAGGTACCACGCTAGCATATTTGTCGGGAACATTTTTACTTCAAATGACATTATTTGTCTATTAGTGTTGCTTCAATTGATATCTACGATAAAGTACAAGTTTATTTAAAAGATCGTCTTAAGAGTAGTACATATTATACTATGTAAGCAACACAAAAAACGATCGGTACAGCCAATTTTCTTTGTTCAAGCACTGAAATGAGTTTGTTACACTCTGTTGTAACGATAGCCGGTATGAGACATCTGCCCATGGTGACAAAATTATGTTTTACAATCTCCGTCTTAAAATGTTGGCAGTTTTTAGAATCAAAGGATGCACCTGCATCCTCAGGATTGGCAGATATCAGAAACTATTAAAATCCTGCCTCGGTAACGGTTTCATATAACATGTTTTATCACAAAACTAAAGGAATGCAACGCAAAATAAAAGTCGGAAAAAAAAACCGAATGAGTGTTTACCAAAAACCATATTACGTCTTATAGTACACATTACGAATGATGATATTATATCCACAAAGTGACCGCAGTTATTTCTAAGAATACTATTTGTCTTCGCGTGTATCGCCGTTAAATTCTAAACAACCATGAGTATTGCAACATCATAACGTAATAATCCAGTGAGTCATTAATTTCGTTGAACTATATCAATGCCGCTAATGAATAGTTCTATAAAATAGTGTGGTTTACACTTCTGAACGGTCTAGCCCAAACCTATTATTGTCGAGCATACGTGTTCGAAGTCACATAATACATTTGTAGTTACTTTTTGTTCGGGAAATTAAATTTGAAAAATGTTTTATTGAATTAAATTATAGATTAAAACGACTAATTATAATATTAATAGAAAGTAATATACAACATTTAGAGCTAGTTAACACTAATAATAATTATCTCTATATAAGAATAATGAAGTAATCAGTATCGTAAGATACAATGTTGGGCTCAGAGGTTTTAAATAAATTAGGCATTAAATAACCCTTAAAAAGGTAGAAAAATTCAAAGTATGTACATTGAAATTTCGCAGAATCTTAATGATCAAACATTTTAACGCAATTAAATGTACCATTAAACTAACTTGGACTTCTTAAACGAATATAAAAACCTGACCCAAATCAATAAATGCAATACATTTAATATAAAGAATAAAAAAATGGCGGCTTGTAACTGTCATTAATGTCACGCATTCCGTTCAAAACAGAGCCATCTAAATTCCCGCCGCAATTCCAACTTTACAATATATGTAGTGAGTCCTTTGTATAACAAACACTTATTTCTGCGAATGTACGATTATACAATAACAATGTTTTGTTGGTCTGTTCACTGTAATTGAATTGTTGGACCATGTCAGGGGAGTACAAGGATGATTCGGAATGTTATTCATATGGGAAGCCGTGGATTCAAACGCTAGAATAGTTTAATTAACGATATTATACTCTCATTGTGGATTATTTACATTCCTTTCATAATATTTTGAAAATGTGGAATTAGTTTTGACTTAATGTCAATCACCAATTAAATTTTTGAAACATTGATAGATTTAGAGTAAATTAGGTATAAACAGCAAACTTGACCTACAAACTTGACTTGTAGACCAATTTGAACCTTATGTTTTTAACAATAAAGACGTTGACTATAAAAAAATATTTCAAAATTATTAGAACTTATGTTTTGTCTTTTTCAAGGTCGGTTATCTTTCTTTTAATAAGGTTAAAAAATCAGCTTCAGGTGCTAAAATATGTACTTATTACAAAAATAATGCAAGAATATAAAATTAAATGTAAATATTTCATTTAATAAGTTTTAATTTATTAAGTTATTGAAATACCAATACACATTGGAATGATAAAATGAACCTTAACCTTAAAATGAACCTTTGAATACGTGTTGGCACTTGCTTAATAAGTTTGGTGAAAAGCTGAGCGTCTGCTTATTGGTTTAGACGCCTTTCAAAGGCTAATGAGACGAATTACAACCGTTGACTTAGGTGTCTAACTAGACGTTTAGTTTGTATTTATTACGGGAAAGTGAGATGAAATGTTATCATAGTAGCGAATTTGAATGTTATCATAGTAGATTTTTTTTCGATCCTTTATGAGAAATCAGACAAAAAATAAGTGGAAGTGGTCTTAATAGCACTTACATATAAAAAAAACAAAAGTCAGCCATTAATTAGAAATCACTGGACAGTATTTATAAAGAAACATTACTTATTGCTGTCAAAATAAAGAATTTAGGTTTTTTAAATCTACTTATGCATATTTTGTTGGACAAAGATCATGAAGTGCTTTTGAAAATCGAAAATTAAACGTATCCAAAATGGCGTCCCAATCGCAATGGAGGTCAGCGGTAAATTGTCAGATCACGCGCCTCTTGAGGGTTAGGCATACTTTTTCTGCGGCCCTCAGGCTAGAATTTACTGCTTATAGACGTGCGGTTAGGAAACGATTTTTGTGGATACGATAACTTTTATTAATATATCTAACTGAACCCACAAATTCCGAAAACTGATTGTCGTTTTAATATGTATTTCGAGTAGATAGGGCCAATTTATATAATACATATTATAAGTAATAAAAATATTGTGATGTGAAGACGTTGTTTTATTACTTTACATACCATCAAATCAGTCAAAAGAGGTCCACTGTTAAACATCCCCTTTCTCCACGCCCATAAATTTCCTTAAGAACCGGTTATAAGTGGTTATAAGTCCATCTTAGCGCAGGCAGTCTTCCGCAGCACCCTCAGGTACGCGGTCTCCAAGAACTACACTATTTCTTTTTCTCTTACTTATAACTTTCCCTCCACTCTTATTGCTACGGAGTCTAATCCTGGCGTAAATCTATATGAAAGAAAAAGGTTTTATTTCCTCAACCAAGGACACACAGAGACATAAAAACATAGACATAAATTTTAAATTTAAATTAGGCACAAAACTTATATGCTAGAATATTATTTACATGGCAGGACTGTTCCAGTGTCACATATCCCTGTGACACTGACAGTGACAACAGAATGAATGCACTTGTTGACATGCGAACAAATATTTACGAAAACAAAAATAACCTATGTCAACAAAGCTTACTTACTAAAAATATTAAGATAAAGAATAGAATTTGTAACTACAATTATATAATTGATAAAATGAAATGAATAGCTATTTTTTGGGAGAAATGTTACTGGAACAGTTGTGTGTCACTAGTGTGAGGTAAAATAGGCTATTGCTCAGCTTGAAAGTTATTAGCATTCATGGGAATGCCAACAACGCTGTTTTTTTTATATCATATCGTATACATAAATCATGCTGTTAATTCATTTCAATAAGGGTATCTTTTTATCTAATAATGTGATCAAGACAAGAAATAAATAAAAGTTGATCATTTACAGATATTAATTAAATTATCTTAATAACATTAATTATGATATTGCATTGAAAACCGACCCTTTAATAACATTTTCTCGTGTAATAGTCTGCGGATGTTTCCTTCCCATCAGCAGAGTAGGTAGTCGAAGACTGCTATTGGGTCGTCAGATATTCTTCAAAATATACTTTCTTGTATTATCAATCACTGAAACGAATAGTAAAGAAGAAATAATAAAAATGACTGTTTTTACAAAAACACTGGAAAGACCATAGATCATTCATAAATCTATAAACCTCGTTACTAGACTGGCGCCATCTTGAAACAAAAAAACATTGACTTATAGAAGTGTCTTCAAAGGATCTGTTAACAGAAAATAATATTATTTATAAAAAATAATACTTAAATAATATTAACAAAACAAGTCAGTGTCATTAAGGTCCATTTTATGGTTGCCGTATCGCCTATATTCCTACGTCAATGTGAGGACTAAAGGAGCCAGTTTCCCCGTGAGAAATATACTGGCAGTAATGGCGGGCCGTGATTTCGGTTCAGACTTCAGATAATTGCAAATTTATATCCAGTTAATATTGTATGGCTTGCATATTCCTATGAGTGGATATTATGAGAGATTGAGATGGATATTTTGCGTTCATAAATATAACACATTCTTGCATCTTCCCAATGCCTTAGCTACTTGTAACTGCCTCATTTATTTATTTACAATCATTACATCGTTTCAACTGTCATAATTGCCGGTTAAGGCTTTGTCTGCTTGCTTCATTGCTTACAATTGCGGGCAGATTAGCGCAGTCTACCACAGAACTACCTCCCTGTACCTCCCTCATGACCTTTCGTAAGCCATCACTCCATTTAGCCAGAAATGATCCTAGACTTCGCTTATCTAAACACGGTCTACTCAATCGTTTGATCAGGTTGTGGTCACTTCTTCAAGATATGTAATCGGCCCATCTACTTCGGCCCATTCGTTTGAGCTATGTTGCGAACTATGATATTCTTACTTGAGATATTTCTAGCATATGTATATGTATATCGATCTCTGCAAAACCCGTTGTGACTTTTATCTTCTGGTCTAAACTCACTGTCACTGTCCATGTTTTGACTCTATAAATCATAACTGGTGGCTTTTTTCTAAAATCTCCATAGCATTGGCGACAAGAGTTTTTTTTTTTTTTCACACAGCGCCATCTAGTTCCGTGGTAAGCAACGAGGCTTGTGTTACGGATACTAGCTGGTTGATATACTACATATATACTTTTTTTTGTAAATACATACATATTATAGATAGATACATCCATGACTCGGATAGAAATGTTCATGCTCATCACACAAACATTTGTCCCTACCGGGATTCGAACCCGGGACCCATAGCACAGAAGGCAGTGTTAACTACCGCTGGACTAACTGGGTCGTCAATCGTCAATTGTCTTACAGAAAAAAAAACTAACAGAGCTTAAATCCACCTCAAAATTTGAACCCATTCAAACTGAAATGCCATTTTAACTGTGTCCATTAGTAAACAGTCCTTAAATAGCTAAACAATAGTAGGTAATTACGCAATGCGTTATTACCATCGGTTTAAAACTGAAGTCTTAAGGCTAACAATGTAGTTATTAGTGGACTTGTAACTTTGGAGGCAGTTTCAATATATTTCATCGTCAATTTCACTGGAACTTCCATTTAACTACAGCAGGTATCAATTTAGCACCTGCATAGTTTCCAGCAAGTGGATTTATAAATACACAGAGCATGTTTTGACGCTTTGCATAGAGTATATTATTATCAGGGCAATTTTAGCTGTTGAATAAACTTCAACGGAAGTCTGTTAGTGGTTGAATGGTAAATAATCATTTATAGAAATAAGTTTGGAAGTCGGACTAGACTCATAGGCAGTATTTGTGACAAGTATAGGCTGTAACAGTCCTTCCCAATCTGATAGCAGACCTATACATATTAGTGCAACAGTAAATAATATGTTGATGATTAAGAAAAGAGAGTATTTAAGTATTATAGGCACTAACGTATATATATGGCCCCCAAATTGTCCCATATCTCATATGAATGTTATTTTTCAGTTTTTGATTTGTTCACATTCAAATAAATTTTATCTCGACTGAATATCACTGCGACATAACAAAAAATACTAAATAAAAAAAATAACTCGCACAATACAGGAGTACTTTACCACTCATTCCCGTACTGGAACTTTTTTAATTAACTGCCACCATAACGACGATATATCACTAATCTGGCAACACTGAACATAACAGCTGTTTCGGCATTACTGCAGCCACTAATTAAAAACAAACAACGTACAAACGGACGCGTGATTTATTATTTATTACGCATTTTGTCAACGAACAGTTTATGTGTATATTGATTAAGTGAATTTTGATTGATGTTTAGCTATATCATGCCAGGCTTAGCTTGTGATATTGGTTAGAACTTTTAAATTTAAATAACAATAGCTTTAGTTTTTCCTGACTATATCGCGGTAAGTTGATAACGTTCAACTTTATAATCCCTACGTCTAATATTAGAGTAAGTGTAATTTAATAAGCGGACAAAAATAAAAAGTATTTCTTCATAATTTCTTATGTCACAAATTTAAATTCCGAGCTGCTACTGACAATATCTTAGAGAAAAATATTAACACTGGTTGATCTAGGAATCAAACCAAGGAGGTCCTTAAACCTAAAAGTGTTAATATTAATTATTATTATGTATTATATAATTCATTGTAAAATAACCGCTTAATACAGCAAGTACTTACGACCAAGCGTTAAATAAAAGATTATAGAAACAGTTGTTGATATATTTCTTTTAAACTTTTAACGGTACCTTTGTCGGTATGTCGCCTGACGTCTTAACCGCTCCTGGGCTTATAGCAAGCTTTAATTGTACTTACAAATCAACACGGTCATTATAATAATGCACTGGCCATCATTGCAGCCGCTCTAAGGATAAACGTATTATTTATTTGGTACCGACTAAACTTTTATGACCCATTAAAAATAAAACCACTTACGCTTATCAACTGATTTATGTAATTTGGAGACTAGTTTTAGCTTAGCTTAGCTTTGATGTCATTTCATAGTTAGGGGGGACTATTTTATAGAACGGTTGTAGTATAATATTCATTTGCAGGGGTTTTAGAATAAATGAAAAAAATACTGTATTCTAATCTATCTACAAGGTATTACTTTTAAACTTTTGTTATTTATAGTCTTCAGCCTACTTACGAAATTTAAAATTATATGAAAAGTAATCCAAAATAAAATAAAAGAAATTGAACAATGTATGATTATAAAAAAAATAAGCTACCAGGAAACGAAATATTTTTAACGAATGAATTTAATAAACAATAATAATTTAACTATATAAAAACGTTATATACTGTTTTTTACACTGATGTGAATACTTAACATTGAAATAACAAAAACTATTATTGATTTATTTTATCTCAGTATATTATTACATTATTCAATCTTGTCGTTTTAGATCTTTTACAACATCAAGGATTAACGCTACATAGTTTCAGCGTTATTTTTTTTTCATTGCGATATATGACACATACAGTACATATAACAGGAAAAAAAATTATAACGTAAGCCATTTCACCAATTAAGTTTTCAACAATTAAATGGCACTCGACGACGGTAAGTTGATGTTAAACCTTTTCATAATAAATAATATCAATATAATTAAATCGGTGAATAGTTGTTTCATTTCTCTGCATTACTATATTACCCGAGCTGTGGTAGCCTAGTGGTGTGACCAGTGGGCTCAGATGCTATATGCCCAAAGCACGCACCACTGACTTTTCGGAAGTTATGTTGTTTATCACATACTCAAACGGTGAAGGAAAAGATCGTGAGGAAACCTACATGCTTAAGAGATTTTCTCGATGGCATGTGAAGTCTACCAATCCGCAGTAGGCTAGTATGGTGGACTATAGCCTAATCCCTCTCAAATGAGAGGAGACCCGTGCCCAGCAGTGGGATAATAATGGGTTGATGAAGATACTATAATAGCTTGATCCAACAGATTTCACTGTTTAATAAAGTACCTATATCAGACATGCAAAAACACACACATATTTTATTCCTGCATAGATTTTTAAAGAAGTTTGTATAAATTCGGTCAGGCTGTTTGCTGTTGTGTTAATGCCACGTTTTCGTTTTACGAAAATGTATGAACTAGTCGACTTCATACATACAAAGCTATGCTGCACGTAGGCTAAGCCATGAATGCATTTCTGTGACCGAGTAGCGTTCACTGTGACGTGATAATACCAGACTACATAAATGTTCCTGAGCACATTGGTAGAGTATCACTTTGAAGTATTTATTTTAAGCTTATAAAAAGTATTATTATGTTATTTCCGCTTCACAGTAGCCACCAAATATTTATGTACCTATTTTATATAATTTTAACTTCATATCTTCAAGAATTCTTGAGAAAGAGAGTCGTAATACACTAGATGGACGGACCACTTCACAACATGGACTAAATATGCTGGATGGATAAATCCTAACTACTTCTAATGCTGATAACTACCTCATGCTATTATCATCTCTTTCTTACCTCGCCTATCATTATTCCTTACCGCCTTACCAATATTGGAAACAAAAAGAGACAACTAATCTGACTTGATTTACTCCCATTGCTGTAGTCCCCGATACAAGCGGGGTTTATCCAAATTTATTACGATCATACCAGTACATAACGGTTACCAAGTTACCGAGTATTTAATCTTGAATATGGAGCGGCGTTAAACCTTCGTAATGGCGCTATTTCGATTCCAAGTTTCACATTAAAAGTTATGACAAACGTTGTGTGGGATTACGTGTGAAATACTCGAGCAAGTGTCGTCTTAAAAACGACTTGTAATTTAATATCTAATGAATCCGTAAGCAGGAAATTTTTAATAGTTACTATCATAAAATGAATACTTCCACAGAGCAGATCGATTATCACATGCTTAAATGGTGAAGGACAACGTGAAGAGTTCTGCATGCCTGAGACATTTTCTCGATGACTGGTGCTCGATTAGACTCGATGGCAAGCTTTTGGCTCATCTGATAGTAAGCTGTTACCGCAGCCTAGTGACGTTTGCAATACCAAATGTATAGATCGCGCGTTGCCGACTCTGTAGAAACCGTTTGGTTTCTTAAAATAGAGAGTTACTAAAATGACAGCAAACGGAATTCCCATGATGTCAGAATAGAAACTCCGGTACGAGTTCTGGTAACATTACTCACTCTAGTACCCAATACAATTATTGTTGATTCACTGCGGTCTTCTTTTTGTCGGAGGTACTTCCCTAGTCAGTAAGCTCAATTTGAGCGAGAAATCTCGATATACCTATACCTCTCGAAAAAGAATGTCCACCAAAACTATGTTAACTATATGAAAAATCGTAGAAACTTCCCAGTATCACAATAGAGAAAGACTGAAAGTAATAACAGATGCCATAGCTTACTTTTTCACGAAAGTGTGTTTACTGTGTATTTCTAAAACTAATGTAAATAGACGACGTGTGTATAACTCACTGGAAGCCGAGATTATGATTCTTTGACGCATTTTGCGAAAGACATCCTAACTGTGATAAACGGGACACTAGTGTTTGCACTTTATGTTAACGTCATAAAGTCTAAATTGGTATAAATGTGAGTTTGGTTATAAGCTGTTCGGTTTTGAACACCGAAACTCGCGACACTGCGACACATTTTTCTCATTTCAGATGCATATTTTATGGAGCACGAACGCATAATGAAAGGAATCTCCTTGTGACAAACAAATTACAATATCTGTCGTTGTAGTGCGTGCCCCCATAGAATTGTTAATATTAGTGCGATTCAATATGGCTCGTAAAACCCGTTCGTCCTTAAAATTATATATGAACTGCTTGTTATGTTAATTTACATGCATAGATTTGTATGGTTAGTGTACCTTATTTTCTTGTATGGCAAAGTAAATAAAGAGATTTGAATGCAAGAATTTGTAACACCGAAACTGTCATCCCACACAAAGTGTTTGAGAGGGTAAATGGTAATGTCATTAGGTACTGATGATAAGGATCGAGCGTCATTTGTTGTGGTGATACCTTTACTTTGAAAGTATACACATTGCATCGATATTTTATGTCTAACTTGACACTTGATGTCACTTAAAATGCTGATCTTTCTGTTTTGAGATCTTTGGTACAATCTAAGATTTTTTTTTCTCAATTGACTTGAATGCGTCTGACTGTAGTCTTTCGCCTGTGTGTGGTAAGCAAAATTATTTTTCTTGTGCTTCTTGATAACAGTATTATCATTGTGTATTTTTAATTTTAAATTGTATTATGTTCTTTGAAACGTCTGTCACAAACAGATATTTTTTATTGTATCATTAAAACAATATTAATGTACCGCGGAAAATGTAGTTTATTTCAATATCTTTTTGCGTATATAGTACCTATGTATTTTGTTCTATTCTTAATGCCGATTATCATCGTAATTTTTAGACCATGCAAAATACATAATATTACATTTTTGTCTAACCCTTTTGAGGACAACGTGTATTATATTATGTTATGTTATGTTATGAATTAAGGTGAAGAAGGTTAAGAATAAAAGATTAATAAGAATTAGTTCCAAAGGAGGTTACTTGAGGTAAACAATATACCTAGTGATTGCCGATTTAAACACCAATCTGGTGCAGACTGTATAGCTAACACTCGAGTCACCACGTTTATTTTCATATTGAATGCTTATATGAATATTTCAGTTAGTAGGTCGCATACGAAGTGAGGTCTTACGACCCATGGTCATGCAATTCAAATTATACATATTGTTCGTGTGCGATTCAAGTCGTTGAAGAAAAACTGGCGTCCGATCTTCGGAAATTATTTCTGAAACTTATTCTAGAATGATAATGTTTAAAAGGATTCAAATACAATATTTATTATTTGCAATGTCACTGTATAAATGAGGCGATAAACTTAAAAGGTACAATTAATTGAAATTATTTGGCACAGTATAAGATACACATTGAACAAGAAATAATAAATTTAGTTACACATTTGCATGCATGTTTTAAGATTACAACTAAATATGATTCGAAAACTCAAAAACACCGATTAAGTTCATATTTTGATATGATATACAACCCCCTTCATAGATAGTTTTTATCTAAAAACCTATATTTTTTTCGATAATCAAACCACAATGAGCCAGCAGCGCAGCGTGGCAGGGTTCAGCTAGCACATATATATTAAAAAAATATGCTATTATTATATATTTTTAGTGAAAAATATAAAATTAAGGTTATGATAATAATATTTACTAGAACAAATATTTACAACCAATAATATTAAAAATCGCGACCGTTTAGTGAGCTTGGTATGTACTTAACTCGAATCAGCTCACAGGTTTATAATTGACTTTTTTTTATTTTCTTTGTAGAAATTATTTGTAGAGATTCGGAGTATGGATTCATATCTGATTAACGAACCCGTAATCTGCTTAGGTCTTTGATAACATCGAGGAACTATAGGTAAGATTATCAGCACAAATCTATTTCATATTTTTGGGAATACAGTTATGTGTGATTTAATCAATTCTAATATATACCGAAAACTTCCAATTTGTCGACAGCTTTTTAACTAAGACAAAAGTCAAGTTAGATACAAGTTAACATCAAGGATGAACCGACATACGCGTATAGAGGCGTGCATCGCGCGTGGGACGACCAGCTTAGCTCCAGGCTCTTATCTCTACCATAATCACTTTGAACAACCGAGTGGCCCGTGATTACAATCTTAAATCCCCCGTAAATTTTCTATTCCGAAGGGCCATTATAATGGAACAACGTCGGCGGGTTTGAGGGAAAAAAATATACACGAATAATTTCATCATACCACTCCCCCTGTTGATTGCAAAATTTCAATCAAGCTCGTAAATGGTGTACAGTTTCGGATCGACACTCGAAACGATATTTTTTGGGGTTGCAACTGTAAAAATTCAAGCGCATTCGATTTTGAATGCTAAAACAATGTTTGGAAGATACGTTTTTGATTGTGTTTGCAACTCTAGTGCTGCACACGCATTTTGGCGACGAATGCAGTACATGACGTAGATTTATTTGTAGTATTGATGGTGAATACGGGAAGCATTTATTTGACTGTGTGGAGTTGACTGCGCCAATTATAAAGGGATAAATCGGATTAAGGGACTTGTGCCATCTGGCAGGAAATACTCTGAAGACCTCAATATTGAATTAGAAATGAACTAGGTACCTACTCGTATATTTTCAAGAAAGAAGTATTTTCGACACGTGCAGTCAACAGCGGCGATTCCAAACGTAACAAGCTACCCTTCTTGAATAAATATGAATAAAATGCGAGTTTATAACGTCCGAACTCCTGCTGTGAACACGAGGGCTTAGAAAATAATAACGGAACTTAAATTATTGTTGAAATAGTGCACCCCCGTACTTAACATATTAAAATTATCATCTCACCAAGGGGTCAAAGAACACATTACTAAATTTTAACATCAACCTTTCGTCGCGTTTGCAACGTTACTTAATAGTGATCAAAACTTGAGCCTCGGTCGTTATAAATATAATTTTGCTAGAGTAATTTCTACCTTCCACCTTTGACGTAGCATCGAAATTAGTTGAAGCTTTATCGGAAACATCTTCAAATTATATTTGACAAATTTTGTCATTGAAGTTCGATTCATATAATGTTCCCGGTAAGGTTAAATTTTCGTTGTGACTGAATTGTGTTATAGGCTGTTTTGTGTGGTTCTTGAGTGGAGCACGCGTAAGCACGTGCCCGTTATTCCCCGCTGCTACGCACTCCTTGTTACAGCGGGAACTGTACCGCTCTGTAATTACACACAAATTAGACAAGATTTATCGAGGGGTGGAACACCTTGGCAACTATTGTAGGTACTAATAACGGCTGGCCAGGTTCGATATTGCGATTAATCGCAGGTACAATTCCCTTAAAGAGGAATAAATTACACAAGCCAAATACAAATTTGTAGGCAACTATTTTTCGAAAAAGTCGTAAGTCATACTGCGCAATTAACGCGTCACAAAGTTTATGGAGTGCAAATGTGTACGGCGGAATTCAAGTTCGATTTTTTTTATTGCGTCATAAAAGAGTTATGGCCATGTGACGGTGTCGGATCTACAGCCTTTGACATGGATGTGCATGTTGTGAACATTTGACAGGTCCGTTTAACAAGAGGTAGCCATTTAGCAAACAATAATGGCATTTTTAGTGCGGCCTTTTCATATTTTATGGCGTGTTTATTGGCCGATAGAGGAAGTTGGTCGGGCGCTACACGGCGGCGGGCGTTCCGACGGGACAGTAAATATGATTCATCTCCACAGGTAAGAATTACCTCGCATTGTTCACGTCCTTACGGCTTAATAAGCGTGAGGAATGTCTTTCGGATGTGAAATAGGGTTTTTTTTACCTGTATGAGTTAATAAAAGTGGACAATAAAATTGTATATCATATATAGGTCAACATGAGTGCTGGACATACCTAAGCCATTTTTAAGTACAGTGCAGATTTTAGTTGGTCCAGTTAATGATTAATATGTTGCTAAAATAGATGACTTTTGACCATATACTCAAATTTCAGTCAATTTAGTAGTCTTTTAGTCTGGCCTTTTTCACCCGCCAGCAAATTAAAAGAGGTACAAACCATATTTCTGATAATCATAAATAAACAAAACTACATGTCAACCATGTTACCAATTTCATTTTTTCGCATATCGACCCAAGATATCCCTTCAACTAAGTGATAGTACATTATTAACCAACCAATTTGAGATGTCCGAACAAATTAAAAGTATCTTTTTACAAACGCAACTTCGAAAGTTGTTCGGATTACACAGGGCCATGTTACCTGCTTATCCCCAGTGGAAATAAAAAGTTATCAACGAACTTTGTTCCTGGTTATCTTCGGGCCAAGTAAACAGTTTTTATTTTATGACCTCCCGCAGTTTTAGTACCGTGAAGTCCGCGGGAACATGCTGTTGTTACTCTTTGTATACAGGATGAAAAGAATAAAACTAAGCCGTAACTTCTTAAACTAATAACACATTGACACGTACTTGAGCCTAATGTCATGAATAAGAAACGAATCCTATTAAGTATAAAACAATATCCCAAAACCTTATTCTTGGTGGCTACAGTTAAGACTCTTTTCAACAGACGGATACAAAAGAATAAGATACAACAAACACAAACCAATATAAATTAAACGACCAAGACGATCATCATGTGCATCAGTTTCTGCACAGATTTCTTTTTAAATAGTCACCGTTTATTGAGAAAATTTAAAAAAAGTACTTATACAATCCATAATATAATAATACATAAGTATATACAAGTTTGCCTCGTTACTCTAGTGGTCTTAAATACGACTATTGAGCAAAAGTTCGTGGGTTCGATTCCCAGGTCAAGCTTGTGGTCGAGTATGTTTGGGTTTTTTATCTGCAGCAGCTAGGAGTTTGGACTTGTGCCCGGTTGATGACCATAAACTCGTTCTATATACATTATAACACCTCTACCTTACTTTTCAGTTTCTCAATCATTCTCATTTTAGCATTTGGACGACCTTATTAGTCCAACGGTAGTTAACACTGCCTGCTGTGCTATGGTCCCCGGGTTCGAATTCCGGTAAGGACAAATGTTTGTGTGATGAGCATAAACATTTGTATCCGAGTCATGGATGTACCTATCTATGTATAATATGTATGTATTTACAAAAAAATAATATATATGTAGTATATCAACCGACTAGTTTCCGTAACACAAGCCTCGTTGCTTAGCTCGGAACTAAATGGCTCTGTGTCAAAATGTCCAGGAATATTTATTATTATTATTATTTATTATCTAAAATTTCCAACTTAAAAATTTAAAAATCCTAATAGTACCGTGTTTCTTGGAATTTTCCACCGCACCCTGTGTAGTCGTACTTGTAAGGAGATTGGAAACAGTTTGTTGTACTTATTTCTAACAAACAAGAACAAATCTTTTTATTATAGCCAGCCAGCCAGCTAGCACTTCATATAAAAAACCAACATTTTGATATCTGCAAAGTAATTCTTACCAAAGCTAAACTTCTAATAATAACTGCCTTATTGGTCTCCCTGTCAATAGCATAACTGCTGAGCGTGAGCTCCTGGTTCGATTTCCAGGTTGAGTAAAGTGTATTACCTATCCCTCTGCCCTGTCCCGTGCCCAGCTGTGGGACAATAGATCGGTCGATGAAACAAAATGTCGGAAATTCCTTTATACGATCAAATTCTCAGTAGCAGGTCGGAGTTAGAAACTGTGCCTTATTTTCATCTTAACCTATCGCAGATCGCTGCTGGACTCTCTCAAACTGCACCAAATCACTCTGTGCCGTGTTAATGGCTCAAAATTCGCCCCCTACTATATGCCTACCATTGTTTTTTCCTATAGATATCATAAAACGTAAAGTTAAAACTAAAATCTTTTTTGTTTAAAATATAACCTTCTATTTGGAAAATAAAATCCTAAAAACCCAAATTAGGATTTTCCTTTATGTCGTAGATACGTTTACAAACCCAATTTTTTCACATGCACAAACACCCAGAACCGTAGCAACGTATAAGCTAGCCAGTAGATCATATCTGCACGGAGATCGAACCCGAAATACGTAATAAACAAGCGGATCGGTACCCAGTCACGCCGATCATATCGCCATATAAAGATTTCTGATACCCTAAAATCAATTAATAAAAGAACAGTCAAGTAATAATTACATTACCAATTCAAAGGCTCTTTTTTTAAACGAAACATTGATGTAAAGGGTATTCAACAAAAACCAGTAATTGGTTTCAAAGACGCTTTCAAAATTTTAATATTTTAAAAGTATATAAAACCCAAACTTGATCACAATGTTATATTTACTTTTAATAGATTTTTCGTCGAATTAGTTTCAGTGCCACTGAAAAAATCAGAATGCGAATATCAATGACCTGATAAAAAAGTTTTTAGTAAATAAATATTTATTCTGTTTATTTTTATTCAATTACTTAGTCTTATCTTGAAATTATGAAAGCTTAAAAATCTCATCTGCCTAAAGTAATATTATCTGTTTCATTTTAAAAAATAACAGAAGAAAATAAACACTTAAATTTATAGACGCACGCTACTAACACTCACGCTCTTTTCTCATGGAGGTTGGCAGAAACTACAGGTGCGTCCTGTGATACCCCATACCACATTTAGCTTCGTCCATATTCATACATCATATTCACACAATGAACGTTCTTCTAAATATACCTATTTAGAGGGGCTCATGGCTAATAAATATCATAAAACATGAGCTACAACTTTACAAATCCTAATACTCAATACAACTATTTGCATTGACGTGAAAATGCTTCTAGTAAAAACCAGTTATGATAAAAATCTTAACCATATTCATTATAATAGGGAAGAGTTGTTGCTCGCTGTGAGCGCACAGAGTGGACGTGTTACTATTTATTTTAATAAATTCAAAATCGGTCATTAGTTGATTACGAACCTTACGGCACCTAATTACGATATCTTCTTCCAAAATCGTACGCGAGTGACATGCACCGTAATTGTTTTGAGCTCCATCTAAGATACGCGACATCGACCCGGTAACCGCTCCTCACCCCCTCGACAAACAAGGACGAAATATCTACCACTATATTTCCGCACCGTACGCACCTGACGTCGGCGCACAAGCAACTCTCACGTGAGTAAATTCATACATAGATCTACAATGAGCATACCACGTTCACCGCCTGGAGGTGGCATCGGTGCGGGACGTAGCGGATCTTATCCGAATCTGTCTGAACCACAATATGAAGCTGCACCGCAGATCACTCTTCGTAGCAAACGAAAGTTACCCGATGATAATGAAGCAATAAAGTCTGATATTGCTGATATAAAAAAACAAATGTTTGAAACGATGGAATTATTGAAATCCTCCAAGAACGAACAAACTAAAAGTATAAATAAGCTTTCTCTAGATGTTTCTGCAATAAAAGATGAAGTCAGTAATATTAGCTGTACTATGCAAAATATTATCCGAGAAAATAACAATTTAAAAGACCATTTTTCAAAATTATCCATTGTTACCGAAAATACCGAAAAAAGATTGGAGGTTCTTGAAGCAGATGTCAATAATCTGAAAAACATATCACCTATATCCTCTGTCCAAACAAATACCATACATAATGAAATCTTCAACGAATTTGAAGAACGTACCTTCAGAGCTAAAAATATTATAGTTGCTGGAATCCCTGAACCCCAGAATGATACTGCAACCAACAGGCAAAATCACGACAAAAAAGAAATACTGAGAATAACTGGATTACTTTATAATGGCTGCCCCCAACCTACTAAAATATTTCGTCTAGGAAAATATAAATCAGAGAAAACTCGTGCAATAAAAGTTTGTTTCTCGTCTCAAGACACAGCAAAATATATACTACGTAATAGGAATAAGATTGGCGAGGATCATATCAAAATATTTTCGGACCAAACTCCATATCAACAGAAATATTATCAAAATTTAAAAGAAGAACTTCTGCAACGCACCTCAAAAGGAGAATGTGATCTTAACATCAAATATATCAAGGGCATACCAAAAATAGTGACATCTAAGGAGAGTCAAGCTGCAACGACGGAACCTCCAAAAAACTAAAGTCGACTAAGGAGAAAATAACATACCAAATAACCAGTAATTACTCAGATATTACATTTACAAAAAAATCTCTAAAATGTTTTTATGCGAACGCTCGTAGCATCGTTAAACCAGGAAAATTCGATGAGCTTAGATGTATTATCGCGTCCTTACAAGTAACTATACATATTATTATACTTTCGGAAACCTGGATTAAGAGTGAAAACGAGGCAAAAATGCTCGATATACCCGCCTATACCCATTACTACAATTATAGACAAAATAAAAGAGGAGGTGGCGTGTCAATATTTGTGCACAACAATCTTACACATCAACTCGTTGAAGAACAATGCGTAGATGATACTCATTATCTCTGGGTATACGTGAAAAAGTTCTCTTTGAATATTGGTGCTATCTATAAACCTAATAAATTAAACATGGACAACTTTCTCGATATATATTCGCAACAATTACATAAATTGAAACGTACAATAGTCTTTGGTGATTACAATCTAGACTTACTCAATCCGGATTTAGCGACACGAAATTATAAGCACGCTCTAAAAGAAAATAACTACAAAATTCTGAACAAAATAAGTCCCAAACACTGCACCCGAGAAACAACCTCAACAAAATCAATTTTAGATCATGTCTCTTGTAATCTAAGTGAAAATCATTTTCATTTTGTCACTATGGAATCTTCTATGTCTGACCACAAACAAATACTCTTAGAGATCAAGCATTACCAACCGCCACCTATCATAAAACAAAATTACCAAGCGGTAGACTACAATCAACTTTATCGATGCCTAGATAAATGTACTAAAAATCATGAAGAACCAGAGTATGAGGTATTGGCAGATAAATTACAATCTTGTTTAAATAAGTGCAAAATTATAAAAGTTAAACACTTAAATCCTCCGCGGCAAGATTGGATAAAAAAAGGATTATTAGAAGAGATAAATAACAAGAACGTACTATGGCAAAAATATAAAACAAACACGTCAGACACGGGATTAAAGGCACAGTATGAACATATAAAAGCTAGAGTCTCACACAACATAAGTAAAGCGAAAAGAGACTATTACCTGAAGAAGTTTGAAGAAAATTCAACTAAACCACGAAAAATGTGGCAACTTATAAATGATTTGTCGAAAAACAAACTGAATAACAGAACTGGACCAGACAAACTTGAAACGGCGGCTGGTACTATTACAAACCAAAAAGAAATATGTGAAAGCTTTAACTCCTACTTCTCGACTATTGGCTCAACGCTAGCAAACATGATTGTCCAAAAACCAAAAGGAAGTCGATTTTTTGAAGAGCGTAGACTCACTGATAAATCGGAATTACAGATTCTACAATCAACAACTACGAAGGAAGTTATTACCATAATTAAACATTTGGACTGTAATACTGCATCTGGCATTGATGGTATTAGCACAAAAACTATTAAATGCGTAACAGATCTTATTGCTACGGAACTAACAGCATGCATTAACCACTGTATGGCACGAGGTGTTTTTCCCAACGATTTAAAAGTTGCAAAAGTTGTACCAATTCATAAATCCGGAAGTAAATTTGACCCGTGCAACTACCGCCCTATATCTGTTCTCCCGGTGATCTCTAAAGTTTTTGAGAAAATTCTTTACAACCAATTAGAATCATTCCTTAATTCAAAACATTTCTTTTACCATAAACAGTATGGATTTAGAGCTCAATCAAATACTCTCGCTGCTACAATCGATCTCGTAACTAATATTAAAAGTAAAATAGATAAAAAACAAGTTGGTTTAGGTATATTTATTGATCTCAAAAAAGCCTTTGACACAATAAGTCATGACATATTACTCCAAAAACTAGAACTCAGTGGTGTTACAGGCAAAGCACTTGAAATTTTTAAATCATATATGGCTAACCGCAAACAAATTGTAAAAATAGGTGAATATGAAAGTAATCCCTGTGCTCTCCGTTTTGGCGTCCCCCAGGGATCAATATTAGGCCCTCTCATGTTCCTTATCTATATTAACAGTATTAGCGAATTAAAACTCAAAGGAGACATCTCCCTTTATGCAGACGATACAAGTCTCTTTTACTTTGGACACACGTTTGAAGCTATAATAGCTGACGCTCAAAATGATCTTCATCTGCTGAATGAGTGGTTTCAGTCAAACATGCTAACTATTAATACTACAAAAACTAATTATGTAATTTTTGCAGCGAAAAATAAAAAAATAAATGATAATTTTGAACTTATAATAGACGGCCAACCACTTGAAAGAAAACCAAAAGAAAAATACCTCGGACTTATCTTGGATAGTAACCTAACCTGGAAACCACACCTAGAAAAAATTAAACTCAAACTAAGTTCACTCACCGGGGCGCTACGAAATATAACTAATTGTCTCCCTCAAAAAGTACGATATCTAATTTACAATTCTCTAGTTAAGCCTCATATCGACTACCTCATTGAAATCTGGGGTACTGCAGCGATGACCAATATAGATCCAATTCAACGAGTTCAGAACAGATTAATTAAAACTTTATTTAACTATAAATTTCGGACACCTACTGAAAAAATATATAAGGATACAAAAATAATGAATATAAGACAAACCTACATATACTACACATGCATACTGATACGTAAAATATTAAATAAGGAAATTAATTCAAACATAAAATTTATAACAAAAAAACAAACACGAAAGATCAACCTAAGACGCGCTAGTTACATAGTGACCCGTCCTCCTAGAACTAACTATGGGAAAAGAAATTTGGAATTTGAGGGTGTTAAAATTTATAATAAATTACCACCAATAATAAAAGAAGAAAAAAGCTATGCCCAGTTCAAAAAGCTACTCAGAAATCATACAATTAATACATTCAAATAAGGGAATAAATATAATAATAATTTAATAATTACAAAAACATATAAATAAATTAAAAATAAATAAAACATAAATATATCCGTAACAAATATATTTAATCTATACAAAAATAATAAACTGAACTTAAAACAGTATTTTAATTTATACAATAAATTAAAAAAAAATAAATAAAAAAAAAACTGTCATTACAAAAGTCGTTAATAGCAGACTATGCCATCAATGCCACATCTAGTAATCATTACTTCATGCATCCATGTTCTGCTTAGTTAACGTAACGACGGCGACCGGTACGATTGAGTTTCGTTGTGCTGTCTATTGCGTAAGGATACCCACATTTATTTTTTTTGTCATTTAGTTTTATTTATACTTTGTGTGCTCTAAATATTTATTTATTTTAATGTTGTTTCTCAGTAAGTGAATTATGTATGTAATTCTTCATGAGAAATAAAGATTCTTAAACCTAAAAAAAGAGTTTACACCCGCTTATCTGCTATGACATACAATTCAACAAACGATTATAGTTGATTGTGGTGATTGGGTTGTAACCCTATACTTTACTGCACGTGGCGTTGAGTGATTTACTTATGCCGATAACGCAGTAGGCAGCCGACTTGTAAAGCAGGCTGATAGTAATAGAACTGCATTGCCCAAACCAACATTCCCAAACAGATTGTTGTTCCAAAGAGATCTTGAAAATTTGTTACCATAGATGAATATACTGATATGAATATGATACAATAGTGTCGAAAGTATTAATCTCTGAGTGGGTTTGAGACCGAACCATGGCAGCAAAGTCACTGCTGGAGAGGGTCTTCTCCTATTTGAGAGGGATTAGTCTACCACCTCGCGAGCCTGGCGTAGGTCGGTAGACTTCACACATCATTGGCGGCACAACCTCAGGCTTGCAAGTTTCGTCGCAATGATTTCTTTTACAATTTAAACCAGCCGGCCAGTGGATTGAACTCAAAATCTTTCACTTTAGGTCATACCAATAGGCTACCAAAGTTTTTTAATTTCTCCCTGGTATAAAAAGTATTATTGCATCCGCGTGTCGGTCTCGAGTCAAACTTATCATGATCTTGTCGAAGCATAGTATAAAAAACAGTAACTCTGTGTCAATTGTATCGTTGCAGTATCACCCAATCGTTCGTTATCAATGTTTACTTTTTATCCAACCTTTTTATAGTAAATCAATAAATCATCTAGCCCGTGAAGGTATATTGACGTCCTTATACAAATAAATCTAACGTTATCTCAAGAACGATACGGTTCGAGGATTTATTTTTTAGCAAAGGGAAGGACAATGCATTTGCCGTGTTTTTGTACCAAAAAGACAGGCTTTGCGTATATAAAGATGATAAGAAGCCATTACAGATAGGAAAGGGGGTACAATGTAAGGGTTTTTTAGTGTTATACCATCATAAAGTATAGGGGTTGAGAATGTGGATTTGCCATGCAACGGGGTTGTTCCAGTCGATACCCAATCAATATGATAGAGCTCTTCCCCGTCTTAATAACGGAATAAGTAAAAGTGGTGGAGAAATAAAACTTTACGGCTTGCGTCCTCTTTGTAGTATTTATTTACTATTTTAATGTTTGGGGACGGAACTTGAATGGGAAGATTGATTCCAATAAAAATATTTGAAATTTTTAAATTTTGATTGAAATAAACTATATTATTTTTATTATTACACACCTGGTGCAATGACTTTGATTGACTGTGTTTAGGTTAAAGAAAACTTGTTGATTAAATTCTGTTGATGTAAAATTCACTTCATTAACACAATGAACATTTAATTCAAAACAAATAAATAAATCAAATGGATGTGGAATAACCAATCAAATCCAAAAAAAATTTTTACGACAAAACGTAAATTTATAAAATATTAATTACAGAATAAATCTATTATTGAAAATATCCACCGGAACAGAAAAATTGTACAGAATATTCATTTTGTTTGTTCATGTTTGTTTTCAAAATCAACCCTTTGAAATTCACAGAAATCCCCGCGTAGAATCCAATGAATTCCATTACAAATTGACGAGAGCGGCAAATCAATTCATTAGCGAAACCAGTGGCTTAACACTATCCTACAATCGATACAGGGGCACATCTAGGTGTTCATTTAAGTCAAGATTGAACTGGAGATTAAACAGTGGATGGTTTTGCCCCCAATGTGTGGTGGTGCAAGTTCTTAAGAGAAAGTGGAAAGTCACCTACAAGCACCAACATGAGAGACCAAAGAGGTAGAAAAACACTCTAGCTTTACTGCATCTACACACGCACACACACAAATTCATCTAACCATATCCTACAATTCTGTGCAATCTTTAAGCAAGACATTCCAATTGAGCAGCTATTTAAATAGTCACAATATTTCTTCATTGGATATATAAAATACTAATCATGTCAGTATAAGCGCAGATCTATTTTATTAGACTAAAAATACTACTAATCCCAAAAAGAGTTTCGGTAATACAGACTGTATCTGTCAAGCACAAACTAAACGACTAAAGTATCACTCTTGGGGAGTCGGGTCCCTTGCAATTTGCCTTGTGAATTTTCCCGCTAGCGCTCTTAGCTTGGACCAAAGATGACACAGAAGGGCATTATACCTCCTTATCGGCACTCGTTAGTCGCCCCTAATAAAATCCCGCCCCTCTATCTCGAGGGCTGTTGCTGTTGCAACCCTCAAATTTAATAAAGGCAACTTTAAAAATAAAAACAATGAAGCCGTTTGTTTATTCGACTGTTTTAGATTCAATTTTAATAGGTACAGGAATAAAGCTGAGACTCGACAAAAAGTGCTTGCACTGTAATGTTAGTAGCCAACATGAGTCTGTGTTTTATTCAAACCACATTAAATATTCGGTACATACATTTATAAATATCGAAACATATATCAGTTCTTGTTGTTGTCAGATTTATTTATTTGTAAACTAAACTACGCGGTCCCTGTCGTGGACCATTAATACTGTTAAAATGTTTGTGACTACATAATAAGGATAACTTGTGGGTTGCGTAAATATTTGGATACAAATCATGTAACACAAACTGATTTAAATATGATATTACTTTTCTTTTATAATGCACCAGCCTGCGACTTTGTTTGGGTAGATTTAATAATTTCATGAAGCTGCTTAATAATAAAAAAATGCCATGTTTTTTATTGATTAATTACAAACTTTCATCCAAGGGGGACTTCACCCCTTTAAAGGAAGGATGTTTTCCAGAATAAAAACTATATTAAATCCTTCTCTATGTCTTCAACTATCTCCATACGTAATTTCATCTAAATCGGGTCATAGCACAGGTTTAATCGGGAAAAGGAAACAGACAGGTAGACATACTTTAGCATTTATTATATTGAGTATGAATTATTTGATGACCTTTTTCTGATACGTATTATGTACGTGGTTACTTTTAATGGTGTGGTTACCTTACTTTAAAACCTAACTTCATACTAATGCTTTTTTTGTGTAGGTATGTCTATCGTATCATTGAATTATACTCATCATCTAATCGAAACGTTGAAAGTATACATACTTGTAATTTCTTCAATGGCAACAACTACTTCTCCCAAAATATGGGGAAAGATATAAATAATTCTAAACTCCCGCTCACACTAAGATGAGTAGCTTATTTCAGATCAGCACGAATATTATTCATTTAATTACGTGAATCCATTTTACATCGCAACCCCATATATCCACACACGCGTTACTTTAGATTGCTGACTCACCATCATAATTTTGGTTACACACAGATACCGAGAACGGCCAATAAAGTATGAAGTACAGGGATGTGGTATGTCAATATATTACGATAACTATGGAAAGAGAAATTGGCATGATATTGGTTTGTGTTCTATACGAAAATGTAATAAGTTTCATTCGATATATATTTTTATAGTTTTGGGATATGTTGTTTTAAGACAATACATATCTGGCCTTGGTTATTATCATCATCATTATACATAAACAGTGTGACACTTACCATATATATTCCAAATTGGTATTTCATCCTTACTCTTGAAGCGTCTAACTATATTTTCCTTGACCAATTAGAAATCTTAAATCTAGGTAAGGCTCAACTCATAAAATATCTTTAATTTAAAGTGGTCAATTAGATACGGAAACTCCATCTAACGTAGAGCGAAATAAATTTTAATCGCGGTACGCTGAAAGTCTACTTTCATTTAAATTCAAAATAGAATATAAAATGCGACCTACTTGATTAACTAAACGCAAATATTAGATTCGCAGTATATTCATATTTTGTTTACCCCAACGGTTCGTATCATTTACAGTTCCCATGGCCACAGGCATACATTATTTTAGGTTCAGTCAGTTGTCTTAGCTATGATTCCGGTTGTTACTTTTCTGGAACCGTGTGTCTCTCAAATCACGAGCTGGATCGCATTAATGGTTGAATCTAAAACATTAGTAGGAGTAATAGCCAATTGTAATAATAAAAAAAAAGAAAAATTTTAATTAAATATAATTAATTTGATTTCAAATATAATTATAAATATAAAAAGTGTAAGATGTGTGTAGCTCCTAAATGAAAACAACAAACAAACAAATAAAACAAATACCTTATGGGTTCGGGCGCCTTGGAGCTTACACCTAAAAATTAGTTTGCCGGAATAGGTCTATCGGAGGGATTGAACCTTTAATCGTCCGGTGGGAGGCTAACTAAAGAAATCAAACAAGAACTCCCTTTTGTTTCTTTAATTTTAAGCCCGTAGCTTTCAGCAAAATAACAAAGTTACACAAAAAAATATTAATAACTAGTTAAAATTAAAAACTAGTATAAATTATTAACTACAGGAAATTATTAAAGTACAGGAGATTATTGCATCTTGAGTATGATAACTAAATTAGTTAAATTAAATTTAAAATAAACATACCAGGGGGTAGTAAACCAGAAATAAACTAAAATAAAACCATGTGACGTGGTGAGCGTCGGGTGAGCGCTGGATGAGTCCCTCAGCAAAACGACCAAGTTAAGTTCATGGGAGAAGGCCAGAACTTAACACGGGAACAAACAAATGGAAAATATCCTTAGAAGAAACCCTTAGAAGTACACGGAGTAGTCCCTTGCAAGCAAACCTAATGAACGTTGAATTTATTTGAAAGTCATCCTCTATCGCACCACGATTGTCATTTCTGACAATGATCGAGTGTGTGTGGACCGCAATCCCAATTTGAGTCTCATTAGAAGAAAATTTACTTCTGTAGCTACGAGGGTTCAAGAGTTTACAAGTGTATTGGTATAAATCTCTTATCAAATGTAATTCTTGTGATATTTAAAAATAATACCTTCCAGTATCGGGCTATTAAGGCCAAAGAAATTTTCAAATCTACCGATGGTTCTAAAGTCTATTTACACATTTTGTTCCAAAGCGTTATTGATTCTAAACTTAATACATATTGCAACTTGGCTAGCAGGTTAGAGTAAGACTGGTTTATTAATATTAATATATATATTTTAAAATGTTTTTGTTAATATACACATTGAAATATTTTACATAAAAAAAGCAACTATGACACTATTATGCACACATGCGCACGTAAACCTAATTACCCTGCATATGGTTTAAACATGCAAAAGAAGTCTCCATCAGAGAGATAACAGAGAATAGTAAATTACTCATACATATATCTAATACAAAGACAATGGCATGTAGGAAACGTATTGTTCCAACTTCGTGATTCAACGCAACTATATCGATATTCATGTATATAGAGGGAATGATAACATTTTGAACCACAGATGTAGGCGCTTTTGATAATACCACACAATAGCTTCGCCTCTCCCTTCTTGGAAATCGTTCTGTGGACTCTATGATACGTGGAGTTCGCATTTTAAATTGTGGTTCAGCCCTGGTTTACGCGCCCGTGTACATTAAAATGCACATATTTCAATCAATTCAAATCTTTCAAAGCGTTATGTTTCAATATTCACAAATTCTATACAAAATATTTGCAAATGGAAGCCCACTAAAATGTTAGATATGAAAAAATGATTGATTGAACTGTATTTTTAGCAAAGGCTTAATATTCAAAATCTTTGGAAATTTGAATATTCATAAATTCATGTATTTCGCCAATGATTGAAACTATTTATAAAGTTTAGATTGATCGTCTGTGCTTATAAGACTTTTAGAATTCAAAACACGATTGGATTGAGTCGAATTCATTGATTGTGTATTTAAAGTTTTTGATATGAATTCCTCTCTTGATATTATTTCTCGAAATTATTTCGTATTAGACAGCATTATTACTTTTGTATCTAACTTTTGAACCCTATGTATACCCTGTGCCATATACCTAAATTAAAATCATTACTTACAGTATATCAATTAAAGTTATGAAGTAACAAGTTTGCCCTTATTCCGCAAGTTACCAACCTTGGAAACTACGTCTAGTACAAGTTGACCTGGGGGTACCGGGACAGAGAAACTAAACTGTGAACTTAAGCTGTAAGCGATCATTTAGGAAGCCAACGTACCAAACTTGGACTTTGATAAAAATGGAAATAATTACGATGAAATTATACAGGACTATTCCTCGAAACTATATAATCGGTCAACGGCATAGAAATACCTACATACTACCTTTATGTATAAAATATTCGTATCATTTTATATTTTTTCGCGATGAATTTCTTAATTTATGAGCCAATGTTAATGAAACTTATCACACTGTGTGTAGTTCGATTCAACTTGAGAGATATGATACTCAATGGCAAATTCCTGTAGATAATAATTATAATTTTGTTGTAACAGTTATGTGATCGTTCCAATAATTATAGTCTTCTCTCAAGTCAAATCTGCTAAGAATGTTAAAAAGAAGATAATAATCTTCTTTTAAATAAGTAAAGAAGATAATAATCTTCTTTTTAACCCAAGCATTAAGCTATGCTACAATTTAATTGCTAAAACTAATGAAATTATTTAGTAATGGTTAAACTGTTGCAGTAGTCTGTCGAAGTGGCTTACGCGTTTTGAGCTGGCGGTATAGTATTTGTTCAAAGACGACTCGGCTATGTCACGAAGCAAAAAAAATTATAATATTAGCTTTTAAAAATTTGCCAAATATTACCTGATGTATAATTATTCCAATAAACCATAATCATAATAATTTCTGTCACGAACAGAATAAAATCAAAGTGGCGCAGATCAAAGCAGTGTCTCGCAGGTTGTTTGCCGATGACGGAGACGAACTTAAATTGAGTTGATTTTACATGTCCTGTCAAAAAGGCATCTAATACACTGTAATGATGTTACGGTGCGTACACACGACCGATTTCGGGTTGAGCATTATTTATCCGTTGGTCACGAACGAGACAAATTAAACAGACGTTTTGCGTCGAAATAACAGTTTAGCGTGCTCGTCTGCACCGGTCTTTATCTGCTGTTATGGCTTAGGTCGTTGTGTGGTACGTTAGTACGTCATTTTACTTTCATGATGTAGACTACCAGAATTTTGCAATACTACCTCTTTGCTTTAATGACGGTTGCAGCGTGAATTCTTAAGCTAAACACCCAAATCATTTAAAGTATTATTGTGATTTTCTGTTGGGAAATTCTTAGTATCAAATCAAAGATTAGACCTTGTTTTTGACCTGAATGGGATTCAGGTGATAATATGCCATAATCACATATATACCCATTTTGGTTTAAATTGAACATGAAAACTGCTAAATGTGACCTGTTTATTTAATCTTTTAAATTATATTATTATCTAAGAACCCTATTCTATCACAAAACCACTCCGATAGTAGCTGGTAGATCTAAATGAAACTTAGCCTGACCATATAGGGCATAAGGCATTTCAAGAAGTAGGAGACAGTCAAACATAACATAAGAATGAGAACGATTACCAGTCAGAAGAAAATATGTTTGAATGTACCTAATCCATTTTTCATTGTATCCGTCTTATTATCGTTTCCCATGCAGCGCCCCCGCAGGCCCAATACAAAACCGACAATGTTACTTGTTAATTTGGTGATCAATTTTCGTTTAGACTATCGTCGGCTGTGAGGTGCATGGCATAAGATTATTATTTTTTTGTAACGCTTACAGCTTAACGTCATTTTTTTATCTATTTAAAATATTTTGTAAATGTTGGGATGATACGTTTATCCGATTAGAATTTGAATAAACGTACTTAGTAATGAGATTTGATGAGAGTTTTCTTTTTTATTTCGTCTGTAAGTCTTTGTCCCACCAAAACACTCTAACAGCTTCAAAGAAAAATAAAAAGGTATCTTTATACTCTTGTCTATTTTTATAGCCGTGGTAAAAAGAGTTAGAAAACAAAATGGTCTATAGCAGCCACCATTGTAGTTATTTCACTCTAATAGATCGGCTTGTTCTATCAATGTGTATCACCTAAAACTTGGAACAGAAAAAGACATTGAACGTACATAACAAACAAACAAACAAAAAAACTTTGATACCGGACACCCATGTCCCTCGCCACGTCCAACACACTGAGTTGTCGACATCTTTAACAAGCAGACTTTTTAATAAGTGACCAGGATATTGAAAAACAATGGAAACCACAAAATAGTTTTACTGGGTTTCGTCATATTCAACTTAATGAATGAGGGAACCAATAATGTTAGGTCTGTCCCCGGTCCTGTGTGTAATCCCCATACCATCTAACAAACCTGATGGTTTGTAACTTTACAGGTCTTTTTCAGAAGTAACGACTGAAGGGAAGCGAGGCATTAGAAGATCTAGATAAACGTTTAATGATATAAGTAAAAGAGAAAGTGAAAATTAAATCGTATCCAGATGTTAAAAGTTAAGTAAAATGGCGATTTTGGTATCGGCAAAAGATAGACGAGCTTTTAAATATAAAAAATAATTTAAGAAGACCGAAGTATGTTATTTTAGTAAAGTTATAACAAATGAAACTATTTGCTAATGATACAAAGTCATATCTAAGTACACACATGACATACAATAATATAATGAAATTCAACACCGGATACCGACGTCCGATGGAACGCTTGATAGACAATGCTCCGGTTAGTTTTAGCTATCACAGTCTCTATCGGCCGCCTTGTCCTTTCGGGATATTAGATCAGTCGTAAAATTTGGATTTAGGTTTTATTACTTCTCACTTTACATTGCTGGGTTTGGATTTTTATTTCTACGATTTTGATCTATTTTTTTTTAGTTTATTTTTATTATACTTGCCTTCTTATTTTATATAAGTTAGGCACCAACTATAGAAGAATCTCGTTATTTTTTGGAAACAATATTCGTGAGGCAATAGGCGTTCCATTTTACACGGTTACTTTCTAGAAAAACTACAATATATCGCGATATACTTAGAAAAGAAGATCATTTATAAGTATCCACGTTAGCCAATACATGCTTACGATGTAGATATTATTTTACAAAATACGTACGCTGTACTCATCTTATTCCCATTGAAATTACTCAATCGATTTGAATGAGGATATTCATTTTTGCAAAAGAATTGATTTAATTCATACGAATAACCATGACAATTGACGTTTCCTCCGGTTTCACCTACCTCCTGCAACATGCAAACAAAAAACTATTATCCGATCGTGTACATCCCACGTAAATGCATGCTATGCGTTATCTCACATACATTGTTATACATCTCTGCTCGTACATATTACAACTTCATACTTCATTTTGATCATTCACGAAGACAAACTTTGTATCTTCTTCAATAACTGTATCGCCAATCAATTTTGAACTTTGTTTCGTTGGGATAGAGATGTTGTTCTTGATATTGGTGTTGAATTGATTTGTGTGTTTGTATTGTTCGGTTCTAATATGATCATTCGTCACCAGTGAGGGCTTGTAATGGATATTATCACGCTCATGTATGGTTTGTTTGTCCAAGACTAAGGTGCATCACTTAAGTTCATTCATAATAATATTGCTTGTTTATTTTTATGTTATTGACACATTCATTTAGTTAAAGAAAACATGCTTTTTGTGGCTTACTCTTGCTTTATACTTATATTTTATTTTATTTTTTTTCCATTTCAGGGTTATCCAAGGAGAGAAGGGTCAGGCTTTTCTTAGATCACTTACTTAGGTAATTAATAATCTGTTCTTTGAATACACGACTGATATCAGTTTAATCTGTAAATAGAACTTTATTTGTAAGTTTTTGTTACAACTGAGAACAAATGCCAAAAAGAAATCGGAGAAATATTATTTATATTATAATCTATATTTTAATATCTATAAATAATATAATTACATATCTATTACAACGTAGGGATACTTTTAGGGTTAAGAGTAACATCAGGCTTCCTCTGAGGATTGGCACGACGACCGGCCACCATTTGCATCCTTTGACCTTGGCTTTGGAAGTCCTTTTACCAATTACTAAGCTAAAACTAGCAAATGACCAGTATTTTCTAGACAAAGCTATTGTCAGACATCCAACCCAGATTGTCTTCTGACAATCTGTTGGTCAAAATGTATGACAGAGTACTAAAAATATCAAGTAATAAAATATTATATTCCTTCCACATTGTGAACAAACGACGCCGACCGAATTCAGTCAGTCAACCGCAAAATTACGTTGTTTGTAAATCTCGATCAAGATATTGTATGTCTCAATGTGTCATCACACATTTGCATTGAATGGTCGAGACATCTCGCTTACGCTGCGAAACTTCTCGGAAAATACTTGACAGTAATAATAAACAGTTGAAAAACATATAAACTGGGTATTACAAGGGTTTGGACGATGACCAGAATGTTGATAGCTAGATTTATATCTACGCGATGTAATTACTAGAATTTAATATAACTCTCAAGAAACAATAGGTTACAGCTTAACAATATTTTAAGAATCTTTTCTATTAGTTTCTAGTAGTAGTTAATTCTTCATCGATTTGCCTATTTCAGTTTTTACAGGTCTACTGTAAATAATGTACTGTAACTTTCACTATAAAAAAAGTGTCTATGAAATTTTTGCCACCTTCTTCTCAGTAAAATTAGTTTGTTGGAACCGTGCATTTAGAATCTTAAAGTTTATATCATATTTTTTTTAATATTAACCTTTTCATGTTTATTTATTTTAATGAGAGTTAATTAACGAAAAAAATATTGAAATAGGGTTTAATTTAAGCAAATTTGGCATAAAATTCTGCCGATAACGATACACTAACGATACAATAACGATACACCGACGGTTTAAAAATAGATATGCAGACAAATTTAAGTCTTTAACATATGGCAACACATTTAAATAAAAAGTGCTACTAGTAATCCATTGGTATTGGGCATGAACTTTGAGTCACTTGCTTATGAGTAAGTGAAAAGGAAAGATATAAATTAAAAGTTTCACGTAGTAACTCTTCGCAAATTTTGACACGATAAAGCCGAAATTGAAATGCGTATGAGTATATTATTCATTTGCATAACACCAAACAATCTAATGGTCCTATTGTTCGCCAAATATGTACGTATCAAATCTTGTATCTTCCATATCAATTATTGTATCGACAATTGATGGTTGATAAGTAATATATTATCTATTAACATGTTAATACTATGAATTATCAAAATCAATGCTTTCACGAAGTAATGTGAATATTAAAAAATAAGCAAGCAGCATTTTTTCATATTCAGTTCCTATTGATATTAATTTATCTTCTTTTACATGTTTGCAGTATGTATTCGGTTTGTATTGTTTATTACTTTCAATATTCTTGCATGAAACCAGATTTTCATGATTTCTTCCCACTTTATAAAAATATACAGTTTCATAACAGAGCTACCAGCAAAGCCATTTCTGCTCTTAAGTCATTGAAATTCATTAACGTAGTCAAGCGGACTGTAGAAGGCATCTACCCTTCACCCTTTAACAGAGGCGTGAATATAAATGTTTAATAAAAGGGTTGTAGATGCAAAGTATAAGAAACTCTTGCTTGTATAAACATTGAGTTAAAGGCAGTTTCTTATTCAGCCCCTTCAAGTGTGTGCTAATTTTGTTTGGATGACTCTAGTTCGGGGATAATTGTATGGTATAAGTTAGAAACTACGAGCTATTATGAAATTGTGGAAACATGAAATTCATATTTAAAGTGCATTCTTTAGATTGACTCTTTAGATGTCCTTGGTTTGATTCTCAGGATGAGAGCCTTGCATTAAATTAATTCTAATTTCAATGTTAAAATTAAAATCTACCAGTGGATTTGACTAATATCAGAATAAGAAGTAACAAGACAGGCTCATTGATTAAGAGATAATAATTGACTGTTTTTGTTCCATCCACACTTTTCACTTTACTGTATTTATCACGGTATTATAATATTATGTAATTCCGACCTTTCGGATCCTTTATAGCATCCACAGTCACAAGCAAACAATGCTTGTGCCTACCTAGTTCTAACCTAGTATTCTTTATCATCTTTATTAAATATTGAACTAGAGAACATAGTTTTGGTGGTAAGTTTAAAAATAATATTAAAACTAATATCATAACAAATATTTGATTGTTTGTTTATTTGTTTGCATTTAATAGGCTCCGAAACTACTGGACCGATTTGAATAATTCTTTCACAATTAGAATGCTACGCTGATAACGTTACGCTCGTAGTGTTGAACATAGGCTATATTTTAGTTTAAATTAGGGATCCGTATGAAAAATTAAATTGAAATTTATTTAATATCTTATCCTATATCTTATCTACCCGTGCGAAGCTGGAGCGGGACGTTATGTAAAATAAAAAAGATAGTTACCTATCTGCAAACATTGATGGATCTAATTCAACACTTATAATCATGTGCGTAACATATACACCTTGTACTAATGAATAATTCGCGTTAAACCTGGAATATAAATTGTTCATTTAAATGTTTTAATACCGCTTACGAGTCATACAAGTTCAAAATCGTGTCATGAATATATTTGTCATTTATTCCTTGCTATATTTAGTTCGTTTTAACCCGCACCAATCGGCAATGGGCAGTTCTGTATGCTTAAAACAAATACGAGCGAATAATCGTTATTTTTAATTCGAGATATTAACAGGTAAGTTTAAAAAGTACTCATTATATTTATGAGCTGAGAGTTTTGAACTTTCTATTGTTGAAATTGGATTTTCATCACATCGTTAGTTACATTGAATCGATCGATCTTCCTATTCCATGTCTCTTTGTCTTTTATAACATCTGATCAAAATAGAGCCAATCTCAATACCGGGGTTGCTCCCAAGATATAACATAACATTACTTATGCCATCACGCCTGTCGTTCGTCCCAAAAGGGTTAGGCAGAGGTGTACTAATATACACGCAAATTTCACCATCTATCCTTATTAGGTCCTATGTAATTGGGGGCGAGCCTATTGCCATTAAGCGTGCTGACATCAATGCAGACTACAAGCTGTTACTGAGGATTTCATAGAAAAATCCAGTAACACTTTGGTCGACCTGAGAATCGAACCCAAGACCTCTTAATCAGCGGTCGCACCCACGATCCTTAGGCCAACGTGTGTGTGTGCGTGCGTGTGTGTGTGCCCGTGCGTGTGTGTGTGTGTGTGTGTGGTATAGTAAACTTATCTTAAATATGTAGGTACTATAAAGTACACAATGAACAAAGTTATCTGACGATATAAAGTGACCTTTTTGATCCCAAATACTGTTATTTAATTCTTAGTCTACACGCGAAAACAAACGATTCATAAGTATGATGTACATTGAAACGCAAGTACCCTTGTTAAATTCTACAAGGGTCAAAGTCATCTATTCACAAAATAAATAAATTTAAATACCTAACTTTCTAAATTCAAGTACCTAACTCAAAACTTATAATTTAAATGCGTGTAGGCATATTTGTGTACGTCGTACCCCCGTAACTTTGCGCTTGGCCGATCACCTCTATTAATAACTTAAAATTACCCAATACACAGACTTGACTTAAAGTTTTGTTAGCAAAATACAAAGCTATTGACTTGTCTATAATATCGAACAATTAACAAAAGATTCGTCAGAAAATATAAGACAAGCAGAAAACTTATTCTGTGAGTAGTTATTGGAATCTGAGTATTTTTATAGTTTATTAGCCTTTTGTTTTATTTAATTTAAAAACTTAAAATGCAAGAATAAGGTGCTTTATTTAGATATTTGGATTAAAAGAACTATATTAGGTACGAAATTTGGATGCTTTTTCAGTCCATGATACAAATTTAATTCATGCATTAATCAACAAAACATATGTATTTAAGTAATTAAAATTTTAGCCCCTTTAAAAGTTTAATATATTAGTTTTTTTAGGCTGACTTCACATGGGTAGCACTACTTACCCCCTTCCATATGTACCTTATCTATCCTACTCTGCGTACTCTGCCTACCCTGCCTATGCCTTGTAATGAAACTTTGGGGGTACTATGTTCCCCAAAAGTACATAGTACTCCCAAATTTTCAGTGCAATGGAACGCAAAGAACGCATTAAATTCTATGTTCAAGGTTACCAAAAATAGGTGGTTCTTCTAATCATCGGAGTTCAACAATATAGAACTTTATTCCTCAACAGTATGATCGTATTTATAAACTTTACCATAATATCGATTTCTTACGAATCAAAAGGTACCCGCTGAGATAAAATCTATAGGTATCGAGTGAGGACGCCCACAGACGTAGATATTTCCCGATAAATCGATTATCAAGTTTCAAGAACAATGGTTGGAACATACAATCTTTTTACATGTACAAAGAATTATTTTATACAGGAAGAGGTAATAAGCATTTAATAAAATGTATTTAAAAGTAACATTAAGGGAATGATGTTTGGTTTACAATATAATAATATACTAGATAGGCTGTCATTTCATTTCAATATAATTGATACTTATAGTTCATTGTTGATTGAACAAAACCTACAGAATTAATTATCTCGCACAGAAACTACAGACTTATTTCTGTATTCAATTTCATTTTGTTTTGTCGTATAAACAGGTACGACATTTCTGTAAAGTTCTAAACTTTCTAAATGAATAAATGCTTTCTAAAGTTAAATTTCGTCAAAACATTGACACCCGCTATAATTTTCTCATACATCGTTGCTGCATTTACAAACTCAAATTCTTTACAAATATCCATAGCACAGGAACCAATTACTCAGTCACTATGACAATCGTGTCGTCAATATAAAATTAAAAAAATACTGTCCGAAAATAAAACTATACCTACTCGTCACGTAGGTACATTATATTTGCGGTCCTTGACTCATCTTGTCACAATATGAATCGTTGTGACACAGTCATTGATCTAGTAGTAGTATACTTCTGCTTGAACTTTTGGAAAGGAAGGTGTGAAGTATTGTCAAAAAAAACATTCCTAAAATGAAACTGTACACGTCACGTATATTATACTAAATATCTCACGTGGCTTTGCCCGCGTGGTATATAGATACAAAGTAGCCTGTGTGTTAATCCAGGTAATAAACTATATGTATGCTAAATTTCATTCAAATCTGTTAAGCGGTTTTTGCGTGAAAGAGTAACAAACATCCATCCATACATCCATACTTACAAACTTTCGCGTTTATAATATTAGTAAGATAGGATTTGCGGGCCTTGCCTCATCTTGCAACCATATAAATCCTTGTGACACAGTATGAAGGCGGATTAGTATGCGCAGCAGTATTCAGTTGATGCACGACACCCGGCTATTCACGTCGGTGTAACGGGCGGCCAGTTATTGAACTCGCTTTATGGGCTGTGACTGTTTGTTCGTTCAACAAACATTTTGTTAAGTACGATGTACAAGGAAGTACGTGACAATTGACTTGCATTGACGGAGGGTCCGATGTAAAATGCCGCTTTTGTTAACGAGGTAGATTATATTTTGCCTCGGCTCATGTTGCTGGATTTGTTGGCTATTGAACTGCAAGGCCGCAGAAATATTACTGATGGCAGTAATAACAGACAATATTATTTTCCTTTGTTATAGTTTAGATACTTGGAATCATCGACATAATTGGGATATGATAACCACTACAAAATCAGTATTAAAGTAGAAAAAATAATCTATAACCCACTTCCCTGCGTCTCTTCTCATTTGAGAATTATAAGGCTATAGTCTAACAATCCAGCCTAATACGTATTGGCAGACTACACGATATCGAGAAAATCTCTTAAGCATACCGGCTTATGATGTTTTCCTTCACCGTTCAGCATGCGATAATTACGCGTGTAACTTCAAAAAATCATTAGTGGCGTGCCTAGACCTTTGACTTCACACTTCACTTTTTCCAATGATCCAGTAAATAATATTATATTCAAATTTAATATTATAAAGTGTATGTCTACACTTTTAGCAAGTCGAGTAGACTGTTTACTCGTTGAACGTTGATGGCGCACCGGCCAGTGTTTCATCCCTCTCTCTCTCATATTATTTAGTGTTTGTAACAATACAATAACTTATGGTGTGTTCAGACGGTGTGAGTTGATAAAGCTAGGGTATTAGGTTTTTGCATGTTAGGTGGCTTCATTGCTCTTGTCCAATATCGATTGATATTAATTTAAATATAGAATTTGTTTATGATATACATTCCTACGTAATATACCTTATTTTTTCATGTGCGTGTTAAATCATATGTTGTTGATAAAGTAAGGAGGCAAAAAGAACATTAAACTTCTTTGTAATATAGCGGGATTGATGATTGTAAAAAAAATTCTTTTCTATAATCTTTTATCGGGACAAAAAGTTATAATCTTTAATATAGAACTTATTAAACGTTTCAGAGGCTAAATATGTAATTCAATAAGCTTGTTTAAAATGTTAATAAACATGTTTTTTTTTCTATTTAATTTAATCTTTAATGAAACTGAAGCGTTTTTAATATAACATTGTATATTGCCAGTCTAGTTTATTTATGGGAGTATAGTTGTTCCTAAATTAAAAGACGGTTTTATTTATTTTGACACGATAATATAGACGTTATAAGTTATAGCTTATTAGGTGAATTACTGGAAGTACACTCAGGCACCTCCAGTCATTCCAGAAGTCGCTAATTATTTTGGAAAAAAATAAACACTTTAATGGATCCATGATACGGTTCAAAACGTCAAAATTAAATAATATAAGCAAACTGTAATACGAATCCATTCAAATGTAGTTTCACAAATTACCAAACTATTTTTACTTTTATTTTCTTATATCTACTAGTCTACACCTATTAAATTTGATTCAGCACTCGCTTACAAACTTACGAAGTCTGAGTCAGCCGTTATCTCAACAATACGTATAACGCGGAGTCGATATATTTTTCTCTTATTATAAAAACAACAGTTGTCGTTAACTCCGTACTCATTAAAAATCTCGTACTTTTTCATATCTGTTCCATATTGAACGTCATTCCTCTATGATTCATGAGATCATTTGTTAATTACGGACATTTTTATTGTGTTTTTACTTTTTAAACTATGTTGATTGGATATATCTTTTGTTTTATAGCTGCGATAGTAACTGTTTTATTGTTTTTACGTACTGTTAATGAATGTTCCGGAGATATGATAGTATTTTATTTATATTATTATGGCCCGGGGTGAGAAATAACTAGTCTGTTTTGTGTAGATACCTTCGTGATACCTTTGTTTGTGCCTTAATGATTATTGATAACAACATAATACTCAAACACTAAATACTTAGTACGGCCGTTGTAGGTAATTAAGCACAAGTCTTATTTTGGGTTAAGTATAAGAGAGGGAGGGTGCCATCTCTGTCTTATATTCTAAATAAAACTTTTGAAACATTTTGCGGTAAGACACCAGATATACATTATTGAAACAGCAACTTACTAACCCTTTTGCTAAAAACTTGCCTATTTCGCAAGTTTAACCACAGTAGGTAGTCCTACAGAAATGTCGTAAAAACTAAGTATTGCCATAACTCCATACAATCGCAGAAAAAGTTTTTAACATTTAAACTAAGTTATTCTCCATTACACTTTATCTAAAAACTATAAATTCTACTGTAACGGCTTAAACGTTCAACCCTCAAAATGCCGTGCATATTTCCACCGAAGCAACCCCTGGTCTTACAGACCCGCCCACCGCAACGAACGTTAAGATACAGAAAACAAAGACAAACTTTATAGTATGTCATTGTTTTAGTATTCTCCGTAATTGTTTTTCCATGTTCACTCGTAATCAGGGTTAGTTTAATCTAACGCTGGCTTAATCGAATCTTCATAAGTCCAGGGGTACTTTGGACCGATAATACACTTTCCGGGGGTTGAACAATGCTAGTCTGTTATTCGTCGTGGAGAGATATATGGATGTAATTACAGGGTTAGAAGTCTGCTGCGGAATTTTATGTTAATTTTATTAGTACTGCTTCGAGAAAATGCCTTAAGTGAATTTGTATGCTAGTCTAGTTGCCTCGTTTTTATTTTGTGCATACAAAAGATTTTCTGGCGTAGAACTATTCACAGAATTTACTTGTGAACGTTTGTTCCGTGTTCTGGTAATTTTAAAAGAAAATTAATTAAATATTGTAATACCTTCGTGATTTACAAAATGTAAAGTGAAAATATTGTTTTCGTCTAATTTTTGTATTGCTCTCATAAAGTCTTTACCGTTTATAAAAAACCATTTTTATTTCAAGAAGCTTTCAAAACATTAACCACAACAAATTTCATAATTCGACACAAGTGTTCTTCTAGGAAAATCTTTCGTATCATTTGATTTATACCACCCCGCTTCGCTAATGCAATTATTGCAATTTATTATGAAATTAAATAAGGTCGACGCGACTCCCCCGCTTCAACTCGAAATTTATACCCCTTTGTATAAAACTATAAGTCTGCAGGGTAAAAAAGGCCGATGGTCGCAGGGAGCGGGTTGATTTTTTAATTTGGACCGTTGACACAAGGTTCGCTTTCGTTGCCGCTGAGTCGGAAAGAAATGTTACGTATTTTTAAGTGGGTAGTTTGCTTATTTTTCTCTCGGCTTATGTTGTCTGTGGCTTGAAGACGATAAATTATTTGTACCCCAACACCTTCTCGGAGGGACGGGCGGGTGATAGCGTCATTTTTATAAAAGTGTAATGCGGTTTTCTTGTTGTGATTGCGTGCACTGTCGAGCAAATCTTGGGAAATTGTCTATGATATCTTACTTTAATATTGAGCTAGCTTGTATTTTGACTTGTATCTTTTACGAGAATATTTGATGAGAACAAACTTACTGTATTCTCCAACTAGTTATGATAGGATTTGTTTAAAACCTACCCAATACGTTTTTTTCTGTTCCAGTAATTTTAAGCCTCGTTTTGCGTTAACTTTAGTAATTACTCTTTCGATATGATAATAACTTGCAACAAATTAATCTTTATGAACGATGATAACTTAATGCTAAAGTAAAAACCGGCTTGTATGATATTAGAACGATATAGGTACAGCAGAATATTTAGATTAAAATCATGAATAAATTGTTAAAGATACGTAATTTATCTACAGACTAGTTTTTCCCGTTAAACTATTCTAGTTTACCCAAGATATTACAGTCTTTATATTTTCATAACTTGTTTCACTGATAAGAAATCTTCACCCATCTTTCATCGTCACCTCAAGATCTAAGAATTCTGATATGAAAATTATGGTCGCATAAAATATATTACAATTAAAAATAAAATTTTCACGACGTCATTCAGTTTTGGTTCAATTGCTCAACCTTAAGCCAAAACGCTTTTCTTTTTTTACAGCTGTGAAAACAAAAAAACAAAAAATATTATTAGACATTTTAGCTATTTTTAAAGGATACATCTTTTACGTAATTCGTTTAAAACAATTCTCTTAGTACCTACCTCAAAATTCGACGTTTCAAGTTCCATCAAACAATAATAATGTTATTAAGCGAAGAGATAATCCTCTGAGTATACTCCAAAATCAATAATCACCAAGTTAGTCCTTTATGTAGCATTTAGTTTTACGGCCTTAAGCAGGTTAGAAGTTCCAAAACCTACAAGTTTAGATATAATATCAGAGAAACTTCGAGTTCACGAAATGTATTGTGTGTAGGAGCTGTAATTATATTCCGAGTAAGCTCTAAACTAAGATTGTAATTACATATCAAACTTAGCGTTAAGAACATGAAATTTACCATCAACGGCTTGCACTGCTATTCACTAAATACAATTAGCGTTAAATATACACAATGTAATTATTTCAAACGCCATTCTGTTCCTGCCCACAATGGAATAGTGTTATAAACCTTACTAGTTAGTTTACCTATAGGAAAGCTTCTTATTAGACTATCAAAAAGGATAGATTTTAAGGTTGAGGTTATTAGGTTTTTAGTAGCAGCTCGGAGTTTGAATTTGTGCCTGTTATATGATAACAGGCGCGCCCCTATTGTATACTATAAATCTTAAAAACATTTAAACCGACTATAAGTTTACATCAGTACCTACTCCTCTGTCTAATATTTCTAGGACACCTTGAATTTTGGATCAGAAATGTATATTATATAATATTTAAACATTGAAAAAATAAGTAGGTGTGTCTATGTACCAAGGCATTTATAGACCTTTTCATTGATGTATGTTGATGCAGGGCTGCCAGATTGTATCTTTTGATACCAAATTGGTATAATTGGACGATATTCATGATCATTTGGTATAATTTGATAGAAAGCAAGACGCTTCAAAAAAAAAAAGTCATGCCAAGAGGTTGTCCGGCTAATTCTGCAAAGGATAATCGAAAAATCGAGGAATTTGAGCTAAAAAAAGGTCATCCGACATAGAATGGGCAGTATGGTATAATGCCATCACATTTGGTATAATTGCAGATACTAAATGGCATAGCCGCGTCGTTGCTCACTGGCGCCTTGGTTTATGCCTTATTATTAGATTGAAAATAAACCCTGCATAATCTTAACGTTTAGGAATAAAACCTTATCTTATCTGGAGCACATGAGAGCGAATTCTAAGAAACTATCATGCCTGTCTCCCAATCTGTTTACCTACATCATATATAATAAGTGGCTTAGTAGCTCTGCGTCTAGCTACAACAAATAAGCCTAGACTGGTTATTCTGTCATTGTCAATAATTTTATAAAAATACTAATACAACCAACGTTGTTTGACAAATAAATGAATGGTAACACTAATTAGTGAATATTTAATACTCTCTCGATTAAAACTTACTAAAACTATTTAGTTCAGAATCACCTGCAAAGATGCGTTATTTATGTGTTTTTTTCATTGTATTCTATTCCTGAATTCAATAAAACAGTTTTACACGGTACTGAAAAACAAAACATATTTACTTGCACATCAGTACAACACACAACTGCCCAAGTCGAATAATAAAAATTAATCAACTTTATTACAGGCTTCATTTTTTGTCGACTCGTAGCCCTTCCTTGCCTACTTAATTTCAACTTTTTTTTTTATTTAAAGATAACATTGCTCCCCAATTGCGTCTAATTCTAAGCATATTGTGTAAAAATCTTGGAGACAGAATTATTTTTGTTGTCTAATTCGAAATTGCTCTCTTTTGTCTAACAAAATATTTTGTTCGTTAATTACTGCGAGGGATAATTACATGTTTTTTTTTCTCTTTGTTAAATGCAGTCGTATCGCGAGCCGGGCGCTTTGATGTGAAATGAATGATTTGGGTTCGTATTAAAAGATTAACCAGAGTTTTAACCTCTTTAGTTTGTGCTACCTTTGATTGAGTAGGGGCGTACCAATTCGATACTATTAAAACAAAATATCGATACTTTTTTCAAAATTCATGTGTATTTTCATATTACATTTGAATTACACAAAATATGTTTTTGTGGTGTGATGATTGTTCTTACAAGCAATTGAACAGAAATTAGGAATCTTTAATAAAACATAACATTGTAGCTGGTCTTTCTATTCCGATATATTTTATTTCCATTAAAGCAATTTGTATTATCCACATTCCCAATATGATCAGAAATAAAATTTTCTATTGTAATTTAGTAACATTTTTTTATCGAAATGCTTTTTTCAATGATAGTAATTTAATATCGATATAAAAAGACAATTGTGAACAACATATCGATATAATAAACATCTCTAGTCAAGGTCACCTTCTGTCGTCGACCTCAGCAACAAGCCAATCTACTCGTATATACATTTCAAAGTAAAAAGGTCTTTATTAGACCTTAATTTTTTACTTGTTGTAGGCGAATTAATTAATATTATGTTGTAATTTTAAAATATATTATGATATTTTTAAATTCAAATTATTTATCTTAAGTGGATAACAGTATACAAAACATAATCACCATTTATTCGTTTACCGTCCCATTGCTGGGCACGGGTCGCCTTCCGTTTTTGAGAGGTATTAGGCTAAAGTCTACGCTAGCCTAGTTCGGGTTCTAACACTTCACACTATCATGTCATCCAGACTCTCAAGAATACAGGTTTTCCTCACGATGTTCCCCTTCACTGATTGAGCATATGATACACACATAACTTCGAAAAAAAAAAACAATTTAGAAAGAAATTAGTTTAAGAAAGGAGTAGCTTCTCAATTTGACTGTATTTTGTTGTGTTTTACGCGATATTTAATGACCGGAAGCCATTGGCTTTATATTAAACTAGCTTTTGCCAGCGACTTCGTCTGCGTAAAATTAGTAATTTTACTTCGACCCCTTTTCCCCCTTTTAAGGGATGATTTCCGGAATGAAAATTATCCTGGACATCCGGGGAAAGCCTATCTATGTCCTTCCACGGGACTCAAACTATCTCCATACCAAATTTCATCTAAATCGGTTCAGCGGTTATAGCGTGAAGAGGTAACAAACAGACAGGCATACAGACAGACACACTTTCGCATTTATAATATTAATATGGATTCATTGGTATTGGATCAAAAGTCCTTAGCCCTTTGTGTGATTGGTTAGTAGCTCATGTTAAAGACTCTTTCCTTTTTGACTTATGGACAAACCGTTTGGAGCTTTCTGAGTCGAAGCGATTGAGTTCGATGGAAGAGGCAATTAAGAACAACAACTCCGCTAAATAGCATGTAGATACGTAGCATTATCGGGCAACCACTGCAAACAGTGCAGCGTATGAGGACATATCAATCTGCGTTGTAATTAACTCGGTTAGTCCGCCAGTGTTCCGCCGCTCAATAATGCTGGTGATACGTGGATCACCACCAGGGTGGATATGGTATATCGTAGTTTTTTAGTATCTAGTCCATTATCAATAAATAGGAACTCATCAGAAGGAAGCAGCCAGCGTCAGCGAGCAAGTCGACACCATAATTTTGTAAACATTTTGTTTACGCAATGCCTGTGATTTTTAGAAATAAGTTCTAACTGCATTTTGGGATGAAAAAAGTTACATTTTAGACATATTCTGCAGAAGCCTAGTAGTATAGACTTTGTAATTCTTTCTTTTGTTGCTGTATACGGGTCCCTAATAGTTTGATGAGGATTACACACTACCACGCTAACCTAGTCGACAAAATTTACATGCCATGGAAGAATACTCTCAGGCATGCAAGTTTCCTTCTCCGTTTGAGCATTTAATAAGAACTTTTAACCAATAATCAATGGTACGTACTTTGGGAGGAGAAATAAGTTTAGAATTTTGACTTCACTCCACTAAGGCAGGGCACTAATTAAAATGTGATGAGATTAAATTACGCATCCAGCTGCTATTTCGGGTTCGGATTTTTCCTGTTATTAAAACAATTTGGCTATCCTCATATCATAAATAGAAAAGCCCAATAAAAAAAATCGACGATACTGTTCGCGGGTTCGATCCCACACGGAACAAAATAATATTTGCATAGTCAGTGATAGTAGTCCTGGCTTTGGGCGTTTGTGTTTGTATCGCACCCACAGAACAAAAGAAACCCTGAAAAAAATGGGGCAAGGTTTAAAAAAGAAGTATATTTTACTAGCTGCGTATTTTTAATACCTACCTGTTTGTTTCGTGTTTTCAATAAAATCACATGAGGATTCAGATATCTATTCCTAAATTTGACTTATGTGAAGCTTAGTTCTGGCATCTGTCAAATCATGACGTTTATACTAAGGAGGTATTAAGTTTAAGGTGTTAAGTTGAAATTAACAAGATTTTTTGCTGATATTTCCAACCTACAAACCATCTTTTTGCCAAATTTCTGTGTCATAGGACATGTGGTTTTTATACTTGCTTTTTCAGTGAGTAAATAAATCATCTTCGGCAAAGCAACTATAGTTTAAAGAAGAAATTAGAATACAAGGATTTAAGAGTGAAACCAATATTGGAATGTAAAAGCAACCCCATTCAAATGCCCATTGTGCCAATCGAAGATATGTTGGCAAATTGTCACTTGGCAGACGTAATAGAGATTATAAACTATAGATATGTGGATTGAACTAAATAACTTCTGGTGGTTCGGTTTGTTATTGATGGTAGACGGTTTTGACGACCCAATTAGCCCAGCGGTTGTTAACGCTACCTTCTGTGCTACGGGTCTTGGGTTCGAATCAAATGTCACACAAATGTTTGTGTGACATCAAAATTTGTATCCGAGTCTTGATTGTATCTATGTATAACAACTATACATTTAATATAATTATGTATATGTAGTATATCAAACTTCTAGTATCCATAACACAAGCCTCGTTGCTTACCATGGAACTAGATGGCGCTGTGTCATAATGTTCGGGGTATATTTTATTTATTTATTAGACCTATCTGACTCTATAACCATTTAAAAGCTGTCACAACGTGACACAACATGAAAAGACTTATAAGTTCGCTCTTATTACCGAGAGTTTCGAACTACTTAACACCGTGATCTGTTTTTAAGATAATTTATTAGTCCAATAATGAACTTACTTAGACTTAATGAGATATAGAAGAAAATTAAATGAGCTACGTCCAATCTGGCCTAGACAGATTAACATACCTACGTTCGAGATTTTTTTAGGATAGATAGGACTAAGATGGACTCGCTAAATTTATGCATGGCACTCGAATACTATACATTTTGTCTGTATGGGACTTCCAAACAATATAAATTATTATTTTATTTTATGGTTGTTTACAATGCCGTATCTATATTGTATCAGGCAATGAATTTAAAGGTTCGTTCAGTGTATACATTAGCGTTGTCCGTAATATTGGTCGGCGTTCCGTAATTAGGAGCAAATTAAATGATGTGTTTCAGGCGAAAATGGTGGCAATACTGGGCCCATAGACTTTGAGCCAGCGCATATAATTCATTTCCAACGCGCTATAATGTGAAATTTAATATTTAAAGTATAGCAGAAAATATTCTATCCAATAAATATTTAAAATATCTTAAAAACCCAGCTACAACGGGATTAATTTTGTCAATCTAGGAATTTAAAAACTCTTATTAATTTAGCACTTGTTTAAAATAGGTGAGAATTCAAATTGCCCTACAAGTTTCATAAGGGCTGTTGAAATTACAACTCAAAATACAAATACAAAATTAAAACAGTTATTCATTCTAATAAAACTAGCTATTTACGGTAATATTTTGTTCAGATTTCTTCAAATCTACTCAATTGGCTGCCCAATATGCATTACAACTTAATAATATGAACATAACGTCACCGTGACGAAACATAGGTTTAACGAATTTATTACTCATAAACATTACAATCATCTTTACATCATATATGTATATTGAAAGACATAGAGGCCGATGGGAGAGCCTAAGTCTCCCTATCTAATAGCTGCCAGCCATCATGTGCAATTTGTCAATCCACCTGGCCGATGCAACGGGCGTCCTACACTAACGTAATAACTCATTGCTTCAACGGTTCTCTTCTCAGTGGTCTGAGAAATTGCCACATGGCTTGTTTACTAAACCTTGCTAAAATTGCTTTTCTGGTAACATGTAGCCTAGCTATCTTCTTAATATTACAAGTGTGAAACTTAATATGTTTGAATGTTAGTGAAACTTAATATGTTATTTTTATAATACATATATATTTTTTAATATTATAATTTAATAAAGCAAACAAGCTTACGGCCTGGTGATGGTAAGCAGTTACCATAGACAATAGAGGTCGACACCAGAGATGTGTTTTACCCGTTGCCAACCCTGTAAAAACCTTTTCATTTCATTGCGGGGCACAATCCTACTCTCATTTTGAGAAGAATAAGGCTGGGCTGGGACACGACATCAAGATAATCGCTCAGCATGCAGTTTTCTTCGCGATGGTTTCTTTCACAGTTAGAGCAGTGATAATGAGCAGCTTGTGATAAATTTTGTGATAGATTAGTTTTAGAAGGTAGGGCATAGCGAGATTTCTCGCTCAAATTGAGCCGCCCGACTGGGGAAGAACCTCCGCCTTACAGAAGACCGCAGTGAATCAACAATAGTTGTTTTTCTGCGAGTGAGTAAGGTTACCAGAGCTCATTAGGGGAGTGACTATTCTGACAGCAGAATTCCGCTTACTGTTAGTATAGTAACTCCCTAATTTAAGAAACCTGAACCGTTCCTAAGGGATTTGGCAACGCATTTGCAAGCCTCTGGTGTTGCAAATGTCTATGGGCGGCGGTCATCACTTGCCATCAGGTGAGCCGCCTGCTCGTTTGCCCCCTTATCACAATAAAAAAAAAAAAAACTCACGTAACTCCGAAAGGCCAATGGTGCGTGCCTCGAAATTTAACTGGAAATCTTTAACTTCACAGTCCACTGATCACACCATTAGGGTATTATAGCTACTCATCAAAGCTCATCATCACTTAGTTACAATTTTGTAAAATATAATTCTTTGTTACAATGAATCACGAATCACAAAACAAGTGAAGCGATCAAAATAACTTAACACCTTCCACGGCAAAACGCTGTGCCGTGGAAATATAACTACATTTACACCGGCACACGTTATCAACATAAATCACAATTATTAGCACTATCATTATACTACAATAACGATTATTATCTAAATCGTTGTGCAATTACCACGTTAGCGTGTCACAACTAATATGTTAAAACGTTGCATCTCATTAATATAACAACCGCTGTGTAAATATTCAACGAGCTTTAATTGTTATCGTAAACGTTTATTTTGATGTAACTACCGTTATTTTTTGTATAGATAGTTTATTCTCGCATTTTTTTTTTCATTGTTTGAGAGGTTAATGCGCGTGCGCTTTTAATTTGAAGGTAAGGATTTTTAAGTTTTTTGATAGTTTTAAATTTTACAATAAGAAATGACTCATTGGTTTCTTAGTCACAAGTGCAGTTGCAATATGTAAGATCATAGGTTCAATTTAAAAAACGAGTATTATTGTAAAAAGTCACTGCCGTTTCGTATATTCAGACAAGCGCAGCCACAGTCAAAAACTAGCTACCTACATAAAACCTTTCTTAATGAGAACCAGGCTAATAAGTATGTTAGAAAAGGAGTTCAGAACAAAAAGTTCAAATGTGTTGCGATTAATTCTAAGCAGTAAAAACTCGTAAGATGAGTTATGGTCAGACATGTTAGGTGTTATGTATGTAATTGTAATCATTAGTCAAGTTTTTGTGAACACTGTGTAGCCTAAAAATGTATATAATATGAATATAAAAATATAAAATTACACTATAAAATCATTCTAATATATATAAAAAATATTAATATTAAGAAGGCAAGGCTAGGTATAATTTTGAGGTACAAAAATATGTTTAAATATTGGACTCTAGACTACTGAACTATTGGAGTACTGAACTTGAATCTGCATCCTTGGCATATCCGTTTATTTTAGTTATATCTGCCGGCTATATCAAAATTCAACATTTTTGCACGTTTAATTTAAAAATAAACTTTTTCATGTCTAATGATACTTAAAACGAAACATGTATATTAATAAAAACACGTGTTTTATCCCAATACGGGAGGGACACAAAGACTAAGTCGATTAACAAAACATTAATACTTAATTTGTTACCCCGGCAACGGTCAAGTACGATATAATATCGTATATAACGGGTTCTGTAGTGCAGAGTGACTTGAGTGAGGGAGTTTTTATCACAATTCAAAAGTGTTCATTGCGTTTAGTGAGTTCTGGGCTGCCATTGGCCAGCATCGAGCTTTCCAACCAATCAGAGCGCTAAACGTAAAAAAGTGGCAAATGGGTTTATATTTCGTTGGTGATAATAGACTTTGACCGTAATATAAATTTACAGGTTTTTTTCATTATAAAAGTTTATGTTTTTTGGCAATTTATTGCAAAAGTTTGATTATTTTATGTCTCATTAGATAAACACTAGTAGACAAACTTTTTAGCATATATTTTTACAATTTCTAGTTTAATAGTTCAAATTACTTAGTATGTGCTACAAATTCAAAGTATTATAATAGAAGAAGTAGCTTTACATATTTAATTAAGGTACTTATATCACACACATACATATAGGTATTAGTACCTGAAAAATATAAAAAAATAAATAAAAGTCAGAACTACTTAATACCAATGTAGCCCGATAGTCACTAAAAAGTAGTTTGAATTCATAACTACATGAGTTCCGTTTCTTTGATTACGGAATTCTAAGAGAATACACCCTTGTCCGCTAAACACAGACCACTCAGCCATGTCAAAGTTCAAACACGCCTGCCATTAAAAAATTATGTACTTTTTTTTCAAACAACTGGCACATTACAGATGGACAGACACGCTAATTACAGGGCAACCCCATTCCCCGTGAAATGCCGGACAACGGGGCCCGTAATAGCTGCAATTACATCACAATTTACACGTCCCGCGCTCACGGACAGTCTCACCTAATTTGATTTGATTGTCACCCTATTTGGCGTTTATTTAAAATTTGAGTTATGTCATGCACTTTGATGGTGATTTCACATCAACCTTTTTTAAATCCGACTGCTAGGTAAGGCTCTCCTCTTCATCAATGAAGATTAAACTAGAGTCTACGACAATAGGTTATCGCTTCTTCGCAGATCATTGAATATTCTTTAAAACAAATAAAACCTATGTAGTGATTTTCTATCCATTTTTTTTTTAATTTTTATTGTTGTGAATTAAGTAGTATGCATAATTGCATAGCCTAGTATTAACATGATACTATCAATAATAATCTTGAGTTATTCAGGTAGCCCTTTTCTTTTTGAGTTTTCAGAACCATTTGCGTATTATTTATCGCTCGCTAAAACGACGAAGGATAATATCGTGAAGAAACCTGCATGCCCAACAGATCTATTCGATGGCGTGTGATGCTTACACCTGCATGGATTTGAGTACCTTTTCTGTCCATCACTAGGTATATCGTATATCAAAACTTATAAGAAAACCGTTTTCCAATCCATGACATTAATCAGTTTTTTTTAACCATTCCACAAGGAAAACTGAGTCATATTTTCCACTACATTGATTCCATAAATGATATTGATAGTAATATTAGTATTACATTCAATATTGAACTCTATTACTACCTTTTCAAGGTATTTGCTCGCATGAGCGAGTTTCGTCTAAAGGTACTTTGTGAAATACAGGAGGTTTATTTCAACAAAAATAATTTCATCCACCCAGCGTTAATACTGTTCAGTATTTACTGTCAGTATTTGCATAAGGCTATGTGGAATTCGAACCGCCACACATTGTGCGTGCGGTCCAATTGTAAATTGTTTGTTTATGAAAATAATAGAGGTCCAAGTTGAATTTTTTGCTACTGTTTTGAGAAAATTGAATAAACTTACTTAATAATGTGTCAGATTTAAACTGTTACTAAGTCATTAAAGAGTTGCAACTGTGTCAACATTTCATCTAGTTTTAACTCTTTTACATTGATAGTTGTAGTTTCTTTTTATTTTATATGTTTCTGAGTCATGTGCTAGGTGCGTGATACCTGTTTCACAGAAATCAGTGTTTTCCCCGGAATAGTTATAAAAGCAAATTTTTATACATTTAACTTTGTAATAAAATGACTAAATTGGTCACAAACATTTGAAGTTACTTAATTATTTGTTTTAAATTAATGAAAACATGTATTTGATGATTGGAGGTATAGTATCACTGCTTTATATGTATGGTTGTAGGTACGATATAAGTTTTATGTGTGTAAGATTTAGAAATACATAATTATTGTAATAAGAATTCACTGTTTCGACCCAGCAAACGCTGGTTAAAATTGATTTTTTGCTTACGTTTGCAGAGGTAACTCAAAAGTCATAAATGTTCTGACTTTTAATATTTGAAACGAAACAATGACCCTTATTCGGTATCGTTAAATCTGAACAATTACAATAACATTACATAAATTATAGATAGTGGGAGTCACTCACTTAAGTTACAGTAAGTCACTAAAAATACCTCTACTCGAACAGATACGATCGCAATATGAACTGCTAACCTCTATCAAGGTGAGGCAGGGACAATCACACCGAAGTGTATCAAACGCGATTATAACGTACATAATTAAATTAAAAAATGAATAAGTACGTTCGTCCGCCATTTGTGCCAGTGCTGCTACATCACAGTTTAAGTCGTAACATAAATATATAACAATCAGCAGATTACTGGCAAAACTGATAACAATATTGTATTAGTTTTATTATTCGGTGACCATCGAGCGCAATAGAAAGTTGTTATTACATTGGATTTGTAAGAAAGATATTATACACTTAAATCATAAAACCGACCAGGATTTTAAATCCCACTATCGCTACCAAAGAAAAAATGGATTATTCAAGATCCTCACATTTCATTCATGATTCTTCATAAACTACATTAGAGCTAGAGGAGAATAAGTTTCATCTTTCAGTAAACCTCGCAGTTTGAAAAGAGGACGCACACATAAGCAAATAGTACTGGAAATTTGCGATCAGATCTTGCGTTTTCCTGCTATATAATTACTATTCCTTTACATCGTGAGACAAACTACTTTCACAACGTTGACACTACAACAACGTTACATATCGGTGTCATAGCAGGCCGGGTACGTTACAAACGAAACTGTATCGAATCGATTCGAGTAATGGCGTCTAATTGTTTAGCTCGGTATCGCTGGCATCGACACGTAGCGATGCAATCGCTCAGATAACCGACCTGACAAGACAACCTGACGGTTTTCTTTTGGAACAGATACTTCGGGAGGATTTGGAATGTATCTTTGAGAAGATACGTACGTACTTATCTAAGGTTACCAAAGTGTGACACACTTTATGCTTCAAGATGGTTAGTCTAACAAATCTAAGACGTAAAATCACGTTGTAAGTTTTTGAGCTTACCTTTAGTTTGTCACCTTTGAAGAAATTGCCTACATTTCGATTTCGTGATGTGCATTTTTGTAAGTGTATAAGGTAGTATTAGCTGACCCCGCAAACTTCGTACCGCCTAACAGTCAATTAATGTCATGCAATCTTTTAGCCAAAAATAAATTAAGATTTTAATAACGCAATAACATTAATTCGAAAGATTCGTCAATAATTTCTTGGGATACCAAAAAAAGTACAAGCGTAAAGTATTGCAATGGTGTATTAGCATTCAAAAATCAATCATACTTAGATCTTAAATTGTCCTGTAACATTACTAACATAGGCTGAACTGCAAGGTAAACAAGTGCCCAGCGCTCGATAACAATGAATTTTCCATTATGACTGTAATTGGTACCTTGATTGCCATGATTGCATCTCGAAACCTTAAAAGCTTTAGCTCACCAAACTCAGTTGTGTTTCGCGTGCGTTGCACTTATGTAGTTACATTACGTTTTGTGCGCTCGAGCTTTAACTCGTATATACATACAGTCACGCCCTTTTCATATAGGGGTAGGCAGAAACTACAGTACGCCATTAACCACAACTCTGACAAAGCATAATCGTGAAACGCGAACGAACTCTTAACACTGAACTTAGATTTACTAATACCACAAACAAGATATTTATACTATAAACAAACGCGGGCTTCTGTCCATTTTTAAGTAGACAAAACTATTTAAATAAAAAATAACTTTTTACGGGTTTTTTTTTAGACAGTCCGGATCCTTTAAAGCTTTCATGGTCACTGGCAGACTGAAAAAAAAGTATTACATTAACTGTCACTGCCCTTAAAGTTAAAACTTCTATTATAAGGTCGCTTTTAAACATATTTAAATATCAAATATTTAAATAAATATTCCTGGACACGTCACGTTCACTGGATTCGTCATAGGTTATAGATACTTTATATCCATGGCGCTGTAAATGATAGGATATGTCGGTGTTTAAATGTACCGCGATAAAATACATACATAATAAGGAAGTAATTTTGTTTAAAAAAAGTGTAAGAATAAGTGTAATCCGATATGTATGTCACCAAATAGCGTATCAAAAGGTAGAACGACTACAACTAGAAGCTCAAGAACAAATCCAATAACAGTCGCACATCATATTAACCGTTAGACGTCCACTGCTGGACATAGGTCTCCCCCAAGGATCGCCGCGACGACCCGTCCTGCGCCACCCGCATACAGCGGATTCCAGCTACCTTAACCAGGTCGTCGGTCCACCTTGCCGGGGGCCTACCCACGCTGCGTCTTCCAACACGTGGTCGCCACTCGAGAACCTTCAAGCCCCCACAGTTGCTCGCTGTTGCCGAAATCGGCCAAGACATCATCAAGCAATCAGACGTCCATTGAAATATACTTAATCTGTGACTAGTTTGTCGTCTAGTTATTATCAATAGTAATCATGTTACGCGAGCTTCTCGAACAACACAGTTCAACAACGCTATAAATATCTTTTAAACAAAAAGCTTCGCCTTAAACGCATCCTTGTAGGTCCTGAGTCCGCCCACTCGTGTTCAGCTACAAGATCCTTAATTAAGAATACAGCCCGACTAACAATACACTGAGTAACCAATGGAATTTACATGAATAGATCGTTATCCAAATTACATCAATATATTTGGATTTTATTTTAATAATACCAGCTCAATATTTATTAGACTAGGACCAAGAGAAATGAATGATATTCTGAGTTATTTTTTGGTTGCTGTATCAGATATTGTTAACATCATTATCATAATCGAACCCATTATAGTCCCACTGCTGGGCAGACGTCTCGTCTCATTTGAGAGGGATTAGGCTATAGTCCATCACGCTTGCCTACTGCGTGTTGGTATACTTCATATGCTATCGAGACATCATCTCTTAATCACGGAATGCAGGCTTCCTCACAATGTTTGCCTTCACCGTTTGGGCATGTGATAAATACTCGCATAATTTCGAAAAAGTCAATGGTGAAAATAATCGATTCGAAGGGTAGAATCGATTTAAACTGATTTCTTAAACTTACGCGAATAATAAACATTGAATTGACAGCATGGTTGGTGCAGTGGACAAAAGATCGGCTTCTGCGCCGCGTATTACAGGTTCAATCCCTCCACGAACAAAATATACGTATGGTATATGTATATAGTTCTGGGTCTGGGTGTTTGTGCATTGTGAATATTTGTATTTGTCAACGCATACAGGAGAAATTAATAGTGAGGCCACGTAAAAAATAATCTAGGTATAATTATCCTGTATCCTTTCCTTTTAACGGTCATACAACTCGTTTCCTACTTTTTTCTTCATAGGTTTCAAAAAACTTCTCCGAGATCTAATCTGTGATATTCCACACGAGAAAAAAAAAGACAGTTCAATGCTCAAGTTCCTCTTAGAACCCAAACAACACTATTTAACCATTTTCGAAATAACATACGTTCTAATTCCACTCGCATCATTTAGCATTGTTTTGTAAGTGCGCGGCCAACGTTTGTAATTCTTTTGTTCTAACGAGACGTGAAATGCCCATTCAATGTTAAACGGCCAACTTCTGGGTCACTGCGTTTGGTACCGCACTTATATATGTATGTGTAAATACTGGCCCCACACACATGCATACAACATTTAAGTACCTACTTACATGCACAGTTTATTAAATGTATTTTGCTTACGAAAATACATTGAAATAAAACTACATTTTTTAATTACCTCGTTGGTCTAGTGGTCATTCAGTGCGTACCGTGCAAGAGGTCTTGGGTTCGATTACCAGGTCGAGCAAAGTGTTATTGGGTTTTTCTATGAAATTCTTAGTAGCAGCTTGGAGTTTGGATCTGTGCGCGGGTAATGGCAATAGGCTCGCCCTTAAACGTGGGTGTACATTAGTACACCTCTGCCTTACCCTTCACGGGACGACAGGCGTGATGTATGTATGTCAAAACATTTTTTTACGGATTTCAGAATTATATTATTTAATACCGACCGTTCGGTTCCTTTACGGTACAGCGTTCATAGTTACGGGTAGACTATCAATATACATATATATCTATTGGCATAAAATAACCAGTAGAAACCAGTAAATAAATGTATACAGTTTATACTTTATCACTTCCTAAAAAGAAACGCAAAAGTAGTGAGAATTCAAATAAATCTGTAGCAACAACAAACAAACGAATTAGTAGCAAACGCCCAGTGTTGTACACATTTTACGAAATTTAACACCAAAAAAAACGGGTGTAAATTTAAATAAAGTAAATATATTACAACAAAGTCACACTAGTTGCTTCGCAAACAAAATTACGCTATGTTGACACACCATATAAAGTACCACTAAATGTGTACACACTATAAAAAGCTTGGGCATTCCTAAAACATTTTTTTCAACAATTTACGCAACACCATTAGTGACAAATGGTGCAGACGGACCAAGGGTCTATTGTTAAAAAAATCAGATAAGGCCAGCTTAGACCGATGGAGTGAGCACGAATATTCGTTTAAGATATGCTTAAATGTTACAAACAATATGGTTATAATGAATGGTGTATCACTAGCAGGAAGACAAAAAATCTAACAGTACGACGACGACGCCAACTATTACAATGATGAATCATAAAAGCTGTCGAAGTATCTCCTTCATTTTGAAAAGTCTGTATTTGAGAAATTTGCTTCTAATAATTATTATTTATTAGAATAGAATGTATTAATAAGTCTTTAACTCGCAACCACAACTAACGGTATGATTTGCCGAGTGTAATTTTAGGGTTATCAATCCATCATATTACTATTATAATAAGCATTCGTTGACGGATCGAGTTTTGCTCCAAAAACCACGCGCAAAAGACCTACGTGGAATAGTTAAAACGCGTCTTAAGGCAGGAAAAAATCTCAATAATATTTAATATTTATTTAAAGCTAAGCTTCTACCAAATAATCCAATGCAGTATATTCTAAAACTTCTTTTCTCGCATATTTAACGGAACCTTGTTAAAATGTTGCCTCCTAATTGCATTGGAAACTCATTAGAGCACCGTGAATTGCTGATTCAAAATTCTATTTTGTTTCTTTCAAGTTGCCTAAATAGAGCGTTGGCGGAAAGTGCTAAGTGGTCGCGATTTGTCTACGAGAAAGGGAACGATGACTGGTGCCAAGTGTACACTCAGTACTCAGTACTGAGAAGGTCTTGATAACTGTTTATTGTGACGCATTCTTGGTATACCTACTACAAATTTGGAAACGGTCTTTGAAGAAGCTTGTGAAAGTTGGCTATACTGTGGCGGACTACTCACAGGTGCTACAATTCTACAATTATGAGATCACCAACTCTGTACATGCTAATTAAGTCACTAGTACATGATTGTATTTAGAATCTTTACACGCAAGTGACGTATTGAGTATTGTATTTCTTACTTTTACATAAGTAATGACCGCTTTACGTGTATCATATGTCATCACATTAATTATATCAACTAAACAATGTCCATTGCATAACCTATAAATCTTCCGTTGAAAATTTCTGCTTCAGCCGACTTTAGTCATTGTCATTATTAGAAAGAAAAGAAAGAAAGAAAGAAGAAAAAAGACCATTTTAATTCTATAATTATCTGGTGTAATATTCATAAAAAATCTTACATCCCTACGCCCACATAAATATTAGATAGTTTTTTTTCTTAAACAAAACACGAACAAAGCACCAAACAAAAACAGATAAATTCAAAATCATGACAACTCCTTTACAAACAGGCTATAAAAGCATAACTATTTTACGTACCAACATTAGGCCGCACTTTAAACGACATTACGACTAAATCAGAACAAGATAGTCCAACAATACGGTGCCCGTTACAACTATTAATCAAAATGAAAGATCGTCTCAAACAAAAATAGGTGCATCCATTTATTCTGTATCGACTTTGGACGTGTGGGCTGCGCGCTACACATACAACGTAATACTGCGTTCAGACGCCAACAGTTTTCAATACTGTAGAAAGACCAGTAAATTAATTCTAGCATGTAATAATGTATATATTTGTTAGTATACTGGTTTTACACAGTTACGTGAATATAAGACATTAAATAAAACTACTTTTTACGGATTTTATCGCGGCATATCGATGTAACTTTATTTCAGTGTTTCGGATCTTTTACAGAATCCATAGTCATGATTCAATTTTGACTGTTTCCGAAATTAAACTACTTAAGTTCTAGTTTTATAATGTAATATGTGGTTCAACTTTCAGGAGTAATGCTAACTTTTGCATGTATTGGTTACGTTAATAAATGATCTACGAAATCAATAACGATATTCAGAATCTCATATTGGAAAAATCGGATGTGAAATCATAATCTATTTAGGATATAAATATATCTAATTAGTTTGAAGAATAAACATTTGCACAAAATCATGTCTTTATTATCACAACCATAAATATTCCAACATGGAAAAAACTTTTTTTTTTAACCCAAGCCTTCTGTTACCAGTAAGCTGTTTTAAACGTCTCATTTGAAAGTTTCTTTCATTCGTGATGTGTGTTACCAGATAAGCTGTCTAGCTTTGCAAACAAGGGTGGTGGGCTTAAACATTTTTCTTTTAAACATACGTACGTTTTCTTTGACCTCATGCAGAAATGGTCAACGCTTCAAAAAGCCTTCGCTTTTAAAATTCGTTCATTAATTTTATTTTTCATACAGCTTTGTTGTCACTAAGAACAGAGTTGAATTTGCCTATATTTCCCCTACATATTAAAATATTTGCTAAATTAGATATTGAATAAAACAAATTTAATTTCCAAACATTACTTGTTGTAAAACATTAAAGAAACATGTTTTGAACCTCATCTACAGCGTTTCGTTTATCAAACGATTTATCGCTTTGTGTTAATTCGTTTATAGACACGAGTTTTTGATTATGCCTCGTTTTCTTAATTAATTAGAGTCTTATGAGACACACTTAATACAATTATGAACAAATCCTCGAAATATGTAATAAATTGTCTATGCTTACACATTGACAGATATAATTATAATAGCTAGTTGCGCTTGAACACGCCCTAATAGTCCGGGGATTCTTTTCATTATTAACTCCAAAGATAATGGAACACTCCCGTAACCTTTTTGACGCCTCTAATGAATAAGCAATAAAGTTTAGTTTCGCTGCAATCATTACTGTTAGTGATGCATATGTAATTTTGTATAAATATGTGTAAGTTATTAATAATATTTTCTCTTTGTTTGGAGCAGTTACCCTTGTCCGTCTTTTGTTCTTGTGATCGATCCCTTGTAATTATTCGATTAGTTTTCAAGTTTCTCTGTAACAACTTTATTGTGATACTATCGAATGGAGACTGGATGTAATTTAAATATAAAGATATATTAACATTGTGTACGATGATTATTTTAAGTATTGTATTGGTACAGCCAGTTACAAAGATGTATACATATTTGTGATAATATAAGCGTGGCTACTCATATTGGTTAGATATATAAAGTTTAAAGTGAGATTAAGTATACAATTATTAAATATTTCACTGAGCAATCAATAAATAGCTCTCTAAAAAATAGGACTTAAAAAACATATTAGTATGGATCCGCACAACTTCATCTAAACCTTAGCTGAATGGAGGTGTGATAGTATGTACCTAGACCTAATTATCTGAATGTCCAGACAATATTTCACATTGCTGTCTAGTTACGAGCTAAGCAACAAGGCTGTTGTTACAGAGACTAGTTGATTTGGAAAAAAAATAATGTTCGTTGCAAATATTTTCCCCTACCAGGATCAGTGTAAGGGACACTGAAAGACAGCATCGATACCACTAAGTCAATGAGCTCGTCTGCTTACGTAGTAAAAAAACAAGGCACCTCAACACAAACAGGTATAAATTTATTTTTATGCACGGTACTGCAACACACTTTGTGTCCTCACAATCATTAATAACTGTTAGGTCGTCTGGCAAGCTGTTCTGCTCTGTCCTACAACACGTTACAGTACGTGATACACATACTGTTTTTGTAACTCTTATGTAATGAGTCACTAGTCGTCAGGCCGGTTACAGGAGTTAAATGTGCTTTTTTTTTTAAATGAAAAATCATCAACTGCTGATTAATCATAATTATTATTACATAGATCTAACCTAATTGCTAATGAATGTTTATTTCAAGGAAGATTGAAAATTAATTGGTGAACTGCTTCAAAAAGGTCAGGTACGCAGTACTCATAACCGGCGCGCGTGCATGACGAGATGTATGAATGTGGACGAGGCAAAAGTGGTATGCAGGGACCGTAGCGCGTGGCATTCTGTAGTTTCTGCCTACCCCCAAGGGAAAAAGGCGTGAGTGTATGTATGTATTGAAAATTATTGATTTCTACATCCATTGGATTGGATGTAGAAATCAATAATTTTAATTAGTAAAAGTCACCGATTAAACATACTTCACGTAGAAAGAGTCCTTCTCTTCTCTCTCGAACAGCAATTAAATTGATAGATAAAAATCGCTAGGTAAAGGGATTGTGTGACCAGTCTCCTGATTCGCAAAAAACCTGAGTGCTGTGCCGGAAATCCCGAGGCTTTAATTAGAAAAAAAGTGGTTAGAGTATCACGAGACCTATGCACCTTGGGGCCCATTCAAACTGACAGTGTAAAAATAGAAAGCTTCAAGTGGGCGCTTGTTACACCGACACGACTATTATTATTGCATTTCAGCACGTGACAGTATTAAATTCTATGTTATACTCCATAAGTTCATATTTATATTAATATCTCGTGTATTATCGTGTATAACTCTGATTATATAAATTTAAGGAAAAGTAAAAATTTTTTATTACGTCATAACTTACAAAGAAAATTTAAGGACGAGTAATACGGAAATCAGTGCGTATGTTTTTTTGTAGATAATCGAAGTAACTTAATTGATATTTCTTGATACACTGATTTATACGTATATCAATGTGCCATTTAACTCATTTAATTTTGAACGAATGTATGCTCATTTATTCAAAGCTGTTATAAGTATAATCATGTAATGCATTTTAACACAACTTTATGAAAATTTTCATTCGGTTTAAGTTGAGTCGGACACCGGGCCAAAAACCTCTGAATTGAAAAAACATTTTGACCATAAGTGTCACCTCATGTTAAACCGGTAAGAAAAAGCGTTCCAATAAGTGTTAAAATTTCACGGATATCATAAGGCGAATTTTACACGATTCGTAAGTTCCGTAATTACAGTACGGTGTGAGTGACGGCTACAGTGAGTGTGCTTCCTCTGACCGCTCTCGTGGTAACATCAAACGGGCCGCGGGTTCAAAGCGCAATCGCCCCTAGCCATCGAATGCGATTACATCGTTATATTCCTGTTATATGACTGGGAATCATACTTTACGTTTTAATAATTGGTGGTAATGTTTTTTTCTGTTTCTTATTACGATTCATCTGTACTTTAAATCTTGATTCGATAAAATAATTTGCACAAGCAATGAGTGGACTATTCGAGCTTGCATCCAACATCCTGCGCTGGATTATTAATTACCACCAGATCAGATGGTGTCAAACCCTCTCAAAGTTGTAATAAAAACAAGGAAGTTTTAAGTGTAAAATGATCACATAGTGGCCCTGTGGTGTTTTGACGGCACACCATAAAAACGTTACTTAGCTAAGCAACGAAACTTGTGTAGTAAGCCTTGATAGTTAATATTTACACTACACAATTAGAGTCACGAGTGAATAGGTATCATCTAGGTTTGCGTGCTACTTTTTAGACCACATCGTCATTTATCTTCAGGTGATATTGTGGTTAAACTACACTACGAAGCGGTGAAGGGCGTGCGTTTTTTGGTGGCTGTCTTTATTGTCGACGTTCAAAAAGAGCCAATTAAATTTGGCCTCCTTTGAATAAATGATATTTTGATTTTGATGGGTTGAATGGACGAAGTGGATATAAAGGAAAGGCAAGGAAACCTGTATTTCTGTGAGACCTAACTTCTATAAAATAGGCAGGAGATCTATTTGGGCATAGATCTGTGATCAGTGGAACGAATATCAGAGTACATTCACCTGGTTCCATTGGAATAAAACTGCTACCAGTGAAGTTTCAGTAGATAACGGACTGGTATTTAAGTGGTACAAGAATCTATAGATAGTGTTTTACTCCTTGGAGACTAAAAAACTAACCAAAGCTATAATTATGACACGTCTAATTATCACATACTCTTTGAATTCAAACCGACACGACAGGTACAACCACCTGTATGCAGGAAGAGATTTTAAATCACACGGTCCTTGATCATGCAAATGAAAGTAAAAACATATGATTATTTAATATTCAGAACGAAATTTAAAGGTGTTCAACTGTTTATGTAATAAATCTGTATCGTCATTTGTTCATAGATGTGAAGTAAAGGTTGGTACTGATTTTATTCTATTTTATTTGACGACCTCCGTGGTCTAGTGGTTCGAGTACCGGACTGCTGATCACGAGGTCGTGGGCTTGATTCCCATGGGGCACAAATATTTATTTGATGAATATAAGTGTTTGTGTTCGTCTGGGTGTTTCCTATGTATTATAAGTAAGTATTTACAACAAAAAAAAAGTATTTATGTATTATATCCATTGTCTAGTACCCATAGTACAAGCTCTGCTTAGTTTGGGACTAGATGGTGCTGTGTAAAGTGTCGCAGAATATTTATTTATTAGTATTTATTTAGTATTCACTTACGGGAATATTATACATTGAAATAAAAACATTTTTTACGTAGGTATTAATAACATTAGTAAATTGATATTATGTCATCATACACCCAATTATTGCCCCAATGTTCGGCACGGGACTCATCTAATTTGAGATAGATTAGGCTACCTATAGTCATCCCCGTGATAAATACGCACGTAAATTTGATAAGTCAGTGCCTTGAGATCGATCTCAGGACCTTTGACTTCAGGGTTCACAGGTCACACCAATACGCTATCACAGATTTGATATTATTTAAACCCAACGTTTCGGACCCTTTACACTAGTAATCATGGATATGAAATATCTATAACTTGAAACGAATGGAGTATCGCATAGGTATTGTTTAAACATTCCATATTTAAAAATATTTAACTGGGACCTGTGTAATAAGAAGTGTGTAAGTTTAATGACAGTGATAGCTTATGTAAATGAGTATCTCAGAAAAATACTAAAAATAGCATAAAATAAAGCTGCTTTTTGCAGCAGCAAGCGGTTTCGCGTTGATTATTTTATGAGCACTTTACTAGGCTCTCATTATGTAGTAGTGCTTAATGCTAGCCGGCAGCAGATTGGCTCTTTAATCTTTATTTTTAAGTCCTCCAGGTCACTTGCATTGTGATACATGCCCTGCGTTCATTTAAAGAGGACTTACTTACTAGAATTTTATCTTCAAAGAAACAATTATCTTCAAGGAAACAAAACTGGCTATTTTATGCTATATACGTTGAAAATTTAATATAAGAGAGATGAAGAGAAATTTATCTCATTTTAGAAGAATCATTAAAAAAAAAAAATTTTTTTTCTAAGCTAGATCGCTTATTTCATGATTTAACGAGTTGAACGTTTATAAAATGCAAGGAATTTCAATTTAAGATAAATAGTTGATTCTTAGTCAGAGAGTTAAGATAAATGCATAGTATGTATAAGTGAAGCATTTAATAATTTTTTTTTATAAAATTTACCTTCTAGCATAGTGTATACTATGTACATATTTATACATATACTGTATACACACACTTTACATAATTCAGATCGAGAAACTTAAAACAATAACTTTTGTTTTGTCAATACCAACTTGAGCGCAAAATCTCCTTAGATATTCCGTTGCCAGTTTGTTCCAATTCAGAAAAGAAAATATTATACGTATACATTGGTGTGTTAGCGGGCGTTGAAGACGAAATAAAAATAAAGATTTAAGGTAAAAAAAGCTTGAAAACATTAAGAAGTTTCAGTAATCTGAAAACCCGATCCAAAGAAAATATGTTACGATAATAATATGGAGATAAAGAAACGTTGCTTATAAAATTTATTTAGATAGATGGTACAATATGACCATGATGGTCATATATAAGATGATACAACTGATATGATTTGTTTTATAAAACTAATAGTAGCAATTCAACAGAAGAAAAGAGTTTCAAAATTGGTTTTAATAAAAAAAAACCGGTCGACAGAAGAAGATGAAAACGGTACTTACTGAACTGTCTTTGCGCATTTGAGATCTTGGTCTTCAGAGCTTTATGCCAAATAAGTTGGGGTTAGCTTTCAGTCAACCTAGATGGGGGTAAATATCAAAATATATTTGATCAAGCCTCTGTAACCCAGTAGGAAATATTGACATCCATATCCTTTGAGTGATATGATGAATTATTTTCAATATTCGATTAGTATTATTTGAAATTAACAAATCATAAAAAATCTTTAGTCTAAAGATAAAAAAAATTAAGACTCAAATAAAAATAATAAGTTACCATATGTACTTATATGTTGAAATTGATTGTTACAATGAGCTATATCATCGGGTCACCAGTCCGATATACCCAGCCTGTTTGGCTATTGATACACCATCTGAAAATTAGAATATATAATAATATACATATAATAGCATACATAGCGTAGTAGCCTATTGGCATGACCAGTGAACTGTTAGTAAAAAGTTTCGAGTTTGAACCCAAAGAAAGCAGACTTTTCGGAAATAAGTATTTATCATATGCTCAAACGGTGAAGGATAACATCGTGAGGAAACCTGCATACTTAAGAAATTATCCCGTTGGCATGTTAAATCTGCCAATCCGTACTAGGCTAGCATGGTAGACTATAGCCTAATCCCTTTCAATGAAAGGAGACCCGTGCCTGGCCAAGAGCAATAATTTGGTTGCTGATGATAAACAGTAAAATAAACAATCGAGCAAATACAACACGCTAACGCTTCTACAATAAGTGCACACGCGGTTTGAATCTAAACTTAAAACACAACACTGCAGAAAAAGTACATCTTCTTAAAGCGTAGGATAAGTTTGAGAACAGCGCGCGCTGATTTTACTATTGTAAGTGTGTGTTTATACTACCTATTTTCTTTTGTTTAATACAGTTTCTAAGAAAAACGGAATGAAGAAAGAAAAATCGTTATCTGGTTTATCTTCGGTGATATATTACAAACACATAATTATTCTGAGTACTTTATAAAGTCTAAGTTACTTCTTCTTCTTCTTCTTCGTGTCGATGGAACATGAATGTCGTCAAATTTAATACCCACATTTAAGTAAATATGGGAATTAAATCTGACGAGCCCAGAATGATGTCTAAGTTACTATTACAGAATGATGTCTAAGTTACTATCAGAATGATGTCTAAGTTACTATTAAAACAGTATACATTTTGATATTTTACCTTGATCGCGTTTTTAAAAATCTGACGACCCGATTAGCGCTAGTAAGGGGTTCAAATCACTGTAGGGGCAAATGTTTCTGTGATAAGCTTAGACATTTGTGCCTGAATCATAGATGTTTCTGTGTATAATATGTAGTTACCAACAAATATGTATCTGTACTTATGTATGGTCTCAACTGTCTAGTATCCCAAACACTAGCCTCGTTGCTTAGCTTGGTACTAGATGACACTGTGTAATTTCCGGGTCTATTTATTTATACCTAATAAATTTCATAAACACATAATATAGGAAAGCTTAGCACCTTCAAGTCCTCAACTTAATATTGAGTACCTAAGTAGTTATTGTTTTTGCGTCCATAGATTTTGTTCGCAGATACACGCGATAACAAAAGTGGGTCAACCCTCTTTATAGTTGGGCCGCCGTTGCAATTTCTAAGTACGAAAACAAGTTAAACGATAATTTTAATGACTTTTAGTTTGTTACTTCAACAACCGGGAAGTTTATTCCAACTTATGTTCTTTTAGGGATTTGTCGGAATAATCAGGTTGGAGATGCATATCTTTAAAATTTACTCCGTTCTTTTGCACAATGAGGTTCGTTTTAAGATTTTTTAGTTCCTCTAAAGATAATCGCGGTATCTTGTTTTTTTCAAATTTTCATCTATTTGTCTATCTCTTTTACATTAACCTCCTTTAAACGTCGTGATCACAAAAACAAAAATAGTACAAGAAAACGTCCTCAAACACTATCTTCAATTGTTATCTGCTAGTAGGTACCTATGAAGTTTTTAAAAACGATCATTAAAACACCAGGTTTCATGCAAAATCGATGAAGACATGAAATAACTGAAGTAAAACTATAACTTGTATCCATATAACGATATATTAATGTATATAATGTGAAATATTCCGTTAAAAGAAGTTTTATTTCAATTTCTAGTGTAAGACATGTCATTGTAATGATCTGTGATTAAAACATAATAAATAATGTGATCTGTTTTAACAACTGTTTTTGTTTATTTACAGGTAACTTATGAACGAATGAGTCAAGCTAGTTAAAGTGAGTACATAGCTAAGTTATAGTTCTACGTCTCTATTCTTCTAATGTGTGCTGAAATGTATGTAATATTATGCTTTCGCGTTCCGTTTTAAGTCATTTCAGAAACACATCATTTTTATCAGGACACCTACATACGTCTAAAAGTCACAATATTGATTATTTTTACCCTAAACTCACTAAAGTCATTTATAATTCTGAAATACAAAAGCAAAAATGTTATCGTACCCCTATCGCAACAATTGATACCATTTAAAACGTCAACGGTATTCCTACGATTCAATGTAAAACAACAGAAAATATTCTTCACAACGTCTCAAATATTTAAACTCAATAAAGTTCAATCGTAACCGCCGCATTGTGAGAGAAGTAAAAAAATGTCACAACCCGCTGCTGGGAGAACTTAGAAATGCATTTTCACAACAAAATTTAAAGTTCGAATTTTACGACCGACTATACAATCAACGTTGCGTCACGAACACATCGAGAATGGATAATAAAATCCGGTGAAGGAAATGAAATTTGATGTTGCATTTTCTTATATATTTTTCACGGTAACATTTGCATGTGACGTCCGCTCCGCTCCGGTGTTGTGAGCAAAAATGAACGCCAGCTAGTTTCCACGCTAAAAAAGAAATAAAAAAAATATAATTTAATTAAGTCTCTTTGCTTTATCGCAGCGTAAAGCTTAGCTTGTCTCTGTGTTCATATTTTAAATGTTAATATGTTACAATGCTGAGTGAGGACTTGAAATATTTATATTTTAACGTGTTGATTAAAATGGGTTTACGTCACAGAAAAAATAACATGATGTGTCGTACATTCCTACATGAAATGAGTACCTACCTGCAATGTGTTTTGTTTTTTTTTTTTACTAATATACGCATACACATTCGACCTATAATTTTGGAACCGTCAAAAACCTGTAAAATTGATCTAATTGAAATCAAACATTTGTCTTCGACTTTAACTTCTTAGACTATTGGGTACACGAATAAAATTTTCTTTCTGCTATCACAAAAACATTGTGTGTCATTTATAAAACTATGCTCAATTCAATTACAAGTAAAGCTAAGATTTTCACAAATGAGACTTCTATTGCGGCGTTGACAACATGTCTAAATTCATTCATCGTGATTTGGACCAGTGCCAAATGAATTCATGAATGAATATAGTGTCCTTGTTTCTACTCTCAGACCGCAACATTATAATTCTGATCTTAGATTCTGTGATTCATTAATCTAAAAGAGATATCAGCTTGCGATTCGGCTATAAGATTTAAATCAACATTACATAGGACGAACAAAAATAGCTAGCTATTTTCCTGTTGTATTGGTTCATACATAAGATGTAGGGGGAGGCAATGTTTTTCAAGGTAGTCTATTTGTTAGATTTCCGGGTCAATCAGTAGTGAAATTTCTATATGCTTAGGCAATGGCATGGTAATGGCGAGTCCATTACCATGCCATTGCCTCCCATTACATGAGACATAAAATGGCGTACTATGCTGATACACCCACAATACGCTAGAAGGTATAATAATATATCCTCTCATTATGGAGTACATTTGTAATAATATGGTAGGTTAGATTCATTAAAACACACCTGAGATCAAATATTCATTTAGACTGTTTTCTATAAGCATCATTTTACACATCAACTAAATTCATAAATCGGACGATTAGACAAGAGAGATTTAATAAATAATACAAATAAATAATAAAATATACAAATAAATAATATTACTCTTTCGATTGACGAAATACCGACAAAAATTCATACATTATAAAACCTTTAGTTTTGTTTTCATTCGGAAAATATTGTACCCAAAATAACAGTGGTTTTCAATTTCCATTAGGTTACATTGTGTTAGTTATATTTTTAGGAATCGTGACAGCAAAGAACACATTTAAACACCCACGTTCATTTTTTATTAATATAGGGAACATTAGGTTCTCCGAAATTCAAGTTTAATTTCAGGAATATTTGTTTTGGTCTTGACAGAATATTTCCTAACTTCTAAAGGAATAATGTTCACGGTTCATTTTCTTTCAATGATTTATAGTAAAGCTGTGATGACCTAGTGTTTTGCCAATAGACTGTGATGTTAAAGTTCTTGAGTTCGATCTCAAAGTTACGTGCGTATTTATCAAATACTGAATTGAAGAAGGAATATATAGTGAGGAAATTTTTTGATCATGTGAGTCAATAAGTCAGTCTGCCAACAGTCAGTGAAGTCTGTCAACCCACACCAGGCGAGGTGGTCTATAGCCTAATTCTTCTAGAAATCTGTGTTTAGCACTGGGGCAATAAATGGGTCGATAAGAGAGACACCAAATAGAAATAATAAAATCTTATAAAACTTATTGTAATATGACTAGGTATAATAATTCCAAATCTTTACAAAACGTTTTGAATGTCTGTTCCGTCTTTCGATACCAATTTTGAATATTGAAAAAATATTATTGCAGTTTGATCTTAGCAATACAATTGGTAGTTCATATCAAGTATATTCTAATATACTATAATTTTAACTAAATGATAACTTAATTCTATAGTACTTATTTATAAAACATCTCTTTAGTAGATACAATGTGTATTAAATTAAACATAGTTTTACTCAGTAGGGTTTTAAACAGATATATATATAACAACGTTACCACAATCCGGTAGCACTACACCTATTTAACAATGTAAATACATTGAGTTTTAACTTTAGATTAACCCACAAATATTTCAGCCGACGAACAGATATACCTTTACCTAATTGTTAGTTTAGGACGGAAAAGCGGCGGATCGATAATTCTAATTAAATTCAACTCGACTACGAACTATTGTCATCCCTAACGGAGATGTAAGGAACCACGGGGGAATCGCCCTTCATTGCTCAGAATTAAGTTATTGTCGAGTTTATTGCACTAATGTGTGGGGTTAGGCCTGACGATGTGCGACGCACGTTTCTGAAACATTTCGCTTTTGTTCTTTATCTGTACGCTGATAAAATAAAGCATACACGCGTCATGATAATTACTGAATTGTCAAGTATCACAATTGACAGTACCACCCGGTGTGTTCTCAACGTGACGGTTATTTTTCTTTGATTATACATCGCCATCTAGTTCCGAAGCTTGTGTTACGTATTTTGGTTGATAGACCTTATAGATGTATATATTTTTTTGTAGATACATTCTTATTATACATATAAATATTCATGGTTTAATATCCGTGCTCATCACACAAACATTTGCTCTTACCGGGACTCGTACCCGAAATCCACACCACAGAAGGTAGCTTTTAATACCGCTGCGCTGATCGGGTTATCACTTACTTGCTTTTACAGGATTCGTCACACCATTTAATACTGCGAACAAGATTAACAATATGATAATACCGCTAGCAGTAATTAATTAATTGACACCTGGCAACATTAAATCAAATTACTTCGAATGATATATTCATATTCAAAGTAAACATTTTTTTATTATTATTTTACACAATGCACATAATGAAAATGTTAAGAAAAAGTTTTTCAAAGAAAACCAATTGCTCCAGTGAGCCGTAATGTATTAAGTCTCAGTCACAATGAACTGCCGTCTGCACGTCAATTCCAGCCTGATAAAATAAACAAAATAAAAGTTGTCACCTTCTTGTCAATAGAAAAAAATGGTTTGGTATTTCCCAAAGTTTTAGAACAGAAGTTGTTCGTTATCATTTTAGAACACCTTCTTTAACACTCCCACAATGTTTTTAATTAGGAAAGGCATTTAATATGTATAACTTTATACAAATAACTAGCGCCCGCCCTGGCTCCGCACGGGATGTCATTCCTTTTATCTCAATTTTTTATGGTAATAAATATACCTAGCCTATGTTACTCGAGGATAATGTAGCAATCTAATGGTTTTCACCATTAGATTGCTACATTAATTATTATTATTAATTTTTCCAGATCCAAATCGGTCCAGTACTTTTGAGTTTATTTGTTACAAACAAATAAACTCAAAAGTTGTTTGAGTTTATTATATTTATATGGATAACTAGTTTATGTATTTATTATAACATAAATTCGTTATAAAATAAATATTCAAAGTCACGAAATTTTATTTGAATTTTATGTAAAAAATTGAATAGTATTTATATTTTCCTTTTTTATTTTGTATTAGGTTCAAATAAGTTAAGAATAAGTTAGTTTTTACTATTTATCGAATTAGATAAGTTATTATAAATCTTTCTTTGTGATACGATTATGACATCATTGGCGCTTAAAATAACGGTTGGATCGATACGTCATTTGTATTGATCGACCGCCACGGTCTAGTGTACAGGGCTCTGGGCCTTTTGTCAGCGACGATACGGCACATTAGGCTACAAATTGTGATAAATATCTATACATTGTATCGTGACGTATATGATGTATCGCTCGCTTTGCAACGTGTGATAGTTTAGGGTGAACGCTGTTTGCGAAAATCATTGAGTCGTGTTTGATAGATTAAGAAATGAATATTTATTTGGGTCTTATTTTATGATGCGCTCATGTGGATTGAAAATTAAATCTTATGTTTTTTACACACCTTACTGGTGTAAGGACTTTAATAATATCTATACTGATCTTATTGCAATCATCTGTCTTCATTCGTCCACGGAAGCAGGTCAGGTTAAAGCCTCTTCGTATTTTATATTTCATAATATATAATTTGGTATACCTATATTCCTACATATGTATCCGTATATCAACCAAAGCTCGTTTATTACATTAGAGAATTACCTACTTGGTATAATGATTTTATACCATGTCATTTTCGCTTACCAAGAAGATTAGATTTGACATATTCACTCGTGACTTGTACTTCTTCTTGTATACCTTCAATTTTTTCATTGTTTTCAAATTTAACCGGTATTTACAAATTACATCCAAACTACAAGACAAAAATAAAGAGTTTATAAAAAAACTGGAACGCTGGAATTCGCTGGATGCAGGTGGCCCAAGACCGGTCATTGTTGAAATCTTTAGGGGAGGCTTATATCCATCAGAGGACGTCATCTAGCTGATATGATGATGATGATGGGAAAAGAAAACTATTGCAAAAAAATTAAACTAAATTTAGTTACGCGAAACAACTTCTACTTAGAAATAATGATACACGATGTGAAAGCATACTAACTTGATCTAAAAACATCACGCCGTATAATCTGTTACTTATTGCCTTGTCGGTATCGGCTAAGTGCTTGCAAGTTATTTTATTAATAGACGGACTTTGCGCATAACGTGTTGGCAATAAATGTTCCGAGGTGATTTTCAGCGAACGATATAGTCATATAAGAGTATTGTGTTGGCTTCTTATTGAGAACACCGATTTCTATAGTATAGAAATTACCTATTGTTGTAGCCTAACATTATACAAGTACACAAACATTTAATTTTGGTGAGATTAAAACGTTTCACATTACACTTTCTTCTGTTAAACGTGAAATCAGATAATATAATTGGAGATATATAATAGGTTTAGTTAAAGTTATTAATTTCTACGAAAGTATGGAAATCGGCATTTAAATGTTGTTTATATTTCCAAAATCCTAACCACTGAGCATTATGTTCATAAATATTTATCCAATTCTCTAGTTAAAAACGCATGGAAAATATAAGGTGGTGCACTTAATACGAAGTAGTTGGTGCACTCATATACATATGTATATGCAGAAGTGAGTCTATTTCCTTTAAACCGGCCTCAACACCTAAAGCACCGAGGTGTCTTAAATATACCTGATAGCTCCTTGCTCGGTCTGGGAATCGAATCCAGGCCCTGAAGCTAAGCAGCCCTAGAGGACAACGGCAGTCTACGACATTCTATAAAATATCTTAAACGAGGTATTACTCTTTGCAACTTACTACAGTTGCCGAGAGAAACAGGCATGATAATAATATGTGCAACAGTTCCATAAACTTGATTCAATTAAAGCAGAGCGTGGGTACAATCGGGGCAGCCATTAGGATTACTCGTTGAGTGGAAAATACATTACCACTTCGTTTTATAGAATAAATAAACACTAAAAAGACATACGCGCCTAATGATTTAAGTGTTAATAATAGGATATGTCTAACCAACTTTGCAAAAATTAAACTGAAAATTGTTTAGTCTTTTAGTGATTTCATTTACTATACTACTTCTGGGCAAAAGACTCCGCATTGAGAAAGGTTTAATTTGTATTCTTCCACGTGAATCTAGTAAGGTTTTCTGTTCATCTGTTTGTCCGAAAGTACGCCTGCGGCATTTTTGAAGTGTACAAAATTACAGCTATGCCAATAATAACAAAAACCATAGTAAACTTACTATGGTTTGATAAAAAAGTCGCGGGTTGAGTTAAAAGTTTGTGGCAGAATATGAAATAAATACTCAGTGGACTATCAAAGTCAAAGGTCTCGAATTCGAACCTAAGGCACGCACGACTGACTTTTCGAAAGTCAAAAAACCTGCATGTCTTAGAGATGTTTTCGATGGCGTCTGAAGTCTGCCAATCCAGACTGTCACTAGCATGGTGGACTACAGCATAATCGTTCTCAAATAAGAGGAGACACATGCCCACCAGTGGGGCAATAATTGGGTTGCTAATGATGAATGGCACTATATTAGAGGAACTTGATAGTTGAGTCGATAATTTACTTAATTTATTCATAAATATTTAATAAGATTTTTATATTTCTGTTACTTTTAAGTTTGCGTATAACTTTGAATCAAATTTCATTGAAGTTGAAACATAATAATAGTTTAAAAATGTAAACCAGTTTATTAGTTATGCATGTATTGTTTTTCTTGAGCTAATTCAGTCCCAAATTTCATTTAAAATCATTATTGCTCATCACAACATTTATTTTTAAAGATAAGCTTTTTCATTTTAAATATTCAACAACTAAATGAAAATTATGTTTGCTTTAAATCAAAACTTGAGTCGTTTTTAACTTTTGTATCAGCTGTTGTATCTTTCTGGACGTTTCATTTAAGTAAAAAAGTTGGTTTGGGTTTTTATACAATTTATTTATGTTTTTACTTTTTATTTAGTGTTCACTTTTTACGAGACTTTTATAAAAGTGAAAGGAGAAATCAATTTTCTTCCTGATGTTTTCAGATACACTTTCGATTTTGTATTCTTTTCATTTTTTTTTATTTGACTTGATTCATTTAAACTCAGTCAATAAATGCAGTCCATACTTTTTTTACAATGATATCGTAATAGGGATTATTAGTCAAATTTATGCCAAAAAAAAAAGTAATTTCAATAAACATTAATGACCCTTACAAATCTAGAAGTAAATTTTCAAAACATAGGGAGAGCATAAACCTACATAGGTAAGCAACTCTAAAAAGCTCAGCTAACTAGCTGTCGCTCACCCGTGAAATATTAACGAGCCGTTGAAATCCTCAGTCGAACAAATACATCAGCAGCTCGCAACAGAGTGTGTTTCTTATTGTAGAGACAAGAATACGTCACATTTTCATTAACATGCATAATGCACGACCGAAATCAGTCATCTGTTTCGTCCTTAACCCGTCAACTTCGCTTTCATCGACAACAGTTCTAAAAAACCCTTGTTGAGTGACACGCCGATAAGCAGCTATGTGGAAGCCCACCAGAACCGCTCCGAGAAATGCATTAACTATTTTTAGGGTTCTCCAAATCTTAATGCTGATCTTGGAATTTGAAAAACTCGAAATTTATCAGCTGCTGCCCACGCGTGGAGTAACTGGAAATGGATTGATGGTTGTACCCAATCTGCAATGTTTTAAATAGTTTTTATTTTGAGAAATCATGTCTTTCATGGGTATAAAAAATAGCATTTATCTTGGCTATACTTTACGTAATTAGATAAGATCTTTTTTGTTTTTTTATTCCATTTTCCAACTCAATTATAGTAAAACTGAAAAATAATAGATAGGTAGTTTTGTAACAATTAATTCGTTTAGAATGCCAGTATCGTACTGAATCTGCGTCCAGACTCTGAATTAAAATATTTGAAACATAATAAATTATTAAAAAACAATACTGTCAGATGCAGAACCCTAGTCCTCCTTTAAAGCGACGTTCACTGCATATATTTGGTCCCAGTTGCAGCTTATCTACAAATTCTTTGGGCATGATAGGTACCATTCTCAGTAACCGCTCTACATATTTTTACGTCCGAATTATCTCAACATTCTATTTTAAAAAAAATGAACATGACAGGCATGCCAAGAAACCCATTAGACATGAACAACTTCGCTTTATAACAAAAAAGAGATTAAAAGTCAAAAGTTAATTCGGAAGAAACAGAGAACAGTAATATCGAATAAAAAACAATGACCACACTCAACACCAAACAGGAAATACGAAAACGGAACAGGAGTATCGGAACTCGAATAAACAAAACTTAACTGGCCACTCAACTAACGCACAATGTTACTTAGCTCATATAAAGAAATAACAACAAACGCTCACTTCGAGTGCTATTCGCGTTATTATTAGCTGCAGTGCATATAAACAAGGTTACAGCTAAACGTCGCCTCCGGCCGTATCGATGCGTCGACGGGCCCTGCTTCGCCGCTTTTAAAAAGCTAACCCGTCCCGCAAGAAAAGGACGGGTGGCTAGCACGTGGGAAGTGAATTCCGAACGCACGCACCCCCTCCCGCTCTGCCCCCACCCCTCGCCCCTTGCTCCTTGCGCCGCGCACACCAGTCGCGCGTCGACCGCCGCATGGGCAATACGTTCTATAAACTCATCCTACATCGAACCCGCCCCGACGTTGTGTTAACTGTAGTGGGAACGAATACGTTGTGATTTGTTTTGAGTGTGACGTCACTGGTGCAAGCTGTGAACGTAAACGCATAAAAAATTGTGTTTTGAGTGCACTATGAGGTTGTTTACAACGTTATGAATGGTTTGGACCGCTGCTTCTTCGATCAACGTAAGTTTGTGTTTTGGTTATGTTTGGTTCTTGTTAATGCTGAATTGGGCGGAAATTCGTAAATTGCCTCGTTCGGGCTGCGGTTAGCGTTGGCTTTATTCGCGTGTAATGGGACGTGCGTTGCGGCATTTCAGCATTTTCAGCGGTTCTGCGGTGACTTTAGTCATGTTATTATTAAAATGATCTAAATTCATTTCACATAAGAATCCTTTCAATTACTTGCATAGTATGGGATTAAGCGTTTGCATAATGTAAACATTAAATTCAAACTTTGTGATTACAGTAACTGTCACAACTGTGCTTTCAAGTGAGTTGTTAATTAAATTTTGAGATGAGTTTCGTCAATATTTAGTAACATTGCAAGGTTCAAAACAAGGACAGCACAAGTTTTTAATGATTTGGAAATAAGTAATAGAATATTCTTAAAAGCGAATTATGTTCTAAATTAACTACCTAAATTAAACTTAAAGTTAGCCGCAAGAATTCATAACAAATAATTTATTGTACATATAAAATTATTTCAAAATAAAAAATGAAATGCCTTTGAGACCGTCATACCCGTGACCATGGATGTTCTATAGGATATTAAATATCGGTATAAAAATCATATTACCCAATATAATAAAAATAAGTTTAAGATTAGATTACGAAATAAATATATTATTGCTATTAAAAAGTCCCAATTATCCGAAAAAATTAGATTCATTTCAAGGGAAAAAGAATACAGAAATTGAAATTATTTCGATAGATTTATCAAGCAATGCACATATTTTTGTAAATGCTCCCACGACGACTAAAACAACACCATTCGATAAAACGGGAGCAAAGCAATTCTTATCTTGGTTAAAAAGAACAGTGCACTTAAACATTGAACCGAAACGCAGGAACTTGGAAAATGTTTTAAATTCAACAAGATAACTACTAACGACTGTTGAGTCAACAGCTTTATTATGTTAAGATATGAACACAGTACCAGTTAAATTGGTAATGATTTGTCCAATTAAGACGAAAGGGCAAACGATGGGACAAACAGGATGGCTTGTTGTGAAATCATTGGAAATGATTTGAGGAATGCTTCCCCAGTAATTGATTTAATAAAAGAATTGCTTGATGCACGACATAATGATGTTTATGAAGACTTATGAGAGCACTTTAAACACACTCCATTTCTCACAAAACTGACTGAAGTCGTTGATGATATTAGTATCGTAACAAATCAAGTGAGCAGTTGTGAGAAGTTCTTAAACATTTCAAACAGTATGTAGACTATAGACAGTTATTGTTTACGAAAAACAAGTGCAAAGAAATAGTATTTTTTTGTCAACACTGTAATTGATATAGGTAAGTATCTAATAGCAAGACTAATTACGACTTATTGAACATATAAAAACGATTTCCTCGATAAAACAAATAAGCTTAATGATGCTTGTAGACGGTTCCAAGAAAGCTAATGAACTAATGGATTATTTATTTATAAGGAGTGAAGAGATTAACAAATATTTTCTATTTGTTATTACCTATGATAACTCGCCTATTTTTTGTAATAATGTACATATTAAGCTAGTGTTATCTAGTATCTACCTACAAGGGTTTCCAGTAACAAGAAAAATAAGGCAATCTAGGTATATTGAATTGAGATATATTCAACAGTTTCTTAGTCTTAACACACTCCGTGCGTTATTGCATTTTTTAATATGCCCGACGAAATTTATTATGGTTTATGAACTATATTTGCGTGGCTATCAATAATTCAATATCCCCGGACATATAGGTATTAAATCTAGAACGATACTGGCCTCAGTAATTTAATTAAGTATCGACGACGATAACTCATCCGGAACTCCAAAAAAATGGAGTCATATTTTTCTTTTTGGCCTTTTGAAATCGATAGCCAATAAAGAGTAAACAAATCACACTCATGTTACCCAAACACCTTCGTGTTAAACAAACATAAATCACCAAATAGTGCTGGCAAATAATAAAAAAGTAATATTTAAATAGTCCGACCGCAGTGGACCACCCGTGCGATCCGCTCAACTTCATCCGCGGCACGAACGTCCCCATTATACTATCAAAAGATAGTTGGACCCGCCCGTTTGTATTCAGTTTTTACGTAATTTACATCTCTTCAATGCTTATTCTTATGTTGTTTTCGTTTTTCGATCTTCATGGGACAGGTTTTTTGTTCGAATGTGTCGCGTGTAATACTGCATCGTCATCCGGGTTTTGTTTTCTTTCCTGTTTTAAATTGGGTGCGTCTTTATCGATTAAATTAACGGCTACCGGTGATTCGATTTGTTTTTTAATTGTTCAGTGTTATTGATAAGAAGATTTTTCTTTTTCAAAATGTTCATGCCTTCTCGCATGAATTTCACACTGACGGCATTTTAATACCTTAGATGTTACATTGCCATTTTATGGTATACGAACTCCAACTTCGCAGTAATGTGAAATTTTAGTGTCGTAACTTTGATCTTAATTACCTACGTAACCTCTAATGAGTCTACCACATGCCATGATAATCTGAAATAAATGTCATAATATATTACCATATCCTCCATTACGAAATATCCTACATCGTTTTCGTATCTCTGATTTATTTTCGTCATTCTAACCCTATTAGTATGTTAATTTTATAATAGTTAAATAAATAAAAATAACGACTTGTACCTATAATAAACAAAAACAAGATCAAGTCGACCTCCACAGTTTCACAACTTCTCATCAAAGCAAATAATTGGAACATTTAATATTTACACAGTAATACAATTTTGCCAAATTTTTACTTGTAATTATTTTAAAATTTTAGTTTTTGCGGCGTAATTGGCTTAATGTTGTTAAAACAATGTTGTTCCACTAAATATCACGAAACACGTAACGATGGTAACATTTTTTCAAACAAAACCGAGTTCCCTGGATATGTAAAACTTCGAATGGCATGGGTACCTGAGCCGAATCTCAACTATTTCCCTTAAGTTTCCGGTTAATTTAACCCGGGGTCGCCGTATGCATCCAAACGACAAGCGAAAGACAACACAGCCGGGCTCCCACATGTGTTGTACAAACAACAAACTTCCCAGAAAACACAATGTCATCAGAAACAAAAACATTGCACCCTAATTGCCTGCTATTACTACAAAAGTTCTTCCCAATGATAATTACGGGGCTTCGCGAGGCCAATACTGTGTATTTAGTGCATTGTAATGATTGCTTTGGTATACCAACTGCTTATTATCGTCCCACTGTTATGGTGACGGTCTAGAAAACTATTCTAGCTTGAAGAAAACCTATTTATTTATTTGTAAATGGTGTTGTTGTCATTTATTTTCAAGCTATAATTGTTTTTGAATTTTGAAACTTGGCAAATGGTTGATCAAACTCAATATAATTTTATGAAAAAGTATTTCCTTAACTTGAAATTCTGTTAAAACACTTGTAAGTCGAAATAAGCCCCTGAAAGGTCAATCTTAATTATTTCGCCATTGAATGTTTGCGGTTACTTCACGTTAAATTGTGCCTCGAGACTTGTTGAGATGCTCTTCGCTGATAATACTTACATTTAATTTTGCTTAAATTCAATACACCTTTATTGCCCCCAAGTGCTATTAAAAAGCTATTTAAGACAACAAAATGATTTCATCCGATGATAATGATATTCGATACGGTGGGTATAAAGAAGAAACCGATTTTTTATTGTGGCCAATAAAAGAGTTATATTAGTAAACGATCAAAGTTAAAATGTCGTAAAAACACAATAGTTACTTTCGCTCATTGTTTGATGCTTTAACCGCGATCGTAAACTTGAAAACAAATTGGTTTCAAGGGAGACCGATTTTGGTGGATTTTATTTGATTTTTTTTTTACCAGAAAGAGCTTTCTGGATTGAAGTTCTTAATATTACAGCGACCGCTAAAGTCGATAATCGCTAGCAGTTTATCAATTTATATAGTTTTTAATCATACCTTAATATAATAGCTTCAGGTACATACGTATGATGAAACTGTTGAATTATTTTTAATTCATAAACACGTTGTATGCAAGGAAGGTACTTCTGATAAATGCTGAGGTATATATATTTAATATTAATCTTCTAAAAAACGGTAATTTGATTAAATCTTTTCTTGTGCACAGGCTTAGACTAATTTACGTAATTTAAGGCATATTACAAGCCGAATCTTTCATAGTCGACGCAATATAATTAAGCAAGGAAAGTTTTTAAATCATACGTTCTAAACTTTCTTTTAGGTAATCTTTTGTTCGTCTGCTTCATATAATTAGACTCAAGAAGTAAATAATACCAAAAAAAACTTTATCGTATACAAAAATACCTGGTTGCTCAACTTGAACGAGCCCAGCAAATTTTTCCTTTCTTATTTGAGTTCGTACGTTTTTAATGGTATGTTCATATAAATGCTTGCTGTACGTCATTGAATTCTCCTTTTCGTTAACCTATTTGGTTATATAATTAACAGAACACATATGGTTGCTTGTTCGAACTTCAAGTTATTAACAACGTCTGTGCGCCATAATTTCAACTAGTTCGCAGAATTCCCAATCATCCCGAAGGCTTTCATTATCACCAAGTAGGATTATCGTCTGTGTTTAAAATTAATTAGTGGAGCCTTAAAGATAAACCGATTACTAATTAAATGTTTGTTACAGATCAATATTTATAAGTATTATATAAGTAGTAATATTACCGATCAATAGGCTTGTCCTCTTCAACATGGGACCTTAAAATAACATATCGAAAATGTGGGTGTGGCAGAGTTGTAGCTTCTAATGTCCCACCCGCATTTCGCCGGTATGTTTTAGATCCCATATAATAGGAGGCGAGCCTATTGCCAAAAACCGGACACGAATTCAAACTCCGTGCTGCTACTGATAATTTCATAGAAAAACCCACTTTGCTCGAACCGACAATCGAATCTAAGACGTCTTGTTCAGCAAATTTACTGGCTACTGGAATTCGATTGTAAGTATATGACCTCCGAGTCAACATTCAATTAATTCATTATGAATAATTGATTGAATGCTTGAAGTAGATTGATGGATCGGATGGGACAGTTGTAACATGACACCTAGTTTACTTAATTAAAAACAATAAAGCTTCTGTTTCTCTGACTCAGCGCCATCTAATACCGAGTTAAGCAACGAGGCTTGTGTTACGGATACTACTAGATGGTTGATACACTCTATATAGATATTACTTTTAGGGAATAGAAACTTAGGTACATGTTGTACACAGAAACATCCATGACTCAAGTACAAAAGTCCGACAAACATTGTGCCCTACCGGGATTCGAACCCTGGATCCTTACCATAGAAGACAACCATTAGTACTGGCGGACTAATCGGGTCTTACTATGATAAATTTACTTTCTTGCAAGTTTTTGGCAGTTGTTGATATTCACAGAAATAAGTACTGTATTTTTATACCAAACGTTATTAGAAAGATGATAATTTAATAGATGTTTAAATATATTTCTGTTCTTGTTCTAATTTAAGTGCGTTAACATCTTGGACAGTATGTTAGAGATGTGCCATCTTGTTGCCAGCTGCTGATTCCGTGACCTATTTTCATTTTAATTTCATATTACATATATTTAAAGTATATAGATATTATTTAACGTTACGTCTATGACTGCCTCGTTAGTCTAGCTGTCATAAGTTCAGTGTGACTGGTATGCAAGAGGTCTTGTCAATTCCCAGTTTGAGCAAAGTATTATTATTGAGGTTTTCTATGAAATTCCATTCTCGCAGCTCGGAGTTTGGATTCGTGCCTGGCTGACAATAGGCTTGCCCCCTAGCTATTAGGTACGTGCATGGTACCTAAAATATACTGGCGAAATGTGGATATACTTCTACTATTAGTACACTTCTGCCTAACCCCTCGGAGACGATCGGCGTAGAGGTAGAATTTTGTTAGCAATACAATAAAAAAACTAGCTGGTATATATGTATATTTCCTTCCTAAAATACGATAATATCATACTACCATAATTTTGTCGTAATTTCCTTATATAAGTATATCAAATATATCTATTCGGCCTTCTTCAAGGAATCTCTAACAATTCATAAATGAAATTGACTTTTTCCTTAATCGAAATCCACAGATATAATATACGTATATATATATGTCAACATAATAAATATTCTCAGAGTAAATTGTAAACAAGTTGTAGTTCTGAGTGACAATTCAGCTGTCAATCTGATTCATACGAGGATAATGTTGACACTGATGATTTCGTAGGTGGCTTTAAGTGCTTTGGGCGGAGCATTGGTGACAATAATACCTGGGTGGTAACACACTCTGTAACCTGTAGCTTAATAAAAAGTATGCATAACAGTGATAAATTCAAGACTTTGACATACGTTTGGAACGTATAATCTGTAAAATTTAGGATTTTTCACCTTACCTTGCTGGTGTAAAAAGATATATATACGTAAAAAGATCGAACAACAGCGTTTAATTTTAAAAAACACCTTTAAAGTAAGTGTAGTTTCTTGACAGTATTTAGCAATGGAATTGAATATTTATTATAGCGCTCGCAAGTTCGCCTTAAAACTTACTGCAACATTAACCTCATTCAGAAATCAGTTCTTAAGTCTCTGAATATGTAGATGCTTAAGGAAATAAAACTAAGATATGAACTATATTCACACCTCATGCGGCGGACATGTGTTTCTATGAATATATGAATCGTATATTATTTTTCAATTTTCCGTGACAATAGATTCTATGAATGGATAACTCATTACCATGCTTGCTCGGTGTTCTATTTTTATATTATCAATATATTTTGTAATATTTCATCAAGAAATTTTACATTAAAATTATTCAGAGCAGTAGATATGGGCTATAGGGACGGATATCCTAGCATTAGAGCTTAAATTAGAATTACTAGCTGAAATAAAACAGCTGATCATAGCCTGTTAGTGCGACCCAATCTTCTCAACATAAGCTCACGTTTGCAAGAGTTTAAAACTCAAATCGAACTACGATTTTCTCTATCTCTCAAAACTTTAACCGTTCTTTGACCCAAGTATATTTCTTTTATTACTACAAACAATTTTACCAGCGTATGCTTCAGTATCAGTACTCGATATTACTACAAAACTTACGCAACAGTTAAATCTCAAACATAAAATAACACAATTCGTAACAGGCAATAAAGTTTTTTCTTCCCAATTTTCACTTCACATAGATAGGATTCCCACAAAAAGAGCCATAATAATAATAAACGCATCATAACACTATAAACGTAACTGTAAACGACTTTTTTCAACTGCACTAACGTCTTTAGTTGGTTCAAACGGCTTCTTTGACGATTATACTCGGGTATAAGAATTAAATTGGGTTGGGCGGACAAAAAAGTATGAATGAAAGAGTTTGATATAAAGCGTGCTTGTCTGACCAAGCCCACGGGAGTTCGTACCGAAATTATTGTTCAACATCATTTTAGAAGCTGTTCTTTTTACATTTGTTTACTTTTTTATTTAGATCTACGTTTACATGTTGTTTATTATTTAAGTACCTAATGTGCTGATCAGCACTTTATTATCATTATCATGAAACCTTCACGCAACTACGCTACTTCACAACAAAACATTTTTTTTTTATGTATGACGTTAGCCGAGTTCTGGCAAAATGGGCGTATTATTTGAAAATAGACTGATAAAAATCAATAAAATAACCAAGCAATGGCAATGTGTTTTGTACTTGTCAGTATAAACTCACAAAATTTGCTATTAAAATTATCACTTGTAGCGCCATCTGCCGGCGAGTAGCAAAAATAGTACCACTTTAGAGTGTACTTTCATTGTTTTGTCGACAAATTCCAAGTGTATGTACGTAATAGTAAGTAATCAAATAATAAAAATTTTGAACAATTTTCATTTAAATCTTAGGTAATATTACAAATATGTATAGAAGTTTGTATGCATGTATGAAGATATTTGTTACTATCTCGATTAAAGACATTTTGATAAAGCCTAACAGAAATATAGCGAATACATCAGATTAACACTAAGGCTACTTTTTACAATACATGACGTGGATGGAAGCTAGTATTAAATACATTTTAATCATGTATAGAGTTTTGGAGCTTGATATTATAATAATCGTAAAATTACGACTCACAGAACTGTATGAATCCTACAATGTATTTATGTATAGAGTCTATTCATTATGATGTCTAGTTGAGTTCTGTTATATATCGACTAATTGCCTTTTCTCATATCACCTACAGACAGCATCAAATTAACATCTCTGTAACAATGTTCCAGGAAATTTGAACCACCCAATGGCTTATGATTTACGGACAGATCCGAAGCGGTTGATCGTAATAATATGCTTCGGTTTGTCAATAGTAATGCCTGTTAGTTAACGTATTAACTGGAACTGACCTAGTTACACTATCGTATGACTTATCATACGATAGTGTAACTATCCTGTATATATCACTAAGTATTGATATAGGGGTAATTAAATAAATAATTAAATAGATCCAGCCATTATGACACAGCGCCATCTAGTTGCGAGCCAAGCAATGAAGCTTGTTGTGTTACAGATACTAGGAGGTTGATACACTATATCCTATTTTTTGTAAATACATAATGTCCGCTATGTTATTATGTCCGGACATATTTTTTATTATTTATTTATTTACATAGAATTACTTGTAAATAAATGTGGAGACGAAGTGAAGCTATCGCACTTTCACGCACTCATTTTAATCTTGGTGACGTCAAATATATTTATATTCTTAATTGTCTTGCTACTTAACAACTACCCATACCCCTAGACTTGAAAGGTAAAATTGAATTCTGAAAAACAGTATTTGATTTTGCATGACAAACTTTCTTTTTAAAAATTGACCACTACCTACTCATTTATAAGTTCATGTAATGTTTATTTCTGTCCTTTGATTAACATATTACATTCAAAACTATAATTAGTTTGTAATAATTATTCTTCCATTAATATACCTAATTAGTTTTTGCTAATTATCAAGATAAACTATTTGTGGCAGCGAACGTCAATCAATCACTACATTTGCTCGTAAACTGACACCAAATATGAGGTGCATCACCAATTTAGGTAGATATCAATAAACACACACGACTTAGTCTTAAGTGATCGTGTTTTGCTAAAACAGACATGGTGTTAAGAGGTCTTGTGAAGATGGTTGCTGTCCTAGGGTTGTCGGTTGTCGGTAATCTGCAGTCTGTGACACTAGAGATTAGTCGGGGTAACGCGTGCGCTGTCAATCACGGCTCCTAGCCCTTACGTAGAGATGATCACACATGCTTGAACCGTATGGGGATTTTGGATACGACAAAATGGCCGCCCTATTGGCGGGAACGTTTTGTGACGCGGCTAAATATTTGGTCAGAATTGTAAGGTTTCTATAATATAATTTACAACGTATTTAATTGAAAAACTACGAAATTGTTTTACATTTGTAGCTTAATTTTTGACGAATTACACTTGGACCCTCAAGAGACCGTCGTGGTGGCAGCGAGTGAAACCGCGGGACAACTAATTTTAGTATTAAATAAAAACTGATGGTTTATTTTGCGAAATATATGTATGCACGTATCTTACAAATCGAATAAATCATACTTAATCACAGAAATAAAACAATGTAGGTACCCACATATTACGAAACGCACTCCTAAATTGATGCACCTCAATTAAGGTCAACTGTGAAGGCCCTTGCATAAAAATTACATAAGAAAAAACACTCGAGGGGAACATTAATCGTTGACAAACCCTTCCATATTAGTACATGAATTATGTAAAGTTCGTGAGCCTATAATCCGTATAAAAGGAGTGACATGAACTGGACAAAAAATGTATGATGACCAATCGTGGTGACAGATACAAATGGGAATACTTAAAGACGCATTCATGAATGCAAGAGCTTAACTCCGGGATCAATAAGTGGTGAGCCATGTCGACGTCGTTCAATTTCGAAGTTACTTCGTATTGTCATACTTTCGAAAGTATGACAAAACTGAATAAGTTTTCTGACAATACTAAGAACGTTTAGTTTGGCTTACTGGCATTCACACTGGTCCATCAGGACACAGTTTTGGCACTAGGTCTTTGTGTTAACTGAGATATTTATTTATTTGAGTCGGAGGAGTTAAACGAAAAGTAGTCTGTGTGAATAATGGTTAGTTTATAACCTTGCCTACGTGTCATTCGCGGGTAAGTGTTTAATAGGATTTTACAAGTAACTTTAAAATTGAATTGTTTGAATTGTTTTAGCCAAGCATTTCTTAAAGAAGTTTTCTATATCCCTTAAAAGTATAATACCTGTATACTATTTCTTTGTTATAGTTTATCTTTGCCCTTGGACTACGATAAATTTCTTCAGCCTTACAGAAAACAATGTCATGTTCCTGTATATGAGGGTGTGTACTAAAAAAGAAAGATGTATCAATATAGACTGACCGTTGATTGTATTTATTGCTTGTCCTTTAAAGGCAGAGCCCGACCGTTCAGAATTCTCGCGTGTACAATGTGATATAATACGGTCAATTTACAAAGTCAAACCGTTGCAAACGTGTTAAAGAAACAAATGTGCTCCTCATTCTGTCAGTATAAAACCTCTAAATCTGAACTATTGTTGCGGCATTGATTAAGAGTAATGGGCCGAAGCGTACCGTATTCAACGCAGACCCTGTTTAAAATGGGATCTGTTTATACATGTGTCAATCTATCGACGTTAACAGTTAATAGAGAAACACGGAATTACAATAAAACAGATTTATTTGTAAATACATTTTACTTTTAACAAAATTCGTGATGAAATTAAGCTTGAAAACATTTTTTTGGAGGAATGTCAACTGAATCAATAGGTATGTGGATTAAAAAAAACTAGGAATTATGAAACAGTTATAAGTCCTAAGCAGTATTGTCACCGTCCAGCCGTTTTTCAAATATTGAAATCGTATTTCTTCTGTACGAGTTTTCGGTCTAAACGAAGATAACGCATGCCTTTCTTTACGTAACCACACCGTATTTCTACCGCACGGGCTACCTTCGTCAAAGGCTTGGGTCCTTTCGTCTCCCTAACCAGCAATCTAATCTGTGATGTAGGCTAAATAGAGCGTGTAAAAAATAAGATTCGTAACACCGTCCGTAAAAATCCCCGGACAAACCGATGCTGCGAGGCGTTTATCAAAACTGTCCGGACGTATCGCCGCATGTCCGAAACGTCCCCTCACTAATGCTACTCGTGTTTCTGTATCCCGAATACGCCCAGAATTTAGTTTTTTTTTTTTGTTCAAACAGTTGGACGGCGATAACGTCGGACAGCCGGTTGTCTGAATTAAAATCTCGCTCTGGGCGCTTGTACGAAAAATGTGTCACTATTTTAAGTTAAATTAAGTCCGCTGTTTCTAGGGTTATTTTTATTATTCCTGACTCGGTTTTCAGTCTCTTTTATTTTTTTGTATTATCAATACAAATTCAGTTCTTTTTTGGTACTACATAGTATTTTTATTGATTTGTCGATTTATTTCCAAATGATTAGATTTTGACCACCGATTTCAATTTTCAAATTTAATTGAGTGATACTGTCGTGTAAAAGCCGCTTCAACATCGTCGGATGTGTCTTCAAATGTTCTGTATGTGATCAATTCCGGTCTATTTCCAATACGAGATAATTCATACAAAATTGACTGACAAATGCCGGTCGACGAACAATTCAATGCGGGCTACTCCCAAAACGCGTACCCAACTGGAGGCATGACAGCCATGTCCACAAATTATATGTATAACTTAACTACAAATATTTGACATAAGAAAACTGATTTTGGACAATTGATTATTATTATTTAGCGACTGTTGTGTGACATATCGACTCACTGTCTTCAAATCCTTTATTTCCAAACTAATTAGGTACATTATTTATAATACAATATTTATTGAAAAACTTTTTGTTTCATTTTCATAGCATTGCTAAAAGGCACTACTTTCATATAACATATATATATTCCTCTGCCCTATTTGCTATCACAAGAAACGGCGAACCTCAAAACGTATCGACCGTCGGAAAACGGTGACACGATTCTGACACAATTTGTCATAGGAGTAACGTTTAAACCGAGACAAACTGACACTTCGGTAAGCCCTAATGACTTTGAAAACAAATTCTGCGAGGAATATTCGAGACTTTAGCTCATTATGAGTATAATTATGTTATTGCGGCGACACACGTTCGTGTTTGGATTGCCGACAATGCTTAGTTCATTTAACAGATTGATACATTAAAGACCTTATGATTCTATATGTATAGAATATAATTATCAATCATATCATCACGCCTATCGTCCCAGAAGGCACAGGCAGAGTTGTACTAATTTACCCACATTGCTCCGGTATGTTTAAGGTACCATTTAAAAGGGGGCCAGCCTAATGCCATCAACCAGGCATGAATCCATACTCTGAGCCGATACTGAGTAGGTATTTCATAGAAAAACCTAACAACACTTTGCTCAACCAGACAAGAATCGTACTCAACACCAATTTTTGTGTAACTGGTCTATCTTTTTGGGTACAAGCTGGTATGAGCTCTGTAAATACAGATAAGGTCTTATAATAAGGTCTTATAATAAATTAACGTATAGGCCAAACTTCTCGACCTAGAAACTTGAAATTTTTGCTTCCGGCTTATGATTATTAATGTAGGCGAGTTGGAAGTTTTTTTTTATTTCAATACCAAAAAGTAATCTGCGCAGAATTTTTTTATTAACCTTTTTCAAAAAGTTTTTTCAATGGTTTTTACGTGAAAAAATATTTTATAATTGACTGATTTCTTATGCTCAAGTAGGTAATTTTTATTTATTATGCTTAGGTTGAAATAAAAGTAGTTAAATTATACATATAAAGATAATTTAGTGTACAATAAAGATTATTCTATCCATCTGCTTATTACGATTCTTATCAAAGAATATATGTTATATCAATTAATTTGTGACGTTTTGGATTCTATGCACCATCCTTTATTGATATGCTAATATAAACATTCTGAGGTATGTTATTTTAAGTTTCAGTAAGCTATACATACGTGATTGACAGAAACATATTGCCAACACAGTCCAACAACACGAGTCTCTTATTTTACATTCCCAAATGTCTCAAATTAGACATTAATCCTTTATTTACATTAACATTTCAATATTAACAAAAATATTTGGAAAATGTGCGTTACTTAACGCGCCTGTGTGTCTTATACTCGACTTAAAATAATAAAGTAGCAACTTGGCATGCGTACGACGCTCCTAGGATTAAACTTGTTCAACTCCGCTTTACGTCCTGTTTATGTGTGTACTATGGTGTTTATAACTAAATTGTGAGTTGTCGCTTTGACAATCCCAAGTAATGGGATCAGGTACGCGTGTATTAAGGAACAGAACCTACTGGATTTTATTATTAGAGTAACTGCAACCTTTTCGTGACATCATAGAAGTCAGTTTCCCGCTGTCTACACGTTAGTTTCAACGGTCTCAGTAGGCCAAGAATTTTTCGTAGCAAATGTGTATTTTACAATTAGTACGGTTAGCAATAGAATCATCAGAGCTGCCAAGTAACTCGTAGGTTGGTTACGAATAACGTAGCCAAAAGTTCTACGGTTCTCGTAGGCTTGTAGTATTGCTATCATTAACATCGATAATATTTTGTGCATGATGTTATATCGTAGCGCTACGGCGTGCCTAAGTAAGGCAATGGTTACATTTGCAGTATTGCAATTTATTGAATAACTAGGCACACCATACGAGTATGACAATATGTACCCTATTGGTGAACATGTAGGTACTACTACATGTTTATCAGACATTCAATTTGATGATAGATCAAACAAATCTTAACAAATCGAAAATAGTTTATATATAAATTCTATTTACAGCTATCGAATAAATTAACAGCTCTAGCAGTAAATCTGTATATTTCTGAAGAATTATTTACGATCGTCTTCGGTCGTTGGCAACCGGTAAGGGGTTTCAGTCATTATTTCAGGCGGGATTAAGTGGTTTCTCCAAGGGGTGGGAGGAACTGTCACTGTCCATCAAGAATTCGGGCATCGTTCGGAATTTCGAAAGGCCTGTTAAGATTTTTGGCTTTTGTTTATTTTAAGGGCACCCGTTGTTGAAATAAGGATGTTCAAGTTTCGGATTTCAGTGCGAATGGATGACTTGTTTAAATGTGTTTTTTTCATTGATTGATTCAATGATGATTTGATACAAATATTTTAAGAGGATTTCCTTTTATAACTGCGATGAAGCCCGAAGTGATTTGTTTTTTATATATTTGTTACGGGACCTGAAACATACCGGCAAAATGCAGGAACACATCAGTACTCTGCTTTACCCTGCAGTTATGATGCATTTATGATGCAGGCGTGATGCTATTAGTACCTACAAACCGATATAAAAAAGTATGATGACACTATCTTACTATCTTAAACAAACTTGGGAAAACTTTAATCGATAGCATTTAAAGTGTATTAATTACACTCAAAACCCATTAGTCAATATTAAATTTCAGTTGTATATACGATGAACGGTCGTTAACATTAACTATTACAGTGGAGGCGCGATTAACTAGATCACTTTTACAGACAACATTAAAATGAATCACACGCACATTTGAAAGCAATTAGAGAATTGATTATGTTACCGGATTATGTTTCATTCTTTTTTTTTTGTTTTTAACAACCTCGTTGGTTTAGTGGTCATAAGTGCGGCTGCTAAGCAATTTAAAAAAAGAGATCTTCGGCTCGATTCCCAGGTCGAACAAAATATTATTGGTGTTTTCTACAAAATAATAACTAGCAGTTTGGAGCCTGAATTTATTCTCGTCTGATGGCAATAGGGTCGCCCCTTATTGCATGGGGCCCTAAATATACAGACGAAATATGAGTGTCCTTAGTACACCTCTGCCTAACCCTGCAAGGATGCCAGGCTGATGGTATATTTTATGTGTATGTGTGTGTTATAGTATTTAATACATTATTCAGTTTCATTAATCATATACCTAATACATCAGATTTATTGATAAATAATTACAGTGAAAGCATCGTTATTGATGTTTAAATATTCATATTCATAAATGGAGGTAAACTACACTCAATTAAATAGATTTATTCAAATAAAAACTCTAATTTATTCCCGCTATGATATGATTTCAGTTGCAATTATTTAATTTCTAAATGTTTCTTAAAAACAAAGACACGCAAAGGTATGTATTTAAAGTCTATTCAACTGTAAATAAATTATTTTAAGACGATGAAAATGATTTAATGTAATTCAAAAGTATTCTTGAATTAATTTTAAGTACCATTGGTTTTTGCAAAGTTAAATTAAAATTTTCGCATTCGTCATGTGTAAATATCAAGATGCAATTAATTAAGATCGTAACTCTTGATTAATTAGTTTTGAAGATTTTATTCTAAAAAGTATAATGTAGATACATTTCATTTTACAATTACTTGCAGTAGGTATTTTAATTAAAACATAATGATTGTACAGGACGTTTAAACATAAATATTATACCTAATTACCGCGATTATAATAATCATTATTAACCCATTCACTATCCCACAGCTGGGCCGTCACGGGCCTCCTCTCATTTGAGAAGGATTAGGCTTCAGTCCACCATGCTAACATAGTGCAGGTTGGCAGATTTCACACGTCATTGAGAAAATCACTCAGGCACTCTCAAAGTACATCGTCACACCACTAGGCTTTAAAGCGCAGTATACATATATGGTAAACCAATTAAATATTCTCTACACTCACGTGTCCAAATACGCACGACACAAATGCACATGGTTCGAAGATCGTCCTTTTTCATTGTTTCGACAACAAACCTCATACGTTTCCAAGTATCAAGATAGATGTCGCCACAGCACATACATTCACTTTTGAGGTTAGGAATCGCTGGGAGCCGAAAGTGAAACAAAAATAAAATATTTATTACTGCAGCATGAAGTGAGCCATTAACTTGGCCCCATTTGTACCCGCGTAATGATCAAAGTGAATTGTAGATAAAGTGTAATTGCTTCCATGTGCTACATATATTATTTTTATTCTATTTTCGGGTCTGGCTAATGTAAAACATTATAGAATTATAGTTATTTACAATAATTATTAGTTATTCCGGTAGGGGTGTTTGTGTGATGAGTTTGTATATTAATACTTGAGTTTTTTATGTATGAATATTTTATTTGTATCGTCATCTACCCGTTTCTTGCTCCACTGCTGAGCACGTGTCTCCTCTTTTGGGGTGGAATTAGACTATAGTCCACCCCGCTAACTTAATGCGGGCTGGCAGACTTAACACACTTTTAAGAAAATCTCTGTATGCATGTTTCCTTACGATCATTTCGATCTTCACCGTTTAACCATTTGATAAATATGCACATAATTTCGGGAAGTTATTGATGGATATAATTAAGAGTCCGCTAGTCATACCACTTGGCCATCACAACTTTTTTTTGTTTAATATGTATGTAGTTTACACAAGCATCGTTTCTTTGCTTGGAACTAGATGGCGTCAAAAAATATCTGGATATATATTTTAATTTCCGGTTGGGAAATTTTTAATGTTCAAATTTTATTGTTCTTGTTTTAAGATGACAGACAAACTCATTTTGTTTTATATTTCTTAGTGAAGCTGCAAATTTATTTTCCTTCTTCAAAAACAACTTTTTAATTTAGCTTTGAATGTGCTGTCACACTTTTTCTTAATAACAAGTTCCTCTTAAAAATAGTTAGAAAAATCAGACATAAGTTTTTTTTGTAGCGATGTAATTTGAATTATTCTAGCGTATTTAGCAAAAAAATTGTCATTTAACCATTTCGTGATCAATTAGATACGTATTAGATATTTTTTTTTAAAGGAAAAACGTATTGTACTGTCTTGGTTACATAGCTAGGCATTCATGTTTTATTTTTTTTAGATTAAACTTTGTTTGGATATCTATGTATGATATGTGTCGAACAAAGGGTCATGGACCCCAGAACGTCAAATTATTGCGTTTGCGTTTCATTAGTAATTGCGTTCAAATTTACTAGTTGAATGAATTAATTATTTTTTAATCATTTGATATTTATATCAAATGATTAAAAATGAATTCAAAATCATTATGCTGATGTTAAAATATTCACATAAGTAAAAAGTACATACTGTTTTATTCATAGAGTAGTGACGTGACCTATTTTCGGCTAATACCAACGAACTCCTTTCGTTAGCCGAGCGTTAAAAATCTTGTAGCTCCACTACCACGTGTAATTAAAACCGGTACATTTCCATGTCTAAATCAACGCATTAATTAAAATGCCCGAATGAAAGGAGAATCCAGCAACCCACCGCGGCATTTCAGATTATTGAAGATTAATTATAATTATTGTTATACTAAAACCACGCACATAATTTTATTAATATCGAATTCCTCGGAAATAATGCGTAATACGACCTATGAAAATATTTATAAGGCTGCCTATCATGCCTTGTTATTAAACGACATATGAATATTTAGAATTGAAACCGGTATTCGGTTGGCAACCGCCGAGTATAATGTATCGAGCGATGTTCGTAACTTATTTGTTACTTTATTGCTGGAATTTTTAAGTTCACTTTTGCTTTGACAAGATGTGGGTAAAGCTAACTTCAATAATGGGTAACAATCCTAGGAAAATGATTGTGACCTGCCTTTGGAAGTTTAGATTCGTTATAGTAACAGATTGTCATTGTTGAGAGCAATGTGACCTATTTCTCTCAGTTGTACAGACCCCGCCATCGCACGATGGCTAGCTAACGATTATGGATGACCATTGTTCCATTACTAAATGGGTTCTATCTACTATAGATCCCTTTTATAGGAGAATGGAGCAATTCGATGTTTCCGTACACCAAAATTCTAAAGAAAAACCAAGTCCTTTTTGAGACATCAAACTACTTTTGCTCATGGCAAAAAGAAATATACTCGATGGGCTCTCCCGGTTGCCAATTCCAACAAATTGATATTAAAACTTGATGACAATAATTTACTAATATTTTTGTCATGGATATGTCATGATTATCAAACGAACATCCGTTAAAAAGCTGCGTAAAATGAGTAGCCATAGGCTACTACTACTAGTAATACATCGCTAGACACAGCCCTATCACTCACGACACGCAAACGCAAACGTCAAACTTAGCATCATTACACAAACACACAACACTAGTCGTAAAACTCGCAGCGAAAACCATTGGATTTTACCACTTAACTTTGCCGCCAGTGTATGTAGTGTTCAATATCAAGTTACAAGTAAGCGAGTACACTTGAGGCCACGGATAGCTCGTTTAAGTGCACGGACTAAAGTGACACGCGACCAAAGCGAATAAACTTTGTGGATGGTGTTTCATTTGGTGTAAACATTAGGCAGTTTTTCCTTGTATCTTTGAAAATGGTGGTGTGTTTTGGTCCAAATTTGGGGACTGTTCTTTACTTTCTTTGATGACAGATAGAAGTTTTATTTTTTACTTGATTGCATCATCAACACGTTGACTGTGTCCCTACTAGGCATGGATTAGGTTATATATTCCAAAAATTGTCTGACTGGCTTCGTGTAATATCCCTAAAACCTACTTGTCCTCTGTATTTTCGTCCCCGAATTAGCCCTTCACTATGTCTGTGGGAAATAACGGATACGTGGATATGTCAGTTAAGCTATCATTGCTTTGTGTATTTTTTATTAATATCTAGGTACTTGGTTTGACGAATTAAATAAGTTTTTAATTCATTCACGAGTACAACATAATATTTAAATGAATAAACAATATGCCAGATAATTGTTGTTTAATGTCAAAATGACAAATTAATAGTACCTCATGATTAAAATAAAACTACTTTGTTTTTATCGTGGTTTATTGATATTATTATTATTCATTTATTTCAGATCAAATCACAAGATCCATATTTTGTTAGTAAAAAACCTTAAAACCTAATGTTAGTAAGAACACATTATTTATAAATACAACTTAAACAGGGCATTTTAGGAAACAAATATATTTTTATTTCAATACCTAGTATTTGTGCAAGTGTAGGAAATCTGTAAATCGTAATGACTGATTTTATAATAAATAGTTGATTTAAGGGTAGAAGTTGTGATCCGATAGTGTATTTACCGCAGTGGATGTTTTGTGGATCGAGGTGTGGCGCAAGTTACGAACTAAACCGTATTTTATACTCCAAACTAATTTATAGATCACCTATAAACAATATAATGTTTAATGTGTTTTACAATCTTGATGGTGTAAAATGAAAAAAAAAGATTTTGTTAGGTGTTGTTTTCATATGTAGTATGTACTTACTACAAGCTATGATATAAAAAAAATCATTTAAGCAAGTAAGTTTTAGCATTTCTGTGCCTTACGTAGGTCACAGAAATGCTAATTAGGTAAACATAATTTACGTCATAAAATTAAACTTTACGTAAGTTACTTATGAAATATAAATTTTGTAAAGAATGGAATCTACAAAGGCACAAAACAAAAATAGATATTCATCGACGACTTTCAAAAAGATTCCAATTGTATACTATATTATAACAGAACAACCATCACAATTAATTCGCATAACGAGATTCGAACATGAAATCGAACAACGCCGAAATTAGTTTTCAAATATCTAAAACTGCGTCTCAAGGACGTCACTATTACGTGTCACCGCGACTCCCTATAACACTTAAACGCGGAGTTTTATAGCGCTCACGTGGAAGCTAAGCGGAGCTGAGCTTATTACTTAAGCCGTATCGTAAAAGCTCACCGCACTAAAGTACACAACTTACCCTCCGGTGTACTGTAAATTTACGATGCATGCGCCGTGAGAATTTTGTTACGCCTTAACCGAGTGTGGATATGGTGCAACGATTTTTAGCGCTGCAGATTTAGGGTTAGTAGGGGTGTCGAGATTTTTTGACAATGTCAAACACACTTATATCATCTAGTTCATTGAATTCCTTGGAAGTGCAGCTGTTGAAGTTTCGTTCTCATAAATATATATGATAAGCATCCAAGCAGCGGTTTGTGAGTAATTCAATCTGTGTATGATGATAATATTTGCATATTATACCTCAAAGTGTAGTGTTTACTATTTTAGCGCCACAACTTAGGGCTTAGTATGGGGTGCTAAAACTTTTTTGTTTTCTATATTACACAAACTGTTTAATATAATAAATAGGATTCTTTGGGTGTATGGATGTGAGTGACGGTTTTACTCCATCCCGCAAAAAGTACTGAAGTTTAATATCATTTTTCAGATTATAGTGTATGAAGTATTTCATCAAAATCATATAAATTTAATCTATCAATATACCATGCGGGCAAAACCACAGGCAGAAGCTAATTTTATATATTTACGTTGGGTCTTTAACATGGTAAATTTTAAATATTTATTTATCATTAATGGTTATGCACTAGTGTGCACAAAATTTCCCTTGAAGTATTTTCCTGTGCTGATTGTGCATTTTGTGATTGCGTGTTTACGGTTAATACTCTAAAATTACAGGGTTGCCAATATCAGTAATGTTTTTACGTTTTTTTTATATTTCAATTCTGCATATGAGCAAGGTAAACTTTTCTTGTTTTATATTAAAAAGAATGAATTGATATATGTACGTATACTATACGGCATGAATATTTTGTTAAGCGCAGTATTGACTGCGCTTTTATCTATTATTTTAATCTTATACTAACACACATTTCAAATCGGATAAACTTACCGAATAAATCTCAATTCTTGGATAAACCACAATAGGTATTAAAGTATCATTTGTTTACTTTTGAATAAACAATCTATTGTAAACGAATGTCCAAAGAGGTTTTGAATGCGCCATCACTGGCCACTGTAGCTATATGGGAACGCCGCCGCCGTAACATTCGAAATATAAAAATTTTAATATAAAAAGTGATTCGAATGTCAAATATTGTCTGCCTCTTGACAGTTGAACGTCTTAAGTTTATTACTGTATTTTATTCAAAGGTAAAATTACATTAAAACGACATCTAAATCCGGTTAAACCCTCTCGCACTGTTAAGTAAAATGTTCCAAAGTTTTATCAGTTTCACAACTGTGTGGGACATGTTGTAATATGAAAAGCAGACTTTAATCTTTTCGCTTGAACACATTTGTACCACTTTATACTACACTGATTCTTAACAAGTGGTGGGTTTATGTTGTATCTTAAATACATTACTTCATTATAAATCCAATTATTCCTCCAGCAGTAGCTGGGCACAGGCCTTCTCTCATTTGAGAGGATTTGTGCTATAGACTACCACGCTAGCCTAGTGTAGATAAGCAGACTTCACAAGAAAATCTATCAAGCACGCTGGTTCCCTCTCGATATTTTCCTCCACGGTTTGAGCATGCTTAAATATGCATAAAACTTTCAAAAAGTGGTGGGTTTGAACTTGAACCTTTGACTCCCACAGACCACTGGTCACATTGCTTCAATTCATTACTTATTAAAACTATAATAATATAACTATTGACGTTTATTTTTAATTTGGCAACCCTAACCGTTACCGCCCCTACTAGATCAAGGGGTCATCGAAATCACCAACCCGATTGTAAAGTGCATTGTCCTCCCTTAAAAACTATGACTTGGATTAATATTCAATATTAAAACGATTGATAAACATTGAATAAAGTAAAGTGAACCCTATGTCATCGATATTAGAATTGTATTCTTTTTTCTTTATACTACTTCATCAAGTTGATTGTAAGAGGTTGAAGAAGTCATATCTATGAAAAAAAAAGACTCAAAATAGACCATATTCATGCTAGTATTTGGATCATATTTGTAGAACAAAGGTTGGGTAAGAACCAACGATATCCCGTATTATAGACCGAAACAAATCGCGGTTTCCATATTCGTGTTTATCTCGAAAATAATCTATGATTTAAGTGCTATATTATATTACCTGTGATCTGAATTTTACTTGCTATAAACATATCATATGTCCCAATCTAGTCACAAGTACACGACATGCCACTATCGTTTTATTGGGTACGCACCTGTAACTGGGTAGGGAACGTCCAACGCAAACAAGTTGTTCAGCTTATCAAATCAGCTGATACCTGTCATATATTTGACGACTCAATTATCGCTTTGACTCGACGATTCTTGCGATTTGTCGCGCGATTGGTTGTTGGACGTGTGGATGAAAAAAATGGACAGATGCTTAAGTGTTTGTGTAACGGTGGTTTGAGTTCATGTATACATATTCTTTTTCTTAAATACATACACGGAACTTAAATACATAGAAGAAAAATGTACATAATAACATCTCAGCCTTTACCTTCAGTGATTAAAAAATCCCAGGTATCCATTAACAGATCCTTAAAACATTTCCAGAGCAAGAGGAGTACGACATTATGTCGTCTTCAGATCGTTCTGACCAGAGTTTAAAACCCCTTAATCCTTAGACATGCGCACGTGTGGAGTCTAGGCGTTGGATGTTAAGTGGACACGTCCGAGCTGCATGCATCGCTTCAGCTTGGTAATGCTTTGAAATCGGTTTTTGACATACAAAAGAGACTGAGGATAAACGTACTGTGTTGCTTTGGAAATTTGCGTTTATCATTAGTACCTACTTAAAAAAGAAACATTGTGTTCCCTTACAAAAAATTTAACCTAATTATTTTTTCCTAATTAACGACATTACTTTAATATTTACGCTATGAAAACCATTCGTTTAATTCCGTCTCTACAATTAGGACGGCGTTGAGCGGGAAAACGTCCAATTTTTCAACAGCGCGACACACCAAAAACATTTTTTTTTCCTCTCGTATTTCGTATGCTCGGATAATGACATCCTTATTTTGTGAAAGCCCTAGTTTTGCCTACAGCGACGTTTTAATTTTGCAATGTTCCGCTACGAAGGGGAGGACTGTATTTTTTCCAACTCCCTTCGAAATGTTCCGACCGTGACCTACTTATGACTAAAAAAGTTCGCGAGAATCGGATGACATTTAAGTTGTAATCGGAACATTACGCAATCGATGTTATGGTTTATCACTATGTAATACTTTTACCGATTTCAGAAAAAACTAAGTATAGTTTTTGGGGATCATTTGAGGTTATATTCCAACTATTTTTCCGTCATGACGATGTTCTTCTTCGTTTTCTACTCCTTATTCTCTTGACATCTTGTGAGTTGATGAAAATTTAATTCCTATTATAAACCTTCCCAGTAGGTATAAAATTAAGAACATGAAAAATTAGTGAGCTTACATTTTACACTTTAAATTATATGCATATTCTAAGCGTATAAGTGTCAATTTCAATCCACAGAAGTATAATAAAGTTGATAAAACTACGTATACATTATATCCTCTTTATATCAGGAATTATTGAACAACGCCACTGTCGTATTGGCGTATTTTACAATATTGAAATATCTCAAATATTCCAGCTGCTCAACAGTGAATTTATTACAACCAGTAATATTATTAAACTATTTCTGGACATTGCTATATTAATCTGTCACTTCATAAAGCAATTTTATTAAGATATAGTTAGCCAATTTATCATAGCAAAGTTGTTTATTTTTTTCAAAGTTATCAAAACGTTACAAGTCCACCCGAAGTGTCTCGAAACGCCCCAACACGGCGTTACTTGACATTGCTTTCGTGACCTATTTATCAAAAGGACCAACAATTTTATCTCGGCATTTCTCTGTACATCCGCCTCCGTTCTCTTCGCTTGTTTACACTTTTTGTATTGTAAATATATCAAGATATTTTTCTGAATTCCGTTGCCGTTTAATATAAATAAATGTTTAGTTGCAGCAAATATTTGTTGGAAGTAATTTATTGATGTGTGATCTTCAGAGAAAAGTTTCTGTTGACAGTCGAAGACTTCAATTACTTGACTGATATTTTATGAACTATAAGACATCAAAAAAAGAAATCAGAATCAGAAAATCAGTTCTGATTCAGACGAGTGCCGCATTGCTACAATTTGTAGAAAAACATTCCGAAGATTGAAATGTAAAGAATCTAAGTTACGCCTAAGTATGTTTGGGCTTGTTAGTCATAGAACTAGGAGCAGGACGCACTCGATCGGGCCCTGACCGGCCGAAATCGACGGCTATCCCGAAAGCGTGACTTTTGCCCCCGGAATTGACGCGAAACGCGGGTGCCAGTGTGGGGTATTGATCGCGGATGCTCGGGCCAACTTCGGACTCCCTCGGCAAAGTTCGACCGACTTCGGCTTTACTTGAGGGTCGTCATACTTGGTGCAGCCACAGGCCGCCGACTATTTGGTCAGTTGGCGTGTCAACTTTACTGGCATCGAGTTGATTGGAACTTTAATTGGGACAAGGTTACCGGATTGGGTTTGAATCGCTTCGAAATATTGTATTGGTTTATTTGATTATTTTGGTATCCACCTGTTAATTTGGTGTTGTATAATGGAAACATACAATTTAATTTTAATTTCGATGTCTTAGGCAACAATACAAATTATGATGGGAGTATATTATTTTTATCCACGAAATAAATAGTGTTTATATGTCGTGCTAGTTTATTCGTTTCTTAGATTTATTAAATAACTGTCAAGTTTTGTAAAATGTTTATTTCATGTTGAATGGAACAGATGTTTGTGGCAGTTGATGTCTACTGCGGGGGATTTAATTATACCTTTAACGGTATATATTTATAAAAATATGTATGAGCCAAGACATTAGCGTATTGTATATTATTGAAATCGTTACAGCTGTCGTAAATATTTTATAGTACCCATATTTTTTTTTGTTATATTTCATGAAATACCATTATGTGCTAATCAGAGCGATTATTGTAAATACCTATATTAAATAGCTTGATAGTGAAAGAAATACTCAATACAACTTGGAACCATACCATACGCACTGAACACACGATTTAAGCACTAATCTCCCAGCCACTGTGCCAATTCAGGGACCATAATTCATATTCCATTCGCATTGAGTACTTGTAAAGAGACCTATTTTGTAAACACGATTTCCAGCTCCGGGCTAGATTTTCTAGATAAGCCTTCTAACGTTTACAGTGTAGGTAGAAAGGCACTTTATAAAATGCCGCTCGCACAACCCAAGCGTACAAATTCGGATATTCGCAAGCTTATTTGTGCCGAAGCCCCTGAGATACCAAACACAATTTAGGCCTGAATGACGAAGAATTGTGCGTTGATAAGCTCAAATATAAGAAGATTGCCATGTCAACTCATGCAAATATATTGTCGTGTAGGTACCTTGTTCCTTGCAGACAATTCGATCTAAGAAGGTTTCCAAACGAATTGACGTTTCGCTGTGACCTTTTTTTATTGAGATAGAAAATTTGGTGCCCACTACATATAAAACTTGTTCATTCCGCCGAAAATACAGACTTCATATTTTGTAACTTAGAGACAAAAAATAATATAATTTGTAGTTTTTTGTCAATCATTCTGCATCCATTCGCTCATTTTCAACCAACGAAACAAAAAACGGAGGAGGTTCTCAAGTCGATGCGTATGTTTTTTTTTAAATGTAAACTTTTTAATGCATAACTTTTTACAGAGTAGTCCGATGTTGATATTTCTTTTTTTTTTCTTTTAAAAGCTCTCCAGGTCATTGGCCTACATTGTTAGACTCGCGTAATAAATAATAAACTGTCTAGACTTTGAAATAGACTGCGACATTTAAGGTTTATTTCAAGGTTTCTTATCAGCTTTACAAATAGGAAATAGTTTGTCTCGGATACTTGTCGCTGATAATAAAATGACTTTTCTTTATGAATGTTATTTATTGAAGTGAATCTATCATTAGAAACAAAACACCGTACATATTTATTTCCTTTGTAAAAAAAATGTTAGCGAAATGTTTGACCATGAAACTATATTTTTGTTTGTAGAAAAAACATTGGTCGGGTTAGCCACATAAAAATGATGGAAAATCCCGTCAGTCACATGTGAAGGGGAAGTAGAAAATAAAAGTGAACTATCAAATTTGATCAAACCGCTTTCGACGCATAATTTTGTTTTTCTTTATTATTCCGCGCGAGTTGTGCCACAAAACACAATCAAAAGGTTTCCATTTCGGCAACGCACCGGCGCGTACCGGACTGTGCCGGTCCGAATCGGACAGAGCCGCCTGACTCCGGATCTGGGTCAGAATACACCCGCGCGGCCCGTATTCGCTTAATTGAAAAAGTTAAATCGGCCATTTCGCAAAATCGTTTTCATTTTTTTGTCTTTCGTTCGCGAATGCAACGTCTCTGCATTTTGATTTTTTAGCCGTTGGTCCTTTGGATATTTTCTAACACTAAATATTTACGATTTAATAGGTAACGATTAAATAGCTTTTTCTCCTCTGCTTATGAAGCGAATTTATTTTTAATTTTAATGACTATGGACTGTAAGCATCAATAAAAATATTGGAAACGTCTATTATTTTTTGAATTTGGTTTACATTCGACTCACTAAAACTGAACTCAATAGCCTTAATCTCAATAGCCAATAGCGAGCATGTTGTAGCGGCAAATCGCAAATACCTATTTCCCGGGACCTGACATATCTATACCCTCTATATACCCTGTATTCCAAAACCAATGGACGACAAAAGACTTTTGACGACTCCGTACCTGAGTCATCGATTTGTTTCTATGTTTAATATGTATGTATTTACAAAAAGCCGTTTACGTTTATTAAGGTTTTTACCTCTAAAATAATGAAAAAGGACACTGAATAAAAGCTTCGAAAGAAAAATACTTATCAAAATGAGACTACGATTTTCCCATACAATAAAGAAGTTATAGATAACTCCCATATTATATAAATGAAACAGCGGATAGAAAAAACGCAATATAAACTGTCAACACTTTAATGTATGGGATGGGTCAAAATGCCCGACAATTCTTTAGCGAACTTTTTATTGGTAAACTTACGATTTTATGTTGTTGATATTAAGAGTAGTAAACAAGTCATAAATTAGTCTCGTGTGGACCGTGTTGATAGATAGATGTAATATACAGTATTATGTAAACATGCTGACGATAAAATACATTATCTAACGTTTAAGATCATTGCTATTTAATTGTGAATAAATCTTTGTGTGTCTGCTTTAGCTAAATAAAATTTCAATTTTAATAGAATATAGTTATATATTTAAACTCAATTATTTTTATATTCATTTGTATTTTTTTTATATGTAAAGTATGAAGTACTTATCTGAATAATCTTGACCTCAGAACTGATATAAAAAAATGTGTAATTAATAAAAAAATAATCGCTTGCGCGAAGGATTCCAAAGGTCAAAATAGTTTAGTTAAAAAAAAACACTTTATAGCCTTACAAAATCTTAAAATGATATTTAGGTGAACTCAAAATTCCCTAAAGTATATAAAGCAAAATTCTAAAGCAATATTACTTTTTAGTTTCCACCGCCGGGACGCGAACAATTATTGTAAAACCGCGGATTTTACAACATCGTAAAGCAATCATACGGTTTATAACTCGACCGTTAAGTGAACTACAATAAAACTTAATGTCACGTGTCGTTAAGTTTAGAATAAATATTCAGATTACGCGATCATCCAATTGTTGAGGGACGTAACGTAATGGAAACGGAAAGTAAACTTAATATTGAGTAATATTATATACAATATGGATTATGTGATAATATTTCAATGAAACGAGTCATTGGGCTAAACTTTTATGACTTTCTTTGACATAAAATCAAATGAAGTAATATGTATTTATGAAACAATCAGTTCTAAGAAATGATTGAAACAGAAATAAAGATTTTTCCCTTAATTATTCTTGTAAAAAAAAATATTCTTCCGAGTAATGGCACGGAACATTTTTAGAATATTAAGTAGGTCTTCTCACACAATTAGTTCGTCCAAAGGGTGTTCCAAAATGTTGTACCCAAACTTCGTTATTTCTTTTTATGATCTTTTTATTTGAGTTCGAAAAGCGGTTCAATGGGTCTCATTAAAACTCTTAGACATCCTAAAAGGAGTTCATGAAAGGAATTCCCGAGAGAGCGGGTCATTTATTTGTGCCGTTCATTACTTAATATTTAATTTTTCGACGAAATTGGGGCGTTTTTGAAAGGCCTTCGGGGTTCAGCGAAAGAATTTTCCAATAATCGCCGCATTATTGAATAAGCAACTCGGTTTTATGATAAAGAATTTGATGATTAAAACTTATTTAATGGTCCCGTTGTATTGGATGAACATTTTTATGCATAAACAAAAAACTTATGTTTAATACTTCAGTCTTGGGCTATAGAGAGCTCTTGAAGATTATTCATTATTCCAGTGATTACCTCTAAATAGGCCCTTCCATTTCTCGCGGGTGTAACGGCTTTTAACCAATCCTTCTAATAGTAGTCAGCAAATGGCTGCTTGTGTTTGTAAATACACCGACAAGGCAGTTTACAATCCAATCCTAGGCAAATGTTTTGATCAACGAACGAAAATATTTCAGGACGTAGTAACACAAAAAAATATATCAAAGAAAATAATCACATATGTCAATTATTCGTAATAAATATCTATATACAAAATTTGAAACGTCTGTCTATCTGTCGGATGAGTTTCCAGACGGCAAACTCCCTCGACACGACGATTCGAGTGAAATATCAATTTCCTACCCAGTGGCCGTACAGACCCGTTCATTTATCAGAAAGCAGTGCGCGGGTTAAATAAAATATCCTACCCACTGTGGTACCTAGTTTTATTCTATACTATCAATTTGATGATTACATTTCGGTTTTTGCAGCGAGCTTTGGCGTGGCTTGTATTATGCAGCCTGCGTCATTTGTTGATGTTTTTCGATATAAAATATTCGAAATAAAGTCATTTGTATTTAATTTTGTTAATGGAAACATAAAATGTATATACTATGTCTATTTGTGTACGTTTTTTTCTCGTCAAGAGACTGTTCGAAATAATTCGAAGTTTTGCGGTAGTATAATTATGTATTAGAAATAAACGTACTTTTTAAATATTTTAAAAATATAACTACAGTATGAGTTCTGTTTAGAATCTTTAATCAAAAATGTAACTTAAAGCTGAAAAAGTAAGACGATTTTCGCAAGACAAACAACTTAAAACTTTGCGTAGTAATTAACAACTTGCATCTTCTACATTTATAGATAAAACCATTTATATTCGCTCAGGGTTGAAGATAGTAGATAGCACACCGCACACAAGAGGTAATAGGATGAGAGAACATTCATTTAAATATTTGAATTTCGTAATATCATACTACTTATTTCTGTTCCGACTACCGTGAATTTCTGGCTCCTCAGAAGCCCATCGCTCATATATTTTAGATTTCTGTAAAAACACCATAATCACCTGCTTTACTGTCTCACTACTGGGCACAGGCCTCCCTTCGTCGAAGTCTGCGTGTTAGCAGACTTCACCTGCCATCGAAAAATTTGTCAGGCATGCAGATTTCCTTTCGACGTATTCCTTCACCGTTCGATTATGTGATAAATACGAACGTTTCTTCGAAAAATCTGCGGTTAAAACTTGAGACCGTAGACTACGCAGTCCACGTGTCACACCACTAGGCACTAACTACCGCATAAACCTAGCTTTTTGTACCCACATCCTAATTTATAATACATTTTTCTAAAATGTAATTATTCCTCAAACATAACACTATGGCACAAAAATATTTTAACAGCAGAATTCTGACATTCTAATCATTGCGAATGTTAACTTCAAGGATCACATTAAAATGCATGTGCAATTTTTATCTGCATAGCGAGCAGAATTTTTAGTGAACTTACCTACTCTGTACCAGGTTAAAATTTCGACACCAATATTTAAGTAGTACATACTAAGATATATTTTCGCCTGGCAGATATATTACCTAGATGTCCTAAATGTTTTCGTTGTTTTGTCCTTGTCGTTGCGTAAGAAATGTTACATCGTATACACAGTTTACAGGTCGCGTCATTGCGTTAGCGAATGGAAACCGCGTAGATGCACTATGCATAATTTCAACAAGGTACACAACTTGCATAGCTAGTCTATATATATATACAAATGAATCCCTGTTTCCCTTGGTCACGGCATCACATGTGAACGACTGAACCGATTTTGATCAATTTTGGTATTGATAAAGACGGAACCTTGGGGATGGATATACGCAACTTTTTATCAACCTACCACACGGGTGGAGCCGCGGGCAGAAACTAGTCAAAAATAATTATGTAAAATGATGGTCTATACAAGGTTTGTCTTTGTATTCTTTATGTCCAGTGAAAGTTAAATAGATACTTCGAGATATACACGAAACACAAATGTTACACCACAATTAACAATTAAATTGTCAACATTGCGGCATTTCTATCTGATACAGACATTTGCAACCACTCTTTTTCGTATATTTCTGTGTATATCCCACAAAAGCGTCGATAATCTGGGCTATAAGTAAAGTGTAATATATCAGTCAGCTTACTTTAAGCATTATACGGCGGTGCAAGTTAAGCTTAATAATTTTAGCGTAAAAGCTTGTCTCACTCTAGCTTACGTGTGAAAGGTTCCGGAAGTTGCCCCACTCGCTTTTTAATCCAATTTTTGGCTTTACGGAAAGTTAAATTTCGAATGAATTTTAATTTAAAAATATTTTTAACGGGACAAAGGTAGGAAAATGTGGGAATAAAACACACGAGTATGTTATATTTAGTGGGTTATGTGATTTAACTGTAACGTTACAAGGTGTAACATCATAAAAGCGCTTCTTTAAAACGAATTTTAGTACGAAAGTAGTAAATTGTCCTACTACTTTTGATTAAAAAAAAACCTAATATTTCCAAACGAGGTTAAGTTTGTGTCGGAATACTATATTTTTTACAGTTCCTTTCGGTTATACCTATTAGTTATTTAATCCATGTGTAATAAATTGTTATTATATAATTATTAAGCAGAAGTTCATTAACCTCTTTAAAGTATACGTAAGTACATCTTCAAGTTTGACAAAATATACATTCTTTTTATACACATAATTTCGTTAAAAGCATTCCTATAGAAAGTTTCGTCCTGTTTGATTTTCCAATGGATTTTATGGCGCACTCCAAAATCCTAAAACGGTTACAATATCACGCGTTGCACAGATTATTTTTTCGCTTCTGTTGATATCAAAAAGTGCACTTTTGTTTTGGAAATATTGACAAAACGGTTCAGCTAATCTTATTTGTAGGGTAACGGGATTATGGTATCATATCGCAGATTTACGGGGCATCGACCATGAATCAAGCATGTTTATTGAAACTGCATTGAGATAACCTTAATCCTAGTGTATGGGTTGGCAGACTTCAATAGCCATCAACAATATCTCGGACAGGCAGGTTTCCTCAAAACTCCTCAATGTTCACTGAATGGTATGGAACTCAAGACAATTTATTTTACAATGTCACCATAAAGCTATATATAGGAGGATTTGAATCCCGCATGGAAAATAAAAAATAGTTTTGTGAGGAATTGTGCAAGTGAAAATTTTGTGTTTATAAACATACCCACTAAGCAGAAACGGTAAATTCCAAGTGTCTCCTAAATAAGCTGGTTATATTTTAGCTGTCAATATTATTAAAGCACTTTTCTTATTAAAATCCTCTATCCCCAAATTTAGTATATACAAAAATACAAAGCTAAACAAAAACCCACACAACAATATCTAAAACACGGGATACGAATATACCTCTTAAACGGCGCGTCCCGGTCGGAAGTCAGCGCACTAAATCACAGGTCGCCTCAGCCCATGTATAATTCAGAAGGCTGAACGCGACACCCAACATACACACATAATTCGGGCAAACGCCGAAGAAGATACCGTATACGGAACGGCACGGTCAGCGTGCCGACCAATTTTACGGTCTACTGCCGGCGACCGGCCGATTCAATTTCGGCTAAAATTTTATTCGTCCGAATTCGAGCGTACAAGTGAAATTCTATCGATGGCCGTGCGATTCCCTTGACGTTTTCTAGTGGCCTTTGCTTTTGGCTTGGTCGTTAGTAGACCATGAATGTTCCTTTGATCAAACGTTTGTCCAGTTCGTTAGTGAATGCTGGTGATTTTGTATTGGAGTGTTAATTAGGTAAATACAATTACTGTGTGTGTAAGTCGAGCGTTGCGTTTCGACTTTGATCCTTTTTGATTATGAATAAATGAAAACTGATTTGCTGAAAGGTGTACTAAGACTATTACACCTTTGAAGTTAATCGTGTTTGCTGAGCGTGATGATGAAAAAAATATATAAGGACTTTTTTCAATATGAACTTCATTGTAGCAGGTCGAAGTCAAACTTGTTCGTAGTTAACAGCAATACTCTTGATTCACCTCTATGAAGTTCATGTTTTAAAGTCCCATATGGCAACCAAGACCACCTTTTAACTCTTTGGGTAGAGAGATGGCATGTTTGTGTTCTTTTAAAACTATTGTTACTATTCTTTTGATAATCATAGTTTTTATGAACTTTCTATAAAAAAATACGTATTAATAATCATCCACAACAATAACTCTTACTGTATAGTATGTTATACAATACATTCAATACTGTTCTCAGGCACTCTCTTTTGCAAATAAAATATTAATAGAAACGTCAAGTTACACCCATTTTCACCATTAATCAAAGCAAATCAAATAAACAGACAAACATCACAAGATACCATCATCAATATAAATATAAGCGCATTAGCACTCAGCACCATATTTCAAAAATTTAATTAATGTGTATCCAAAACACATTAAATAAAACATGTCACAAAAAGTACTCAAGGGAAAGAATGTCAAAATGGATATACATAAGGGTGTCAAGATATGTGAAATTATTTCGTCCCCCAATTCAATACCATTAATCAAACGTCGAAACCCATTCAATGGGGTGGCGAAAGATGCAAAGCAATAGCTTGTCTCTACGAACTGAATTTATTGTGTAGAACAATGGTTTTCAAACTTATTGTCTGTGGCAAAAAACCTATTGGGCCCCTTTGGGAAATTGACTTTTGGGGGTTTATGTTGTTTTTTTAAGTCTTGTATCTTCTCGTTTGCAGTGGGCGCGTTTATTAAACTCATATCAGCATTAAATATACATAAACAGCAACAGCAAACATTTTCAACAAATGTTTACAACACATATTTACGAAACGTACATGTCAAATTTTAGTCAAATTCTTTAATAATTTTAACCATAAAATATAATTATATGTAAACTACACCATATCAATGCTTGTATCAATGGATTTTACAAACGTTAGTTATGCAATTGGAACGTGTCAACTTCAGTATTGTCATGACGATCGCGATAACTCTATGGATAAACGACAAATTAAACCGTCCCAGGTAGTTGTTTTGCCTAAAAGACCATAGTAATAGTATGTAAAACTTAAACACTAATGCACTAAGTGGTAAAGATTCACTGATCTGTAATGAAGTCCAAGTAATAAAAGTCTATCTCACCAAAAGGACACAAATCAAGCAAATACCAGAATGAGTTCTTCTTTCACATCATCATAGATCCCAATACAGTACAGCAGCTTTTGTTTGCATTTGACAGACAAGCAAGCAAGTAAACTTTGTTTTATGCTATTTAGCGATAATGATAGGTACTAAACATTATAATGGGTTGACAAAGCCCAAAATGTTACGTTCATCGTAATAATCAACTTTAATGTAGCCCATATTTTGTGTCCTTAATGGTAAAGGAAGACAATTCCAATTATTTGGAAACCGCTGTCTAATAAGCTAGCAGCGAGTAGACACAATATTTCGCGAGGGTTCCATCTGATACTAACAAATGCCGACCCTCATAATTTAGTATTGTTTGAAGTCACGCGTCATGAAGCAGTGGTTATGTGTTTTCGTTATGATTTTAATTGTTTAGGCACAATCTGTTGTACATATTTTGTAGGTGGAATATAAACTAGTATTTTTTTTATGGTGATAAGGGGGCAAACTAGTAGGCGGCTCACCTGATGGTAAATGATCACCGCCGCCCATGGACATTTGCAATACCGAAAGGCTTGCATATGCGTTGCCAACCCCTGCAGAAACCGTTTTGGTTTCTAAAAATAGGGAATTACTAAACTGACAGCAAACGGAATGCCTATGCTGTCAGAATAGTCACTCCCCCAACGAGCTCTGGTAACCTTACACACTCACAGAAATACAACTATTGTTGATTCACTACGGTTTTCTGTAAGGCGGAGGTACTTCCCCAGTCGGGCAGCTCAGTTTGAGTGAGGAATCTCACTATGCCCTACCTCTCAAAAGTATTACTAACTCCACTGGCCTGTAAATAATACTTAGAGAAAATAGCTCCCACACCGCTACCCAATGCCAATACTCCCGGAGCGATACTCAATAACAGAAATAATAGGCGCGATACTAAATCTACACTATTATTCAGACGGTCTACGACGAGATACGATTCGGTGATAAAGACGGAGCTCCGGTCATAAACGATTCTTAAACAATATCCCTCCCACTCTCGGCTTCCTAATAGCAACTAACTGTAATAGTGATGACGTAACGATAGAAATTCCCGGCAGTTAGCGGCATCCGTCGCAGAATTAGGTACTAACAGTAATGGCACCAAGTTGTGCGTTTGATTCGGGTCTCGGAATGTATAGTCCAGTTTGGAAGGGAATTTATGTTTCTCCGCCTAGTCTTTTCTTAACTCTGTTGCCTTAAATCATAGAATATTATGTATAACAGTGCTTACTACCTGTAAAACGATTGTTCATCCTACTTCTCAGTATACTTTACTATACTTTTCTTCGTTTCTAAAGCCAATAAACGCAATGGGAAACAAAATAAGATCGTTAACATAAATGTTAGAACGGAATCGATACTCACTAATACGCATAAGATTCTAAGACGGTAACGTCGCTTGAATTTACAATTTTATTATTGATACAAATTGAACATATGGTCTAAAATAGGATGACCGCTAATCTTGAAGATTATAATTGAAGTCTCTCGGCGTACTCGTGGCTGAATGAATGAACGATCCCAAATCTCGGGATGTAAATTTAAATAATGTAAATACTGAAATAAAATCCGCAGAAAAAAGTTTTATTTCAATGTATGCAGGAAAGATTCTCATAAACTATGAAGAGTTACAGAAGTATGAACACAAAACAACCTTCCAAATCAATGGAACAAGGAAAAAGGTCACGAAAAAGAAGGTCTTACACCTCGTAGGTAAATAAACTTTTTTTTTCATATGTATCTCATTTTATGGAATATAACTGCGTATGTAGTATGATTATTACTGCAGAATACAAAGCCTAGTTTTGGTAATTTAACGAAAGGAATCACTGCCGCAGATCGAACGTCGGATCTGACAAAATGTACAGGTATTGTTTTAATAGAGTTCGCGGAATTTCAGCGGTGCTCGAATCTGCTAGACAGGAGTACAGTCTGCCACTGTGACATTCATGTGTGGGAGAACTGAAAATAAAACTAAAAAATTAGTATCTTATAATAGGATCGAGCAAGTTGTATTTCTTTTTATAGTATCGCTTTGTTCACTAATTCAAGTGATATTTTAGCCAAACTACTACTGGACCGCTACACCCGCACTAGGCTAGCGTGATGGACTATGAAAGGAAACTCGTGCTCAGCAGTGGGACAGTAGATGGGTTAATGGTGACTGAACAGGGATATATTAATGAACTTATGATTTAACTCGTTGCTATTTTATCGCAGTCACAAAATGGCGATGATGGTTTCAATAATTTTATTATGAATATAAAATTATCTTGGCGTTATAAGATAACGTCTTAATTTCAATGTAGCTACGATATACTAATAATTTGTTATGAAAAAACTTAATTTGCCAAGCACATTAAATCCCATACGGGTTTCTATTTAAAACGAAAAAAGGAAAACACTTTCACCCACGTAAATCCAAAATTAAAACCCAAAAGTTTAATCACACTCATTGTTCAAAAGGCCTAAGCCCACAGGCCATTGTTCTAAAGATTTAGCCATGTTTAATATACCATGGGCCACCCTAAGGTCATAATTTCTCGTATTTTAGGGCGCAAGGGTAACCGAGTTATTTATAAACCAATTAAAACGTTCACTGGAACCTGCAGATAAGGAGATCGATCGGATCGTAACACCCTTTCGGCCTTTTAGTGTTCGGACGACTGTTGGACAATGAATTTATTGTTTAATTAACTCCATTTGGGAATTAATTGTTGACTATTTTTCTGCCGCGTAGGGGGAAACAGGAATAAATTCTTTGAAGCCATTTAAGCTTTGATTATATTTAAGTAGCTTATACTAATAACACAGAAATTCTTCGATATTTCTACAGATGATAATTCTAAAATTACTTTGTTATTTGATCTTGTTTTGTATTATACTAAAGTAATTTTAGACACGGCCAGTATTTGCTGATAAACTAAAAAATGATTTTTTTTTAATCGTTGCCCCACACTTTATTCATTATGAATATAAGAATTAATAATAAATATAATAGGTATTTAATTCTAAATTGTGAACTTATGAACAAGGCGCGTTTTTATATTTCTATTTAATTTAATTCCAAATAATAAAATATTGGCATACCTAAAACTAACATTTATTTTTTAATTCATTTCAAATTGACTTTAAAATAATAATATGTTGGAAATATCAATAATAATCTTACTGTACCTACAAAACACGCCCCTCATCTGGCTAACCCGTAAATCTCGGGGTCGCATCAGCCAGCCTAGAGCTAAACGTCAAACCTCGTAATATCGTCGATTAGCGCGGTAACGGGGTCGCGCGACCAAAAAACAGCGAACCACGTAACTGATGGAGGACATCGCTCATACGCACGATGATTAAGCGAACAATTTATTTGTGGGACAAACGCTTTGGACCGCCGGTTATTGTACGTATTAATAACAATGGGATGCTGTGGATCAACTCGTTTGTATTACGGGGCTATTTGTTTTTTCGGTCATCTTTGACGGGAACGATTTTTCGGTATTTTCCAATGGTAAACAAAAAACGTGAACTCAATCCGTACAAAAAATCTCTTCTACTATTGATGAATCTTTTCCCTCCAAAATAAATTGAGTTTTGAAAAATAAACGTCAATATCACACCCTCATAAAACGCACTCTGTAAATGCAAATTCTAAAATGAATTTTCGTATTATAATAACCTGTACGTATGTAGGTTCGTGGCGACAGCCTACGGCGTAGCGTCGTAGCGTTCACGCACTAAGCGCTACGGAACTTGAATTTGCCCGCGGGTTATTGCGTAGCAAGTTACAGTATGTCTATCAACGTTACATATTGTATTGTATCACTATATATTTGTGCCCTGTCTTCGGAAATTCAAAATGTAGTAATTCTATTAACGAATATTTTTACATCATGAATAATAAAAAGTAAAACCCCAGCCAGATTAAAGAGTATTTTACAACATAAGTACTTTGGAATATTACCAAATATTAAACTCGAACCGACTCGCAAATATTTTTAATACAGTTTTATTACACTCCATAGTCAAATAAACCCGAAACCCGCGGCTTTATTTTGAAACTTTATGCGTTTACAATCGACAATGCCTTCAGAATTACTATAGAATAAACCGTACTGTAATTACTGGAACATTGAAGTGTACTCCTGTGGCCTGCGTCGGTATCATCAAATGCCTTACAAACATGGATATCTAACAAATAAACAGACAAACAGTTTTAATCTCTTTGTACACGGAAATGTGTACGCCAGACGCTTTTCAATGTCGACGTTTCAGGATTAATTCGTTAAGTTCTGACGATTTTCCGTATTTGACAGGGGAAATGACGAATTACAGGGAATTGATTCGGTGTTTGCTTTTTGGTACACGCTGTATATAAATGTCATTTTAATGTATTTAGGAAACGAACACTGTTGTCATTATTTTGAATTGATGTTACATTATAATAATTTCACTTAAAATAATAATAGTTGTGCTTATGCTCTGAAATCGTCATAATTATTATTTTCGAGTTCAGTTAAATAATTCTGTTCACTTCTCATTATAATTATGTAGGTAATGTTCATTTGAAATATTTGTTTAAAACACACACGCTGAAATATGAGTTCAAATATAAAATATGCTATAATTACTATTTGCTTAAATTTAAAAGTCAATGGCCTCACTAAAATTGAGACTTGATATATTATATATACTGGAAACGAATAAATAGATACTTATATGTATTATGCATGATGTTGTACCTAAAACATATAACATTCACCTGCTCGATTTTATTTATGACCAATAAAAGTTTTATTGCACTAATTTGAAAGAAATGCGCCATTTGGTGGTGCATAAAGCGCAGTCGGGGGATACACTAAGTGTATTTTCTAGATATTTCTAGAAATAGCCGTTGGGCACACCGTCGGATTTATTGGTGGCATAAAAGTTTGACTCTGGCAGTTTATGTAAGTCATAATATACAGGTTCGCTTCCCGACAGTTTGTTGAACGAACGGCTTTCAAGTTTACTAGATTTAGTGCCTTAAATATTACATTATTAAATGTTGTCGGTACAAAATGTTCCCCATTTGTGCCGAACTTTGTTCTGTTATTTATTTTGCTTGATCCTGAGCGGGTAATACTGCGCATACAATGGCTCCCTCCCACGGGGCAAGCGTAAACTACAGTGCCACGTGTCTGCAATCTATATACACCTCTTTCGAGAGCACTATATTGCAATTTAATACTACTTACGCTGAAGTTTCTGGTTACTAACAAATAAAAATGTCAATAAAAAGGTTTTTTAAATAATCCATCATAGGGTGATGGAAAATATTGTGAAGAAACCTACATGCGTGAAAGGGTCTCAAATACGTGTAAACTCAAAACCCCCACTAGACTTGGATGATGGATTATAGCCCGATTATCGCCTCAAAAATGGAAGGACATGTGCCCAGCGGTGAGACAGTTAGAATTAATGATGAACATTTTATGTAAGATTTTTTATTCAGGTTTGAGCTTAAGGTGACCTCAATGATATATCTAAAACACATAGAAACATAACCTTAGTATAATTTATCATATATCAAATATTATCATGAAAAATCGATAACAATCATAAAGTTTATTATTTTATTACATAACTTTTTCAACAGACAGCCAAATAAATATTTATTCATCATCATCATCATCATCATCCACAGCCTTTCTGATCCCACTGCTGGGTATAGGCCTCTTTCAATGCATGCCATTCGCTTCGGTCCTGCGCCAATCTCGTCCAGATTCGACCCGCAAACTGAGCGATGTCGTCGACCCATCTTGCCGCCGGACGTCCAACACTACGTTTATGGCCTCTTGGCCACCACTCAGTGAGCGTTTTGCTCCACCTGTCGTCTCTTCTCCTCGCCATGTGTCCCATATTTATTCATACAGACAGAAAATACTATTATAACTTTAACGCTTACATTTTTATAACGATGTTATAAAAAATAGAGCGTTAACCAAACAATGGTAAATGACCTACAAACGGGCGCACACAACCGACGCATAAATCGAACAGTTGCAATCGTAACACTGGCCGGTGCGTTGTCAGCGAACACGTTCCGTTCAAGCCACGAAAATAGCGATAACACGAAGCAAAACAATATCCATACTAATAATGACGATTGCGACGAAATAATGTCTGTTTGTAACCTTTTCACGCTTAAATTTAATACAGAAATTGTTTTAATCTCAGGAAAGGATATAGGATAGATTTTATCCCAGAAATCATCCCTCAAGGGGGCGAACGGGGGTGGAAGTTTGTAAAGAGTTTAAGAGTCTAAATACCTACTCCATGGAGTCTGCAAATATATTCTAGAAAAGGCTCTTAGAATACTTATATTGCCTCGATTGCGTATGAAAATTTTTTTAGAATAGTAAACATTTAGTGGAAGAAGAGTGGGGAGGCCTTTGCCCTGCAGTGGGACACTACAGGCTCATAGAAAAAAATATAGTAAACATTTATATCGCATACCTATGCGGTAAAAAAAATACGTAATCAAAAAAGGAAGTCCAAATTTTAACTTTCATACATAATAATCCCGCCAAAAATATATTTTAGAGAGTTTTTTTTAACACTACCAGGCAAAGGCCTCTCCGAATATTATTATTCCTTTATATTATATACCTATAGCTATAGAAAATACTGATTTAATGGCCCCATGTCGTTCTGACAATGGGTTGTCGTTCTGATGTATCAGAATTGCTCTTTGTCGCAGTAGGAAACTGCAATGCAGTGAGACTATGACAAATTGTAAAGCGAGTTAGCCGTAACGTTTTACTGTGCGAACACCTTTCACAGTTTAAATTAATAAGAATTTAAACCTGTTCTTGATCTTTGAGTGATTTTATCACAGAAATAAAATATCTTAAATAGTACAAATAAATAAATATTCCTGGACATTATGACACAGCGTCATCTAGTTCCGTGGTAAGCAACGAGGCTTGTGTTAAGGATACTAGATGGTTGATATACTACATATATACTTCTTTATTGTAAATACATACTTATTATACATAGATACATCCATGACTCGGATACAAATGTTGATGCTCATCACACAAACATTTGTCCCTACCGGGATTTGAACGCGGGACCCATAGCACGGCAGGTAGCGTTAACTACCGCTGAGCTAAACGGGTTGCCATGTGAAAATTATCTTAAATAGTACAAATAATATTAGTAAAATGTAAATATACCTAGATCTACCCTGTTTAATAATAGTAAACTGACAGTAAAATCAAACATATAAATTTAAATCCAGAATAAAAAAACTCCGGTGATCAGTAAAAAACAAAAATGTTACATAGAATTCGTATTTCCATTTTAATAAAAACGAAATTAACTTTTTCTATACGTTCATTGGAAATATGTATGATATCTACAGTATTTATTAAAATAGTAATATCCGATCAGACTGTTACAATTGCAAAGCAAATAGAGCGTATATTACCAAATACAAACGGATCACTCTCTAGATAGTTTATAGATTATGATTAATATTAAAATTATTCAATACTTCATCAATTTGAACGTTTTATAAAATATTTAGGTATATACTTCTATATTCAAATAAATGACAAAAGAGGAAAATAAATTCATATTTCCAAGATGTTACAGTATTATGAAAACTTATTAAACATTCAATTTTACCTAATGTTCCACTAAAGTATGATACAGACAAATATTTCCGACATAACAAAGAAAAGAAACAAACCGCAAACCACCAAGAAACTCCTAAAGAAGCATAAAATCGCTTTATAGCTGCGAATTTCAGTTCTGAAGACAAACTTCAGGCTTACGGCCTCCGTATCGTGTAATTAACCGCCCTGAAAACGCTTCAGAATCCCTTTGAAAAGCTCAAAAGATCCTTTACATAATATAGTCCATGGTCGGCCATTCACGTCGTGATTACTACAGCCGTCTCGACGGCGCAGTTCGTTATTTTTGTGTAGGCAACCGTATGTAACTTATATTCGACGCCAATTTTCATTTGCAGCCAACACAAGCCAGAGTACGCCCTAAAATAAAGCCGGTAAGATCCTTTTCAACGGTCTGTAAGTTTGTACAAAAGTACGCGAGCGAAATTTGCACGCGTCGAGGCAATATTTCAAAGAATTGTAAACCGTATTGCGACGGTGTGAAAAAATTGCCGTCGGATCCGTACCGTGGCTTCAGTCGTGAGGATGTAGTTGTGTGAATGGCCTTCTTTGTAGTAGCGTAGTGTGCGAGACACGGGTTTTATTCTATCTTAATGCAATATTTGGTTACCCGCGTATCCTAATGATTATGTGTGTCGTTCATTAGTTTATCCTGAATATGTAAAAAATTTAAAAGACTAAATTCGCAAATATTTTTTATTATATTATATTACACGACGACATGGCAGGCCTGAAAAGAGATGGCGAGATGAGCTAGACCGATACTGGGATGACTGGCCGCAGAAGGCCCTAGAACGAGAGAGATGGAAGGAGGGTAGGGAGGCCTTTGCCCTGCAGTGGGATGAAAATGGCTGCGAAAAAAAAATTATTAAAGGGCTCAATTACTGAATTCCAAATGTTGACATGTCGTCAAGATATTTACCTGTCTTCATTATTAAGATATCAATAATGCATAAATTAACTATTTTTTTTATCTTTGGAATAAGTCAAAATATTGGTGACATATGACGTATGATGTATGATGTGGTCATAGACGTGTTTTTCGTTGTTGTGCTTTTGTCATGAAAACGCCAAGTACCTCGGGGATACGCCGAAATTAGATACTACATCACTCCACCCGTAGAAGTGTTTGAAAAATAATAGCGCTACATGTGTCTTAAACGGTCACAATATCGCTAAAACAGATTGCACTGTTCTGATACAGCTGCTTAAGAATTGATTAAATATTGTTTATGTATATACATACATATACATATATGTGCTTTATTAAATGACACGTACTTAGCTAAACTCCTGGTTCAGTGGCTCAGGAAATGGTTTTTTGTTCCCCGGATTGTGGGTCTGGTCAGGTTCTTAGATATGATTATGTTAAAGCAAGACACAGTAAAACGTATTTTAAATCAAGATGAATTACGACCACAATACTAGGTTCATTCACAAGGTCAACAAAAAGGTATACCTACGTAAGTAGAATCTGCTACAGATTTAAAAAAACCGCCATAAATAAGGCTTGCCAAAGAAATATTAAAAACATATACTAAATAATTTGAAAAGTTGGAAAAACAAATTGTATACAAAAAAGACAGAAATCCTAGATAGTCCCATAATTTTTCATTCTAGTCTGTCTTGCTTTAAGTGCAAACAATCTTGCTAATTCTTTTCCAACGATATCTCTTCCAAAATTCCAATTGTGTCAGTAGTTATAGAATAAAAAGGTTAATTAAATCTTATCCAGAATACTCTTATCCATAATGACGGCACGGTTGGTGCAGATGTCTAGTGAACCTCTTCTGCGCAGCGTATCGCGGTTTCGATTACAGCACGGAACAAATATGTACATTTTGTATTTGGCTATAGATTCCTGGTCTGGGTATTTGTGCATAGTAGTGAATATTTGTGTTTGTAAACGCAACCATGATAGTATTAATAAAAAAGTCTTGTTAAATAAAACCAATTAGAATAGAAATGAAAATAGACTGAAGTATTACCTAATATATCTTTTTAATATAATAATATAACAACCAATATAGTCCCCTTTAAACACTGGACTGAATTATATAAATACAATTCGAAATGCTTTTTTAAGTTAGTAGCTTTGAATGGATTTCGCCCGATTTATTTTCGTTAGGCCCGGTTTTGGACGATTTTAACGTGAAAGTTGTTAGTTTAGGACCGTTTGTCTAAGTATTACTAGAATTTACAGTAAGTGTTTCATTTCATCTGAATTATAATTTAATTAATGGGCTGTATAATAGAGTAGCGAGCTTATGGTACTGTTGTCTTAGAAAATGAAAGGAAAATGAACTCATACACTCACGCCACTTTCTTATCGAAGTATAGAGAAAGTACAGACCGTCTTGTACTACAAGACAACAGTGAAAGCACCGGCAAGGCTCAACTATAAGTTATAAAAAAACAGTTCAAGTACCTACACGTCTTTTTACTTTAAAAAAAGGACTTACTTCGAAAAAGTTCAAATTTCTTTTTAACATTCACTATAACATTCTTATACTTAAGATTAATATTGTATCTACTATATTTTTTTAACTGTTTAGCTAGAAAAAACCGGCCATCATGTTTTCTATCGGATGTCGAACGGTGCCTTTTACGCACGACTGCGTTCGAGCACCCACAGCTATCATTTAGAATTACTTTGCTCACAGACACAGATTCTGCGGTTATCGATGATTGCATTGTAAAGAACTGTGGGAAATTGAAATTGCATTTTTGTTTTTGCCACGTTTCTAGCGTGACCCTAAATCTGATTTCAATATCAACGATCAATCGATTTCTATTTACTGACAAAAGATAAAATTTCATACTTATAACGAAAATCCAGTTTTAGATTAACATTTGTAAGTGCTATCAAAAGTAATTTAAAACTTAGAAGTGAAAGTGCTGCTCTTTGTCCTCTAAATAAACATGGCAAATAAAAATTTTATGAATTATTGCATGAATTTTAGTTCATTGTAGTTTTGTAGCTACAATCTACTACAAAACATATAAAGAACTGTATTTTAGCTCCCGGAACCACGTAGCGCATATATAGTATGTAAAAGTCGCTTTCATGAATGTCTTTGATAATGAGCCAATAGTTTTTAAAATGTTACTGTCATGACAAGATGTTATAGATTATTTTTACGCAGAATAGTCGAGTGGCACAACTAGTACCTACACAAAAAAAATTTTGATTGACAATGTACTTGAACTAAGAAAAAAAAACAAACGACAACTTCTCAAACCCAGAAGGGAAATTAAATGTCAGAGAAATTTATTTATTTTTAAATTTCAAATCGAAATTCGAATTATATTCGAACTTTTTATGCTCATTAAATATTCTAGGAAGTCTTTGTATGAGCGTTCTAATTAGAGCGAATATTTATTTCTGCTTATACTTTGATGAACTGGGAAGTACTGCAATAAAAACAAATCAATCATTACTTATGGGAAGTCAATACAACTATTTACGAACAGACTGTTGGAACTAAAAAAGCGGTGCCTAAACTGTGCTGAGGATTGGCCTCGTCGCATTAGAGAAGGCTATTCCAACTACCCTCTTTTGATAGTTAATTAAACGTCAAGCGGGAAATATTCGCGTCATTAGGAGAACTCGGCGGCTCTAAGTCGGAAATGTCGTCGTCCCCACCCTTCGCACTTTCGACCAAGTATTGATACTATACATTCTCGATTGAACTTTTTTTTAATATATTAATTTTTGATTACCTTGAAATAAAACTTTTATAGAATTATCGCTATTGATTACTTACCAATCAGATGCAGATTTGGTATTTTGTTTAAAAAAAATTGGCGCTCGCATTACAACGCGTAAGAGGAACGGGAGATAATGCAATTTAACCTTTAAAATTATTAATCTGTATAACAATCTGTAATGATACTGTAAATTATTTACATAAAAAACTGCCATCAACCGACCACAAATCCAAACTACCTTCTAAAATTTTCTTAATCACCCAATAACACCTTTATTCAACCTGAGTTTCCAAACCAGGCCACCATAAAAAAGTCAACATTATAATTTGGCTAGCAAAAAAAACCTTAACCTTAAAATAATAAACGAGAATTTTAAGATTTCGAATCGTAAAACCGTAGTAAGACCGGCGCCGAGTGCTAAACAATATTTCATTAGACTATAAATTTTATACTCGAAGAGGTTGTCGATTTATACGGAATTTCGCCAGTTTTAAAGCGAGATATTTGAAGTATCTATACTTAACTGTAACTTTCTAGTTTATGTAAGTAAGTCAGTGTACCTAATGATCTTAATACATATGATCTTTCGTTCAGATCTGATTGAAAGAATTAACATCGATACGGGTTTTCTATCTTTCACCTATACGTGTATAATATATATAATATACTAGCTGACCCAGCAAACGTTGTTTTGCCACATTATAGGGGGTTGGTGGACTACCCCTAACTTTTAGGGGGATGAAAAATAGATGTTGGCCGATTCTCATAGATACCGGATAAGCACAAAAAATTTCATCAAAATCGGTCAAGCCGTTTCGGAGGAGTATGGCAACGAAAACTGTGACACAAGAATTTTATATATTAGATAATAATACCTACGTGGTACATACCTGAGATTTATGTGATGGCGTGCGTTTAAATCCTCATTCTGTATCCATCAGTAGAACAGAAAATAAGTTGATGAGGAAACAGCAACACTGTGCTAACACTGCGTCAAAAACTTTAATAGGTAGCTAGGCAAAATAGACTTAACTACTGACTGCTCAACGTTCAATATCCCTAATGTGGCAAAAGATTACAGTAGCCATTGACCAACAGGCGGGCTTTTCTTTATTTTGAAGTAACAGAGACAAATAAATAAATATTTCAAGACATGACAGCGCCATCTAGTTCCGAACTAAGCAACGAGGCTTGTGTTACGGATACTAGACCGTGACCCATAGCATAGAAGGCGGTTTTAACTACCGCTGGACTAATCGGATCTTCAAAGACAGTCTGATGATGCACACAAAGTTAGTGCTGTAAATAAAAAGAACTTCACACGGTATTGAACCGCTCTAGTGTTGTAGCTGTAGAGACACTTCAACGACAAAGGTCCCGTATATCTGCTTCCCGGCATTATGATGTTGTTTTATTTTGTTTGATCAATAACGTTCGTGTATAATGATCAGAGTATAGCGATACGTTTTAGTTTAAACTGATTTGAAGTAGTTTTTAAGGGTGTATTTTGTTGTAGGCATGCAAGAAGCAATAAACATCGATTTTTTTTTACAAATTTTATTGATATTATATCGTATAGTTTACAGCCTCTCTGGTCAAGAGCAGACAGAATGAAAATAATATCAATTTGTCGCAATAAAATCCGTAAAAAAAATAGTTTTATTTCAGTGTCTAATATCTATACGTGTAATAAATAAGTAGGTAGGAAGCATGAGAAAATATGCACACCATAAAAAAACACCATAATAACAGAAAAAGGTCACACATTATTTACATACATAATTCTAAACCGAAAAGTCGATCGGCAAAATAAAAAAGAGGCTTAAAGGCACATCATAGACGCACCGACCTTAGTCGACCTCTTTACGACTTTTAGAAGGACCTTTCTCCTAATATGCGTACGTGAGAGAGCCCGCAATGGCCACGATAAAGAACACTCCCCCCTCCCAAAACTTCACCCCCTCCATGGGGACTGCGTGGTCAAAAATATAAAGGCCCAAAATGAAATTCCTAGCGGCCCATAAAGTATAGAGTTACGTCATTATGGATAAAAAGACGACTGCCGATTTTCCGCGCAAAAATAATTTAGCTTTTTGTCATTTGATACTTTTAAGCAATGATACCTTTGCGGCTGAAAGTAAGGCTTTTTGAAAGATGATCATGTGTTGTAACAACGCTTTCTGTTCTTCAAATGACCCAGTTTTACGGGCCCCACACAAATAGATCATAAATGAGGTTTGTTGTCTATTAGTCAGTTAACAACTCAGCAAATGGTTAATTTATAAGTGTAGGGCGTTATGAACGTAGTGTTCTAAAAATAGACGCAAATATTGATTATACTTCTGTTTGCACCTTTATTTAACCGTGTGTGGTTGTCTTAAGAATAGCTTTTAAAATTCTCAAACAAAACACACGGAAGACATCGTTACGACGTTTTAAGGAGTCCCAGATTCATATCTAATGTCGCGTGACGACGCGATATACTTCGACGTGACGTTACGATGTTCAAATAGCTATTCCTAGATACAACAACCCTAACTATTTAGAAATAGAATTCAATTTTGATTGTGAAATATGACACGTGTCAAGTTTTTGGGAGGTATGCCGATCTCCGTTTCGTGTTTCAATTCAATTTTGGTCTTTATTGTTTAGGATTAAAGTAAACGTTCCCTTGTCCTGGCTATAAGTCATTATTTTGTGAATGAACTGCCCTATGAAGTATACACACAAAAGAGTTTAGATGGTTAAACGTGTTTTATTCTGGTACGTGACGTCACGACTTGTTAATGGACGCGAATGAATTTGTATGTATAATTCCACAAACTTTGGTTTCGCGGTTGACTCGACTTCAAACATATGTAGGGCAGAAAATATGAAATAAATTAACTTTTCAAATTATATAAATGTAAACATTTAACGTTGTTTTTCTTTATTTTTCCAGGTGAGTCCCAACAACATGGGGATGATTGCAGCTATAGTTATATAAGTGAGTATACAAGATTTATTTTCGAGGTATCGTTATTCCTTTTTATCACTGCACTTGTGAAAAGGACAGAAAACCTGGACATAGTGATCTAAAATGGAAATGAATTCCCGCTTACAAAGTTCACCATTTTCACTACTTTACTAAGCTCTATTGAAAAGTCTGAATTCAGACGTACCGCATACCACTACAAACTATTTAGGTACGTTCATCTTAAATTTATATTGAAGTTGTGAGGTTCCGAATCTACGGCCGCCCAATTGAAATATTCCGATGTCCTATGAATCGATAATGACCGAATTCGAAAACGAATACCGACTCAATTCGTTTGTGGCAGCTACTTCTGTTTTTGTATCCGAAAAAGGTTGTGGCAATATTCCTGTGTCAATTTAAATTTGTTTGATTTCCACATGTGTGTTTATCGATTAAAAAGTTCAAAGTAAATCATTCGATTTCAAAATTTCATACGTATAATCACTTACAGTCTATCTATATTTATTTATATGATCGATGTAAATAATAAGCGTAGGTTTTTCCAAAATGGGAAATTACCAAAAAAAATGCTATCTTTAAAATAAACCTTTGAACAATTTCTAGACTAGTATAGGTATAGTATAGTAAATACTCTGTAAATATAGATGGCACAGTATTAACATTTTTGCGGTTGTTGACCACAACAGTTTAGAGTGACTCATTATTACTAATAATACAAATCTTCCTCAAACGTTCCTAACTAGAAATCAAAGTCAAACACCCATTGTTTCATAACGTTTATTATTACTTCAAATGATGTACGGTCAGCAATTTAATTTAAAACTCTTCGCGTAGCCAAATAAAATAAATCACATCCACTTTCAACTCTATCATGAAAAAGTTTAAAGCACTAAACTACTTATTGTAAAGTGTTCCACGATGCAAGGTAAACATATAAAATTCTCCATTACTTTAAAAATATCCATGGGATACTTGAAAAACAAACTCAGGTAACTTGGTCCATAATAATAAGATTGCAAGGCAGCTCACTTCCCCCTGAAAATATACCGTTAAATTTGTGGAAATTCCTTAGTTTGATTATGCTCTGGCGTAAAAACAATCCACTTTGCATTTCAACAAGTTAGTTCGACTCTTCAATAACTTAATTAGTAATGCTGGTCTGTATTCATTTCTGGAAGATCTCTTTGGACTCGTAACTGCGTTTGTTATTGCCTTAAGACATGATTATTTCTGTGTTACTCCGAGATACGTAAATAAGTATTTGGATTTCCGTAATTTTGTATTTGCTTCATCGTTCATAAAATTTAATAATAGTATATTATTTTTAAGATGACAAGTAAATAGTACAAGAAGCATAAAAATCTTCGTATTATTATAATTACTGAGCAAATAGTTAGTTTTCTTCTAAATTACTATGAGAAAGTTGCCTACAATATACAACAACACTAGTTCACGATATCAAAGTCCGTTACGACTAATCTGATCCTTCCGCAGCTGGGAAATAATTTCCCCGTGATTGCCATCCTCAATTCCAGATTTGTCAATTTGCAACAGAAAACTAACCTGTAACGCAAACTAGGTCTGAAACTGCATCCACGACTAGCAATTCGCATTTACAATTCCACTCGCGTCTCAGACTGTCCGCATATCATCTATCCTTTTCTGTACAGCCACTTTTTGTGGCGCCGTCTCTTTCTAATGCATTGGATTGCAGAAAGCCGATTTCAAAGGTACTATTCTCACTTTTGTTTCGAACAGGACGTCGATGTACTGATTTTGTATGCCACATATGTATGAACGGGACCATGTAGATTTTTTCCACTGGTGACGCTATTTTTATAGTTCGTCCGATTTTGCTTTTGTTGCGCTCAATTTGATGAGCTGGCTTTCGAAAATATATTTTTTGTAAAAACTGAAATTTGCTGGATGGGATTCATTTCGTCTATTTGTGGATGTAAGTGGTATTGTGTATTTCCATACGTAGGTAGTTGGAAGTTAAAAGCAAAACTCTTTACAATCCAGTTGTAAAAGTCAGTAGAAGACCACAGTTTACTTGCTACCCATTGCTTTTTATGGTATCTAAATACACTTGAACTCATATAATATGGACACGATAGAGGCTGAGCGATCAAAATCATTTATGGAGTCAAATAGAGTTTGTAAAATCACCTTAGGTATAAGAAAATCTTATTATGCGGCAACAAAATCGAATGTAGATACATAAAATAGTCTTCCTTTTAAACTTTTCGATATTCAAAAAGTTGTCACGACTCGATCACTGATCAATAGTTATTTTTTATTAAATATTCGACTCGTCCCAATGGTTACGGTACACTGAATACATAATAGGAGCTATGACCTCACCGGATGGCCTCATGACCCTGAAGGATAATACTGTCATAATAGACTGACCGAATTACTCAACTGTCGTTCGTTGGTCATATGTTTTGAATTAAATTCTTAGAATAATGTGTAGGTATTTTATGGATTCGACGTAAATACAATCAAATGTGTAAATATTTGGACCATATTAGGTATAACTCCTATCCTTTGTGGCCGGACTATGAAAAGTATACACAATTAATAATAATAATAGTAAACACAAGACAATCATTTAATTTTATTTTTTTGCGTTTAGTATCGGTACTTAATGTCACCAGTAATAGAGACTCTAATGCTGTGTTTTATACAATTTTGAGAGTTCTCAGAATCATCATGAATATATTCATGATGATTCTGAGAACTCTCAAAATTGTATAAAAATAAAAAAACTAATGTCATATTTTTGATGTCGTAGATAGTACAAAAAATTCAACGGCTTTTTTTATTCCAGTTTTGCGTACACTGGATCCAAGAAGATGATCTGATAGTGAAGGTATTGAAACGTTTCATCACCTTTAATCACCGCTTCTAACTCCCCTGTATGATCACAGCAGAAGCACGAACTAGATAGCTTTTTGTTTTGTGACGTCCGAATCCTTTAGTACGACAATGTGTAGATAATATCCCTTATTTGTGTATTTCAATAATCCTTAACAAATCAGAATCTTAGTTCTGTTCTTTGTATCCCGCATTTTCCCCAAAAATATATACAAAAAGTTGACTGTATTCTGTAGATGAGCGTTCCTTTAGCTTTGTTGAAAATTGCATTATCTCGACCGAATATCTGAGCTTGGCGTTTACACTGATAAATAGCACATTAACGCTTTCCACGTTGATTTAATATCCCAAAACTTACGTGCTAAAGCCTACCCTTACAAAAATAGTAACACATAAAATACGTAATTATATTTTTCTCTCGCCTCTTGAAGGCAGGAGTCGTTTTCATTCCACACACCTCCGCAAAATATGGTCTTTCATAACTCCCCACAAAAAATCCCCTGTAATTTAATGCTTCCCCTGAAAATAATATGTAAAAATACGCTTTTGGTAGGGGCTACTTTCGGCCCGTTTCGGCCCATTTCGGACAATTTCGGGCCGCTGCCGACCATTACGGGCACATCCTTCGCGCCGTTATCTTGCTCGTAAGAATAAATCAGGATATTATTTTACCCCGACAAAATATTATTCTTCATATCTAATCAGTGAAGCAAGAAATATGGATATGATACCGACCGAAATTATATTTATGTGTTATGATTCTCATAAGTGCCGACGCGCACCCCTACGTGCCAAGGATTTCTGTACTCCCGATACGGTGGCTTATGCCTACTTCATCAATGGCACAGAATTTCCTTTACTAAATTTGCCCACTTTTGCCTAACTCGGAGTTTTATTAACATAAACATGTTGACTCTCAGCTGTGAGATTACCGAATAATAATTAATCCTTTTTCGAGATCTAAAATTGATCTGGGCAAAAAATTTACTAACTACTTTGATAGAGATTTGTATGTTATTAATATCAAAAATGACAAATAAATACAAATATTTAATATAATATTAGAACATTAAAGGTAAAACTGTTTGCTAACAATCTAACAGAAGATAAACTAAAGTTTTCAAATTTCAAAGAGGCGAACGTAACTCAAAACAAGCTCTTCAATAGTAACAACCGCAGTCACTTTGTTGAGACATTTTAATCAAGAAATCTTCGCGTCTTTAATCAAAGGAAAACTTGATTCCTTACATAACACTTATTAAGTAACACGACGAATTAAAATAACACTTTAGTTTAGGTATTTTCGAGCTGATTTGATAGTGAGAAGCGGACGATTTCTCGGATACTTATCTATGCAAATAATTTGTTTAGATATTTAAGAAAAGAAACTGTTTAGTCTGTAGAGTTTATCAACAATCTGATAATGAGTTTTCTTAACTATGATGAACCAAGTTTCAATAACAAATGAAATTTCTGTATAAAGGAACCACCTGGATTTGAATACCACAATTGTTGTTTCAAGATTAACTAGATGCCTAATATACCTACATGCACATAAATTTATTTTCTATATTCGATACGCTCCGGGGAAATACTAAATTTATACCTAGTTATTTCATTTAATTACTTAAAAAGCTATACAGGTGGCTTAAAAAATATTAAATTCAATTAAAACTAGAACAGTAACTGAATACATTAAAATTCAATATCTGAATGTCGAAGTGAATGAGTGATATCGATTATTGATCGTGCAGACATCTAATCGAGTAGATCGTGTTACGTTTGCGGTTGGTGCGGTCACAGAATCGATACTTGGCGACTTGTGAAGTCATTAAAAATGCGTTAAGGATTCAATAGTGAAAGGTTATAAATTAAATATTTCAGCATATTCCGTGATTTTCAGTGTAAACAAATAATGGAACAGGGGGCCAGAATATATGTATAGAGTGGTTTTATTTTTAAGTGATTTAGGTAAAAGTCATCAGCCTATTGTATCGATTATTGTTTTCGTATATTAATCGATTTATGTTATAATGCTACATCTTAGAAATGCTTACGTTTACTTGGTTAGAATATTTTGCTTCATCCTACAGTCCATACATTTCCAAGTATTAACTTAATACAGTCTTCGCCAAGGAAACCGGATGGAAATGAGAACAAATTGCCACCTAATAGAATTTCATATGGACACAATTTAACCGTATTGTTCCGTGTTACATATTCTTCGCAGAATAGAATATTTGAATAGTTTATTCAGGTAAAACGTATGTATATGTTACATCGTAATAGACTTTAACAAAGCAGTGATGTAGCAGTAATAGTTTAGTGGTGGACTGAAAAACCGACTTCAAAACTAAAAAGTTAAAAATAACTTAATACAGTTTTAACTTCTTTTTAGTTTTTAAGGTATGAAGACGGTGCCAAGCCAAATGTAAAGGTATGTAAACCCATCGCGCAGTGTCAACCAGGCACTGGCACCGACTTCATACCTTTAAAACTAAAAAGAAGTTAAAACAACTGTATTAAGTTATTTTTAACTTTTTAGTTTTGAAGTCGGTTTTTTTTAACGCAGTTTTTCATTTTATTTATTACTTTTTAGTGTCTGTAATAGGTTCGTTGTATTATATGTCTCGTTGGTCTAGTGGTCAAACAGTGCGACTGCCGAGCAAAAGGTCCTGGGTTCGATTCCCAGGTCGAGCAAAGTGTTATTGGGTTTTTCTGTCAAATTCTCAGTAGCGGCTCGGAGTTTGGATTCGTGCCCGGTTAATGGCAATAGGCTCGCCACCTATTACATGGGACCTAAAACATACCGACGATATGTTGGTGTACATTATTACACCACTGCATAACCCTTCGGGGACAACAGGCGTCATAGTATGTAACAGGTTGAACAATAAACGCGTCATCTATGTAGAAAATTTGAGGGTTTCTCTCGATTTCCCAAGGATCCACTCATCAGATCCTCACCATTTTTTATGGGACTACATGGGAAGCTTCAGCTTTCATATCAAAAAAGAATTTTCAAAATCGGTTCACCCAATCCACAGTTATGAGGTAACAAACATAAAAAAATAAATAAAAAAAATACAGTCGAATTGATAACCTCCTCCTTTTGGAAGTCGGTTAAAAAGTGAAAGATGTCGAGTTTGATTCCAAAGCATGTGTTTTCCGGGTATATGAATACTATTCGTATACAGTATACTATTCAACCGCATCTGAGCCGACTAAAAGGCAACCCAACTTTGCTGAGAAAAAGAACTGATTGATGGCTAACTGATGTAATGAAGTACACTCACAATTCATTAGTATGACTAATAAACCCAGTCAGCGGGAATCAGCTAGTCTATTATATATTTAAAACCTAATAATACTGACCCACCTGCAAGCTGAATCCTCGTTCGCACTCTCAACTATTACACCAATGAGGCAATCTCCGGAAAACCAAACAAAATAAATCTAAATCTTACCCGTTCCCAAGTTAGAATTCGCCGAGTCATTTAGTCGTACTAATGCAAATCTGCCATAAATTGTCAATAAACCAGTGGGGGTAGTTTTCGATAGTTCCCGTTCGGCGGCCCGTGACGATTTATAGTGCAAGTTTCAGATGGAAAAAGTTCTGTGATCCTGTCTCCTTTCGGCGTTCCCCGGGGCTTGAGGGCGCTGTTCTAATACGTACTGTCAATTGCGAAAGTGCGTCGTTATGTCTTAGGCTTGTCTTTCTTTGTGTTTGTTTCTCCGCGATAACAATACGAGCTGTATTAGCCTAATGTTGCTGTGAGTGTTATTGTACAGCTTGCCTTGCGTAACGTAACGGCGTACATAATAAATACATTTGTTGTCAGGAAGTAGTGTGTCCAAAAGACTAGCAGTATTTCCACGTTAGATGGTAATGCAAATTCTCAGCATTAAATAGTATAAACATAAAGTTCTTCAATAAAAAAGTACTTTAAGCAAAGTAGTCTACTAATTAACTATTAAAACAGAACATAAAATGCGTGTATCTCAAGTTAGTTGATCAGGCTAATGCAAGTGCATATTGGTTGTAATTGTACAGCCAGTTATGTTGCTGATGAAGCTAACGGTAGTTATCGGTAAACTAGCCAATAAATTGTTTGTATAAATAGCTCTATTAAAGATGCGCAGTCTGCCAGTTAATCCTGTTACGTCCACTATGACTCGGGAAAGAGTTGCACTCTTCTTTCTTCCATTCTACTTCGACTTTTGCATACATAACTTGATCCCAGTAAGAGGAGGTGGTTTCTCAAGCGGTGATTCTGATCCGACCAAAGTAGAAGCTTGTCAGTCTCTGCTGAGACCTGATATGCTCCTCTAAAATAATCTGGAAGAACTAGCAAGTGCTACGCCATGTCTGTGCATGCGCAATAATGACTACCGCGAGTTTGTAATTGGAGCATTCGACACAGGGAAAATCGCTTTTGATATTTACTTAAGCTGACAACTCTGGGCGCTATTTTAGTGATTCCAGTACCCACATTCCAAGACCGGTTTTATCACCAGAATCGTGGCGAGTATTCTATCCCTCCAATTTTACCCATATACTAGATTTACCAGAATATTTATGTTATCCTAGATTTTCCCATATTCTTGCTCACTTTTTCAAGCATGTCGTAATATACATGTAACAAAATAAATTTCATCTCTCAGCAAAGAACACTAAATAAGCCCCAACAAATTACTTCTCCAGTCCCCGAAGTAACTTACATAATGCTGAAACAGTATACTTAAAATACTTGAAAGTTATCAAAGAAAAATCAACTTTAAAATGCAACATGTAAGTCACATTTCTGCTCAAGGTCCGGAGCAGCCGAGATAATCTTGTTGGGGAGTCATTTTTGACCAATTTCCCTCGTTATTGAAAATATTTTATAGAGGCCGACATTGCAAAGTCACATAGGGCCCGATAGGCTTTGTGTGGACCGTTAAACGTTGTTTTGTTCATTGTTTTCTATTAAAGCGACAGAGTTATGTAGACAAAGTTTGCTAAAGCAGCCATTTTGTATGAAATTCAATTTTACATAATATGAATTATAATAACATGCATAGTAGCTGTAATATTGTGTTGCGTCATTGATGAAGCTGTTTTAAGGTTATGAAAATTTGATAAGGAAGTTCTTTTTCATGATTTTTGATGTTTTCGTGTGGAATATATTTATAAAAACAAACTAATGTAATTAGATTTTTAGTTACGTGTTTTATTGGTAAGTATACAGCCCCGTTTAGTACTATTAATACAGGCTCAAAAAAAAAACGCAAGTATTTGAAGTTTAGGGCGACTCCAAATTCTGGCCAGGTCAATTTCTATTTAAATCAAAGATGGCGCAAATGTTCCTAATACAAAATCAATCGAGACGTATTTGAAATAAAATATTATAAGCATATGACAGTTTTTTTACTTCTCTCAATATGATTGCGGAACGGTGTTTCATATTCAACTTAATGTAACGGATGTAGAGGAGATAATAAGCCTCAGGCCATCATGATTAATATACATAACATAACATCACGTCTGTCGTCCCCGAAAGGTTAGGCAGAGGTGTACTTATGTACACCCACGTTTCACCGGTTTGTTATAGGTCCCATGTAATAGGGGGCGAGCCTATTGCCGTTAACCGGTCACAAATCCAAACTCCGAGCTTTTACTGAGAATTTCATAGAAAAGCTCAATAACACTTTGCTCGTACTGGGAATCGAACCCAAGACCTAGCTTGGCAGTCGATACTGTACGACCATTAGACTAACGCAGTTTATTAATCATGATTAATTGAATTGCAATACATTATTACTTCGATTAGATTTAGTTAGTTGATTAATACCGTACCTACATATTTATTATACATTGGAGCTATATGTAGGTATACATAAAATCCGATATATATTTCTATTTTATATGTATAAAGGTATATATTTTGTTTCAAATCCAGTATTTGTTTAATATAAACCTATATTGGTTTGGTAGTCCAGTGTTTTATTTATCTATATTCAAATATACTGTAATCTAAATAGATCTAAAAACAAATTGAATACACCCTACATCTACAGCGTTTAAAAAAAAAAATAACATTTCATCATAAACACAAACCGGTTTTTCTCCCACTTCGTACAAACACGAAATAATTAATAAAACAGCATAATTGTTAAAACTTCGTCTCCGTCGCCAATATTTTTGTTTGGCTACTTTACGTTTTGTTCATATTTCAGCGGTACACGGTGAGGTGATTAAATAATTTGCATTCGCACCGTCGTTATTTCGATTCGATGCTTTATTTAGTTTGCATTTTGGAATGAGGATGAATTAAAAATATGTTTTCGTGTTTTATTTAAGTTGACCGTGTCAGGGAATTGTTTACCTACTTGTAATCGTTTAAAAGTTTTGTTTGATCTTGTTTTAATGACAATGCTAACAGACAAGCTAAATATTAAGTCAAAGGGCTCGAACGCAACAGAATTTTCGAAGTTAAATTTGTATTTATACATACTTACACTATGAAGAAAAACGACATAAGGAAACCTGCATGCATTAAAGATTTCTCGATCTCGAAGTGTGCCAATCCGCAGTACGCAAGCATGTTAGACTATAGCCTAAACCTTCTCAAACGAGAGGAATCGCCCGGTTGTGGTGTTGATAATTAATGACAAACAATAGTATCTACCGTTAATTCCGCAACAAATCAGTCTATCAATTACAGATTCAGTTTGCACCACCCTCGTCCCTCACGCCCGCATAATATATGCACATGCAGTAAAGACAGTAAAGGCACAATATAACATCCCCAAATGAGCCCTACACGTGTTTCACCCCTACACAGAGTGTCATCGGGATGTTACATCGTCCAATGCTGGACGCACAGCTCATATATAATTGGGAAATAATTACTCTTAATAATAACAATTAGCAATCTGCCCGTGAACACGGACGCTGTAAAGGATTAGAAACATCGTAATAAAAGAATATCAATATACCACGAACAAGAACAGAGAAGTTTGGCAGAAAGGTGAGGAGGCCTATGCCCAGCAGTGGGTTGTTACGGGCTGATGATGATGAATATACAGCACAAAAACCCATAAAAAGTAAAGTTCCAAGCAAAACAAGCAATAAAATAATCGGTGATGTATATCTACATAGATTTTGCACTTTATATCCATTAGAAGAAAATTTCTTAATGTCCGTGAAAACCGTATGAAAATCCTTTGCGTAGTTTAAATTAAAAGCACAGAAATATAGATTATGTCTGTAGTGTAACTCGGAACTAGATGATACTGTGTTTTTATATCCTGATATTATATTATAATCGATTACCACACAACAATAATATCTTTGTAAATAAAAATCGATACAAAAACATTTTGGGAATGAAAACATTCGTTAAATCATCCACATCACGAGTAAACGATTCAATTATATCTTTATATTGATACCAAAAGCATTTTAAAAGGTTTCTCGTACGTGCGGCAGTGACTGTTGATTCGACAAAAAATGTGTATTTTATGGGACATGTGGTATTTTATAGGATACTCGACGTTGGTAGGGTTAAATTAATATTCGTATCTTTAAATTTAATTGACGACTCGATTTGCACAGGGGTATAAAAAACCGCCTTCTTTAGTAGGAGTCCTGGTTTCGAATAATGGTACAGGCGAATTATATGTGAACATGGACATTTGTACCTGAGACTTTTTAACATCAATTCCCATATATTTCTGAACTGTAGTCTGTCATTACAGCCGTGAAGTAGAAATACATATTATTATTTGTGTATAGAAGTAAGTTCATTTATATTAATATAAGTCTTTCATTGCGTTTAATTTTACATACCGTATGGAAGAGAAATATAGACTAAATAAATATATTTTAGCTACTCTGCGCCATTTGTTTTGTTTTGCTATAAACTTTTCATTTTAATAAATGAGTACTTTAAAATGTATATAACAAAGCTAAGAAAGCTCATAAAACGTTTTCATTGTTAACACTTCCATAATAGAGATTTACTCTTTACATTTATATAAAGGTTGCACTTTAAACAAATGTTAAAATAAATATTCTTCAACTTTTTATTTCACCAAAGTTGCCTTCTTCTCACATGTGTAACCTAATATAGTTACATTGAGAAAAAATTGGTATAGAGCTGTGGTAGCCTAGCGGTGTGACCAGTGGACTGAGATGTCAGAGGTCTCGAGTTCAAACCCAAGGCATGCATCACTGACTTTTCGGAAGTTATGTGCGTAGTTATTACATGCTCAAACGATGAAGGAAAGCATTTATAAAACAAGAGCTGAAATCAAACATGCGTTAGATTTTTACTTCACTGAAAACTTTCCTCATTCTAATTTATCTATCATCGGTTTCAACAAATTTTGAATTTCAAACGCGAGGTGTAAGGTAATATTGTATGGGTCCCTCGGTGCACGTTACGCTGCCATGGCTGGCGATACCATCACATTTCCCGTGGCATTTTGATAAGACATTGCGTTACTTTTATGACCTAGGCGATGCAACTGTGGTGTTACGCGAAAATGGCAGCAGTTGGCATGGTAATGGGGATATTTGTTAGACAAGTTTATGTGCGAGATATGGTCGGTTTGGTCGCTATTTATATAGACAGAAGAATATATTTTGTTAGGTGCAGAACGGTTTATTCCGTTTTGTGTTCATACAAAATTGGTATTGTCTTTGATTTAGATTGGTATTATAGTGGCAATTAGCACGCTCAGGCAACTTTTAGTAGGTACTGGTATAGAGTATACTGTATTGAAATTCAATACATATTTACAATTTATCAGTTCGAAAATAAAGAAAAAATGTGAAGCTTTTATTTTACAATTTTTTAACGATCAAGGGTGTATTACAAGTTGGCAAAGGAAAAACTTGATTGACTGACCGCAAAAATCGTTCACAATAATAGGTTCGTCGTGTCGTAAAAAGAACGACAAAACGTTGGACATGTATACAATCTTTTCGGCTCCCAACTTTTAGAACAACTTTTTCTCTGTCAACACCATACACTATACTTGTATACGTATTACGAGTTGAAAGGCCAAAAACAATGAAACGCGACCATCAATACACGCGTATTACAAAGTGGGACGACAAACAACGGACGTTGTTGTGTGTCGAACAAACCGAACATATGGACGGGATATTTTTAAACTGTATAGAGACATTAAGATAAAGTTTACTGCATTCGAATGTCCCGTCTCTAGTCACTCGGATATTTTGGTTTATTGTTTGAAACGGGACAAAGGTTTTTTAGTGCGCTTTTAGGAGCGTGCTGCACTCTCGAATGATATAATATTTATGAGGTTTTCGTCGCATTTGAATTTAGAACGATATTTAGTTCTTTTTTGACGTCACTGTTTTTGTCATGGACAGTTTTTGTGAGGTTATGTTCTGCAGGAAATTACGATGTTTCTGTTTTTTTCTGTATACATAATTAATGTCATTAATGATGAACACGATGCAACACACCTTTTACAATAGTATTCAACAACTTATTTCTAAATAAAGATCCTTGTCGAATAAAATTAGATCTTTGTTTTTTAAAGATAGCGTTGATTCACTATCAACGCTATCTTTAAAAAACAAAGAAAGGAAGTTAAGCTAAAATCAGATCACCCACGCGGTGATTTGACCATTATGTCGAGATCCCGTAGCTTTATAGATGTATAAGGTATTTAAGGACATTGCCTCGGATCAATTTGAGTGGTCCAGTATTTTTTTTCTGTCTTTATCATACCACCAACGCAAGTCGCCGTCAGTGTGTATCGTCGTTATGATATTGACGCTTAAGTGCCGTGTCCCACGGGATGAATCCATGATTTTATGGTGGCCTACGTTACTTATCACTTTTTATGGGGTCCCGGGGCGGATGTGGCGAGGCGCTAAATCACTTACTTTCCATATATCCAGATTATCTCCGGGAGATTATTTTATTAACATTTTCATCGCAAAATTGTGTTTATGTCTCCATTAAAGTTTTACTTTGGTTTAAGGAGGTAGGCTTTACATAAATACCAATAAACACAGCATCAAAGTGGAGGAAGGGTATATAGGCTTTTACTATGCATCGGAAGAACACATTATTAACAAACAAATATCTATAAAAAAAAAATATATTCGTGTTTTATATTTCTAGTCTAGTCGTGTCGCGCTGGTGATGGTATTTGCACAAAAAAGCAGCTGAAAAAGAAACGATGAAGGCATTGCAACGCATTCCAAGAACAGCTAATATAGAAAGAATATTTGTTTGTCCGCCTCTCTTTCTGCTATATATTATACCATTCATCTGTATACGCTGACACATTAATTATGTTGTATCGTTTCTGCTTAACCCGATTTTTTTTTCTAGTGAAGAAAATTCTTTTTTATGCCACGATTGGCAAACAAACTTACTACCTACCTGCCTGATAGTAAACAGATTATCGAAGTTTGAGGACGTTTGCAACACCAAGTTTGTCGCTGGTGCGTTGACGACTCTGTAAAAACCTTTTTACCTAAGGTGAGCTCACTCGCAGAAACACAACTAGTATTGCTTTACTGTGAGTTTCTGTAAGGCTTCTTTCTCTGTACTTCTTCAATCAAGCAGCTCAATTAAAGCGAAAAAGCTTACTATTCTCCACCTCTATAAAAATGATTGTTAATACGTGTTAATAAGCATATTATTGACAGACTCAGTTATAAATAGTATACAAAAGTAAAACTACATTATCTCACCCTGACTGCCATATGAATATAAACATGTATTGGCTCTTAATCAAGTACATTGTAAAGACCAAAACGGTGCACAAACAGTGCGCTACTGTTTCAACCGTTATAGAGTATTTTAGTCGGCTTATAAATTGATAATGCGGCTTTGGACCGCATCCGATGATTAATTGACCCGATTTGACCCAACAATTACTTCAATTATTTACCTCCGGTGCTGTGCAGTTCGATAGTTTCGCCGTTAATTTGAATTATTTATCGATGTCTTCCTAATTGTAATTAAGTCTTGTTAAGTCCTTTAGTAAGAACTTTGTTGGGATATTCTACGTCTTTATTTGTAACTGCCTCGTTGGTCTTGCTCGTGGTCGTGAGTGCGACTACTATGCAAGTTGCTGTATAAAATTCCCAGTTGCAGCTAGGAGTTTGGATTCGTGTGCAATTGATGGCAATAGGCTCGCCCCCTATTACATGGAACGGGCAAATGTGGGTGTATATTGGCACACCTGTCCTCTACCTAACCCTTCGGGGATGACAGGCGTGATGGTATAGTATGTTTATTTGAAACATTTTTCTTAAAGTTTAGCACCGTTTATTTTACAAATAAGTTTACACCTTACACCTGCATTCTCTCTACAAAGTCCATGTGCATTTATGTATATAGGACATATAGACTACTAAGAAGTTACTGATAATCGCCTAACCTAACCTAACCCAATAACCTCTTGCTTTGCATCGGCCTTCATTTAGAATCCGTTTAGGGACCTATTTCCAGCAGTGGGAATCTATCGGTTGATATAATGAGAGTCCATTAGACTTATGTAAAAAGACATATTTCCCATCTCCGCAAGCATTTAAAGTACTACACAGTGAAGAAATGTACATCGATTTATTGAACGCCTTTTAAAATATCTTAGTACCGCTTAACAACCGCGGTTATCAGTTTATCCTGCGATAAATGTTGTAATAGCTAATATGAACCCAATGCCGACAGTAATTAAGCTGCTTATAATCCATCAATACGCACGTTCGTGTATGGTGCATATACTGAGCATATGCGCGGGCTGCATCATTAGCGATGTTCTGCTGATTAATGAAATTATGACGAAATTGAAAGTGCTTTCAATCTATAATCAACATTAATAAGGGCGCATTATGTGGGAACCCATATCTAACTCTAACTATAACACGAGGTAAGGCTATGTGTAGGTTATTAAAAGCTATTAATTTGCTTAGTTTTATTAAAGAGAAAATAGAAGAAAATCACGGCAGTCATGTAATTAAAAAAACTCATTGATTAACCATGTTTTATTTTGAACTCAGGGCCCTCTACCAAGACATTTACAATTACTTAATAAAACTAAAAGCACAACCTTCACCTGAATAACCCATGATATAAAACCATTAGATAATGGAGCAAGCTTAATCAATTAAAAAAGAGGTTATTTGTTTATTCTTGTAAATACACATAAAATAAAAAAGGAAAACAAATTAATAGATACACTGTTCAAAAGCCAGACTTATTTATAAAAAAAAACTTTTCCAGGAAGCCTGAGAGAGTAGATTTGTAGTGGAGAGACAGAACAAATTTATATAGAGTTTTTATTAAGATTTTTATTGTTTTGAATTCTGAACGCATACATTTATTAACATTTTATGTTCTCCTGGTAGGCTGCAGTCTCCTAGGACTTCACGCGTCGTCAATAAACCCACGCTCGCACGCATGCAGATTTCCATATGATTTTTTCCTTAACCTAGCAAGTAATGAATTCGAAAAGTCATAAGCTCTAACTTGAGACCTAAGTCTTGGCAAGCCATAGTAATATTGCTAGGTTATATATCCTTGTATACCAATTTTGTTTCGTCCAAATCTGCCATACATCGTAACATGCGCCGGTAGCGTACTAGGCACGTGAACAAAATATTTTTGCCAATTATTGTCATAAGCAACGCACAGCTGTTGCGCGCGCAATCACAGCTGATGCCTTTATTTCGTCAGTTCAAGATCATGACGTCATAACAGCCGCGAATTTTCCTTAAAGAAGTTTTGGCGGAGAATCAGAATAGGTATACAAAAAAGTTTACAATACTTATAATGCATTATTTATATTATAGCTGCTTTATTAGTCTAGCGGTAGAAAGTGCTCCTGCCGACCTTGATTTCCTAAGTTCGATTATCAGTTCAAACTGAATGTTGCCTGGGTTTAGTCTAAAATGTTGAGTATATGAATAGATTTGTACCCGTACATTAGGCTCGCGTATAACATACCTAGCTACCGACGATGTGTTGAGTCTCATTCAGGTTTTATGATGTACACACGTGTAAGGTATATTCTTTGCATGATATTTACTTCACAATAACAACCAACTATTTTGAAATTGAATATAAATGTCTATTATAAGTCATCATCATCATCAACCCATTAACGTCCCACTGCTGGGCACGGGTCTCCACTAATTTGAGAGGGATTAGGCTATAGTCCACCACGCTAGCCTACTGCGGGTTGGCAAACTTCACGTGCCATGGAGACAAATCTCTCAAGCAAGCAGGTTTCCTCACGATGTTTTCCTTCACCGTTTGAGCTTGTGATAAATACGCACTTAACTTCCGAAAAGTCAGTGGTGCGTGGCCGGGTTCGAACTCGAGACCTTTGACATCTCAGTCCACTGGTCACACCACTAGGCTACCACAGCCTATTATAAGTAGATAGGTAATATATCTTATTGCGGGCTTCACTGTACCTGTATATAAAGTTGTAACTGTCACTTACACATTTAATATAAGTAGGTAGCTGCTTTCAAATTTCAAACGAAGAGACAATTTATATCACAAAATCTTACTTTAAAGTGAGACTTCATTGGGAGACATCAAACAACCCTCCCTTCCTAAGAAGACAACTCAATCAAATCTCAGATTATTTGCTCGTGTAAAACAAACAAAATGACGCGGAGTGTATCCTATCCACTTGACCCCGTTTCTCCCTAAACGTACCTTCATACAGTCGATCAATACAGCAACGTAAATAAATCACTAAGTTTGAGTTCGCGATACGCCGCTGCTTGACGGTTGCAGACAGATTCAGTAGGCCAAGTTTGGATCACTCCCCCGTGTGTCATTGAGAGGAATTGGTATCGGTTATGTGGAAAGGTAAAGCATTTTTTGGCAATTACGTTTCAACCATACGTATACAATAAATACTCGCTGTAAACGAAATGATTGATGATTTGAGTGCTGTCAAGCTACTTGATGTAATAATGGTTATAGTAGACACTAGTCAGTATAGAATATACATTATACCGGCTTCAAATCGCAGGCTACGGTTTGACAACCAAAAGATCCAGCAACCCATCTACTGTCCCACTGCTGGGCTTATTTATACGTGTTATTTGAAGGCTGGCCTAGTGCAGGTCGATAGACTAGACTAACCGCAACATCGTAAAGGAAATCTGTCAAGCATGCGTTATTCACCATTCAAGAGAGGTACCTACGTATATGATTTCGAAAAAATAAATGTTTAAATGGTGATTATATGTCTAGGCTTTAACTGCTTCTTCTTCACTTTTATCAAAGCTGCTCTACCTATGCCTTCGAGGATACAAGCTTGACGATATATCATAATTGTTAGGACGTTTAACACTTTAAGTGTGTGATCTGAGCAAGTACCATACAATATGAATTCGTTCTCCCCAAACGTACCCCAAGACACGTGTGAAAATCTAGGTTGCAGCAAAGGGTATAATCATCCCAAGATCTGGGCTATTTAAAAATTTAAAAGCCTTTGTAAGTCACATATAGTGTAACAAGATCCATTTACAAAACTGAACATAATTGAATATTGTTCGTCTACTAAAAAGCAAACAGCTTAAACATCAGTCAAATCGCTGCGGCTATTTATCAAAACTAACAGTCCCATAACAGTGGAAACTAATACAGAATTCATCAGCTATTTATCACGGCCCACAAATAATATTATTTGAGTGACAGAAATGGGTTATTGCGGCGATTTTAGGGGGTTACCGGGCGGACTGTAATGCCATGCATATGCATGCATACCGCGAGCGGTGTTGACGCACTAGATATTGATGAATTAAACACTTCACGTTCATAAACTCACACCACTAAACCAAAAATGTGTCTCTACACACACACACTTGCCCAGTATTTAGGCTCGCACAGAGTAGGAATGATTTGAGAATATTCAGTTTCTATTACATAACTGTTATCGATAGTTTAGATTCATGGTTTAGCACAGTTATCGTTGGTTTATTCACTAACACACACACACATACAATTTGTGTACGTTGTGCATTTATAAGTACAATTGTATGACAAATAAACTTATCATCCTCAGCATTGAAATTCACTGTCAACCTACCTAACTTTTTTAAATCAATGTGACCGTACTACTTACTAGCCGTTCTCAACATGAGTGGAGATCAAGTCCCAACAGTGGGATAGGAAATGAGTTAATGATTATGATGACACAGGTAAGTTTTTACAGATTTTTTATACGAATATTCTTTCGACGGATTGAATTGTGGTATATTAATACATTATTTTGTCATACTTTGGAACGAAAATACAAACATAAAGTACATACAAAAGTTGTTCCATTTATAGACTTTTTACTTACCTACCTGCCTACCTACCTAGATACATGCTATCACGCCTGTCGTCCCCGAAAGTTTAGGCAGAGGTGTACTAATGTACACCCACATTTCACCGGTATGTTTTTTAGGTCCTATAATAGGAGACGAGCCTATTATTCTACCTTCCTGTACCTATATGTTTATACACTAAAATTCATGTATTTTTTTGAAATTTTATCTACCGTTTTTGATCCTCTATACTTCATCATACTGTCTTCGTCAATTCACATTCCACTTTGATGTTTGATCATTACAAAGGTTAACAAGAACGTCTAATTAGCGATACATGAACGTATCTCATCGATTTTCGGTTGGAACTGACTAATCTACTAATTTATTGACTGCTTCTATTAATTTACTAACCCATTGATACGTTGCTCTAATTGTGTAAATACTGTTGTGGTGCCTGTAAACTCGTATTATTAATGCGAATAGAAATCGTAAATGGTGGCTGACTTAACAAGGCGTATTAAAGTGTTGTTAATTAAGACGTTCGATTGATTGAGGCTTTGGGAGAGAGATCAGCTTATTTTATGATTTCAGATTGGTTGTAAACGTTACTGTTCAACGTGGTGGTCGTGGTTGCGATTCCCCGTTCTAGCAAATTTAGGGAAATTAAAAATCTTTGCTGATGTAAATATGAAAAATCAAACGAATTGTCTTTTGTTATTGAAATGTGGATGCCTAAATAAGTGCTGTAATGCCTAACCGTTCTGCGATACTAGCGTGATGTTAAAGATAATATAATAGAGATATCCAATAAATTTAAATTTCAAAATATGAGAGCATAAATCAATGTCTTGACATACATACCTACCTATCATTTTAACAAAAAAAAATATAAATTAATTAATAATAGTAGCATGTATTTGGGCACCATATTACTTATGGAATACGATCCATGTTCCACTAATATGTTCTATATTACATATGGAACATATTACTCAAGGTTCTTATGGAATTCTATGGGCGAGGTCTTTATTCAGCAATGAAAGTGCTTTGAATGATATATTTAATTAATGTTTTTGTAGTTTCTATGAGGAATTTTATTACCTACATATACATATAATAAATTTTGCCAAAATCCTTCTCATTTTCAATAAATCATAAAATTGCCTTTCTGTAATCGATAGGATTATCAGCATAATATTTTGAACAATCTCAAGATGGCTATTTTCATTAGTTCAAAGTAGCTTTTTGCTAATTTATAAAAGTTTCTCTCAAACACGTAATCCAATATCCAAGCATTAATAATAATATCTGAAAAAAAAATGAACCGCGTAAAATGGAAAACAGCAAATTCATCTGATTTTTAAATCTCGTCACAACTGCGCTGTCCAACGACATAGTGAATGTCCCGTAGAGCACTGGAGGCCAATCCTAGTCCCTCGAGTGGCATGCCGTCACTCTGCGTGGCCCGTTCGACGCCATATGTGACCACTCCAGCAAAAAACATCACAACTCCATAATCATTTAAAACAAATTCCAACCGTAACCCACACCCGATAAAGTTCAAAATTGATTGGCGTTACACCACGAGGGGTGGGGTATGGGGTGAAATCCCAAAGGCGACGTACGGCACAGTGCTCATCATTTCCCCATTGTCTCGTTAGACAAAAATCAAAAACAAACACTCGCTGTAGGGATTTTCGGATCTAAGTTTCGAATGACTCCCAATCATCGTCTGTGTAGTACTGTGATTGTACGTTTGGGATTTAGAGGTCTATAAGCTGTCAGCGTTCCATTTTATGGGATTAAGATATGTTTTTCTATACCAATAACTGGAGTAAGTACTTCAACCTGAGGGTGTGTTGTATGTAATACAATCGCTATGAGCGCTAATATACACAAATTGTGGAATTCATTCAATATAACGTTAGTTCGTCAGTTTTCGTACAAATAAAAATGCAACAATAATCAGTAGGCTTGTTTACTACGTGTAGCTTATGTAATTTGTGTCCAGTGAGGTATAACCAAGGCTAAATTAGGCTGCGACACGACCTGCGAAAGAAACATATAAAGTGATAGTAATTGTGCCTACAATGACGACTATACCTGTGATGATTTGGTTCCATTCTGGCAAATCGTAACCTAATATATCCCTAATATATCCTCAGCCTTCAAGCCTCAGCTCTCAAGGAGAGAAAATTCTGAACATTTAAATGAGAAGTACCTACAGAACATACAGTAATTGGTTTTTATTTACCAATATAGCCGTTACTCCCATAAAAACAAAGTTGAATTTGTTTCAGCAAGCCAATAAAAAACTTTTTATGTTTGTATCTGCTGTGAATCATATTATATGCGAGCGCAATAAATCCATTCATATTTTCTAGTCTACTAAAATTTATTAGACAAGCTGTTGTCGAGACTTATAGAGATTCGCACCAAAACCAATCACTAAATCAGCGAAACATGGAATTTATTTACAAAGAATATGTTATTCTTTCCCTCTCTCTTCATTGTGTTGGTATAATAAATAATATTAAGCGCCACCGTATCAGACATTTCGAAAGCTCTCTCTATCTATCCTTCTATTCATCGAATATATGCATTGAATTACTCAAGATTTTGCCATGTTTTGGATAAATGTAATTCTTTCCTCGAAGATTGCGCCTCCGCCGTCTCGCGTCTCCTACGTGACCACAATATCTAAGTCACGCTTGTCTCCAGCCACTCTTTTATGTCTATCATTTATTCTTTCGATACGCAAACGTCAGCATTTGACAAGTACAGTTCATGTCGAATAAATTGTCGGTAAAATTGTACGTGGAGTGAGTTACGACTGTGGACGGGCCCTTCGACTCCGCTGTTTTGCTCCGATCCGACAGATTTATCGTTTGCTTTGTTTTTAGAAATTTTCGCCTCCGCAAACGCTTTCCCTTTATATCGGAAACGCGTATTTCGATCTACATTTATTCCTTCGACGGGAAACTCGTCAATTAGACCACCCTGACAACGTGGAAACATAAAAAATACACCCTATATTGAAGATTATTTCTAATGCTCAAACTCGAGACGCAATAAACTAGCGCGATGATAATAAAAATGTTCAGTTTATCCCTCGTGTTCTCGTTGTAAATTTAAACGGCGATGCGCAAGCGATTCTAAACCTTACCGCATTTTATTAATGTCACGATAGAACATTTTAATTTTAATAAAACTGAACATCGGCACGCCCGACCTATTTGTCAACCTTCTTTACTTTTGCTGGCATGAAATCATACAGTCTCACTTTGCGTAACTACAACACTAAACGTGGAGACCTCGGGAGTCGACAGAAAGCGTACTTTTTGATTAGAACGCTAAGACATAAATTCGCACGATAATCCACGTCCGCTCTCGTATGAAATATGAAATCCCCGAAGGACGCCGCGCTGGATTTAAGCTTTTCTCTTTAAAGTAATAAAGGTGTGTTTTATTTGAACTGCGACGGATTATATTTGGGATTTGGACTACGAAACACGTAGGCGAACCATCGCTCATGTGACAAATTTCTACGTTTGCCTTAACGCGGGCCACCGTGTTTAGAATATTATATCTGAAGAAGGGACTTTGGGAAGTCATATTGATTTACATAAGGAAAAAAAGGGTGTAGAATTCTGGACAAATGAAATGAATCTTGAGTGACGTGGAAACGTGCAGTATATGAAAGGAAATAACATTTTTTTACGTAAAGTAGATATTCTATTCTATAAGAGGAATTATTTGTGGATTTCTTTTTGGTTTACCTCAAGCTATTTTGGACGGAAAAAGTTGTAATCTCATTATACTAATATCATAAATATTAATAATGAACATTATTTTGTGCTGCCTTGTTCGTTTAGTGGTTGTAAGCGCGACTGCTGTACGTTAGGTTCTGGTTTCGGTTTGATGTATGAAATTAAGTTTAAACCATCCTAGCAATTTCCCTTTTAGGCTATGCACAGAACATTTCGGTTCTGAATGTTCCTACATCGTTATAAAGCAAAAAGGTGAAATTGTCCAATACAGTAATACTATAACGTCTTAAATTGGATACCATACTTCTATGTTTATCTACTTAATATTACGTGAGTAGTATGAAGTTCAGCAAAAGATTCTTCTTAATATATAGTTTACTGTCCAATACATAGCTACATGATAGCTAAGTTATTTTCATTATATCAGCTAGATGACGTCTACTGCTGGATATAAGTTTCCCCCAAGTATTTCTGTATTTCCAACACTGTCGGTCCTGGGCCACGCGCATCCAGTGGATTCCTAGGACCTTTACCAGGTCGTCAGTCAACCTTGCCGGAGGCCTACCCACGCTGCGTGTTCCAGTACGCGGTCGCCACTCGAGAACTTTCGGGCCCTAACGGCCATATTACACTACCACTACCTTAGTTTTAAGGTTATTAAAGAAATATTATTATCAATAAAACGTGTTTTACGTTGACTTGAAAACGTTGACCCTGGATTTAGTTGACTGAAAAACACAGACGGTCTGAAATACAGCAATCAAATCAACTATCAAACGGAGTTTAATTTTAGGTCATCTCATTTAGTGCCATTCCTCGGTCAAATAAAATGTTATAGGGTATTTCTTAATTCTCATTATCAACTCGGAGTGTAAAGCTATGTCCGGTTATTGGCAATGGGCTCGACCTGAAATAAACTGTGGGTATATACTAGACCACTAGTACACTTATCTATATCCCTTCAGGAGACGTGATAGTATACTGTAATAAGGTAACCAACGTTAGGGCAGACCCAAAGCCACTCGGTTTGTATTATTTAAAGATGCTTGCATTGATGTAGGTACTATACTATAAAAGAGTCATGTCACTCCTCATAATGTCTAGCAAGATCTTAATTAAGTTTTCAGAGGCTATTTAAATCAATATTCTGTTAAAGTACGTAACAGATGAAAACAACAATAAAATAACGTCAACACAATAATTCCTAATCCTACATCGGCATAACCCTAATTGTGTTTATCGATAAATCAATATGCGAATTGAATGTTCTCTAGGGGTGTGCAATAACGATTGTCTATATGTCTCTTTTTTGCACCAATTGTAACTGGTGTATCCCCCTAGGGAGGAGATTTGTCAGTTCGTTTATGCGACTTTGTCGAATTCAAATCGTAGTTTTCCTTTCTACTAGTAACGAACTAGCAACAATACGTGCGGAAAGAGGATTTTGCATTTTATTATATGTATTTTTCTTTTCACGTGTGTGTTTTGAGGGTAGTAGTAGACGTGATTCAGCTAGGTGAGCAACCCAACAATTGTATATTTATGAGTTCACTATACGTTCTATAGATTTTTTATTGTGATACCAATTTATAGTCGAATCTGTACGGATTAGTTCGCGCAGAGTTCAAAATTGGACGTGTATGAATTATTGTTATGGTTCAGGTATAGGTATATACATGTAATATTGCAACAAAAAATTGTATATGGTTGAAAGAAATATTTTATATCATTTTCCGGGCTAGGACTGCTATGCGTTGGCACATCGCCACTAATTGTGCAATATAGTTTTATTTAAAAACTGACACGGTTGGATATCGCTACGCTTCGGACGACTGTCAATAAATATAGATCTTTTAAACGAAGCCTGAAGTCGTTATCTGTCATAAAAAGCCGAGGCAGAAATAGTTATTTTTATATCTTTCTCGAAACTCCCCGTTCTACCACATTCTGATTTGAATATACTTCTGTCTCTATTTTGGTGCCAAAATGACTCATGGCTTCACCATCTACATAAAGCTTCACATTTAAAACAATATTCGTTTCATTAAAATTGACCGGTCATCGGTTATCACCGCGGACGTCCTGTGCCGACCTCTTATCATCCGTTTTATCACCGAAAGAGGAAACAGACAGTATTTTTATTTATGTTAGTCCCCGACCGCCTACGCATGATGTTACTGAAGTCTAGAATATCCATGATATTGCCGCGCGAATTAGTTTCGCATCATTTTATCCGAAGGACGAACGTGATTTAAGCAGTGATTTCGAATCCCGAAACAATAAAATATTATTCAGAGTGCTAGTTAATGGTTTCTGTGAAATAAATAAAAAACAGTGAAGTAAATAACACCTAAAAATATTTTTTAAACAATTCCTCTGAAATAGAGTAAACAGTGAGCTTTCCAATTTGGTAATTAAATCTGCCAGTCAGTAATTAAACTCAACAATAGATAGATGCGTTGAATGAATGATCAAACACCAAATATCCAATATTGATTTAATTAAAAGTACAAAGGTATGTAATCAGGTTAAAATTATCAAATTTTACGATTGCAATCAAACATTTATTTTGAAATGGCATAAATGTTCAAATGTATTTAAATGTTATTCTATTCTCATAAAACATTAATCAAATTAATTAATAGATGTATAATGGATAAAGTATGTAGTATAATATTGATAAAATCGAACTCTTTTGTAATAAACACTGTTCTAAAATGTGTAGCATTTTTTCCAATATTTTGTAGGTAACCTATAACCAGGGATTATTATAGGTTGAGAATATGTATTTACCTAAAGTTCAAAGATGTAGATAGACTTGTGTCTAGTCCCGGAAATAGGCTAGCCTTCTATTTATATGGGACCTAAAAACTAAACGCGTTAGCTTTGGGTGAATATCAGAAACCCCTCTGCCTGAAACTACTTATTACGTATAACATTGATTTTATTAAATAAATGCGCGTCGTACACGTAGTTGGATACAAATGTAGCTTTATATCAATGTCTAATATTCGCGTAAGAGTAAGATATCGGTACTTCTTGCTAAGCTTTGTTATATGTTTATTGGTAATAAAATGTATACTTGACGCGACATAATTATACATTTCATTATATTTCACGAACAAGACCGAATAACAAAATTGCATATTCATTACTATGCAACTCGTTTTCAATTAGCATTCCTTATCTAGTCTCTACCGCAAGGGGAGGGGGTATGGACTTGGCAAAAATTTCCACCTAACGAGCTCATTGTTTTTTTATTTGGGCAGCAGGAGGGTTTGGTCGCGCTCCTTAATTAAGAACCAGGACTTTTCAAGACTTCTTGAAATAATCGATCATTGCACATAATTGTTAATTGTGTGTGTTTGTTAAAATAATGTATATGCCAATACAGATTCCGGTCGATATTGGAATAAACTAGTATTTTCAGATTTTAACGCACCCTTTATCAGCCATGGTTACGGGCAGATTTACTTCTAGACTGTAATAAATCAGAAACAAAACCAGAAAATTTTAGTTCTTTTAGCAGACTAAAATATCAACCTCTGCACTACAGAGTTGCGGGTTCAATAGCCAAATGGAATAAATTTCTATGACTTACAGTTGTAGCAGATCTTGTATGTTAGTTTATGTGAGAATTTCTGTTTTTAAATCTCCCTTTGGTAGAACAACGGCCATTAAAAACAATCGAAAGATAGTTTCAAAACCCAATTAAGTTTTGAACAAGTGTATAAGTGTAAAGATGTGTTCTATTTATGCAACAATGCCACATTCAAGCAGAGGCAATATATAACAGTGTTGAAATCGTTTAAGTCACGCATGGTTGTACCATATGGCATGAAATAACGAACTTAATTAGTAATAATGGGTTCAAAGATTGCTCAATAGTGTAAAGCATGTTGACCCAATTAAGGTTTTTATTAATCAGTTGTTAAATAAAGTTGAATATTCATGGTTTTATAATTACAGACCGATAAACGCAACATTATATACATATAACACTACCTTCCGCAGTAAGTGTATGTCCCGCATTCTAATCCTGGTTGAGTCCATTTTATACCTAAAATGTCTATACAAGAAATAATTATGTATTTACAAAAAAAAAAATACTATGTATGTAGTGTATCAACCACAACAAAAGCTTCGTTACATAAATCGTGGCTAGATGGCGCTGTGTAAAATATGCAGTTATATTGATATTATTATTATGTATTTTAGTATGCAGTTGCAAGCCGTTTACTTTATATTGAACTACCGCAGTCTAGCTCTAACAGTCTCAACGCAATCAGTAATTCAATAACTCTAGTAATGAGGCAGTAACGAAACTAATTTTACTTTCTTCGTTTATTTCAGTGGTTCACTTGGCATATTCATGTTAAATTTAAAAGTTTCTGCGTTAAGCGTACTTTCTTCACAGTCTGTTTGCTTTTCTTCGATATGTTATGATCATGGTTCTATTTGCTTACTAAGTATCGACTCTAATGCTAATGTACATAAGATATAGTACTTTATATGTACGCTTAAGTAATGTATATCTTATGATTTCCACCCGTCCATAAGTTTTATAACATATTGTGTATTATTCTTTGAATAGCAATTCTCTATTTTTTGATTAACCACACTATGCAACTGTAGAGGAGCTATGGTAGCTTTGTGGTGTGATTAGTGAACTGTGATGTCAAAGGTCCTGAGTTCAATCCCTATGCCAACACTTTATTTTCGAAGTTACGTGCGTATTTATCACATGCTTAAACGGTGAAAGAAAACATCGTGAAAAACCTGGATGCCTGAGAGATTCTGTCGATGAAGTATAAAGTCTGCTATACCGCGTAATGGGCTATAGCCTAATCTTCCTTAAATGAGCGGAGATCCATGGCAAGCAGTGGGACATACATTGGTTTGATGATTCCTATATTTACGTTAGGCACATACAGTAATCATCAAACCAATGTTATAATGATTATAGTTATGATATCTATAATTTATTTTAGGAACAATATGTTGATTTTTATTTTTGTCTGACACAACAGAACATCCAATATATTCCTTTGGTTGAGGTTAACAAGGAAACCCTTATTTTTATTTCTAATATTAAAATTATTTCACTGAGCATTCCTATTGTACTCTTTGTCAAGTTCCGAAGCCATATCATTCCTAATTATTTCTGCCCTTTTCCTCCAACTTCGTTATGCGGCTTCTTTTCCTTTTATTTACCGTCGATAGTATCTCCTTTACTGTAATGAAGAATATGCATGAAACGTGGTACTTCAAATAGTACTCTTTGAATGTTTCAAGTTTTTCCAACTCGTGCGATATTGATACTCATTTGTTTGAGAATTTCCGTCTTAAGAATCTTTTCTATGACTCATTAAGATTTATTTATTTACAAAGCTACAATTGACATCAAAGTAGATAAATGGATTTTCCTTCCAATTGGCTACTTGTACCAAAATGTATCTTTTATTTTTATTTAACCCATCCATATTTATACATTTACGAGTATGTATCCCCTTGCATAAAAGAACCTTAATATAGATTTGTGATTAATGAAAGAAAGCGCATTATTTGAATGATGGTTTAAATCATACTGATTCGTACTGTGTACTGTATGTACTTAAGCAATAGGTTTTTCAATGTATTTTTCATATTTTCACTAAAAAACTCACACACTCAAATGACTCAATGACATGCTGAAACGGTGCAGGAAAACATTGTGAGAAAACCTGCATGCTTGCAAAATTATCTTGATAGCGTGTGACGTCTGCCAACCGCACTATGTAGGCTATCGTGGAGAGCTATAACCTAATCCTTCTCTAATACCTACCACATACCATAACACCTGTCTTTCCCGGTTATGGTATGTTTTGGGTTCCATGTAATAGGGGGCAAGCATATTGCTATTGACCGGGTACGAACGCACGACCTAGTAGTAGTTAGTCTAGTACCAACGAGGCAGGTGATGATGATGACAAAACTCAATAGCAGCCATTAACAATAGCTATCCGTGTTCCCCAGGCCTGGGCCGGCTGCACCCATACGGCTCGGGCAGCGGCAGCGGTTCTAGCAGCGGAAGCGGGCGGCGGCGCGCGCGCAGCGGCCTCTCCGACTCGCCGACCGCTCCCGCTACGCCCACGTCGGCATCCGACAACGCGTCCGACGCAACCCTCACGGACTCAGAGTTGCCACTCGCTAGGGACTCCACCCTGCTGCATAACGGTGAGTTCAGAATGTTCATAAAATTAATCAAATTCAAATCTTTATTTCAAGTAGACCAATATTACAGGTGCTTTTGAAATGTCAATTACACTAGCTGCACGGTTCCAAAAAGTAAGTCTTATGGAAAAGAACCAGCCGCAGACACCACAAACACTCTTATCTAATCGAATCTAAACAAACATTAGAGTAAAAAAAATAAAAATTGATAAGTCTTTTCTATGGCAAGTTCATGTACAATTCTGTACCGCATTTGATTAATTATAAACGAGCTCTAAGTTCTAATTAACAGGGATCACTTCAGATCCTATCTATTTTATAGTCGCTCAAAGTCGAAGTATCAGTTATGAATACTTCTTATGAAACATGATATCCAATAAAGTAGACGTAACACATACCTACTGGTTTAACTAAACTGACTTAATTAATTCCTTACGTAGAATTGAGAATATTTACACCAATTACTTGATAACAATCGTTTATATTAATATCGCATATTAAACAGATATTAAAAAACTCGAGTAAAATAAAAGTATTATAATTTATTACACTTCTTCCATGTACGTCTATGCTCTAATCTTTACTTATATTAGTTTGTCTAACTACATCGTTAATACTTCAATTCTCGCTCAGTGAGAGACGTTAAAGTATGAATGATACACAAGTTAGACTTTTTGTTCACGTGGGGCATCTCCACGTGGCGTAGTAATCTAATGCTTCAGTAACAGTTTAAGTTACATTTAATGTGTCGAAAGTAATTAGCGTCTGCTCTTCCGAATGGTAAAAGTTGTTACATTTTGTTTTACTTCTTCATGTTACTTGATGGTTTTCTCTCTTTCACTTAACGAACGTAATGATACTTTGTTTTATTTGATACTGACTCCATTTAAGGTTTCCAGTGAAAGGTTATATTCACCTAATATAGGTATATCTATGTTTCCAAATTTTACAGACATATTTCGATATTTTAAATAGTGAGACAAATAAAAAAAATGTTTTGCAGGAAGTGATGACATTTGATTGCATTTTTCTATTCCAATTTTACTAGCAATAGTTAACTAGATATTGATTTTTAGAAATCAAATCAATGGAATATATACTATAATCGGTATTTCAGTAAAAACATCGATATATTAACCAGCAGATACCTAAATTCTTTAGTTAAATTTAAACGGAAAAGCCGAAGGGCCACCGCTTCCCATGTTAGAGGCAGAGAGGATCTCGTGGTAAAAGTGTTTGCTGGAATGCAAAATGAAGCATGTGATTGCTACGGAATCGCATTATGCCAGTCCTGGATATCGACCCGTGTCACTGGAAAGGATATTTCTATTTTACAAGGGTACTTTATAGACTAGGTCTATGAGGCAATATTAGCAGTATAATGTTCTTGATGACTTGACGTAAAAAGTATTATTTGTTAACTTGTATCTATCTGCGACAATTTAGCTCATAAGCGGTTTTTATTTTTGTTTGATCCGTGATTTGATCTAGAGTATTCTAGCTATGTAAGAAACTTCGTTCAGTTATTTGAAGAATATCAGCATTTTAGTCACACATACTTACTTCTACTTGATTCGCATTTTGCAATTCGATTTTATTATTGAAAGTTACATACGCAGGTTTTCATAATGATGTTCTACATGCAAAATTTCCATCAGTTTTAATTAAAATATTTTAGGCAAAATTTTGAAATTTTTGACGTAAGACTTTTAATTTTTTCTCCGTTAATATCGCTTCCAGCGGTCCCCTAAATTCATTTAGCAAAGCACTGTGTCACAGAGGCCTCTCGCGACGGTTTCCTAATGGATTTTTATCGTGTCGTGCTCCATGAAAATTGAACAGGAAATCCTAGGGAGTTCCGGTTTTAATTTGCCAACCATTGGATTCTATAATCGTTCTAGATTTCATTGAAATGCAATTTAATTGGAATTCTCTCGGTGTGATTTGAATCGACCGCGTTTGTGGGTCGACGTTATTTGGTATTTTATTCTGAGTAACGTAAGTACTAAGGATTATCTGTGTGATTTATTTTCTATTTTAAATCGAGTTTTTACGATTTAAATTTGAACTTTGACTATACTTAAGAATTTTTAATTTACGCCATAACATTCGTAGTCAACCTAATTTCAATCACTAATTAGTACGTAGCAAACTATTTTACAATCCAATAGATTTGAACACAATTAATAATATAAACTTTTGATTCATATTTTCTGATTACAAAAACAATCCCAGCAATCTCTGGTACACCTGTAGAAACAAACTTTAACTCGGATTGTCCAAACGGTTCAAAATTTACATTTTCCTTTTCCACGTCAACTATTTACGTGTTGCTTCTAATAGTGTTAGTTATAACTTGTAAATACAAATTACCAGCGAACGTTTCCGATACCCACCGCGTGTTTTCAATGTTTCACTTTCGTCCCTCAAACTTTACAGTTGAAAATTTGGGTTCAATGTTTGTTTACATACAGTTTTTGGGGTCCCAATTTAATTTAAACTATCGCAGCTTTTATTTGTCGTTTAGTACAACATTTGTCGTTCCGCGGTTTGTGCGTGGACCTTTGTTTGTGGTACTGAATTTATTCCGCCTGTGTTTTGCTTTCACCAAATTCCGGTATAATTTGTCCGTACGTAATGGATGTAACGTTTCATCTTTAATTTGGGTCGTCCTGTGTCACTCGAGTTCATTTCCACTCGTTAATTAAACTAAGTGATACGATCCTATTTAACGTTTTTCTGTCTTGGACAACGGCTGTAGATTAACATAAGTAATAAGATGTATTTTAAGCGTAGTGGTTTCACTTAAATCAACTTGGTCAGCTTATGCAGGTCTGAGGAATCTGTTAAAATAATATTAAATTCTAATTATAGCTAAATTACGATAAATATTTTGTTTCTTGTCCACCTAATTCCATAGCTTGACATTCATTTTATAATAATAATAATTAAATACTGACCAATTACGGAAGTAATGTTCAGATTTTTACAATTAAAGCACCAAGAACCAATCAACGAATTAAGCCTATGCTTAAACCCGATTGCGTATCACAAATCGTTCGTATAGCCGTCATAAACAGGCGACAAGTCGTAAATGTGATCTCGCCCAGCGAATGTGTTAAACAATTTGATACGCGGTAACAATGACGTTTTTATGTTACGATATTTCGGTAAACCTACCGAATGTCGCCTTTAATTGCCGCCATGAAACGCATGCTTGTGACGAATCGCCGAGCGATAGATGGATCCCGATTATTTTTTGAATCACAAAACAATATTTATCCCGCTCGCTCTTAAAATCCACTTATGCAACAGAAAGAGACGCATATGCATAGTGTTGCAGTAACCGTGGGATAATCATAATGAAAGCCGGAAATTCGTTAACGAATATGGCAGCGCTTCGTTAAATTTTATGTGTGTTTGTTTAATGAATGAATGCCTTTTTAAATTTCCATATGGTGCCGTCCTGTTTTAATGATCGCGTCGAGTCGGACTTAACAAAACAAATATGGAATGAGTGTTACAAAGGATCATTAATCTATTAGTAAATGTATAAGAATAGATAGAATGAGTATGACGTTATTAGCTTCAGTGCGGCGCTGTTTCTCGCGTCTTTCACTATTTTACACCCCGAAATTGCGGAATTAATGTTTCCGTATTCATCCATCAAGGGGATACTGTGAAATTTCGTTCGCTCAAGACATCCCCTTAATCCTCAAGACGAATATCTCAAACTCACGAACGGAGCGGAATAATCGCGAGTTTGTGACGAGCTAAAAAATTATATAATTCGTCACTTAATCCCCAGTATCTCGGGGGGTTAGTCAAACAAATACCTAGTATTAGTTGTGACAAACGCAGGCTTGAGTTTTATGTGATCCAAAATAAAAGGACGATATCAACGTGTTTCCCCCTCTAAGTAAAAATAATACACATTTATAGGTAAGGCTCTCTTCAAAACTATTAAAAATAAAATAGTTAAATGTTTGCACACTTTGACCCAGAACAGTTAAAAAAAACTGCTGGTAGACTAAAAAATATCTCTTTAGGCGTGTTTGCCACTTAAATACTATCTAACTCTCGATATTGCTGTCTTAGGAAAATAAACGATTAAAAGAATATTACAAAGGACTTGGGACGACAGTAGAGTCGATTTTCACAGTACATTGAGCGTAAAAATTCACCCGAAAACGAAAGACGAAAGAAATACCGTAATGCGTAATGAACTGAAATCTTTTACAACGTCCGTGTGACCCGTGTACAAGCTTCGAGCGGGAAGCGTCTACATAAATACAAGTGGACCTAAAATTCCTCCCTGTGGGACACCCATACGGAAAAAGGAAATCAATTTCATTATGTTCCGCTTCTACTTTGTCATATCATCATCTTACAAATAAATCCGCTTGTAATTTGTACCAAAAGCTTTATGCGACAAACCATGGCACAAAGCTAAAGCTACAACCTTCTTAGTTTGGTCGAAAGCACAAAGGAGTTCGGTGCCGAGTCGCCAGACCCGAAAAAGTACGATTCCTTTGAGAGACCAATCCTTTAATACTAATTGAATCATAATTTAGGAGACTGGAAGTTTCTTTTTATGTAAATCTTTTTTGCCTCTCAAGGCTCAAAAGCTGGCAACATAATAATCTTGAGTTTGAAAGGTTTAGAAAGCGCTCTTGTATTGGGGATTGAAATAAATGAGATGTCAGAGGTTTCGAGTTCGAACCCAAGGCACGCACCACTGACTTTTCAGAAGTTATGTGCGTATTTATCACATGCTCAAACGGTGAAGGAAAACATCGTGAGGAAACCTGCATGCTTGAGAGAATTCTCGATAGCATGTGAAGTCTGCCAACCCGCAGTAGGCTAGCGTGGTGGACTATAGCCTAATCCTTCTCAATTGAGAGGAGACCCGTGCCCAGCAGTGGGACATTAATGGGTTGATGATGATATATTCTAAGAAATTGTTACTAAATTATGGTTAAACAAAAATATTATCCTCACTTTCTTTGTAATATATCTTCCTTCAGTACAGAAAAAGTTATAAGTATTATTGATTTAATTAATTTTACTCCATAGTTTTGTTTATTATTGATGTTCAGGAAGTTTCTACGTATTGAAGGTTATTGTCAAACAAATGTATTAGGTACTTATTTATTCAGTATATTAAACTTATGGCCAGTCATTAACATACATGTTAATGCCGTGATATATATACATTTACTTATCAGTATTACATTGAACAATACATTAATTTCCACCATCAATGAAGCTTTTATTGCCTATTTATCATATGTATTATATTATAAATAATTATACTTGTATTAAATAAATTAATGAAGCCTCATTGTTATAATAATGTGTATTTTTATTTGTTGTTCGTGTTTCTATTAATACAATTGTGTATTATCTTATATTTATGTCATTCTATCTGAATTTCTCACCGATTATCTACGATTAATTAAATTAAATTTGGTCTTACGATCAAAAGATTTTAAAATCAGTCACATCAAAACATTTCTAGTTTACCAGTATCAGATTCATAACAAAGCTATTAAACTAAGCCTATCGATACTACTACAAAAAGAAACCTTAATCAAATGTTATGGAAGATTCATTACTCCCAGAGCAATTTTTTTTTCAAATTGTTACTTTCATCGACAAAACAGACGGAACCGCGGACGATATCAATATCACTAATATTCGAAGATACAACAGGAAATAACCCCAACTTTTCCCTCATACTTACGCACTAACTCCATAACCCATCCAATGTCAGTGTAATATCAAAAGAAAATTTACCGTAGCACACGCGACAACGACGGCGGGAGCAGCGATAAATCTCCAGGACAATTTCCGAAATTTTTCTATCAGAAAGATTTACACTCCAGTCATCTTGGCGAAAGAAAATCGCACCTACAATCCTATTATCGATCCCTATTCCAGTACAATTTGCGAGTTGCGCGGGCGAGCGCTAGCAATTTTCAAACTTAAATGAAAATATCGGTTGGGGTAGAAGACTGGGGAACATTTTCACGGCTCCGACTTGTCGATAGTTCACATCCCGTCGAAACCAGACATGATGCAGTCGGTAACATCCTTTGTCTAAGCGAAGTTTACGTCCAGTGGTTTTAGATGGATGTAAAACTGACAAGAAAGGAACACACTATTCATTTTAAATGTCCAGAACATTGTTTCTATAGTGATTATAATCTTAACACAGTGTTGGTATTAATAAATATCATCAAATATTGTTTTTATAACTTAATTATCATATTTTTTACAATCATTAGAAACAATAATTTCATTATAGGGGTTTAGTTTTTTCTTGCTAATAGCAAATTCAATCAGAATAACATACTAACTGGTAGAAGCCGCAGGCTGAAGCTAGTGTCTCAATAATTACAATAATCCACCTAGCGATATTAAATTAAATAGAACCAAAATTATTCGGGAGTTTAATTGAGTTTTCGGTACCTTCTACATTTATAATTAAAACTTCAATTAGATCGAATTGTAATTCTTATTTCGTGCCTCAAAATAATAACTACAAAACGTAGTATTGATTATGTGAAATTTTGCCCCTGATTATAGATATTTATTTTACCTCAATTATAGTCGCACGAAAACCATATAAATTAATTAATAGTCAGAATTATAGAAAAGATGATAGGATTTGCGAAATTTGGTGATGATAATGAAATATAAATTCATAATTTATTGTTTCCAGCTGGTCCTAGAGAGAATAAGTCATGTGATATTTGTAAAATTATTAAATATTCTAGACTTTAAAACTCCATAAACATATTAATAAACACATTTCTAATGTTCCAAACAAGTATCATATGCTTTGAACAATACAAAGCTATTTAAAAAAGTCTAGATACCTATAAATCATTATTATGGCCATAACCATAGACCATTCTACACACAAGCACTTTGATAAAGCTTAAAATATAGCAGCTAAGCACTGAGTACCTCTTACAACGTTAACAGCTCATTTAAAACTAAAAGCCACTGGGCAATATTGCCATAGCTGATATCGTGGCATAGTATTTTATAGGAAGACAATAGCACGGAATCCAGTACTGAATAAGTAATAAAATATCGACAGTACTCGCCGTTCGGCTTGATACCGTGTAACAACCGAAAATGGGAAATTGTTAAATAAAGTAGAATCTATTGAACGTGAACACGATGCTACAGAAGAGACCTCTGGTCTTCTAATACATGTTATTGTATTGTACTATAAGGACGGGAGTTAAAGTCAATGAAACATCTCTAATGCTGAAACTGGTAATAAATTTAATGCTATTTTTAAGTCAAACTTAGCCATATTTTCGTTTTGTTTATCTACTTCTATTTTGGAATTACTACACAAGTCCAAAATGTTGTCATATAGACTAAAAAATGAATTACTTAATTTATCAAATTTTAAACATTCGTCTTCACTTAATGTTGCTTTTAAATTTTTTAATTTTTCTAAATTAGAATTAAAATGACTCACTAAATTATCGGCTTCTTTTAATTTTTTCAATACAATTTCTCCTTGTCTTCTACTAGGACCAATTTTTACTAAATATAGTCTTACCTTGTTAAGCTCTTTACTTAAACTTACTAAATGTTCATACATTACTGTCCATTATAACGATAAATATGATAAATTACGCGATTATATATTATTTGCAGGCACTTACAGAATTTAGAGGAAGAGTATTTCTTGCAACGGGGTTCCGAAAAAAAATCAAATAGCAATAGATTTTAGGAAAATGTCTATATTTATAAAAGTTGAAACAGCAAATGCATTGAAGCAACGACAGCACAAAGGGAGGATATGAGCGAAAGTAGCAATTTTGACTCCCTGCAAAAGATTTTCTCATTTTCACTAAACGTATTTTACTACGTGAATAGTCCTTATGTCCTTTTTCATAAAATAGATTTTTGATTGTTGAAAGGTGACATAAAATATTGTTCTTTTATAGCAGGTGCCATATTCCTTTTTTCCAGGAAAGTATCTCAGATTTTTTTAATAATTGCTTATCATTACAGGTGAATTGGTTTTTTGTATTTATCTTTTCAGATTTAAAACTATGCTTTCAATATAATTAAACCCTTAATTGTAATGCAATTTTAAAACTGTGGTATGTAGTTCCCTCATCCTCCAAATATTATAACAATGCATATAAAGACTGTAATGGAAGATATAGCCCAAAAAAAACAAGAATGATTTATTGGAAGTAATTATATCAGAAGAACGATGTACAACAGAAATACTTGGGCAACAAAAAAAAACTACAAAAAGGCCAAACACGTGACAAAAACGCGACTAGTACAAAAAGTTACGTGTCGTTGAGAGACGATAACAACAAAATCAAATTCCATCTACACAATGTAGTACGTCAAGTAAAAATTTCTGAAAAGAAGTTGTTAACAAAAATACGCTGAGGCCCGCAATGCCTGCGGGGCCATGATAAGGCGGTGGGATCTCTAGTAAGCACCCGCCCGGGGAATCGCTCCTGTTGGTCACAAGACGTGGAAGGTAGCGGGTGTTATCAGCGTAGTTAACAATTACAATATACCTGTGTACATCAAGGTAAAAACACATTCTTTTCTTTTAAGATTTCGTTTTTATTACCTGAATTAATTCAATTTAACTTTATTGTCTCCCATAATGTTATAAATACAGGTGGTAAGGCTTAGTGCTAGATACAATTATGGACCCTGTCGGGCACAGCAAAAGTATAGTAAGAGAGAGGAGGAAAAGTGATTTTACAGCAATTTATTTTATGTTTTAGTATATATAATATAGTATATATTCTATTTAATTGAATTGTATAGTTTAGTTATAGTTAATTAATTTCATTTACACACGAAGGTGTCTTCATGTTCTATTATCTCCATTGTTTGTAACGTTACCATTATTCTAATTGTGTCAACTGTAATCTTCATAATTTATTTTCTTTTTTTGATATTACTTATTTATTTTCACTTGACATGATTAGTTGCCCACTTACCTACTTGAAAGAGGCATCCAGCCATGTGATTACAACAGCCAATAACAAATGATAGTTCAATTGATTGCTTTTGTAAATCATGAATGCGTTTTAAATCTCCTTTTACCTATGACTTGTCCCAAACATTATTAGACACTTACAACCTGTTCGTGGAATACCTAAAGATCCCTTGCTTCACGATGGTGTTTTCAAAGAAAACGTGTATTGATGAGTTAATTAAGCTTCGTATTCTTAACGCTCGGGTTTTGTGTTCGTAAAATAATATTATAATAATTACTTAAAATGAATCTCCTCTGAAAGTACTCCTTTCGTTGATTTGTTCATTTTGTGATTTTAATTCGTATCTATGATCAATTTCTCTTTCATTAACTTCGTTAATTTGATTCTTATAGAATTAATACGTGCTTATCGATAATGGTATCTACCTTATAATATTTATAACTTAACACAATAAAGCCCATACTTGAATTTAGAAACTATTACTAACTATCTATTTTGAAATTTAGTTCTTTATTTTCTGTTTACAAAATAACTTATTCATCATAATACTTGTTGGTGAAACTTTCAGATCCCGCGAGTATTATGGCGTGTGAATGTTCAATTCATCCTATCCAACGTCCATATATTGCAAAGCTTAAACCTATACATAATTCATGGAACAATAAAAACCGATTTGCGTACTTCGCTTCACCAAAATTCCATTAAAACTCTCAGCAGTACCCGGCTACATTTTTTTTTCATCACAAAAGAATACTCGTGGCCCCAAAAATTGAGTTAATCTTATAACTTTGTACACAAAAGTACAATAAGAGAGACAAAATAAAACAAATAAATTGAATTAGAAGAGATTCCTGCGAAGATTGTTGCAATATCCTTTATCAAATGTAATAACGATGTTACATTTTTAAGCTTTAATTGTAACTTGTTAAATAGATTAAGAAGTGTCCACGACAATCGTAACATCGTAATTACATAGCTTGTGTTGGAACCAAGGTATTTTATGTTCAGTTTCAGTGTTATTTTTTGTAGAACATTGTTTTTTGTCAAATCATCTTTGTTTTAGGAGCAATAATTATTGTTTTGCAAAAAACGTTTACTGTTGCTCATTGATGCTAGTGCTTTACCTATACTTTTCACATTGCCACTTTGAGATATCAGTATTTAGTATCATTTTTCCAAAACACCACAAAATAATTAAGTTCATAATCACAAAAACCTTGTTGCATAAATTTAATAATGGAAATGTTAGGTATTACGTATTCTTTAATTATTATATTCGTAAACAATAAAGATATCTGATCAGTAGATGATAGACTACTTATAATTCTTATAAAAAAATGTTCTAAACCTTTAGTTATTTCAATACTAATACACCCGTTTTTCGTTTGAAATAAATCAATTTTGTAGCAGGATATTTAATTTTAATATGCTACATTGTGATTTACGCATTTTTGTTGTACTTTATAATACATACATATGTATATATTATTATCAATTTAAGAGCTCCTCTTGTCGGTGAAGCAATCGCCACTGTTGTCGCATATGTTATAATTATTTAATAATTATATGAATGAATGAAATAAAATAAAATCTTAGCAGGTTATTATTACACATATTGTACTGACAGTAATTAAATATACAGTCACATTTTTTTCCTATGGAGATAGGCGGAAACTACACGAAAAGAATTGCTTCCTTGAATATCACATTAGATTTTAGGTCCTCTGTATTTGAGAATGAGTCGAAAGAGTTACTATACCTATATTATTATACTACGATATTGGTCTTTTTGAAGGCGAAACATCAATAAGGTCAATGTATGTTAAAAATATACTTTCAAATTTTCCCAACCACATCAACTTAATGGTCGGCTAAATGTCTAACCCATTACGAGCTTCCAAAATTCTCTCCCCCCTCTCCGAACCGTTCACGACACGTCACAAAGCGCCCCCACCCCCGGATGGCGGGTGCATCGCCAAATGCATCATTACGCCTGCCAGACACAATGCACCCCTATGCGTGTGTGTGACAAAACATTTGTTGCCTCGTGAATGATGCCAGTAATCAATTTGCAGATTTTATTTCAACACCAATGCGGTTTTGTATTTTAGCGGATGTGTGAAATGTCTTTATTATTTCGGTGTTGACAAAACCGAAATACTTTTGTGTTTACTGCTGTATTTTTTGTTCAAATAATTAATTAATGTTACCATAAATAAGTAAAATAAAGAACCACAGTTGATGATTCTATCTTTTATATTTGTTATAGATGTGTTTACAGAGGTATTGAATTCAATTACGATTCCATAAGGCTAGAGCAAACCTAGTTCAGATAAGATCTCCTAATCCACTTTCTGTCACTTACAACCTAAGTAAGACCTACAGTAAATAAAACACATACGCGACCGATCTGATTTATTTTTGGTCATTCCAAAAAAACACATTTGATAAACGCTTTGGTACTTAATATTAGCTGTGTTTACATATTCATTTATAAGATTAAATTTAATAGATGAAATCAATATCAAATTCTATATTTTTGTTCGCTCAATCTCCGCAGCAAAGTAAACACCAAGTGTTTTCGAATAGGCGACCTAAATCGGATAGGATATATTTCTCAGAATATAAATCTACTGACCTAGATTTTATTCCATCAACGTTGCTTAAAGACCCGCGATTGCACAATCCTAAACCGATTCGGCCTCACAATGTCAGGCCTCAAAAGCTCCCCATCATACACCATTATCGAGCGAGTCAGCACACCCTTGAACTAACCATTATACTGTACAAATCCCTACTTACACTGCTGTCAATCTCACACCTAAGGCCAAAGAAAGAGAAATCTGGATGATCCCAAATTAGATACGCGGTAACGAGACGGCTTCCACAGCAACGATAATGGGTTTTCTTTGCTGAAGGGAAAAACCAATTTCGTTGCTAAAACATCAAAATATCTAAGTCAAGTTGAGGATAATCCTCGTAGTAGACGGTAAGTATCTTACGTCTTGATATTACTTTGTTTGTGAGCGCCGCGGCGACGGGTACACGTGAATATTTTTGTGCTCTGAAGTTTGTTCGAGTTGAATCGATGATATTGGAAAAGTTGTTGCATTCACCTTATGTTTTAATACGTGTAAAATGTATAAACAGGTTTTGACAGGTATTGTTTTAGCTGCTTTCTACTTCGACTTCGTTTTAAACGTTCCAAAATTCGCCTGAAAAAGATTATCACTTCAAGACTTTCACGCAGATTGGCGTGAATATTTTAATAGAAGGTACTGTCTTACCCTGGTTTATATTTTATCAAAAATTGTTTTCGAACCATATTTTCATCAGTCATTACGTAATTTATTAGATAAATTATAAAAGCATCAAATTTAATAATATTTTTTCCAACAATTTTAATAAGGATCTATTTTGAATTTTCCTAGGAATCGACCAGCCAGGACTACGTTATATTAAATATTATGTAATAATTTAATACTAATATAATAATAATAATAATAAAATAATAATGAATAAAAATAATAATATAATACTATAATTAAATTTATTTATACAAAAAGTTCCAAGTTAACGTTTTAAATGACGTTTATAATCTGCGGAATGCTATTCAAAATTAACTATCATATTAAAACAGTTTATTAACAAATATTTGTTTCCATAAAAAGTCTTAAATAAATCACTACAAATAGACGGTGTTTCTTACTCTTTAAAGGAACTCTTTAAAGAAATAAATATTATGACAGTGCCCTGTCAGTATATCTTTGAAAATATAATGTACGTTAGAAAAAATATATCACATCATACGAAAAGATGTGAACTGCATAATTATAATACTAGATATAAGTCAAAATTAATGCAGCCACAGCTTCGTCTCGCTAAAGTCCATACCTCTTTTGTGGGATATAGTGTCAGGTTTTATAATAAGATTCCGGAAATAATTTTAAACCTCCCGGAAAATAAATTCAAATCCATCGTAAAGTCTACTCTATGCAAGAAAGCATACTACAAATTAGAAGATTATCTTGTAGATAAAAAAGTTTGGCAAAATGCTGGTCCAGCTCCACAGGTTTGCTAGCCTCATGATTATTATATTTTCTTTTATTTATTTTTTTATTTATTGGTTTGACTTCTTTTTGTTTTACATAAAGATATTTATAATTTTTTACAGTTTGACATGCTCAATTATACACTTATACAATTTGACATGTTTAGTTATACACCTTTACTGATTGACATGCAAATTATTTATTAATGTAATTTATTATTTATTAACGCAATAGTTACTGATTAGTAAAATAACTTGTAAAATATGAGACTGATGTTGGCTTTGATGTTGTTTTATTAATTTTTTTTTAAATGTGAAAATGCCTACCGGTTGCCGTGCATTCTGGGCTTGTCATGCTCACTCAAATGTCCTGCTGATGGTGGCGTTGTGTGTCGGGTCTTTTTATTCCCTACAACATGGTTGAGTAGACAGACGCCGATACACACGTCATGCTCGTGAACGGGTGCTATCAGTTGGGACTGGTCGGCTCATACATGTTATGGCAACCGAAATTGGTTTTAGTTATTTCTTTTACTTTCATAAATAATACGTTTCACATCGAACTGCACCAGTCTCATATTGATATTACATACATAAAGCATTGTAAAACAAAACCAACAATTTTGTATTTAATTTAAAAAGAGTATCTATGGAGTTTCTTGCCGGTTCTTCTCCATAAGACCTACCTTTTGGAACCGTGCAACTAAATTCAATTTAATTCGACAATTCAAAAGTACCTGTATTGGTCTAATTGAAATAAATGATTTGATTTGATTTGATTTGATTACATCAGATTTATCTTCTTTTTTTTTCATTCAAATAATAAATCTGTGTCTCCATTTCATATAATACATCATCAACGTAGGAATATCTTTTTGTTTCTTTAGTCACATCTGCGGGATTACAGACACCACATCCCCGAATGTTTTCATAACTTGTACAAACATTATCTTGTCGGATGAATTAGTTTTTATCCCTAAAATAATGCTCCAACAAAAAGACAGTACATATTAGTTACTTGTGTTTCCATACCATACCTTTCGCTTTCAAAGTACCGTTGCATTATTTATTGGGGAAAAACTTTATATTTTCACAAAATAACCGAGCAGATGCTTGGATCACCTGAGGACGGGCTATTAACATAAGTTTCATATTAAAAATTGAACCCTATTATTGGGCTCGTAGAGTTTGTTTCGGCCCAGTGTACCGTGAGCAAGGGGTTATGTTTTTCTTTTTATAGCTGTTTGTAATCGCCTCAGAAAGGCAGTAGTCGGTGTAATTTTCGTTGCGGGATTGTGTCTTGCTGAATGTTTTATTCAAGCGTTTAGAAAAATATCCGCGAAGTATTTCAATGTTTGTTTATGGATGGTAATGAGCAGTCGATAGTGCACTACGTTTTTCCTACTTTGTTTATAGATACAGGAATATATTCTAGCTTCTTTGGTTACTGAATAGATGTTTTTGCATAAAACTGTGTTTTCGAGTAAAACAGTATTTTCTTAAGCTACGGTCTGCACTCTAGTTTCTACGTAATATGACACAAGTGGCCCGACGATTAAGCGACCGGCTTCTGTAGCTCGGGTTGCTACTTCGATCGCCGTACGGTAATTAGTATGGGCTTTTGTGAATGTCAGAATTTTTGTTTATAAAAGCACCCACGATACATACGAAAATCCTCGTAAAGGCAAACGATTTTAGTAAAAAAATATATTGCGAAAGTCGTTTACATAAAACCTAAAAATATAATGGTTTCTATTTTTCAGATTCTATACAGCATTGATGATACCATGGTGTCTATATTATTTTATTAATAGGTAAATAATTCGCATATATGTTACAAATCTTTAGATATTTAAAAAGTCTATTAAAATAACTCAATTTAATATTTCATTATTATGATAATGTCTACAACATCACTTAAAATTAAATTGGTGATAATCTCTATTACCCTGACCAGAGGACTCTTTTGCTCTCTGCCTATTAATCATTTTACTGCCGTGTCAATTTAGAATGCCAATACAATTTTCTTGCTAAAACTTGACCGTCCCACATTCAATATATATATGCAGAAGATAAAGATATAACTACGTTTAACTCTTCCGCGTTCACAAGCGATTTTTGATCCAAAGTTATTAGACACACAAATCGCGCGTCACTCAGCGTCCCTGGGCAATGTTGTTTGTTCCCAACCCGTGTTTGTACAACTAACTGGATTGCTGCGGACTCCTCATTTATTCACAGCCCCCACTCTGCCCTAGTTACATTAGCCGCAACTTCTGATATACACATTTTACAATTTTGATTAACTTGTTCGTGTTCATAGGTCGAGATGGACGGTCGTGCTCGCCGCGGAGTCTGTGTTTGGAATTAGAAACCAAAGTTTATTATGAATATATTAGGTTTATAAAATTAGACAGAATTTAAGTTAGTTCAAAAATATAAAGCCTAATGAATAATATAAGATACTGTCTCGCATATACCGTGTTACAGATTAGACAGCACTGATAGATCCACACGCCGTATGTAAATATATGAATATATGTGTATGTTTATGATCTATATGATGTAGGTAGTAGAGCCATTGACAATATCCCATCTTGATGAGAATTTATTAAAAAAATCCTCAATAAATTACTGCTCGATCTAGGTAGTCCTAAGTTAGAACATCATCCACGGCAATCACACTCACATAGATAAGCGCGAGGAATATAGTTTATACTAAGTAAAATAAAAAAAAAACTCCATTTCATCGATGTCACAGGATCATATTTCGAATGAAGTATTTATCGATAAAATTGTTTTTATCATAATAAAAAATAGCCGCAACAGCTTAACGTAACCGTTATTTATACTCCGTTGTCTATTTCAGTCGGCTATTTCACGTATAAAATGTTGATTTTAATACTGTGAGTGGCGTATTTTAGTTGCTCTGTTTAGTGGGTTGGCGTTGCGTAAATCGCAACCGCAACCAATCTGACCTAAAACCTATCTATACAAAATTAGATATAGAGGCTTCTGACGTCACTCGCGGTAGACATTTTAACATTACGTGTAATGGGACGTTGAACTTTGCTTTAGAGGGTTCAAAAATTTGTTATAATTACGACTAAAATTGTGTTTCGTCTAACGTTTCCTTCTGCTTATTTACAAATGATTAGCTTACTTTATATTTATTTTCGTTATTTGTATTCTGTAAAATAAATCAACAATAAAATTCTTCGTTACAAGGATTGATATGAAAAAAATCTGATCTAAGTACTCAACTATCGACTACCTAATAGCAGTATTTCGAATCCATTTTAAATTTTTTTTTTTAGTCTCAATAAATATTTTGCATTTTCCTACAGGTCTGTTTCATATCTATATACATAACTGTGGTTGCTAATAAAAAATATTTTTTTAAGTGAATTCTACCATGTAAAAATACAATTATGTATATGTATGCATATAGATATAAAAATGTATTTGTATTCAAAATTATTTAAATAAAAATTAAGTAATTTAATATTAAAAAGCCACCGTACAAATCACTGTTATTATTCAATTATTCAAAAATGTGAAATCTTTTGTTTCAGGTACGTAATTGACACAATTATGCATAATAAATGGCGATATCGATGAAGGTAATAAACACGTTTTAATTAATTTAATGTGACACATGTGCTTATAGGAAATGTACTTACCTACTTATTGTGGGTTATATTTTGTGAATTTTTCATCGTTATCAACTCATTTCCTAACCCAATGCTGGGCACAAGTCTCCTTTTTTTAGAGAGATTGTAGGCTAGGCTAGTGCGAGCTAGCATCCTTCCCATACCATTGAGAGAAACTCCCAGACATGCTGGTTTCGTCACGATATTTTCCTTGACCGTTTGGGTATGTGATACATACGCACGTCACTACGAAAAGTACGCGCCTTGGGATCGTACCAGGACCTTTGTCTGCACAGTGCACTGGTAATGAATGTTAGATGGGAAGTCTACATAGGTTATAGTGAGTTTTCGGCTACATGAAAGTCTGTCAAAAAGAGCTGACCTACAAATGAAACTGCTGAATTAACGTTAAGAGCTACCGTAAATATTGAAACATACGAACCACCAGAAAATGAGAAGTAATCCTACACGTTCCGCCAAGCAAACGTAGCGGGTAAACGGGTCGATGTCATCAAAAATCCGAGGTTAGCGTTAACGTAAACGTGCGCGTTTTCAAAATTGCCTCTCGAGGACTCGTGCGCTGATTAAAATACATAGATTTGATCTTACGTGAGAATGTTCGATCAATGCGCATATTTGAACAAAATCTCCCTTTTGTATGGTACCTACGTGTACATTGCATGTGACATTGTCAATTGTTGATTCGGCATAGCGGCATTGTGTTGAAAACGAGATAATTTCGGCACACTCGTTGAGTATTGTTCGGTCGTATAAATCGGGTTTCATTACGGAACTCATTTTCTGTATGTTTTATCGAATTTATGAACTTGAAAAAAAGGAGGATTAACTGGGTCAAATATTTTTACGAAAATATAATCTTTCTTTAATATTATGCAAAAATTAAATCTTTGTGAATTCAAATTTTTCTTTAACAAAAATAAGCTTATAATAATTAAATAATATTAACATAAATAGATATAAATAGATCCATAAAATGATAACGAAAAACTGAAAAAAATGTATAAAGTGGATATTAAAATAACTTTTGTATTTAAATGTATGTATTTAATATTAAACAACTTCCTTTTGAGTAGACATTTAAGTCCAAGAAAAACACAATTTTGACTGTCATGACTAGGTATTGAGAGAAGAATAACTGTATAAGTTTCCTAGAACTTAATTGAATTAAATATATATACTATCCGGATACTACATAGCGTTGAGCAACGAGGCGTATGCCACGGATACTAGACGGTTGGTTGGACACTACACAGATATTTTAATATAAAAATCCATAACTCATAACCATTTGCCGCAACCAGAATTCAAAGCCACGACTCTCACCACGGAAGGCCTTAATACTGCGGCACTAGCCGGGTCCTTTAAAAATCGTCCCTAAAATAAAAATAACTGCGGAAAATGTTAACAAATTAGACCAATATTTGTGTTAAAAGTTTTTAATTAGTATCTAAACATGCTTAGTAAATATAAATATGGTAAATACACTCTCTACTCGTTAATTAGTTAAACTTTTAGTTATTGACTTGGTACTTGGTTCCTCTGACAGTGATAAAGCCTGGCTTAAGGGTGCGGCAGCTCGCGTCGGCAAGCATCAAGACTATTTATTTTATTTTGTGCTATTAATTATGTGGTTTCCTTCGTGTTTTTTTTTTGCATGGCTTTAGTTTGTTTATACATAATATCTTAGTTTAAAGAATATTTTTTCCTGCTTTGTTACATTGCAGTTACTTAAATAGATAGAAAATTTATGAAACTCAGTTGTGAGTTCTTAAAAAACTCATTTACTTTCTTACTGTGAATCCTCTCAAAATAAGGTTGCGGTTAAGTTAAAATCTACTACATGCTATGAGCGGTTTGGCAGTCTTTCTTAATAAATTGTTCCCAATTATTATTCGCAGGAGTTCAATAACCATTAAAATTTGATCTTTGGAGGCACTGACATGTTCAATAATTTTATTCCTCTTTTCGAACCATATTGAGGGTTCTTAGCATAAGTTCTGTGGCCCATTTAATTTCACATGATATCTTTCAAAATACTTAGAAATAAATAGCATTTTTTGTTAAAGACACACTGCAAGATGGAATGGTAAAAGCTGAGTAAAGCTATTACATGTTTACTGCCCTACCGTTTGATATATCTAATGATCTTATCCCTTAATTACCTTACTGCACCCACGGGAAATGATCTCGTGATTTATTCGTTGCTTAGACAATGAAGTACAGTGCATTCATTACAAAATTACCATAGGTTTTACTGTCCCGCATGTGGATAGAATGGGCTATATTGTTATAAGGTAATAGCATATACATACGTTTATTGCTATGATATTATACAGACTATTGAAGAGATGGTTTATATATAGTTTCTTTTTTATATAGAAGAACTAAAAAATTATTAAATTAATACACACATACATATACACCCATATGCCTACACATACCCACCGTTGTGATTTTTTTATGTTTTATCTAATTTTATTTGAAATTATTGACACATAAATTTACACAGTCCACATTTGCGATGCATAGTTTACTACTCAGACTCCCAAGATACAGACAGCTGTCAATATCATAATAGATTTAAGATTGAATTTTTACTGTTCCTGTTTGATTCAATTAAAAGGGAAATGACATTTTAATTAACAATAATTAATATTACCAGATATATACAAATATTTACCTATGTATATCTGCTTTATTATGGTAATCTTCCACATAAACTGATGAAAATGCTTTTGGGCTGCCATTCCGTTCTAATCAGTTTCAAAAAGGATTTCACAGACGTTCCTGACACGTAAGCAAAAAAATCCCGCCTCTTTTAATTACTATTCCGTCGGACAACGCCACGGCCAGGCGGAGTGGTCGGCCCTTAATTTTATGCTGTAATTACATTTCTTTTTCTTCATTAAAACCTTAGGATATTAGTTTTAGTTTTCTTATTACATTTTTGCAGCTAATAAACTGTCACTTCACTATGACGCGCGGTTAATGACGAGATAGTTATAGGATTACATTTACTCGACGAGTTATAAGATGCATAAAATCTTAGGCTGCTTAAACTTAAGAGCAGTAATAGAAACAAGCCACTGAGATAGGACAATTCATTGAGCCGGTTGAATATTATTGATTTGAATGCAGTCAATGAATATTTTTGACGACCCAATTAGTCCAGCGGTTCCTAGTTAACACTCCCTTCTGTTCTATGGGTCCCAGGTTCGAATCCCGAGCGATGATCATTTGTATCCGAGTCATGGATGTATTTATGTATGATATGTAAGTAATTACAAAAAAAAAGTATATAGGTATGTGGTATATCAACCAACTAGTATCTGTAACACAAGCCTCGTTGCTTAGCTAGAAATATTTATTTATTATTTATTTATTTTATAATATTTATTTCCCCAAAAAAAACATTTACAGAAAGTACACAGCCATAAATCGTTTGTATTTAGTTCAGTATGAACTGCGATATAATTATGTATTAAAAATGGACTGGCTTCATGGATTGTGTCAACAACTAGCCTAGTTTGCAAGTCGCGTTATTGTATACAAGGCAAAGCTTATACTTGTGCTATGATTGGTTCTTGCAAGCGATAGCTGAAGGCAATGTTCGTCGATAAAGTCAATACAATATTGTCGTTATAAATAGCTTCCATTCTTACTACGTAACACAGCCATTGTATACAGCGGTTACACCGAAATGAAAATTACTATGCACCCTTGATAATTTCAAATAGTTTTGTGCTATTTTCATATTTCTGGGGAACATTTTCGTTGTAACAAACGCAAGTTCCTGTACTGTGAAGGCAAGATTTAGTTTTAATTAAAATTATTTAACAAAGTGTGAGGTTATAATTATGTGAGATTTTTTATGAGTTATTTCACGTACATAGTTGGTCCGAAATAAAACAAAATGGCGCGCTTTTATATTCGTAAATGAAATCATAAAATAGCGTAATACTACCAAATGCATGCTCCATCATCTGGCAATAGATAAATTTCAGTACGAAGACTGGGAATAAATTGAAAGGCAATGATCATTTTCTCCCACGCCTCCCCAGTTTGTTTATGGCCATCTAAAACTGAACGGCTACATCAGAGCGGAGTACCAGGCTATCATGGGCCGGTAGAGGTGTGCAGCGGTCGTTTACATTTTCAATTGCGTCTGGGCTCGCGGCCTAGGGCGGTGCATTAACATAATTGCAGCCACTATATTGATTGGCCAGCTTGCGGGCAAGGTACTCACTCTGTGGATGCTACCAATTGCCGTGGAGCACTGGATTGTTACGGCTATTCTCGGGAGATTAGATGCTATGCTCTTGTTGTCTGCGCGATCTTTTGCTGGGTTAACAGCTTGTCGCTCTTTTGCTCTATTACTTTACTTAGATATAATTGGACAGTTTAAGTTGTTGCTCGAAGCAAAATCGTTTCAGTATAATTGTTGAAATTTATTATGACGTTGGCCAAAACACCGTAAATAGACGATAATACGATAAATATGGAATTCAAGTTTTTATTACTAAAATCATTGACATCAGCTTTTTGTATACCTACATCAGTTCAAATCTTCCACATTATTAAATAACTATCATTCTTTATAATTAAAACGTTGCAAGACCAGCGTCGCTGTTTCACAAACAAATATAACACAGAATACAACAAAATCATATTCATGAAATAAAATTTACGTGGACAACTCCATTCAATTTCCTGTCCGCCGCAGATCGGTAGGCGGAACGTCCGTCAGTAGCCAACGGTGGCAGCGAGATATGATCACGACTAGCATTACGGGACCGGCTTAACATAATAGCTGCTTTAGTCTTTCCATCGCGAAATTGAATTATTTCAATACCAGCCCCACGGTTGGTTAAATCTAAGCGGTTTTAGAACGGTAACGGTAGCTAAGAGCTCTATTATGTGAATCGATTTTTCTTTTGTTTATTTAAAAAATCATATCATTTTAGGTCATTATCGACTACCTATGGTATATTTTTTATTTCCAGAAATAATAAAACAAACTCGTCCTCAGTTGTTTTTAATCTCTATACAAATTTTGGTTTATTTAGTTTAGTTATCTGCAATATTTTCCACGTCTTTGTCAGGTCGAGATTTTCCATGACATGAGAAAATTAAATATTTCTACTTTAAACTCGCGGCAGCAAATTCCATTTCTTAAGCTTCGTTAACTTAGTAGTTTATTATTTTATTTAGTATTTTATATACACTATATAGCCATATTTAACACTGATGGCTCCAAGTTAACTTTCATATAACACACTGACGTTACTGCAATAATGTTTCTTTAGTTTTTAAATCATGTTTTAACACCAAATTTTCAAACGTTTTCAAAACGTTACATAATTTCCAAACCTAAGTAAAATATTATTTGAATCCAATTGACTCAATAACGATAATGAAAAGGGCCAACGAAATTGAAAGCTCTGTAACGTCTATATTTTTTCAAATTATTTGAATAGCTCTGTCAGCGATTTTGGATCGTGTTCTCGGAAGGTATCTGAATAGGGAAAAATTACTAAGAACGTCCTGAATCGAAAGTGCTCATAAACGCCGATCTCCCTTCAGTTATTTTACTAGTAGGTATCAGCAGAATTCTCGCAACCGTTTTGGAAGATAATATATAAACATAATCTGTATGTTTTAGAACTGTTATCTTTCAAAACTTACTAGAATATTACTTTTGATATTTTTAAACAAAATAAATCCTTTAGTACGAAATATCCTCGGCTAATTTTATCAAATCTTTTCAGTAGTTGAGGCGTGAAAAGGTATCAGACAAAGCTACTATACTAGCTTCCGCCCACGACTTGTCCAGCGTAGTATATTGATGAAAATAGTCAGTTATTGTGCATTTATTACCTTGATATTCATTAACTTTATGCCAAAATTCAGCTTCATAGGTTATATGTATACAGGCCAAATTGTAAATTCAAAATCGTCTATAGTTTTCCACTTGTCAATAAGATTAGACCCAGTTAATGATAAATAATAGGTTACGTATAGCCATTAACTACCGAGAATTTTGTTCGACCTAGAAACCAAACCTAGGACTAGACTAATGAAGCAATTGAAATCTGAACACACTACAATACGTGTTATTGCGAAGAGTTTGCGGTTCGTATTACAAATTGGGTACGTGGGATTTAAATGTCAAAATGATTTATTTTTCATGTAATCGTTGGTGTATTAATAAAATATGACTCGTGGTACAATAACGTTCATTCAGAAGTATTCGCTTACTGAAATACATCGGTACTGGACATAAATACCGTTTGTACTTTGAGTCAATTGCGCTAGTGCTTTAAAAACCGTATTTAAACCTGTATTACACTGACTGATTTCTCATAGTTACATGAATATTATAAATTAAAATACCTTTTACGGATTTTATCGTAGTAAATTAATATTGATTTGAAAATTAATTGGTTTCTTTGATAATGTTTGCTTACCGATATAATAACAGTGCGGTTTGTTGTGAAGCGTATGATTGTCTTACAAAAAAAAACAAAAACCAATTTGGATTTCCATAATATGTATAAGGGGGTATTATTAGAATACTCATAATGAGTGAGAATGAGTCAATGACTGTATAAGAACAAGAAGTTTCGCTTTTCATCAGTCTTTAAAAAGAACATCTTCACAATTCCCAAATGTCCAAAAAACGCACCGCAAGCAGGGACCAGTTCGTAAATTCTGTGCGTAATCCCCTATTCCGTTTTCCAACGCGTGACCTTCATCAAAAGGCCAAACAAGGGGCTGCAGTCATAAAAACCTTAGGTACTTGTCATTCAAAAACGTCACTGTATAGCGACACGTCTTGGGGTAGTTGTAACACACCCTGGCTTCGTTGTCAGCAGGGGACGCGCACGGAATCCGCAATTTTATTTGATTTCCGATTTAAATTCCCTCGGAAAAGTTTTGTGGTAATATTTTAATGCTCTCTGACCGATATCAGATTGTTGCATTATGATTGTCAGCTTTCTCGAACAAAGATATCGTTTTTGTTATCAGAGTGAATTAATTGCACTTATTCTGTAAATGGATTCTGGGTTCTGAGATATAATTATGTATAATATGTTATGACATATTGGTGCTAGTCGAAGTACATTTTCATTAATTGTCATTTGGATTTATGTTGTTTCACGGGATTATTAAAAAAAAAATATTGTATGAAATCAAAATATAAGTAAAATAAATATCATAAGTTTATGTACAATTCCCTGGTACCTTTATTTTTTTACAAAAATAAGCTCAAATATGAATCATATAACACTGTAAGAAAATAATTGATGTCTGATTTACCTACCATTTTTTTACAATTACGCCCAAACTACTTTTAAATTGATTTATCTGACACAGTACGTAGGTTGTTGTGTACGAAGTAGTCCTGTGCAATTATTCAAATTCCAACAATTGGAGTAATTTCCATTTAATCTCCATCACAGTACATTTTGAATGAACAAGTATACCATGCTTATCTACCGCCCTTCATTTTCTAGGTACCAATCAGTATTGCCAGAAGCTATCTAAAGGGAAACGTGTTAGCTTAAAGATATAATGAATAAACAGTGACAGAGTAAGTAGAGGTATTGAACGGAATCTTAAGGAATGATCGCTTAGTGGCAGAACGCCTTCAGCTATTGCAATCGCTTGGATCGGTCAACTGACTACGCTTAAAAAAACATCATAACTAATGCAGTTACATATATTTAAATAGAGGGCTTATTAGGTAGATAAAAAAAGTTAAAGTATTTACTTCTATAAATACTCCATAGAGGTTATATTTTGATTGTAACACTAGAATAACTTTCGAGCTGCCAAAAAAAAAACCTCCTATGCAAATAAATTGAACTGGTTTATCGTTAATTTTATCTATCTGTATTTAAGTGAACAAGTATCGCAAATAGATCAGAAGGCATTTTTTCAGTGCCCACTGGTTTTACAATGTTATATGCGTGTTTGTCACCTGATCGAGCGGTGAACGAAAACGTATTCGTATCGTGATTTTCTCGGTGGATATTCCTTTCAAATACTAGGAAATAGTTACTAGGTTGATTATGAATTGTTCATTTCACACGAGAAAGTTACTTTTATGTACCTATTTGAAAAAAAATAAGGTATTAATTTCTGTGAACCCGGTATGTTTGGAAATTTTCACTGGTAACATTTGACAATGCATAAAATATGTCAATAGGTATAGGGATACAAATCAATTTATTGATCTCTACTGAAACATATTTCCACAAAGTTGGAAATAAACCAAAATTACCACTTAAATATTGTCATCTATTTGAATCCGATGTATCCACGCATATTTTTAATCTTTTGACATGAAGCACCAAACTTTTCCAATTTCATACAACCAACATGTTTATCTGTATGTTCAGAAAAACATCGGAAACCCACCCCACAAATACAGTGAAGATTGATTGGAACATCAGAAAGGGAAAATTAAGGTTTCGCAAAGCAATATTTTAAATTTATTTGCGTCTACGATGCAAATTATGAAATAGAGATGGGGTGGCTCGTTTTTTTTTTACTTCTGTTAGCTTAATCGAATAGGGGAATCTTTTGTTAATACCCTAAGATCGAAAACTGTTTGCGTTGCGTTCCGTTGCACGCGGAGTTTCACCATCATCGATATTCGAAGCAGCTAATTCTGTAAATTTTTATTTGTCTTTAAATAATGGGACTTCTGAAGAATTCCAATTTCCTTTTATTTGTTTGATATTTTTTGTGAGTGTTTTACTTAGATCAAAGTTGTTCAGTTATTGAGATGAGCTCATTTAAATTTTGGAATGTTAAGTAACTGATAGAATGAAATAAATTGGGTATTTTCATGCTAATCGGGAAAAAGAAAACCGGAGACTTTTTTAACTTGGTAAGTACTTAAAAACGAAAGAAATTTGGAAAGCTTTACTTAACGAATCGTGCATAATTAATCAATAGCTTAAAATTAATTGCCAGTTTGTTTATAAATATTATATATTCTTTATACGTTTATATAATGTTTAAGAGAAAGAGTAAATACATAGTAGTATAAATGATTTAGGTTAAGTCTGTCTAAAACACCATAGAATTACTTATATAAAAACATTTCTTTATAGAAATAAATAAAGTTTGTTAGTAACGTAAATAGGTTTACAAAAACATATATTTATAATCTAATTAACGATACTGATACAAATAATGACTTGATGTCAGTGCAAAAGATAAACAACACGTAGTCGTTAATAAATCACCCTTACATTCACAGCCGGGTTATTATTCGGACAAATCAGCAGCACATAATAGCGCAGACGATATTTCCAATAATAAGAACGAGAACTAATCTAACTGGAGCTCGTAAGATAACATAGGTCGTTCCCCCGGGGACGCCTGCTGTTTAGTCGGTTTATACCCGCGGTATACGGAAAGCTTACATTGTGGTGATATTTGTTCGATAAAATTCAGTTCATTATAAATAACGATTGAGATCGATATCGTATCACCAGACTTCTAATCGGACCCTTCGATATACATACAAGAAATTGTTCTGATAAAATCATTTTGTTCCGATTCGGAAATCGATTTCAGCGCAGCTCTTTGAACTTTTCTTTATCGATAATCGTTATTCGACAAAATAAGACCATGAATGTCGTCTGACGTTTCCGACAATCGACTTAATCTAGCGTCATGTGACCTCCATCTTACCCTTACAATTTAGCGGCGACTCGCCTCACTAATACGATGATATCTTTCGGAAAATAGGATACCGTTTGACTTTACCCCCGGCAATTAAAAGACTGGATTAGACGATACACAAGTGTACCCTTAACTGTAATCTGTGGGGAGGTATTGTCTAGTAGGTACCTATTTTATATTGGAGTATCTAATGATTTTCAGAGTCAAGACTGTATTAATATGTTTATTAGTAGTAGTAGTAGGAACGTATCTTTCATGTTATAATAAATTAAGTAATTTGTAAAACAATCCAATGATTAAAATATAGTGTGAACTATTTTAACACGCAAAGAAAATTATATATAAAATATATAATTTTCTTTGCGTGTTAATATGCGGTATGTTGATATTATTTTAATCCCATTGTATTAGTATATCAATATAGGTACTGTGTTTAAATCCATAAAGCTTTTTATTTCAATGCACATTATTCTAATATTATATAGTTTAGTTATTAACTCACTATGAAACTAAAAGTTTTGTCTTCAGTAGACGATATTTAAAAAAGTTATTAAAAAACTAACTACAAAAGGAATTAATACTTGTTAAAAAAAGGAATTTAACGAAGTCTTGTTAACGAGCTTAGAATATTTATAGAGCTTACAATATTCAATACAAAAATACTTTCGATAGGTAAACCATTCTTTATAGTCGTACACGAAGTTATAATAATAAAGGCCAGTGAAGACAATAACATTTGCCAGCATTGTCCGGGACAATGAGGGGTGAACCTGTGGCCGTGTAATCTTAACAGCGATCACCGACCTCCGCTCTCGTCTGCCACTAGTTATACCACTGAGCGTACGGACTCTGAATGATAGCAAATTAGATGCTCTTTGTGGTACTTTTATACCATTACGCTTTATCCCTGAGGGGTAAGCAGACTCGAACTAAACTTCATCAACAATTTGCCGGTGTGGTTTTATTCCGATGTGGTGGGCGAGCCCATTGCCATTAACCAGGCACAAATCTCCAAGCTGCTATTGGGAATTTCATCGAAAAGTCCAATAACACTTGGCTCTGCCTGGGAATCGAACCCAGAACCACTCACGCTCACCAGTAGTGCTTGCGATCAGTTAACCAAATCAGTTTACTTTTATAACGATACAAGTAAAACTCGTACTTGCTTATCACTGTACTTGCAAGTTTTTATATACGCTCCCCAAAGCACTGTTTAACGTCTCTTATCTTGCTCCACTCCGCAAATATTTCATTTATAAAATCGTTATTTTTGTACATAAACGAAGAAACGAATTTACTGAATGACAAGAATGAGTGAAGCAACCATAAACGAAAAACCAAAAGCGGTCTAGAAACGCGAAGTTTGGAGCTGGCCGACAAAACATTTACTTAAACGTCCAATTACAAGTGATTTTCGGCTTCTGCAATTAGTTTTTTTGACGGGATGAAAATGTTCTCAACACCTGACTTGCAGCAGTTGATGTGGCAGTAAAACAGCCGGTTCTTCGTGACGAGTGGTCGTGATGTGCCTGCAATTTGAACGGCGTCATGTCAGCGTATCAGAGTCGACGAGGTACATATAATTGTACGTAAACCATCGTCGGAAATGTACGAAGTTCTGTGAAAGTCCGTGTTTAGATATTGTATTTATTATATTTATGAAAGCGGTGAGAAAATGAATGATAGACGATAGACAAAAGGAATTTATAAGGTGGGTGTCAGTGAAAACGCTGGAGGAGACGCCTTAGAAGGAAATATGTCGACCTTATTGGTGAACTCGTTCGGAAAGGTCAGCTTTGTTGGTGCTCACACAACCGGTGCAATTGTGTGTTATGACTGTGGATGAAGGAGTAGTGGTAGGTTGGTCGTAGGTCGACAATATTCTATAGTTACTTACCTCCTTGATAAAAAGACACGAGTTTGTTTCCGTACAGCACGGAACACTGTTGAACTTCTCATGGCCTACCATCGTGTATCATTCGATCCTGCTTGCTACATCAGTACGTGTTTATAATAAAGTATGCCCTGACAATTGACGAAGAATTTTATACCAACTGGGGGTCGAATCCAGGAGCTTACGGTCAGCTGCCTTGCCTGGAGTAATGAGGCAGTCTAACATTACTAACAAATGAATAATATTCAGCTCACATTTTACCTATTTTCAGTTGTTTATCTGCTTCGTTAATATTTAGCGAACGGAAAATTATTATTTGGTGATGTATTGTGATAGATGGTACTGCCAGCTAAACATTTTACGCCTGTAATTAATTTACGGAACGAAATAAATATTGTTCATTATTTTTAGTTATAGTGTTAAAGCATTAGTAAGTATCGTACCTATGAAGTACCATATAAACTAATTATAAGGTACAGTTCATAAATACTTTATACACGTTGTTATATGTAGCAAAGAAAGAAAACAAAATTATAGAATATATCGATGATTGAAAACACATCTATAATTCTATAGATAGAATCATCCGTCAATTCTATTAAAAAAACTATCAGTGTCTTAGTGGGTTTCTATGATAATGATGACTCTCATACATTTTTGTACCTAATTAAGGACCCAACGGTAATTGGAATATGGTTCTAAATATGATGATAAAATAACATTAAGATGCGTAACTTTATTCTTTATGGAGAAACCGCCGATCCGGTAAGTCTTGTGTATAAACATAACTCAGTTGGCTTGCAAACGTATTTATCTACTCGGCTCCCTCAACGAAAACTCACGGCTTATCCTTCAAAATTTGTCATGAAAATTAACATATTTTCGAGGAAATTCCGCAAACGCAGGTGTTATAGTAACAACTTGTATGAAATTGGGGGAAGTCGGGGTGTGTTCGGATACCTGTATCCCATAGGGGCAAGGCGGGTAATTGCATAATATTAACATTTATAACTTGTGGCGTATTGTGTACGGGGCCGTTATTATAGCGAAGGCTTTATTGCTTGCGTATAGAGTTATGTGGAGGACGGCAAAAAATTAGACCGCGCCTGGATATTCCATATTTTTGGGGGACAGTGGGGTACAGCGGCAAAGGTGTGGTAATATTTTATACAAATACTAGAGACCCGTCCCGCCCCGTATTAGCACAGGTATAATGTAAAATATAGTATATAAATCTATCATAACAAAACCATAAGTCACCCTAAACCAAGGGGAATATAAATAAATAAATGAATAACATACATAGTTCAGAATAAATTCTTTCTGTATGCACAAACAGACAGACATAATCACAATAATACTCCTAAAAAACCATTAATACTAAATATTAATTTTGGTAATGTACACACTTAGCCTGGTACCCTTAGCCACAAATAATAAAAAAATAAAAAAACTAATAATACATTTAATAAAAAACACTAATCAGTTTCTTGACGACTTCGTCGCAAAACAGGACGTGAAATGTTATGAAGGAGCATTTTAATATATTACGAAGTTAAACCTTATGGATTCTCATAACGACAACTTTTATACTACATATCTTCGCACATAAGTTAGCTTGTAATTTGACACGGCACTGTGAAATAAATTTGTCCGGAACCTAACAGGCAACAAGAATAAAAATATATTCTACTATTAATTTCGTTGAATCGTAAAAGCTCTCTTACATAATATGTTGGATAAATATAATCAAGGTTATTGAAAGTTTACTTCGATTGAACTTCTCTGTCTCATTTGTTACTATCATCATCCCATTTCTGTCCCACTGTTGGGACGCTGTCTCTTCTCATTTGAGAGGGGTGAGGCGGTAGTTTTATTTGTCATGCTATTTATGTTGATCATAAGATATGATGTCATTAGTGGAATTCAAAACTCATTTCAGTTATCTCTGAGTTGCGAAGTGGCAATCGTTTACAGTAAAATACATTAAACTGCATCAAAGTTAATTGGAGCTCGACACTAATGTAGTCCGAAATATATCAGAATATATATAGGTAATTTATCGCACCTTGAGTAGTCAACTAGAAATCAGTATACTTGTAATATTTGGGCTTTTGTAAATTCTCAAACATCTTGCACACATAAAAACCTCACTCAAATTCAAAACGCTCGAACACAAACGAAAATTAGCATAACAACACTGTCGCTGTATGTTAGCAAACAACAGAAATCTTGAACTCCAACAATTTGCGCAAACAACGTAATCCCGTCGCCGCCATGTTTGGTAGGTACTGCGCGTAATTAGATAATTGCATGAGACCTTGCCGTTTGCGCGTTAAATTCTAGCCATGTTTGCGCGCTCGATCGATGGATCGACACTGTTAATGAATCACCGTTGAATTTGTGAGTGACAATCGAATTGGTTCGATTGTTTTATTAAGGTGGGACGTGTAAATACGAATCACATGTCTAACATACGAATATTTACATTTACATGTAGAATTTAGTGAGAACATCTATATATTTTTGCTAAAAATAACAAAGTTCTAATTGACATTGATTTTGATAATGAAATTAGTTTGACTGTCAAGACTTTTATTACAAAATATGAAAAAACAAATCTGATGCGTATAGTTTTTTAAATCAAGTTCCAACCCCAAAAAATAACTAGAGATCAATTACGAAGTGCGTGGGTTTCGTTTTTTTTCTTTTCAATCAACCGCATCGTCAATCAGAATAGGGGTGCACTGAGGGTCGAAATTATTTAATCTATAGTTCAATGACCTTACCTATTGATAGGGATAAGACAACATAAAAAATATATAGATGTCTACGAACCCTTCCGACTAATTACGATAGCCCGGCCTTAATAAATTAAAAAAAAATACCTTATTACAGCAGTATTTTTTCTTTATCTGTATTATTTATAAACATATACCATCATGCTTTTATCCCGCAGTAATGAGCACAGACGTCAGTGTACACTCTCATTTCGCCGTCTTAATTTTATACTTTTAGGCCCTATATATTATTCACAAATGTGTATTATAACACATTACATGCATACACGAGTGTGCATTATACACAAATGTGTATGCATGTAATTCTAATAACTGGACATCGCAACAAAACGACTCAACGCTGACCAAGAATATATACAGTCAGTTAGGAAATGCCGATGCCAACTAGATTTAAAAAAAAATAACATGACTTGTAAAAGTGTCTTTAAAAAGATCTATTTGCAGAAATAAACAATCATTACAATCATTACAAATGCACCACAAACAAAAACAATTGCCTACATTATTGAACAAATTTGTATCATTTTGAACGCTAAATAACATCACGCTTACATATAAATTTAATAATATGTAAATATTATTAAATTTTAATTAAAACCCCTTCAGGCGATTTCTCCTCGAATTTGATACTTACACATTGTTTCCTTTTTGTTACAGGTAAGAATGCCTCCAAGAACTGCAGTACCCAATTATTTACCATACCCTTCATTACAACAGGTATAACTTTACATTCATTTAAATCCACGTTTACGCTTACCAATAACTGTCCGTTACGTAAATGAAAAAACTGCGTATTACTTAGGGGATGAACGGTAAACAGAGGGTATCTTGCCCACCCTCGTTGGTCGGAGAAATCAAATTAATGGGGTATTACCTACGACTTGAAATTGCTATTATGTTGAAAAATAGTTGGCTAAAGTCACCCTGGACTTAACAAAAAGGAAAAAAGTCACGCTAACTTTTTGCTCTATGGAAAGCGTTGAACGAGATTTACTTTGAAATAATCTTGTCTATTCATATTGTGTCTTAATTCTTAATTTGTAGTTCATCGGTAACAGGGAACGAAAGATTCAATTATTGTTGTGAGTAAACGAAATGATGTACACAAAAGTAGTTTTATTAGAACTCGTATAATTATGTCACAAATTACATATTTATACAGAAAGATTCATTTCTAACCTACATTTAATGTTAAATACCTACCCCTATCTTAAAAATCGCCTCTACTTAATTCATAAGAGACACATAAATTGATCAAAAAGGCATAATTTACATGGTATTTATGTTTCAATTACTATAATTACGGTGTGACACCAGTTAGTCCATTTCCATTCAATATTGTATTGTTTTAAGTCGTTTGTAGCATTGTTAAACTGACATGTGAATGTCCACGTGCTAACCTATATATAGAAAGCATATTGATTTAGATGTACATGTTTCAGTTTTATGTTTGTACTATGGGCCATGGGCCAAAAAATTGTTGACAACCAAAGCTTTCGCAGTTAAGCATCAAGCAGCATAATGCTTGCCGACGTTTCCTCTAAAGACTACATCATGAAGTTCTTAAAAAATGTGAATAAGTTTTCACAGGGTATTGCAGATGTTCATGTTATTGAGTTTCGAGTGCTTTAATTACGAGTTAGGGACGGTTATATTAACTATTTTTTTTTTCATTTATTAAATCCTGTAGAACCTAATTAATAATAACAGTATCACATATACATAGCATCGTTATTATGACTCTATAATAATCTCGCACGAGGTAAAGAGCGATTTTTTCCTTCAATTTTGGGATCCATTCTGTTTTGATAAAACTTGTAGCTATAATTAGAGTAGTAGTACTTACATTAAATAAATAATTAACGATAAAATAGCTACCTAGTGATTACTTACAATGTTAACACTTGTACCAATCATCCCCTAAGGAATACAAATAGAGAATAAACTTAGCCCACGCGTGACACCAGCCAATAAATTACATACAACTCGCTTGTTTAAAAAAAACTAATGATTATGAAGAGAACGAAGTTGTGATACGGCAATATTTTCGTACGAACGATTACGACCCTTATTTAACCCGAAAGCAGGCACGGAACGGAAGCGGTTCGTCGGCCGCAAGGATTTATGGCCCCGACGGGGTTCAAATCGGGGGTGTAAATTGGTTAATGCAAGGGTTCGAATCGTTAGTGTACTGGACTGATACCTAATCCCACTCTATACTAAAAAGTCGTTTAGAATGTAATAGAGATACCCGGTTGTGTTTTGTTTTTGTTTTACATGGACACACGGCTTTGATACGGATTTGAAATAAACGCACGCAAATCACGCAATTGTTGGTGTAAATTACAATAAAATCATAAAATAATTTACCCCCTATGCGATATATTTTACAAAATTACGTTACTTTTTTAGTCTCATTATGTACTATCGTAACAAATTCCACCAATGCACAATTAAAAACGTCTATTGATTGCTTAGCGGTATTAATAATTATATTATTATTTACACCAGTTTGGTCGAAGGCCAAAAATATGTCAAATTTCAATTGGAGGCATTAATAATAATCCTACATATTTTGGGTGTTTCTGGGAATATTATATTTATATATTTAGGTAGCTTCATATTTTATGTGTAATACATAAATATACATATAATACAGTGTATGGATTTTAGTAATTACCATCTTTTTAATTTTAAGTGATTCCTTCCAAAATTCGTAACTCGAAATGTTATGCGACATCACTGCGAAATGAAGCCATACAAAGAGCTATTTTATCAAAATGAATAGATCGTCATATGAAACTAGATAACCCGCCATACAAGAGATCGTAAGGGCCTGATAAGGGCGGCCGATAGGGGGCGATAGTGTAGCCTTCGGAAGTTCACCGTCTGGGCTTCTAGCGGAAACGCTTTGTCCCTTCGGATTTAGGGATAACACGAGAGGTCGGTAAAACGCTCCCAAAATTATACAGTATTGAACCTTATTGCATGCGAGTCTATACCGGATACTAATTTAGTCGCGAAAGATTCGGTCCAACTGGTGAACTCTTCTCTAAATGCAAACTGGTCGGGGAGACAGAACTGGTGTACTACATCTGCTATTCGTGTTATAAGGATCTGATTGAACAGAAAATTGTTATTATGAACTGGTTAACGTATTGTTTAAGAATACGGAACTTATTCTTAGTACGCGCTTGTTCTAAAAATCAACAAAATTCATCTCGCCTACCTGGTGGTAGGATCTAATGAAGCCACACTCACATTTAAAATTGGCACCAAGCAGTTTTTACCTCCGGACGTAATAAGAGGGGTTTTATAAGTTTAACATGTTTATCTGTGGTATCAAGGCTATGTTATATGATACTGAACGTGAAATCTTAGGAACTTATATCGTTACTCAATCATTTATTTAAGATGACCCGATTAGCTGCGGTTAAGTTATTAGTGGTGGTGGTCCCAGGTTAGAAACCCGGTAGGAGAAAATGTTCATGGGTTGAACATGAATATTTTTATTATTATTTGGGAAACAAACAGATACAATATTATACCAGATTTATATGTACATGAACGGATGTTGCTATGTATATATGTACGTATGTATTTTTAAAATAAATTTCTATGTTACACAAGCCTCATTGCTTAGCTTATTAAATACCTATATACATATATAGAAGATTAAATCTCAACTGTTTTATACACTTCCTCAATCCCTCATACAAATATCTTCTAATTAAAACTTGGCCAAATTTATCAATTAAACATTAAGTACTTGTAGCGGGCGAACTTCTGAGAACTCATTCCGCGGAGGAACCAGTTCGATTCCGACTTGAAATGAATTGTCTTTTGAATTTATATGTAAATGTCTCCTTACGGGCGGGAGAGAAATAGTTTATTTCTGCTTTTCCGAGCGTTGTTACTTTGAATAAAGTCAGATGCGAATTAATTTTACGCTTGCAATAATTTTGTGCTTCTCTCAAAGGGGAGCCTCAAAGGAAAGCAATAGACACAGTTGGCGTGTGAACGAACTTATTGCATTCTGATAATTAGTTCAATTTCCGCGAATATTAAATGTTCAGAATTGATCAATGGATTTAGTGTGAGCGAGAACTGAAATTGTTAATAAGCCGAACATTCCATTCGCTCTATCGGACAAAGCATTTATATAAATTTTAATAATTTTGATTTCTGGAACTCAATAACTGTGATACCTACAGAATTTCGAAATAAATAGATCAACCGAATATGGAGAGAATTCTATCTATCTATTCTCTATTCCAGCGTCAAATGGTTTAATAGTAATTAATAAAAATAAAAATAACAATAGTTAGTAAAAAGTATTACAACAACAATTCTGTTTATTTCATACACTTACGCGAATATTAGTCATTAAATTAAAACTAATTAATACGGATACGCAATACAAGTACCTATTAATATTGTTACAGTTCCGTAATCCATCCATAAAGTAAAGTTTTCTTTCAATTCTATTTTTGTATTCCCTACCTTCATTTACCACGGCATATCGGCATCTTGTACCATATCAACAAACAGTGGGTGCTACCCCTTGAAAGATCACATGCAGTTATCAAAACCAATACAATAATAATTGACTTCGGTCCAATCAAACTGTAATCCAAAGTCTGATGTCGCGATCTTTGACAGATCGTGTTTACACATACTATGTTCTTTCACCTGTGTTTACTCACCTCCCCCCCCGCGCCCCCGCGCGTCGCACCTCCCAACCCCTCTGTCAATTCAATACGAAAATCCAATTTCTTTTACGTTACAACTTCGCTCATTTTGTTTCGTCGAAGAATCGAAAGTTGGCCGGTATATGAGGATTTCTATTGACTCGTATGCTAGTGACAGCCCTGGAGCTATTACTGCTTTGGGTCCCCTGATTATTGACTGAAATGTACGGGACGTCTTCTGAGCTTAGGGTTGGCATGTCGAGCCCGTTTTGTATCGGTAATTAGTATGATTTTGTTTTGCTTCTGAATGGGGCTCGTAAAATGTTATGATGAAAGGTACGATTAATGTGCAGAAAAATATATTACAACTTACGAAATACATAAAATGAATTCCTCCACATAAGTTAATTGATCATTGAGCGCCAATAAGTACAAAAATCTGAGACTTCAAAAGTAGAATGAAGTATTTCCAAGCAATGGCACACAATATTCAAATAGTCTATTTATTTTAAAATACCTTTTCTTATTTAATAAGAGAAGTTTCTTAGTGAACGTACTGTGTAGTCACCCTACCTCCGCAAATTGAGAGGGTTACATTCCGAATTTGAATTTGTATAATGATGTTTTTGGATAATAAAAGGATTGAATAAGCAAGCAGATAAGACGGGGATTGCGTCGATCGATCGTCTTGCAAGGGGCTTAGAAACTCGATTTTATGATGAAATCACGTCTATATCATAGTATTTTGGACACTTACTGAGCTGCTTAAAATTTAAAAACGTATACTTAAGCATACTTGATTACTTAAACTTACGAAAATATTAAACATAAAAGACTGAAGAAGATAAGCGGTGATATATTAGTTTTAATCATCTAAGTTTGGGATACTTTACAGTTTTGTCAATGATTGAAAAAACCGATTTACATAGAACGACCTCATTGTATCCTTTGATTTTGTAAATGTAGCCTTGGATTTAGATTAAGTAGAATCTATGGTATCTTAATCCTGTGATAATAAATATGATATCAATATACAACTGAACAAATATATCTATAAACACTAATAAGAATGTATATCTTGTCTTCGCAGTAACACAAAAACAAACATTATAACATAAAAGAATAAAGTAAAAATAAACGATAACTTGAAGCGGTCGTACACAGCGCTATTGTTGCTCCTACCGACTGTCCACAACTTACTTAAGTACAACGTTCCTGTTTACATTGAAAAAGACATTTCATAGGAATTCTGCCTTTATCCAACATATTGTGTTTGCTTATCTTCGATGTATACGTACGTATCTTTGGATTGCTGCCTTTATTGGACTGGCTTTTCCGATTGACAGGACAGTCGCCAAAGGCTAGTGAAACCCAGAGCCTCCACCAACTATGTTGGCTTTATGCAATCAAGACGTCGTTCCTTGGGCTAAGAGAACATGCGATCATTTCTTATAATTATCATCGACGATTTCAAACTACACAAGCCATGTACATTCACTCCATTGATATTGAAAATAATTCAGTTATGATTCACACGAATGTCATTCAGTATTTAAACGCAATAAAAGAAAACCTTATAAACTATACACAGAATAAATAGGGATTATATAAATAAAGTAGTAACTTGCAAGTATACACATACATAGTTAGAAATATTTATGATACTGTGTACACAAATAAGAAAATATAAAAAGGAATTCAAAGATCACTGACCTCTCGCTTAATAACATCTCTATTAAAATCCAACGGTGACAGGTCTGCCACAATACCGTCTTCATAAACATCCCCTAAAACCGTATCTTTCCAAAAAAACGGTCGGACAATCATAAAGATCACTGAGACTTCCTAAAAGACCGTAACGTATCGAACTCCTTATCGCAATTTTAACGAAGGCATCGGCTGCGTTCGACAGGCGAGCAATACAAAACAGATGCAGAAGTATTAATGTGTGAAATCTCTAAAATTCAATTATATGAATTATTCGAATGGGCTTTGTACTCTGTACATTAATAGGATAGAGTAATTATTAATAAAGATAGATAGTATAAAGTTATTACAAGAGTATTTATGCTATGATGCCAGATATGCCAGGGTCAACGCGTTAGGTTTACTTAACATCTCTGATAAATCATACTATTTAGTAATAATTTTCAAGGATGATCTTTGTGTTAAGTAATTTATATAGTTTTTAGTTTCCTGAATAGGTTAGGTTTTCATTTACTCAGAAAAAATAAGTTTCCCCTCTAGTCTCTAGTTCATTTCTAGATCTCCGTTGTTGAAAAAAACTTTTATCCCTGGAGCTTATGCTATCCTAGTAATTGACTTATTCAACTTAATTTTTATTTAGAGTTTAAGAGACATTGTAATACATATTTTTGTGATAATTAATTTCATTATTTTTCTGTTGCTCAACTTGAATGTTTACCTTCTACGTTTCTTATTTATCGTGGGAGAGGTCAACAGGGAGGATCCTTAGGGAGGGGGAGGGAGTATCCTGCGTTCGACACACGGGTTCAGACCATTCGTCTAACGAGTCACTTGCTTGCTTCAGGTTTAAACATTTTTTCTTTTTAAATTCGTCTGCAAGGATTCCATATTTTTTCTGGCGAGTTACGCGTAAATTGTCGGATACATTCGTTTAGTTTATTAAAACTTGACTGGTTTAGTTCGCTCATATAAAAGTTGAAACCAAAATACAATAAATATAAGTTAAACTATAGCATTCGTCATGCTATATTACGTGTGGTTTAACTTTTGATGAAAATTGTAGTTACACGTGAATGTCATATATGTGAACACAAAGGCCACAAGAGCGGTCAACAAAAGCAACACTGAAAACAATAAATAACGCTGTCAGATAAAACAATAAATAAACATCACCTCACGATACTTCATTAAGTAAACGAACGAAAGCATTATTCATACAACTAATAAAACTTTCACGGTTGCTTTGTACGTAACTATTTATCAAAGCGGCGCCATTCTGATAACAAGAAAAAAGTATTCAAATGAATCTGCTAGATAGAAATCTCTTAATAAAAAAGGTGCTTCATTCGCCAAACATTATGTCTACTGCGGGCTAACTTACAAAAGACTGTTAACTTGGACACAAAACAAAAGCAATAGAAACTTGGGGCACTGAATAAAAATAACGAAATCAGCGGCCCTAATTCATTTTCAAAAGTGAGAGTTCTTTACGTTCCGCGCAGATTGCGCGGCACGACTGCGGCACGATTTGGTAGTGCAATTTAGAATCCACGATACTTCAAGATATCGAAAATATATTTATAATTTGCGATGACTTTGATGACAATTTATAATAACACTTCGAAATTTCTAGTTGAAAATGTAATTGGCTAACTTCTAATAAATATATTAAAAAAGTATTAGCGATTCAGAAAACATAATTATCGGTAAGCCATAACCACATACTCAGTCAAGTGACATTAGACTTATGGCACGTGATTTTATATTTATTTTGTTATATTTTACATGCAAGTCCCACTAAATATAGTATCAAAACTATTAACATTTTATGTGCACAGTATTTGGAACTTAGCGCCTATAAACTTATTTAACATGGCTACGATTGCCAGTCGTCGCGTGTAAACCCCAAGGGCAGATAACACAGCGAGGCCGAAATAAAATTAAAGAAAAAAAAGAAAAAAGTTTCAAAGCAACAATGGGCGCTCGCCGCGACAAAACACATTGCCAGTATTAAAGGAGTTGGTGGAACTTTTCTTGTTCGCTCCAAAAGGGAAAGATGAAACGGCTTATAGACAGCAGAAATCTCTTAGTGTAGACACACACAGAAAGCGGGACGGTGTGTGTGTGCGACTGTGAGCATGTGTGGGATTTTAAATTGACACATTGCTTTAGCTTAGAGAACATGTCGTAACTACCTCCATGTGTAGGCTTATCCTTACTTATTTACTCCCTTCCTTGTTTATACAACCTTCAGGCTTTCTTATTCAGATATAAAAGACCCAGAAAATAATATAGACCTCATGTCCTTATGTATATAGTTAATTTATTAGAAATATTTTTGACATTCAGAACAATTCTAGCCGTGACCATGGTACTGTAAATTATCCATGATTCTCTGAATTTGTTCCGGCATTTCTTCTCAAAGGTCGTCACATGGGAAATGCTGACACCATCTAGATCCTATAAAATCTTAATTACAACACGTAAAAGTGTACTCAAAAGATCTATTAACAAAATACATATATATTATCATTTATCGGAAATGTCGAGATTTAATATACCTAAGTAAAAAGTATTTTAAACATTTTAATATATGTGTTAAATAACTTGATATATATATGTCGGAGAAACATTATTTCTGTTGACATCGTCATTAGTGGTTAAGAATTTAGTGGGCATCATCAGGGTTAATTGCAAGCACAAACATAATGATCATGGTTTTGCACTACATATTATTTTAATTCGGATTAAATAACAATTTATCACTTCACAATAATATCGAGAGAAAATGCACAGTTAAGACCGAGCAGCGAGTTCAGGGCACCGGTCTTACTTTTACCAACAATTAATACTCTTTCAGTCTCTCAGACTCTCAATCTCAATGATCCAACTCGATCAGTCGCTATTTCTCAATAATGTCCAATACTGTCCGCGTCCCTCCAAAAGTAAAGATGGCGCCTCGACCACGCTCAAGCTAAATGCTCTGCTCTGATTGGTCTATAACTGACTAACAATATTTTTTACTTTTTATTGGACTAAGGAGGTTTTAAGCTATGGAAAAGTGTAATAAATCATTATGTGAGTTATTCTTGCAAACAATAATCAAACCGACTTATAGCTTCCTCCGACACGGCCGTCCTGACATACCACACGCCCTCGTGTGATGTTGAAGGTTGCGCATCGTCCTTAACTGCAAAAAAGATATTGTTATAGTTCGGCCACTCCTGACCAAGGGAATCATTATTTTAGCTCCTGTACACCGACGATAAGATATTATCTTAAATTAGCACTACGCCTTTTGCTATCGAATCTGACTCCTAATACTTAGTCCACACGCTACACACGAAATCAAGTTCATAGTATCGAAACAGCCACCTCGCCGTTATACACGATACACATTTTAGATAATTGGCCACCTCGCCTTTTATCCAACAGATTTTAGGTACTTTTCGATGGCCACCTCGCCTTGCTACGGCCACCTCGCCTTACTACGGCCACCTCGCCTTACTACGGCCACCTCGCCTTGCTACGGCCACCTCGCCTTGCTACGGCCACCTCGCCTTACTACGGCCACCTCGCCTTGCTACGGCCACCTCGCCTTAATACGGCAACCTCACCTTGCTATGGCCACCTCGCCTTGTATCCGCCGCAGGCCGCCTCGCCTCCCACAAAGTCTACCTAAACATTAACAACCACCATGCTGCTAGGGTATCATCTTATAGGCATGAGATATACCTTCAACATTACCTTGCAACGTACCCGGGTTCAAAGGTGTGGGTATGGCCGTATACCCAGTACCTACTAATATGTCCTCCACACCGTATCCGGTGACGGCGACTACTAAATGATCAGTTGGTCATTGTGATGGGCTCTGATGTGACTTGCAAAGCCATACTTCACCACATCAGTGTAGACGGTATGACGCCATTCCGTACTCCTCATTCCGTCCTACCAACCAGCAGTAGATATGTTAGGATGTTAGGCCGCGAGATTGCGTTTCAACACGTCTTTGTAACGCAGGTATTGAACTCCTTGTTTGCGCTTTCCGCATGAGAGTTCGGAGTAGAAGAAAGACTTTGGCAATCTACTATCATCCATGTGTACGACGTGTCCACTCCAGCGGACTCCAGTTTTTAGTATCTACTAAAACGCTGTATCAAAATACCTACAAGTTTTCCAAACCTGGCCTTAGCGACCGCCTTTTAGAAACTCAATTATTTTATACACAGGAAACAACGAAAAAAATAACAATACATCAAGCAAAACAACAAAAACAATTCAGCATCACGATAACAGTTAAATCCCGCCAAAAATTTAATCCGTCTTCATAAATATTCACAGGCAAATAAACTGACGTAAAGAACGTTTAAAATTAAAATAATATTACTATTTTATTGTCGACCAATTCCAATATTTAAAAAAAAAGGTACTCTAAAATCACCTCTATCTTTATCAAACGTAAATAACTCTTTTTAGTAATTCAAAATAAATACTCTAGCATTATTACGCAATTAACTTCTCAATTCAGATTAGAATAAGGAACAGATTTGTATCTTCGAATTATTTGTTAGAAAATGCTAAAATCTTACACGTAATCGTAAGATCGTAAGATCGTATCGCCGTAACTATTCGAGTAACTTCGTATTCTCCGCGAGCGCGAGCATTATGAATGACCGCGCCGCCGTACTGGGTATGACGAGAGACCCGCGTAAGTCCGTACCGTCATACGATTTAGTTCGGCGTTTTACTCGATACCTAGTACAATAAAATTGTACTTATCGGGTACGGCCGGGTTTCTGCTATACATGGGTATTATATTACCAGTACCAGTATATAGTACGTATCATCCCTAGTATCTTTTAAAGAGACTAGTATTTGTCACACACGCACAAACTCCGATAACATAACATTTTTAAACAAAATATAACAACAGTAGGCACAACAGCAGCAACATACAACAACAGTACAACAATTTTGCCATCACCGTTATCCGTTTGATTCCGTTCGTAATTTTAGATTTAATTATCGTTATCACTTACTGAAAACGAAGTAACTTTTGACTCAATAAGTACTAGAATTAATTTACTTCCCTGTATACCACGGTCCGCAAAAGCAGAAGTCCACCGTTACCAACCAGCGTCAGTATTTACATCACCCAGTTTTTCTCGATATTCTATTTATCTACAATGCCTTATTATTGCGACTGCACCTCGCTTCCAGATGTATTCGAATTTCGAACCACGATTAACAGAGGCCGATCTGCTTTGTGTCCGTATGAATGAAAAATCTGAAAATAAATTGAAAAACGACAGAAAGCGAAGGTAGTTATCCCACTTCTGATGTCGGAGAAACATTATTTCTGTTGACATCGTCATTAGTGGTTAAGAATTTAGTGGGCATCATCAGGGTTAATTGCAAGCACAAACATAATGATCATGGTTTTGCACTACATATTATTTTAATTCGGATTAAATAACAATTTATCACTTCACAATAATATCGAGAGAAAATGCACAGTTAAGACCGAGCAGCGAGTTCAGGGCACCGGTCTTACTTTTACCAACAATTAATACTCTTTCAGTCTCTCAGACTCTCAATCTCAATGATCCAACTCGATCAGTCGCTATTTCTCAATAATGTCCAATACTGTCCGCGTCCCTCCAAAAGTAAAGATGGCGCCTCGACCACGCTCAAGCTAAATGCTCTGCTCTGATTGGTCTATAACTGACTAACAATATTTTTTACTTTTTATTGGACTAAGGAGGTTTTAAGCTATGGAAAAGTGTAATAAATCATTATGTGAGTTATTCTTGCAAACAATAATCAAACCGACTTATAGCTTCCTCCGACATATATATATATATTAACGAAAAGGAGTAACGATTAAAAATTCTATCGTAAATGGACGCAATAAATATCTCCAGTTGCAAAACTTTTACCATTCCACGAAAGGTCTATAAAAGTGAAATTAATACCAACTCTCATGAGCATTATCGTAAAAACAAATCGATCAACTTTTTGTGGCCGAAGTGTAGCTAGTCAAGTGGGAACGTTGAGGAATTTAATAAAAAAATACTTTATTTAAATACACAAGTGCTCAGCATGAGCTTTAGAATACAACTGAATTAAATGTCTTAGTTTACAAGGGTTTATATACTAGAGTATGATTAACATGGTGGTCTTATTGTTATGTCTACTGTTTAACAAAAGAGTAATTAGTATCGAATCTTAATCGTTTTGGCTATCGTTAGTTTTATGAGAATTAGTCATTTGTAATCCGAGTAATCATTGTTAATTGTGCGTCATGTGTGGCATGACGTATCTTGGTTTACAAGCATTGTGCGGGGACGAGGGGTGCGGATATCTGTATACATAACTCCTCCCTCCTTTAGTTCAAAATCATCCTTCGACATTTGAGATGGTTGATTTTGACTAATTTTACGTAATAACAGGTTTTTATAGCGATACATTAATGTGATAACTATAATAAGTAAAATTAGGTATAAAACTATTGTACCTATACTAACACTATGCACATTCACTATTTCTTGTTCCTTTTCTGACACTTCACTTTTACTGTTTAACATTTGTGATAAAAACTGCAGGTTGTCTAAGTTGATCTCGTCCAGGCTGACGGTTTCTCGATGTAAAATATCCTTCGGTGCTATTATATTCGGTAGATGTATACTTGGTATATCTCGGAGTTTTTCTTCCTTAATTTGTATGTGGCGTTTTCTTAAGGTTATTTTTCCAATTTTTACTTCACAATCTTCGTTTGGCTTTATAATGTATGTTCCCATTATATTATGTTGATTTATATCGTTGTCACAATATTCGGTGAGGATTGTAGTGATTCCTGTGAACATTATCCAAGTGTCTGGTTGTATCAGTTTAATTTTAATTTCAGATGTTTTCACAGATAATGGTGAACACGATGTTATTTCCATAGAAAACTTCATTAGATCTTCTATGCATTTGTTTTCATCTTCCGGAGATAAGTTATCTTCGTAGCAAAGGAATTTTCCTTCGTCTATTTCTCTGCAAGGCTGAGAGATTGGCAATATTTTCGACCCTTTCGCAAGAAGGTGGGTATGTTTAGGAGTGATTAGGAATGTGAGGTTGGGTTTAGAATTATACATAGGGAAAGGATGTAGGGTATAGTAATTATACGTCTCTGATTGAACTGTAGGGATTATCATGATAAAGGTTATTTGCTTGCCCTTTACATAAGCTTTTATATTTATACTATGTTCTAAGTTTACTAAGTTATTACTATTGACTGGAAATGTTAACTTATCTGTCCTTTCTATATGTTTTAATATATCGAATAATTCATTAGGGTCTAATATAAATTGGTGTAAAACGTTTACTCTACTCAAAGCTATTGCTGTTTCAATTTCATCTAAACGAGTTAATATTATTTGAAAATTGTGAATTAGTAAGTTAAATGTATTTATTATGAGTTCTTTACTCCTTTGAAATTCGGTTTTATTTAGGATTTCTTGTATTTCTTCTAATGTTTTATCTAATATAATAAAGTTATTTCTTGTGGAATTTGTGATATTCGTGAGTACTTCAATTATTTCTGAGATTACTGTAACTTTGTTTGAAAGTATATTCTGTTGTGATTGCATTTTACTGATCCACTTATCATACTTTATTGCATCTTCATTATCTAAATTTCCGGTAATGGCTTTAATAAAAGATCCAACAGGGTTTATAAGACCTCTTTTGATTCTTATGTTTGGTACTAACTGATTATATCTATTCACTGTTATATTTTGCATTTCGGCGTCTATAATATTTCCATCTAATGTATACATGCTTAACTTTTCTTGTATGCTATTTACTAACTGATTATATTGTAAGATATTAAGGTTTAAACTATTACTAATCTGTTCTAAATCTAATATTTTAACTATATGCCAGTTATAGAGGCTTATTAAGGCTTGACCTTCCTTAACAGGGAGTATTCCAGGATTGTCTTCAATCTTTTGAAGTTGAAGGGCGTGGATTATTGTCACTTGCGTCACTAACATCAGGATGTACCTGTGGAGGACGTTTAATGTCTTTAAGTGGAACCTTTTTATTCCTATTGGCGGTTTGAACATTAACAGTATTCCTATTAATTTCATCTGAAACTGTGGCTTTTACGTAACGCGGTTTATCTTTACTGCGTCGGGTGTTTACTCCTTTTATAAATATATTGTCTCCTTGTTTTATATTAAATTTTGTTTCTCCGCTATGTTTTTCTTTAATTTTTACTTTATCTTGTAATATTTTATTTGCTAAATAATCGTATAAATATTTAATTCGTTTCACGTGATCCTTGACTAATTGTTGTGTATAATTTCTGTTAAATTCTGTGCTAAATATATTTGTAGAATCTGTATGACCAAATACTACTTCGAAAGGCGTAAGACCTGTTGTTGAATGTATCGATTGGTTATAGGACATAATTGCATATGTCATTATTGATGCTGCATCTGTACTTTTCTGTTCATACTTTGCTAGTCTATAAATTTCTATGATGGTTGAATGGAATCGTTCGACTAATCCCATTGAATTAGGATTATGAGGGGTTCCTATATGTAATTCTATTTTATGGAACATTAGCATCTCTTTGAGTAAATTGTTATTGAACTCTGAGCCTGGGTCTGCACTAATTTTAATAGGCACACCGTATATTGAAAAATATTTAATTAATGCTTTAATAATCTCTGGTGTAGTTCTATTAGATATTTCTATCGCTTGTCCTAATTTACTGAAAGCATCTATTATTGTTAGAAAATAAGTATTTTCTATTGAAAACACATCTATGAATATTTCTTGAAATGGTTTCGTTTGAGTTTGCGTTAATTGTAATTCAGGTTTTAAGGGTTTTCTGTCATACTTCATTTGTTGACAAATTTCGCATGCATTTATTATACTGGCTACTGTTTTATCTAAATTGTTCCAAAAATATGTTCTCTTTAAATGAGCTATCGTTTCTTTAATTCCGCGATGACAAGTTTTTCCTGTGTGGTATTTTATTACTATATTTCGTTGTTCATTCTCGTCATCTACGTAAACTACTCTTTCCGTGCATTCGATTATTTTAATGGTATCTTTCTTAAATAATTTTGTAACTACTTCCGTAAATTGTTTTCGATGTCGATCATCTTCAAAATAAATGAAATATTTTATTTTAGGGCGGATATATTCCTTTAAGAAATCTTTAATTATTTCTAAATTATTTATTGACATATGAACTTCTAATATTTTTTGTTTATCTCTATTTAAGTTTTTGACAGAACATTCATTCTTGTTCCATGTGTATATAAGGATTTGATTAGGTTTAGTATCTATTGCTTCCTTTAGTATTGGTATATCTGATGAGTCTGTATTCTCTTCAGAATGAATAGTTTGAATGGTTGACCTTTCGGATGCGGTTAATGTTTCGCTATCTATAGACGGTATAGAATATGATCGTAATGATTTAATTGATTTGGTTTCATCGTCTGATGAGATAATAACTGTTTCTAATTCATCTTTATTTTTACCTATATTAACTATCATTGATTCATTATCTATCGCGTTTATTTTAATTCTTGATAAAGCGTCTGCGTTACTATTCTGTTTTCCTGGTTTGTATTTAATTTCATAATCGTATTCGGATAATCTAAGTCTCCATCTCGTAAGTCTACTTCCTGGTTCTTTAATTGAATTTAACCATACTAAGGGTTTATGATCACTTACTATAGTGAATTTGTTTCCGTACAAATATGGTCTAAAATGTTTGCATGCCCAAACTATCGCCAGTAATTCTTTCTCAATTGCACTATAGCGAGTTTCGGCATCATTTAATGTTCTACTAGCAAATGCTATAGGCTTATCGTTACCTATTGATCCTTGTGATAATACTGCTCCAACAGCAAAGTTAGAGGCGTCCGTTGTTAATAGAAATGGTTTAGAAAAATCGGGGTATTGTAATAATGGTGCATTAGTTAAAAGTTGTTTACATTTTTCAAATGCGTCAATGTATTCTTTATTAATATTTATTTTATTTTTCTTTTTTAAACAATTCGTTAATGGTTGTGTTATCTTCGAGAAATCTTTTATAAATTTTCTATAATATCCTATTAATCCTAAAAAACTTTTAATCTCCGTTGTAGTTTTAGGTCATGGGAATTTAAGGACTGCTTTAATTTTATCATTATTTGGTTTAAGACCATCTTTAGTTATCGTGTGTCCTAAGTATAACACTTCTTTCTTTAAAAATTCACATTTATCTAATGTTACTTTTAAATTCGTTTCTCTTAATCTATCAAATATTGTTTCTAACTTTTGTATATGTTCTTGTAAACTAGTTGAATAGACTATAATGTCGTCTAAATATACTAAACAATGTATACCTTGTAATCCTCTTAGTACATTGTCCATTGCTCTTTGGAACGTTGCTGGTGCTGTTTTCAGACCAAAGGGCATTCTATTGAATTCATAGTGTCCTGACTGTGTTGTAAAAGCTGTTTTTGGTTGATCTTCTTTATCAACTTCTATTTGGTGATAACCACTAGCTAAGTCTAATGTTGAAAAATATGAGGCTTTACCTAATCTATCGAATAGATCTGAGATATTAGGCAAGGGGTATTTATCATCTATCGTTATTTCGTTTAATCTCCTATAGTCTATGACCATACGCATTTTTCTTTCGCCTGAGGCGTCCATTTTCTTAGGTACTAAATGAACAGGTGCACTCCACGGTGAGTGTGAATTCTTTATAACGTCATTTTCTAGTAATTTATCAACTTGTTTCTGTATTTCATTATTTATTGCAATAGGCGTTCTATATGGACGAATATATATCGGGTCTTCATTCTTTGTTCTTATCTTATGTTTGATTTGATTTGAAAATGTTAAAGGTATTCCTTCACAATAAAATATGTCTTTATATTTAAAACATAATTGTTTGATCGATTCTTTTTCCTCGCTATTAAGATGTTCTAATCTTAATTTATTCTGATTCTCACGTAATAAATATTCGATTTTATTATCATCCAAGAAATTTGTATGATTAGGTGAGTTATTTATTAATTTATTTACTTTAAAAGGATTAATTACCGTTAATTTCATTTCTTGTTCGGTTAAGTTTTGTATAACTGTTTGAGCATAGGAATCTACACAAGTTACCATAGCGTCAGGCATACGTACTCCTGGGCAGAATTCCGTATAATTAAGGATTGCGCTACCGTTTTGTAAATTCGTTGGTAAACTAACACGAGTTTCCGATCTTGGAGGTAATTTAATTTCATTATATGCTCTGTAGAATACTGGAATTATAGTATCCTTCGTTTTAAGTTTTAAATTTTTCATATCTAGATTAGCTTCGAGCTCCTGTAATAAATCTGATCCGATTACTCCATCATAAGCGTTATCGACATTATATATATAGAACTTATGTTGTATGTTCGATTTAAATGATTTCGTTAGTGGAATATACGCGACTTCGTTATGTTTACTCCGTCCGTGTGTACTAACTATTTCAAATGGTTCTGGTACTATGTATTGTGTAAAATATTCGCTAGCCTTTTCTGGCGTAATTAATGAACGTGTACTACCAGTGTCTATCATGAAAATTGCTCCTATCTCTGGTAATTTTATATGAGGCAATCTTAATGCTTCATTGTAATTAATATTTATTATTTCATGTTTATCTCTGAAGAGGCTCCTATCTGAAAATTTTCAACTTCATTTTCCGCATAATCTTCATTATTATTTTGTTCATAGTTTTGATCTACTTCATATTCGTCTGAATCATGCATCATATGATTTCTAACTGTTCTCATTGTTACATCGGTATTTTGTTTTGGGGTAAACTGATTATTATTTATACCAAAGCAAAATTGTTGGTTTGGATTCGGTTTAAAGAATCCTGAGTGTTTATAGTTATTCATAACTCTAGGGAATTGTTGTGGCTGTCTATTGAATACAGGCCTTTGATTGTTATTATTAAAATTAGGTTTATAACCTTGAGGTTGTGTTCCAAACTTATAATTATTATTCACATTTGGCGTGAAATTAGGTTTGAATGTGTTTCTATTACTTTGGTACTGATTTTGGGGTGTTTCAACCTTTTGTTGATTTGGTGGTATTAAATTCGATTTATGATGATTATATGTATTCGCGGGTTTATTTTTATTTTTAGCATCGTACCTCGTCTGGAAATTAACTTCTTCCATCACTATGCTTAATGCTGATTCTAATGTGTTGCATTTATTTAATCTTACGAACTTAATAAGATCTTCAGGCAAGTTGTACTGAAAAACGTTTAGTGCCGTATTGTTGTATATAATATATTTCGCTGCTTTAATACCTTCATCTGTTAGTAAGTTTACTTTAGAAATAAGCGAACTCCTAACGTTCTGTATCCTATGGCATAAATCTATATATGATTCGCCGTGTTTTATTTTAATATTCTCTAACTCTATCGCTATACACGCTTCCGATCTAGGATCTCCAAAATGTTGAACAAAGAGTTCTTTTAAACTATCCCAATTATTAATATTCTCTCTTTCACTTACCAATACAGCTGCTTTACCTATCAAACGGCTAGTGATGCAATGAAATAGATAAGTTTGCTGTAGTAAATTATTTTCTCCTCTGAAATGTCTTATCACATATTCACATTTAGAAATAAATAAATTTAATAGTTTTTCATCTCCGTCAAAGCGTGGAATAATTGTTTGTATTTCCTTAGGAATTAATTGTATTTGACTCATTTTAACAATTTTCTTTAATTAAGGCAAGTAAATAACTATGGTTGGCAATGTTTATCCAATAGTTGTGATTAGCAATGTTAGTCTAATAACAACTGATTTGTATAGTAGCGATTCTGTCTAATATACAAATGATTTACGAAAAATCAGCGATTTTTATCCGATTAGACGTAGGGAAGGGGAAATTTATATGTTTAGCTATTTATGTCTAAACGATACAAATGGGTTACGAAAAATTAGCGATTTTTAGTCTAATTGGACGTAGGGAAAGGGAATAGACAGGGAATTAGGGAAACACTTGCGAGTCAAGGGTCTACTCACATAATGCTCGATCCCATGCCGAATCCTTGTATTCTGAAGACTTGCTTGTTCTGCACTGGTCCGTTGACAAATTTATTTGTTAGGTTCTCCGAATAGTTTTGTCTAAGCGTAGAGCGCGACGTACGACCGATTTGTGTGACTATTACGAAGCACTTTTTCGCGACTTTTACTATCCGACCCGGCTGCGCCAGTCAAGTGGGAACGTTGAGGAATTTAATAAAAAAATACTTTATTTAAATACACAAGTGCTCAGCATGAGCTTTAGAATACAACTGAATTAAATGTCTTAGTTTACAAGGGTTTATATACTAGAGTATGATTAACATGGTGGTCTTATTGTTATGTCTACTGTTTAACAAAAGAGTAATTAGTATCGAATCTTAATCGTTTTGGCTATCGTTAGTTTTATGAGAATTAGTCATTTGTAATCCGAGTAATCATTGTTAATTGTGCGTCATGTGTGGCATGACGTATCTTGGTTTACAAGCATTGTGCGGGGACGAGGGGTGCGGATATCTGTATACATAACTAGCTAGAGTGTTGCTCGTTCGATTCTTTCAAACTTGAAAAGATTTATATTATTTGGTAGAAGATGCTATAAAAAAATAGAGACCAGGCTTTTTCGAATAAAGCAACGTGAAATGTCACCTTTTTGACTTTTCTCACGCGAGGTCGAACTATTGCTAACTTTTCATCTAATCATAACATGAATTATATCGCTGAAGTATGAATTTTTCAAGTTTGCACGAAAGTATATTTAATAGTGGACTTTCAACTGCTTTGACATGCTATTTGTCTTAAGGTGTATAGATAACTAATTTGAGTGTCAAAACTATGAATTTATGAAATAAGTTACTGAAAAATGTACTTGAACTAAAGTTTAAGTAAATTGTTTTACAAGACAGTGAAAGAAAAATAATTACTGTTTTCATGCCGCGTTTATATAAAAATGTTTTTATACGTAAAAGCCGATTTATTATTGTCTGATGTGTATAATTATTACCCCTAGTAGGGTAAAAATACCCGCAGTCAAAACCACTTTTGTAAACAACGACCAACATAAAGAAGAGCACACACTTGAGGTCGAGAAATTAAGGTCAGCGCACATGGCACAACGCGTACCAGAAATGCGCGGCCCGCGAAAAGAATCCCTTTGTGTGTGTTGCCGTTCTAAAAGTATTAGTTTTTCCGAATCCAATTTCAACTTGTGCAGTTTTTTGTCTGTTCGGAATTCACGGAATTCGAACTGAAGATTTCGGAATGTATGTGAGTAATGGTCAACTCCGATGCTTTTTGTTTTTACTTCCATTAACAAAAAAGCATCTGATGACAAAATTCACTATTTGAAAGTAGCTTATTCAATAAAAAGAAATGTAATATTGTCTCAATGTCATCAAAATTGTAGTATTCAGCTAAATTTTGTCTAGGAAATACAATACACGAATCACAAGATTATTTTTCATTTAATGGCATATAAACTAACACAACAACATTAATATTTTAATCTAAAATTCGTTGTCATGTTGATTATACAAATACCTCCTTATGTAAAATTATTATCTATATAATTTAGCATTAAATTTTTTTGGCAGATTGCAAAAACAATTGATACACGAATCAAAACAAAAATCACTTAAAATTCGTCAAAACAATCAACGAAAACTTTACCTGAGAAACTAAGAAGTAAAAATAGAAAACAGTTCATGTGATATCCATCCAGTATTTAATTAGTCTCATTTCTTTTGAAGTTCTCTCGGCAGTTGTGACCTAAACTTTTCTAAAACGACAAAGCTCAGGTAAAAGAATTTCCCATTAAAAAGACCGCGCCGAATCGACTGTAAACAATTTACTCGTAAGTCCTTTATTGGTTTTATCAGACGCGTATGTCAAATTCTCGTCTTTTTGCCCACGACTTTCCTTTATAAAAGGAACGGACTGGATTCTTTAAAAAAGTCCTCTTCATTTTGAACTTGGTCCAACTCGAAGTTGGTCTTGAAATTTGTTTTGCGTTTTTATTTTAAGAGTGTACTTTCTTTGTTATTATACGGACGTATAAAGTAAGTTTTATTTTTATTTAATTAGTTTATAAAAAGTTTATAATGTTATAAATTCAACTAGTTTGGTTTTATTTAACAAAATGTTTATATATCCAACATACATTGATCTCATAATCACGCAAAACAAAAAACTGTATACATAGGTACATAATTAATGGAAGTCAACAAAAATCTTTTATTATATAGATTACGTACGTATGCGTAATCTAATTCTAAGAAGATTTTAATGCGTGTCACGCAATCTTGCGTTGATTTTCAATCAATCCGTCAAATGCTGGGGAATTTCCAATCACACGTGTGATAAGCAACGGCGCTAAAAGCATTTTTTCATTTGGCACGCTTAAATTGAAGCGGTCCCATTACTTCAGCTTATTTCTTCAAAAAAAAACATCGATAAACATTATTAAGCCAATGCAAGAATGAGTGAACACAAAAAAACACATTTAAGTTGCAAGTATTTTCAGTAAATTAATTCTAACGTCTTTAATCCCTAAGCGCTAATCAACGAATGTGCTTCAATAACTAAAATTCGAATTCCACAATAAACCACTCAAACGCCAATGCAATTACTTATTAACGTAAATAGTCGACTCGAATTGCGGACCTGAGGTTCAGTTGTCAATATTTGAATTGTTGCAATCGGTCCTAGGTACTTACTTATTGGGTATTGGGGGTACTTTTTCCGTATTTTTTGAGCCCTTGTGCTTGGGGATACCCAGGCTAATGATCCAGCCAGCCAACCCTGGCCAGAATCATAGGTTCCTGGTGTCTCCAATGTCAAAATGCTTTAAATAATTCTAATATAATGTTGAGAGCTGATTCTTTGACCAACAGCCTTTCTTCCAAAGGCAAAGATTTATATTATATTATTATCATTTCAATATTTATACGGAGGTCATAAACTGCAACATCTTACACAACTACTTAGTGTAAACATAGAATACTATAATTTTTTAAATTGTCCTTTAAGCTCTTCTAGTCGGACACTTCTATGAACTGCTTAACTCAATTAAATATTTTCTTTTGCCACAATACTAAACATAATTAGACTGAAATACATTTTAAACTCGCACTTAATGTTATAAGTGCTTAATCTTGAAATACTTGAATAGCGTAAAATGAATGGAATAAAAATCCTTTTGGAAGCCTTTTCATTAGCTGATTGATGGGATCGATCTGTTGGATCTTTGAATTAATGCGAACAGGCTTGTGAATGTAAAATCAGAGCTCTCATTTGTCAGTGTTGGTTTTTCGCATCCATTTGAAAATGCGCCGTTTGGCTGTGCGTACTTATGTAGCTTCTGTTTACTCATTAAGTAAAAATAAATTTGTTTTCATTTCAGTGTTTGTATTTGCGCGAGGTGTACGCAGTCTTGCAGTGCTGTACTTGCGATTGTAGCCTTTACTGGCCTACGTATAGATTATATTATATTAAAATATTTGCTGTAGTTTTTATAGTCAATATGACAAGCCGATATTCACAACACCACTATATTTCCCATCACTGTTACCAGACTGAATGCTTGCCATTGCTTTGCGTTTTATCAGTCTACAAATATTTTTCTTCTGTAAAAATAAACAGTTTCCAGAAAACTTTGAATGAAAAACGTCTTAAAATATATGTTAATTTTCCTGAATACTGTAACAAAATGAAGACCGACATTTTAAAACCCGATAGCGCTTTATAATTACACAACACGGCGCGGGCTATCTAATACCAAATACTTTTAATTGAAGTGCACAGTTTTACTGGACACGTCAGCACCAAAGTTATAATTAACGGACGTCCAATTTGGGTCCGAGATAATTTAGGGTTTGACGGGGCCCACGGAAACGTTTAGCCTAAACTTGCCAATCTCAGATATTTTTGGTAAATTGAATACGCACGCAAAACTCTTTCGTGTTATGTATTGTTTGAATTCAAATAATTAAAATATTTAAAAGTAAGTACGATGGTTGTGTTTATCGGGGTCATTCAACTTAAAAAATAAAATTTGCCATAAAATCTGTAAGCCATTATACTAGACTATAAACATCGAATAAAACCAGAATAATTGCGAAAACTTGACTATGATTACCGCCATCTAGTTACGACTTTAACAGCGATTGATGTTGCGCATACTGGATGGTTGATACACTACATAGATTTTGTTTTATAACTTCATACATTTTAAACTTGAATTGAAACGTTCATGATTTCAGCACAAATGTCCATACTCACTACACAAACTTTTGCTCCTACCGGAATTCAAACCAAGACCCTTAACAGATAAGGCAGCATCGTTAAATTAACGAATAAATTTCTGTACTTGTACAGACAACGTGTGGTTTTTTCTTGAGCCGTAACCTTCCAAAGAGTAGCCTGCATTGTCGGGAATCTCATACAAAAACGAACGACCACTCATCAAGTTAAAATATTACGTTGGGTATTTGAGCTGAATTTATTTATGTCAAGAACAGACTGAAGGAAAATCAACCGAGTGCGGACCGGTGCGTGATATTAATATTAATTGTGTCTTTCTGTATACAACTTTAAGTTTAATTTTCTGTGAAGACAATCCTATAAGCAATAGTAATGCGTACCTTTAAAACATATCAATATGTTTTATTCACAAGTTTATCAACCATTAAAACAAGGGACAATATATAAAGAAGTAACGCGCCATTGACGATTATCTCTATATTTGTTACAATTGATAGATTCTAATAAAGGTATTTTCTTAAAAGAAGGCTCTATTTATTTACATTTTAATCATTTACTTCAGTGGATAAAATAAATATGGGCGTAGTTCTATTGTTGCTAAATCAATGTTAAGTGTGCTCAAGTAACTCGTTCGACGGTTTATTTTTCCCTCCTATTTAATAAGTAACAAGCCAAATAACATGTAACTGGATTTGAGTATCAAACCCATAACCTAAGCTTTAACAAACGAGTCTACGACCTACGATTTATCATTATAAGTTTACGACCAATGACGCATTTGCTAGCCTTTTTAATACAAAATATAATATCAATAACTTTTTTAAAAACAAAAAAAAATTTACCACACTTACCATCAAATACTAAGCTCTTTTAAGTACTAGTATAATCGTTTAATGGAGTACTTTACTCATAACCCTTTACCACTGAATTATTTACTCTCAGACAACACTGACCAATTACTTTAAATGGCAAAGGCCCCACCATAGCATTATCCCATTAAACTAGCAAGATTTAGCTTATACATTAATATACACATGCAAAATTCATGCATAGTAGGTACATAAATCATATTGCGGAGGACAATTTAGTTATTCGTCTTTTATTTTTATGTTTTTAATAACTTTGTATAACAAAACACTTATTACTTTCTTTATAATGTAAATGCACCAAATTTTGATGTATATATTGTACTCTTAATTAATCGACTCAACATCATCGTTCACCATCTGACGTCGCACATTTCATGTATGGTAATATACAATTCTAAACCACCCAATACTTGTCTTACCCATTCTTATCAGCCCTCATCTGACTCCACTGCCGTCTCGTTAGTACCAACCCACATATACCTACAAACAAAACACATTGTTTGCATCCCCTTAAATCTGCCGCTAAGGTGCCGCTTACCTAATGTCCGAGCGTACTCTACAGGGCAATACATCAACGCCACAGACCTTGTCCAGTTGTAAAGGCCACTTAGACGAGAACACATGCAAATCACGCCAGAACATTCTTTCGGACCCTCAGGGCTTACATAAAACATGTTCAGTAAATTAAGCTGCAATAAATTAGTCACCCCTAGCTTTTAGGGGCCTCAGGTGGTTTGGTCCTCGCATAAATTGTGACCTCTTTGGTCCATTTCAATTGTTGATGAACTAGTTGGATAAGAAATTAAAAGGTACGGTTGGATGATTGCTTCTATTGGAAATCATGGGTCGCTTGCAGAATTAATTGTGTGTTTATACTAGCTGGTCACCCGAGGTGACTTTGTGGGAAGAAATAACTTACATTTCGAACTTTTTAATTAAAATAAAATAATTCGCTCATAAATTTAGCATGATCCTTAGTAATATTATTATTCCGATGTGTTTGAAAATAACATAAAATTACCATACTGTTCACTTGTAAAGGTATATTAAAATGTGTTGTGCAATAGAATTCAAACATTACATGTTATTGTGCTATCTTACAAACACAGTAAATAGCATCCCGCCTCCCGACCGTACACATTTCGGCAAAAACCCGCCACTTCCAAAAGTGACATTGACCATTCCGTTTTGTTGCCCATATAAGTCGAGTAGAAGTATATACAAGTATCATGGACGCAGTACATTCAACAATATAGCATGACCAATATACTGCCACGCTCACTTTAGTATAGCCTTTAAAGTTGTCTGGTTTGGGCTGGATGTATGGGGTAAGGGACAGTCTTAAAGCGATTTTTTGTGATTAAAAAAACAGAGAATGGTAGTCCTGATCGTAGCTTCGAAGTTTATGACTTTGTTGCCCACAAGGGTAATTCCCTTGCTCATAAGCTCAATTGGTTCCAGTAGGATAGGTAGTATTTAGAATGGAAACTGAACAAAAAATATTAATATCTACAAAATAATAGAATATCTATAAAACATCGACTTATAATTTAGCTATGCGTGTCTGAGGCGTCGTAAGTACGTTTTCACGACAACCATAGACATCTGTAGCGGTCAAAAGGTTAAGGAACAGTGTCTTACCGCTATCGCCTCTGATGGCGACCACTGCCCACTGAGAGACGGAAGGGTGTAACACGGGACATCTTGCGGCATTCGCCCACTTGATTTATCCGACCACAGGCCACCGCAAACTAGGCGCCTCCCGTATTTATTGCCACAATAACCCTATTAATTCAGTGTACGACTTTGAACTTGCGTGCGCGAGTGCGCCCTAATCCTTGCACTGTGGGGTCGTTACGACCTCCCGTAATGACAGTAGCGGCGAAAGTGTTAGCTGGAATATTGTTTGAAATGTGCGAGCTTCAATTTAGGTTTAGTGGTTGGAATACTCTGTAATTATTAATGATACAATGTCTACCTCTCTGCAATAATTTATTCGTACTCAATATTACGTTAACTATTTATAAAGTTTCTGGAAAATTGAAATTAATATTTTTTGATACATTGTATTTTTATTCAATATGTGTGCAGTATGATGGCATTTCGCCTGCGCCTCTAGACCTTATAGAGTTGAAAATGCTGTGAATTAAATTCATGATAGTTAGTATAAATATACCTCTGGACAAAAGATTTCTGCAAACTGTAATAAATTAATTTATAATTTCTGTAATGTATATGCTGCGTCACATCACAGAACTCGTATCGAAGTATCCGACGTTCATCTAGACAAAGATGCTCAATACATTATTAAAACTGCAAATACGTCTTCGGCATAAGGCCTTCTTCTGCCTTGATAGTTGTATTCCAATCAATTCCCAATCTAAACAAAGTGGTGCGCCTGAAAACTCCATTAACACGACTAGTTAATAATGATTATTTATTAGCAAAGCGACGGGCGTTTCCTCCGATCGCGGATGTGACCACGGCCTTATTCAATTTGATTCATTGCACTAATGCGAACCGGTCACGCGAATGACCGACCGAAAAATTCAACGCACCCGAAGGATGGGAATACAGACTGGAGATTTTTTGTGGTTCGACTCTGCATTACATATTCCTAAATTTTCATACCTGTCAAGTACTCTCCAATATGCGGGTAACCGTGCCGGATAGAAAGCATGCTGTCACCCTTTAAAAACAGTAACGATCCTCAGCATTGAGGGACTAACATGATGGATGGAAAGCAGCTTATGCAGACATAATTATGACAACCCATAAGCATCCATTACTTAACGAATGATCAAAGAACTCGCTTTACCTTTGACTAAATTGTTAGAA